>OY015311.1:88059648-89399388 GCA_955612985.1 Cheilosia scutellata
CTAGACTAACATTTCATAACCAAACCTTGAAGTTATTTATAGGAGACGACCTTCCAAAGCACTTTTAAAAATCGTAAAAAAAAGTTCTTGTGTACGTCCCATTTGTTTTTCAATAATTTATATGAAAATATGCCCCAAATGGAACTTATTTATAAAGAAAAAAAAAAAATGGATTGTTTGAAAGTTGAAAGCTTAGTTCCGTCATTTATTGGAAATCATTTTATCCCTCCGAGCCATTGCGGTCTATTCCACAAAATCCCATCGATTGTTTGAATAAATTTTCAATTTTCCCCGGCTATGATATTATTTTATATTGAAACGGATGACAGAGCTGAAGTGCACAGCACAACTATAGGAATTTATTGCTGTACAATGCAATAAAATGTTAATACCCTGTGGGTTAACCCGTATGGAACGGAAAGATATTCGTCGCCCCCGTTCCTTGTTATTATTGGACAAGAGGACTCGTATTGTACAGCTTGTGGGTCAATTGTATATAATGCGCCCACGTTTCATTTTCAAATATACAAATAGTTATAGACATAGCATCAGGGACTTGCTATTAGATACAAGTAAAAATAAATCTTATTGTGGTTCGTTTTCATAACCGGAAAACGATGAATAGGCAGGACAATGTTGAAAACGTTTATACTTTCGAACAAAATAGACAAACCCATTTTGGATTACAAAGAGTTCGAATAAGGGTTTCAGCAAAATTGGATTTTATTGTTCGAACTGAAAGTGGGATTAATTATTATTATAGAGCTACAGACGGAGACCGTAATGGATAATATTTTTGCAGATACCTATGACAAAGCATTTAAAGTTGCTACAAACTTTTTCTGGCACTAGATATTGTTGAATTATTATTGTAAGTATATAAGCCTCCAACTGCATATTTCATGTTTTGCTCTCCATAATTATATCAACGCGCATACTATGTATTCTTTATACCAATGTACATTCTTCCCTGACTAATTACATAAGTTTATACCATTGTACAAATAGTCTCTAATAAACTCTCGAACTGAAAACATCGTTTGCTTTCCTTTTTCTTTCGGGACTCTTCAGATATTAATATAGCCTAGGCCTAACTTCTCAAAGGACACTACAATTTTATACCGAATCAGCACGTCTGAATTGAGTAGCTTTCATAGGACAATGATGCTGGTGGAAACAAACCTTTATATATAACTGACTGATGACCCGGTGAACTTCATACAACTTAAAACTGATTTGACTGTAACTCTTCATAAGCCATTATCAATCTCAATCAACCTTCCAACTCAAGTTGATTAAGATCAGCAAAATTGGCCACGCTGACTACAACAGTTTAAGTTTCGTTTGGTGATTAAATGAAATTGAATGTAATTCAAATAAATTCAATGTCTTTAATTTACATAGAAAAAATGAGGTTAACATTCAATGCAAAGTTTCGTGGTAAACTATAATTTTGGTCATCGCGAAGGCCAGACCCACGGGGAATTGCAGCCACTTCAACTCGAATGTGAAGCCCGTTGGTATCATCGGGATGCGGGGATTTAAACCTTCCTGCTTCCTCTCATTTGTATTTTACCTTGACATTCGTCGCCTCGATGATTTTTTCTATATAAAGCTTTTTCACACAAAGTCTCGTTCCATTGCGCAGTCGAGGTTAGATACGTAACTGATAATGAGCGAGCCTACATTCAATTGCTAATTATTGTGAGGTGGTAATCCGGATAATTCGAACGAATTCAAGAATTCTGCGGCATAGTTGATTATTTCATCCTGGTTGATAACTCGTCACCTCAGTATTGGAGTGACACATATGCATTTTTGCCATATTTGAGTTAGGAATGATTTCTAAGAGACAAAAAGGAGATCTTTCGTTTGGTGTAATTAAATCTGTCCTATCTCCATTACTGCCAAAGATATCAGTGTTACAAATGATATAAACGCACTTATGGGAATAAATTGTCAGTATTGGTCTGCCACATAAGCCTTTGTATGTGAAGTTCACATTTTCGTATGAACTTTTCTGAAATTTCTTAAATATTTTAAATGACCTATACATACAATAGAACTAAAATGATGCTTCAATTGCAAACACCAATTCAGTGCTTAAATGATCTAAACATACAATTCTTCCTCAAAAGTGCTTCATATGCACAATAGTTTTTCAGTGTTTAAATGATACATACAAAGCAAACTCCAAGTTAATTTTTTGAGCATTAAAATTGATTTCAGTGCATAAGTGATACATACAATACAGTTGTCTCCATAAATGCCTTATAGACAGTTACTGTTGTTCAGTATTTAAGTGATACATACATACAATTCATTTCTCAAATCCCTTAAACGCTTTGTAGTTGAATGTAAAACTGGCACACACCATTATAACTTGGGCCAAAAGTAACACAATTTATCATAATCATGAACAAATTTCAGTGTTATGATCATGAGTGCGGTTGATGTTTTTTGCATTTTTGCAAAGAATCAAGCCTTATAAGATGTCATTGTAAGTACACTTGAGACTATGAAAAAGTCAAAGAAGTCACTCCAAGGAGAACAACGCGTAAAATGAAAAGAAAGCATTGATCAAAAAGGCTTATACCAAAAGTATTAATATAATTTTATTTATTTATTGAAAAAATTTTGTTTATGTGGTTATCCAATGGGCCAAAAAATCAATTTGTTTTTAACCTAGATCACTTGTCATGTTCCATTGGGCAAAAAAATCTACGTTTTTTATCCGGATCACTTTTTGCAGATCTCGTTATTTTTCAAGATTTACACATACTCTCACTAATCAAAATATACTTTGCACAGCTATTTTACATCATTCAGAATTTGTTTTTAAAACAAAATTACTAAAGGCCTCTTGAAAAGCAATTATTCAGAACAAAAACGTTAATAATGGACATGGACTTAATTTTGGAGCAATTGCTTTCATCTTCTTAATTTTTTTTTATTCTTAATCTGTGTCATCTGTGGATTTTGATTCTTCGTCGATATGTTTATCCATATTATGAAGTTCGTATGTCTCCATCGACAAACGAAAACAATTTGCACAGCTGATGTACTGTCAAATAACGCACTAATACATTTACAAAAGCAGATCAATCTGCTTCTTGTTCCATGTGTCACGAAAAATCTGAGATCTGAGTAAAAATTGGATGAGCCCAATGGAAAATCACATTAGTCGACGAAGTTTTCATGTTTTGGAAGTTCAATTTATGTTTCATTTTTCTGGATTATATTTAAAATATATTTTTTAAAATTATGTTATGAATTAATAATTGGATACAATACATATTTTGTTTTATTTTTTTGTCTTCCCTCTGAATTAGTGCCTTCAGAGGGTAAGAAAGGAAAAAAAATAATTTATTATAATTTTTAAAAGAGCTGAAATATTGGATTTTTAGATCCCAGTTATAAACAAACGTAGCTATATTACAGAACTATTTTTCTTTGAAACGATAACTTACCTTGTTTTTTACATACAAAAATAAGTTTAACAAAAAAAACGACAAGAAAAATAAAATAACAGCAGTTCAAAAAAATGCTTTTATTTTAACTTTTGTATGAAAATATGCCACATACGCATTCAAAAATCACAATCTCGTTCCATATTTAAATGCCACATAGGTTGGTCAAAAAGTGCCTCATACCATACAAATACGCATTATTTGAAAAAAAAATCATGCCACATATGCAATTTCCTTTTTTTCAACTTGAGCTTACAAAAAAACCAATCGCCCAAATGAAACAAGAACTAAAGTGTAAGTAGAACTCAATAGTCACTAAATTAATAAATTTGTTTCATAGTTGTTTTACTGACGGTTTTTTTTTTATTCGCATTCAAACTTTAAACGTCGTTTTCTCGAAACTAGGTTTTTGTCGTTTAGATCACTCCAATACTGAGGTGACGAACTGTGTCAACCGATTTGAAGGAAAACAACTATCCCGGAATTAAATTTTGAACAGTAGCGTTGGGATCATGGACACTTCGGTTTTTTGTCACTAATATCGCTCGCTGAAATATTTGAGCACAACCACAAGTTTCTGAAAACTCATTTGCGCATTTTTTCATTTAAGAAAAATAAGAAAACGCAAAACAATTTTTTGGAAAGACGCCAAAATACTTTTTGGTATTTTTTTTTTCAAAGCTGAAAAAGATAAAACGCCAAAAATGTTATTGCTCCAGAAGCTTGCAATCTGAATAAAAGGAGATGTTCTGTTAATTGTTTACTTAATAAAAACGGTACTACTGAAATGAAATCAACAAATATACATATTGTGTGTGAAGACAAAAAACTTTATTGATCAACCTTTCCATTATCAATTGAATGCATTTAAAGTGCTCGGTTGTATTAAAAATGAGCGCTTATGTCACTAAAAAAATAAACTTTTGTTGCTATGAATATTCTTTTTTTTTATAGAAAACAAGTTTATCATTTTACTCTTGCCAAAAAAATATTTAAGATACCTAAACTAATAAAAGCATTTTTGCATCCGAAAATATAATTTGATTGATAAACGAAAATATTCACAAACTATTTTTCGATTGAGCCTTATGACATAATGACGGATTACGTGTGTGGAATGCGAAATGCCTAAAAAAAAAGTACCTACATATTGCCAAACTTAATTTACTTAGGCTAATGCCACACGAGCTCTGTTTGCTCCTTTTGTATACAAAGAACCATATTATGGAACAGTGCACACGAACACGAACACCCGCCACCAAAAAGGAATCGGTACGGTCGTCGAGCAAACTGTTTTACACGACTTCCTTTCATGACGCGCGAACCATAGAATGTCATAATGGGTACAGACTACAAAATACAGGAACAGGATATAATATCACAACGAGCACACGAGCTTCCAAATGGGAGCGCGACATTTAAAATTGGATTTTTCAAAGGCAAGATAAGTCTTATGTATTTCTAAAATTCTTCGGTGTTAATACATAAATTAAATGTACGATTCTTTGGACATACGACAATAATTGAAAAATGGTTCCGGAAATTGCTTCAGTTTAGGAAAAGCCTTTCGCTGTTTAGTGGACGTCCACAAAATAGTCTTTGCTTTCCTTCCTTTTTAAGGTTCCGTTCCCATATGAACAAAACGGAACCTTATTGTTTTCGCTACGATGCCGATGTCTGTCCGTCTGTCCGTCAAAGTCCGCCTTAGTCCATCAAATCAAATCAAAGAACAACCGATACACTAACGTTTTCAAAACACCAACTCTGGTTATATTTGGTGGGCGTTTTTTTTTTTTAATTCTTTTTCCAACAATTTTTCCAAATAAAACATTATTTTGAAATTAAACTTAAAAGCATGATTAGCATGTTGCCGCGCGGTCAAATGCAGCTCGGGTGACAACAACGACATTTTTCCCGGGGCGCGAGGCCAATTGGTCGCAAACCAAATTTGTACCTACAAAAGACAAAACAAGTAAAAGTGTTATCATCGGCCTGGCCGATGCTTTGATACCCTCCACTGCATAAATGTCATGCAAAATGTTTGCCATGCGAGTTAGTATGTATGTACTGCACACGCATGGGTATGATATTAGTTTTTTATGAGAGGTACCAGAACTACTTGACCGACATAGTCCATTTTCACAAAATTTCATTCGCCTATGTCGATTCGTTTGGACGCTACCGTGTTTTCAATAGACAGACAGACAGATGGACATGGCTAAATCGATTCAGAATTTGATCCTGATTCAGAATATAAATACTCCGGTGAATCCTGCTTGGGGTTACAAATTTAATGACAAAGTGAATACATATACCTTCCTGTGGAGGGTATAAAAAAAATCAAATTTTTTCGGGCGTAATTCCCATTTTACTTTTTCGCTATTTTGCCCAAGGTATGGCTCAGTAGCGAAGTGGTTAGTGTGCTGGACTACTGTGCGAGGGGTCCCATGTTCGATCCCCGGTTAAACCCAAATTACATCTTAATGTTTTTTCTACTGTGCCACATCTCGCGAACGTCTGACAAACATCCGAGAGTATAACTGTCCTGAAAAAGCTTTTCAATTCAGCCGTTCGGATTAAAATTATAGGTCCTTACCATTCGTCCCAAAAATAAAACTCACACAAACGAATGATTGTGAGAAGCTAGGCCTAGGGTATATACTCGCCTGTTGCTCCATCAATTTATTTATTTATTTTTATTTTTTATGGCGTAATGGCGAATTTTCTTTTATATACTTTGGATTTTTTTCCCGAACCATTGGCCGCAATTTTGTTGGTCTTTTCTTCCAAATCACCTTTTTGGCGTAATTTTATCAGGGGGCCGCTGCCGCTTAGAATTCCACTTAAATTGCGGGATTTCTAACTCGGTAGGAGATGCGGCTAATATCAAAATTTCAGAAAGGTTGGAAGGTGGCTGTAAGCACTTTGAATTTTGAAATCTATTAAGATATCAAGACGTCTCTCTTCTCTTTTTAACATGAAGTAGTAGATATGACTATAGAGCAACCGGTCCTTTCGATGCATCAATTATGTTGATGAAGCCAAAACCAACTACTGTTGTGAAATTAACACCATTAGCTTTTAAAACGTTGAATAAAGTTGTTATATCAAGTTATATGAACATCGAAAATATATTTTCGATTCTTGACCATGAGCTCATTTGCTATACAATATGTAGTTCGTTTTGGTTTGAAGCTATACTATAAGTTCTATGTTTTCTGCCACAAATTAATTAGTTTTCTGTGCACGATTTTTTAATATTGTTCTCGAAAAAAAAACAAAAATATTATTTGATGTCATTACACACAGCCCAAGGATATCATTAACGTATAAATGTTTGGTGAAATTTCCTAAAACATTCCACATTTATTTTTCCCTAAGAGCGTAATAAATTATCAAAAATTCGCTTGAACTCCAAACAGCACACATTTCTGATGGTAAACTCAGATCGCGCATAATTAACTTTCTTATATTGATTGCGATGGTATTTCCAAAGAACCCTTGTCAGCGCCACAGTCACTCTCTGTGTGCGAATGTCAGATTCTAAGCCGATATGCAAATGTTTAACGAAATTATAATCTTTTTTTTTTGTGTCACTTATCCCGGAAATATAAGATGGAGAAATAACAAGAGTCATTCAACGTAGTGAAAACGTCGGTCGGTTATTTGTTATTATTTGCATACAAATTATGTAATTTCCTTTAACGATTCTTCGGTTTGTGTATTTCAATGACGTGCGCTGTATGTAGGTTGTTGAAATTCAATTAAAATCCAACCGAAAGGAGTCGATATTAATGAAAAGAATTTATTAAAACACCAGTCCCTCCCTTTGTGGGTATTATGACTGTTGAGTGAATTCGAATGTTTTATTTATTTTTTTTTTTTGGAAAATTATTGTTGTGTAAAATGTTAAGCATTTTATTATTATTTTTTTTTTTCATACCTACATTAGTGTGTGTATTTATGATGTGGGGACTGCTCTGATATTATTTAAAATTTTTTTTTATTATAACTGTTAAATCGAATGGAAAATATTAAATCCAAAGTTAGCCATCATGTTATACCATTTGTTGCAAACTCTCCATCAGTTACGCTTACCTCACTATACTCTTGCTCCTAATTCAATCAAAATTTAAATTTTGCTGAGTTGTGGCATCTGGTTTGTTTTCAATTTTGCACAACTTGTGTGCTCGGAGCTTACGCTGCTAACTATAATTGAAGCACCCTCATGTCGATAAATATTTACCTTGAACATCTGCGCGTACATCATTATCCTTGTAGCATGCAGCCACGGATTTCAACATCATAAATATTTTCTGTAATGGCCGGAGAGTGAATAATGTTCTATGCCGCTGCAAGGGTTGGACCGGGACTGGGATTGTTGAAGAAAAACCATAATTATCCGTTTCCAAGTTGGTTTTCCATGGACGGATAGGTGTAAACAACAACAGGTGCTGGTGATAATAGGCACAATGTAGGATAATATTTAAATTGTGTTTCGAGCCTAGTTATGGAAGGTGAAAATTGGTTTTAATAAAATATTAAAATTACCCATTTAATGCTATATAAACGGTGGGTAGAAAATTTCGAAATATTAGCAGAAACGATCAGGATTTGCTACAGTTTTCAATTATGTATCGGGATATGTAAAGTTAAAAAGGATAAAGGGGTTTTACCAATTTTTGTGTATCGAATTGTTCATACCTACTCTATATTGCTTGAACAAAATTGGTTTAGTATAACTAGTGTGCTGGATCTGGAATGGAATACTGAGCGAGAGAACCCAAGTTCAACGACCAGAAAAATACAAGTCAATTATCTTCTATCCATACGCATACCTACTACCTTTGCTACTACTTTAACGTCCGTCTGTTCGTCCCTACATAACTCGAGAACCATTCGTCCGATTTTCATGATTTTTTTTTCTGATTTATGTAATTCATGTGTGTGCCCAAATTAGGCCATAGGATATGTGAGTATTTTAAAGGATTAAAGGAGTTGCAGGGAGTAAGGGGGGTCTCACGAACCGTTAGCCTTATGAACTTGAAAGTTTGTAAGTTGATAGATAAGTCAAAAGTAGTACGTACTTGATTCATCGTTTTCCAAAATTCGCCCTATAAGGGTTGAAAAAAGGGGGTGAAAACATTTAGATAATATTTCGGGCTTATTACACTCATTAGTCAATACTTCGTCGAGTATTTTGAGCTAACATTCATCTTTCTGGCCCATCCTGAGGGTGAGATTTAATAAATTGAAAATACATAGATCTTATTATTATTAAGGGCGTATTTGATTTTTATGTAGGGAATGGATATGGATACAACAAACTACGCATATTATATAGAGGTATAAAATAAGTACTCTGTGATGCGTAAGTATAGAAAGGCACAATCGTACATACATATATTTGAGATCTGCAGCTATGGGAAGTGTAACGATATGATCGCGTAGTATAAATAATGAAATCATACCTGTCACGAGTTTTTATTTATGTGAAATATTAGATACGTCCTTTGACTTATGACTTTGACATTTTGCATAGTACTGATTAATTTCTAATTACAATACCATAAAATAACGGCACAACGCAAAGTACAGCAGAAGAATGAAATACCAGTTATATCACAAAAAACAAAAAAAGAGGCATTGTTACTAAGCCAAAACCTTAATGAGAGGATTTTATGAATATTTTATCTTTTTCTTAATATTTTTTATTTTTTTTTTTATACAAATACACGTGTTTATCTTGGAATACGCTTGATTTCGAATTTGTAGTAATTCCAGTGTTTGAAGTAAATGCAGCAATTTATTATTTTCTTTTAGTTTTTTATTTTTATAATAGATACATAATGAAAAAATTTGTTTTTTAAATACATATTTCCAAAAATTTGTATTTTTCACAAAAAATTTAAATTAAAAAAATTAATCATACTATTTTCTTCACAAATTAATTTGTAAAAATAAGAATATATATTTAATATTTTTTAACCTTAGAACAAAAAGTATGAACCGAAAGGGTTTTAAATATTAAAATTTTAGATTTTTTTTATTGCGTTGTTTTTTACTTTTTCCGTAACGTTTTCGGTTTTTGGTGATTTTTGTTTTTACTTTTTTCGGACATTTTTCGATTCTCTGTTAGGCGGTTTTTCGGTTCGGTTTGCCGTGTTATTAAGAATGGTTTTGGATTATGTATGTATATCTGAGTGTTATGTTGGAAACTTTTTTCGGCAATGTTTTATTTATTCTCCAATGATTAAAGTAACCAGTTGAACGTCTCGTAAAACAAATGAAAAGGCAGTCACTGCTCTGCATTTGCCACACATGTTTGTATAGAAAGAACAATGGAGATTTTTTATCTATAATATTTTCTCCTCATGATGCGATTCAATATACAACTAGGTGTCTTATTTGTAACACGATAAAAATGGGCCTGAATTAAGAAGTCTATCATTTGTTTGTCATGTGCGGCAGTGAAAACAATTTGTAACAGCAATTTCTAATTTTCCCGGTGGTTGAAGCTGGTATTTCTCGCAAACACATTAACTATTGCGCCAAATGTATATTTTATGTATCTAACGCCATTGTACAACTTATTCAACTTCATCATACCCATTCGACGTGCAGCTCAAACGAATACCACGAACTTGTATATAGGGCAACACAGACAACATCAACTTTCCTCCTATAGCAAATAATCCCCAATATACATAATTAATTGGTAATTTGCCCAGCGGCAAGAACATTGAACAGATTTGTCATCCCCGAAACGAGCCATAGACAATTTGCCAAATCATTCAAATCGAATTCCACTTCGTCCTAGTGATTTTGTTCTTCTTTTGACTAAACACCAGTCAAATATCCTACTTATATTATATGTGTGTATTTTTTGTTCAATCTAGAGGTGCTCATTTATATGCACATATATTTACTACATGCCTGCAAGGAGAAACCTCTCCATGTGCAGAATTTAAATTCCTGACACGTTAAGTCGAATCGATAAAAAAAAAACAAGTATTTTGTATTATTGGTCTCTGACTGTTATTACGGGTACACAAAGTACACGTTGCCAGATATGGGGGTTCGTATTGGAATTGGAAGTATAAAAGGCTACAAAATTAAAAAAAATAAGTCAAATAAGAGGGATGAATGTTCCTTTCCGACTTATCAAGCATCACTGTGCCTGGAATTAATTCAAAGATATGGTATCGCAGTGTTGTTAGGACTCTCTCTTCATTTTTCCCACGAAACGTGGTCATTTATCCCTTTTTCCCATTTCACCGAACTCAAATTCCCACAAAATTCCCACGATGCATTAAAATGAAAAAACAAAAAATTTTAAATTCATTTTTATTATATTGAAAGAAAATCACAATGGCCGCGTTCCATTAACCCCTAGATGACTAGCGGTATGCCAAACTCCATATAAAAAACTGACATTTCAGCATTTGCGCTAGAGCTCTAGCACATATTGTGAAATATCCTTTTCTGGGAAATGTTTCAATCTAGCTCAAAAAGTCAAAATTAACTAAATAAATAAATAAATATAGTTGGTGCAAGAAGTCCGTATATAGGCACCCTATAGGTCTAGCTTCTCTCAACCATTATTTTGTGTGAGTTTTTCTTTTTGGGGCTAATGAAAGGGACCTACCTTTTATGCCGACTCCGA
Organism: Cheilosia scutellata; assembly: GCA_955612985.1. Classification (NCBI taxonomy): domain Eukaryota; kingdom Metazoa; phylum Arthropoda; class Insecta; order Diptera; family Syrphidae; genus Cheilosia; species Cheilosia scutellata. The sequence continues at coordinate 88,070,785 of OY015311.1, forward strand.
CCGGCTGAATTGAGAAGCTTTTTCAGTACATTTATACTATCGAATGTTTGTCAGACGTACGCGAGAGGTGGTGTAGGAAATGGAATTCGGTAGAATTGCAAAACAATCATGATGGTAACATCATTAGCTTGGATGTTGCATCCTAAAAATATGCTAGGCAAAAGGAGCATTCGACTAGAAATCGTATTTAGTGCAGGCACACATCATGTTTTCTTTCTCTCGAAGAGAACATTTGTGTTGCAACAGGGAACAAAAAAATGAACTTGAAGTTTTCTTTAAACTCTTAACAATTGGTAGGCACATAAGATCATAGCGCTGGCCCTATGTACGCCAAAGACAGCAGTCACTCTTACCTATCATATATGACAACGAGCACGGCGTGACGAGATAGTTGCTCAGGAAAAACGGTGAGGTCGTACGAGAGGACAGAAAAAAAAAATTTTTAAAAGACAAAAGACCATGAAAAGCAAAAAAAAAAAACGGCAATAGAGATATCACGCGAAATTTTATTGTTCGTCTTGGACGAGTTTAGGCCAGGATAGTTCAGTTGGTGTTAGTCAGTCTAGGTCGCCGCATGATCGCAGCATGTTAGTTGAAAGAATAGTAGTTGAACCGTATTAAAAGTATACAAAAAAAAAAAAAAAACTGTTTGAAATCGTGACGCTATATCCGTAATCCACGTTCGAAAAAAAAAAAAAAATAGGAAATAGCCACTCGCTACATACCTACTAGTCACTTTTAGTCGAACCGACGCTTACGTAAAATTTTTTTTTTGTGCCCTAACAACTCAGTGTGGAAGCCCTACCGTAACTTCGCAATACGGAAGAGTTAAGCTTGAAGTGTGGCCTTGATCCTCATTGTCGGCGACAGTCGAATCTTTTGCTGAAGGGCCGATTCATAGTTCAGAGCAAGGGATTACATAATCTACGACCAAAACCACATCCTCCGTAAGTGCAAGTAGAAGTTCATCGTCTCTTGCAGAGCCAAAAAGAGATATCCATATCGATCTCCATGATTGCATAACTCAGCAGTCTCCATGATTGCATAACTCAGCAGTACGTTAGCTGTCGCTCCAGCATTTTTCTATTCGCAACATCAGCCACTTGGGCGTTCGCAACATTCACGACAGTCACGTATGCATGTGGTTTGCAACATATGTAATGACATATTAACACCAGCGGGTCTGAAACTGTTTTCCCCATTTGGCGTACAAAATTTAATCGTCATCATCCAGCAAAATCGTACAATCGTCCAATCGTACATTAAGACCGCATCATCAACGAACCACCACCTCGAATCGCTCCAGCATCATACCGATCATCAAAGGATCTCTAGACCGCAGCACAGGATTAGTTTTTATAAATTAAGTTCACTCTCTATTGTAGGTATCTCTGATTGCACCCTAACGAAAGCTAAGTACTCCTTTAACAAACAAAATTAACTAATGCTCCATTAGTTCGCAAACATATATAAATTTGTTGATTTTATTCCCTTTAGAAACATAATAAACATATGTACCTCGACATCGAACACGGGACGGAGAAAATGTGCACATAGTCTACCTCACCCCTGGATTGCAAACTAATAAAAATAACCACACAAAAACAAAATGTGGGTAAGTGAGTTTTAATTACTGTATTATATACAAGTTTATGTATGAGCGAACACTTATATAGTATGCACTAAGAGCAACAACAAAATAATACAAAAAAAAAAAAATTAAAAGAAAAGGTAATCAAATTTTTAAATGCTATTCGTGTGGGTGAATGTAGGTCCAAGAAATAGTACGCATACGCCTGCGTTTTTTTTTTAGGATATCTTGAATATTAATTTTTCTTTTACTTTATCTTGCCTAATAGCTTGGTTTGTTTAACGCATGGAATAATACTAGTTTAGTTCTTTGAAATGTTAAATTTTCTTAGTTTATTTGGTAGTCATTCCGATTTTTTTTACAGAGATACCTTTTTGATTATTTAAATTGTTTTTTTTTTTTTTGTGAACTTAAAATAGTTAATTTAATTTTAAAGATTGTTTGTTCATCTCAACAACTGAATATTGCGTATAACCGAAACAAATTCAGGATTTAATTATATTCAAATGAAATAGAATAACTGATTAACTGAAATCCATATTAATCTTAATAAATTGTAAAGGATTGTTTTAACGAAATGCTGCTTTAATCTCTGAACTTCCGGCGAGGGTACCAGTGATATGTCACTATCGTTATTATGATATTCGAGTGTCAGGTGGGAAGTGTTTTATTCCAATAGAGTTTACTAAGAGAAAGAAGATGCAGGCAAGATAAACGCACCAATTTGGTGGATGTGATGCGTGGAGCGCCAAGGTAAGCCGGAGATTTCGGATAACTATAAGTAGTACAGGATGATAGCAGTTTAGGGGCTACTATTTAAAAGTGGTACATAGTAGCCATGGAAGCTGGTAACGACAGATTTCTTTACCATGTAGGGGAGGGTTAACCAAAGAGGCCATTCCATCTCAAGCCTCTGTTCCATTTCGATTTGCGTAGTCCGATACATTGTCCTAAAATAAGATTTGTTTCGCCCCTTTTCTTTGTAAATTGTTTTTTTTTTGTTTAGGCATTCCAACGGCCTGAAGGCATGAAACGTAACCCCCGTCTACGTCCTTCTGGCAAGAACCCCCCCAACCGACGAGCTGGCAAGTGCGCACTAGCATGCCTGTGCCTCGGGGACGTGGACACCCTTCCATCTCCGCTGCCCGGACTGACTCAAGGAGTCCTGTGGCCTTGGGTCATATGGGTGGCTATGAGGATGGAAGGTTTCAAATTTCGCCGTGTATTTTCTTTTATCTTCAATCTTTCAGTTACGTTCACGGCAGAGCAGGGTATCAACATGTTTCTTCCGGATGGGTATCCATCCACTCTAGATGCATCAACACCTCTCTGCTCTTTAAATTTCGTTACAGGTGGCGCCCAACGTGGGGCACGACAAATCTGTATATTTTAGGATATTGAACACTATTTATCTGTTTAAACAAGCCGTGATTTGAGGTGTTAGTGATTCGTGCTTGGAGATAGAACATTTTTAATTTTGTTGATTCTCTAGGCTTGCTCATTAAAATATCTTTCGCAGTCTTCTTTCGTTGTTTAAAATGGCAGCGTTTGGCTCATCGTACAGTTCGACCGGTAGATAGATAGATGATCCGATCTTGTCTACGTCTGAAGCGATATTCTGATCGATAGCCAGACTCTACTGCTAAACCTAATTGGGGTTGATGTCAAGAGCTTCAGCCAGTCTGCATGATTCCTCAGAGCGTATTATGTCTGTCGTGAAGTAATGACTAATAAAATTGTCCTCTTTCAAAAAAAAATGAGGTTCCATTGTCCGGCAGTAGGGAGAATAATTCCCCTCCTGCGTCTGTCGCAACTATCCGCTTTTTTTTTTCTTTTACCATCTAACAATCCTAGCGTATGTCCTATCGCCTTGGTTCTTTAAGCAAGGCATAGATGCATCTGCTGCATTTGGATAATGAACTGCACTAAACTATACTTAATCACGGCTATCAGATTTACTTCTATTTTTTTTTACCTTACGCTTTCGAAAATGGATGTTATACTGTACTACTTAATATGGATCCTAAGCATTCTCTACGAACCAGTCACATCCACCAAACCACTTATGATTTAATTGATTAATTCAACATTCTTGAATTTTTGTATCCACTTAGATACTTTTCTTATGACGTTCTTTTTTTTTTGTAGTTTTCTCGATTGTGAGAATTGAAGAAGATATACCACGATATTTGAATTTTTTTTTTTTTTAGTTTAGTTAGTAGTTTTAATTTACCATTTTTATTAGGTAGATCATTTTATGAATTTTTTTTCTTGAAACTAGCTGTTTACATAAGTCCGTAAACATTTTTTTTTATTTTACCCTTTTTCCAAATTTGAATTATAATACGGTATCTGCACTGTATTTATTTCTGGAGTTTCACTTCTATTAATCGTGTCGAGGAAAAAAAAACTATGTCTCAACGACCCAAAAAGCCCAGACAGCCGAGAGGTCTTTTCAGCGCCAATCAGCGAAAATATCTTCTGCGTAGCCTGGGGAACGCCTCACTTTTCGGGGAGAGTTCCAATCTCACTATGCCAGACCTTCAGACTGGTACCCAAACTCCAGGCCTGGCTTCTGGTGGTGAAAACCTTGCGAACAATTCCCAAATTGGTAATACTATGAATTGTCCAGCTATTGAGACCCAAACGGCGAATCGACCCACGGCTGGAGAATCGAGTGATGAAGAAAGGCTTACCGATTACATCCGAGATGTCGTCACTGCTACGGTAGGCCTGAATAGAGCCGAAGATTTTCGAGTTATTAGGGAGGAAATGGAGAGAGATCGTACTTCTCTTCGTAATGATGTGGCCTCGATTATTCGCGAAACATTGGCAGCTACCACCCCTGAAACTCGGCCAAATCAAGTTCTTAATAGGGCAATGCAAAACCCCCTTCCCAGATATTCTCCTCCACCACCTCCCCCTCCGTACCGTTCACAGAATCTTTCGTCCGCTCCACCACCCACGAACGGACGCAGTGATCATGCTGATGATTTTCTCAGCCGCCTCGAGAATTTGAATCTTGATGACGTCTCCACTGGTCCACGTGCTCAACGACCTTCGCATTCCATATCGCGAGCTCATGATTTCCATAAATGGGGTATCACTTTTGATAATCGCAACATGACCGTGGATGACTTTCTGTTTAGGCTGGAACGTCTGAAGTTGTGCCACGAGGCCAGCTGGGAGGACATATCAATGAACTTCCACCAGTTCATTATGGGTCAGGTTGAGAGCTGGTATTGGGTATATCTCAAGGCCAACCCAACAGTCAGCTGGAATACTCTACGCTTGGCTTTGATAGAGCAATTTCGAAGCCTCGAAAGTGATTCGGAACTATCTCGGAAGATGTACGATAGGCATCAGCAACCTTCGGAATCGTTCGATGATTTCTACACTGCAATTCAGCAGTTAAATAGTAGACTTCGAGCGCCCAAGCCTGATAGGGAAATTATTGAGCTTATTAAGCAAAACGTTCGAACGCGTATAGGGGAATTGCTTTTGACATTCCAAACAAGTAGTTTGCCAGAAATGGTTTACGTTTGTAGGAATACTGAAAAATATTTATTCGATCATGACCCACGAAGACGTAATAACGCGTTTGTGCCAACCGTGCGAAGAAATGTTGTCTCCGAGGTTGAAGTTGGAAATCCAGAATTAGTCGAGAATCATCTCCCCAGCAACGTCGAGGCCTTCCAACATCGAAGAGATACCCGCCGGTTCACTTGTTGGAACTGCAAGGTGACTGGACACTCCTTCTTTGATTGTCCCGATCCTCAAAGACATTTATTCTGCTACAAGTGTGGGCGAGAAGAGACCACAACCCCACAGTGTCCACAGTGCCAGGAAAACGAAAGGAGGAGCAGTTTGTCGTCTCGGGGGAATTGCTCACTGAACCGAAACCCCGACTCCAATTAGAATCAGCTACCCATGACACTTATCTACCATTTGCCCATTCCAGTAATAAGTTGTCCATTTGTTCAAATGGAGGTGAACTTCCTCCTATATATGTATTAAAACGTCCCCAAAACTTAAGTAATATAGACAATCCCTTAATAAAACCTGAATTATACCCTAAGCCGCCCCCTAAAACCCTACATGAAAGAATAAACAATTACTATGCTGTAAGAAGTAGGATTTTCGACAACCAAGTCAATTTTGTTTCGCAAAAGATTGGGAAATTACGTAAAAGGTTTTCTGCAAAACGAAAGTTGTATAGAGCAATAGAATCTACCACCCTATGCACTTTGGATGATCCGCGTCCATATGCGAGAGTTACTCTTTTTGGCGAATCCATGCTAGGTTTGCTGGACAGCGGAGCGAGCATAAGCTGTTTAGGAAAAGGGGGGTTGGATTTCTTAAGCCAACATAACATTCCTTATAGGAGATTTTCGTCGAAAATTAAAACAGCGGACGGAAAGTCACAATCTATAGTTGGTAAAATTACTGCTGACATATCATACAAAGACAAAGTTAAAAATATAGAGCTTCTAGTGGTACCATCTCTTCAACAGTCCCTTTACTTAGGGGTAAACTTCTGGAGAGAATTCGATATAGCCCCAAACATCATTTCTGAAATATCGCAGGACTTTGGCATCTCAGAACCGGACAGATGCGAGCATAAATTATCAATAGAGGAGTCCAGAAAACTGAAAGAAGCCGTCAGCCTGTTTCCTTCCTTTGCCACAATTGGCCTAGGTAAGACACGGCTAGAGGAACATGTTATCGACACGGGGAATGCCGAGCCGATTAAGCAACGTCACTACCCCGTTTCTCCAGCGGTGCAGAAACTTCTGTATGAGGAACTGGATCGTATGCTGGAAATGGGTGTGATCGAGGAGAGCACGAGCGCCTGGAACTCTCCAGTGGTCCTTATACGCAAACCCGGTAAGAATCGGCTGTGTTTGGACTACCGGAAAGTAAACAGCGTCACCAAGAAAGATGCGTATCCTCTTCCTCATATAGAGGGATTGTTAGGACGTCTTTCGGAGACACACTTTATTTCGAGTGTGGATTTGAAAGACGCCTTCTGGCAGATCCCGCTGGAGAAAGAATCGAGGCAAAAGACAGCGTTTACGGTTCCCGGCAGACCCCTATATCAGTTCAACGTTATGCCCTTTGGTCTTTGCAATGCGCCTCAGCGCATGTGCAGGTTGATGGACAAAGTGGTACCGCATGAACTGAGAGAAAATATTTTCGTTTATCTGGACGACCTGTTGATTGTTTCGCGCACATTTGTTGAGCACTTAGAAATGTTACGGATTGTCGCCAGTAAGCTTAGGGTTGCAGGTCTCTCGATCAACGTTCAAAAATCCCAATTTTGTTTTAAAGAACTTAGATATCTTGGGTATATTGTAGGGGATGGGTGTTTAAAAACAGATCCATCTAAAATAGCAGCCATAAATGAATTTCCTGTTCCTTCCTCTGCTCGCCAGGTTAGAAGGTTTTTAGGCCTAGCGGGGTGGTACAGGAGGTTTGTTAAAGATTTTTCTTCGCTAGCAACTCCCTTGACGGACACATTGAGAAAGGGAAAGAAATTTGTTTTTGACGACCGGGCCATGAAAGCGTTCAACGATATTAAGGCTACTTTAACTTCTGCCCCTATTCTGTCGCACCCCGACTTTGACAAGCCCTTTGTTATTCTTTGTGATGCTTCGGCTTCAGGTGTAGGTTGTGTGTTGTGTCAGGAAGACAGTGATGGTAATGAGCGACCTATTTACTATCATTCCCATAAACTTAACGCAGCACAACGCAATTACAGCGTTACAGAACGCGAGTGCTTAGCGGCAGTAATGGGGGTGCAGAAGTTTAGGCCGTACGTAGAAGGTTCAAAGTTCAAGGTTATCACAGATCATGCGAGTTTGAGATGGCTGATGACTCAGAAAGATCTCAGTGGTCGGTTAGCCCGATGGAGCCTGAAACTACAAGGGTTTGATTTCAGCATTGAACATCGAAAAGGTTCGCAGAATGTGGTGCCAGATGTCTTATCTCGTGCATACGAGGTAGGTTCCCTGCATTTCAATGATTCAGTGCTGAATGATGCCTCCGATGTGTTGCATATTAATTTTGAAGATCCTAGTTTTAAATCTGGAGAATACTGCAAGATAATTGACAACATCGAAAAGAACAAGCTTCAGCTACCTGATCTTCAAGTCTCGAATAATTTCGTGTACAAGAAGGTCAAACATAGCACAGGTAATCCTCTAGAGGACGATCTAACATGGAAACTTTGGGTTCCAGAGGCACTGACAGACCGCCTGATCTCTTTGGCTCATCGGCCACCTCGAGCTTCGCATGGTGGTATAGCTAAAACTTTATACCGACTACGTCAGCGTTTCTTCTGGCCTAACATGGCATCGCAGGTGAAATTATTCATCTCGGATTGTGACATCTGTAAGACCACTAAAGCACCAAACACTGTATTAAGACCCCCTTTAGGCAAGGCATTTGTGGTGGACCGACCCTTCCAAATGGTTTTTATTGACTTCCTTGGTCCTTATCCGCGCTCTAAGCAAGGCCATACGCATATCATAATTGCTTTGGATCAGCTAACAAAATTCGTCCTTATTAAACCACTCCGAAAAGCCACCACAGATACTACACTAAAATTTCTTCAGGAGGAACTCTTCTGCGTTTATGGTGTACCCGAGAACATACTGTCCGATAATGGTAAGCAGTTCACAAGTCATGAATTTGCCAAAACAATGAATCTATATGGAATTAATCATATTAAGACCGCGTCGTATTCTCCACAAGCGAACGCTAGTGAGAGGGTGAACCGGTCTATTCTATCTGCTATCCGCTCATATATTGCCACCGACCAGCGCAATTGGGATGTGCAACTTCCCTCAATTGCGTGTGCTCTCCGCACGACCATCCATTCCGCCATTGGTGTCTCTCCATACGAGGCGTTGTTTGGGCAGCGGATGGTGGAACATGGTTCCGATTATAAGCTGCTCTCAGATCTCGGGTGTTTGAATAACTCGGAAGTTAGCGTACTGTCCAAAGCGGAGAAAATGAATATTCTTCATTCACATATAAAACAGTCACTAGAAAAGTCGCATGGTGATTATGAGAGGGTATATAATACTCGGTCGAAAACCATTAAATATGAAGTCGGGGACGAGGTTTTCAGAAGGAATTTTGTTTTAAGTGACGCCTCCAAGAAAATATGCGCTAAGCTTAGCCCAAAATTTATTAAGTTGAAGGTGCGTAGGGTTATCTCCAGTAACTTATATGAACTGGAAGATTTTCAAGGGAATCGTGTAGGTGTCTACCATGGTAAAGACTTAAGAAAATAGGTTATTAAGGAACAAGTTTTTTTTTGTATAATAGTATGGCTAGCTAGTCTGTGCATGAGACGGATATTGGTAGGGTGTGGGTCGATAACGATAACTGAGTTTCCATTTCTTTTCTTATTCATTTGGCTTCTTGGGGAAGTTCACGAAATGAATAAGGTTTGTAGGAAATGGAATTCGGTAGAATTGCAAAACAATCATGATGGTAACATCATTAGCTTGGATGTTGCATCCTAAAAATATGCTAGGCAAAAGGAGCATTCGACTAGAAATCGTATTTAGTGCAGGCACACATCATGTTTTCTTTCTCTCGAAGAGAACATTTGTGTTGCAACAGGGAACAAAAAAATGAACTTGAAGTTTTCTTTAAACTCTTAACAATTGGTAGGCACATAAGATCATAGCGCTGGCCCTATGTACGCCAAAGACAGCAGTCACTCTTACCTATCATATATGACAACGAGCACGGCGTGACGAGATAGTTGCTCAGGAAAAACGGTGAGGTCGTACGAGAGGACAGAAAAAAAAAATTTTTAAAAGACAAAAGACCATGAAAAGCAAAAAAAAAAAACGGCAATAGAGATATCACGCGAAATTTTATTGTTCGTCTTGGACGAGTTTAGGCCAGGATAGTTCAGTTGGTGTTAGTCAGTCTAGGTCGCCGCATGATCGCAGCATGTTAGTTGAAAGAATAGTAGTTGAACCGTATTAAAAGTATACAAAAAAAAAAAAAACTGTTTGAAATCGTGACGCTATATCCGTAATCCACGTTCGAAAAAAAAAAAAAAATAGGAAATAGCCACTCGCTACATACCTACTAGTCACTTTTAGTCGAACCGACGCTTACGTAAAATTTTTTTTTGTGCCCTAACAACTCAGTGTGGAAGCCCTACCGTAACTTCGCAATACGGAAGAGTTAAGCTTGAAGTGTGGCCTTGATCCTCATTGTCGGCGACAGTCGAATCTTTTGCTGAAGGGCCGATTCATAGTTCAGAGCAAGGGATTACATAATCTACGACCAAAACCACATCCTCCGTAAGTGCAAGTAGAAGTTCATCGTCTCTTGCAGAGCCAAAAAGAGATATCCATATCGATCTCCATGATTGCATAACTCAGCAGTCTCCATGATTGCATAACTCAGCAGTACGTTAGCTGTCGCTCCAGCATTTTTCTATTCGCAACATCAGCCACTTGGGCGTTCGCAACATTCACGACAGTCACGTATGCATGTGGTTTGCAACATATGTAATGACATATTAACACCAGCGGGTCTGAAACTGTTTTCCCCATTTGGCGTACAAAATTTAATCGTCATCATCCAGCAAAATCGTACAATCGTCCAATCGTACATTAAGACCGCATCATCAACGAACCACCACCTCGAATCGCTCCAGCATCATACCGATCATCAAAGGATCTCTAGACCGCAGCACAGGATTAGTTTTTATAAATTAAGTTCACTCTCTATTGTAGGTATCTCTGATTGCACCCTAACGAAAGCTAAGTACTCCTTTAACAAACAAAATTAACTAATGCTCCATTAGTTCGCAAACATATATAAATTTGTTGATTTTATTCCCTTTAGAAACATAATAAACATATGTACCTCGACATCGAACACGGGACGGAGAAAATGTGCACATAGTCTACCTCACCCCTGGATTGCAAACTAATAAAAATAACCACACAAAAACAAAATGTGGGTAAGTGAGTTTTAATTACTGTATTATATACAAGTTTATGTATGAGCGAACACTTATATAGTATGCACTAAGAGCAACAACAAAATAATACAAAAAAAAAAAAATTAAAAGAAAAGGTAATCAAATTTTTAAATGCTATTCGTGTGGGTGAATGTAGGTCCAAGAAATAGTACGCATACGCCTGCGTTTTTTTTTTAGGATATCTTGAATATTAATTTTTCTTTTACTTTATCTTGCCTAATAGCTTGGTTTGTTTAACGCATGGAATAATACTAGTTTAGTTCTTTGAAATGTTAAATTTTCTTAGTTTATTTGGTAGTCATTCCGATTTTTTTTACAGAGATACCTTTTTGATTATTTAAATTGTTTTTTTTTTTTTTGTGAACTTAAAATAGTTAATTTAATTTTAAAGATTGTTTGTTCATCTCAACAACTGAATATTGCGTATAACCGAAACAAATTCAGGATTTAATTATATTCAAATGAAATAGAATAACTGATTAACTGAAATCCATATTAATCTTAATAAATTGTAAAGGATTGTTTTAACGAAATGCTGCTTTAATCTCTGAACTTCCGGCGAGGGTACCAGTGATATGTCACTATCGTTATTATGATATTCGAGTGTCAGGTGGGAAGTGTTTTATTCCAATAGAGTTTACTAAGAGAAAGAAGATGCAGGCAAGATAAACGCACCAATTTGGTGGATGTGATGCGTGGAGCGCCAAGGTAAGCCGGAGATTTCGGATAACTATAAGTAGTACAGGATGATAGCAGTTTAGGGGCTACTATTTAAAAGTGGTACATAGTAGCCATGGAAGCTGGTAACGACAGATTTCTTTACCATGTAGGGGAGGGTTAACCAAAGAGGCCATTCCATCTCAAGCCTCTGTTCCATTTCGATTTGCGTAGTCCGATACATTGTCCTAAAATAAGATTTGTTTCGCCCCTTTTCTTTGTAAATTGTTTTTTTTTTGTTTAGGCATTCCAACGGCCTGAAGGCATGAAACGTAACCCCCGTCTACGTCCTTCTGGCAAGAACCCCCCCAACCGACGAGCTGGCAAGTGCGCACTAGCATGCCTGTGCCTCGGGGACGTGGACACCCTTCCATCTCCGCTGCCCGGACTGACTCAAGGAGTCCTGTGGCCTTGGGTCATATGGGTGGCTATGAGGATGGAAGGTTTCAAATTTCGCCGTGTATTTTCTTTTATCTTCAATCTTTCAGTTACGTTCACGGCAGAGCAGGGTATCAACATGTTTCTTCCGGATGGGTATCCATCCACTCTAGATGCATCAACACCTCTCTGCTCTTTAAATTTCGTTACAGTGGTGCAGTGGAAAAAACCTTAAACGTAATTTGTGTTTTTCCGGGGATCGAACCTTGGACCTCTCGCACATTAACCGCTGAGCCACTGCGCCCACAAAATTACTGATAAATTGAAAGAAAAATAAAGAACTGCGATAACAAATCTATCAAGTCTAAATTAATTTAATAAAAAACAAGGAAAAGTGGAAGTGTAGAAGTTACACAAAATACATTTTTGATGCTCATGAGGATAAAGTAATAAAAATTCAAACTGGTCAAACCAATGTCACTTTGCCGCCTGCACTAGAGGTCTAGTTACATGCGCTGTCGCTACGCCAATAGATTGTTTTTGTACTAGAAAGTTTTTGTTAAGAGGCTATTTACATGCGCGTTTTTAATTTTTCAATTGTTGTGAATTTTTGAATTCGTTTTGATGAAATTTCACATAAATTAGGTTTTATAATTTTTTTTTGTCAGATTCCTGAAATTCCCACGACTGTGGTGCTTTTTCCCTTTATCCCACGGAAGGCTTTTCCGACATCGAAATTCCCACAAAAAGGGATAAATCCCACGATATAATAACACTGTGGTATCGGTATGTTTATTTTAAAAGTCAAAGCCGACTCAGATTAAGCGGATTTCGGTTTTTCTGGGGATGGCAGGACTTTTTTTTTTGGCATTTTGATGGAGCAACAGTTGTGGTATGTGGCATATCCGCATATTCCCGATTGCGATTAAAATTAAGAGGAGGAAATGTTGAAGACACCATTACGTTCCATAAAACACTCGGTAAAAGCAAGCGTTTAGGCATTATAAGCTAAATAATTAAAACTCGACAATTATACCGGCTAGTAGGAAATAAAACTCCAGACAGGATAGCAATTCCCCCTCTGATAAGCTATAAACGGTCATGGTTTTAATTAGCTCTTTTAGAAAACAAAAAACCAGACCAACATAGTAGTTCTGGAATTTAGATGGCACTCGGTATGACAACCAAATAAACAACAACTACAATAAAATTAAGGATAACAATAAAACTGGCACGTAAAAGCCGTTTCTACGGTCTTGCCCGGTTGGTGTAAACAAACCAGCATCAAGACCTTCCTTAACCATTGCAGTCACGACAACCACTTGGATGAAAACAGATAGGCAACAACAATACGAGAGCGCTCAGTGTAGATTCTTAAAGTAGATTAATTACCCATTATCTTATGGGATTCTAATGGTTGCAGTTAATTCTGCACAACAGGCAAGTCAGATAGCGGATATAGCATTTTCCGTTGCCATAGTAACTGAATGGCAGCTTAATGGAGCATAGTCGATATAATTACTCTACTCGTTCACTGGAGATGAATTTCTATTTGTTTTCCAAACGTGCGGATTAGGTGCATTTAAATTTGCATGAACGCGGGAAATAAGGTTTCCAAAAAATATATCGCGATTCAAGATGAGTTGAATCTTGAATGAAATGGGACAGATCAATGATTGAGTGAGTAAAATATTAGAATAGACTGAAGCACGGTTAGATGACGTAATAATAAATTCTCCTTCCAATAAGAGTTGAACAGGATTCAGGAAGGGTATCGTTTGCCAACATATTGGTACAACTCCTCCGAGTCGAATATCCAAACCCATCCTATGGATTGTCGCGCATTGCTTACAAGAGCAGCACTTCAATCTGGGTTGTTATTTATTATGACCCCCCTATCGCCAGTTCGCAGTTCCTTGAGGATCCCCCCTAAGAGAATTTTCCCTTTCTATGGCGAAAAATCGAATTGAAATGGATTTCTTTTTCTTGTACGCAACTAATGCTGTTCTGAAAATGAATTTGGTAAAACATAAATACGGTTTCTGTGGGGGATTCTCTCAAGTGCGGCATGGAAGAAGTTTTGCTTCAGCAGGGAAATATATTTCAACACAGGTATAGGTATTACTCGCTTCGTTCAAAGGAAGCAATTAATTTCAATTCGCCTGCCATTAAGGCAGGTTGCTTTCATTAATTGTTGAGATGCGAATTGAATTGGATTTTCCGTATATTTGGTAATTGGTGGTAGGTACTTAATATAAATCTTCAGAATTGCTCCGTGAGGTGTACCTTTGCCTAGTCGATAGTAAATTACTCTCCATTAGCGCCGCCATAAATATCTTTATATATCATTACGCGTTAGAGGGAATTGTCGTATACATTATGCGTATACAATAAACTTCTGTGAATCATTATATGATTTCCTACAATTCACTGAAAGATATTAGGACTACCCTCAACAACTTATCAGATACAATTTGATATTCAATGTTTACTTTAACTGGAATAACCATTTTACAAAATATTCCATAAACAAACCAAAATGTCCGCAAATAACTCCTGTATAGAGAAATTTAACTCTTCCTTACAGGGAATATCGAGGTAAATAATTGAAATTCGAAGCAAATTGCCACAGGAACAAAAACAACAAGAGTATCTACTGTACATACACTTTCGGTATTTGGTTATGAATCCTTGTTTCATCTTTTCAGATTCCTTAACTGCTCCATCAAACACTACCGCCAGCAATGTGTTCTCTGTATTTTTACGTGGCAAACAATAATATTTTAGATCCTGCACTCCTATAGAGTAAACGGTATACGGTATACCTACCTATACCTACCCTCAGTGTGTTTGCAAACAAATGGAAAGATAACGCAAAGATTCGTTACTACAATTTTACCAAACATTGGGTAAAGTTATCCTGGCAAATACAAAGCACCACCCCACATACATTATGCAAAACTTCACATGATGAATCCTGTGCGTACCGTACATATATGCGAAGAATCTTCTTCGGGAAAATTATATGTACATACCACACATGGCAAGGAAATTATATCTGGGTAAATATTGAACGGTTAACAAACGTTAACGAATATTTCTTCCTAAGATTGGAATGGCATGTGTGTGTCGTGAGAGATGCTGGGAGGTTTTCATAGTTTTTGGTAGCCATAACCACACAGCTGTGTGTTGGTTGAGTGAGAAAATTATTCTTATCGAGCCGAAGACGTCTTGATTAATTCGTAAATTAAAACAAACAGTTACAGAAGGATATTGAAATGATTTCAAGTATTTGTTGATTAGTCTTAAGGCAGTATGAGGGTCCCGTTGCACTACACATGAAATTAACATGAAATAAACAAAAATATATGCGACTCACTATTTACTACTCGATTGCGTTTGAGGTTAAACTCAAAATGATTGTACGTTTAGCTGCACACCCCTAAGCTTTACCTCGGGGTGGACCAAAGGACTCAAAATAATACGCCTTTCTAATAGCGCTAGTATTTGTTGTTATGGACGCCACCTTTGGCGATTTCCCTCCGTGGCGTGAGGTTAAGATGTGCTTTGATGTTTCACAGGTAACAGCTAAAAATATCTCCAATTAATTTTTTTTAAACCGTTGAAACTTTTTGACATTTTCTATTTTCAGACAGGGTTTCTTTGCTAACAATCATTGGCTTCCCAGATTGCTAAAGCCTTTTAATGCTTAGAAATTGTAAGGGTCTTAAAAACTTCAAACAGCCTACGACAGCCTCCAATGTGGGTGCGTGTATGGTATGTACAGTGACGGCAAAAACATTCCGGATTTTTTCTATAATATTTTCCTTATATTAGGTATATTGTAAAGGTATTATATTTTAAAGGTAACTATAAAGGTTTCTAA
This sequence comes from Cheilosia scutellata, assembly GCA_955612985.1. NCBI lineage: Eukaryota > Metazoa > Arthropoda > Insecta > Diptera > Syrphidae > Cheilosia > Cheilosia scutellata. Next base: position 88,086,379 of record OY015311.1, read on the forward strand.
TGGAATTCTTCAACTTATTAATTGTATTAAGTTAAATGATTTCTCCTTGATTTAAGAAAAATATTACATATATCAAGAAAAAATCCGGAATGTTTTTGCCGTCACTGTACATATGTTCAATAGACAAAATCAAAGAAAAATCCAAAATTTTTGCAAATGGGGTGCATCGTGAACTTAGCACATTAAAAAAAAATAAATATACTAAATGAACAGAACTTTTAAAAATGTTTATCAGGAACTCTAGAACTCTTGTCCAGCTATCCAAAACTCATTGATCAAGTATCAATGTCGCTGTAGAATTGGCTGTTTAAGTGTTTAATCTATCTGTAATGCCCGTCAATATTGCATGCAAACAAAGTTAACAGTGGACACTTTGTGATGTCTACCCAAAGAAACACCAACCTTGGATTAGAGGTACAACTTTTCTTCAATAAAACAGTTATATATAAATAAAATTATGACTTAACAATAGCTTAGAATGGTTAAATTGATATACATAACTAAGGGCGTCCAATATTGTAACCAACGGCGAACGTGGGTCTCGAGGTAAGGCAGCAACAACCGGGCTACGGTGAACGTGGGCCACTTCCCCTTGTCGGTAAGTCAACTAAGATTAACTACGGTTTACAGAAGTTTTATCAGTACACGAGATTGGTATTGGTACGACTCCGCTCCACTTCCACTCCACTGTGATAATGGCTTCCTTGACTAGGACCCAGTCTAGGCTTCTAGTGGTTATAGTGGTAGTGGTATAACGAATGAACACTCTGTATTAAATTTATTGTTGTCCTCGCGTTAGTCGATTGCGCTATTGCGCTTAGATGTCGAGTGCTTTAAGAACGACTTTTAGTTTTCTTTATGGTCTGGATGCAGGTCTAAAAAACCAACAATCTGTAAGAAGTTTGATAACGAAATAACGAAAACAAAACAAATTTCATATCGACAGTAAAAAATACTTTACAGATCTTGAAGAAAAAAAAATGTTTCCAAATTCAAAAGACAAATGAAAACCGCATTACTGTTCACTAACTTTTGACACTCACTGAACAGAAATATTTCACCCAATGTCATCGATAGTTGTTCATTGTTGGGCATTTGGTGGCAGTGCAGAATTTTGTTGCAATAGTAATCCTGTGCCTGTAGAGCGGTACTTCTCAAATGACTAAAAGAACAGCTATTGGCAAGTGTAATTCCTTGCACGATTTCTGATATATATGTTTAGGCTTTATAGCGGAAGAAGGTTATAAATAAATGCCTCCTAAGTCATTAAGTACCCGAAAAGCTACAGTACAGGCTATAGGTACTAGGTCCTTATACATTAGTTAGTTATCGGTATTTACAGATGCATAAATAAATTAGTGCCATTGCAATTGCCTTTGGTTCGTATAAAAACAAGCTAGGAAATGAGGAAAAGTTATTGTTGAGGCAGTAGGTATTTTTGAAATTTCTATAACGTAGATGCCTTCCGAATTTCAAGGCCTAATTGCGCTGCAAAATAAGTAGGTAAATATGTTCGCACTTTTTGTGCGGTACTCTGGAACATATTTTTGAACCTTATGATAATGTAAGCCAACTTTTTCTGAATCGCTTACATCTTTGTTCCCTATTAGAAAAAGTGGGGTTGATGTGACGGAGCCCTGAGGTACAACAGCGATTATTATTTTTTATGGATGATCAGACGTGAACGTCGAATACAACTCGGTATGATGGATTCATTATTTCATTTCATTTTCATTTCATTTATTTTTATTTTGTAATGCCTATACACTTTAAGATATAATATCTTATAAACTAGTGATAAGCTATATTCTGCAGGAAAAAGCTACTGAGGAAGACGAAATAATTCAAAGATATTATGTATTTATACTACGTGGTCAATACTTAAAACTAATAATTAATACAATTAAGATATATTCGAGAATGCGAGATACTTTCTTAATTCATTTTTAAACCTTCTTGTGTTATTAATTCTTCTAATAGTACGCGGTAAAGAGTTCCAAAGACGAATAGAGTTAACGAAAAATTGACGCTCAGAGGTAAGGGAAGAGTAACGCGGAGGAATCAACTGACTAGACCTCATTGAAGAAGGCATAACCAATTTCTCGTACAGACCGGGAGGTTGTCGTGTTATCAGGATGTTTGAGAGAAGGGTTAAAGTGCGGAACTGAAGTAGGCTGTCGAACGTCATGTTAAAAAGACGCTTTGAGAAGTGCGATACGCGGTCGTACCTTCTTAGTCCAAAAACATACCGAACGGTGTTATTGAAAGCGACCTGCAGTTTTCTTTTGCTGACGAAACTGCAATTGGCAAAAACTTCGCACCCGTACAACAATTTTGGTATAACCAGCGTTTTTGCTAGCATGAGGCGAGTTTTTAAGGGGGTGAAAGCTTTAGTTGCCCATAATGTTCGAAGAACCGCATAGGTTTTACCGGTCGCAACATTTATGTGGTTATCCCAGGTTAATTTCCGGTTAAAGATCATACCAAGGTTTTTGGCCGTCTCAACATATTCAATTGGAGAATTGTCTAAAAACACAGAAGGAAAGTATGACAAGTCCAAAGAATTTCTTGAGATGACAAGACACTTAGATTTTACAGGGTTTAACAAAAGACCATTCGTTTCAGACCAGCGCGCAATATTTTCAAGATCCTCATTAACACAGGCAGCACCATGTTCAATAAGACCGAGATCAGAACTCAAGTACAACTGTACGTCATCGGCATACATCTGAACCTTACTCTGGTTAATGATAGATGGCAGATCATTGACATACATTGAGAATAGCAGTGGGCCCAAAATGGATCCCTGTGGGACACCATTTGGGATCGAAATGACATCCGATCGAACGTCACCCACTTGTACAATTTGCCTTCTACCTGAAAGGTCAGAACTTCTCTCACTGCATCGTGTGAGAAGTTAAATAGCTGACGCAGCTTATCACACAGGTTTGTATGAACCACGGTGTCAAATGCCTTCGAAAAATCTAGCAACACTAAAAAGGTCACCTTGTCTTCATCCATCTTTTGCCGTAAATCTTCGATGACGTTCACTAAGGAGGTTATACAACTATGGCCCTTCCTAAAACCCGATTGTAGTGTTGTCATCAGATTGTTGTGGTCAAGAAATAGGTTCATTTGCTTCTGCAAAATCCTTTCAAACGATTTCGAAAGAAAAGGTATTATTGAAATGGGTCTAAAGTCGGTACCCTTTGCATTTTTTGGTATAGGTACTACTTTGGCCAGTTTCCATTGTGACGGATATTCACCAGATGTAAGAATCGAGTTAAAAATATGGGTAATGTACGGGATAAGAATTGGCAAAATGAGCTTTAAGAATCGAGGATTAATATCGTCGAGTCCAGTTGCGGAAGATTTAATAGAGAACAGGCTTTCAACGACCTCAGCACAATTGACATTTCTAAAACCGAATAAGGGTATTATAGTTTCTGCTTGATTTGATAAAAACCTCTGTGAGTCTCTTGCTGAGTTCAACAGATTAGAGGTAGAGGATGCAAACTGCCGATTAAGAGCATTGCAATCAACATTTTCAAAACGGCTCGACTTTGGCTTAGCGATGCCAAAGCTGCGAAGATTACTCCACACTTTACGGCAGCCAAGAGAGGGATTGAGTTGGTTCAGATATACTTGGGACTTAGAATTTCTAATTTCCATTACAACTTGGTTTCGAAGAGAACTGTAAGTTTGCCGCAACTCATCAAGACGGAAACGCTTCCAACGGTTATAAGCCTGATCCCGTAGGTTAATAAGTTGGCGAATATGTGTAGTGAACCATGGCTGTTCTTTAGGCTGAAAGATTTTGGTTCTCAAAGGAACGTGATGATTGAAAAGTCTTTTGATGTTTTCGTTGAGAAATTCAACCTGTTCATTAGGTGATGTTAAGTAATAAACAAAGTCCCAGCGTATGCCTATTGCATGTTCTTCTAGTAAAGGGTAGTTAATGTTACGAAAATCTCTATATGTAAATGTATTAACGGTCGTAACAGCAAAGTCGTAGGTTAAGTAAATTAAATCATGCTTCGAGAACGCAGAAGCCGATAATTGATCATAAAAATAAGCTTTTTGAAAGTCACTCACCCAAAACACATCTAAAAGGGTGGGTATAGCACCTCCGAAATGAGTTGGTGAGGTAACATTAACAGCCCGCAAATTAAACATGCTCATACTTTCAATGAAACTTTTATCTAATAGAAGGTTGCAGTTAAAGTCACCACAAACGATAATATTAGAACATGTACAAGCAATTTCTTCCATCAGAGATATGAAGGGACGAATGTCCACGTTACTATTAGGCCGATAAACTGTACCCAACAAAAGTTTACCTTCATCACCGACTAGCTCAATAAACACGTATTCAATGCTACTGTAAAATGCCGATCGAATCTTAGGATTGCATTTAATATGTTCCTTTACAAATATCGCCACGCCACCCCCAACACGACCTTTCCGATCCGTACGAAAAACTCTATACCCCCTGGGACAGCACATAAAATCTTCGATGTGATCAGCCAACCAAGATTCGGAAACACAAATGACGTCTGTATCGGATCCCTCGAACAAATCCCGAAACTCATCAATTTTCGCGTACAAACTTTGAGCGTTAAAATGACAAATCTTGAGACCATCGCTTTGTTTACCGAAAACTCTTAACATTGAATGCAGCGTACTATTCATGTTTACAGCGATGCAGGTAGCACAACACAAGAGAAATAAAAGTTTAAAGCAGAAGAAAGAACAAATTAAGTAATATAATTAATTAATTAATATAAAGATCAATGCAAGACTAATAAGCTAAAAGAATTATACAAAGAATAGAAAAAAAGAAAATACAAAAAATAAATATAGAAAAAAAATTATATAAAAGGTTCTCCACCGCTGGCAATTCCTTCACTGGGCTCCTCGTTGGATCGGTTAACAGCTGCTTCTAGTGTTTGAATAGAATCGATAAGCACAGCTGATCGATTTGGGCGACATTTAACATAAACAATTCCACGTACGGTGTATGCAGAGGAAATTTTGTTTTGTCGTTTCAGCTGCAATGCGCTCTGTAGTAATTTTCTATTTTGTTCCGTTAAGCTCTCGCGCAAATAGATCGTGGAAGTTGAATTCGTGGAGTTGAAACCAAGGTCGGATAATCGTAGTTGTTTGTTTTGTTTACGGTAGAGCGCAATCGATTTCAAAACAAAGTTTTTATCATACGGTGTATTAAACTTGATCAAAACCGCAGAGTCGGGGGAACTGGATTTCGGGCGTGTGCGGTAGATGTTGCGAAGTGTCGGTGGTTTAATATTAATAACATGGCAAATGTGGTGGAAAATAGATTTTAAGTTTTCTTCTGGAGTGTGCGGTACTCCGAACAAAAATGTATCACATGCGATCAGCTTATTTTCTTGTGAGTTAAGTAAGAGTTTAACTGCACCCAGTTCACTTGTTGTGGTTTCAAGATCACTTTTGAGTTCGGAGATATCAGCTGTTTTCTCAGCAAGATTAACTTTCGTGAGCGCAAGATCATTAGTCATTGTTTTAGTGAAGATTTGATATTATTAATATCTGTGTTAATGGCTTTAACGTCCGACACCGAGTTCGACACCGAGGTCTCCAAATGCAAAACTCTTTTACTAATGTCACACATACTACTTTTTATTTCACTAATTTCACGATCGATCTTGTTTGTGATGTTTTCTTCCATCTCAGACATTTTGTTAAATATGCATGCACTTTGTTTACGGAGCAGTTCTTCCATCATCTCACACATGTTTTTGCTGTCATCGGCCGGTTTTGGCAGTGAATTTTGTGAAGGGGAACACAGGAAGCTTCGCGGCGAATCTGTCTTTGCAGATTTCGAGCGGGTCGCAATTTGTTTTGGTGGTAGTGACATGGGGAAGTATTGGTAAGTCAGATGTAACACAAAGAAGAGAATACGGTGGAATTGACACACGAATTTGTACGCAAATTATTATTTTGTTTTACGTTTTTTTTTTTTAAGAATAATGTATGATTTCTTTTTTCACTTGATCACTTAGCAGTGTTAGGGGTGTATACACTTGATTTTTACACAAGCCCGTTTAATTTTTTTAAAGTTTCGGTCAGAAAAGTCACTTAGAAATTGCCAGTTTAAAGAACACGTCTACTCTGTAGCTGTCATAGTCTGTAAAGCCGTAATCCGTAATTAGTAATCTCTTTTCTAGTTTGAAGTATAAGATTCTGCCAAGTAATTTAGTGTGTTAGGTCTATACTTTAAACGCAATAATTATATTAGCTACGATCTTTACTTTCACCAAACCTGTTAATACTCGGACATTTTCCTTGATCATATGTTTGCTGTGATTGGTGATGTTTCAACATAATCGGATGCTTTTAATGTATTTTGCCAAAAGTTGGTAAATTGCATCTTCTCATTGTACCTACCAATCATTTTGATGTCACGCAATGACCCTTCTTTCAACATAACCAATAACTATATTCCATTTAATCATTCTGCAACGAAAACACTGGTGCGTTTACTAATTTCGTAATTTTGTATTATTCAAAATGCCGTACTCATTCAAATCTCTCTTAACGCTATACATAAAAGTTTACATTTCCATATTTGATTAAAGTGTATTCCTTTTTACATCAGTCAATGGGATCTTTCATTCTTTGCTCAGTTTCGTGTACGAATAATTTTTCCATCTGAAAGGACATTTACTTTTGAGCATTCCTTGAGATAAAATAGATACCTACGCTGTATCATATCGTTTCATCAGAAATTGATACGCTTCACTGCTGTTTCCTGGATTGTATAAAGAGGTACCTGTCTCTGTACCTACCTACTATTTGCTTGAATTGATAAGAGTTATGAACAGGAAATTGAAAATCGAAATGGAAGTGTTGAATCACTATAAAATCAATGCGCTTACACATGAATGATTTTTTTTTTTCACTTTTCTCTGATTTGGAAAATGAAGATATATATATACTACACATCTTAGATGCGGTAGGGATAGACAGTATTTTTAAATGCTCTTGCTGGGTATAGGTTTATTATTTTGACAATAATAAAAAATCATTTTAAAATGTTTCCAATCGAGCAAGTAAAAGTCAACTATATAAATAAAGCTTCTGCCGCTGTGTGCCATAAAAATAAAATAAAGTCAGCTTTTTATTTTTCCTTTTCCAAGGAGTTATTTATCAAAGGGCACGGTAGTGCCCCAGATAAATTCTCTAGTAAAAGCAATTCCCCTTTTTACAGCAACAAACGCAGGCTGTTTTCGACCCCCTCTAACTTCGAAACCAGTTAAGCCAATAAGTTCAAACTTGAAAGAACCAAGCTCATTAAAACGGTCCACCTCACCAAATTTCATCTCCATAGCATTATTGTTTCTCAACATACAGAACTTCAAAAATCGCAAAAACCGTAACTGACTCACTCACTCACTTAGATGATGATCATCAAAATTATGAAGCACTTCCGGCCATCCTAGAATTGTGACATTTGACAGAATGCTAGATCCTGTGGTGCATATACTGGAAAAAGTCCAAAACTTGAGATTTTCCATTCAGGAGGCATGGTATACGCCCACTTTTAAAAATTGGTTATTATTTATTTGGGCCACTGCGCATTGCCGTAGAATGTTGAAATATGATAGAGCAGTAGGACTTGCAGTGTACAGAAAGAAAAAAATTTAAAATGTATTATTCTCCATTTAGGAGGCGTGGTATACGCCCACTTTTAAAAATTGGTTATTATTTATTTGGGCCACTTCCCATTGCCGTAGAATGTTGAAATTTGATAGAGCAGTAGGACTTGCAGTGTACCTACAGAAAGAAAAAAAATAAAAATTTATTATTCTCCATTTAGGAGGCGTGGTATCCGCCCACTTTTGAAAATCGGTCATTATTTTTATTTGGGCCACTTACCAGTGCCGTAGAATGTTGAAATTTGGTGGAGCGGTAGTGCTTGCAGTGTACAGAAAGAAAAAAATCTAAAATTTTATAGATATTTTCTATTCAGAAGGCATGGTATCCGCCCACTTTTGAAAATCGGTCATTATTTATTTGGGTCAGTTCTCATTGCCGTAGAACGTTGAAATTTGGTAGAGCGGCAGGACTTGCATTGTTCGAAAGGAAAATATCAAAAATTAAAAATGTTCCATTTAAAGGGCGTGGAACCTGCCCATATGAATAGATATTAATCTACCTGCTGATTAATTTTTATGAATAGTTTATTAGAAAGAAAACCAAAGTGACGGTAGTGGTAGCCAGTGTCTGTTGGCATATTAAAAAATAAAGACGTTCAACTTTGTTGGTGAAAGTAGTGAAATCACACCAAAAACATAAATGTAAAAGAAGAGCCAAGTTCTGTTCTGTTGCATCTACTTTTTGTTGAAGTCTTCACCCAAAATCCTTATTAAATCATCGAAGAGCCGTCCGATGTTTGAGTGGCTTGTTACTTCGAAATGTGTGTTTAGCTACCATATCATCTAAAGCTAAAAATCCAATGATAACATTTGCAAACTTTTTGACCCAGCAAGTCTGTTGTCTCGTCCATCGACACCCACAAAAATCGATTTTGTATTTTATCAATAGTCGTGTTTGAGTGTTTTAACATTTTTTTTTTTTTTATTTTTTTTTTCGGTATGCAAATTAAAAATATTCATTAAAAAAATATTGAACATCTTATGATATTTATTGAAAACCACCTGACCCAACAGACATTGTCCTGTCCAAAAAAAAACATTTGAACATATTGGAAATGTATAAAAAAAGTACCTAAATATGAAGAAATAAAAGTCAACCAAAAGATTTATTTTCTAAAATTAAATTTTTTAAGTCACAACGAATCTCCAAATATTTTATTTATATTTCGATTGAAATGTCATTATTTTGATAGTTTGCTTCAACATCATCATTTCGTTCAATGCCTTCTGATACACTGCATTTCATGTTTTGTTGTCTAGCGCCACGCCCTTTGTACAATTAACCAGTCTTCAAGGATGACCAGACCCGGGCCAATACCTAAGACTGTCTGTAAATTTAAGCTAGGTACGATTTTGAATGTTTTTTTTTGTATAGGTAGTGCCACGCCCCTTTTTCCGCTTACACCTGCAGCTTTTCGTATAAACTTTATTTTTTATTTACTAAATATTCAAAAATACATATGTCCTGTATTTTGACACTCAAAAGACAGAGATTTTTATAAAACGGATTTCTATCATAGTCTCGTCTTAAAAGTTTTGCCAAAAAACAACATGGTTCAGCATAACCATTTCGTCTCTACTTGCTACTACTAAGTGGAAGGAAGGTCGTTTGAAAATTTGTATTCCACTAAAAATACTTTAATATGCCAAGAAAAAAAAAATTGTTACCAATTTGAAATGAATAAATTAATAATACCCCTTCGTCAACCTCGAGTAACCCCATCGAAACGATAGCTCTGTTCTGATTTTCTTTTTGTACACTCAAACAAAAATGTTGCTGCAGTGTCATAATTCGATTTTGTTTCCAGTTCGGGATTACTTTGAACCTTTGCAATTCAGCTGCGTCCAATTTTATTAAACTATCAACATGAATCAATGGTCAGAGCGGCTTTTACAGCCGATGATTTACGGGAAGTGGTTTTACCCTGCTTTTATGGTATTCACAAGTGCACTTCATCGATGAAGTTTTACAAAAAAAAAAGATTTCCTACCCCTCTATAGGGGTAGTGTAATTCCATATTTGTTTATGGATTACAAGGGGATTAGATTGCAGAGGCATTTGTTACAGTTTTTCAAGAGATGGATTATTTTTATTTGTAGACCCAATACCTATGTGCTTCACAAGAAAGCTCAATTTCATAGTAGAATTGATTGGTTCAATTTGCAAATTCTACAATCCGATGAAGTACCTACAACAAAGTGGAATTGTTTTTAACTTTCACGTTATGAACATAAAATTCCGATGAAATCATGCACAGCCGTTGGAAGAGTGTTGTAAATTGTGTTTAAAGGAAACGAAAATTTTTAATTAATAAAGCTTTCATATCGATGGTAGTATTGATTAATTTTGAAAAAAAGAAAAAAATAAAATAAAAAATAATATAAGAGAAAAATGTGCAGCCTATGGCGTAGAACATCCGCATAACTATTTGTACCTGTTAGCATGGTGATGGGCTACAATTTTTCTACAAAGAGGAAGAAAATAATGTTAGCTGCCTCTAACTCCACTCCAAAGCCAATACGGATCGAAATTCCATGATGGATTTATCGGGGAGTCTATTTGTAACCCAGTGAATAATGCCCCTCTTTAGTCGTCAGCGTCATTAATTTATTTAACATTAGAAACCTAAGCATTTGATGCTAGCAAAGGGGTTCTAGTTACTCGGGTTGGTTATTATTACATATTATGCGTACAGCTTTATGGAGAAAATTTGCTATGACTATGAGTGTTGTGACGGATTCATATATGACGTTTGCCATCTGGGTTCAATTTACGTAATATTTTATGTTTAAATGAGATAATGAAGAGGTGGCTAGTGTGCATTCACAAATGTGACGGCATCTGAAAGACTGAAAGTTGGAAGAAAAAGGTAGGCTATAAGTATTTTTATACCGTGCCAAAGTTTATGGGATGATTTTTGAAATAAATTTGAGTCAAAAAAATTAATAATCAGTTGCATAGAAGAAGAGGAAATTATACATCATATATATATATTGTGACAAACAGGTGTAGGGCTAGAAGCATATGCGTTTGCACTGATGATAGCCACGCTGCTCAAACCTCTTATCTCGTCCAAGTAAGTGCTCGAACTCAAGCTTTCGCTGAACTTTTTCGGTAGACTGAACACGGTCACACTGGTATCCGGGGAAATGAGACCGCGGATGTTCTTGCCAGGCTGGGTTCAGAAGAAGCTCTCTCAGGACCTGAACCTGCGTTGCGTCTGCATGTATCTGCGGTTAGGTCATCCATTGATACTTGGGTTTCTCGTGAACACGAGTGTCGTTCGCGTGACTGTGCTGGGTGTAGACAGACCAAACGACTGCGTCCGGTCATCTGCAAAAGGTCCGCGTCTTTCCTTCTGTCTCTCAGGAGAATCGACTGCAGACTGCTTGTGGGCGACCTTTCCTGCCACCAAGCTTTTGCCAAGCACTTAAATGTATTGTGCTTGAGCGACACCACCATCTGTCCTGCTTGTAGAGAGGACGACGATACAGCGGAACACTTCCTCTGTAGTTGTTCTGCGTTTGCTCGCATCAGGGGGCGGATCTTTGGGGCTGTCGTGGTGAGTGCCGAACATCTAAGCTCTTCATCACTAAAGCTCCTTCTCATCTTTCTTCGAAAGACGGTTAAACTAAGTACAATAAAGTAAGGTGGCTGTTTGGCAGTACAATGGACCAGTAGTTGTGTCTGAGTGCTCCATCGGATACTAGTAACCTCAAAGAAGGAGAAGAATGACTTATTTTTGCCCCGTCGCGTCGGGTAGGTGTTAGAATATAACCGAGCGAGGTGGGCATTCCTGTCTTATAGAGGCGACTAAAATCTACTTCGACGTAGAACCTGTAAAAAAATAAGTAAATGTAGGACAAAAAAATGCATCACCCGTGGACTTTTCGACTGTCGGGGTAAGAATACTGGAGGCCTCAACCAACATACATAAAATGATCTTCGTCTCTTCAGGCGATGATACAGGTCCGGGTCTAAGATTTCTGAAGATTTCTGGACTTTGTCTGCGACGCTTGTGAATAGAGCGCGTAGACTGTGAAAGGACCTTATGGTAATAGGGGAAGGCCAACATACCACTCCACCTGTCAGCTCTTTCGACAAACCTGAATTGCTCAGTGCTTTTTCCGCAGTGAACTTGATAGTGTTGTATATAACATAGCACAAATCCATTTTGGACCCGTACAGTAGAAGGAATACTTTATGATCTCAACATAAGAACATCGGACGGTATTGAGGAGGGGTTTCCTACACCACACAGGCAAAGCGTATTCGACTGGACTTTTCCCGAAAAGGTGGAAAACAGCATTTGTTCAGAGCATCCTGATGCATAACACTTTCGCGCATTATTTCTATGGTCATTGAAATTCGGATGATAATTCGTCAGTTTATGAAATATTTTGAATCACCGAAACTCGTTAATTTCTTAACATAGACGCAAATTTGTAAGCTATCACATCATTTACCAAACACTAGATATCGAGCAGATTATCTCTAAAACTGGACTGGTCGATTAACCTAAAACATCGCGGATACTCAAAGCAAGGCTCGCCTTCTATTTCTGCGGAAAAACTTTTGATAAATCATTGCTATCCTTATAGATAGCCAAGCCGCCATCAAAGCCATCGACTCGGCTACCATATCCTCCAAACTGATGCAGGAGTGCCGAAACGAGCTTGCGCAGGGTCCACATTCCGCTAGGAGCGGTTAAGGGACAAATACATTCATATTTTCTGCAGAAAGCCAATCTCCAATGGTCGGGATTGTCAAACTGCGTCATATCAAGGGATTTGTTAAAGGGATACAGTATCTTATCCGCTTTCTCAATTCTACAGGTCGGTTATAGGTACCTACCGACCGGATCACATCCTTAAAAATCTTCACAATGTAGGCCATACGAGGCGTGGTAACAGAACGGCACATCTCACATCACATAGTGCTAATTGGGTTCAAAGGTATTGTTTCGACAGCTGGTGGACTGTATATTAATATCCTCCTCCTCCTTATCAGTTTTCGATTTATTTTTACATTTTTTAAAGCAGCAATAATAATATTATTAAACATACAAAAAATTCCCTGTTGGAGCTGATGATACAAAATAATATAGTAAACAAATTATACAGTGTTCCATTTCTGGTTTAGCCGGGCGCGTCGGTCCTGAACACACTCCCCCCTTGAAGTCTCTGCTTCAAAGTCCACTGGCAGCCAGTAGCGCAGTATCGTATTAGCGCAGTTGTAAATTGCTCTATGTGCATAGCTTCAGCTCCAATTGCATTTCAAGTGCACGCAGGATAGCACAGAAATACAGTAGCGCAGTATCGCAGTAGCGCAGTATCGCAGTAGCGCAGTATCGCAGAAGCGCTGTATCGCTGTAGCATAGTATCGCAATAGCGCAGTTGTTAATTGCGATATGAGCAGCCTCAGCTCCAATTGCATTTCATGTGCGCGCAGGATAGCACAGAAATACAGTAGCGCAGTGTCGCAGTAGCGTAGAATCGCTGTAGCACAGTATCGCAATAGCGCAGTTGTTAATTGCGATATGTGCAGCCTCAGCTCAAATTGCATTTCATGTGCGCGCAGGATAGCACAGAAATACAGTAGCGCAGTATCGCAGTATCGCAGTATTGCAGTAGCACAGTGTGGCAGTAGCACAGTGTGGCAGTAGCACAGTATCGCAGTACACAGTATCGCAATAGCGCAGTTGTTAATTGCGATATGTGCAGCCTCAGCTCCAATTGCATTTCAAGTGCGCGCAGAATTGCACAGAAATACAACCGGAAACTGTGCGACATGTGCAGCCTCACAGCCCCAATTGCATTTCAAGTGCGCGCAGGATTGCACAGAAATACAACCGGAAACTGTGCGGAGTGCCCAGCGCAGTATCGCTATTCAAAAATTAATTGCTACACTAAAATTTACACTTTAAATTGATCTCATGTGCAGCGCAGTATCGCACAGAAAATCAATTATATATTGCACTATGCGTAGCGCGATGCCATGCAAAAACAAAGAACTATGTTCCAATTGCATTTCAAGTGCAGCGCAGGATCGCACAGAAATACAACGGGAAATTGCGCCGTGTTTCGCATAGCATTGCTACGCCAAAGCACAGAACATCAAATTGCACAATGCGTAGCGCGAGCCATACAAAAACAAAAAACTCTGTTCCAATTGCATTTCAAGTGCAGCGCAGGATCGCACAGAAATACAACGGAAAATTGCTCCGTGTTTCGCATAGCATTGCTACGCCAAAGCCAGTAAAAATTACAAAAAAGAAAACTGCAGCAAATAACATTCCAAGTGACGCGCAGTTTGCGTACACTTATACTCACTCTCCATGACCACAGCACCTTGGTCATATTCGTAACTATCACTGATGCTACTGGACAGTTCCATGCGCTCTCCGTTCTTATTCATAGTGCTCTAATCTGCTAATCGGCCAACAGCACATAACATCACTTTTCCTGGTTCAATAGTTCTGGTTTAGCCGGGCGCGTCGGTCCTGAACAGGTATGAACCGCCACTTCTACCTACCTGGGGGCTTATACTCTAGATGTAAGTATGCTGTAGAGTGTAGTTCATCCCTAAGTGAAGCTCAAAGCATCACACAGCTAAACAAAAGAATGGATGAGATTGGAACAACTGCCATGGGTGCATTTCGGTCAATCCCTACTAACGGTAACATTCTCCTAATTATTGTTTATCTTGATCATGCAGTATAGTAAAACTCGGGAGAATCTTACTTCAAAATACTGCGGGATCAAAACTAACAAGCTTTCCAGTCTTCAACCCTTGAATTCAATTAAAATTATTACATGAAAATGGTTATAAAATAGTAAGCGAAAGTATCTATTCAGTTCGTTTGTTTTGTCACCGAAGAACCCTACTCAACCGTCTTCCCTTTCGTAACATCTACATTCGCTACTTTGTTTTATAAGGTGTTCTCCTTTTTACGATTATGTCTTCATCAAAGGCAATCTTTTGTAGATTTTAATATTTCATCGACACTTCAAGCTTTCGGAACGCATATCTTCTCCTCTTGTCCCAAAGTGTTGTCAAACAATATCAGAGGTATTGAGTTTCAGCCGGGTACAAATCAGTTGACAGCTCAAGGGGCACAGATAAACAAAAGAATTCCGATACGAACGCGCGTTTCCCCTATGCTCATACATAACCGATTCGATTTGATGCGCAGAATCCCCCTTGAAGCTTTGGCATCTCGGGTCCCTAAGTCTCTGCCGAGTGAATCGCTATTTGAACGTCCAATTGACTCCTCTCGGATTCAGTTGAATTGAAACGGCCCGCGCGGTCAGATGCTATAGCTAGTTCCGCGAATCCATCAGTGTGCAGTGCATTTTCATCTGTTTATAGTGATTCCCATCGAGACAGCGACAGAAAGTGTCTCTCCACAAAATTTAAGGGTTGACGATGCAATAAATGCTCCATATTCGCCTCGTTTACTCATGTGCTTCCCAGTACGCTGAGCTAGTGTCATAGTGAAGTGATTATCGTCCTTAAAGTTGTGCAAAGAAGAAGCATTAAATTTCTGCGAAAATGATGAAGTGAATGGCAGAAATCGAAAGCTTGCAGAAACGGGAATAAAGTGTCCATTATGTCATTCTAGCTTTCAGTTGTGTTACACTTGTTGTTTTCGAGCATTTTTTTTTTTTCATACTCTCTCCGCAGAAAGGCATAAAAAGAAAGAAAATTACCAAAATAGAGGGGCTACCCTACCCCCCCAAGTGCCACTCAGTTCTTTTCTTTTTTTCTGCTCTGTCTCCTATATCTACTTGCGGTGTTCTGTTTCTGACAAAAGTGTCCTAATTTTTCTTCGCTATTCAATTCGTCGTCCTTGTTCAAGTTCTTCCATATTCGGTTTGGTTTTGTGTCGCGTGGAATGGTGTGAAGGAAATCTGGATTTTCACTTCCATTTTGTCTTGTTGTTTTGGTTCGGTTTTGCTGTCGTGTCATCTTTTGTGTACTTGTCGCAGTTTGTGGGTCAGGCAAACTTTTCGTATGGATTTCGTGCAGTAAAAAAAAAAGTTAAAATCCGTCTCGCCGTCAACAAAGGAATGAAGGATATCTTTTGGATTAATTTCTCTTATTTGTTCAATTTGAATTTGTGACGACGTCATGTCTGTTAAGTTTTTAAACCAATTGAAAGAACGCGTTTTTACCCATCAACATCAACGTACACCACCACATTGTCAGAAACATCAAAATCGTTATTGTTTATGCAACAGTAGCGCGTCGGCTAAAAGGAAATTTTTAATAAATAGTTCAAAGCGTCGAACTCGTACTTGGACGTTGCCTTCATCGTATCTACTGGCGCACAGTAGCTCTTGGATAACGTACCTTTGGATATGGATAGCTGTGACGATAGCGCTTGTGCAGTGCATTTCCCCATCGATATCACCGCCACAGAAGAGAGGTAAGTTTGGCGTTCTTTGTTGTTGGGTTTCTAGACAAACTTTATCCCTGTAAGAGAAGCAGAGGAATCATCTGGGATTTGACATGTGTGGGATCTCGATTTTTTTTTTTATTGTGTGCGTTGTATCTTTATTTAATGAATTGCTCCATAGAAATCGAGGGCCGAACGATAAAAAGCCTACTATACTCACCTCCTTTGGGTAATTTGTTACTAATGGAACCAAAAACAAGGTTTCCATGGAATTTTCATTAGACCTTTGTTTACTTTTTTTTCTTATTTGTCTGAGGGTTTTATGTTACATCATTGATATGGGTAGTAGGTATTAACAAGGTTGTTGTTCAATTTTATTTTTCCCTATGAACAATTCCCTCAGGAGATGGTCCTCAAAGTTGTTTGGTACAAAAGGTGGGTGTAAAGTTGCTAAGCATTTCTTTTTGAAATAGACACGTGTTGACGACAGACCGACGCATCACGGTGGAACTGAAATAGGTATCTCTTAACTTTGTTGCTGGCAGGGAAATTGATTTTCTACGGGTGTCAATTTTCAGTCAGAAGTATGTTGAGGTATAGTTTTCAGCGCTTTGGTAGCTTAACCATCAATATTGGGGATTGATTGATTGAGTAGGTAGGTGGAATTAATGCACAGTGATGGCAGTAGGAGTCTGAAAATATTTCTACGCAAAATGGCAAGTAGAATTTGTAGGGAATTTTATTAGAGATAAAGTCTTAAGAAAAATGTTTAATACTGAATTTGGCCATTTGGATATAAGTTTTAAACTTAAGTAGGTATTGTGGTTATTTGTTTTATTTATAGCAAAATTAAGTTTACATCTTTTGAATAATCGCACAATTTATTAAGATATGCTACTTTTGCATAACGTGCTAGGTGATACTGACAATGCTAACGAAGGATGTTTACACAATATAAAGTTAAAAAAAAGGATTATGGAACAAAAATAGTTTCGCTAATCTGAGCTTTTATTGTTTGTATGATTTTGAACAACTTCCCCAGACTGGTGCAGCATACCTACCTATAAAAAAATGGACTGAACCTACTTTAAATTAAATAAGCTTGCAATAGAAAATCCTTTCATTACAAATTGTTCAGTAGGCGCATTTTACTATATTTTTGAAGTAGGTACGTAGTTGCTGTAGGCTAAAGCGCGCATGAAGTGTTGAGCAAGTGCTGTGGCAGGGCAGTGGCGTGGTGACCAAGTGGCAGGTGACATAGGGGTGGTGTGCCGATGGAATTCCATCAAAGTGTTATGGACGTGATTTAACGCACACTGAAGTGGCAACCAACGTAGATAAATATCGTCCTATGTTAATTCTATAAAAATTGTAGGTCCCTTCCATTCGTCCCAAAAATAGAAACTCACACAAAGGAATGGTTGCGAGAAGCTAGGGCTAAGGTGTACCTGGTTGTTGCGCCATTTATTTATTTTATTTTATTTTCATTTTATTTAATTTTAATTTTTTTAATACACCTTGTTAAAAAAAATCGGAATTAGATACCCCAACTCTTATACAAACAAAAAAAATTAAACCTAGGTAAATTGTCATTATTATTACACCATGAACAATATTTAGGAACATCCAGACAATAAAAATGTCATTAAGAGCTCTACTGTCAGAATGAAGAACGTTTCATGGCATTTTGTATTAGGCACGATTTTAGGGTTTAGGGATGCTCGATGTATTCTTCGAAAAAGCGCACCCTGTCAGTCATATTTTGGACCATAGGGCTCGACGAGTTGCTCTGGATGTTGGCCTCCAGGGCCTAAACATTAAATGATTAATCAGTATCACAATAAGGTGTAATGGAGTCCCGGCTTAAAATCGCTTAATCTCGGTGGCCAATATCCTCTGATCCATTCCAAGTTCATTATAAAAATAATGTCATGAGCTTGGAGACCAATTTTTTTTTTTTACAAAATCAAAACGAATAGGGCTGGTTTTTTCTTTCGATATGAACCAAGTTTGAATGACATATAAGCGTTCTTCTTGGTAAAGTCCACTTACTCATAATAATTTGACAAATTAATAAAAATAATGCCAAAGTAACAGCAAGGTTTGAAAATTTTCGTGCATGGACGAATTGGATTTGCACAGTGGAAATTGCAACTGAATGAAAAAGGTCACAAAACATGTTTAGTGGTCGGCCGTTTTTGCATTTATTTTTTAATTTATCATTACATATTATCAATCACTCTATTCGTCCCAAAAAGTATGACTCACACATACAAGCGAGCTCGCCCCCTTACATCTGTTGTAGGTACTGCTGCGTCTTTCATTAACTCACGCGC
Source organism: Cheilosia scutellata (assembly GCA_955612985.1). Classification (NCBI taxonomy): domain Eukaryota; kingdom Metazoa; phylum Arthropoda; class Insecta; order Diptera; family Syrphidae; genus Cheilosia; species Cheilosia scutellata. The sequence continues at coordinate 88,104,814 of OY015311.1, forward strand.
TGAAGTCGTCAGTAGTAGCTGATCGCTGGGGGTGATATTTTCGCTATGTTCAGCAAGAATGACCGCATTATGTGCATCAACATATAATTCTTTGGTATTAACCGTAAGAAACGACCGGGCATTGTTTCTCTCGGTCCATATCGGGGCTTCAACATTATTATTTTGGCGGTTGAGACTATAAATCCAATCGTCGAAATCTGCGTCTCCTTTTGGGACTAAGGCCGATCGACGATCAGCGATCGTCACGACAATTGTCGATTGATTTGTTTGTTCACTTCCAAGAGAAAGCATCGACCAATAATCGACTACAAGCGACTGTCAAATCGACAAATAATATCAAAAGCAATCGACAATCACAGTTTCACAGTTGTCGATCAATGATCAACTATCGACACTCACAATAGTGACCTAAGTTTGTTTTGTTTGATTCGTAAGTTCAGTGGAAACTGTGATTTTATCTCATCGCAGAGTAGCTGAGAGTTTCACCGTATATTATGCATTTTATTTGCTCAGGTTGTTCATCCCACTTGTTAAGTTGATACAGAAGGGTTGTCTTTCTGGGTCCACTTGATCGATTCACCCAAATAACAATATTTACAGAGTTTGATAGCATAGCAGCCTTTAATGGTGTATTCGCAAAAAGGATTGTCTTCTCTTGGTTGCCACATTTTTTTCGACGCATCTTTTTGGCAACTTATTATCGTATGGAACTTAATTCATGGGTCAAACTGGCTGGAAGCCTTGCGGATTGGTTGAGGAACAGGCCATACGTTTAATTAAAACTCAAGAGGTTATTTCAAATTAATTTATTTTCCAACTGCCATCGCACTTCCACTTCCCTTGTAATTGGCAATGTATCCACTCAACCCTTCAACGAAATCTTCATTGTGTATAGTTCCTCGTTTATCGCAATGTTATACAGGCACTTTTATTTGCTCACTCATTTCAGTTCTTACACCCAAATGACTAAGCTCCCTCTATAGCTATGCCAATTCTCTTATTGTGTGCTACAAGAATATAGTCAAGTCTAAGTACACGTTCTATGCATCAGGTATAATTAATGTTATACTTATCCTCTAGAAGAGAGTACTTAACGAAAAGTGGATAAATTTGTACGAAATCTTCTCCAAGATCCACTTTCGTGAATGTCTACCGTATATACCCATGACATCCATTTATGTGTGAATATGAACTCATGCCATTAGAGTGCTTCATTTTTATTATAATGTGCAATCTACTTCAATGCTCTAAGTCCTCTTGTATACCTCTCGTAGTGGTAGTCTCATTTTCACAAAACAAACACAAAAATTGTAGGTATAGACTAGACAGGTTTTACTGTAGCAAACAAATTTAGTATCTATAGGTATTCTTGTTTATAATTTGTTATATAAAATTATGATTAAGGAAATTCAATTAAATTTACGTATAATACCACGCAGAATAAATTTCATGTCGCGACAAAGGGTTGACCTTATCTAAATGCAAAAATAATTATACCTATACCAAATGTGTATGCAGTTCTTATATCATTATTTAATAAGAATTAAAATTTTAAACCAGATACTCCCAATGTAGCGATTTTAATCAAGCGTGACATCAATCCCCCAACCATATGCTTATGCGTTGTAATGCACATGCACATGCAAATTATGTAAATACTCTCATAACTTGTAATTACATTTTTAAATTTCAGCGTCCATATTTTTTTCCACATTTTATCCTCAAATCTCGGTATCCTTATAATCAGAAAAAAAATTCTCCATTCCACTCCCATCATATAATTTTATTTTATGCTTTCTGCCCGAGCTCTCTTTTATGCCGGCACGACTGCTGGATGCTTTTGTGATAGCTCAAAGGATTTGCGTAAATCGTCAATGTCAGAAAATCGGAGAAAAGTCTATGTAAAGTGGAATATGCCTATACATATAAGGACTTTCGCGTATAAAATAAAATTGTGCATAAAAAATTCGAGCGGGGAGAATTTCACAATTGTTTTTACTGGCATCCTCATGCACTGGCGCCCTTTTCCTGTCAGCCACTCAGGTCGTAGTATTACGGATTTAGAAATTATTAACCATCGGGGGATGAAAGGTTTAAGTATAGGCAAAGGCCCCCAGTCAGTTGGCTGGCATATAGTCGTACATCTGTTATGAGTATGGAATTTCATGTTCACAAATGGCGTTGGTAGCTTTTCACTTAATATAGGCTACCTCCATGAAATTCCCACTTATAGAGGGTTTTATGATTAATTCCAGAATGTCATAAATTCTGAATATGAATTTTGAATGAGTTCTTCTTGGAAGTATCATTTTCTGTTTTTATTTTTATTTTACTTTTTCGTGAGTTGAAAAAGTACCACCGACTAGTAGGGAATTGTATTTTACATACAGTGGTGCTTGGAAGCGAACTGAGAGAGACTTTATTCTATGCTATTTGGGTACTTTGAACATTTTTGATGAAGCAACGACAGCAAAGTGATGCTAAGAGGATTTTAAATTTCATATTTCAATTAATGAGGAATTTCTCTTGATAATTTATGCAACTCCATAATCGCATTCAGTTCAATTTATATATTAACGTCTAAGATCTGCATTATTATCATGTTGATGACAATCTGAATGTAAGCATATTTTTAGTCAGATGTTTAAAATAGTTGGGTTATAAGGCAGGAGAACGAATGCATATTGATACCTACTCCTTATCGAGCTCATAAAAGTTCTTCATTGATCAGTGTGAGTTTTGAAAGTCCTCGAGAGAAATGATGTCTGGGACAAAACGGAACCTTATTAGTTTTAGTACCTACGATGTCTGTCCATTTATCTGTCTGTCTGTCCGAACCCAATAAGACCAATTTTGTTGCTAGATCTATTTCAAAAACAAATTGAAATAGAAAGCTGAAAGAGGTCATTTTAAGATAATTAGAGCATAGAGCTTTAACTCCACAGTGCCTCATATGATTTAAAAACAAAAACTAAAAGTGATTGTCACTTGGTCAATTGACAAAATCGACATGCAAGTTAATTTCGTGACAGGGGTAACCAGAAATGTGTTCCCCAGTGGATTATATACGGAGAATTGACTGTCAGTATTCAAACTATTGAAACAAATAATGAATTAGTGGTGTAGTTCGAAATAGCTATCATTCCTACCAACGTGAGTTTTTGCTAATGTAATTCTCTCAAACAATAATTCAAAATCTAAAAGTTTTTAGTAAACTCATCCCTGGATTCATGCGTGAATGTGCGCCTTTACACATATTTACAACAGTAGGGGTATTTTTTTGAGCTAGCTTCATAGCTAGCTCACTTTTTTTACATGCAAAACTGTTATACGCACTTTTGGTTTTTTTATACTCACTTTTGGTTTTGCATTTAAAATTAAGAGTGAGCTAGGTACAGATTCTCAAAAAAATACGCCTAGAGTACATATGGCCAATTTGAATCTCACATTCAGAAGTTCAGCAGCTTCACGAATATCCATACTTTTGTCTGAAAAACAGTAGGTATACGTCATTTGATAGCCTACAAAAAGACTAGTTTAGGAAAAATGCAACTAATAAAATCCAGTCCCGGCTTCTACTCCGTCAACACTAACTACCTTCACTTTGGCTTTCTTTCTTATAAACTATTCATTCAAATTATATTCATCAGCAGGTAGATTAACTTCTATTCCTAGGTATTTCAAGTGGGCAGATTCCAAGCCTCATAAATGGACAATTTTTAATTTTTGATATTATTTCTCCTTTCGTACACTGCAAGTTCTACCGCTCTACCAAATTTCATCATTCTACGGCATTGAGAAGTGGTCCAAATAATAACCGATTTTCAAATGTGGGAGTATACCACGCCCCCTGAATGGAAAATCTCAAGCTTAGGACTTTTCCAGTGTATGCACCACAGTTTCTAGCATTCTGCCAAATTTCACGATTCTGGGATGGTTTCGAAATTTTGATGATCATCTAAGTAGTGAGTGAGTTAGTTATGGTTTTTGCGATTTTTTAAGTCATGTATGTTGAAAACGACTAATGGTATAGAAATTAAATTTGGTGAGGTGAACCTTTCTAATGAGCTTGGTAAATGTTTCAAGTTTTTGGCTTAATTGGTTCGAAGTTAGAGGGGGGGTCGAAAACAGTTTGAGTTTGTTCCTGTAAAAAAGGGTAATTGTGCCTTTACTAGAGAACTTGGCTGGGGCACTACCGTGCCGTTTGATAACATCGACGAATATCAACATCCCGCTGTTAGGCAAAAATAACAATTTAACAACAATTGTAAGGAAAAACAATCCAATTGCCTTGGCGGCCGATTTTTAGGGAGCATCTAAGTCAGTATTACTGGCTATGATCCTACTATCAGGGTTTCCTCTTAAAACTTTCGTATAGGTAATATGTTTATGCTTCTCTCAATTTCTTCGATCGGACGCTTGTCTTCTTTATTTTAGTTCCTGAGAAGCCGACGTGTCTCGCAAACAGTTTTAGTCCTCTATGAGTCTATGCCATCACATATTGCTACCGAATTTTTTTTTGTCGCATAGTTTTGAGTCCTCTCAAGGCTTTTTCTATTTCTATTTGTCGGTCGATAACATGTGCAATGATGCTACCATCCTTCATAATACACAAAACGAGTGTCAATTCTATATTGAGCCTACATATTAAATATTTTAACACAAAATGTAAGCCGAACCCACTTTGCTCATCCCATCAGTATTATTTGCAAGCATGAATTATTTATTCGACTCTCAAACTTATTGCTGCCACAGAGAGCCGTTTGAATTTTCCTTCGTTGTACCATTGTACACACCGCTATATATATTTTGCAATACAAAATTTTTGTTGCAAATATACGATCCCGAACCCTTATTAAATATAACTTCCGAATAATTTATAGATGTCAAAATTAGCTTTAGGTTTATACGAGTACGTATACACTGTATCCTTGAGCTGTGCAACCGAGAAAGTACCTTGCTCTCTGATAAATCCATTGGTTATATGGCGTTAGAGGCACTTAAGATTGCCCCTGGCAATGGATGGTTGTGTATAATAAATTTTACAACAGTCAAGCAATATTGCAAAAACAGAATTATGTTGCTCCCCGCTGAGGTTAGGTTTAGTTGTATCTTGTTGTATATAGAGGTTTATGGTCGGGTGCGGACATTGTCAGTGATATTTCCGGCTTTATGGGCCACTCATTCAAGGAGATTTATTGAAATTTATTAATGAAAAGTATTATCATGTTTGCTTTCCAATAGATGTCGCAAAATCGAAATTAGATCATAAAAGTGTTTTACGATGGTCGCCCTAATGGAATGGTAAAACAATTTGATTGTTGTTATTCGCCCCGATGAGTTGTAAATTTGATTTTATTGGTTTTAATTAAGCTTTTTATTTTTATTTTCCTATTTGATTTGGATAGACCTAGCTATTTAGTTGGCTCTAAAGAGTCGATGGGGGTTGTTTGCCTACGCCATTTGGACGGTTTGTTTTGAATAGTGAGAAGCAGTATAGCCATTTAACAACTAAGTAATTTATTGGCTTTTTGGAGGGATTTTCTTATTTGGAAGTCTTTTAAAATTACTTTATATCCGTATATACTAGTTATATAACTGTCTGCTATTTTTTTATGAGAAAACTTTCTTTCTAGCATTCTACTTTCTCGACGGACAGGACAATCCTTCTATTCTGTTTTTATTTTTGGATGACACGAATTTCTGCTAACACTAATTATTATAATGTACTGTACATATATGAAGATGCCTGATGGCATCATGCCTAATGGTATGACAATTTTAAAAATTAAATAAACCCTTAAATTAAAATGTTATGTCAACTCTGTTTAATACGATGTGAGGGTCCAATCTACACGATGTGTCATCCAAAATATTCAACTTCAAGTTCGTGCACAAGGTTTTCTTAGAATATGCGTGCCAAAGGGCGCTCCTTTTATTTATACCCGAAGAAACCATAAATAATCCTGTGCGCAGCAGGCAGTTTGTAGGGTAACTCCCCATTTTTGCTCTCAGCCAGTGGTCTATTATATAATAGGTCTATATTTCACATCCCACTCTATTCAGTCGTCAACAGATGTTAAGGACTTTTAAAATTTGATACCATCCAAGATTTAAAAGGGCCGCCATTTAAGCACCAAGCAATCAAAGCTGATTGAGGTTTCGAGTGGCTTGTGTTCGCTCACTCTGAAAGGCTAAATTCGATTACGCTATACCCTCCTTAGGGTCACTCATTCGTCCTAAATGACTTATCCACTAGAGACGATAAAAGTACACTTCTTTGTGTTACCTTTCGGTCCTTTTTTGCAAATTTTTAACAAAGCCCCTCACATAACCAAGCGTGTAGTGAGGTAATGAGAATCGTCCATTGTGTGCCCTAACTGCCCTATGCCGTCCTGTCATTCAAGGCGATTATTCGTGGTTTGTTATCTCTCGACCCCATTAAGCTGTCCTTTTTGCTTACACCTCCTCTTTCCATTGGTAGTACTTCCTGATATAATAAAAGAAAACTTTTGAAGTCATTTTTACCCCTCCAGCCATTAGAAGCCTCCAGAGATGATGACAATTGACCAATAAAAAAATCACATCTGCAACTTTTCAGGTGAATAACTGTGTACTTAAAACTCAGTATAGCCTATGGCTATTATGTAAATTTCAATTTGTATACACCAAAGAGACACCTGGGTAGAATTTTTAGGAATGAAAAGACCCGAATCACAAATAAATGAAGCCGACAATGGAAATCCCAACAAAACTGAAAGAAAGGAAAATTGCCTAATTTTCTTTTATTTTTCTTCTTAGCGTTTTCGACTTTTCGTGTGCATTGTACCCACTACTTTGGCCGAATTATTCGCATGAGACAAGAATGTAAAATATTTTTTTCCTCTCGTGAAATACAGCTTTTTCATATTACTCGGCCGATTGGGAATTTAGAACAAAGAACCCTCCGGGGGTTGAAAATGAACAGTCCATGAATATTAAGGATACCGTGGCCTAGTACTTTTGGGTTCGGGCAATGAACAAACAGAGTTTCCATATTAAAATGCTAGATGAAACGGAATGCTAGATTTCTGTATTCGCCCCCAAGCACTGTTTTGCAGATTTTTATGTACTTTGGCTAAATATTGACTGCGTATATAAATTGGGGAAAAAATAACTTGTATAGGAGAGGAGAGCATATTAATTAGATTTAGGGCCATTTTATTCACTTCAAGTTGAACACAACTTGGGGATTTTTATTCTCAACTTGAGAAATTGCTTTTATTCACTCGAAGTTGACTCACTCAACTTTGGATATTCCGAAGTTGAGAAAACCAAGAGTTGATTAACTTTGGATTCGCTCAACTCCCCGAAAAAGTAGAAGTTATGAAGCAAACTTGGGGTTTTATGTCAAATTTTAGATTTTTTTTTTATTTTTTATTTCTATGTTTGGCAGTTCAGTTCTGAAAGTGACGAAAATAATTAATAATTAATTAATTAATAATTAATTTTTAAAATTGAAATAATGTAGCGTGCAAACTATTTTTAGGAGAATTGGCCATCGTCTTCGAGCAGTGAAGATGATGAGGAGATAGATAATTTGGTACGTGAGAGAGGCAGGCGGTAATACAAGATGCTACAACGTGTTGGACTGGAAAAATGGGATGACCGTGATTTCATCTATCGTTTTCGTCTCTCAAAGCGGACGACAATGATGACGCTCCAACTAATAAGGAGCAATTACTATCATCTTCGTGATCTTCTTCTTCATCTTTATCTATGGATTTCGATTCTTCGTCGATATATGTATGTAATTATTCATATTAAGTTCATATGTTTTCATCGACAAACGAAAACAATTTGCCCAGCTGATGTACTGTCTAATAACGCACTAATAATAACTTATACATTTACAAAAGCACGATATGGAAAATAACGTTAAAACAAAATTGAAATTACGCGCGAAAATCAAATCTAAGGTTGAACTGACATATTGTGTGTCATTTGTCACAAATATCCCAGGGATATTTTACAAACTGCAGGTAGGCCAACTTTAGGATTTCAACTTCGGAGTTTCAAATTAATGTAGTGAATAAAAGCAATTTTCAACTTGCCGTTCAACTCTCGATTTAAGATCAACTTCGAAGTTGGCTAACTTTGGAGTTTTCGGCAAGTTGAACAATAGTGAATAAAACGGCCCTTAGAGGTTCGTGTGGGATTTTTCTGCTTAAAATCTTAGGCAAGTTCTCAAGTTTCGTTTATAGATACACATACAAATCAGTAGATACTTCAGTACAAACTTATACAGACACTATTATATTTTTAATGAAAAAAGTCTTCCATTTGTTCTAGTTTGTTAAATAAAAACTTTTTCACATCTGCAACTCGCATTTACCTGCCTGGATATAATAAAGCTCTTTATATCAGAAGTGCTTTGTAGACCGTCTGGTCGCGCGGATTTGTACGGTTTGAAGCTATGTAGCGCCACAAGCAGTTTGCCTCTAGTAATCAGACCTTGGAAATTGGTTAGTCCCAAGTTTGATCTGTTTGGATCTGACTATAGTGCCACTTGAGCTGCCTGGGAAATGGGTGTCGAGAAGCAGATTATAAGTAATTCTTCGCTAGAAGCCGTGTTGAAATCTTAATAGCACAAGAAATATTTTTGGTTCATTATAACCGCACATTTTCTTCATTTAACGCCCAGCGGTTATCGGGTTATAATGTCATCGAATTTCAATTTATCCAATTTTGACCAATCTTAACAGGAACACTCCTGGGGTAATACCTAAGACCACCTGTAAATTTGAGTTCAAACGAGTCGGTGGTCTTCGAAATATAATGCTACGTTTCCACCGGACGCTAATCCCAAGATTAAGTGCAAGAGGTTTAAAATTAATCCTGAAGTGTTTCCACCAACAAAAAAGAGATTAATTTGACGTTTCACCAGATGTTGTCATTAGCTGTCAAATCGAAACTTTTAATATGAGTGGCAGTAATCTAAAAATATTATTACCGCATCATTTTGTCCTCAAAACTTATATGTATGTTAGAGAAGAGCACATAATATAATTCTGCAGCACCCGACTGTGTTTTATGCCTCTCTGTATGTCTAGACTCTAGAGGATATTGTGACTACAGGTGGGCCTCACTTAACACGTACTTCTTATAGCACGGCCTCGTTTTAACACGGTTCACTTTTTGCAACATTTTTTCGTTTAACACGGTTCAAAGCCTTGTTTTACACGGTTTCTGAAACAATTTTTTTTCTCGATAAGTTGTTTCAATTATGCACATACGCATTTGCGTAAAACATACAAGTTTTGTTAATATGTACATCATACTTGCTGTGTTTCTAACTGAAATAGGAACTTCCCTCCCATATTAACTGTGCCAACGCGATGATAGCTCAATGAGGATAAATTGCTCAGTTACAGTCTTCTGTTGACTAGGCACTAGGACGTTAGGTTAGGTACCTACAGCATTATTTTGTAGGAGATTGAATGACATAAGTGATTGTGATTTGAAATCAAGGTTTGTTTTTAAAAATATGGTTCATTTTTAGGCCTTTGTTTACAAAGTGGTTTTCTAGATTTTGATATGTCGGCAAAGACAGATAAACAACCGCTTAAGAGAAATTCTATTTCTCTCGAAGCAAAGATTACAAATTTTGGATCGTTTGGTGAAAATGTCAATGCAATTGCAAAAAGCTTAAATTTAAATGAATCTTCAGTACGGACCATTAAGAGAAATGAATTGGCAATAAGGAAAGCAGTAGCTGATGGTTCCTCAACATCCCTAAAACATTTTAAATAAAAATAATCTAAAAAGTAAAAAAAAAATATTTCTGGTTTTTGAGATTATGGAACGTAACTCTTCCTTTGCACTGGTTTCTTGTTTCGTTTAGCACGATTTTGTTTAACACGAAATTTTTCAGGAACGTTACCCCCGTGTTAAGTGAGGTCTACCTGTAATTGCATAAATGGTTGCATTTGCGGAGTGCATTTGCATTTGCATGTGGAGTATTGAGTGTAACTCACTCTCACTCACAAGAATATTGACTGAGTGGAAATCTGTGAGAGCTCGGATCGTCAGTCGATCCAGAGGAGCCGTCGCGAGTTATCGATGCGCCACAGAATTCGTGTGGTGATCAATTTTTGGTGTTCTCTATTAATGTTTGATGTTCTCTATTTAGTGTTCTCTATTATGTATGAACATTTTCAGGGTTGGATTGACAAGAAGTCGCTATTTGGTTAGGTACCGAAAAAAAAACGCTTATTTTCTTTTGCTCACCAATGACATAAATGTCAAATTTTGGACATCTCGACCTGTGGAGAGCGTGTTCAGAGACCGAACTTTACATGTAAACCTGGTCGGTTTAGGAGATTAATTTTTAATCTCCTTTTTATGAGAGTATCTATGATAAATCTCGAGATTTATACGAGGTTAACGAAAATTAATCCTAATCGCGGAGTTAATCTCCGGTGGAAACGTAGCATACGATTTTGAATTAAAATTTTTAATTTTAAAAGTAATTTAAAGTTGTATTGAGTTGAGATTGTATACATTTTTTCATAATATCCCTAATGTATTTTGCAGTGCGAAGTCACTGACTGAGAAAAAGAAAAAGTTACTAGTGTATCTTATGCTACGCTTTCACCGGAGTTTAACTCCAAGATTAGGATTAATTTTCGTTAATCTCGTATAAATCTCGAGAGAAGGAGATTAAAGGAGATTAAAAATTAATCATGGAACAAAATTACCTAATAAAAATGGAACATCTGGTGGAACGTCAAATTAATCTATTTTTTGTTGGTGGAAACACTTCGGGATTAATTTCAAACCTCTTGAACTTAATCTTGGGGTTAACGACCGGTAGAAACGTAGCATTAATGACCATTCACATGAGAGCTACCAACTATCTACGAACGAACGAATATTCGCGAGTTTTGACAGTTCGCGAATTTCAGCCATCAGTTTCTACCAGCAATTTCTAATTTAAGCATTGACTTATTATATATGGACTGCTAGTAGACGTCTTCGCGTTGGTTCCAACATAACCACTAGCCCTCTTGGTTCGGAGCGGAATAATTTGGAAATTCACACTTTTTTGTAGTGGCATCTATTGTTAACAATGACGCAACAATTTGAATTTCCACCGTTTTACTTGCCAAATTCACTAACGCCCAATAGGTGTCTCTAGCATTCTATGGAGAAATCAAAGATGGTTGTGATCATTGGCTTCGTTTTCCAATGCCATCTACTTTAAACAGTGACGCAACAATTTGAATTTACCTCATAAATTCTCTCACGCCCAATAGGTGCCTCTAGCATTCTATGGAGAAATCCAAGATGGTTCGTCATTTTGTTTCACTTATTTTTCGCTCCGAACCAAGAGCGCTAGTTTATGTTGGCGTCATTTTCTGGGCAAAATTTGTATGAACTGACATTTCACTAGCAGTCCATATATAATAAGTCAATGAATTTAAGGTTAAGTTCGAACGAATGTTTTATTCGCTAGTTTGTGGAACGCGAATTAAATGATGTGGATTGCGAATAAACGTTAATAATTCCCGCCAAGGGTCTTTTCGTTCGCGGTATAAAGTTTGGAATTCGAAATGTTGTTATTTAAACTGTTTATAAACTTGTTTTCTTAATACATTTTGATGGGATAATTAATTATCCTTCTCTTGGAATAATAAAATGTGCAATTTCCTATTTATAAATTTTTGTTCGCATTTCGACAATTCGTTCGTTCGCTCTCATTTTAATGAGATTAAAATTCAAAATGTATTAAAAAAAACAAGTTTATAAACAGTTTCCATAATGAAATGTCGTTTTCCAAACTTTTTTCCGAGAACGAAACGAAAGTTTATTGGCAATCTACATGCTACATCATGAAGCCGCGTTCCACAAACTAGCTACTAAAACTTTCGTTAAAATGTAACCTCAATTTAGATTAGAACCGTCCGTCCTTTTTAAAATCAAATCGAAACTCGCTAAATTTTAAGGATTTCAGTCGGCAAATTCACCGATGCCGATCGCCCTTTTTAAAATCGAATCTCGGAGAAGGTACCTACATAAAAATAAACAAATATAAATTGGCATCTCCGAAAGGTGGAACCTTTGAAAATGCCGACTTGTATACATTTAGAAGTTGAAAAACCTATACCTACCTAATGAAAATCCAAACTCACTTCTTATTTTTTAACATTTTGTTCCGAGCTAATTTTTGAAAATTGCTCGTTTTTGACGATTAATAAATGTAGCTTCCTTGATTTGCTGGCTCTTAAAAAGCTACGCCCCTGCCTCGAGTCCTACTCCTATGGTCGCGCCGATGGGGCCATCTTCTGATTTAAAAACTGTCAATACACATTTTTAAAATCGAAGTCGACCTGTACCTTTACAACCATTTTGCTTAAGCTTTAGCTTGTCCAATTCCACTTCCCCAAATATCGCTTAACATGCCTCTGTAAATTGCTTCAAAAACAACACTAAGAGGTTTTGGCTGGGCACATAGGACGAACATGGGTATATTTAATCCTAACTCATGAACAAATTTGCGTACAACAGGTGCGATGTTTGGTAGGTACTATGTTTCCCGAAATTTTTATTTTTAGAATTCGAAAGCTTTGTCTATTTGGAAATATGATCACGGACATGTATGACGGAGCAAAGACAAGAGTAAGATGCCCAGCAGTGTCGCGCAAGAGTTCTCTATTAAATTCGGTGTACACCAAGGCCAAAAATCCCCTGGATCACACAAATGCAAAAACAGCAGCATTTGATTGTCCTAAGTGATGAAATGATCCGAAATTGGGAGACCAGCAGATACTTTCTCAGGTCGAATCGGCGAATACCACAGGTAGACAAGTAGGAATGCAGGAATGCGGGAGAGTTATGATCTTTATAATCCTGACCATAACATAGCCGAAAAGGAAGAAGAAAAAGATGATGATGTTAAAAAAAATATATGATAACCTCATCTTATCTGCGACCTTTTCTGACGTCGAACTGTTCGGCGGTGTTCTTAATTTACCGGTCTTAATGTAGCTGCGAGGGTTCTCCAACATCATCCTGCACAAACGTATGAATTTGACGGGGATGCCAAAATGTATGCTCGATATACATGCTATCAAGGGCAACCTTAAAATCGATGATTGCGTTTTAACAATCTACAGAAGTGGTACTTCCAATTTGCCTTCTTTTCCTTTGAAACCTCATTCCTACAGTAACATCTACATATATATCTATTGACCCAACCGCGCGCTTTTTGTACGGATTCCCTTGCTTTTCTTCGAAAAAGTTTGTACTATTCTTTTCTCCTATATCCAAAGGTGTCAAAAGCTGATTTTCTCACAGCCTGGCTATTGAATGCAGCGTTGCGGTATTTACCTCTTGCTTAGCCGGATGAGGTTGCCATCCCAACAATTTGTACGTAGGTATGTCACAGTTTTTCAGGCGGTGTTTTTGAACGCCGATGACGTCTAATGTCTCCGTCAGTAAGTACGGCAGCACGGATCATCATGTCATTGTCCTTACAAACAGTTTTCTAGTTACTGCGCCCAAAACACCTATAATAACCAAAAGCGGTAGGAATTTTAAAATTATTCATATCGATGCAAAGTTGTGTGCCAAATTGTGGTGCTTTCCATGACACATGAGTTCATGTCTAGTTTAATAATTTAAAATCTGCATGCCTGACCACAAAATGCGCCAGCTGCCGCAGTAACGTGATAATCACTTAACAAAAGAGAGCTCACTAACTACCATTCATGGTTCAGCAGGCTTGAGGTTGACCAACTTAATTGACAAACCATATGAAATGGGAATGGACACTTCCATTCATCCATTCATATGGTGGACGTGGACGTGGACGTCCACAAGCGTCTGTCATTAATTAGATAATTCCCGTCAAGGCATGGACAATTTTTCTCGCATACCATATATACCGCACCGACTCCCTCGTCCTCAGTTTGGGTTAGTGCACTGTAATGCAATTTTGCTTCCGTTTGCAACTAGAACAACGACAGGATGATGATGGTGTGGTAGTAGAGGTCGGACGGAAGGATGAAAACTACGACAGAATGAAACTCTGGATGGATAGGCGGGTTTGTGGGTGCAGAAGAATGAGTGAGTGACTGACTAAAATGGGATGAGTGGTGAAATGGGGGGGGGGGCGAAAGTAATTTACACTGTAATTGAGGATTAACCTGAATAAGAGGATGCGGTCACGGATTATCCTCTTGGTGAAATTAAAAATGAACGCAAATTGGATAGGCGCGCAGAAGCTACTCGTATCCACGGAAAAATTATAATTTTAAAAGGGCCTTGAACATTATTCCACATCAGACCCACACACACCCCTGAACACATTCAGAGTTAATTAGAGAAGGATTCCGTTCTTAAATATTTTATTCTGAATAAGCATATTGCGGTAAGGCTATAGCTGTTGTGAAGATGATCCAACCATCCTACCATCCAACCCCTTACCTAACCCAGCCGCCAACATCAAAGTCATCTCATTAATGACTTTCTGCTGTAGTCGGTAGATTTTCTGCATCTGTTTGCTTTTTTTGTTTGTTCAGCTCTAATGACGTCACTTATCCTTGGACACAATTATTATTTTAATGTTCTGAAAGGATGCGTACACTTTCGTTTCTCCTTTTGTGTGTGGTGGTATGAATGTTGCTTTGAAGCGCTACGCTGGCTGCTGCCGTTGTTGCTAGTTTTGTGCTTTTGTTTGCTTCTTTGCATTGGCAAAATGAGGTTAGATGCACTTGGAGCCATGTTCCTGTGGTTTTCTCTACTCTTCGGAGAGTTGAGTTTGTTATTGTGTTCATTGAGGGAGGGTAAAGTGTTCTCTCAAGATGTTGGCTTTTATTGAAACAAAGAAAGGTGTACAAAAAGCAAACAGCGCCACTTGAAATTGAATTGTTTCCCAGCAGGTCCCAGGACATAACAGAGGGCAGTATAGGTGGTATATGAGACGGACGAAGATTGAAAAGGAAGAGGTCAGGTTGTGGCAAATGAATTGTGCATAGCTACGGAGAGGAAATATTAAAGTTGAGCTGGAATACCTAGGTATAGGCAGGAGCTTTACTATGTACACTTACATTTTCTTTTTTTAACAAACTTATATATAAAGTAGAATAAATTCTTTGTTGTGGAGTTTTTGGTAGTACTGAAGAGGTTTGCCCTAGTTTTCGGTGTAAACTGCTCTCATGCTGTTTCGGGCCGTAGTTGACCCAGCATTTCGAAGAAGTATATTTCGGTTACAGGAATGACTTTCAAACGAAGGCAGTGAGGGTTTACTTTTGCATAGTCCTTGGTTAGCTAATTAGAAACTTGACCTCTGTGAAGTGAAGTGAAGAGTTTCTCATCCGCCGCGAGCTTTTGGTTTAAATTCTTAGATAAGGTTAAGTTAGGCTAAGCGATTTGCGATTGCATCTGTTTTAAAGTTGCTAGAGAAATTATGAAAGGCGTGAGATCCTTCAGATTTACAAGCATTTGTCGGTCTTGGGTATAAAAACCCTAATTATTTGCATTCACAACAGATCCAGAGAGGTGTTTAGCATTATCACTAGCACTGGCATGATACCTACGCTGACCATCCGTCCTTTATTTAAAAGGACAGTCCTTTCTAAAGGACGGATTTTGTCCTTTATTTTTGAAACTGTCCTTTAAAACACTGACAAAAAAATTTAATGCATACACATAGAGAATTAATTTTTGGGCAATTGAACTCTACGATTTATTAAAGTTTGTATGGGAAAATTCTTATTTTTCATGCGATTGTCTTCAAAGTCGGTTTGCGTATCTTTCGGGAAAGCTACGGAAAGCTAAAGAATATCGTAGAGGCGTTGTAAGGCGTCTCGCTCGTTGCTTAATTGCTAATATTACGTCTATAAGTGAATATCAATCCAATATTTTTTATTTTGTTATTTTTTGTTTTTAAAGAACTATTATTAATGTAAATGTTTTTTGCTATCTTATTATTTTTTTAAATAAATACAAACAGTTTTTAAGCTGAAAAATTAGTGTCCTTTATTTTCCTTTGACAAATATGGTCACCGTAATGATACCCCAAAACATTTGCATGGGGTCTGGTCCTGCAGATTTGTTTCATTTCAAGCTATGTAGCAATAGCGAACAAAGGAATTTGTGTCTAAATAGGTTGCATATTGAAGAAGTCGCCCGAAAGCTATTGAGAGGATCTTTCTTAGCCTTGATGCTGCCGAAGATTCTTCAATTTTGCTACAGAAGATCCTCCAAGATACTCACCTATGCAGTCTCCCAGATTAAAAGATCGAACATTCTCGCCATTAAAAAAAAACAACATTTTGAAACTTTATAAGAAAAACAAGTCACTGGGCTTCTGGTTTTAAGTACGGAACGGAAAGCAGGAGCTTTGAAATATCAATGAAAATATAGCAACAACTCTAGCAGCTGATAAGTGAAGAAGTACTTATTTCAACCCGGAAGCATGAACAAAGACCAAGTGCGTTCACAAAGAACTCAATCTTGGTCAGAACCAACGAATGCCAACGAATTTCAGGACGAGGCATTCCAACTATACAACGAATTGAACGCCAGATATGATTGCAGTATAGATTCATGTTACCTTAGTAATATGAATGGCATCATCTTCAAAAGCTCGGTGCGGTCTGTAATAGAGTCTATAAGTTGACCAAGACTGAAAATAGGTATATTATATGTATGTATATACTATAAAAAAACAAACAAAACATGTAGCCATCATCTAGGACTAAAAGTTATTAATGATAACCGAAACTTCAAGGCAGTTAACCCGCCAATGGTGACGCGAATATGACTTTGATCAATGGTGACCCGCGCCGGTCTCATGCCCCGGGGTTTTCAACTGAAGATTTTTCGAAACGTGTTACTAATAGTTCATGTTTTTCTTTAAATATAATATGCTCTTTGACAATAAAACAAAGATATTTATTCAATTTAAGCTCTTTTATTTCAGTATTACAATTCACAAACATTTTTAAATAGAGCATTAAAAATAACAATGTTTTTAGTAATACATTTTTTAAAATTAAGAAAAAAATAAAAAATCACATATTCATAAAGGAAAATAACGTTTTTTAGTCTTTTGACATATGGAACTCTTACAAAATGAACAAAATACACAATAAAACAATAAAAAATATAGGTAAAATACGCGAATAATAAACAAATATTTTACTTACACACACGGTCTCACGCACCGGGTTAGTAAAAAAAATACACAACGTGTGCTCACTAAGCAGTTTCGACGTGAACTGATGGTGGGCAACGTGCAATGCGGCAGCTACTCGAAATTGCAACAAAAAACAATAACGGAGAATAAAGTTATTCGAATTTTTCAACACACCCGGTCTCACAGACCAGTAGGTCACCATTGGTGGGTTAAGGAGTCCATACCTAGCTATGACCGAACATTAGACTAGTTTTTTTGAAACCTCGCCAGCCAGCCGTTCATTTGGACAGTTGCCAGCAAGGTGAAGCGTGAAGCCAGCCAGCCTAGTTATAGTATAAAATTATACATTTGGTAGAAATATTTGCTACATTCTGACATTATTCTCTAGAATGTTGTGTGCATGAAATAAGAACGCCATATGATTTAAGCAAATTGTACGGAAATTCTAAGCCACTTGTTGCTTTCAGCGCCACCTGTTTGTTGATTGTGAAATGAATTTAGCCAGCTGGGTCAGCCAGCCGCTCTCCAACTGGGGAGAGAATCAAGAGTTGTTGACAGCAATTGCCAGCAGGTTGTTGTTTTAATTAGCATGTGAAATGTGCCTCAACTGGCAACTACTGGCTGGGGAGGTTTCATAAAAACGCAACTATTAACTCCGACACCCTAGTGGAGACCTGACGAAAAATAATTTCCAGCAAACGCTACTAGCTAATTCGTTTTGAAAAAGAGATACAGATGGGTTTAAAATACTTCTGGCCAAATTGCAGCGACGTTCCTTAGATTACAGAATATGGAAAGCTGCAGTGTGTTAGGTAGATACTCTTCACGAGTCGGAAGCACTTCAAGTAAGTAGAGTACATAAAGCTATTACAGGGTCTGCAGCTATAGCTATAGGAAACAGGTGTGTAAAGACGTTGAGTATAATTTAAACTATACTCTCTATGAGTTTGGCTTGAATGGTCACAATTTTTTGAAACTAGAAGCATTGTTCAATCGTATAACTATATCCAACCCAAAATGAAATGCTGATGTTTCCTGAAATCAATGCAAAAATATATTTCTTGTGTCATTATTGGGTGTTTATACTCTTTTGCAAAATTGGAAAACATTTTGATTCAGACTTCAGGCAATTACACAGTTTTTCTGGTTATCAGATGTCCAATTTTCAAATAAATTTTGTGCATTTCTAAAAATTAAGACCACGGCTATGTCCTTTCAGCGCCATACAAAATAAGATCCCAGTGGCAAACATACCAAGTCAGTTGGGCAAAAAGCGACTAAATAAACATAAAAAAGCATGTCCCCCAAATAATTTTCTATTTAACCCACCGCATAATTCCCCAGAATCATTAATTATGAAACTCATCTAATCAAAATCATTCATAAATAAAATGTACCCATCTGAACAAGAGAGCATGTGAATTTAAAATGTCACCACAAAAGCCCATCCAAGTCTCATCCCACCCGCTCTTGATCATAAATTCAACCTAATCCCCAGAGAGAATGTGTAAAATTGCTCTTAATTTTCTGGTCCATAGAATTTAATCCAAAAATTTCTATAGCTTCAACTCCTTCGTCCAGCAATAGTGGGCCCCACTATAGTCCCATGTCACCCCTTGTCATCTAAATTGGGTTACGAAATTGCCTGTAAATAGAAATCCGTCAACCCTTCTCTTGGTGAAAAGTGTTGTGTGGGCCCTTTAACCTTATGGCTACATGTGAATTTCATGTGCCAAAGGAACAAACAAAGGAACAAAAAAGAAAAAGACTTTCAGTAAATTTCCAATTGTGGTCAGAAATGCTAACGTGTTTCTTTTGGCCATCGTCCCCCATCAACTCGCACATAGTATCTTGTGTTGAAAGGGATAAGCAAATACGAATCAGATACTATTTACAATGTTTATCGACTCGACATGATTGTTTGGACTTAGGTGTTTCTTATTTTCGGGAATATTAATTTCTTTTTAAGGGTCAATGTTTGCTTTACCCTGAAGGAATATTTAGAATCGGTCTGGGGCCCTGCACATAATAACTTCTAAAATAATTATGTTGATGCAGGGAAGGTGAGATTCGGGTAGAGGGTTGTAATTCATAAATCAACAGGCGCACCACCCCTCATACCAGCCTCTCATAGGTTATAGTGCGATACGACAATTTCTCAATGTCATCTCGGAGAAACTGAGAAAACCCTAAAATTGTTTCAGTGACGAACAGTGTAACAATTTAATATCTTTATGAGCTACTGTGTCAGTGTCACCCTATTTATAACCTGTCTGCTGCATATTTCATACAACTTGGTGAAGGGAGGGAGGTAGAAAGAGATGGGAATGGTTGAGTTACCCAACCCACACCATTCACCATTCGTAATAATATTAACACTGAACACTTGAGTGGAGGCAAACAAAGCAAATCACAAAAGTTCCAGATTGAAATACGAAATGACTTGAATAAAAGACACAAAACGTCAAGGACGAACAACTTCTGAATTATTATGCATATATTCAATTGTGTTACATGTGGATATGGCTAGGGGGTTGATTTCCAATTTTGTGCCATCCTCTCTTTTATATTTCCAGACGAATTGATATCATCTGTGTCCTGTGTGCTTTGTGATTTATTTTCTATGCGCCACAGATGGGGTAATATCAATATCTATCTTTGGTCATATTGATATTCTGTTCTTATTATTTCATTAGATTGACTTGTATACCTTTGGTTGATTTTATTAAGGAAGGTATTTCTAGAAGGAACCTAGTTTGCAATGCCATACATACATATTGATGCGGAGTTACTCTGTAACCTGTAAGTATAGATTATAATTATAGATGTGGTGCACTATAATCATACTGAAAACCCTTGGGAACTCTGTGTGAAGAGATAGGGGGAAGAGGATACCCTTGTGAGTTTATTTAAAAATTGATCACCCCAAATTCAAAGGGTCCACAACCAGTTAGAGCTTAATATTAATTATTCCAAGTCATCATTGTGAAATGAAAACAAAGCGAATTTTTGAGAAACAAAGCGCCAATCAATGGCACCTTATTCACTCAAGAAAGGTGTGTGAATTCGATAAAAATGGTTTTTGATATTTTTATCTCGCTTAGTTTTACTTAGCTTACTGTGCGAGGGATCCCAGGTTCGATCCCCGGAAAACACAAATTACATCTTAAGGTTTTTTCTACTGCACCACCTCTCGCGAACGTCTGAGGTCTGACAAACATCCGAGAGTATGACTGTCCTGAAAAAGCTTCTCAATTCAGCCGTTCGGACTCGGCATAAAATTGTAGGTCCCTTCCATTCGTTCCAAAAATAGAAACTCACACAAAACGAATGGTTGCGAGAAGCTAGGCCTTGGGTGTCTACCGCCTGTTGCGCCGCATATTTATTTTATTTTTTTTAGTTGGTGGAACCCCCATTTCAACGGTGGGCATTACAGAGCAATGTTGACCGATTTTTTTTTACTCAACCTCTGGTTCATGCAGGATTGCGCGACATGCCACACAGGCAGCGTTGCCATAAGTGCAGATTTGTTTGCATTTTGCAGATTTTCAGCCCAGCTGCAGACTTTCAAAATCCCTAAATCTGCATGACAGATTTTGTCTGCATTTATTTGGTTTGTTTAGTTATTCTAAGCTGCACTGAAGAGAACAGGAAAGTAGAGGATTTTGCGATCTATAAGTAGAAATGCTGTCTAAAACGGTCGCATTTCTGGTCTTATGAGGCTGCACTGAATGTGTCTAACTCTTACCTTTCAAAATTACATTTTTTGATATTGCAATATTTATGAATCTAGATTTTTTTCATAGAAGTCTGCATTCCAGATTTTTTTCTTCATAATTGCAGATTTTTTGAAATATTTTCATGGCAACACTGCCAACAAGTGATGCTTGGTTAAATGTACGAGGGTATCAACGCGTTCATCAACTCTTTGAGCAACCACAACGAAATTTAATTGGAATTACGTTGCTCAACATCAACAAAGTGGGTTTGTGCACTAGGGTACGAGCTTAAAAATTTGTATGCCGAAAGCCAAGTTGCTATTGCTGGTTTCAAATTAATTGTAAATTTATTTGCTATATAAATAATAATAATAATAATAAAATTAATAATTTGTTTCTTCAATTGAAGAGTTGAATAAACTGTTGAATAAAATTGGTTGATGCGTTGGGCACTAAGTGGACGAGCAGCATTAGTCGACTGATACGTACTTTTCTGATCAGGTCAATGCCGTTGTTCAGCTCGTAAAGTTCCCGTCAACTCCAACGAGACTGAAAATCACTCGAAGGATTTTGCGTTCGAAACGATCAAGAAGATCTTCATCCTCCTCTCTTCTTCAATGTTCTATTTAATCTCAAATGTTCATCTCAGGATCGATCTACTTACCATCTGTTCAGTTTTAGTCCATCAATGTTCCACAGCCACAATGACATTCAACGATATGGAATGCAATATCCTATCGCAAGGATAATAAATAACCTTTTATAAAAAAGAAAAATAATAGCCACTCAATATTGTTTGACTGTGACTTTTAGCCATTTAATTAATTTCTGCTGTCAAAATCACACAGATAAATTAATGATATCAAATAGTTTCCGAACGCAGTTCTACGTCTACCACATTTTTATGTAATTAACAATTATCTTGACCAACAAGACAATTACAAATGATGGCAACTATTTAGTTTCAGGTGTTGATTTGATTTCCGCGTTTTCATGTTTTTCATTAAACCGCAAGCATTATTCACATTGTTTCACTTAATTAATATTTGTATAACACTCTCGAGTGCAAGTAGTATATTTTCATATCGATATTTCCTTTAAATTATTTATATAAAATTAAATTGAATACCTACTGGTCATCAAGGACCCAGTAGTCGCCTTGACCTAAGAGAAAATAATAATAATAAACCAAACAGCAAACTTGAAGCCTCGTCCCATCTTTCAGTACGTTGCTTGATGAGAGCTATGTAGGTGCTGCAGAAGTAAATAACAATCGTAAAATAAAAAGTCAAAGATGGTAAAATGGGGTGAAAAAAACAGAAGAAACCTGGTTTGGTTCCTGAAAATGGAATTTAATAGAATTTTTCTCTCTATCTCTGCTGTGGCTTTTGCAGAAGGTATAATATACACAAAAGAAAAAAAAAACAGAGAAAATAAAGTTCTAGCTTCTAGAGGTACTTTTTTTTATCCTTTTTTGTTGCTGCACCTTTATTTTTCTTTTATAATAATTTTGAGGTTGAAATGTTAAAAATGCAAATTTTTCCGTTTGGATGGAAACGCGGTTGGAAAATGATGATTGTGGTGTTGTGTTTGTGTTTTCACGGTTGTCTTGGCACGCTAAAGCCAGTCAGGTGGATAAATTGACTGCTCTTAAACAAATATGTTTGGAAAAGGATAATTTTTATGCAAATTACATTTTTTTTTGCATTTGTATTTGGATGGTAAAGACTAATATTATTCAACCTGTAAATAATTTTATATGGGCGCTGACGTTGTATGTCAAAACTTTCAACTCGTTGAAATAAGTCTTTAACTTACTCATCGTGGCAAATACTCGATTCAGGCGGTGGCAGTTGGTTCATTTCAGAACTGTTCATGAAAAGGAGGAATATAAGTTTTGTTAAGACAGTCAGCTAAAAGTTAGTTTTCAAATACTTTTTTTTCAAACTGTTATATCTCCGAACGCTTTCGAGCTATCAAAATAATTTTTTTATGGTATATTACGACATATTTGCGCTGTATTTTACCATAAAAATTTAGCGAATAATTTAAAAACTACTTTACCATGAGTTGAATTGTTGAAGAAGGTCAAACTGTCTCACTGTTTGACGGGGGTCCGAAGAGTGAGACAACGTAAGGCGAACAGTGAGACAGTACAATAATTCTAATAAAATCTCGTCTTAAACTTTTTTTTATCCAAAAAATACATGAGTTTTATTAGTTTAACATATTATTGTTTATTAATTAATAAGAACAAAAACAACAACAAATATATTTAGGTATGTAAAATAAAAACAAAAAAAAAATAATAACTAAAATCACATTTGAGTGTACATAATTATTTTTTAAAAAGGCTTTTAATAAACCAAATCAATTCAATTTGCTTTTTCATGAAAATTAATAGCAATACAAATTAAAAATAGATAAATAAAAACATTTTCATGTTGAAGAAAAAAAAAAAAAAATTATTTGGGGTTTCCTCCATAGCTTTGACATGTCTCACTCTTCGTCCATTGGATCTGTCTCACTGTTTGATTTTCATCATTTCAAAAAAAAAAATATTTAAGTTAAAAACCGACAAGGCTATCGTACATTTTTTTGTACAATTAAAAAACATTAGATATAATAAAAAGAAAACAAAAAAAAAAAATTGGTTCACTTATCTGAATATTTGGCGTTTCTACACAAAATTTAGGAACATACAAAAAAATGCTTCTGCCCTTTTTTAGGTCCTTACCATACTGAAAGCACACGTGCAACTGGTTGTTGTTCGGAATAGAAACAATAGGTGCAGAATGAAAAATAATCGGTACTGTCTTCATTGACATGTCTGTGCGTGTTTCTGTAAAGCAAACAAATTAAATACTGTTCGGACTGTCTCAGTGTTCCGACCTTTCCCCTACCTATACCAACGATTTTTTCTCGAATCGACATTTTAGGTGGTTTATCGAAATGGAATCAAAATTACAGAAATTACGAAGCAATTTTGTAAAGGAGGCCTTGCGATTTGCGACAGGGCTCAATTTTAGACCCTAGACTCATCTCTTAATGGTTATCGGACTACATCATCAATATGGTTTGTCGGAAAACTAGATGTTGGTTGAATTGAATACCACTCTAACCAGACAGTCAGAACCGTGGTGCCGTGAAATAAAGTCGAAGGAAATAAGATCGAATCGACTTTATTTCCATTTTAGATTGGAAATAATGTCGATTAATATTTGCCAGCCCCTTTAGTATACTGAAGATAGTCACAAAATTAGGACGAATTGGAGAAGAGCCAAGTTGGCAGAACAGTGCAAAGATCAAGATGTAACCATTATAAAATTACAGATTCAAGAAGAATGCATTTTTATCAAATATCTGTACGAAGCTACTGAAAAGGTAATTTAGTTAGACATGTTTATTTTAAGTTTAGAAACTTAACCGAAAATGTGTAACATCGTCACATCCATCGGTTCGCGAACGCCTCGAACTGGGAATCAGTTCCACGACAATTGGGTTACACCAATTGTCGTAATAACATCGTCAAAGGTCCAGCGTTACTTTGATAGGATCCCTCAGGAGAAAGTTCCAAATTTACGTCTCTGTAATTATTCAATCAGCTTATTTACGGGTTTAGTTTGTCCATTTGTATTGGCGCTATTCTACGATACCCGGAGGCCCAGAGCTTAGCTTCAATGAGGGCCGAGGCCTGTGCTAATGTCTCTAATACATACATACATACATTTTAGATTGGAAATAATGTCGAATTGCAAAAATGTTTGTGTTCGACTTTATTTCTCAAAAGAAAATAAAAAAAAAATGGAAATTATGGCGATCGCATTTCAATAAGATCATTTCAACGCACCTACTCCAAGTCTGACAGTAACCAGAAGCAGGGGGGTTGCAGGGGGGCAGCATGCTCCCCCATACATGGTTCACTACTTATGGCATTTAGGTATTTTTTAATTTTCGACATAAATTACCTTTTTTCGACCATAAAAAAAGGGGCAATTCGACATTATTTCCAATCTAAAATGGGAATTCGACCTTATTTCCTTCGACTTTATTTCAAGGCACCCAGAATCGTATGTTGATGACTAGCTATCGTAGGTATAGTGAGTCATGAGACTGAAGAGAGGGCCTCTTTTTACCATCGCGTCGTCAGAATGGTATTGAAAATTGGCTATATCAGTTGAGAAGTTTTGGTACCTCCCATAAAAAACCAATATTAGACCCATGTAGGTACTTGTACGTACCAAATCACATGACTAACATTTTGCATGACTTGTATCATGCATTGGATGGTATCAAAGCACCGGTCAGGCCTATGTTGACTTGTTTTTAACTTGTTGTAGTTAAATTTAAAGAGCTTTAAATAGAAGCAAAGCCTACGAAAGCCCAGGCAGTAGACCTAAATGAAATTTCACATTGGATTAGGTACCTAATAGCTACCTATCGCACAAAATCCAATCTATTCGCAGAGGGCCTACGCTAAGGTAATAATAAGTTTCTATATAACTTGTCTCATTAGAAAGTTACTCGTCCCTTCCGAATATTGTAAAATTATTTTAAATATGTACCTACTAAGAAATGTGAAAGTGTATCCAAGGGAAAAAGTTTTTCGACAGCTGATAAAGAGTTTTCTTTTTGTCATCCTGTACACATTTTTAACTTTTGTTCCCTTTTGTCCACTCTTTGAGCTCTTAACTTAATTGAAAAGATGAAATCGGTCCGCATTAAGCTATATAAAGTCAACCCATGAAAAATTTATTGGAAAGCATTTGAGAAATTTCCAAACCAAAAGTCCTTAACCAAAATCATGACCATCATGTGTCGGACACTTTTGCTGATAGATGACTTGGCCAAATTGATGCTTTACTGTGACACTGATTTGGGATTTTGCTTCTTTTATTATTATACGAAAGTCATCATCGTGTCCCTAAAAAGGAGTTGTAAATATCCTTTATCAGTGAAAAGGCCATTAATATTTATTATATTATTTTGATGGCATGGGATGAGATGGTACTTAAGTAGTCGTTGAGTGGTCCTTTAAAAAAGGAATTATGTCGACAAAGAAGTTGATAACGACGACGTTTTATTTGAGTGTGGAATCCTTAATTTGAAATAGGTGGCGTTATATAGGTTTTGAAGGATTTTCCTTTGAAGATATAATTGAATTGCCAATTTGGATGAGAATCTAAAAGAGTTGTTAATCAGGGTATATATACATTTTTAAATATAATATTGTTGGGTTGCTGTATATATTTTCATTTAATATTTCTTATTCAACTAACTAATTTGTTTTTCTATTCTTTTTTTATTTGCAGGTAAGTTTCGCACATCTATGGCGAATATGTTGATGTAAATCAAAATTCAGCAACATTGTATGGAACTGTTGTAAGTTGTACGTTTTACTTTTATAATAGTCTTAGAATTAAATGTGGGAAAACGATATAATCACGAAAATGTTGTGAGTCAAGCCTACTTAATTATTTCCATTTGAGAATATCTGTGGCAATAAGACAGAGTAGCTTATGTCGACATAAGCTATTTCTCTGTTTTTAAATTGATATTCATAAGCAGCTTGAAATCTAAATTTCTGCCTTACCCCCATTTAAAAATATTTGTCCGTTACAAAAATATCGCATTATTCGTAACCACTTATGTTCGAACGGCTATACAATGCATTCGACAGATAAGCTTATGTCATTCAATTTTCTTATGTCCCCCAAATTCAAGTTTTATGATTCAACAAAAACTCTTATGTCGTATTAATTCGTGTGAATTTTAATTTTATCCGGTTCTCTTTCAGTTTTTTAAAAAAACTTATGTTGATTTAAGATACTTTGCTAAAATTTTATTCGAATTTTAATCACACTTATGTCGACATAAGTTCTTCTGTAAAAATTAAGAAAACAGAAATCAGAAAAATTAAGTTTGTCAGAACCACTTATGTCTACATAAGATTTTCTATTAAATGTTGCTTTTCAAATAACCGTTGCTTATGTCAATATAAGATAGTTTTGTTGGCTGCATTTCAGTTGGTTTCGTTAACTTAAGCGGGAATGTTGTGTTTTGTGTTCTAGAGTGCTGAAGTGATCAGCCGTGTTTAGTGTCTAAAAAATAAGTTTTGCGTATTAATTATTTTATTTATTACTTTTTAAAATTGTGTGCTGTATATTTTGTACTTAAAGTTTTTCATATAAAGCAAAATAAAATGGAACGCGCGAGAAAAATGTTAACTTTGGCATTAAAAAAACAGAATCAGTTAAATGATACATACCATTTACAAGAAACGAAAACAATACAAGTTTCTTAAATGGTAGGTTCATTTTAGCAAGTTTATCATATAGCAATAGCAACGGTTAATTACCTTAACATAAAACTAAATTTCAAGATGCAAATAAAGTGCCAGACATTTCAGAGCGTATCAGAACAAGAAAAAGAAGATTGTGTTTGTGAAGAAAACGCTGTTTTCCCCACTGAAGCTGAAGAAGAAAGTTCAGCGGATTTCGATGACAATGATTCATTTTGTGATCCCAATTTTGTCCCTGTTGATTCTGACAACGTAAGTAATGAATCTGCTATTTCTTTTGAAACAAAAAACGCTGGCCATCAGCTAGAGTAAAATCTATTGTTTGGTGATTGTGAAACTGTGGTTTCGCAAAATGAAGACCAAAATAACGAAATGACTAACTCAAAACAATCAAACTCTGGCGGCCAAAAGCTATATATCTACAGCTGGAAAAACTGTACAAGAACGAACCTTACGCAAGTTAGATAACTGAATGCGGAGAATGCTTATAAGTCAAAAGACTTAGACAAAACAAACGCTGAATACAATCAATCTGTAAAAGTTCTAACATTCGACCTGCAACAATGCCTCCCAACACCTTTTTTAAGGTCCTCAGTTTCATTTTATAAACGCCCATTACGGACTTACAATCTAACTGTTCATGACTGTATAACCGGACAGCCAGTATGTTATATGTGCCTCAAATGTTTCCAAGGAAAAATATGTGGCGTAAGGCTGACAATGATGGTCACAGAAGTTCTGTTGGCAAAATATAAAGTGGATGAGGTTCACGAAGGAGTTTGGAACAGTATATTTCAAAACTTCACCCAACGATACAGAAGAATTCAGGTCGCTGAACATAAGACGCCGTGGGTTTAATTCCATAAAAATTACGGATTTGAATAAATTTTATCTTTCTCCTCTCGAAATCAACGAAAAGAAAAAGAAGGATTTATTGGATATGCCACCACTGATTGACAGTATTTACCATCCTTTTTATCAAATTCTAAATGATATAATAATAAAATTGGAGAATTTCATCCAGACTTAACCGAACCTGACGAACAAGATAATATCTACTCAGCTCATATCTAAGTGCATAATCCATAATGTATCATTTAAACTCACATTTTGTATTGGTTTCAGTACCTTTATTTCAACATTTCGCAAGTCTAATGAATTTTGTACCTTTTTTATTGCTTTAAATGTAGTATTTCTGTTATTATTAGAAATAAGTTTTAGAAATAAAATATTAAAAATAAATTTAAAAAACCAAAATTTTGCCTTATGTCTATTTATTTTAAGATCTCGAATTCGATATAAAATCTTAAGGCCACTTAGGGCACGTTATTATTTGTTATAGGTTTGACAGAACAACTTATGTTACTTAAGACATTCTTTTTTTGCTGTTTGATTTTTACATAACATCTTAAGTATAAAAATGCATTTTTTTCTACTTTCATCCTATCAGATTTCCATGAAATAGTTAAAAATGTTAAATAATCTCCTCGTTTTACAATTTCGCCCAAAAAAAAGTTATAAATTATAATTTATAAAAATTTTAGATAAAAATCGATTTTTCTCGAAATCACTTTTTTCGACATAAGCTACTCTGTCTTATTGCCACAGATATAATAGCTCTCTCTGAGAAATACAATTTTTTTAAACAAATAGCTAATTGTAAGAGTAGCGTCTAAATTAACTGACTTTCTGAGTTTATCATTTGATTTGTATTCAAATTTTGTTAAAAAACAGTCAGGGAATACATACTATAGGTCCTACTTTTGCGAAATAATGTTCGAAACGTTTATCAAAAGAACCGAAGATAGGGACCATTTATGTTGCATATTTCAGCAATTATTTCAACATTTTACATCTAGCTTTATAGAAAGACACCTAAAGTCTTATCATCCTTTAATATTGTCAGGTTGTGGAGAGTGAGAATAGAGATCACTCGCTACTCCATAAGATCTGAAACAATCTCATCGGAACCATTGATGAAAAATTATTTGGAAAAGGTTTTGCGTTGATATTAAACTTCCTCATGATCTTACTTCAGATCAAAGCTCACAAGTCAATACCAGAAGGAGATGATACACTTGTTGTGTATTTGTCCTTCACTTACAAGGATTCGGAAGGCAAATGACTGTTTTATAATAGTCTAAACAATCGTAGTGATGCCTGTATTAGCAACATTTTAGTTCCTAATTCAGGTAGACAGTGTTCTCCGCCTGCCCTTGCCAGTGGCAACAAAACGGAGTATGCTGGACTACTGTGCGACGGATCTCAGGTTCGATCCGCGTAACAACACAAATTACGTCTTGAGTTTTTTCCTCATGCTCATGGCTCATCAGTCGTCTAAGATGGCTCGGTCTTGTAGAGCAGATGTACATACATTTTCCGGCCCGTAGAGTCTTCGAGCCTAACCCGGAAGGACAACGCAGTAAATGAAGAAATCGCTTTAAGTGGCGAGCACCCAGTAGAAGGAGACCTTAATCGACTTGAAATGCGCAACAGCTTCGAAACATGCTAAAGTTCAGTCTAAGTGGACTCACTTATAACCAAGCCATCAGCGAGGAGCAAATTATAACTAGATCTCCTGAGACATTCGAAGCGCTCCTCACAACATCTATATACTGTCACATTCAGTCCATAAAAGAAATGAAAACGAAAAGTAGATTCGACAAAACTCACCGCCTACTGCCAATGATGAAGGATTCTTCTTCAACGCCTTTTATCCGAATTAAGCTTTTACAAACTTTACTGTGTAAGCGTAAAAGATCGAATGGCTCTTAATAGACAGCAATTATTTCCACACTATTAGACCACCAGCTCCGCCCAAAAATGAGAGATCCATAGAGCCAGTTTCAAAAAGTTATTAGGTGGTTAAGTATGTGTGCCATGCTAAAGTAAATGGAGGGCGAATTGGTCACGCATACACTGGCACCTAATAACATTTACAGTTATTTCTGTGGTACAACACGTATTCACAGATAGAAAAAGAAGCGGCGATACTCATTTCAAAACTGGCTCTATGGAATTCTCTTTTTTGTCCGAAGCTGGTGGTCTATTCTCTCTGTTTTGTGCTATAGTCTTTATGGCAAGGTGCTCTCTCGAAAGCATTTATTTATTTAATGTGGTACTAAAAAGGAAGAAATATATTTTTTTTCACCTATAGGCGTATTTTTTTGAGAATCTATAGCTAGCTCACTTTTACTTTTACATGCAAAACTGCTATACTCACTTTTGGTTTTGTTATACTCACTTTTGGTTTTACATGCAAAACTGGTATACCTACTCACTTTTGGTTTTGTTATACTCACTTCCCAAAAAAATACGCCTTATATCTTACTACATCTAAAAGCCCTGCCAACGGCCCCAAAGCAGAGAAGCAATCTAAACCACACATATTATTGAAATTATAATTTTTGTCGTATGCGTTTGGATTTAATGTAGCTCAGTTTCTGGATGGAGCAGAAAGCTGAAGGATACGTTCAAGTACTTGAGGGAGTATTACCTTGAAACATTTTTAAGACTTTTTTAGTCTTTTTAGTAAAAAATTAAGTTTGCTCCCAATTTTTACACCTTAGATAGGGACATTTTTAAAAAACCCATATTTTTATTGACAAGAATTTTCAACCTCTTTAAAAAAAACTACATTTCAAATCCGTTATTTAAGGTATTACCCACAAAGTATGTGCATATTCTTATAGATACTTCATCCATATCTACCTAAAAGGTGATGATTAGGTAGTTGCCGACAGGATTTGAGCTGGCAGTTGTTGTACATATTTGATAAATAGTTTGCACGAATTTGACGGCGAATTGAAAATCCCTGGTTGAAACTTTCATATATATCTACATACTACCTAATAAATGCATTTTACACTTGTTCGAAAATCAACGGGAATCATTGCGCTTAGAGCTGTTTGCTGTTGAATGTAGGGCAATTTAAACGTTGATTGAGTGAGTAGTAACTGTGGGATATTTCCGTTCATAGGCACTCCTAATGAAAATCGCTGGTTATTTCTGCAATCGATTGGTCAATTTACCTTATTTCCTATAGCAATTTGCATACCTACATTATTCCCAGTCTATACACGGCCATAAAGGAAACAGTACCTAACCAAAAACAAAGTAGGTAACATGCTTTGCAGTATTTTTCACCAACACGGATGCAGTAAATTTCCATATCCTAACAAGGTAAAGTATATCACTGCAGTGTTAATTATTACAAACAAAATAATGCCAAGAGTATCTATACATTATTGCTTAATAGCCTTTTTATATAGGTACCTACACATATATATCTCATTTAGGTTGAATGTCATTAAGGAAATTTTATCCAATTTTCAAATTTGAATGAGTAATAGCGTGTACAGCCATCAAAGCCAAACACAATTCAATCAAAATCATGCCAATTTTACATTTTGCCGAATATAGGTACGTGGTGGAGAATTGACAGAAGCACGTCGCGTCAGTCGATGATGAGTTGAATGCCATCACATATACACTATACCTACCTACGATAGTATTGGTATTATTATAGTAGAAAACGAGCAAGCGAATGCCTGCCAGCAGCAAATACCCAACTTGCCGTAGAGTGTATTGGGGAAGATTACACCCCACATTATGTTATGAGCCGCCCCAACCCTCTGACAAAATGGAAGGCAATTTGTGAGAATAGTATGTGAATGCCTCACGTACGATGTATCACTTTGCGCGTTCCATATTTTGTACATGCGTTCACTTCACACAGAAACCATGACAGGGCTGATGGCCGACGACGACGACACGACGACCCATAAAGGTGTAGATACATGAGGCCTAGGGGGCTTGTAGTAATTTAATTAATTGACTTTCTGTATACGAGCACTTTGTACAGACTGTTTGTACACAATTCTATAGAGTAATCTCTGGGGGCCTTAATTTCTATACATATATGGTATATTCCTCTGGCACCTTGTTCAAAAGTTTTTCCTCTCGGCTATTCAGAAGAGGGAGAGGGAGAGAGAGAGAGCGAAAACCCAACTAATTCGATAATTGTATCATCATTCATCAGGGGATGTAGGTATTAATTTTAATGGAAACTGATTTTCAGTTTCCCGTCACAAGAGAGAGCAATGTACTTTGCTTGAGGAGGTTAACGTTAATGCTGTGGACGAATACTCTTTATGGAATAGTCCTTCGGAGGTATGAGAGGTGGTGGTTAATACCTGCAGAGGCTATTTATAGTCAAGAAGAGGCGGTCATGTTAGGGTCTTTAATTGGTTTTCATAAAGGGTTACCATACGTCGCTCTTTAGGAGGGACAGACCCCTTTTTTCATACCAAATTGTTGTTTGTCCCCCTTACACAAACCACTCCTCCCTTATTAAGTCAAAATTCAATAAAAGAAAACATTCAATTGAAAACTTTCAAAATAATTTCTTTTAATATTTTTTAACAAGATTGTTTTCCTGTAAGTTTTTGTTTTGTACTGTTATCTGTCTCTCTCTCAGTTTTTGTATTCAAACCAATGTCCGAATCCGAACCCAAAGAAAAAATAAAAAAAGAAAATATTTATATAATCAGTGTTGAGAAAAATGTTTCAAGAGGTTAAAAAAAAAAGGCAAAGAAGGTCCTGAATATGCGGCGTGCTTAACTTGCAATTCAAGTTTTAAAACCTGGTGTTCAAAAACTAAAAAAAAAAACGTTGTTCCCCTTTTTGAACACGTCCCCCCCTAGAAAACTCACGATGTCCCCCTTTTCGTATTTTCTAATCTGGTAACCCTACTCGGAAAGTGTGAGGGGCAGTCAGCAGTTCACTCAAATAAATGTGTGGGAAACTTGAAAATGTCCTCATTAATAAAAAAATATATAGGGTAACTCAGCCCTCAGCTTCAGTCAGTCAGTCATTTCCTTTTTTTAGCCTCGGAATATAGTGTAAAATAGGTACAATAATCACCAGTCACCATACTACAATCAAAACAGAAACAACTGTGACATAAACTGCGGGAGGCTGATTTTTGCCTCATCAGTAATATCATAGATAAGATATATATCGGGTCATAGAAGACACAGAGAAGAAAGCTCTACAGCGCAAAACAAGGGCAGCGAGGGAAGAGTTTCGAGCCAGGAGAAGGGAGAAAAAGAAGATGCTGCGTAGAAATAAGAGGGCTTACACAGCTTCCCAGCTCAAAGAGATCGAAGAGTCGTGCGATCGTAATAACATCCGGAGGTTTTATAAAAAAGCCAAGCAACTGGCTGTGGCTGCTGGCTACAAATACAAAACCGGTACGCAAGCTCTTCGAGACAGCGAAGGAAACCTAGTCACCGAAACTCAGGGAATAGTAGATGTTTTTAAGCAGCACTTCCAGCAGCTGCTTAATGAGCAGAATGTAGAGAGAGATTGATAGGACATGAAGAGAATTCACGTCCAGTCAATAAGGAACCAGTTCCACCACCTAGTATAGAAGAAGTTGGCTTAGCTATAAAAAAGCTTAAGAAAAACAAAGCCGCAGGCTCTGATGGTCTACCAGCGGAGATCTTTAAATACAGTAGTGATGATATTTTGGTAGGGAGCATGCACCGAATCATATACCAAACCAAGTATGAGTGGAAGAAAACATGCCCGATGACTGGACGCTCAGCTCTTTACACGCAGAGTTTTTTCACCTTAGTGTCGAGAATGTGTAGGTAAAGGGGATGAAAAGTCCAGGGGATAGCCGAACACTGATGGGCCGGGAATTCCCATCCGATTCTTGTATTCTCTTTCGCTCTCTTTCGTTATTTTCAGCGTTGCTTTATTCTCAAACCGTACTCAGTCGCGATAGACGTCTGCATTTGCTCTATTTTCGAACTGTATGCGGTCTGCGCTTCGAAAATGCAGCTACCACCGCGAGCGACGAATGAGAAAAAAAGGAAACAAAGATAATTTGACAATCAAGGCACTAAAGTGAAAACACTGAACGTATAAATGCACCATAAGTGCCCAAAAGAGAATTAAGAAGAGTCATGAGTGAAAAAACTCTGCGTGTAAAAGGGGTCTTACTGTGTGAACATCAAAAATCGTTCTGCAACACACTAATCGGCACATATCAGTGTGGCTTTTGGCCCGGCAGATCACTTACCTCGGAGTAAACATGAACTCCACGAATGACACCCTAGTTGATATCCGGCGAAGAATGACCCTTGGAAACCGTTTCTACTTCGATTTGGCAAAACAACTGGGTTCAAAACTCCTAACTCGAATATATAATATAATACACATCGGGCGGTCGAAAATCTAGCACTTCAAAGGTTGGCCCACATCCCTTAATTGAAACAGCATTATTGCTTAAGAAGAAAAAACAAACCAATAATTGAATAATTGAAAATAATTGATATAATACACATTTATTTAAATTTAAATTATTAAATATGTAAATTTGTAAATGTAGTTCTCTTAGTTTAACCAGCAAACGATATCATTGAAAATTATTCGAATGTCAAAGTGAATTGTTGAGCAACGTCTTCCTAGATAGCTATATTAGGTTTACTTATTCCCTTTCCATAAAACAATTGTAACAGAATATACAGAGAACACTTACCACAAACGAGCACATCCAAAAGGCCAAAGGAAGCCTCCTATATCTAGATATATACAATCCTTTTAGGATAACTTTTTGCATCCTTTTTTGGCACAATGTAGGTACTGCTAATGTAATTCTACTTAAATCCCTCCAGAAACATCTACTGATATTTGCGGAACGTATTGTGACAGCCATGATGTGTAGCATTCAGAAGCAACACACTGGAATTTACAAATATGTGTAGGTATAAGAAACAGAGATGGGGATTTATAAACAAATCCACGGACAAGCAAATAATGAACATGAAATACGACTTATCTCGTTTTGCGTTGGTTGTCCGTCCATGCATGCCAATGTTTTCCTAGATTTTTTATTTTTCCCGCTTTGCTTGTATTTTTAATCGGATTTATTAAGTCATATTTATTTTGCACATAGTGTATTAAAATCGCAAATACATAGTTGTATGGGACAGAATATAAGCTCAAGAGCTCTTCGAACTTACCATTGGTTGGTGCAGATGGGATTATGAAAAGTTGCTGAAGCGTTTTTTATTTTTGTTTGGTAGGCATGAACTCTGAAAACAGTTTGATGACATTCGTGGTGTTCTTAACAATGGTAGGTATATAACTCAAATCCGCATCTGTATATAGTAGATTTTGGTACCACCTTATTTTAAGCTCATCGAATATCAATCAAATCTAAAGATTATAGCATACAAATAAAATGAATCCACGTAGTTGCATCCTACAATCCGATCCAACACTTGAATTTATTCCTTTTTCCATAATCAATTGAAATACATATCCTCCATGTTGTTGAAACACAATGTCGACGTATTGTGTTATCATGAAAAATTGTTTCTGCCCCGTTTTAGCGAATCGTGTGGTGGTAACTTTCATAGAAAATTGTTCTACAAATCCCGCTAAAACAAAAAAACAACGATAAAGATTTAAATTCCGGATATGCCCTGAAATATATTCCAAATTCAACAAAATCCTCGCTTGGTATAAATTTTTACTTCAACTACTGGAAATCGCTGAAAACTGTTTAGTGAACGAAAGTGCAGGATATGTACGTGTATTAGCTTAGCTCGGTGGAGGGGCACATAGGTTTAGGTACACTGTGCAAAGTTAACTTAGTACCTACCAGTTCACGTAACAACAAAGTACCAAGAGACGACAACGAATAGCCGAAGAAAAACTGTGAGAATTGTAAAATTTGAAAAGTTTTCTGCTTTTCCCTTTAACTTTGAGCACGTTGGCTTGGCAATGGTACACAGGCACACAACCATAACTCTGACCACAAAGTTGAAAATCGTAATAAAGAAAAATTAAAACAAGAACCAAATTCACGTAAACTATGGGTGTAGATGTAGAGCTGGTGGGCTTGGTATAATCGTGCGAACCTTCGAGATGTTTTAGTTTTTAGAACTTACAACCACGTTCTCGCAAAAATGCATTGCAATAGGTATACGTTGGAGTAATAGACAGTACAATTTCGACATTGCAAGTGTAGCTCATTTTGAGATCTGTGGAATTGACAATGACCAGTAGTTGATAATTGGGAATTAAATGTTTTCGAAAGTGTTTTCTGTTTAGTGATGTAGCGGACGGTTACTCACGAATGTTAGATGAAGGCCGCAACATCGTTTGTCTAGTGCGACATCCATACTCCATCCGATTAGAAAATTGTGTATCACAATTGACTGCAAATTAGACAAACAGAGAACAAAGAGCTTTTCTACCACTGAATCGATTCCCTATCCGAATCATCATAACTGGAATAATCAAAGAAAACTTTCCCATGAGCCATGCTACGTAAATGGAGGATAGAATCCAACGATTTGTGCATGAAGATGCGGAGATGCGAAGATGCGTTAAAATAACAACCGGCTGAACTTATAATTTTGTGTGACAATATTGCCAGGAAAGCCATCGACAGCCCTCCATTTGACAATGGGTTTAAGTTTCTACTTCGTCGTTTTTGTGGCAATGGCAATTCACCATTCTCGCTGTCTTCCAAAACATAGGCAATTAAAATAGTCTGCCTCACACATAGTCATCATTTTAACTTGAAATGTTATACAAGAATCAAGACGACGCGACGTAACGTAACCCAATTTCTAAGCTGACAGTGTCACCAGTATAAACTGAACATGGTATAAACACCAGTGTGCTGGACTCTACTGGACTACTGTGTGAGGGGTCAATGGCTCGATCCCCAGAAAAATACAAATTACATCTTAAGGTTGTTCCACTGCGCCACCTATCGTGAACAACTGAGAGTATAAATGTCACGGAAAAGCTTCTCAATTTAGCCGATCGGACTCGGTGTAAAATTGTCGATCCCTTCTATTCGTCCCAAAAAATAAAAACACACCCAAACGATTGGTTGTGAGAAGTTAGGTCTACGGTGCCTACCTGCTGAGTGCTGGGCCATCTATTTATTTTACTTCGATTTTAACATTTGAAACATTAAGTAGCTCTTTAGAAAGAAACTGGTGTTCCATTTGATATAGGTCAGGTTAGGTGACAAAATTGGGTCGATTGTGATACCATATAAGCAAAATCGGTTTTGCCAGCTACTTTTGGTTTCATTTTAAATAACCAATATAAATGTGGGCGCAGTAGCTCGACGTGCATGGGATCTAAGATTCAACATTCGCCAAGACACAGATTACGTCTTAAGGTTTTTTCCACAGCACCATACCTCTCACATCTGACAGTCATCCGGTACCTGTGAAAAAATAATTGTTATGACAAGCTTATCCACATTTATGTTCGGATTCGGAAGAAACTTCCTTTCGTCCCAAAATTAAAAACCGTACACAAACGAATAGTTGTGAAAATCTTGGCTTTTTATGAACCTGTTGTAAAAAATATGTTATTCGCCTTTGAATAGGTACAAAACGTAGCAGCTATATGTTACGCACGCATCAGAAGTAACATGATCGAACTCTGTACTCCATTGTCGGCACCGTGGAAAAATCACTAGCCGTCAAGGAATTTACAATGGTAGCCTTCCTAGACATCGAAGGGGCTTTCAACAATTTAGAGCCGAGAGCGATAAATAACGCACTTAAAAACCTGCAGATTCACGCAGTCACTAGATCAACGAAATGCAGTTAAGCAGAGTTAACAATTCAGAACTTGGCTGCTGCAAATTGGGAAGGTCAGTGAAACGCAACCATATCTGCTAACAGTAAATGAAATATGTACTTGTAACCCTGGAGAAAAACAGCGGTAAAGTCATAGCCTATGTAGACGATATCGTCATTTTATTTACTGGGAAATACCTCCCAACATTACGGGACTCGATGGAATCGGCCCTCGCAACGCTGGTCAAATGGGCTAACAAATGCCGTCTGGATATAAATCCGGGTAAAACAGAGCTAGTGCTATTCACGAAGAAACTGCATTCCTCCCTAAATTACAGGGAATCCGTCTCAGCTTCTCTGATGGCGCCAAATACAGCAGTAGTCATAGTCAGGCCGATACTCATGTACGGAATCATCATCTGGTGGCCAGCACTCGACAAAACAAGCTACCTCTCTCTACTTCGTAGAATCCGAAGAGTGGCACGTGTCTAGTGTTTCACAGAGAGATGGCAGCAAAATCGTCATTGCGTCTGAGAGAATCATTGCAATTAAGGAGTAACGGGCATGCCAATATTCTAAATACTAATAATGTTAAACAGAAGTTACAGACTACGTAACCACGGTCCTGGACTGCAATATTAAATACAAGACCAGTATCACCGACCGACAGCAATGGAAAGAGAATACGGTCATTGTCGACAATACGCTAGAAGTATACATAGATGGGTCTAAGACGGAGGACGGGATTTTCTCAGTTCCATTCTCCCTAAACTATAGTCTTTGAGACTTCAAAATAACTGTAGTATCTTTCAGGCAGAAGATATGGTTATTCGCATGATGGAATAAGTATAAGGTGGTCTCGTCGGCTGCCGACTCGTTCGTTTTTTGGTCCCTTAACGCTTCGTTAACGTACACTTACTACGCTGAATAAAGAGAAAAACGTGTCGTTAAGGGACTACTTTTTGCCGACGAGACCACCTTATACTCATTCCATCATGGTTATTCGCGAAGCCGCTGATAAACTGCTGAATGTGAGATCGATATAGAATTCAGACATCGTCATCTACACCAACAGTCAAGCAGCTATTAAAGCACTCGAATCACCAATATTAAGATCTAAATTGGTCATGCACTGCCGTAAATCTTTAAATGAGATCTCGGGTATGTGCAGGTTAACCCTGTGCTGGGTCACTGGTCATAGAGATATACCAGGTAACTGTAAAGCAGACGAACTAGCAAGGAACGGCACGAAAATGCCGGTAAAGGAGAGCCCCATGTGCCAATTGAAACTATTAGATACAACATCTAAACTGAAACAGGCTAATGAGAGACGACGGGATCTTGACACCTGTAACCATACAAAACAGACCTGGCCACGAATAAGTCAGCGTAGGACAGAGATCCTGTTAAACGTCAGTAGAACACACTCTTGTCACACAACAGGCCATTGTGTACTAGTAAGACATGCCGCAAGGCTTGGATATGAGGAGGAGGAGAAGGAAACACCGTTACAATTCCTTGTAACATTTTAGTCGGAATCAAGAAGTAGCTCGCACTTGTTTTTTGACGTTCCGTTTTTTACCAGTATGGCATATATATATTTCCAACTACCTAAAACTCAATCTAAAATCACACCATGAATAGCGTTGTGGCTTTTCTTTACTTCTTTTCTTAACTGAGTTTCCAAAACGAAAAACTTACTTGCAATCAATAGTGTAGTGTACCTAACCTAACCTAAGAGAGCACGAGGAGACCATGAAAACAAGTACATAACTTCAACTGCTTTCTCACAGCATTCGTGTTCTGCTTCTTCCTCTGTTTTGCTATATCTAGACTCTAGAGGTATCTTGAATGATGTAAAGTTTTCGCAAGTTTATAAATTTAGAATAACGGGTAAAAGTGTAAAACAAATCAACCATCTTAATAAATATCAGGGAAACTTCCCATTTATCTTTCCTTTTTTTGTCCGGGAATTTTTTTGTTTTGATTTTAGATTTCATTTCCTCATTTCCTTTGGGGTAATTGCTTATTTTTTGGTTAATGGGCAATTTCACTAATTGCAGATGAACATTCGCTGATAGAAGCTTAAGATGAACTTTTGGTAAAACTCAAAAAGGAAATTATGACTATCAGGAATAATGATAAGCTTTTTTATTTACACATTTATTTACCGGTGAAGGACGACAGAGTGAACAATAAACAGACGTGATGAACCGGACGACTACGAAGTTTGGCAATTTGTTGAGTCATCAAATTGAAAATCGTCTCTATAGCATGAGAGTGTTCTCGACAACCGGAATAAAATTCCTGGTAAGGTCTGAGTTTTAGCTATCAGGAAAATGCATCCATAAAAAAAAGAAACAGAACAAAGTATTCAACGCAAACATTTGAAAGAAATTCAGTACGGAACATTTGGTGGAATTGACTGAGAAATTGAGCGGATTGTAAAGATCTTTTTTTTCGATGAACTAACTTTATAATATTATTCATAAATAACAGTAGGGCCAAGATTGAGTAGAAGCATTAACTTGTGATCTACAAAAACTAAACTAAATTTTTACGTTTCTATTCTACATATTGCAATATTCTGGTCTAAGCAAATGGTAAGCCTTGGATATGGATGAGCCGTTGATATTATAATCGAAAAAGAAACACAGCCGAAAATGGATGCAATCTAATCAACCTTGCAGCTGATATAATCGCCGCCAGAGCTAGTACACGAGTTCCACAACTTATGGACTTGGCGGACTCCAAATTAATAACCTTTAAACTATAAATGTATTTTGTATACCTGTGTAAGTGGGTATTATAGTATTTTCGTATACCTACTTGCGATTTCTCGAGGATTAAGTGTACCTACTACTACATTTCGCAGTTAAGATCCTGTCTGATATGCTATTTGAAAGGGGCCGCCAATAAATTGATCGATATCCTTATCAGTGTGATATTGGTTAGGATACACTCACTACCAATTTATCAACTTTAAAATCGCCTAGGTATATAAAGTTAAGTGGGCGCAGTGGTTAGTGTGCTGGACTGCTGTGCGAGGGATCCCAGGTTCGATCCCCGGAAAAACACAAATTATATCTTAGTGTTTTTTCTACTGCGCCACCTCTCGCGAACGTCTGACAAACATCGGAGAGTATAACTGTCCTGAAAAAGCTTCTCAATTCAGCCGTTCGGAATCGGCATAAAATTGTAGGTCCCTTCCATTCGTCTCCAGATTTCCTTTCCTTTGTTTCCCTCTTCCTATGGAATGGAAAAATTTATATATGCAATTTAAGCACAAAAACTCCTCAAAAACTCGAAAGTCGTTGACCACAAAAGAGCACGGTATTACCAAGTTTAAAATTTGGTTTATACTTACTTAGTAATATTTTTTAAATGTTGTTTTATTAGCAATGTTCAAATGTGTCCCACGTTCAAATGTGCCCCAGTCTCCCCTACATATACAACTGACCACTGCGAAAACAAATCAACCTTTGCTAGTGTTGTTTTGTTTGTCTTGTCGCATCGCAACATCCATTTGTAGCAAGGTATAATATTGTATGTATATATTTATATCAGAATGAAATTCCTACTACGTTGCGTGGCGATATGCGATAATGTGCACCCTCTGCATCGTCCTCCCTCTTCATGATCTTGCTATTTGTTTATAATACTGCATTTCCTTTCCTTTCCTTTGTTTCCCTCTTGCTATGGAATCAAAACAACTACCCCAACCCTACCCTGTTACGTCATATCAGAATGAAATTGCGTTGCGTGGCGATATCGATAAATGGATGTAATGTATTGGATATAATGTGCACCCTCTGCATCGCCCTCCCCCTCCATGATCTTGCCACTTGTTTATATTGCATTTTCTTTCCTTTCCTTTGTTTCCCTCTTCCTTAGGAATCCAAACAACTACCCACCCCAACCCTATACTGTTACCATACCACATATCGAATGCAATTCTGAAATGAAACCTGTTTTGTATTATACGTCTTCTCTTATGAAGATTATTAATATACCCCATGCCATACTGCAGTACGCACGACGCACCCCATCCCCATCCTGCATGCATCGGACATACGATCATAATATACATACCTACATTATACAACTGACCATAGCACTCACTGCGAAACAAATCAACCCTTTTCGATTGTGTATACGATACGATACGATACGTATTGTTTTTGTTTGACGATCGCAAAAGTATAAACATCCATTTGTAGCAAGGTATATGTGTATGTATATATTTTCACTTCAGAAAATACATTTTAGCTAAAAACTGTTCCTAAGGACGTGGCTATAAACGACATAGCCTATAGCAGTCTCACAGTCTTAAGGAACATTTAAAAAAAGTTTTATCGAAATCTGTCCAGTAGTTTTCGAGTTTTTAGCTGACAAAGAAAATGCCTACAGTTTTATTATATGTATAGATTTATATAAAGTTAAGCCCCGCCATGGCTAACAAACTTTTTCGTCTGGCCAGAATCACACTCGAAATCACTTTTAACACATTGTACAGGTATGTTTTCATTTTGGGCTGTGGCTTGCAAAAACGATAGCCACTACGAACAAATCCGTATGAGAAAAAATTGCTTGGCACCATACGATGAGATAAACGTTTGTGGTTTGAGCAAATTTGGAATATTTAATGTTTTATGCCCACAGTTTAAGGAAAATTAAAAATAATTATAATTTTGGAAAAAGTAACTCAATTTTATAAGATAATTAATTTATAAATTTTTATTTAATAAAAAAGGTAATAATTTATTACATTTGAAGAGCTTAGCTAAAACTAAAAATATAATTTATAAAAAGGAAAACATTAAGAATCAGATAATTCATACATACATTTTTAAATAATAAAAAAAAAAAAAATTCATTAGATACATTTGAAGAGCTTAGCTAAAACTAAAAATATAATTTATAAAAAGGAACACATTAGGAATCAGATAGTTCATATTATACATTTTTATATAATAATAATATATAATAATAATAATATAAAAAAAATATATAAAAAGTCATAAAATTGTATAAACAGCAAAATTATAAATTCAAGGTGATGTTATATGTATATCTCAAAAGAAAAGAAGGAATCGTATAAAATTAATAATTCTAGCTATCAGTTATGATAGCCATGGCCCCTAGTGAAAGAATTTGCATTAAAATTTCTTCAGGTGCCATGCACGCATAATAAGTAATACACTATCTTAAAATAGCAAAAAGATATGATTTATATAACCTCAAAGTTATTTTAAAACCCTGACACCAGAGAAAGACTGTTACGGGTAACTGAC
Source organism: Cheilosia scutellata (assembly GCA_955612985.1). NCBI lineage: Eukaryota > Metazoa > Arthropoda > Insecta > Diptera > Syrphidae > Cheilosia > Cheilosia scutellata. The sequence goes on from OY015311.1 coordinate 88,147,941, forward strand.
TTTCTTCTCAAAGGCTAACGTAAGTGCATGACTCGTTAGATCCAGTGTTGGTCCCAATATTGTTTCAAGTCGAATGGGTTATTATTATTATTATTTTTTTTTAACTTAACCTAATTTAAAACTAAGAAAAAACTATAAAAAGCATGGAGTATTAAATTTAAGTTGTCTGTTATATATCCCAAAACACTACGATTACTATCGAGGTCCCCTCATTGTCACTTCAGTTTTAAAGTAGATACAAAAGAAGTACAAATTCACCCGCTGATAGCCCATTTCGATATGTTTCTTCCAGTCCTATTGTAACAAGTTGTGGTGTACCATTTTAACCTACGAAAATACGTATGTATAGGTAGTCCTATACGTGTCCCCAAAAGTAAATAGTAATTAACTCAACCATGTCAAAGGACCAATAGGTATGCGATTATAGCGTGCTAATATCTGCGATGTAGGCCATCAGAAACCGCAAATTTTCGGAGTAGGTTTGTGTAACCATACAGATACACGTTTTAAACTAAAGCATGCAAATTCGACAAAGTGTGGTTTCTGATCCTGTGGTGAAATTTACATGAAATTGAACCCTTTATTTCGTTACGACTTTGAGAAGAGTTTACATATATTGAGGAGAACGGTGTTGTGCAACTAATTAGCAAAATACCTACTTTTAATTATTATAAGTTGTAAGTGAAAAGCAAAATGACAAATATGCAATTTTATTTTTCCAGTCAAAAAAGGGTTTCCCGGTTAAAACCACTTTTCGTTGCGGTCAAAAATCGGTTGGACCGGATTTCAAAATTTTCTCCGGTCAGAGTAATAATAGATTTCAGTCAGATATGACCGGAATCCGATCAGAATGGCATCACTGTCTGTAAGTACGTGTTTGGGGAGCTGTACTCCCCAATATTTTTCTTAGTACATTTTGTATAATAGAAAGTAGCTTCAATTTCAATTTATTTTGTTTGAAGTGAATTATTCTTAGTGATTTCTTGTGTTCACAGGAGTTAGTTTTAATTGAAAGTAATAATAAACATATTTGTTTTTAGTTGTGTGTTCTAAATGATCGCAGGAGGTTGTTTGCTATCTCCTGACGTTGATGAACTGGGGGGTAATAATTCTTCTTCTGATTCTACTCTTCAAATGTTGATATCCCACAAGATAATTTTGAGACTAACAATTTAACAGAGTTCGTTCAAGATATGGAAAATCCTCAACTGTTTGGGAGTCGATGCCCAGTGCTATAGATATAGAGAAAATGAGGACTAATCAAATAAAAAAGGATAGATAGGAATCTTCTTCTTTTGGCACAGAGACTTTCATCAAAAAACTGCCACAGAAAGAAAGATCGATAGGAATTTGTGTGTGCCTTGGTCCTTCGTTATTTGAATATTGACGCCTCTTTTTTTTGCCTCTTCGAGTTCTGCCATTCGGCTTGGAACACAACAAATCGCAGTAAGGAAAAGTATATTTCTCAAAGATTTGGCTCTTGAGTTAGCCATATGTGAAAATTGTAATGGACATACAATTTCCGGAAATATAAGTTAAAATTAGTGAACTAACTATTTTTTTTGTATATAATGAAGATGCCACGCCCCGCTTCCCAATCCCACCCACTTTTGGCGAAGTTCTTTGCACGGGCAATGCGCATTCATACTCCAAATTTTAAAACTAGGTATAGCTCCCATGAGTATCGGGAAAAGACGTTTGCGCCGCGCCTATTGACTATTTTGTCATTTTCAGATTATGACTTTTTTTTTATTGTTATATTGCGACAACAGTTTTCCTGTGTCTTAGCATCAAGAGAGTGATTTCTTTTTTAAATGACCGTCCACCAAAATTTTAACAAAATAGAGGTAGAATTTTTTTTATTATAATTATAATTGTTAAGACATAAATTAAAAAATAAATATCTTAATGCTAATAAAAAAGCACCAGCTGCATAGGCCTCCTCTCTGATTTTTTTATTTGGAAATTAGGTACTTCTTCTTCTTCTTTTCAAGTGTCGAGTCCGTTGAAGAAGTAGTAATTATAATTTTAAATCGTACTTGTCACTTCACTATCAATACTTGACGGAAGCTCGATCGATTGTCAATTATCTACATACTGATAGAATTGTAGGTAATATTTTTTCCGGCAGTTCTATAAAATGCCTTTGATTTTAAATTTCAAAAGCAAATAAAACAAGTAAAAGTGTTATCATCGGCCTGGCCGATGCTTTGATACCCTCCACTGTATGTACTGTGAAGGTACACGCCTGTGTCTAATATTGTTTTTGTATGGGAGGTACCAGAACTACCTGACCGACATAGCCCATTTTTAATACCAACCTGAGGACCGTAAAAATAAGATCTTTCACAAAATTTCAGTCGCCTAAGTCGATTCGTTTGGACGCTATTGTGATTTCAACAGACGTAGAGACACATGGGTCTAATAGTGGTTTTGTATGGGAGGTACCAGAACTACCTGACCGACATAGCCCATTTTCAATACCAACCTGAGGACCGTAAAAATAAGATCTCTCACAAAATTTCAGTTGACTAAGTCGATTCGTTTGGACGCTATCGTGATTTCAACAGACGTAGATACACATGGGTCTAATAGTGGTTTTGTATGGGAGGTACCAGAACTACCTGACCGACATATCCCATTTTCAATACCAACCTGAGGACCGTAAAAATAAGATCTCTCACAAAATTTCAGTTGACTAAGTCGATTCGTTTGGACGCTATCGTGATTTCAACAGACGTAGATACACATGGGTCTAATAGTGGTTTTGTATGGGAGGTACCAGAACTACTTGACCGACATAGCCCATTTTCAATACCAACCTGACGACGGTAAAAATAAGTCCTCTCACAAAATTTCATTCCCCTAGGTCTATTCGTTTGGACGCTATCGTGCTTTCAACAGACGGACAGACATACAGACGGACAGACAGACAGACGGACATGGCTAAATCGATTTAGAATGTGATCCTGATTCAGAATATATATACTTTATAGGGTCTCCGGTGAATCCTTCTTGGCGTTACAAATGTAATGACAAAGTGAATCTTATAAGACAGCGGCTTTTAGAGAGCAAGATAGGTATTAGACTTCCATTCCACTGAGAATCTTACAAGTTTTTATTCAACAAATTTGGCATATTCGGTCAATGACTCTTCTCGAATGGTTGAAGTTCAGCCAGTTGAAATTCGTCCACATACTCTGATTCATTACAAATAAGTTCGATTAATTCTGAATGGCTCCGGAAAGGATCCCCATGTGAGCAGCAATTCCACACCGGCGCGGCGCCATTCCTACTTTTAAGAATATACATTAGATATAAATATAAACCCAACACAAGTCACATTTATGTGCTTCATACAAATGCATACCTTGAACCGTATCCCAAGCCATAAAAGATCTCAACCTCAAATAGAGCAATCTCCACACATAGCGTAAATCTAGCGACCACTGACCCACATTTTTAATCAATATTCGTTGAACAAATAGGTGCATCCTTGCACATTGAATTTGTATCCTCCATGTGTGCAACCGTGAAAACAACTTCATCTCAACGACCCCCTCCTCATATCGTATCACCCACCACATTGCAATGAAAAACTGTGTTTTATTTTTTTATTTTTAATCAAATCCTTCTCAGCTGGAACTGAAAATTCCCACGGTAAATGAATGAAATACTCGTAGTTCAAGTAGCGGCAGCTACAAGTCTAAATTGTAATCCACACGATTTCATATAAAAGTCCAGCACTCCTATGTATAGCACCGACATGCAATAGTGGTTCACCCAAAATCCCTAAGCTCTAGATGTGGCAACAACTTTAATACCCCAAATGACGAATCCCAAATTCAACACAGAGCAGCACCCCAAAAACCATTCAACGCAAACCTTTTTTCAATCTGGATCTTTCGGACCACTTTACTCCCTCCCTATCGCATTGAAAACAAAACAGAATGACTAGAAATTCTTTAAAAATTGCAACTGTCAGTCGTCACCGTGGGTGGTGCAGCATTCATACAAGGACAACAAATGGGGAAAAAAAATTCTTAATCCGAACCCCAAAAAATACCGGATTGGCTCAATGCTCTAGTTGGCGAATTAATTCCAAACCCCAATCTTCTTTGGTTTTATTTTTTTTTACTTTGTTCCCTCTAATTTCACAACGACCCTTCGAGCATTATCCTTGCTGGTCTCCCTCTCACTTGTTCGTCGTTCTACTAACGCAACAAACATTGTGTCCTGTGTAAATCATTGTCCTCTCCTGGTACCATGGTAGAAAAAAAACGACTTGTACAGCAATGATAGAAGGGACACAAAGGGATAAATGGTGAATATGTTGTACAACGACAAGTAGTATATATCCGTACAGAAGACACAATAAGTAACAGCAAAACTGAGTAATGTTAGGAATGGCACATAGAGCAGATAGAATGCTTCGGTCACTGGATAACCTCTTACAATTTGGGGACACTTTCTCTATGTCGGCTGCCTCTTGGCGTACTCGTATCTCTCATTTTCTGTCCTGATGTTCTCGTTCTTCATGTTCAGCTTGTGATTCTTTGTTTTGCCAGTCCATGCGGCTCACATTAACATACTATGACTATATCGTGCACATGGATATATACGAGTGTACCCACAATAGAAACAGCAACACAAAACCCCTGATGGACTCTTGTCCTCAATTTATTTTACGGATTTTTAAATGAAAAGAGGACATTCCAGGATTACAAAATTTTCTCCCCACATTCCTACAACTCGTAAAATGGAGATTGGGTTGTTTTTTTTTTTCGTTTGTCTTCAGATCGTTGTACATTTTGCAATTTGCTTTGTGTATGTTTGTTCCTTTGTCTTCTTCTTTTTGTTTTTTTTTTTTTTTTTTTTTTGCTGCTATTGCTACTGCTGTTGAAGGATTCTAATGGAAACACGTCAAAATTAGATCACTAATCCGAATTGTACGAAGCAAGAGGCAGGACTTAGAATGGATGATGGAGCCCGGAGCGGCATCTAATCGGTTAAGATAAGGCTTCGAAAAAAATGTCCCTCAAAGGAAATGTGTAGATTTTTATAAAATGTCTACCTTGAGGCAAGAAGAAAGAAAAAGTTCACATTTTCGGATTATGTTAGGTATGCTCTTCCGATTTGCATTCCTGTTACATACTCTGGAATAGTAGTGAATAGCCATCATACGGAGATGATCCTTTGGGACATAAAGACGGTTTGTTTATAAAGAGAAGAATGGTAAAGTGTGTCCAGTAAAGTCTCACTTAAAACTGGTATTTGCATCATTTTCTTTTATTTCGTAGAACCGAGCTAATGAGCTTTTGTGTAACGAGTTTTACAGGAACTGCTAAGAGCATAACAAACAAACAATGCCAATTGGGCAAAATTAGTTACGACAATATTAGAAATTCAATCCATAAGAAGTATTAAATGACAAAATACAAGTGAAAAAATTACTAAAGTCCTTAATGTTAGTACACATCTATATGCCCTCTCATAGAAAGCTTTAAATGCTCTGTTCCTGCTGCAGAGTAGATGTCAAACTGAACGAAAGTACAGCTTAATTTGCAAGGTGGTCCCGAAAATTCGGCCCAGTAACTGCTCTTGGAAAATAGATCGAAGTTACGATCACCTTCGCTATCGAATGCGGTCTTTGGCAGGGTTCTCAGGTTTTAAAAACCGGAATCGCCAAACGTAAACTATAAAACGCCAAAAAATCGCCAAATTTCAAAATTGTCCACTCTCCAAGCTCAAAAACCATAACAAACAAATAAATTCGTGCAACTCGTAATTTTTACGTAAAAAAAAACTTAATGCAACCTAAGGCATTTGTCATTTTTGTACACCTTTTTCCAAAACTTCAAAAGGTCCTCTTCGGGTACACTTTCTAGATAAAATTCATTTGAGCATTTGACAGAAATTAATTTTACCCACTGAGCCTCAGTGAGTTGGAAGCTTTTGGTTTGAATCAAGCTTACAAGCAGACTTTTAAAATAATATCGCAGTTGGCTTAAACAAACGCCTGTTGAAAAATAACCCAAAGAAACAAAAGGCGTGTTGCATTCAGACAATCTTTTTTGCATTTCTCTTAGTAAAAGAAGAATTAAATCGTTAACTTGCTTCTTAACTTCATTCGCAATTCACATGCTCTGTGCTACCATTATTTTCTATCGCGATTCTTTGAAAATCCGACCCTAAATCAATATCTTTCCATGCTTTAAAGTTGTCTTCTATGAGGATTTTGGATAAGAAAAATTAAATCGCCAAAATCTAAAAATATCGCCTTTTTAAGGGTGCGTCGCCAAACAGATTATCATGTCGCCAAATGAAATTTCAAATCGCCTGTTTGGCGATAAATCGCCACATCTGACAACCCTGGTCTTTGGTCACAAGCCATGTCTGCACAAGTTGTCGTCTTTCTTGGATCACCAAGCACTTCATTTTACAATTAGTTTGTATGAACAAGTTACGACACTGGGCTATCGCCAAATTGACATCGATCAGAATTGGTAGGTAGCTGCATAATGCACATGAGGAACTTAAATGTTACGAAAACACTTCTGAACTAGCTAAATGATGGTCAGAAGTCCCCTTTAGAGGACAGACCATAAATTCAGTTTTTGAACGAACGGTTCAGAACTTGAGCAATAATGTTAAGAAATCTCTGAATCTAAACAGGCCGAACGGCTGAATTGAGGATGGCTAAAGTAGTACCTACAGTTCTAGTGCAAGACTGCACACAGGGCAATAAAACTGCGGATAGCATCATCATAAACGAATAACCAACAGTCAACCGATATGTGCGCCCTTATGTAGCCACCGCGCTACATACGAAAAACGAAATGTGTGCCTTATGTGTACTCTATCTGGTGACGTCAGATATATACTATATGTGGCGCGCTACATACCGTGTACTAGCCGCTTAAGATATTTTTCTCGCTTACAACGACATCGGTTATAACGATGCATTTTTTCTAAAACTGTAAACTGTTTATGTATCTTTAGTTGCAATGTATCTGTTACCGTTTGTTGACATGTTATTCTTTTATTTTTGTGTTTATTAGTGGTTTTGAGTTTGTTCAACAGTAGGTTGGAAAATTACTTAGTGAACATTTTTCAGTGTGACGTGACGAGTGGTTGTAGAAATTCGGTTCGCATAAACTCGTATGTATGTATGTCAAGAACAAATAAGAATTATGAAAAAAAGGACCTCTACTTGAAAACAAATTAATTTACATGTGTAGTATACCTTGATATCGGTTACAGCGACCTATCGCTTATAACGACCAAATTCGCTAGTCCCTTAAAGGTCGTTATAACCGATTTTGACTGTATAATAGAAAATACAGATTTTTAATTAGAAATCTTAAATTTTTTATTGATTCATAGAGTATACCTGTATACAGATTGGGGTTATGTATGGAATGGCACATTGGATAAATGACCGCCACGGCTTTGTTGGCAAGTACGTATAGGTAATCTTTTATTGAAATTTTCTAAATGTGGCTGAATTTTACACCTCCCAATTTCCTCTTTTAAGGCGTTGGTGGTCGTGAGCTTGCTTGCATAGACCCCAAAGAAAAAATTTCAATAGCGTGAAATTAGAAGATCTGGATGGCGAATTATAATCGCAAAAACGGCCGATTATACAATTAGGAAATGACTCATGTGTTTGTGCACGGTGTGCATAGAAAAAAAGACACTGAGGTGAATTCAAAAAACCTTCGCTCAACTTAACATTAATTATTTATTTTAAGAACTATACTTCATTAATTGACAATTCAACATAGGATGTATTTTACAAAGTTGGGAAGTGCAGATAATTTGCTTCCGATCTCGTCTCTTGTCGTTACCCAACTGTCCACTCTCCACTGCCTGAGTCGTCGCTTTTCGTCTAATCATCACACCGTTGTCTTCTTCGAGTTGTGGTTTGAGTTCAAACGTGTTGGAGATCAAACATCATGCAGTGATTGAATTGTTTCTCTGGCTGTATGACATGTGGCACCTTCTTGTTGAAACCACATGTTGGTCGCATCCATATCTTGTAATTTAGGCACTTAAAACTGCGTTATCACGTCACGATAACAAACACCATTAATTGTGACTGCCTGACCAGACCAGCCACCAGCCGCATTTTCGAAAAAGAATGGTCCGATAATGCCTCGAGCGCAAAATCCGCACCAATCAGTCACGGGTTGTGGATTCATTTGTTTCTCAACAATTACTCGTTGCTTTTCTGAACCCTAAATTCGACAATTTTGACGATTAGCGAAGCCATCAAGATGAAAATGAGCTTCATCACTGAAGATGATTTTGTTCAAAAAATTAGCATCCACTTGTTGTTGTTCTAAAATCCATTCAACGAACTCTCTTCGCGTTGCATGGTCAGTAGTCTTCAGTTCTTGAATCAATTGAACCTTGTTAGCATGAAGTTTCAAGTCTTTCGTGAGAATTCGCTGTAGAGAGCTTCTCGAAATGCCCAATTCTTGACTACGGTGCCGAATTTATGTCCATGTCATCCTACAAAATGAAATAGAGAATTAAATTAGGTTGCGCAGACAAATATTATTCTGACTTTTATCGTAGTATTGCCAATTTTAAAGAGTCTATAGCCTGGGTTCCGAACCTGGGGGTATAATTACCCCCGCTATTACGCGGGGTTAATAAGGCAGGTAATAGATAATACATTTTATAAACATAATAAAATCTAAATTTTTCACTCATCGAAGTCGAACTAAGATTCGTTTCTTAACCTATTTTTAAGCCTTTTCAATTGGTGCAAGATTTTCTTTACCGATCTCTATTCGCAAGATGTTTGTGACTCAAAAGTTTAAAATTTTTTTTTGCTAGACGCCTGACTAGGATTTTTTTTAATATATTTCCTGAGTGGCGCGTCGTCGGAAACATAAGTGATAGGTGAAATGTAATTTGATTGCTGCAACAAGACTCAGGAATCCGACAGAAGGTTGGACAATAGCAGAAGTGGTGGAAAGAGGTAAGAAGGGAGCAGGGAGGCGGAAGATCGAGCTACAGGGAGCAGCGGCCAACCTTAAGCGGCCCATAGACACTACACTTGTGTCTGCACCGGTGTACTGACACCGGTGTGGCATTCCGCCATACACATCACACCGATCGAGCCACCGACACCAAAAATCAAAAACTTTTGATTTTACTCGCACCGTGTCTGACACCAAAATCGGTGTGCGCACCAGCCCACACACAGCACACATTTCCGTACACCGACACCGGTGCAGACACAAGTGTAGTATCTATGGGCCGCTTTACTAATTTTTTCAGTAGGCGTAATAAAAAAATGCTATATTTTCCAACAGATTGTTTCAGTAATCTGTATCCTGCGTTGTATACGTGCTTGTGCTATGCTAACGGACGTAAACAAAATGGCGTTGGAAAGATGAGATGGGTATACATGTCATAACGCTCTGAGGCGCTAAACGGAAAACGCAAGCCAGGCTGCTAAAAATGTGAATAGTGTTTATGGTCCTGATAATGTAACAGTTCCGTTCCAAAGAAACCTTTTGGAACCATTCATTACCCCAGGATAAAGTTGAAAGTTTTGTGCCTAAATTGGAACTTTACCAATGTAGAGTTCAAGTTGGAGATTATACAAGGACAATTGTCAGTCCAACTCTTGGATATTAAGACCGTTTGGCACTAATGATGCAATTTTTAAAGACGAAGATGTCTCAGCCAAAGCAAAGAGCTCTGAAAATTTTAATACATTTTGCCAGCACTTATAGATGCGAGAGTGGTTTCTCAACATATACTAAAATTTGTGAAATCAAAACAATATTTTGTAGGTTCAGGTAAATATTAGCCGTTTTTTATTATCAGCGTGATCTGATCCGGATCAGATCATGAAAATAAAACAAACTGGATCATTGATTGAGTTATAGCAATAGTTGTTTTTCACATATGAAATCCAATACCAATTATGACAAATTTCGTATTGCCACCAGCCATCTTGCAGCCACACGGTACAATGTGACGTCACAATGCGATGATTTCTCCATTGCACTTGCTCATATTTGAGTTTGACATTTCGCTTGTTGTGTCTGGGTGTTACCATATGGATACTAATCTGCGTACATTTAGCATTCAATATTTTTTTGGGGGAAACTATGTTCAAATGTTATGTTCAAATATGCATCATAATTAACCGTATTGTACTGCTAATATTTCCATTTATATTTCTGTGCTATATAGCGAAACAAAACATCTCGAAAGTCGGAGTAGTAACTTATTCGAATTTGAAAAAATGCTAATTGATTTTTTGTGTTGTTAATTGTGGTTCACATTTTGGTCTGGCAACATTACTGTGTGGCTATAATTTACAGGGACACCAACCTTTAGTGAATGAAATAAACAACGCCACGAAACAACAACGAGAAATAGTTGAATTAATTTTCAGATCATATTTCGTGATCTCGATGAAAAGCAGGATCACATGTTGTTGTTGTAAGTGCATGTAAATCGATGATCTCTATAGATCATAGCTGATAATAAAAAACGGCTATTGTTTTCCTTGATGACGACTTTAAATTATGGGGGGTAGGTTAGGAACCAATGGTCTATAGGGTCCTCCACATGATGAACTGAACACAGTAATGAAAATTTTCTTCGGAATCACTACGGCTTCATGGGTCCGGTGAGGACAAATGACTTATTTACTGAGTTCTAACCGGGATTCATAAAGAACTATTCAACAGTGAATAACATCTTTACTTTGACCATATTGTGGCTAGGACTTAAGTCGACAAGAGTAAAAAGTTGTACGAGTTCTTTTTAGACTTGGAGGCAGCTTTTGACTCTATTGGCAGAAAATATTTTTTTTATAAACTTTGTAATCTGATAGGAATGTCAACGAAAGTAAGTGTACTGAAGGTTATACAAAGAAGAGAACAGAATTCCAGTGTAGGATCGTTACAATCTGTCAAACTGGTTTGATTCGCGGACGGGAGCGAAACAGGGATGCCTGAGTCCCCTACTCTTTTCGTTGTTTTTGGATGACCTACCAGTCTATTTGCAAAAAATGATTAATAAAGTTAAACAATACTGCAAGTGAACAGGAGTAAGTCCAAAATGATGGCATAGGTAATCCGAAATGGTTTTGGTAAATACGCAAAAAAAATCTAGGTAACAAACCTATATGCTACCAATATGCAGCCCAAGTGTGGGGCATCGTCCAATGTGAAGAAGTTGAAAAATTGTTGAGATTAAAAAATTATTTAGATTACCTGAAAAAACAACAAACTATTATGCTCCACCTAGAAACGGTTCTACTATCATTACATATCTACAAATTAAGACTGCACTTTTTGTTCATTTTAAAAGTAATGTCACTTCGTAACCAACGTCTGCCAAATATTCTCGCAATGCAATGCACATACACCGTAAACTGAAATTTTTTAAATTAAAGGCTTTTACTTAGCTTCGTGAAAAATTTGTTGTGTCAAAATCTTGCAAGCCAAATTTGAACCATTTTCTCTAAACTTAGAACTTTTCTATGCTGGTTGGGTTGTGAAGACAATGCAATATTTAAAAAGAATTTTTGGATTTTGGCATCCCCTGCTCCTTTAAGGGAGGTTTTTTCATAACACATAATCCATTAGCTGTATTAACTTGAAACTTTATATGACAATAGATAAGTCAAAACTATTACATTCCTAATTCATACTTTGTACCGATTCGTCCTATAAGGGTTGAAAAAAGGGGGTGCAAACTTTTCTATTTCGACCTTACCTACTTCGCTCAACTTGCGATTATACTCATAAATCTATGTAGGTCAACTCAAAAAATCCTTTTAATTGTTAAACAATACTTCACCGAGTATTTCATTCATCATTCTGGTCCATCCAGAGGGCGAGATATAATAAATTGAAACTAGATCTTTTTTGGCCAAATGCAGAAAACAATTGCTATCTCGATCGTTGTGCTTAGGAAGGGTAGTTTTAATTTGCGTTCTAAAAATAGAATTGTCATACGGCGGGCATTCAGAAAGTATGCTCACAATTATGACGTATGGCGTAGTTGAATTTGATGTCTTTATGCATTAACCAAGCTATGTACATATGTACGTACGTATATAAGGAGTTTGTATGCTATGCACAATCGTACATACTTATATTTGAGATCTGCAGCTATGGAAAGTGTATACGTAGTTACGCGTAGTAAAATCAATCAAACCATACCTACCTGTCGCGAATTTTCATTTTTGTGGAATACATACCTAGACCTACCTATTATATCCATTGACTTAGGACCAGTGTTGTTCCACGACGCGTCGTTTTTAATTGTCCACACTCTGATGTCGACAATAGCGTCTATGTCGTCAATGTCGTTTATTGCGTCGTCAATGTCGTCAATAGGATTGTCAATGTCATTCAAAACAGCTGTTAGTGCAACGTCTCAAGATCTACTATAGTTACTAGTAATAGTAAGCATACGCGCAGGAACAGAACAGGACTGCTTGAATATGAATTTTATAAATAAATTAGAATTTAATGACTGAACGATTGGTGTTATGGTCAAGTTAAATAATAAACAAGCAGCGTGTTGCAATAATTGCAAAATAAATCTTTTAAACACACCTGATCGCCTTAGACCCTTTTGTTTATTCATCTATTTAGAAATGTGTGCAAAGTTTCAAATAAAAAAAACGTTTACCCAATTTAAAATAAAAAAGTTACCTATATTTTATATGTTTCAATTGTCTTAATTTTATAAAAACTATAATGTATTGCTTGATTGAACTTTGTCGACATGTCGTGTCGTCAGTTTTGAATTAACGACACGTAATTGACGACGCGTCGACAATTGCGTAGTCTACATGGCGTAGTCTACGCGGCACAACACTGCTTAGGACTTTGAAATTTTGAATGCTGGTTCAGTTTTGATGACAATACAATAAAATGATAGTAGAACATATTTTTTTAAGTAGGTAAATATAAAACTGCCCTAAAAAACAAAAAAATAAAATAATAATAGTTTAAAAAACTAATGAAACGCTTTTATAAGTATACTGCACTAAAAAGCTAAATAATAAAAATTAATCAATCTATTTCTAAGTTTTATCCTGCAAGGAGCCTAGTGTAAGACATGTTTGTAGTTATGTACTATTGTATTATTTGAGTGTAAACTACACATACATGGTTTACACTAAGCCCCTTGCAGGATAAAACTTAGAAATAGATTGATTAATTTTTATTATTTAGCTTTTTAGTGCAGTATACTTATAAAAGCGTTTCATTAGTTTTTTAAACTATTATTATTTTATTCTACGAATGGTCTAGAACAGTTCCTTGAGGGGTCGCGCTCGCAAGCCGGTAAGATTAAGAAACAAAAGTCCTGTGCCAAAAAAAAAATATATATATAAATAAAACACAAAATTTGTTAGTGCGACATAATGTGAACGCAGGGAAAATAACCAAACATTTTTACTTGTAAAGACTCTGACCACAAAGGAAGTTTTGCGAGGAATCCTCTGATTTTGTCTTTTACATAATGCTTTTTTCTCTCCCTTGGAGGCTCTTATTCAAGATAGTGATCAAAAAGATCTGCGAGAAATGATAATTTTAAAAGCCAGGTGAGATCAGAAAAATGATTCGAATTTCCAGATTTTGAATCTTGTAAGAACATAAATAATTCAGCTTTTAATTCCAGAACTCGTGTTAATACCTTTCATTTTTACAGCCATCTGACCTCTGTCTGATAAAGCAGATTTTGATGGAGTAAACCCATTTCATCACATATAGTCCTAAACAGCCGACTTTGCAACGCCTTGGGCCTTACCAATAAACATTTTTAGTCTTCAACTTAAATATTTTGATAATGGACAATTTTATATGGAAATTTTCGCCATTGTGACTTCGCTTGACTTTAATAGGGTTCACAACTCTGATCACATCTTTAAGCATATCATTTGATTCAAAAGTAACACCTTGGATGCCAGAACTTGTCAATGAAGAAAGCAGTGTGTCCGCATGAAACGTTTGGCATTATTAATTTGAATTTTGCAATGAGTCCACCTTTGTTGCCCGTCAAATCTTTAGCACCATCTACAATTAGCAAAACATGTTGTCAAATCAATCTCGTAGTCGCGATAGCTTTCTAAAAACATGTCGTACAAACAGTGGCCAGTAGTGGCTGTAGGTCTTATCGCCCAAAACCATAACGCCCAAATTTAAAAATGTCATAACGCCCAAAAACCACCACATCGCCCAAAATTTAAGTAAATAAAGCGTCGCAAAGCCCAAATAGAATGACATATCGCCCAAAGTAACGCATGCACCCCAAATCTGACAGTAAACCCAAGCAGGGGGGTTGCAGGGGGCATCATGCCCCCCATACGTATTTTGCTTGTTTGTTTTTGAGCGTTATGCATTTTTTGGGCGTTAGTAAAAATAATGCCATTACACCCAAAATCAATGTCACATCATTCAAATTTACGTAAATTTTACAACAACAAATTGCCTAGTAATGTTTTGGGCGTTATGACATTTTTTAATTTGGGCGTTATGGTTTTGGGCGATAAGACCTAACGCCGCCAGTATAGTATTAGCAGGAAGAGCTTTGCAAAATAAAATGTCTTCTCCAATAAATAAATAAAATCTTATGTAATTAGACCGAGTTTGGAAGGCGGTTCAGTGTATGTAGCCTTTTGAATAACTGACACATTATAATGTGGGGGTCGCCAAATTGTTTTTACTGGGGTTTTACAAAGGGGTCGCATACTGAAAAAGTTTGAAAAACACTGGTCTAGAAGATTATTCAGCCAACATGATGTCCAACTAACAGCCGATCCTATACAAAGCAACAACATGGAAAGAAACTATGCGGGTACTGTTGACACAGATTTTGAGAGTGTAAAAGCCCAGCATAGCCTAACTAGACTAACTTGTAGGTATATGCTTCATTATGATCTAAGTAGGAGGAACCAAATATTTCCACGATCAAAATATTATAATCTTTTGCAGTGGTTGTGCAGTTCACACAAGTAGTTTAGCGTGTCCCATATATAGATATCTATACTTAAAGTCTTTAAAATTTTCAATAATATGCAACTAAGATAAAGTCTTTTAAGAACATTTTAAAATTCTTAGATTGACAAAATGTATATAATACGATACCAAGCATTGCCCATTGGCATTTAGTACGACAATCAAAGCCATTTGTTAATGCCCGTGGTCATTAACCATCGAAACTAAAGCGATTTTTATTTCTGCTATTAAAATCCTTCCAATACATGGAAACATATTCGATTCGATGTTAAAGCCATTCTATGCTTCCAGGAATAAAATGAAACAAGACAACGTAAACTTTGATGTTATTCGTGTCTGGTTAGCAAGCATTATCAAAGTTTCTCTGCCATATCGTTGTTGCGGAAATCAATACCATCGGAATGTATCCTCGTTTCCTTGCTTTTATTTCCATGTATATTTCGAAACATAATAACCTTAAAATGAAACGATGCAAATAAAAATTCGCTTGTCATCGTTATGATGTCGTCATTGACAACATTTCCATGCCTGCGAGTTCTAATGTTATCCTGGCAGTTGTATTTGTATAGTCGAGTTCGGGTAGCTCTATGAACTTAAAACAAAACAGGAAACTAAAAACGAAATGTGAGTCTCTTTAATTCTTTCCGGCAGAGTGGGTATAGATACGTAGATACATTTTCAACGCACACATATAGTACATTCACACAGCGTGCAAGATGTGAATGCAACGGAAAACAACGCAAGCGGATATATTTTCGTTTTATGAGATATCGTGCTGTACATGCACTGTGATGCTCCTTCCTGTAAATACTCGTAATGCTTTCGGGTATTCCAAAAGTATGGGGTAACATTACCTTTATTTTTCTGTTGGCTCATTTAATTAATGGGCGCATAGCGGGTGAAGACAGTTATGACTTTTTAGCATCCTTTGTTATTTCATCTGAATGCGAAGTTGCATAGTGATAACAGAAAAAGATGGGAGTGCGCGCTTTAAGTAGTTTCCGTGCCAAAAGGGTTATACGTGGTACCTTCGCTTGTCTTCAACAAGACTCATTTTTCCTCGTTGCATGTGATCTTTGGCAAAATACTGCTACTGCTCTGATTTATCTTTGGAACGTTATATGTGCGGGGGTGATTACTAGTGAGGAGGACTTCTTTGTTGGCTTCATATAATATAATCATGATGTTGGAGCGGTTTGAAATACCATTGTACCATTGCGTGCTTAAGTGTGACTTTTCTGTAGGTACATTCAGCTGCTAGTCGAGACAATTATCTCGAGTGTATACCGGATGTTGCAGAGTTCCGAAAGGGCGTGATTATTATTTGAAACTTACGTTGTACCAGATGGTAAAGGCGTTTGCTTAAAGATGTACATTGGTGGGTGTATTGTCTTTGAATTTCGAGTTTTTAGCGTTCTCTGGCAAAAGGGACAATTTGTTTTATTTTTTTTTTTTTTTCATTTCCCTTCCTCTTTTTGTCTGTGAACGTGTATGAGGTCTGTACAACGCACTAATCGGCACGTACCATTCTGGTTTCTGGCACGACGAAAACATTTTCAAATCGAGACTCACCACCGTTTTATTGACTTTAAGGCCACATTATATAGTATAACGAGCAAAGCAGGTGTCATTGTACGGAAGCCACTATTTTCTATAGGTCTCAGGTGCTGGGCTCTGCCGCTCTAAATGCATCGTAAAGAGTCTCTCACGCGATGATTGAAAACCAGTCAAAAAGGGTTATATCTAGGTATATTGCTGCTATGTATATGTATAGGTATGTATCGCAGTTCCCAGTTTCAAGATGATTAGCAAGACCGAACCTCTGTTTAAAATACTAAATTACGGTTAATGCTATAGAAGGATTGATTTGGAAGCCGGGTATCAGAGACGATGCAAAGCTTCAGTGTCTTAAGCACCGATTTCTCAATTAATCTCAATGTAAGCAAGCATTTTCTCAAAAAAAAATCAAACAATTTCCATCCACTTGCTTACTAAATGAAAGCTGTTACATACAGATCACTTAAAGCTATAAGTTCATATAACTTTTAAGGGTATCGTGAATGAATTCCGATGGAAATATTCCCCTCGTCGGCATCAGCAATGTAAATCAGATTACTGGGTATGGCAAATATCCCCGGTGAAAATATTATTTCCGATGGGGGTGTATCTGTATGCAAATCTATAAACAGTTCAAAAAATAACTGGATGTATAGTAATTTTTTATCCAATTGTTGGTTTGAGCATAATTTGGGCGGGTGGCTGACTTTTCTCCCCCAGGGTAATTCTAACCACGTACATGTATAATGGTACCTAAACAACTAACTAACACATTTTTGTTATATGAATATAAATTTAGGTATTTTATACCTTACCTTATGTCTTTATAGCAGTAGCTTCTATCCGCAGTTCCGGGATAACTTAAAGACACTAATTGAACCTGGACACAATACTGCGAAGAGACTCTCAGTCTGCTACTACAGACTCATTTTCCAGGATGCACTACGAATCAGACAAACCGGTCTAGACAGGATTTTTCCAAACATGCTCCAGAAAGCTAAGACCATTATTACGCCGGGCTTAAGAAGACTTTTTATTCGCAGTGTGGAATGTGGCTACATTCCTAAAGGATGGCGAGAGGTCAAGGTCGTCTTCAAAGCATAGCATGAAGTCGTTAGCACTATAGAGAGGTCATTAATAGTCAAAGAATATATGCTAGCTGTGTTCCTAGACATTGAAGGAGCCTTCAATAATGTTGAAACGTGCGCAGTAAAAAGGGCAGTACGGAATCTAAACGTTGGCCAATCTGTCACTAATGTGATTGTTAACTTACTTAGTGAAAGAAACATCAACGCGAAACTAGGTGACATGGTCCTTAGAGTAACCGCTTCGAGAGGCACTCTACAAGGAGGGGTCATCTCCCCCTTACTCTGGGTACTTGTCATGAATGAGATACTAATGACATTCAATAACATGGATGTCACGGTTCTTGCATATGCAGACGATGTAGTCCTGCTTGCAAAAGGGTAATTCTTATCGACCATAAGCGACCTAATTAGGAAACTCACTAAGAGTAATGAATACGTGGACAAAACAATGCGGAATTGTTGTTAACTCCCAGAAAACTCAGCTTGTCCTGTTCACAAATAAAATAATAATATTACTGTGGGATTACTGTTCTCAATTCGAGTAGGAAACCAACCCTTGAAGGAATATATCTAAAGGTGACGGATAGGGCGAAATATTTAGGAATGATATTAGATAGAAAACTTTATTGGAAGCCGAATGTCCATGAAAGAGTGAAAAAGCCAGCTAATGCTTTGGCAGGAGGTGCGGACCGAACTCCGAAACAATCCTGTGTTTGTACACGGCAATCGTGCGGCCTATACTCACATATGGTAGCGTAGTCTAGTGGCAAGCCGCGGGCAAGGTGACCAATCTTAAGTCAATGACAAAAATACAAAGACTAGCATGTAGATATTGTAGATATAGGAACAACCAGTGCAATGAGAGCCACACCTACGACTGGACTGGAGGTAATTCTCAAACTGATTCCTCTAGACCTATCATGGACGAATCGGCTACCAAAATTGCCTTAGCAAACTGGTACTTGGAACCCATGCAACTTTGGTCACGCACATGATTCTAGGGAAATACATTGGGAACGTTGTCACTTCTGACTATAGGATTCCACATTTAAACTTTGATAGACCAGAATGGTGCTCGTTCCCGCCCCAGGGCGTTATGACACCGGGCGTTATGACATGTAGATCTAGATACCCTTCAGAAATGTTTAACTAGAGTTTCCGCAAATGCTTTCATATGAGACAATATCCAAATTATATACAGGCGTAGCCAAAATGATTCAGTAATGATTCCTTGGAATTAAGTAAACTATCATATCGATTGTCCTTTAGTTTTAACGTATGCTCCATCAAGAATACCTACTTAGAAACCGTCTTTTATTTGATGTCCCATATCATAGAGTTAATCATGGTTGCAATTACCTATACTAGATGCCTTGAGATATTATATTAATTTTATTACTTTATTCGATTTTGATTTATTATTTAAGTATATAAAGTCATAACAGATGTAATAATAATGTGTATGGGTTACAAGTGGACTTGAATGACTCTACTTCGATGTAAATAAGTACCCCCCAAAATTCACCTCATTATCCATAATAAGGTTTTTAAAGATCCGTTCATATAAACTTCATAGATGCACATCTACCTGTTGCACAATCATATTTCATATCGTCACATTTGCTTCAAAAGTTTCTTTTCAGAAAATGCATTCATACATCATACTAGATAGAATCAAATAACTGAGTTCATACGAATTTAAATTCGCACAAATGCACTAATGAGTATGAACACTTATGCAAGTTGAATTCAACTCATCTCGTGTCCCAATCGACATTTTAATGTGTTACCCACACTCACATACTGACGAATATTATAAACATTACGTATCTACTAGAATACTGTTACTGTATGCAATATGCATACCAAGTGCTCCTTATAAACAGGAAAAACATTTACAAAGTTTCGCTCAACGTTTCAAGTACAAGAGTACGAGCGCACTCGAATATAATGCTTTCAAAAATAGACATCAACATCAACATCAGCTTCGGTATGTAGGAGAAAATGTGTTTATTTCATAATGCACAGTAGTAGTAGTAGTATCCTGAGAAAGTGAACTTTTTATGAACTTGTTTTCCTGAAAACAATTCTAGAATAGTGGGGCTTACTAACAACCTTTTTGAACTAAATTTAAATAGCTAATTTTTCAGAGACTAACGTTAACGTTTTCCATTATACAAATTATTGGTGATTTTTTATGCATTAATGTCGTAAGTAAAAAATAATTTTCATGGATATTACACTGAAAGTAACTCAAAAGAAGTAGGTACTTGAATTTAATCTACAAATACATGCTATCGAGCGAGATAGATATAGGTATGTACATTTAGTTTACATTGCTAGTGTCCACTATTACACGACCCTTCTGTACCTATACCATTTGTGTAAAACATAACGAACCACTCATGGCTTTTACACTTTTAGTGTCGCTCTTATTTGAGGTTTCCCTTGGTAGGTAGGTAGCAGAGTGCATCCATTTAAATAGAGGCAACCCATACCATGTCGCCTTAGTGCTCTATTCAGTTTTCTTTATACGTTTTGTTTGTATAGTTTCTTTTTATGCTTATGTGCACTTTAAGCGCTATCATTGTTCACTAACAACATTTCAGAAAAAGGAGAAAAAAAAAATAAATCGCGGACTCATTTGCTGCACGTTTTTAGAATCACCTTGTGTGGTTGCGGATTTATTTGCTTAAAAAAAATGTAAAACCTGCGTCCTTAAGGACTGCATTTGAGACCCTTTTTCCGATTATGTTGTTACCATCCCATTTTTAGTTTCCATTGCTTTACAGCTTTTTGAAGTAGTCAGCGGTTCATACCTATATGTGAAATCCTTTCAACAACTTTTATTATTAAAAGTCTTAAACTAGATGTTGCCCCGCGGTCAGCTCCGAGTGCGAATGTTAAAACTGCTTTTCGAAAGACGGACAATAAGCTTAGAGCAAATTAATGAAAGTATATACTTATTTTTAGCATAGCTACTTTATTTAACATTGTTCGTCTATTCGTAGCTTAAGAGCTTGCTCTTTATCGTACACTATCGTACCTCTAACCGTTCGGACGTGTTTTTCTTTCGCTCCCGCTTCGCGACTTTAAATAAATTCAATTCCAATTTATATATTTGCATACTTGCAATTTTTTCCCCTGAACCTATTAATCGGACATTGCCTTTCCACCCAGTTCGCGAAACATTAATTGACCCAATTTAAGAACTATGTCAAAGCAGTGCGGTAATAGTGATTGTGTGTCAACATCCCAAGACTTTAGTGCTGATTGGGTAAATTGTAATGGGCTATGCGGAAAATCATTTCATGCTCTCTGCATAGGGTTAAGTAAGCGCTCCATTACATACCTGAGCGACTATAACAATAATTTCCTTTTCTTTTGCGACGAATGCAAGGGCATATCTCTTTCCCACGTTATGCTGGCGATAAAATGCATTAGTGACACCCTCAACATAAATTCCTCCGACAGCAAAATGTTCTTCAAAAAAATAGGGTCACAATTCGCAAAATATGATGAGTTGTTCAAGAGTGTGGAAGAAATATCTAACAGCATAGATGTCTCCACCATGTTTTTCAAATCGAAGTTCAAAAGCATAGAGAAGCAATTGACAAGTCTAAGTGATATAACGAAAAAGTTACCGGCTGAGATCAATTCGAAGTTTTTGACTTTGAAAAGCGATTTGAAATTAGACATAAATACTACTCTGAACCCACACATATCAACGATTAATGACCATTTCAACTCCTTCCGGACCTACCTTGATTCCAACCTACAAAGCCCTTCATCACCAAATGCCTCACCCCATCAACTCGTCGATCCACTACTGCTGGACATTATAAACAAAATCAATGAGGTCAGCAATGATGTTGCAGCTTTCCGACTAGTTATGGGCGATATTGATGAAAACCTTAGAGTGGCATCAAGTAAAATTGATTTCATACCTGAGCTCATTCAACCACAATCAAGCCAAGTCTACAACACGTCAATACATACCGAAATCCTGGAATCAGCAGAATATCCAACCCCATTTAATCCTCAACCAGCATCAACGACGACTTCAACAACACCAACAACCACTACAATCGCAGCAATGTCCACACCCACACCGACAACAACATCAACGACGTCTACAACCACAACAACAACCACTACATCTGCAGCAATATTCACACCTACCCCGGTCTCAACTGAATCAGACACTATGCCACAAAGCGATTCGGAGCCCTTAATCCGATACGGCACACTTTGGACACTCGACGACTGGAATAAAAGGATCGAAAAATTACACAGAACTGCCTGCGAGTATAATTCCTTTATAATAAATAGCGCTCCTCAGCATGCAGACGTCTCTTGGATGAACAAATTTTTCCTGCAGAAATTTGGCATCTCTATCCGTAACTGCCAGATAATCTCTCCAACTAACACCAATAATAAACAATTCAAGCTCGATTTACCTTCCAAATACTCCTGGCTTTTTTCGAGCCCCTCGACCGACGTCTTCAGCTTGGGAAAGATGACTATCAGCAAGTTGAATATTACAGGAGAGGTGAAGCTTAGTAATAACAATAAGCCTAGTATTAAGCCAAATAAAAAAAAACGTAAGTCTAAGAATCATAGCTCTGAATCTAGTCCTAATCCTGACCCAAACTGGAGCTTTAAAGTTGGAACATTTCCTCTATTCTCCCCTCTCACTTTTCAGCCACTTACCTCTTTCTCTCAACCAACCACTTTTCCTTACACAAACTTTAACACAGCACCTCCTCAAGGTACCCCTCATCACCCCACGGTAATTTCAAACCCACCTAATGCCCCGCCTGCCTCCAATTCTACAAACTCTTCTCACCCAACCACTCCTCCTCACACGACCTTAGCACCTCCTCAAGGTACCCATCATCACCCCACAGTAATTTCAAAGTTACCTAAGCCTCAACGAAATCGCGTATCATTTAACCTAAATCCCGATCCTAGTCTCCCCTCTAATTATCCGCTAGCCCCTGTTAGCTCTCCACCGACTTCCAATTACCCGAACTTCATACACTCCCATGTTCTCAATCCTGTCCCGTCCACCTCTGCTGCCTCCAATTCTGCTCTTCCCATTATTTCTCCCCATAAAGAGACACCTACTCCAATATCTAAGGCTTCCGCAATATTTGATCCTCTGCTCCCCCCAGCAGTTAAACTTACTTCCAAGTTTGTAAACCATAATATGTCCTCCCCCAACGACCTTGATGGCCGATATATTATGTCACGGCTGAGAGACCACAGGCTTTTTGAAAATGTCCGACTTTACCTTGCCTACTTATTTGATAAGCCTGAATCCATCTGCATTGACGGTAAAACCAAAACAAACGTTCAGATATATATTCAAAAAGAAGGCCTCCCTATTGATCCTGCTGAACTTCGAGAAATCTACAACCGTTATCACGATGGCTTCAACATTTCGTCGACTACCGTGGACAAAGACCTATCTGCTTTTGCTTCTCATATCAGCTCTAAACGTATCTCGCACCTTCAACGGAACCGTGCTGACCACAACAAATATTTTCGTCCCTAACTCGATACCTGATACACAGCCATCCCTCCATCATAGAATTCCTCTAATCTTTTACTATCAGAACGTAAGGGGCCTGCGTTCAAAAACCCAAGCTGTTCTGCGCCAATCTCATGCACTTCCATTCGATATCTACGCGTTAACTGAAACCAACCTGATTCCCGATATAAAGAACCCGGAATTATTCCCGCCAACATTTAACGTCTTTCGGGACGATATCAACCGCCCAACGGATGACCCCCCCTGTCGAGGTGTTCTTCTTGCTGTTCACAACGACCTGGACTCTTCTCCGATTGCTACTTCTTCGTCAACAAAACTCGACTATGTTGCAATAAAAATAACACTCCCCCATAAGTCCCTATACGTAATGTGTTTTTACATCCTGCCGGCCCAGCCTATCGAATCCTACCAACTTGCTGTCAATGCGATCGATCAAGTAATAGAGTTATCTGAATCTTCTGACGACATAATCATTTTCGGCGACTTCAATCTGCCTCAACTGCACTGGGTTTTATCTGATGATGAATCGTTTTTGATTGCGTCAAATCCCAACTCAATCAAAGAATGTCTCCTCATTGATCGACTAACTGACTCAAATCTATGCCAAGTTAGCGGGATTTCTAACTATATGGATAGGCAGTTAGACCTAATCTTCACTACTGACCCGATCAACTCCTCTGTCTCGCTCTCCCCCCTTCTTCTTTCGACCATTGACAACCTTCACCCCCCACTTCTTCTTTCATTTTTTCACGACCATCCACTACAGCCCACACCGACCGCAGGCCTCCCGTGTTACGATTTTCATAAAGCCAATTTCCGCAAAATAAACGAGCACCTCAACAATGTTTCATTTGAGTTTGCCAATCTCCCTGTAAACGATGCCCTCTCCTTGTTCTACAGAGAATTATTTATTTCTATCTCCCTTTTTGTTCCTATTTCTCGTCCAAAACCCTTCTCTACATCCCCCCCATGGTATAATCGAAACCTCCGATCGTTACGCAACAAGAGAAACAAATTATGGTCAGTCTTCCTTCGAAACAAATCTTTTTCTGACTATTCCAATTATCTCGGCTCCTACCTGCAGTTCACCCAAGCCTATAACTCCCTCTATCAACGATATATAAACGACGCGCAAGTGAATCTTATAAGCGACCCCAAATCTTTTTTCCGATTCGTTAATTATACAAGAAAAAATCCGACGGTTACCCACCATCCCTTTCTTACGAAAATACAGCTTCAAGTGATCCACACACCATTGCTAATTTTTTTGTCACCTTTTTTAAAAAATCTTTTGCCGACAACTCCTTTGTACCAGATTCTTCCTATTTCAAATACCTACTCAACTACTCCATTGGCCCCTCCCTCTCTCAAACGTTTGAACCTACTGTAATTGAAAATAAATTACAACAACTTAATGACGAATATTCACCTGGCCCAGATGGTATTCCCGCTATATTTCTCAAGAAGTGTTCCCTTGTTCTCTCCTATCCTCTTTCGCACCTCTTTCGGCTCTCGCTTTCCCAAGGTGACTTTCCTCAGATATGGAAGTCCTCCTTCATAACACCAATTCATAAAAAGGGATCAAAGAGCGAAGTTACTAATTATCGCCCGATAGCCAAACTCTCGCATATACCCAAACTCCTCGAAAGTATTTTATACGAATCCTTAAGCTTTCAATGCAAATCTTTAATTTCCCCAAACCAACATCGCTTTCTTAAAGGTAGATCAACTTCCACTAACCTCGTTGAATTCGTGTCCTCTGCCCTAACGGCTATAGAAAGTGGTAAAGAAGTTGATGTTGTTGCAACCGACTTCAGTAAAGCTTTTGATAAGATATCGCATAAATTAATTCTTTTCAAATTGTCTGCCCTTGGTTTCGAACCAATACTGCTGAAATGGTTATCATCTTATTTGGAAAACCGTTTTTATAGTGTTCGCTTCAGATCCACCCTATCCGCCCCTTTCCTGGCAACCTCAGGTGTACCACAAGGCAGTCACCTAGGCCCCCTTCTCTTTATCCTAACTATAAACGACCTTGAAAGGGTTATTAAACACTCCTCTATCTCTCTCTACGCCGACGATACCAAATTTTTCAAACACATTTCTTCATCACAAGACCCCTGTTTGCTGCAATTAGATCTAGATAGTTTTTCTACCTGGTGTCTGAAAAACTGCCTAGAGCTCAATATTTCCAAATGCCAATCTATCACCTTATCACGTAAGCACAATAAGTCCCCACCCCGTATATACCTACTTAATGATCAACCTATATCCACCGTTCAGTCTCTTCGTGACCTCGGCATATTGTACGACCGCGAGCTTAATTTCCGCTCGCATATCGAAGAGATAATACGTAAAGCCAATTCATGCCTTGGATTTATCAAACGATGGTCAAAAGAATTCACCGACCCCTACGTGACCAGATCTCTCTACACCACTTTTGTCCGCCCACTCCTCGAATACGCTAGCCAAACATGGTCACCCTTTCAGCAAATTCACATAAGCAGAATCGAAAACATACAAAGACGTTTTCTTCGATTCGCACTCCGCGGTCTTTCTTGGAATGATCCCCTTATTCTTCCTCCCTATCAAGACCGGCTCAAACTTATTGACTTGAATACCCTTGAGGATCGCAGGGATGCTGCTGACATTCTCTTCATTCATCGACTCCTATCAGGCTCTATCGATTGCCCGTCTCTTTACAACTCCATCTCCTTCAATACAAACCCTCGTAATTTAAGATACCCCCGCCTCTTCTATCTTCCAACCCACCGCACGTCCTACGGCTCCAACGAACCAATTTCCCGTATGCTACGGAAGGTAAACTCAAACATTTCCATTTTTGATTTTAACCACAGCACTCCCTCCATTAAGCTCCGCCTCCTTAACTCTAAACCCTAGCTTTAAGTCCAAGTTATAAGTCCTAGTTTTTAGTTCTAGTATTGTAAGTTTGTTGTTTCTAGCTTGTACTAAGCCTAATAAATGGGGGCATTATGCCCCCACCAAAATAAATAAACAAAATTATAATTGGTTACAAATAAGCGCAACAGGATTTGCTATTCGAATCATTGAGATGCTTGGATAAAAACAACAACTTGATTAGCAGTTTCTGTTACGCTAATATTGCTGCTACAAAGGAATAAGAGGCAAGATTTCTATAGCAAATCATTACAAGTCATTCGGCCCTATCATGGTATCCGTTCCGAAAGAATTTAGTGAACAAAATGCGTTGATGCAGGTTCGGAAAACGGATACTATGAACGTAAATTCAGTATCCGACTGGATTTGCGTTGCGGAGAAAATTACTCTCCGAACGGATACCATGATAGGGCCGATTGTGAATCCAAGTTCCGTAATAGAACTTACCCCTACTAAACAACAAAGCAAGCTACATTATCTATCTTGAAGATTGGGCAATATTTGTTAAGTTGCTAGTACACGGCATGTAGCAAGCTACATACGTATGTAGCTCTGACGTCAACCAGAGAGTGCACAAAATATAGCTTGTACACCGCGTGTGTCTGTGTATAGCCATTGGGAACATGTGCTGAAGTAAACATGACGACAATGCTACATACATATGTGGCTTGCTACATGCCGTGTACTAGCACCTTTGTAGCTTTTGGGGCAAATGTTTCTTCACTCACATTCGTCATAGTTCATCAACTTTTTATCACTTCAGGCCTTGAAGGTCTTCTGTGGTCACACCTGCACTGTGCACTATCTCTTCCAGAACGAGATCGTACTGTGATGGAAATATCGTCAAGAGACACAGTTGGATCGGTATTACCCGGGTCCCGAATTTTGGCCATTACCATAACTTTCGACGATGAATGCTATTGCTATCCTATGCGGACCTGAAGTCGATGAAAGAATTTTTATAGCTAAGGCAACCTCTTCTATATTCAGTGGTGGAACTGGTTCATCATTGACTGGATGTAGCATGTGGATTTTGTTGTTGACCTATGTACCTATATCTATAACATTTTCTACATGATACCCATTTAGCACCTGTTTTAGTGCAAGTAGCTTGGCCGGGTATCATTTGTGGTTAGAATTGGTGGAGGACGGTAAAACTCTGGCCACGAACAATAGAGAGAAATAAAATACAGTAGACGCTCAGTATAGTGAACTATCCAATATAGTGAACCACCAACATTTTACACAGACTGTACTGTAAATAGTGAACTATGAAAATCTCGATAAAATCGATGAATCCACTTTATATGCTGACGATACATAGTCAATAATTGACTGGCATGTTGTAGTTGGTTTAAAAGATGATAAATGGAGCCATTTTAAGTGTTTTATGACATTAACTTACACTCCTAAATTAGAATTAATATTCGTTCCAACAATAGTTTTGGCACGATTATTATTAGAACGGCTAAGTATAGTTGAATTTTTATTAGCTGACAGAGCACTAGAGTCACTAGAGTCACTGGTCACACTAGAATTGGTAGCGGAAACACTCGATGGGTTTTCCACACAATAGCAGCCTCCTCATCATATACAACACCAACAGCAGAATGCTCAGTTGTCTTTGTTTGCAAAAAGGATTGTTTTTCTTTAACAGGTATTATAGAGCACAGTTTAGCATTAAGAGTAATAGCCCGTGGGGTGAGGGGAGCGTTTGAATTAGTTTTTTTGAGCATTAGACTTCTGAAGCGATACTGAGGACTTAATAGAGGGTGATGCACGAGCAGAGTCGGGAGCAATTGATAACTGAGAGCAATGGATGTTAACGAAGCAGTGTTACAATGCATACAGAGACGAGCAGTTCGACTTATTGGAGACTCAACACTCACATCAAATCTACAACCGTTGATGCACAGAAGACAAGTCGCTGACCTATGCTTGTTCTATAGGTACTTCCATGGTAGATGTTCTGAGGATCTCAGAGATATTATCCCTCGAAATGCAACTTGCAGAAAATAAGAAATAAATATCTATCTATCTCTATCTCTCTATCTAAAAAAACTTTTGGGCGCCCCACAAGACAGGTAGCTAATGCTCATGACCATACAGTACACTTGACAACCTCGAGGACATCAATTTTCCAAAACTCCTTCTGTTACAAGACAAGCAAACTCTGGAACTCGCTTCCTAGGGATTTGCTGAAGACTACAATTTGCAGCAATTTGAGTGCAGAACTAACATACATCTGCAAGCATCTCGGGGCGCTGTTGAAGCGTTATAGGTTCGCCTTTCCCGGGAGAAGTATTTAAAAAAAAATGTCGACTTTTCTACTGTCAGGAAAAATCAAAATAAGCGTTTTTGGGACCCCTTTCACAAATACAGGCGACATTAGAACGCATTTTCAAAGCTTCAATAATTTATACATATGTATATCCGTGTGATTTCTGCTTTAATAATTCTTCGCATGTTTGTTCAATAGTTGTAGTACCAAACAAAATAAAAAGCTAAAGTTATAGAGTGTTTTAAATAACTTGTAATGGGTTGTGCCATTCCCCGATTTATAATCCCACCCTATTCCAATTTTTATCGACAATGCACATGCACATTGTACATTAATGTTAACAATCTTAAAACTTTTGACATGCATTTTTTTGGTATGGAAGGTGCACCGCCCATTCATCCATAATTTTTAATAAATCTCACAAAAACACCTTCGGGCCAATAACAAAGATTTTCTCAATATTTGAGCTAAATCTATTCGGGTTTTTTGAGATATACGAACGATCTTCTTAAAATTTGAGCTCTATCTATTCTGTGGTTTTCGTGATAAGATTTTTAAGAATTTTTTGTACAATTTTGACCAAACTTTACAGAAACAAATGAGCCAATGACAAAGATTCTCGAAAAATTTGAGTTCAATTGGTTTAGTGGTTCTCCAGGTTTTCGATCATTGGTGGTGTTTATTCACATGCAAAATGGAAACTTAGAATTTTTCGATTTCCCGGCTTTTCTTTTGAATGTTCCAAACCACCCCTGATTCAAGACCAACAAAACAAAAGAAGAATCATCCAAATCGATCCAGCCATTCCTGAGTTTTTGCAAGACTATCGCACACCAATTGATTTTTGTTATATAGAAGACGAAAGAACAACACTTCGTAGTGAAAAATAAAAAAAAAAAAAAAAAATTTCAAATTAATTTAAATCAGTGTTAATCAGTTTCTATTGTAATGCTGGTACTCAGATTCGTATTGCCTAGATAATATTCTAGTCTATCAGGACAATGCACATCAATGTTACAAATTTTCCAAACTTTAGCTCCAATAACTGTCGGAGATTATAGCGCCTCCTTACCCCTTTATCTATTTTTGACCAATCTTCACAGGAACACAATCGATTCGAAGGTTTTGGAAGATAGATTTTTAATGTTTTTTTTGTTTTGTATGGGCGGTGTCACGCCCCTTTGTCCAATTTTTACCAATCTTCACAGGGATACTGCTAGGCCAATCCCTAAGATTGTATGTAAATTTTAACTCAATCAATTCGGTGGTTTTCAAGACATAAGATTTTGAATGCATTTTTTGTATGGGAGGTGCCACGCCCCTGTAACTCATGAACCAATATACCTAAAAAAGACCGTATACACTTATAAACCATGGTATTAACGTCACCTTTCATAGGAAATTTCCAGAATCAAAATCGGTCCACGCATTACAGAGAACATTAGCGACAAACACAATACAACTTATTTTTATATATATAGATGATTATCTGTAAATTTAAACTCAATCGATTTTGTGGTTTTCGAAATATAAGATTTTTTAATGATTTTGTTGTATGGGTGGTGCCACGCCTCTTTGTCCAATTTTGACCAATCTTCACAGGAATACTCCTGGGCCAATACCTAAGATTGTATGTAAATTTGAACTCAATCGATTCGGTGGTTTTCGAGATATAAGATTTTGAATGGTTTTTTGTATGGGAGGTGCCACGCCCCTTTGTCCAATGTTGAACAATGTTCAGAGAAATACTCCTGGGTCAATACCTAAGATTATCTGTAAGATTGAGCTCAATCGATTCTTTCTTTTTCGAGATAAAAAATTTTGAATGTTTTTATGTATGCGAGGTGCCACGCCCCTTTGTCCAATTTTGACCAATCCTTACAGGAATACTCCTGGGCCGATACCTAAGATTGTATGTAAATTTGAACTTAATCGATTGGGTGGTCATCGAAATATAAGACTTTGAATGCATTTTTTGTATGGGAGGTGCCACGCCCCTATAACTCATGAAGCAATACACCATTTAAGACCGTATATACTTACAAACCATGGTATCAACGCCAACTTTCATGGGAAATTTCCGAAATCAAAATCGGTTCACGCAGTACAGAGAACATTGGCGACAAACACAATACAACTGATTTTTATATATATAGATATAGATCTATCTATGTATGTACTACATGAACTGTTATTTTTTCATTACTTATTTTTTTTTTATTTTAAGTTTATTTCATTAAGAAAATAAATTCTCTTCTATTTTTTAAACTGTATATACCTGAAAGCAGTATTTTTTGTTAAATTGGGTGGGACGCATTTTTTGGCTCGACTGACTTTTTGGGGGTAACAATTTGTGATTTTACGCCAGGTTCGCTCACATTATGACAAAATTAATTTTCTTAATTCAGTTACATATTTCGCGATGCAATTAATCGAATTTCGAAAATAATAAAGCACTTTCGGCAAGCTATTGAATACAATTAGGGCAATGTTTAATAGACATTTTAACTTAAAATTATTGTTTTTTTGTTTTTTTCTATTCTATCAAGAAAAAAATATCAAACAAAAAGAGAAAACCACGTCCGAACTGTTTAGCTGTTTAGACAGCAATGCGCCTGCATGTCAACTATTTGTCAGAACAATTTACCGTTCATTTGTGTGTTTTTCTGATATTTTAGTTATAAAACGCTTATAAGAAAAAAACAGTGCAATTAAATTTAAATTTAAAGAAGTCACAGATGATAATTATTTGTCAAATATTTAATTTTTTCATTAGGTATTGAAAAAAATGATTTTATCTTTGTGTTCCTCAAAAAATAACTGTGCTCTGCACAGTGCACATACATAATAAGACTTAGGCTTGCGTCGGTTACATGATATCAATAAAATATAACCAAAAAAATGGTTTGCTTTTTTGGAGCACTTTAACTTAATCGTTGAACTCAATCCTGGTCTTAAAAATGTTTCTTTTGAATAATTCAATATATAATTATTATAAAGTTAGTTCATAAAAAAAATTAAGCAATCTACGAATTTATTAATTTTTTCATACGAAAAACTTTCTGTGCCACAGAATTCCTATGAAATGTGGTTATAGTTTTAGTTTTTTTTTTCGGTTTTTACGGATGGACTTTTTTGATGGCTTGTAAGTGGCACTGACACCTTGTGTTTTAAAAAATTGGTCCTTATGCGGCTAAAATTTGGGCATAAACATGCAATTTTGTATGGTTTGGTGCAATATCGCTGGTTTTATATCTTCTTCTATTCATCGTATCGCCTGGTAATACATACCTATGTCCTTTTTACCGCGTAACGACTGACTTACCTTTTTACGTTACCTTACGTTTTTGAGTGGAATCCCGGGTGTAGTGTCAGTACATTCTGAGTCTACTATAATATTTTAAAAAACTAACCGAAAGTTTAAAACAAATTGATGATCAAGAGAAATGGCTTTAAGGGTATCCACTAAAACTATCTACTGCGCTGTTTTTGTTAAACAAAAATTCAGTTTTAAAACATACACTAACGTTCAACATTGTTTTTAATTTTTTTTCCAGGATCTTCTGATACATTCAAAGACCATTGCAACAAAACTGTCGACATATTCGAGGACGTAACTTCACCGGATGTCAGCAATCAAAATATCGGACGTCCCTTAACATGTTGGTATCGTTTTCGTAGTCTACGTGGTTCGCCGAGAGATTTTGTCCTTCGGCTACGTTTTAAAAAATTCAAAGTTGGCACCCTTATCAACGCCACACACTGTGATGGAGGATTCCTGCAGGTACGTAGCATTTATTTTTTCCTTTTAGCCATTCACTGTGGTGTTCTTATATCTGGTGTGTGCAGACGGGAAATTCTCAGTATACTAGGTTCAGTAAACCGAAATAGCACCTATACCTACATGCTGTAAGAATTCTGTGAATGGACGAGCTAAAAACAGAATGCCAAGCAGACTGTATTGTTCGTCGTATGTGGTTCAAAATGAACAAAAATAAAACAGGTGAGAAAAAAAAACAGGACAAACCCACCGCCCCCATTTTCACCTTTCCCGTTCAAAGAAAGTGGCCATAAAGGTGGAACAAATTTATTAAAGGTGAACGCTAGCTGTTTTTAAGGATCTTAATTTTATTGAAAGGACACACGTACGGTAAATACTACAAAATAGCTGTGCATATGCATGATGATCATAGAATGTGTGACCCACAACAAACAAAATGGTATGTTTTGACTTAAAAAAAAAATCACAAAATGCGACAAACACAGATTTGAGAACACTTCCAGTGTGTCCAGCCAATAACACGTCCAGAAAAGGCTTTTCGGGCGACATGAAATAACAAATTAAATGAAAATGTCCCTTTTGTTTGTTTGCAGATTGTCGACGGTAATGCCAAAACGGACGTATCCAATCGCCGAGAGCCGGGTATGTTCTGCGGTGAGGCCGAACAACCACAAACGTTCATTAGTGAAACGAGTTATATCAAAGTACTCTTCCATACCGATAACTTTACGGATCAGGTAAGTTGAAACGGTGTAGCGCATTAGACTGTTGTGCGGTGAGCGAACGCATTGTCGAATATTTAGCAGGAAACACCCTTTGATGGTTAGCTTGTGTCCTTGGTTGTTAAACATGTATGTTTATGCTGGGGTATTATGTGCGACTGCAAATAGTAGTCGGTAGAGAAAATGTGTTGACAAATATCCTCTGTAAAGGTGATTTTGGTATACGAGATATGGTGCGTTGCGTATACGATATCGTGTATGCTTTGAATAGAGGGAACGTTTTCTATTATTTGCTGGATAATGAGGGTTGTGTTTGGATATATTTGTTTATCTACAGACCACTGCAATGAGCATGGGTTTATAGAAATGTTATAGAACTGAAGGTTACGGTTCCCGATACGTTTATGTTGTTGTCTCATTTAGAGAGGCTGCAGATTTGAATGTCTGTTATAGGCATTGGTTGGTTTGTTTTTGGCATTTTGAAACGTAGAAGAGATTTATTTTATAGCTATTGAACCTCTCTGCTATAGTGAGTGACTCTTTTCATATCGGTTTCAGGTGCATAGAGGGTTTGTTTGTATTATTATGTCACAGGCCAACGTTGGGCGCCAGCTTAGGGCACGTTATTTGAATACAAAGTGAAAACGAATTTAAATGCATGACAAAAGTAGGAAAATTGACCTGCAGTTGATGCAGACCCTCTCATGCAAGAGCAAAATCTGTAATTGTTTTTATTTATCCCTTTTGCATTTATCGAACAAAATGTGGGGACTTAAGGAACTATGTAGAGGGAATGGATTAACAAAGTGTTTTTTAACCTGTGGGTCGCACCCTCCTTGGTGTTGCGAAGGAAACGTTATAGGTAGTAGAATGCAAACAAAAGGTTCAGTTTGAATTTTATTTAACAGTGTAATGTTTTTTTTTTTTATTTATATCATTGAGATGCCTGTGAATGTTTTATTATATTGAATAATTTGTCGAATTCAAAAATTATTGTCGGACTTCGTTTTAATGTTCAACATTGAATAAAGCGCAAGCACACTTAGGTAGAATGTTGCAAATATATAGGGTCCGCCAAATAACTTTTTTTTTTTTTTGAAAATGCTATAAAAAAAAACAACTGAATATTTTCTCAAATTTATTTTTTTATTTGAAAGTACAATCCTTCCGGTTAATAATGGAAAATAATTTCATTCAAATGGCTGCCTCGGCTGGCCATGCAGTAGCCTACACGATCGGTCCAATTTTTAAGCACATTATCGATTGTGTGCAGCTGTATTTCACCAATGCCTTCACGAATATTGTCCTTTAAAGCGTCAATTGTCTCTGGCATGTCGGCGTAACACTTATCTTTTACGGCACCCCACAAATAATAGTCCAACGGTGTCAAATAGCAGCTCCGCGGTGGCCAAACGACATCAGCTCTGCGGCTGATAATGCGATCTTCGATCGCAGGCCCACTTAGCGAAGCGAAAACGCATTGGATGGTCAGTTGGCTTCAACTCCTTAACCAATTGGACTTTATGCAAAATTCGTCTCAATGATGTCTCCGAAATGTTCAATTGTTGAGAACGACGGTGAATTGATGTTGATGGCGCTTCACGCACACTTTCTGCCACAGCAGCAATTTCCTCGGGTGTACGCACTGTTTTTGGCTTTTCACGCTTTGGTTTATCGATGAGGATGCCAGTTTCTTTCACTTTTTTCACAAGATAACGAACATACTGAGCTGACGGTGCTTCTCTTCTTCCAAAATCCGTACGCAATTTTCGCACACATTCTGCAACATTACCATGATTTTCAAAGTAATGTCGCAATATTTCCCAGCGTTGTTCAAGCGTATACACAACCATATTCGTTCAGCGGAAGGATACAACTAATTATCTGTCAAAGCAGACATGAGCTAAGTGTTACCATTCGCGAAATAAGCACTAGTTGAAAAAAAAACGTTAGATGGCGGACCCTTTACATTGCACGCTGCTCCGTCGAAAAACACCACCGAACCCTTTGACTTAAAACGTTTAAGACAAGGCGACGCCTGATGCGCTATATAATGTAAACATCATTCTTGAGGCGATTGTATTGTACGAGACCTAAACGCCAACATCAAAGGTAAGAAGTCCGTTCAACTGCTTGCATATGCTGATGATATTGGAATTTGCAGTATAGGGAGAACCCAGTGGGCTGTCAGTGGCGCGTTTGCAAGTGAGCATCAGCAGCTGCGAAGATGGGCTTGGCTGTTATTGAGGACAAAACGAAATATGTATGCTGCCATCGACAAATGACTCTCAACATCGACGACTCAGGCAAAACTTCAAATGCACAAACCACATAGAATAGACCGTCGGTCGACTCGTCCCACATAACGGACTTTGCCTACAAGCCGGCTGCGGACCCAGGGGTGGAATCGGCTAAGGTGATTTGTGATAAGTGAGTCACAATCAACAAAATTGGTCTGCGTAAGGTGATTGTCACCGGTGACAATCACATTTTTGTGATAATTTCTTGTGACAGCAATTTAGTTGTCACTTGCATGTTGATTCAGTAGTGCTTTTTTATCTTTTGATGTGTTAAGCGAAAATGGACGTGTTTGTACGTACCTCTGCAACTATTTTTAGGATCTGAAAGTGAATAGGAACAAAATAAAAATAACGATAGGGGTGTTTTTTTGTTCGACTGTTGCGATTAAATCTCCGAAATAAGCTAAACATAATGGAGCTGGAAAATTCAAAGTGTACATATACAAAACTAATTGCTATTTGCAAATTAAAAATAAATTCTTTAAAAATGTTCGAAAAAAAAGGTTATAGCTATTTTTGTAGTAGGTATATCCTACCCCTACGGCAATTGCATTTGCCAGCTGGAGTTTCGTCAACTCACATATCACATTCCATATACTCTCCAGTTAGCTAAAAGTACAAGAAGTTGGTAATGACTCGTCAGCACCAATAGGCCAAAATATTCTGTGTGAGGTGACCTCGAGAACACTTAATTTCTGTCCCATAGGTGAGTGGCTCGTTCATATTTAGGGATACTGTCTCCCAGAAAACCCTATGGGCATCGCGGCAGATAGCGCCTCTGGCAGAAAAAGATTTGGCCAAATCCGGGTGCTTTTCAACGTCGTTAGTAGTTTGAGCTTTATTGGCTGCGCAAATCGAATAAATAATAATGTTAGACATTAACATTGTTAAAATGGTAATTTTTTATTTCCTAAAAGTGCATAACATACTCAAATGCTTTTATCCAAATCAAAAACAATACAAAAACACAAATAATGACACATGTCAGTGTCAAGTGATGCCAAATTTTAAATAATTTTTTGTGATCACCTTACGCAGACGGATAATTATATTTGATCACAAATGATTATCACATTTGTGATAATCACAAATCACCTTAGCCGATTCCACCCCAGGATTTTTCATGTATTTGTGCTGTACAAAATCAAAGGAGCGCCATTAACGCACGCATACTGCGTGCCCATGGCATTGCATGGAAAAGCATTACCGCCATTGATTTTGACATTTCACACGTATTCACAGACAGGGGAATTAATTCCTGGGAGAATCGGGTAGGTGCACGGAAGTTGGCGGTCTACAAAGTTCTATGTGGTTTGGGTCAAATGGATAGCTGTAACTTCGAAGTGGTTAATGACACGTGTCTATCTGGGATCTATATAACAACTACCTCGCAAAACGACATCGGCGTCGAAATCAATAGAAAAATCACTTTTGCCAATCGCTGTACCTTTCGCAGTGATGCCATTCTGACCGGATTCCGGTCATATCTGACCGAAATCTGTTTACTCTGACCGGAGAAAATTTTGAAATCTGGCCTAACCGTTTTTTGACCGGAACGAAAAATGTTTTTAACCGGAAATCTCTATTTTGACTGGAAAAATAAAATTGTCCTACTGATTATAAATAGAGATAGATTTCTATAACTTGAATAAAACTTCGCCATACATTACGAACCTGCTCCCAAGTTCAAACAGAAACCAATTTAATGCGAATATGGGACTACAACATCACGCATGGAATTCTGCTCCGGGAGCAGGATAATAAATTATCTTATAGGCCAATTTTTTGACGTTTTCTTTTGCTAGAATGTTGAAGAGGACATTAAACAATGAATTTCAATTTCAATTAAGTTTGAAATTCGATAAATCTCAGATTGGAGATTGGTGAACTACTCTTTTCAAGTGTCAGAAAATTATCCGAGAATAATTATTTGGCTCAATTTACACACGGCCTTAGTACATCCATTAACGATTTGGCTACACTCAGGCGTCATTGCAATGAAATAAAATTTGGCAGGTAAAATAATAGTGAAATTGAAAACACAAACAAATTCTATAGTTAAGCCGAAGCGGACGCCCGTTTTTGATGTCCTCACGCAAATATCAAATGAAGATTTGTATCGAAAGCACAATGGTGAGAAAAAGAACGTGTCAGAATTATTTCTGAAAGTGGATTTTCCGTGCATTTTCTATGCTATCTACCTTTCTTCTTTACTCACTCAAAATCTACCTGTGTCGCTGGATACGACGTTCATTGGAAGGCGTGTATGGCCATGCACTAAAAGTGTATTTCAGAATTTAAAACATGTCATATAAAATGAAAAATTAGTTTCAGTAAATTTTAAACAAACGAAATAAAAAACAAGTTTACAAACTCAAGATTCACATAAGTATTATAAAAACGTTTTCTAAACATCGATAATGCAGGTGAACATAAAAATTCGTAAATTGTATAGGTATTTTCTATTTTTGACCGGGTTTCAGGTCAAAAATTCTCATTTTAACTATTGACCGGATTTTTTGACCGGATTTAGAAAATAAAAATGCGGTCATGCGGTCAGATTTGACCGGATTCACTTTTTTTTAGTGGCAACACTGACCTTTCGGTTAAGAATGACATCCAAGAAGTAAAGCCCTCTCTTAAAGAACCAAGGAGGTATTACAATACAAGACCGGAATTATTGTTTGAGAGAATTACATTAACAACAACTCGTAGACACAGTCACTTTGGTAGGAATGATAGCTATTTCGAACTACACCACTAATTCATCATCAGACTCCTTTAAGTGATTGTTTGAATAGTTTTGAATTCTGACAGTCAATTCTCCGTATATATCCACTTGGGAAGACATTTCTGTTTTCCCCTGTCAGGAAGTGAACTTGCACCTCGATTTTCTCAATTGACCAAGTGACTACCACTTGCGCTAATTGAGCGACGAATACAAGCCCGCCAACTGGTGATTAGAACGGAGGAGAAGACCAACCTCTGTGCGTTGTTGTTGCTACGAGGTGTTTTTGTTTATTGTCGTTCTCTCGGTTTTCTTCACCTCTTCCTCTCTTTTTTTCCCGCAAGCTGTGAGATTTTCAACAGATTCATACGAGTAGAGAGGTATTATTGGGAAGAATTCGTTGGCTAATATCCAGGCCATGGTTTTTTTGTTAACTGAGTGGGGAAGCGAGGAGTAACAACGATTCTCGCTTGTTTGGGATTGACCCTGACAATTTTTGTTGGGAAATTATGTCGAATTTCAGTCTCTGAATTATTGTTTGAGAGAATTACATTACATTACAAGACCTTAATCATGGCGGATCAATGTAGGGTACAGAAGCATGGATCTTCTTGAAAGCGGATCAACACCTCTTGGCGCGCATTGAGAAAAACATTCCTCGAAAGAGGATAAGGTGGATAACTCATGGTCATGTGTTGCGACCGTATAGGTATATGGAAAACAATACACCAGCCCGAAGAGTCTGGATTCGCTTGTCAAAATACCGATTCATAGTCAAAACCGCTGGGTGAACTTTCACAGAAATAATATAAGAATTTATGTCACGGTAAAAGTTGGAATAGGTCCTTTCTATGCAGAGCTAGAAAAGTATCTTCTTATGTAAAGTACTTAGGGTACTGTACTGTTACTGCTTAAAGAAATTGATAAAACTCAACAATAAGAAGTGACTACACCATACACACAAATCACAAAGAATCAGCACATGATTCGTCTTATATTTACACATCCCATTTGTATCCACTCCTCTGTCGACCATACTCTTAACCTAACTAGTTTATTTCCGAGAGCGCATCTCTAAAATGATACTATAGACTTAAGGAAAATTTGCGCCATCAAATACCCGACCCCAACTCCGACCCCGACAACGACTCAGACTCCGATTCGAAACAATGTGTGTTTGTGCATCTGTTGACTGAATTTTCCAAAGTATATACGATGCCAAGAAAATCCATGCATATAAAGGAAGGAATAAAACAAAAATAAATTTGATAGAGCTGTCTTTCATGCAAAATGCAGATGTGCAACACAAGGGATGGAAAATAAAAATTAAATAATAATATGCATTCCCCGGAGTCGGCTCTTGTTGACAATATACCATGTCACCGTGCACATTTTCCACATAAAGGAGTTTATTTACTCCTCTTGATATAGTCATAAATATTTATGGAATCCTTATGAGTCTTGGCGGCATACATGACATATGAGTATTATTTTTCAACACAACCCAAATGTATTAACACAATTTGTTGCTTATGTTGATGCGTTTGCCCTCATCTGCGGGACAATCATTTCAAAACTGGATGCCATGGGTGATGCTGTGATTACGTGCGCAAAGAGATGCGTACGTATGCAAATGCAATGCGACTGTTTAGTACCACTTCCGGACAATTTGTGGAATTAATTGAAATGATTATATTTCACAATTAATCCGATGTTACATCATCGATCAATTGTCAATTAATTATATATTCATATCCCTCTGTGGGCAGATGCACGCGAAATCCAATGTGTTATAATAATTATGCTAATTACTTGTCATAATGTCGCTTATAGTGATTTGGCACGGAGTCGCTTACACGTTGGTGTACTTACGAGCTTATACAATTTTAAATAGTTAAAGTTCATGGTTACACTAAGTACGTCGGTACTTAAGGTTTATGATGAAACATCACGTCATGTCGTGTGCGTTGCGGTAATATACGAGTATCTTCAAGGACACAAATACCCAAAGCACTTGTTCAGTTGTCGCGCCTCGTCAGTGATTTGTGTATTATTCGCTTTGTACAAGGCGCCCCTGTCCTTGAGGAGCTTAACCCCTTTGACGAGGAAAAAAAATACTCCACGACAGACATTCTGACGTGATGTCATAGTTTGAGGCTATACTTTTCAACAACCTGCTAATATTGTGCCGTGTATAACGTATAACATTCTGCGCTTGATGGATTCCAAAAGTGACAGCAGCAATAAAAGGGTCTGTAGCTGCAGGTCATATGGGGAATGAATGTGTTTGCGACTATACGACAATGTTTCTCCCCAGTCGCAGCCGCCGTCGCCGCCGCGCACCAGAATGAACGACAAAATGATGTGTCTAGGGTTAGTCTGATGATAGAAAATTCTGCGGAATATTCATGAGCGTAACAAGTTGAGGGAAAAAGAAAAGACTCGAAATACTTGTGTGTTTTATGGCGTGCTTATGATGGAGTCAATGAAAGGGATATGTGTACAGCGGAAGTGTACATAATAAACACGTTTCCTGATTCATTGGCTTTTCCCAACTAATTGCTATACGGAAGTGGTAAACTCTGCTCATTCAGACACCTACGCTGTACGTCTTTCAGTAGGTACATCCCATATCACATACACGAGTTAAGAGGAAGTCTAAAGCTATCAAATGGTGCTAACTAAATACGAAGGAATCTTACTGTACACAACCACAAGTAGTATACCGTGCGTCGCAAGAATGGGTTTTCACTTCAAAGTGTTTCTAAAGCAACCAACTCATTAGCGGGCTGAATGTCATACTTTGATCTGCCAACTATCATAACATTAATGTAATGGTTTATATTGACTATCACGTTTTTCTCTTCATGGAAACTCTATTTGCGTAGTATAAGCGTAACGAATGTAGGTACATATATCAATTATTGCATCAAAGAAATACTGCAGGGTTCATTTTAAAGAAACTGATCTTTCCTTTCCGATTTTAACGCCTTAGAGTTGACGGTTTGTATTTCAAAGTCCACCAAAATCATACCTTGTTGCATTAGGATGCCTATATTAGGTAAGACTTTAGAATTTCATCCACTTTTGAGTAAAATTATATCCACGAATGACATCCTAGTGGATAACTGACGAAGAATAACCTTCAGAAATAATTAATACGACATCGGTTTGCAAAACAAATTGGTTCGAACTTCGAAGCGCGTGACTATCCAAGAACGAAATGCATGATCTACAGTCTAAAGAACTTCTGTAGGGTACATGTATAACATCTGGATTCCTTTGGAAGACAAATTCTTTGACAGATTTTTGGTTATGAGTTCACGGAAGTCCCAAAAAGTCAGAAATCTTTGACTATGATTTATGAGTACTTATACATCGTTTCGGCCACATCAAACGAATTGCCAAAGTGATCTTCAAAACCTACCCGCTAGATCAAAGTATGACATTCAGCCCGCTAATGAGTTGGTTGCTTTAGAAACACTTCGAAGTGAAAAACCATTCTTGCGACGCACGGTATACTACTTGTGGTTGTGTGCAGTAAGATTCCTTCGTATTTAGTTAGCACCATTTGATAGCTTTAGACTTCCTCTTAACTCGTGTATGTGATGGGATGTACCTACTGAAAGACGTACAGCGTAGGTGTCTGAATGAGCAGAGTTTACCACTTCCGTATAGCAATTAGTTGGGAAAAGCCAATGAATCAGGAAACGTGTTTATTATGTACACTTCCGCTCTACACATATCCCTTTCATTGACTCCATCATAAGCACGCCATAAAACACACAAGTATTTCGAGTCTTTTCTTTTTCCCTCAACTTGTTACGCTCATGAATGTTCCGCAGAATTTTCTATCATCAGACTAACCCTAGACACATCATTTTGTCGTTCACGGGAATAGGGATGATTACGTCCATTATGTCGTCACAGTATGATTTGCTTATTTATACTACGCGATCATAGTTCGATTTATGCATATCCATTCCCTTCATCAAATTCAACTACGCATCCATGAGCATTTACAATGTGCATTCTGAATGCATTCATTCTATTTTTAGAATGCAATATAAAACTACCCCTACTAAGCACAACTGCAATCGAGTAAGCAATTTTTTCGCACTTTGCCAAATAAGATTATATTCAATTTATTATATATCACCCTGTGGATGTCCCAAAAAGATGAATGTTAGCTCAAAATAGTAGTAGAAGTATTGCCTAACAATTAAAAGCATTTCTTTAATTGACATACATAGAGTTATGAGTATAATGGCAATTTAAGCGTAGTAAGGTCGAGAAAAGTTGGTTTTAAAAGTTTTTCAACCCTTATTGGTCGAATTTTCAAAAACGATGAATGAGGCATGTAATAGTTTTGACTTATCTATCAACATACAAACTTTCAAGTTCATACGGCTAACGGTTCTTGAGACCCCCCTTAGTCCCCGCGACCCCTTTACTCATGAGCAATTCTTACCCACCCTACGGCCTAATTTGGCTACACATCTATAAATCAGAAAAAAAATCATGAATATCGGACGAATCGGACTAGGTTCTCAAGTTATGGAGGGACGAACATACGGACGTTGCATTTTATAAGTACCTAGTAAGGATATGGATATGGATATGGATATGGATTACCATTTCTATAGAGGATCACGCATCATGCATAATGTTTTAATACAAAGTGAGTCTGGCATGCACATACTCCAACTGCCTTATGTAAATTTCTGTATCTCCTCGATCTAAAGTTTCTCATCTTTCTGTTTTGCTCGTCGTTTTTCAGCGAAGCTTTATATAGGCAGCAATTTTATCTGCATTCATGTTTGCGCAATCGGCATGAAACTAGCAATTTTGAACGGAGTTGTAATGTGCAGTCACTGGAGGAGTCTTTGCCACAAAGCGCAACGTGATCAATGAATTTAGGGATTGCATAAGTCTACCTATAATAATATAATTTAATAAGGGCATTCGAAGTTTAAAACCTCAATTATTTCGAAATCCCAAGCGATTTGTGTGAAATGCTTGGCATCGCGTCGGCGCAAATGTCAATGTAAGAATCGTTAGCGAATTGAACAAACAAGAAGAAAGGCGAACATTTAGAGCAAGTTTATGTGCGAATTGAAAAACAACAAAAAAAAAATTCATTATTTTTTTAGTTTGTTCATGGTAAGTAACTAACAGATTTAAGACTTTTTGGCTAACGGAGATTTAAAACTACTTAGTATCAAGTCGAGAAATAATATATGTAGATCTGTCGGCACACCACCATAAATGTCAAATGTCAATTAAGTAAACTGCTTACGTAATCAATCGAGGCCAATAATAAAACAGAGACATCAAGTTAGAGAGCTGTCGGACTAAACTAGACTAGTAGAGTTTTAAACGTGCATAATGTACCACATTCTTGAAATCCTAAGTGACAACACTTGCACAACACAACAAACTCGTCACCGTTACAAGATTTCCCCTTTTTGGAAAATATGGAGAGTGATTTTTGGGGTAAGACATCATTTCGTGCGCTTGTCAAGTTTTCTCATTCTCAAGACAATATTTACCAGGTAACGTAAAAGGAAATATAAAATAGGGCACCCTCTATTGTAAAGGCCTAGGAGGGCCCAAAAACTCTAAATCCGGAACTGAATGTATAAGCAGTTGTGCAGTATTCCACAACTT
Source organism: Cheilosia scutellata (assembly GCA_955612985.1). Taxonomy (NCBI): domain Eukaryota; kingdom Metazoa; phylum Arthropoda; class Insecta; order Diptera; family Syrphidae; genus Cheilosia; species Cheilosia scutellata. The sequence goes on from OY015311.1 coordinate 88,191,558, forward strand.
GACGTCTCAGAAACCCCTAATTGTTAAGATCGACGTGAACTCGAAATATTTGCCTCTTTGGAAATTTCTGAGTGTTATTATTATTATCCTGTGAAGTAAATTCACGCTCCAATATTGGTACAGCAAATGGTGCGCAAACGTTGATGAACCTTGAGCTTGAACTTTGGTAATATATTTCGAAATTATTTCAAAATAGTCAGAAAACGTCAAATGCTGCAAGACGAAACTGCAATCTAAACTGAATAGCTATTTCGTCGGTTCAAAGGTAAAACTCACGAACTAACAAAATTATTTTGTGGAGATTATGATTTTGAAACATATTTTTTGGGCTGAAAATTTTGTTTTTTAGTGTTTTTTTATAATTTGTAATTCGTATTAGAGTAACTTGTTGGCACTTATTGACTTTTTCCTGCATAAAACCATGTTAGTTGTGTAATTCATTGAGAAATATCAGAAAATCTCATTTTTTTCAAAAGTTGTACTTAGTGACTTTCACCTTTGGACCTACGATTTATTCATTTAATTACACAACAAAAATATAAACCGAGCCAAGAAACTTCTATTGAAAAATGATCACTTCCACTGAAATACAAAAAACACCAACCGTTAAAGACAAAGCTCGTCGCCTTAGAATTGGTTGGACGTAAACGCCATTTGACGTGTTAAAGTTAAAATTTGGGGCGAAGGCACGCAAGGTTATCTTAAAAGGAAAATGTAGATATTTTTTTTTGTGGTTTTACAGAGTGCCTTCAATACCAACTTAATTCGCAGATTTTTAAGACCTTTCGTTGTATTGTCATGTACTTAAGAAATTTAACGCTTATTACTAAAACTAATTCCAAATAAAGAACGTGTCCTTCAAAAATATTACCCGAACTTTATTACAGAGCTTCGCATAACAAATTATTATTCTGTCCTCATAATCCTAGATAAATAATTATTTAACTCAGCATCTGCATTATTTTTACAGACCTACTTTGCCTTCGACTCCAGAGCTGAACAACAAATGGAAGTCTATTTGCGGTATGGCCAACATCCGGAGCTCTATCCCAATCGAAGAGGAGAAGTCGTTCAAGGGTAAGTTTTTGTATCCGCATGGCGCACTGTTTATATTTATAGCCTTGGCAGAAAAATATTATTCACAAATGACAATACGTAGATATTTCATTTTCTTTCACTTGATGGATTCGTAAAAACTCAACGCGTCTGTTTTGATAATCCTTACCAACAAAACAAATTGTGATTAATGGTCGTGAAAGAAAAACGACCACCATCGCTTTTCTTCTTCTTGTACAAGTATAAATGTGTATACACTGTATAATTCTTATCTTACACTGATGTCATTAGCGATTACGGACAATCATTTCGGTTCAATAGCAGTTGATTTATGCAGACCGACAGCATTTGTATATTTTATTATTCCAAGGAATAATAGCTTAGGTCGGGTCGTCCTTGCAGCTCAGCTGTACCAAGACCAACCCCGCCCGCATTCACGCATTAATTATTCAAATTTATTCCAATTCCAAAACAAATAAAGGGATGACAAATCGTTGTGTTTCCTACGAAAGGAGCAAATAAATCGTCGCATAGGAAGGACTGACGACGTGACATCGTCGTCGTCAACTGATTTGTTATGTAATTATGTTCAATTGTGTCTGCGATCTGCGAACAGAATTTAAACTTTAATGTTGTTCATAATATATATATATTTTTTTTTTTGTCTTTTGTAAAATCACTCGTCTCTTCATTTTTATTTGGTAAAATTAAAAAAGTTTTTTTTTTTTTATTTTTCCACCCCACTGCGGAAAGGATCTCCCCTTAACAGCGAATCAACTAACTTGTCTAAGCGAAGTTTTTGAAGTCGTCATAGGTATGTTGGTGAGCAAAACTTTTTCCAATTGTTCGAGACTTCTTGAAGGGGCTATAGCACGGCAGGGGACTGGGATGATCCAGCAGCTTCGCTGCGCATTTAGTTCTGTATGTGTATCCTGATTTGTGTTATACACGTCCAGTACTACAGTCCATACAGAACTACACACTAAAGTTGGTGCAAAGTTTTGAATGACAGTATGGCGATTAATCTGAATTATAGGTATAATAGGGCAATGTAAAGCCATGGCGGAAAGGCGACTGGATAAAAGTTGTTTCGTTTATATTTTCGTGCCTTTTTCCCGTAATTTGATGGCAAATCAAGTGTATTTGTGTATAGATGCGGCGGCCGGCGTGGTAAGAAAAAGTTTCTCGGTTAGTTAGTGGTATCGCATATTTAGTAAGTTTTCGTTTTTCCATAATAAATGTAATAATTTTGTGGATTCCGAGAATATAGGATTTTACTACTACATCTGAGTAGACAAAGTTGGAAATAAGTTTTTGTAATAAATGGGAGATGAGTAAAAGAAATTTAATGCCCGCGTTGGGACTTTTTAAAGTAGGTATGCGAGCGTATTACTATTGATATGACATTTTAGCTCATGATATTGAATTGATCCAAGGGAATAGTCTCGGCGGAGAAAGTTATTGAAAATATTCATAAACTTAAAAATATTATAAAAGTTTTGCAAACTGATTTTTGTTATGACTCATGGTTTCTGAATTTTCACTGAATCAAGGAAAGAGTTGAAAACAAAAATTCTTTGTACATAATTGTTTTGACAAGAATAGTATATTATTTGCTGACAGGCATTATTATACCCTCACAGGAAGGTATTCAGTATTAACTTTGTCATTACAATTGTAACGCCAATTGTGACCATCAGTCAGAGTCACCACTCACCGAAGGCCTCATCGTCGCTTGATATTTACAATGTATAGGAAATACCCCCAATTTTGTAACTAGAGTTAGGCAAGAGGTACTTGACCTTACACTCGGTAGCACGAGTGTTACGAGACTAATTAGGAACTGGAGAGTATCTAGTGAGCCAACATTGTCCGACCACAGAATTCGAGTTGGACAACACAAGCCTCACGAGATATCCGGTAAGAAATCCAAGAAAAACCAATTGGGAAAAATACCAATCGGCCTTAGAAAGCAACATGGAAAGACTTGAAATGAGAAAAGCTCTAGAACACTCTCTAGAATTAGAAAGCGCAGTTGGGGACATAATAGACGCCATCACGAATGCACTCCAAGAAAGCTGCCGCCCAGGAAAAGAAAGGAGCAGGAAAGAAATGCCATGGTGGAATAAGGATCGGTCAAAACTCAGATCCGGAATGCGCATGCAGTTTAACACTGCAAAGCGAAACGGAGATTGGCAAAGCTACTAAATGGCTATCACAGCCTACAATAAGGAAATAAGAAAGGCTAAAATAAATAGCTTCAGGAGATTCTATGAGACAATCTCTATAGTACTCCCACTGCGGCAAGGCTACACAAGGCCCTAGCAAAAACAGGAGGATTAGCAACGTCCCTAAAGAAACCAGATATAGTAGCTATACGCCTATACCGCCTTATTTCAGCTAACAGAATTGATTCAAAGTGCTCTTAATACAATGAAAGGACTCTCAATAATGGTGACTCGGGCAAAATGTCACAATGGACAGATGGAACTTCGTAGTAGTTGAAGACTTTATTCACCTAGACTCTACAGTTATCTCGAAAAACTACATCGGTGTAGAAATCAAACAAAAAATTACTCTTCCCAATCGCTGTTTCTCCTGGTTTTAAGAAGGCATCCATGAAATTAAAGCCCTCTCTCACAGAACCAAGGAAATATTGTACACGACCTTAATCCTCCCGGTCCTGCTGTATGGAGCAGAAGCATGAACCTTATCGAAAGCTAATGAAAACCTCTTGGCACGTTTTGAGAGAAAAACATTCTTCGAGTGATTTTGGTCCAGTTAGTATCGACGGAGTGTTGGAGAAGGATATTCAACGACGAACTTTAGCGACGTTGACATCGTCAAAAACGCACAACAACGCACCAGCCGACGAGTTTTTTAGTACACCCCTGAGGGAAAACAAATCAGAGGAAGGCCCCACGTCAGGGAAGCACAATTGGAGAGCGAATTCAACCAACTTGGTGAGCATAACTGAAGACATCTAGCTAGGGATCGACCTCACTGGTGTGGCTTGTTGGCCTTGGGCTGTGAGCGCTCTTTCGTGTAAAGTAAGTAAGTAATTAAGTGTTGAAATATCTGCCGCGGACAGAATTCGGTTGTATACTGAAACATGTTCTTGGGAAGTAAGAAGTCGCCCATCATACATACAACACATTGAGCAGCTATAGAATGTCGCACATCCACAGCGACTTGGAGCCAACATGAACATTAAGTTACATTTCAAATTTCGTCGTTTAAACCGCTTCGTCAAGTCTTTCCATTTTTCTCATTGAATATACATAAGAACAGTCCGATTACTCGTTTCTTCGGATACGGCACTATTATCTACAAGGATGAGTTTTATTGTATAGTGAGTGGCTCTTAGATTTAATCTCATTGTGAGGGTTTACCTTCTGTTTCCAAATTTGGTTTTATCGTATTTTAATCAGATTGTATACCTACTTACCTCTCAACTTCTTTTCGTTTAAGCCATTTCATATCCTTTCAGATTCCAACTTGTTGCTTCAAAGTTTGTCTTTTGCCGAGAGCCTTATTAGGTAGCTAAATTAAGTTTATGGGATTACTGCAGCTTAAATCGATGATGCTGTATCAAAAACTCGATCCTGCTTCAATATTTCGTAAGCACGTGACTCAAAATGACTTGCTGAACTTTTACTACGATTTTCTTTTACAAAAAAAGAATATCTCACAAGTCATACACATCTCAAAAACAACTTCTTAATATATTTACTCACTACAAATCTTATCAATGATTTGCCCCAGCCATTTACGAGTAATATGAAATAATCTGCAAACTTGATAAAACAAGTAAATCAAATCCCGGATTTGAGAAATGCTTTCAATACGTTACCAGCATGCTCCGACGTTATTTCTAAGCTTTGGATGTTGCTATAAGAAATATTGCTTCAACTTATCGCTGTTTGTTCTATACAGATACCATATATACTTACTAAATTAAATATTTCACCCCCAACCCTCTACACCCCCTTGATACTAAGTTATTTGAGAGAAGAATAATAAATCGTTCATTCTTGACACATTCACCCTGGTGTGCGCGGCAGACCAAGCACCAAGAGGATTTTTATTTATTATTGTTCTTCTATATCCTCCTTATCATCGTTTATAGTTTGTGTGAGCGGTGTGCCCTTTTCGTTTCAACAGCGCGCACACCGATCTACATATTGTACACGTCCAAAGGCAAAACGAGTCAGAGCACATAGTTAATATTCCATACATTCCTTCAATTTCAGATCATACTGTGAACGAGAGTTTCGAGATTGCCGCCTGCAAACCTGCTACGTGCAGTCACCAGCATATCCAGGACTATATCCCAGAGCACTGAATTGTCGCTATAAACTTCACACCAGACAACCGTACATCAAACTTTATCTACAAAATGAGCAATTTTCTGTGGATGGGCAACGGTAAGTTTTTATGCTATATTTTTCCAGGTCATACCTCTATAACTCGTCCTTTTGTATATACATAGATAGGGGGTTGTTCTTTCGTCATTTATCCCTCAGTGTGGAGTTGAGAATTCTTGATTGCTATTTGTACGGTATGATGTAGGCGGTTCTATAGGACAGATATTCATAAATTCTTTGTCTGTTGGATCTGGACTAGGATTTTCGTCCTATCATCACAATTCATCTGAATTATACCCCACAGTGTAAGGATGCCCATATACATACTCGTATAAAGAATATAGTACCTACGAAAGCAATTCCTTATGAATTTGTATTAAAAGGAACAGGCTTGCCTGTCATGAACTCCACTCTCGAAAAGTTCTTTTCGAAAAACTTGAAAAACTGATTGGAAAAGTGTTTGAAGTTGTTTTTCAGGAGTACACTACCAGTGCTAGGACCCACTGTGTGTGTAGTGTATACAGAAAACAAAAGTAGAAAAGAAATTCTTTTCAAAGAATCGATAGTTGCCAGCAAAGAGGCAAAGAGGCAGTTCAACTGTTCACTGTTTGGAGTGGTTTCACTATAGAATTTATTGTGAACAGTTCAATGAGTTTGCTTAGCAATTGAAAATACACTGGCAGGGCGGGTTCTCTTCTGGTTGTAATGTTGAACCAGAGGTAAATTTGTTTTGTAAAATGTCTTTATTATTTTCGGTGAAGAGAACAACGTTTACGAGTTAGTCAATAGTTCTAACTTGAGTTAAGTTATCTGTCCTGTTGTATAGTGTTGGGTATTGGGTCCTGTTGTATCGAGAAACTGGACCAAAAGTGGAGGGAGGTATCATGTAAGATTTTTTTAAATTTAAGCAACATTTCTTGTACCTACTTAAAATCTATGCTATGGATTATGTGATTCCTTAACCTGGCTGTCTTAAAGTATGTATTTCCTCGGAGCTTGATCGAATTTTAAAGGATATGCATAGGAGTAGGTACATCATCATAAATCTTCGATTTCACAGATCTAACAGATTTTGGAAAAAATATTTTGGAAAAGAAGATATCATCACCAACCCGTGACAAGCTGCTGCTATTATATGTATACAATACTTGTTGCTTAATGGTACAGGCTCCAAGTGGTAACCGCGATTTCTTTGGTTTCGAAAACTCGAAATATCTTTACATTTCTTTGTTGTTATCAATCCTGGGACTACAATTATTATTTTAATCCTAAAAATCCAGAACATTTGATTATGTATGTTCAAATGGATACAACGATATTTTATTTCGTACATACATTTTACACTGGTAGTTGGTAACCGCACATTTTACAATACAATCATTTGATAATGGTAATTATTATCTTTCTATTGGAATATTATTTTATTTATTAATTTAGATAACAAAAAATCCAGTTTTGAGGAAAATACGAGAAAAACCTCATTTAAAAAAAAAAAACAAAAAAAAAAAAGATAAAAAAAAAGAATTATGGTTGACTAGATTGAACTAAAAATAAATAAATAAATAAATAATTAAATAAATAAATAACAAGTAACAAATAATTAGTGAATGTAATTAATAATTTAATAAATAAATAAATAACAAGTACCTATCAAATAATTAGTGATATGTAATTAATAAATTAATAAATAAATAATACAAAAAATTAAACACTGAAAAAAATCAAACAGTGTACATTGTACACTAATAAATAGGAATCATATATAACAAAAATAAAAATTAAACAGTAAAAAAAATATATAGGACCAAGTACAAATAAATAAATATTAAGTATTTAGTTGGTTAACGAGGGGATTGTCGGCAAAACTACATCTTGTTAGGAATGTGCCTTTTAGCTTCCGGATCCTATAAGAAATCAATTCAGCTCGCATTTTTAGTATTTTATTTTGTGTAACTTGCAACTTTTTAATGTGACAGGCAGCAGAGTCACATCATACTTGGCAACCGTACAACAGGATTGCCTGAAAGATTATAATTTTATTTTCTATTGAAAGTAAGGAATTTCGGTTGATAAGGGGGTACAACATCTTAGTTTCGATGCCAGTTTTTTTAATTGTTTTGTTGATAGCTATGGTCCCTAAATGTAAGTTTAATGTCTAAATGAACACCCATATATCTAACAGAAGGCTCCCAATTTATGTAGCTCCCATTTATCTGGAACTGGCTGGTGGGAAATGTTGAAATGGAACATCATGTTTTTTATTGGCATCTCTTTGGTAAAGAATTAGCTACATTGGGATATTAAAGTTGTCATGATTTTCTGATCCTTCATTCCATTATCGAGTAACAATGCGTACTTTTGCACTGTAAATTTAATAATTGCTTAAAAAATCAATAGGTCTTACCAAAAACTGACCAACTGGCGCCCTCCAAATACAGAAATTTGGTTTTCACATATAGTGGAATCGTAGATCTAACAGTATTTACAGCCTGCAGTTGTGCAATTGTGCATTTACATTAGATATAGAGACAGACAGTAATAGACAATAAAAAAGTTGTAAAACTATATATACAAGCGTTGCAAAACTATACTGGCTGCTAGGTTCGATGTCTCATCAGCGGAGCTCCAAATCATTTGACGAAATCATGCAAAAGTGGAAAAGAACATCTGCCACATATACTAAAAGTTAATTCTATGACGTGCAACAACTATAACCCAGAAGCGTTATCAGTTTCGTCCTTTTACGCACGTGGAGTACACGATCTGCAATAGTCTCTATGTTTGTATAATACACATAAGGTTTGAGTATAAGATTTCTAAAATGCAGATAGCAGATATGGTTGCATTTTCTCTGCATACCGACAATAGTCTTAATGGTGGAAAAACTCATGAGCATTGAACAATTTTTGATAAATTTTTAGTTTGAATTTTTGCCTACATAGGTAACCAAATCTGCAACAAGTACTGACTCATTTCACATGGAACTAACTTTAAATAATAACTTTAAGCGTTATGAAACAAAAGTGACTTTCGAATTTGAATACAGTTTTCTGAAAATTAAGACACTTTTGAGTGTAGCCATTTCGGCCTTAATAGCCCAACTATTAATTGTTATACCCCAAAGGTCCAAACCCAAAAAAGTCATTAAGCAAAAGTACATTTTGGTTATACTCATAATCTTCTGTTTTACTTTCTAAAAGAGAACCCAAACACTGTATGCCCAAAGTGCCTTGCACCGTCTCAAACTTGCGTTTCTCCTATTCCCAATTTTATGTTTTCGTCGCTGTCTAAAGGTGTCGTAAGCAGCTCTGATGTTGGGTATTGTGTATGGTATGGTATGGAGTAAGGTGATCGCCTGGTGAAACCTAGTACATCAGAGGCATCACTTCTGGCTTCAGAGCAACACTGTCACTAGTTTTCTAGTGAAACATGTTTTGGAAAATTGATGTCCTCGCGATTATTAAGTGGTGAAGTTGCCTCTAGAATTGACATATATGTCAGTAAATAGTCTTCTGTTTGACAAGATTTGATTTTAATGTACGATCGCCTATTCTTTAAATGCTTCTAGGGCTAGGCAATGCTCCGTGTCAATACTGATACGATGCAACGTGCCGACATCTAGAAGAATGCCTTCTGTCGATTGAAATTTGATAAACATGGTTTTCCGCTTTTTGATAATAGGTAGACAGCTACGTCCCTTATGCAAGAAATATGATGGTCAACCATCATCCGTTCCGGTATATGGTGTCGTATACATATAGGAATAAAGGATATGCGTACCAACAGTGCTGACAAAGTTTGCCTTGGTTCCTGCTTCGTTATTGTAGTTAAGTAAGATATAAACAGTGTAGGTAGATATAGATTCTAAAATACCTCGTCCTCTTTATCAATTCATAAAAGCATTCCTAGGTAATGCCGTCTTTATTCTTATATGTTATTTAGCTAAAGACTTTTCTGCTTGTGCTTGCTTCCAGAATCCACATCCAAATAGATGTCGTTAGCAAATGTATAAACGTCACAGATTTTAATATTCCTGTTACTTGGACGATCTTGAAGGCAACATTTCCTGCGTCATACACACCAAATTACACGAAAAACCGCTTCTAGCCTGATTCCTTACTATCAACCAGTTGCACAACCTTAATGCAGCTTTTGGTGTAGGTACTCCTAACATCCTAACAGCTAAGTAGTCCATGCAAATTTGTACACAGATATGTACCTAGGTATATCAGTACTATACATATGATTCCACTTTATTTGTGCTCTCAACACTTCCCTACGGCTCCGGTTCCTTTGTCATGCATTCTCATTTTCAGTTTTGTTATGCTATACTGCAGTTGACTTTTAAGTGGATACTGATACACAATACCCTTGATCTAAAACGAAAGCCTTTAAATTTGCGAAGCGTTGAAGGGAAATTTGATTACGCCCTTCACGATATTTGCATAATTATTATTTCTAATGACATAATACATGAAAATCACTGAATAATTGATCCATATTCCATACACCCCCAAACAGCATTATTGAGGAACAACAAAAGTTTAATCCTTTTAAGTTGCTTAAAATTTAAATGTATTATGTATTTACACTTCAGTTATTCCAGCGATGAGAAAAGGCTACTCTTTCGCACTGGACCATTGAGAACGGATCACAAACAACGCAACGGGTACTCGTACTCGTAGATACACCAACAAGGGCCTGTCATCATCAGCGTATAATTTTTTTTTTTTCAGAATACTTTCGCCACGTAAGCGAACAGTTGAAAAGGGTTTATCAGACACGAAGAGGTTGGGTGCTTTTATCGATTCGTCTCTTCTTCTCTTTTTAACGCCCATCGAAAACTTTCGCACAAAGAAAAGCGCTGGAGAAAATTATAATGTGACGTGCCCCACCAACGCACAAACCGATCCCAAAACAATCGAGAGGACAGTAAAGGGATATAGCAATAATAATGGCAGCAATAATTTGTGTGATGATCTTTGCCTTCCGTTGGTCGGGCTTGGGTGATGGCAGTCGTTTTATTTTTCTAAACCCACTTACTAATATACCCGGATGGTGTGATGACGGTCATGAAAAAGGATTATACGGGAATGTTTCCTTAGTCCGATTTATTTTTTTTTTTGACTCAGCATCCTATCACACCTGGTCGATATCTCTTCGCCTATTTCAGAAGGATGGCTTCGGACACAATCACATATTCGTGGGAGTTTCTTCACCTCTATCGCACTAATGTGCTGCGAACGTATAACCCGCGCGGATGCTGTAACAAATGCCATCAGTTGAGCAAATTTATATTAATTCTCCTAGTGAAACAGGACATAAGAAAAGGATTACCCATCGCATCGGTAAGCATGAAAAATGTGGGTGGACGTGTGCGTGCTTGCAAGCATATTACATATTACCAGCGTGGCATGGAATCCCAAATGGCATGCCAGCTATACTAAGCCGTATCGCATGTAATTTTGTTCCTCTCCTGATAAGTGATAAACTCTTTGTGGAAGGTGATTTGAAATGGCCATGACCATGACCATTTATAATCGATAAAGTACCAGGTTCATTGATTTGCTATTTCTTTATTATTATCGGATTTTAACTTTTGTTTATCCGTGCAGTGCTTTGGGATTATTATGTGTGTGGAAGCCAGTTCACGCCAACGGGGAAAATTGGCTTTGTGTTTGGGGGGGCATTGGTATTGTTATGTGGTCTCGAACGTGCATTATCCACTACTGATAGAGATGTCTGTTGTTAGGGGAGTTTTATTTTTGGGGCTTAATGTTGCGGAATTTTGGGATACCAACCCTTGTTACAATTTGGGCAGAATGGTCGGATTACATATATGAAATAATCCGGAAATAGGTAGCATCCACTGGGATATGTGTGAGTGGACTGAAAAGTAGGTTCGTGCATACCGTGTATGGGATAATATGGGTACTGCTACCTATGTCAAAAATATTCGTCGAAACAGGAAAGATGGACACAACTGCGGAAAAACAAGTTTGTAACTTGTATTTTAATTTTTTTTTAGTATTATCAACAATTTTTTTCGAGCGTAGTCCGCACTATAAATCACCATCGCGTCGGACAAACATTCTATGAATTAGAACTTGCACCGATGCCATATCTAATAATAAGCTCTTTAAAATATGTCATACCTATATGTATTATTCACAAAAGACTTCTCGTTTTTTCTGGAATACTGCTTGGTTTAAACCGATTTCCAAAAATAAATCGGTTTAAACCAAGCAGTCCCCCATGCTATCCAAAGAAATGGATAAGGCGACCAAAGCCGAAATAATGAAATATGTATAGAAGGTCACTTATTAATAAACTAAAAGCAATATGGATTTCGCAGCCGTCGGTAGTTCCACTGGAGAACTGGTGCGCTATTTAACCCATTTTTGGACACAGACAACCGAACAATTTGGGAAATTCAGAGTCGTCGCTTTGGATATCTCAAAAGTTCCTGATCGTGTCTGATATCCAGGGATAGCTCGACGTGTACCTTATTAGCCTCCTGATGAGTCAAACTTGTTAGCGCTCGACGTATCGTGGCCGTTCATGGCAAAAGTAATGACGACAAATAAGGGTCGTGTATAGTAAGGATTTATTACATCCTACTGACAGTCCACTTATCGACTACCATACCACCATAATTCTGAGGATGGACTATGCAATATGCGTCCCTATAGACAGATCAATACGTTGTAAGTTTCCTTCTCAAACAATGTGCCTGTGAATGCAACTATACATTACAGGATGAAAGATTATAGCAAATTATGTTTCTCTATAAAGATCTGGACACAGAAGATAGAGCTTTTTCATCGACTATACCACAGATGAAATGGACGACCAACTTGTTCATCCCATGCACTTATTCAATATATCACAAGATCACTCTATAATTAAAGTTAAGTTGATGTCTATTTTATTTAGAGCAAAGAGGTACTTCAACATCTCCTTCCCTATAAAGGGCAGGTCAGAAAAAGCCTCAAATAGTGCTCCCATTATATAAAGCTCGGCACCAAACCATTTATGTAACCTATTTTTTTACTGCATACCTACAGACTTCGACTTATAAGAGATACTATACCTACTAACATCAAATCTGCAACCGCTGGTACACAGAAGACTACTCTCAGACTTGTTCTATATGTATACTTCAATATTTCTCGAAATGTTACATATGAGCGGTCTACAAGAATGCCAACCAAAGCGCACATTACCTATCCTAGTAAATTTAAAAACAACGAACTCATTTGGCTATAATAGAAAATTTAACCTTTGGAACTTACTTCATATCTCATATGTGCAAAACTATCACATCTCGGGGCAAATAAAAGAAGTAGCTATTGAGCGTTATGATAGTGTTCGTCTTATGACAATCTGCATCAAGGATAAATTCGCCAATATCACGAATAATAAAGACTAGAGATTTTTCTGCGAGTTCATCATGATGTGAAGATCATCCTCGGTGATTTCAACGTCAGAATATGCAAGGAGGACATCTTTGGGATAGTAGGTATATATAGTCGTAGCTTCGAACTAGTAGATTGTTTCTCCGGACAGATTTCATGCGGCGCCATCCTTTTGAAACCGGATTGGGGACACGATCCCGAAATCCAAAATCCCGAAAATCTAAAATCCCGAAAAACCAAAATCCCGAAAAACAAAAATCCCGAAAACCTAATATCCCGAAAACCCACAATCCCGAAAAGCCAAAATCCTGAAAAAAGAATGAAAAATTTGCGCAAATTTTTTATTTTATATAATTTTTCGGGATCTCGTTTTCGGGATTCTTTATTTTGTTTTGAATGTAAAATAGACAAGTGTTTGTCCATTCCATTTACCGTAATAATGTTTTGTAAATGTTGCGCTGCAATTCGCAATGTGCATTCAGTTGTGCTGCTCTTATATAGTGTGATAGCTGACCGACTAGATTTTTGTTAGCCAGTGAACATCGTAATACAAAGTGAGTAGAAAAAGAAAACGTTACGGACTTCTAGGTAGTCCTGCATACTCCCCTAATTTTTGGTCGGTTTGTAACCTTTTGAAACAAAATCTGCCGCGGACACAGAACAACGTAGAGGCGTGGCACCGCCGCCGGCTGAAAGTTCTCGCAGGGCATTCACACATTGGTGTATATTCTCTTTTATGTGAAGAGCAAATCCGTGTGAAAACATGTTTGGCTAAAATATTGCCGGCGAGACGCAACAACTAAGAAAACGTTATGTGACGAAGGAAAAAAAAAAAATAAATAAAAAAATTTACGCGGAACGTAACGAGCGTTCTGAAATAAATTTTCTAACAGGAATTGCGTACAATATGAGTATTAGATATTTTTTTTGTCATGGATCGTTTTTTATATGTTTTTGTAAGACTTGAACTGTTTTTGTTATGTTTTATTTATTTGAAGTTTGTTATTTTGTTTATTTTGGCTTATATTTTTGTTGCTACAATCAAATTTTTAGTTTCACTTTCGGGATTTTGGCCTTTCGGAATTTTGGATTTTCCGGATTGTGGATTTTCGGGATTGTGGGTTTTCGGGATTTTTGGATTTTCGGGATTTTATTTTGGGCTTTCGGGATTTTGGATTTTCGAGATTTTTGGCTTTCGAGATTACATTTTTCGGGATCCTGCCGACTCCCTTTGAAACCAGATATTCTGCATACACATTTTTAGAAAAAAAATCTCTGAGTATGGATGGTGAGATTTAGACTGTCTTAATTTTTTCAGAAATATAGCACAATGATGGCGTCAGCCCATAAACTGCCCCAATAAGTGCATTTTTAAGGCCATCTGCCTATCGGTCAGTATGTGGTTTTCCTCGCTGCAAACGCAACAATTTTTCTTATTAACAAGGCCACCAAGACAAATGTGAGCTAAATCACAGAACACAATTTGAATAATAGACATATCTACATTACATTGGCAAAATCAGATAAAGATATCGTTGAATCGCTTGAATGTAAAATCCTTCAAATTATTTTCGGTTGCCTTTGAGTTGACGCAACTTAGAGAAAAAGATTAAACACTGAACCACCACTGAACTCTGTGAACTGTTCTAAATGGACTTGATCAAAAAATGTGAAAATCAGTCGTATAAAACGGCTGAGACTGAGACATATCAAACGAACACAGACAACACATTAGAGGAAGACGTCGCAGTAGTGAAATGATACCTCAACCAAATTTGCCAAAATACCCCCTTAAGCTACGAGGCGTATAGGTTTAGGCTCAGATTCACTCCGGACTATAGATCTACGTAAGTTAGTAAGATGTAATTGCGACAAGCGTAGATGCGCACTGGCTGGGCATTGCGAATGCCATTAAAAACAAAAAATTGTACATTCTCCACTTCGTATTTAAATTTGGGTTGTTCTACTAGATGAATGAACTCCTATCCTCAGTTACTCCTAAGTTACTTATAAGATCTGGGTAAAAAAGGCCTTTATGAGCTCCGGAGATTCATGCCTAATCAATGCGGTTTTATTTTGACTTCAATTGGTATTTGAATTGACCCAACTGGTGGTCTAAGTTAACAGTTAAGATGTGTCAACTATGATAACTACCTATTGTACCTTACCTATCTATTTATGACCAGTGAATAGTGCGTTTCTTTTTTTTTTTGTGAAACGAAAAAGCGCATGTGGTGTGGTAGAATAAAAGATGAGGGAATGAAACTCTTGTGAATCGTTTCGCAGTAATGAAAAAGCAACAGAAAATGGGAGAGGCTACCGCGCGGAGTGAGGCAACTAGTGCAGAGAGACCTACTGGATTAAACCCTCGTATTGCTTATCCTCATTTTAACTACGAGCATTTATAGGGTTTAATGAAGTCTTACTTCTATTGCCTAGATTTCTATTTTGTTATTACTTTATTAGAAACTAGCTTTTGCCCGCGGCTTCGCTCGCGCAGTCCTAAGGATTTGGACACAGAAGTCAGTTAGTCGTCTTTTTTATATTTATATATCGTGCAGGAAACCTACCTAAGACTGTAATTAAGGAGCAATTAGTATCTCTGAAAAATATGTCTAACGCCCTATTGGAAAAAACAGTTCAAAAATTATATGATCAATATTTGTTGGTGAAGCGCTGGAATCTCAACACAGATCATACTATAGCAGACTGAGCCACTATCTACGGACACATCATATTTCTTAGTTAGCAAATCCTTAATCATATTCCCACACTGCCCAGATCTTCCTATACTGTGCAGTATATGCAACCGGAAAGGTCGTGAAGATGTGTACCACTTTCTAGCAGTATAACCTCATTCTTACAGAATTCCGCAGAATTCTTTGGAGTACGTACGCTGGAGTTAGATGAAGCGATCAGAATATTCAACAGGGATGAAGTTTGGACGCATTACAAAGTTTCAAATCGATACGACGAACGGTTCGTGAACTAAGAAAACGCCCCCCTTAAAAGGGGTCATCGCCAATAACTCGGTCCCCAAGCAAAATTTTCAAAATCGAAAAAATGATTATCTTTACATCATATAATAGAGTACACAAACCGAGTTTGAAGTCGATCGGATGAAAAATACAAATTTTCCCATGCAAACTTTGACCCCCCCTTTTACCCCTTTAAGGGTTGAATTTCCAAAATCGGAGAAATCTGTTCCTTATTTCTCATTGAAAGTAGACAAACAAGTTTGAAGTCGATCGGTTGAAAAATAAAAAAATTCCCATACAAACTTTGACCCCATTTTTTGCCCATTTAAGGGTTGAATTTCTAAAATCGGAGAAATTAGTTTTCTTAATTTCAAAGTACAAACACCGAGTTTGAAATCAAGCGAATGAAAAATAAAAAATGTCCCATACAAATGTGCACCCCCCCTTTTTGCCCCTTTACGGGTTAAATATCTAAAATCGGAGAAATTAGTTTTCTTGATTTCTCATAGAAAATACACAAATCGAGTTTGAAGGCAATCGAATGAAAAAAAAACACAAACTTTGACCCCCCTTTTACCCCTTTAGGGGTCGAATTTCAAAATATCCTTCCTTATTCCTTGTATACATCATAAAGGAAACCTCGGTGCAAAATTTCAGCTTTCTGGGATAAAGGGTTTGGGCTGGGCGTTGATGATCAGTGAGTGGTAAACTTCATTTTATATAATTTCCTTTTAAAAATAATTCCCCACGAAATTGTTCAGTAATATACTAAATACATTTCTACCACCACTTATGCTTGCAAATAAAACGATTGGTTCAAAATAAGCGGGTCATAGATCCCGCAAGAATTTATTGCAGTCGTTATGCTATAAATTACACATTCACCTATGTGGATAACAACGCTATATCAATCCCTTTTTTTTGGCCAACTTGACTTTTCTCTCAATTCGCTTCACCGTGTCAGGTTCAGGTTCCTATACTCGTATATGTTTTAGATACTTTATGTTTTGTTTAGACTTTATTGGAGGGATTTTTACTCAACTCTATTTATATCTAGGGAACTTTATAACTTGGGGATTCTTTGGTGGATTTGTTTTTAAAGGTATTTGTTCAGCATAACGAATGGAAATAAATTTCATTAAGTCGCTTATCCCATATCAATCTATTACCTACAAAAAAAAAACTGTCCTACTTTCAGGCAACGGAAAACGGAATAACGACAACGATAACAATATAACGAAATATTTTATCAGGGTAAAAGGACATCGATTGGTATAATACGTTTTTTGTTGTTTTGTTTTCTTTACAGGTGTGAAAATGTAATGACATGTCCCATAAGACCAATTGGCTCTGGCAACGAACACTGTCCATATGATTGGCTGGCCGTTTACGATGGACGTGACGAGCATTCGCCACTTATTGGAAAATTTTGCGGCCTGGGAAAATTTCCATTTAGCATAATCGGTAAGTTGAAAGAGGGAGAGAAATATGATGTTTTACACCAGAAAATTTTGCAGTCTTTATTTTTTTTTAATTATTGCAAAAAGGACGTTCATCATAACTTTATTGAAAAGTTTCTTTTGCCCATCCCATGAATAACACCGCCGTAGACCAAATTGCATTTTTCTTTTCGAATTTTCACTCTGGTATCCTGGACGTAAACGCCTGGTAAAAAAACGGATGTTGTTACACAAATTCTCTTTCGAATACATTTCACGGTTGGGCGATAACAACATTAATTACCAATTACTTTTCCAATAATTGTGTAACATGTCTCATGTACAGACGAGGTTGACAGTGGGCGAATTTGTATGGGGTTTGGATGTTGGTATCGTATCGTATTCTCTGTATGTATCCTGGCAGAGGGAGTCTTCATCATCATCAATTAAATGATTTCGTTTTTAATCGTCCCTGTTATCCAGTCAAAGTTTGGTGGCCAAATTACAATGAAAAAACAAAAAATAGGCTACAGATGGTGCATTTTCATTATGTCAGAAATTTAATTAGAATTTTCCAAAGTGGATCCTTGTAAAATGATAGACAAAAAAAATAAATTAAAGCATTACCTACAACATGGTGTGTATGTGTATAAATATATCTACCAAATTATGTTATGATTAGGATTTGCAATTTTGTGGAATGTAAACTTTGGCCAAAGCTTTGGTGATGAATTGATTAACACAGTCCAACACAAACTGCTGACTTGGAATATGTAAACTTGTGTTGAAAAATTGATAATTGCGATTCCGATTTACAACCGGAAAATCATTGCGCCAGTTTCTAATGAAGTTTATTTTGGACGTACAAATTAGGCTATAGCATGATTTTTAAGCCAATTAACAGGTAACTTCTCGGAATTACCTTTTTGCCAAATTCTGATGTAAACAAGTCTATAAGAGGGCCATTTGCCTTTGTTGGGTTTCGTATATCTTCATAATGTTTGTACCATAAGCAAGTTGTTGAGCGGGAGTCTGTTTCTAACAGTGCGCAGGAGGTGTCCGTACATAGAGCTAGATTCGCAGAGAAAATTGAGATAGGTAGGTCATTGAAGGATATGTTGTGTATCGTGTGTTAGTTAATCACATCAGACTAGACTAGGCACTATACCGAGCCCATGGCTTAGGCATCTCTGAAAGACCTTCACGGTCAAAACCTAAACCAGTTCGCCCAAATACTTCATCCCCCTACAGAAGCTAAAAATGGTTTATCATTCCAAATTTGAGAAAAAGAACCTTCCTAGGTGCTTCCTTCTGTTTCGAGCAATATAGCTTGACATTCACAGAGAAGATGAGTAATATCCTCTGCTACCTGTAGCCTGTAGGTCCTCACAATATTTGCATGTGTCCGTAATTGTTAAACCTAATATCCTAGGAAACCAACGCCCAGAGAGTATCACCATCGCCATTCGTACACTCAGAAAAATAACGAGCTAAAATAAAGAATATTAGTGTAATTTCATTCGATTCGTTGACGAAATTATGGTAAACTCGGAAAATCTTATTCCAAGTAAAAACTCTTGTTTTTAGCTCGTTTTTTCAAGAATACAAAATTTTACTTCAATCCTGTTTCGGGATTATTTTAAGAATGTTAATTCTTATTTTAGGAATACAAAGGCTACGTTGTGGACCATTTGTCAACATAAATTAGGTTAGGTTAGGTTAGATTCAGGGTTGTGAGGTGAACCTCACAAAACACTAGGCACCTTAGTGGTCCATCACGATCCCTGGGAGAACCATATTTTAAATGAAGGAAAAACCTAATCACTTTCCACAAAGCATTTTATTTCTCTACAGAATTTAAATATCTTCGCTTGGTCGATAAGCCCTATCTCTTCCATGTTGTTAAAGAAGTAATTTCCCAAAACTTTGAACCGAGTACGTGCTATGCCATGACATTCACACAGATGTCTTTCTCGACACCTATATCATTGCAGAATCTACACAGATCTGTATCTGAAAGTCCTAGTCATTTGGCATGCCTTGTAAGAAGACAGTGGCCAGACAGGACGTCTATTGATATTCTCAGATTTGCCCTGCTAAGTTTAAGAATTTCTCCACAGAGCCTGCTTTTGTATACTACTTTTGATAGTTTCCTTGAGGGTACTCAATGGTCGGTTGACGACTGACATCAATATGTTGATTTCTCGTCATTTCCCCGCCCTTTTTTGCCAATTTAAATTAAGCTCGACAATTCTTAAAACAAGACCAAAAAATCTT
The DNA here is from genome assembly GCA_955612985.1 of Cheilosia scutellata. NCBI lineage: Eukaryota > Metazoa > Arthropoda > Insecta > Diptera > Syrphidae > Cheilosia > Cheilosia scutellata. The sequence goes on from OY015311.1 coordinate 88,211,093, forward strand.
CTTTTGAGATTTTTAGTAGTTAAACTTAAAAATCTTACTTCAATCCTGTTTCGTGATTATTTTAAGAATTGGTTCTTAAATAATCCCCTGAAATAAATTTATTTTGGGTATTCAAGATCTAAACCTTAGATCACTGTAAGAGTAGCTGGCTTTTATTCTTTTGTGTCCATATCACCGTCAAACAAAATAGGTACTACTACTACTAAAATGATAGGTATACCTACCAACCTCTTATAATATATCATCACATCATTCATTTACATCAGTAGATCTGTAGATAGGTAATCATATTAAACTTTTAATGTAGCCTTATGAGAAGTGTGAAGTTTAAGAACGAATAGAAATGGCAGTGACGGCTTGGAAGATATAATTTTGACGATCATAAGAATAGCTTTTTCTTGGCACCATTTTAAGGTTCCGTTTCCATGTGGAAGAACCTTATTGCTTTCGCTACGATGTCTGTCCGAATAAAATAAGAAAATTTTGTACCTAGGTCTATCTCAAGAACTAATTGACGTAGAAGACTGGAATTGGCACACAGTATCAGGTATAACCTCTAGTTAATCGACAATTACCAGTATTAATAATACATCGGCTGGTTTGGGAGTTATTCTTAATTTCGTGGAAAAAATATGTTCATTCGCACAAAAAACTGTTTATTTTTAAATTTACAAAAAATACATTTAATCCTTTCTTGTAGATCATCTTCGTAGCTATATATGTGCTGAAGACTGTTATGTCGAACAGTTAATAGTTTAGAACGTATGTATTTACAAAAAAACTCAATCACCACATAAAATACACCACAATTGGAACTTCCATTCCAATCCCAATGCATACCCATCTCATACACCAACACCATTAGCCGTTTTTTATTATCAGCGTGATCTGATCCGGATCAGATCATGAAAATAAAACAAACTGGATCATTGATTGAGTTGTGGCAACAAACATATAAAATCCAATACCAATTATGACAAATTTCGTATTGCCACCAGCCATCTTGCAGCCACACGGTACAATGTGACGTCACAATGCGATGATTTCTCCATAGCACTTGCTCATATTTGAGTTTGACATTTCGCTTGTTGTGTCGGGGTGTTACCATATGGATACAAATCTGCATACATTTAACATTGAATATTTTTTTTGGGGAAACTATGTTCAAATGTTAAGTTCAAATATGCATTATAATTAACCGTATTGTACTGCTAATATTTCCATTTATATTTCTGTGCTATATAGCGAAACAAAACATCTCGAAAGTCGGAGTTGTAACTTATTCGAATTTGAAAAAATGCTAATTGATTTTTTGTGTTGTTAATTGTGGTTCACATTTTGGTCTGGCAACATTACTGTGTGGCTATAATTTACAGGGACACCAACCTTTATAATGAAATAAACAACGCCACGAAACAACAACGAGAAATAGTTGAATTAATTTTCAGATCATATTTCGTGATCTCGATGAAAAGCAGGATCACATGTTGTTGTTGTAAGTGCATGTAAATCGATGATCTATATGGATCATAGCTGATAATAAAAAACGGCTATTGCCAATGTCACCACACCCATACGGCCATACGCATGCCATATTGGTGCTTGGTTGAACAGGATCTACCTACACCACGCGGGACGAGGCACGCGCAATCAAACCGAGAGAATTACTCCGAAAAGGGTGTGTGTTGTGTCTTGTTCTTGTGTGTTTATCGCTCTCGATGCATATGCCTATGCGTTGTACGTTGTTGGATTGCATGGGGAGATTTCGTGTTGGATATGAGTGGAATGTCGTGGCTGGCAGTGGTGTGGTGGTGGTGGTTGCTGTGGGAGAAAATTATTTTTGTTGGATTTGGATAGGAGGCGGATCTTAAGTGAGAGACATAATTCATATAGAATTTTTGCATATGATATGTGCTTGAGGAGAAATACCTTTTGTGAGGTTTGATGGGAGAGCAGGTGAATATTTGTTGTTGTCCATCTCGGTCCTCGGTCGATGTTATGGACCATGGTGCATGGTCATGGATGGAGAATGGAGGGTTGGCTCTGGCCTCTCTTCCCAGTTCCCACGATCATCGCATTGTTTCATATTCGTTGTCTCGTGTTCGTGTATGCATTTTTGTTGCACGCGTGCTCTGTCTGTTCATTTGTATTATTACGAGTTGGGTGGGGCGGGGCCGATGATTTTGCAATGAAATATCTTTTAGGGGGTGGGTAAGTAAAGGTATGTATATACATAGGTACTACATAGTTAGTTTTTGAAGATCCAAGTAGGCATATGTCGAAACTGACGAGTGACGACGACCGACCGACGCGACGTTAGGGAACAATACCTTAACTATGTATGCATATTATTATGAACTAACGTACGGAACCTTCGGTGCGCGAGTGACACTTGCACTAGGCAGGTTTTTTTTTATTATTGGCATTAGCTTTTATTACACTTGAGGATGTGCTTCTCAATCGTCTAAAAAGTTACCTGATTAGTCAGTATTTTCAAAGTAATTTTGTTGGTGCGAGGACTATAACTCGCAGTCCTTCTAAGAAAAAACTCCGTAGGTACATACAGTTAATACTTTCTTACTCGATTAGGTATGTATAGCAGAACTCTTATGTAACTGAAAATCGAGCCTACGGCACATTATGATGGACCACGAATATTCCATCATTGAACAGTCGCATTGAATGTTAATTAAAATTCCATTTTGACAAATATGCCAACTCGAATAAAGATGCAAGCACGCACTGCTTGTCCTCCTGATGGGTCCTTCACTTCCCATAGTGACTATCAGGCCACATCGCTGAATGTGCATGTTGCCACCACAATCATTTGCATACTCAATGTGACAGTGCACCTTTATCTGTCCGTGGTATGTCTGTGTAACTCATCTCTGCAATAATACCGTTGTTATACGCATTGGTAAGGTATATCTACATCTATATCATATATATGTTCGTTTGTACTTTCAGGCACATCGCAATACATGTATGTTGAATTCGTGTCATCCCCCGCTGGACCGCTACTGAATACAGGATTTCATTTTAACGTTGGCAATTGGCCGGGACACGTGGAAACGGCCGGTATTAAACATGGTATATGCGACTGGCTATTAAGTTCGGATGCTCTAAAGGACAGCAGCGCATCGGAGGGAATTTTTCTTAGCATCGCACATTGGTATCCACCGAATACGTCTTGTAGCTATCACATAAAAGGACGAACGGGAGAGATTGTGCGGTTATATTTTCCAAGGTGAGTTATAATACAACATTTCGAATAAATGTTTACTGTGTGGGGTATTAATTTACATGGATGTGATTTTGCATGTACATTGTACCTACGTATAGGTACATAATACATAATATATTATTTGATAAAATAAAAAAAAATGTTATCTAAGCTAACTTCTATGCTGTAGAGTCTTCTATAGTATACCGCCGTAGAAATAAATCTATGTCTATAACTCCGGGGCACTGTAGAAGAATAAAACTTGCAACAAGTTAATTGCAGAATTACTTATTTTCAAGCATATCGGGCCTTGTTGAATTGTTATAGGTTTGCTCTCCCGAGAAAATTATTTTATAATCCAATCATTTCTTGTTAAAACTAAGTTTAAAAAAATCGAAGCAGCTACAGCAAACAGGAGCGGAGCCAACATCATACTTCATACAAATTCAACTAGATACATTCTGCATCTGCATGCAGCCTAAAAAAATTGAGTTTATATACACGAAAAAGTATAAAAGTAGAGTCGAAATAAAAAGTTTTAACCCCATTTTTCAAGCCTTATAAGACTAATTTTGAATGGCCGCGAAACACGCATTTAAAAATTTGTAATTCTTTATCAATGCTAAAAGTTTTAAATTAATATGACTAACGGTTCCCGTGTTAAAAAATCCGCTTTAAAATGGAAGGTGGTCATATCAAAAAATCTATTCGGGTGTCTATATGGAGCTCTAGTGGAATACACGCTCAACGTTTCAAGACTCTACTATTAGCATTTTGGCCTGTGCGTTGTCTCTCCCAGTTCTCTCCCAGAACAAACGAAACCTATATGACTCGAGTCAGGGCTTGGATACCTACTGCTGTTTTCGTGGAGGTTGGCAACGTCAGACTTAACTCCTTATTTACTTACTTGTATGACGTGTATGCCTCTATGGGGCCGGGCGCCTGCATAAGTTCGTCGGTATAATCATGGTCTTATGATAAAACCTTGCAGCACGAGGCCACAATAGTCTTGTTTGAATCTGGGTCTTCTTGAGAATTTCTGGTAGTCTCTTGCGATCGCAAGATTATGGCGTCGAATTTTCTTATACATATATAACTTTAACGTTATAAGGCTGTTTTATACCTTGGCCGTAGTGAGGTAGTAAGTGCTCTACATCGATGTTGACAACTCTGTAGGTATGCCTTCTTTTAATCGCAATGTGATCAGTATGGTCTTTCGTGTTCTAATTAGGGGACAGTCATGTTTTGCTTGAGATGTGGGAAACGGGTTGGTTATGAAATCTCCTTTTCCAAAATCAAAATAAATAAAAATAAATAGGTGGCGCAACAGGCGGTAGACACCCTAGGCCTAGCTTCTCGCAACCATTCGTTTGTGTGAGTTTTTTTTATTTTTGGGACGAATTTCCAAAATCCCCTTTCCAAAATCGAAAAAGCACTAAATTCACTGCAAACGCATATGCTTCTAGCCCTCCACCTGTTTGTCACAATATAGCGCATAGCAATAAGTATAGCGAAAACCTCCGCTTGGAAGACAGACGCATGGTTATACCTAAGGGGTAGTGTATTCTAATGTTCTCGCTTTCCATGAAAGACTCCAGAACCAGACCCCTGTCCGGTTTTGGAGCCATCCGTGAATATACGATGGCACTCTTTCCCTGGCTCAGAGTCTGGCTGAAGCCATTCCGTTCTCCGTCTACGCATGAGCTAATATATTAGGTTTAGGTTGGCGAATGTCTTCTTGAGGCGAATTGCCTTACATGTCTTAAAGTCAAGATTTTTGGCTAAGTCTTCTTGCAACGACAAATTCGCATCGAAATATTCACCGGCTCTTCTGCCGGATGCAATTAAGTATTTGTTTAAAGCTGCATCCATCAGAGACACACTTATAAACTCTAGCTGAGCTTGTGCTCCGAAAGTTCAGCCGGAATCACTACACGTTCGTTGTTAAGTTCACTATAAAAATAGTTGCCCGGGGGCCTTTACGCTTACATACTTGGATGTGATAATACATTTTTTCCGATTTCTATCAATGGGTAATGCAAAAATGCAAAGGTTGAATCCTAATGTTCCGCCGTTATATTTCTCCCGGTAGATGTATTGCCATGCAATTCCGTTTCTCTATTGCTCTATTGCAATTCATAACCTTATTGTTATTAATTTATTGTCGAAGAACAAAAACATACCATAGTACCTACCTAGACCTACCTATTTCGGACGTGATATAGCAAAGTGCCCTTCATAAGAGTCCTTTTGAATGTTATTGCTAATTGCAACCGTTTGCCACCGAGAAATTTTCATTTCATCTGTAACTTTGTCCTTATGTTCTATTAGCTCAATTTCAACTATAAAGGGCAACTTTTTTGTAACCAAACCATAACTTCTATCGCCATCGCATGAAACGTTCCTATTAGCTATCAACTTAAAACGAACGCAGCCTCACAAATCTCCCTCTCTTGTGTGCACATTTCCACCTGACTCTGGCCAAAGGTAGCCTTTTTCTAATTATACCTTTAACCCCAAACGATAATAATGACTTATGTTGCCAACAACCACCAAAAGTCACAGAGAAAAAGCGCAATGCCAGCTATAGCCAACTTTTCTCCCATCAAATATGGCTATATGTATGATACGCCCTCTCGTTTAAAACTGGCAAAGGCAATCTTTTTGTTAAAATGGCGAAAAATATGAAACTATTTGAACAGAACACAGAACTTTATTCAGCACACGGACCCAGTCGTGTAGCCAATATTACCTAACTTCGATAAAAATCTCCTAACTTGCACGTTCTCCCTCTTCTCTCAGACATTTATAGAATTTTCATAAGAAATTCACCATTGCTCCGTAATTCCTTCCTGACCCATATTCTACCTCAATTCCCTCGGCACTGGCAAAATCCAATTTCACTAAATTTTTTCCAGTCAAGTTGGTCCCAACTGTATAGGTGCTGTAATGGCACAAATTTCATTTCCTCTCCTCCTCGTTGCAAAAAAATATATAGTATACTTAGGAGCGTACCTATATAAGAGAGCTATGCTACTATGTAGATGCAATGTCATGTCGTTTACCTGCCACCGACCCAGCAGCACCACCGACACCCACAATAGACCCAAAACTGGTCGGCCAAAACGAAATGGGTAGTCAAACGTAAGATGCACACAAAACCAATGAAGACAGCACCCTCTCGCGAGTGGGCAAGGCAGTCTGAGGTAGGAAAACAACTTCTTGGATTCAGAGGAGCATGGCAATAAGCCAGACTAACCGACAGACATGAAATCCTTTCATCGCAATGGAAGAAAGTTTAACTGAAAAGAGTATATTCTTGGCACAGCTTTCGGCTTCGACGAAATGCATATTATGGACATGGCTCGAGGTGGCCTTTTTCCAGCCACCTTTCATTCTATCGTCAACCATGTCCCACATTAGTGTTCTAGGAAGTAGTCGACGAGTGGTATTTGTGCGCTTGTCTTTTTTTTTTTTTTGCTCTTCTCGTTCGTTCATTTGGTCATTCGAACGAACGAGCATTCAAAGCAAAAACGATAAATTCCCTGGAAACTCAGTTCGAATCATTTTGGGACATATCCTGTGGCCGAGAGTTTGAATTTTTCGCTTTCACAAAGTTCGATATACGAAAACACTCAGCCCAGGCAAACAAGTACACATGTCGCCTATCTATGGAGGGGAGTCAGGGCGGATATGGATACAATGTCGTCGAGCAGCGGATGGGGGAAGGGGGGTTGAAATAAAATTTTCTGCATCATAGTTTCGAGTACAAAACAGAATGGGTGTGCGTGGCATCTGGGATGCATGCACATTGCACACATTTTAATAATTTCATATTCACACGTTGTTTGGACGTTTGTTGTTGTTGTCGAAGCTGGTAGGGTAAGGCAGAAAGGACGAAACGGGTTATGCGGCAATGACAATCCTCCCAGTTCATAACATGGTAACGGCAGGTATTAAAGGGTCGAATGTTACCATGGATACAAATGAACTTTAATTCGAAACTTGTTTGAAAAGCAGCACAACTTCTGCTGCACGAGTGTTTCCGAGAAGTGTAAAAATGGAATTGAATTTTAGGAACGCGCATATTTGCGAGAGTTCATATATTTAATAGGACTTCCTAATATTTAAACCATAGTGTGTGGGTAACACATGGATTCTGTATGATAGTTTTCAGTGGTGCATTTAAATCGTTTGAAAACAATTTGAAGTAATTTGCGCTTTGTAGCTCCATATATGACTGCAATTGTAGATGTGACATGTGAAATGTATGTAGGTTATTCATGCATAGTTTATTTATCTAATTACATTACAAGGTTGTCACCCGATGTTCTTTGGCTGTAATTTTGTTAATCATAATGAAAAACGTTGGTTCTGCTTTTGGATTATGATTATGAGATGCACTCAACGAAAAACATGTGTAAAATTTACCTAAATCGAGTGCTAACTTGCATAAGCCCTAAGGCCGTTTCGAGCTTACTTAGTTTTAAGGCAAGTTGGGTTAAATTGCTTAGGTAAATACACTGCCACATTATCAGTGTAAAACTGCCTTAGATTTAGCTTGAATTATCCATGTTTGCCTAAGGCAGTATTTCCTAAGACTAAGGTGATTTTTGCCAATATTTTTAGCCAATAACTGTGTTGAATTGCCTTAACCACTAAGGTAATAACAAAAAGTTTTTGCCTTAGAAATTGCCTAATTTTTGCAAGATTGCTAAAGCAAATTTTGATTATACTAAGGTGTTTATTTGCTAGCCTATAAATGTGGTGAATTATTGACTGCCAGCCTGGTTATTAGGAATATGCTTTTAACCATTATGCTAATTGAAAGTTAAATTATTTATTTTATTATATTATATTTTATTTATGTATATACCGCACAGTTTCACAATTTTTTTGGACAGCTTGCATCATTGTTTTCGTTGACCATATTTCTGCATATTCTTATAGTTTCCATCCAAATTTCCCAGCAGTCAACAGTTTCATCCGAAGATTCTATAATAAAAAATACATTTTTCAAAACATAAATTTCTTTGTCCTCGATTTTATTGAACAAAAACATACCTTTATTATTACATTCCTCGACAACATTTGTGTTGAGTTTTCTTTTTTCTAGAACATCAATGTTCATCTTTGGGGACATTTTGGTTTTTCCTAGAACAAAAAAGTTACTGATAATGAAAAAGAGGATGTTGTTTTTTTATCAGCAGTTATTTATAGTATAGTATATATATAATAGAAACCATTGACACTATTGCTAAAACTCACCTTATTATTGTAATCTGCAAGCCAGGCCAGCACGCAGTTTAAATTTTGTATACATAACAAAATTTGCCGCTATTTTGTCTAAACATTTAAACGTTTACTTTACGGAAATTGGATATAGATTGACTAACTTTTGGACGCGAATTCAACTATGTAGTACACTTCCGAAAGTAACACCCAGGCGTAAGGCAAAATTGCATTAGGCCTAAGGCAAATTTACACAGTTTAGGACAATTAAAGGGGTGTCTTCCTAGATTTAAGGCAAAACTCCTTTAAGCCTAAGGTGAAGTTAAACCGCTACCGAAATTTTTAAGAAAAGTTACCTAAGACCTAAGGCAAAATTACTTAGTTTACCTGGCAATCAAAGGCAAAGTTAAGAAAAAAACATGTTATTTCTTGGTTAAGACTACTAAGCATTTTAAGGCAATTCAGCCTATTTTCCATTGGTTAGGTCGTATACAAATGTGCTTAGTCTATATATATATGCTTGTCTAATAACATCCATACAAAAAACTTTACATAATGCGGTTAAGGTAATTACACAGAATTTTTCTCTGAGTGTGTCTTCCACTTTTATCCACTGATGATCCTTCGGGCTCGATTTATGGCATTTTCAATCACTTTTCACAGAACTTCCAGCGATAGGTCCTAGCCGGACGGAGACGAATTCCTTGACGGCTTCAAGAGTCTGAGGCTTGTTGACTTACCAGGGTTTCTTGCCGGCCAATGCAAATCACCAAAACGAGAGATTAGGTTAGGTTAGTTTTGGACGAATTTTCGTATTTTGCTGATATTTGTTTCGGCAATATCCGCAAACTACCCGAAAAAGTACACTCCTACAGTTTTCTTTCTATAATCGAGGATAACGACAGGTGGAAAGTTGTTTCCTCCTCATCAATGCAGCTGCAACAAAAATCATTAGCGGTGACGTCAAGCCTTGCAGCGCGAGATTAGGCTACCCGGAAATGCAGTCCTCAAAATTTCGGTTGATTCATTTTTTTGAAACCACATGCTTTCCAATTACAATAATTTTTTTTTTTTTTTTTTTTTTTTTCATTTTTCATTTTCATTTATTGTTTCTTCATTATTACTTACCTACTAACAATATCAAAAATACAAATTATAAATCAACAGCATACGGTAAATGGAGCGAATAAATCCAATGATCGTTCTGTAACTATTGACAGTTAGTGGTGAACGACTTTACAAATAAATTTATTAGATAAAAATCTGATGTGGGGTAACAATCAGATAATGATTTGTGAATGCCTTACATAAAAAAACGAAAATATTTATAATGTATGCATAATGTACAATAAAATTTCATGGAGAAGAAGAAAAAAAAATAATGTATTAGTGAAATACTGAAGCTAAATTTAATTATAACAAAAATAAAGAAAATAAAGAAAGTAAAGAAAAACAAAACCAATCACCAACCATTTTAAAAGTATCCTGCTCTTGATATTTTTTATACAACAACTCTAAATAGTAGCTCAATCTCATCATTATTCTTACTGAAGAGCCAACCTTTTAATTTTTGAGTAAATACAGAAAAACTGTGGATTGCTCTAATAGAAACAGGAAGCTTATTAAATAGTCTAGGCGCACTCACATAATAAAAATTCAAAAATTCAAAAAATGAGTCCTTTGTGCAATAGGTACATCATTCAATAATTGAGGAGGGAGAAAGTCGTGGCTTTGTAGGGCCCGTGGTCCAAAGTAGTCTTGTGGCATGTGGCGATTTCGAAAAAATAAGGCACACCATGGAGTAACTTTGAGCGTGTGTAATAGTGTTCACATATCCACAAAGATGGAAAAGGGCCTCGTCGTTCATGATGATTTTCGATGGAAAGTTACGTCCCTCGTGGTCGAGATTCAGGATATCTTGTCCGTAGGTTACACGGTCTTGGCGGTCAATAGCTAACAGCTGATGCACTGTGTGGACTTTCTAAGGGAACGTATCTTACACTCTTTCATCAAAATTCTCTGTAAAAACCTCCGATGACCTCGTCTGGTCGATACTCCGGGGTTATCTGCGTCCTCTTCAACCACGCCTGCGATATTCTCAGCAAAACGGCTGCTCCGGGGCAGGCTAGCATCTGGCAACATCTCGGTCCCATACTCTTCTATGCGAGTGGCTAAATGGAATGGAGCCAGAAAGTTGATTTATCGTTAAAAATATTAAAGGCCAACATTAGTGTTCTTGTTTTATGGTATTGATTAAGAATAACATATGTATTCGTTTAATAGCCTACGGTCTTCTCCGAGTCTTGAGAATCGAACAAAGTTTCATCGAAATCTGTCCGACTAGTTTTGCTAGACATATAGATTAGATCTATGGGCTAACAAAATTTGTAAATAAAATGGCACATGCTGTTACACAGGGCGATACTAACTTACTCACTTAGGTGGCGCTACTAGTAGTACACCCCCCCTGTTCTGTTAGCTCGGTCTTTAACTGCCTACAGTTGCGCAATAGAAGTTGATTTAGATCCCCTTCAACGCTCTGACCAGCTCATCAGTATTGGGTATCATTATTGACAGGATAAACGAGGTCTTGACTCGTTAACTGCTAAACTCATTTTAGCCGCTACCATTTGTTCCTCCGTATGTTCTATAAAATCAAATCAATATCATCGGCATATGCAAGTGCTTAGAGGAAGTTTTGAAAAATCATGCCCTGTATATTGGCTTGTAAGTTCCCACACATTTCCTAAGTAACATTACTGCGCATCACCTTATCCACCCTTAATGAAGCAGCTATTGTTCTCCATCGTCATTCTCCACAACCTGACGAGTTTGGAAGGATGCCGCACTGATAGGCGTCAATCAGTTCGTTAACAAATACTTTAGAGCGTTCACACAGCACGATATTGGCATGATCGTGTGTGCGATGTTAAGCAGATGTATAGTATACTTCTATAGTTAATACAGTTTAGAGGGAAACATTTTTTTATTGATTGGCAGGCGCTGCTGAGGTTCCATTCATCATGCATACTAACCAAGTCTTAGAGTTGGTGTACCTACGCTCCCCACCAAGACAGTCGCCCGCTGCCTTCAATAGTTCAGGCTCAACAGGCCATCTGGATAGAAGGTAACGATCTGCAGATGTGGTTTCTTAGTTTCGCCATATCATTAACACCAACTGCGATTCTATTAAAAGGTCTCCTTACCCATCTCTCCATTTCGTTATTGGGTTTAGTTTCGTTCTTTTTACACAACACAATTTTATGCCGTATCCGAATGGCTAAATTGAGAAGATTTCTCATGCCAGATGAAAATAAACCATCCTATGGACATTGGCATAAAGTAGCCTTGATGTAGCCAATCAAGTATGAGCAGAAAACACAAAGCGCCTTAGCCATAAAATACAAATAAACTTCCCTCCACAAGGACCACCATGTGGTCTTCTTTCTAAAACTATTTTTATTGCAAATTATTTCTACTGCATTGAAATGGATTCCATCGTCCGTTTCACTTTGTCCTGTTCCACATCCAGTATGATATTCCTAATATTTGCTTTAATCGCATTTAAATCCCCATTCATTTGCATACCCATATGGTAATCAGCGTTATTTTTATCTCTTTTCAGCTTTCGCATCAACCGCATCGAATCACCCATTCTCAAGTATGACGGCGATTGTGGTGAATCTCTCACCATATACGATTCATCGAAGCCGGATCCTGCCAGAATAATAAAAACCTTCTGTGATACATTCTCGCGACCGATGGAGAAGGTGGATTTCGTCAGCACCAGTCCGTCGCTGTTTGTGCAATTCGAGAGCAAAACCGGCTCCTATAGTGGCAGTTCATTATATTACTGGGCGCACTATGACTTCTTCAATAACACACGTTTCGGTGACCCCGTCCCGAATACCCTTTGTGACGAGGTGATGTACGCATGGAAACATCCAGGCGGAAAAATTCGGTCACCCATGAACTCGTTAATATTCAAACGGACCGGCGGCAGTGATGTACGCTGTCAGTATAAATTCGTCACCGACAAGCGTCTGTATGCACGTGCGGTCATTGAGGTCACAGCGGTGTCATTCAAGGAGCTACCGTATAATGTTAACGCCTGCACCCGCTGCCACGAGGAACGTGTCGACAAAGTGGTCATTTGGGAAGAGCGAGAAAAGACTCAGAATTATCTGGCGTGTTTCTGTGACAACATACCACGTGCAGTGCGAGTCATCTCGTCCAGCGACAATGTGAATCTGGAAATGATTGTACAAGGTCAGCATGCGATAACCAGCTACTTTAAGAATCCAAATCCCCTGTTCGAGGCTAATTACGAGTTTGCTCATGGTCCACTTTGTGGTCCGATTACACTGGGGCCATCACCCGACGGCATACTAGTGTTCCCATATCGAAAGGCACTCGGTTTAATTGCACACAACAGTCCGGACCATCAGTATCGACGTGAAAAGTGCATTTGGGAACTGAAAGTTGCTGCACAACGTGACCTGTGGTTGCATTTGGAAAAGGCCCGCTTCGGCGACCACACATGCGAAAGTGCAAAAATCGAAGTTTATCTAGCCGGCCGACTGGAGCCGCGATTCATTGTTTGTCCGGAGAATATATCACTCGCCCGCGATCTGCCTATTTTGTCGGCAGCTGACTTAGGTGCCTTGGGCACGGATCAGGAACCATTGCCAGTGCTCATCCAGTATACAGGCGATGGACAGCCGGGCAAAAATGCTTTCCGATTAGTTTGGACCGAACTGTTTCATTTACCTCGTAATCCCGACGGCAGTCTGGCATCGTCCCTCCTGCAGGATGGCGATTGTGACTTTAAATGCCCTGGCGATACGGCAATTTGCATACCAAAGCATCTGGTCTGTAATGGTGCAATGAATTGTCCGAATGTCACTCACCTATCGACCATCGAACAACTGACGCAACACATCGAGGAGAACCTCCAGAAGCTAGGCATCATCAACGATAAGTTGCGTTTCGATGGTCAGGTGGTGCTGCATGATGAATCGCCGGAAATTTGCCTGCGGCACACTGAAATGGTTGAACTACCATATGGGAAACTCATACTGATTACAATAGGCCTTAGCCTGGTCCTGTCGTTATTTTTGGCAATTATTTGCCGAATGTGTAGACGGAGGAGGTATTAACTGCGCACTTCCACGTACACCAACCAACACCACCCACTATTCGTTGTCAAGCACACTGTCGTAGTTTTTTAAGTGACATTATATACAAAGGACACGTACACGTATATATATACATCTAGATAACTAAGTAAATGAAGAAGACACAAACTAACAAAATTATGGAAAGAGTTATAGCAATGTAATGTGGCAGTTGTACTGCTGTGTATGTGTGTGTGTGCGCGCGCGTTTCTCAGCAGCAAACTCGTTGGTTATATTGTAATTTTCCAGTTTATTTTTTGCACATAGATTTTAGAAATATAAAAAAGAAAACGATGAACAATTTGGAGAAAATTGAAAGTTATGTAAAAAAAAAAAAAAAACAAACTGAATGTAGTCATGTAAGAGAGTTAAATTTGAAATAAGTGGAAGAATGATGAAAGAAAAACTAAAATAAAGTTGACATGACAATTATTGAAATTGAATTTTTGTTTGTTATTGAATGTCCTTTGGGGAACGTTTGCAGAAAAGCAGTTGCAGTTCTATATACAGGGTAAGGCAACACTGAAACTGATCAATTTTGATACAATTATTATGTAGGCGTCTGTTTTTTTTTTTTAGATGACCATAGTGGTTTGTGGCTGGACTAGGACTTCGGAGAAAAAGGTGTCCGGTTCAACTTTTTGTTCAGAATTCAGTGCGTAGCAAGATTTTGTGGCCACAGCAGCACTTTTCAGCATCGATTTTTTAAATTCAGCTACTGATCTCTGCAGATCTGTTTCGGGCGGGTTTCCATTATGAACACAGAACAAAAAAAAAAATTTTTTTTCTGACTTAAAATAGCCTAAAAACATAAATATAATATTTTTTTCTTGAGTTTCTGTTTTTAATTTTTTTTTTTTTTCTAAATTAAAAATTTTTTTTTTATTTTTTTTTTTAATTGAACTATGTTTACCTATGTGACTCATTCCAGTTACATATCTACAATACATGCACTTTTCTGTAAAAATTGAAAACTTTAAAAGTAAAAACAAAAATAGAAAATTAAGTTTCAGCAGAAAAAAGAAACCTTAAGCAAAATTGAAAACTTTAAAAGTAAAAAAAAATAGATAAAAAAGTTTACGCAGAAAAAAAAATTTTACAGTTGGTACATCTTAGAACAAGTCAATTTAAACAAAAAAAAAAAATTGCTTAGTGTTCATAATCGAATCCTGAGCCTCTGTTTCATCCGCGGTACTGCTAGCAGTGAAGCGAGCGTCCAGGAATATCTTTCAGTGGCGTGTGGCGTCCATATAACCCGATTCCTACCGAGTTACCTTTTGTACACTTGCGAATTTCTGAGTTTGGTCCTCTCTGTTCAGCGCCCTCTTTCTTATGCAAAAAAATAACCCGCTTTTCTTCGGGTTATTTGGTGGGTTTTGTCTGTATCTTTTATCGTTGATGATTTTCTGAGTTTTTCAAAGGCCGCTTTCTTATGCAATAAAATAACACGCTTTTGTCCGACTTATTGCGGAGATTTTGTGAGTATATTTTAAAAAATAAACAAAATGATGTTGAAGTCGCTACTCACTAAATGATAAATCAAGTGTTTTGCGTCTTGGCTATGATCTGCGTACCTTAATACGTTTGAAGAAATGTTTCAAAGAGTGAGTAGATGATTTTGCTGAACCTCCACAAAAACCCCGAATGCTCGATTTAAACATTCATTTCAAGAACCATTATGTAGAAATAAAGGACATATTATAATATAGGATAA
Source organism: Cheilosia scutellata (assembly GCA_955612985.1). NCBI lineage: Eukaryota > Metazoa > Arthropoda > Insecta > Diptera > Syrphidae > Cheilosia > Cheilosia scutellata. The sequence continues at coordinate 88,226,439 of OY015311.1, forward strand.
TATTACAAGATATAAATCACGTTTACACGCAATTATTTTCTGGATTTATTGAACAAATCGAAATATGAAAGTTTTGCACTATTGAAACAAGATGAAAAAATATCTTCATTAATTTAATTTCTTCCTGGAGTTTTAGATTTTATGGCTTTAAAAAATGAACTGAAGGTTTTGTATACCTACTACATCTTCCCTTCGACATTTTGATATTTTTCGACTTCGGCTTACCCTTTAAAATTATTCACGCCATGCCACTAAGGTTTCGTATAGGCACCCTAGACCTAGCTTCTCACATTCATTTGTTTTTTTTATAGAATTGTTCGAACGAATGCGAGGGACCTACAATTTTATGGCAAATCTGAACGACTAAATTGATAAACTTTTCAATGACATATATACTCACGGATATGTTTGTCAGACGTTCGCGAGAAGTGAAAAAAAAAACTTTTAAGATGTAGGTAGTAATTTCTGTTTTTTTTTTATTCAGTGATCGAACTTAAGACCCCTCGCTTAGTAGTCCGTCATACATTAACCACCGAGTGTCACTCAGTGCATATGACTATAACTCTAAACTCGAGAACGTACCATCAATTTCGTGCTTAAATACACTATAGAATTACATTATTATAATTTTTAAAATAAATTAAGTTAATTTATTGCTATATTCACTGAACATCTCTGGCATTGCATGAATGGAATTTTCAATGTAATTCAACTCTTTTTGAAAATCCGAAACAGAAATCCGAATTATAAAGCAGAAACGCAATTAAGTAGCTTTTTAATAAATACCTTTGCCATGGCACTACATTGCGTTGAGTATAAACAGCAGTGGAATTCCGCATATTATGAGGGTATGATGTCATCATTTAATCACCGGCTTCCATCATCCAATCAGGTCGCATGAGAATTCATACAGAAATACGAGTAGGAGTATGCACACATTTCGGGAATATTGTGGTAGCTTTTACAATGTAGTTCTAGTGGCATGAACCCATCAGCGTTATATGAAATTAACCAAACAGAAAAGTACCATATTGGGTATGAATCAGGATGGGTATATTATGGCGATAGAGCATTTTTCAATGCTTCCGGCAGTGTATTTTGGATAAACGATATAAGGCAGTAGTTTCGTATGTGCGTCGTACGTGCATTGTCCATAAAAATAAGAAGATATCAACTACTGTATGACTGCACTGCTGCCGTAGGCCCTAATATTAGGCAGTTGGTAAAAAAGTTCGTATGCAAAAAAGGACCGCGATTCTCCAATGGTGGATAGGAATTACACTATAAAGTCTGAATTAATTTACGTACTCAATGTTACCAGAGGATAGCATGAGAGGCTATTTCCATGAACGCCGCCATGCATGCAGCCGGAGGGCTTAAACCTGAAAATAATAATAAGGCTAACAAACCCGCATATTGGAGTATCGTCAGCTTCACCCTTAAGCCCCAATAATTAAGCCCTGCTGATTGGTAAATGTGTCAAAAGCACGGTTCGTTATTCTCTGTAAAAGATATAGGGTTTACTACGATATCTCGAAAAAAAAATCTCAAAAGCAAAAATCTCGAATGTAAAAATATGTTTTGTAAATGTAATGTTCAGAGTTCGGAGTAGCGAAATTTTCCATACAAATACAGTTAATGCTGGAGGGTTTTTCCTGAAGCCATATATCCTAGCTTTCTTTTTGCCTTTGAGTCCGAAATCATATACCTAGCTATTTGTCAAGCCACAGCCTGGCTGTTATTCAATATGGTATCATAGACGGATATAGTCACATATGTCGATAGAGAAGCTGCTAAGGATCATCCAACGAAATAGATGCAAAAGCAGTAGAAGCTTGCTTATTTCTAAACGAGATAGCTGAACAATATACAGCGACGGCAAAAACATTCCGGATTTTTTCTTGATATATGTACCATTTTTCTTAACATCAAGGAGAAATCCTTTTACTTAACACAATTAATAATTTGAAGAATTCCATTAGAAACCTTTATAGTTACCTTTAAAATATAATACCTTTACAATATACCTAATATAAGGAAAATATTATAGAAAAAATCCGGAATGTTTTTGCCGTCACTGTACATATCCTTACCCTTCGTTTCTGGGTCACTGTGACCATTCCAGGAAATTGTCCGGCGTACAAATTAGATAAATTAGGCTTATCTTGTCATCACATCAGAAATCAAGCGAAGAATTACATTTGCCAACCGCTGTTACTTCGGCCTAAGAAGGCAATTGATTGAAGGCCTTTTTGAGAAACACCAAGGAGACTCTATATAAGACCCTCATTATCCCAGTCCTGCTTTATGGCACAGAAACATGGACATTATCAAAGGCGGATGAAGATCTCCTTGGTCGATTCGAACGCAAAATTCTTCGAGTGATTTTTGGTTCCATTTGCGTTGACGGGCTTTGGAGGATGAGATTTAACAACGAACTCTACAGCACGTACAGTGAAAACGCCCTGGTCAGAAAAGTATGCATCAGTCGTCTAAGATGGCTAGGACATGTACCTATAGCGAATGAAAACCAACGCTCCGGCCCGAAGAGTTTGATTTCAACCCGGAGGGACAACGCAGTAGAGGAGGATATACGTTAAACAAACCACTCATGCTCACGAAGCAGACAAAGCAATCAATATATTGAAATATCTTAGACACTGCGACTAAGCTCACTTTGGTAGTTCTGGAAACAAGAAGATTCAAGGACCTCCTATGACTTGAAAGACCCAAAATCTCGACGGTCGCCAATGTTACTATCGAATACTGCATCTTAAATATTATATAAAAGAGAATAACAAACATCTCTCTAAAAATTAATTACCGCACCGTAAGAGAGGCGTAAAACACAGTCGGGTACTCGGGTGCTGCAGAATTATATTATGTGCTCTAACATAATAATGTGCAGGGACTGGGTTGCCCAGCAATGATTTCTACATAAGCTACATCTTCCATTTTCTCTGCACCGACATGTCCTTGCTTATCTCAGGAAGGCTTAACTTTTAAACATACACACAGGTGGACACCCAAGGCCTAGCTTCTCGCAACCATTCGTTTTGTGTGAATTTCTATTTTTGGGACGAATGGAAGGGACCTACAATTTTATGCCGAGTCCAAACGGCTGAATTGAGAAGCTTTTTCAGCACAGTCATACTCTCGGATGTTTGTCAGACGTTCGCGAGAGGTGGCGCAGTAGAAAAAACCTTAGGATGTAATTTGTGTTTTTCCGGGGATCGAACCTGGGATCCCTCGCACAGTAGTCCAGCACACTAACCACTGCGCTACTGCGCCCCTAAGCAGGGAATACACGATACAATTATCGTACCAACCGTTGTACCAACATGCGGTCGTATATGCGATGATTGTATCGTATGTGTGCATGAAATTTGCGGATGTACCGACGACATCGCATGGTCGAACGATGTCGACCGAAAACCAATGGTCGTATACGATAGATTGTATGAAAATCGTACCGTTTGTTTGCTTCCGTGCAATTTTTGTACGGATTTCATTTCTTTTCAGATATTAAAATTATTGGTATGACAATGGTGTCTGTAAGTGATAAGTTGTTAGGTCATGAACGAATAAATTAACAATGAGAACAAATCAAAATCGCATACAAATCGTATGGTGTATGCGCTTCATACAACACGTTGTACCGACATCGGTACATCTCAAGTCGGTACGATCGTTGTATCGTGTATTCCCTGCTTTAGTTAAAGCACCTAAATGGGCACGATCCTAGAAATTTTGACAGTTTTTTGTGAAATAAATACCATTTTAAATACCTATTCACTTATAGAAAAATGAGAACTTCACAGAGAAGATTTTATTTAAAAGTTCTGCAGCTGAAATGGGGAAGCTGGCCGTTTATTCATTAGTAATCAGTACATATAACTGGAAACACGTTTCAGCAATGAAAAATATGACCATAGTTCAATAATAACACACACCAACCCAATTGAGCATAAACGATTTTCATATACAGCAGCACGCGTTATTGTAAGCATCATTAATTATAGCTATTTCACAATAAACACGATACAATATAAACCAATCTACTCCTGATTGCGATTTTGACATCAAATAGCAATAAATCTTAAACGAAATGACATTCTGACACTCTATATCCAGTTTTCAGAAATTTTTTCCATGACAACTTTGCTTAAAGCCTTTAATAGAGACAAAAATCAATGTTTACGTGAAGCCGTGTCAATCCAATGGATATAAATAATAATTATGCATTTTCGACACCGCAGCCACATCCTACACCACAGTGGCTGCGGGGATAATTTATGCTTCGACAGCATTGAATCGGCGAATAAAAAAAATTATAATCCGCAACCCAAATCCTGCCCACTAAATCCTATCGTAATGTGTTTTGTTTTTTTTTTATTTTATTTATTTATCCTTCTCATTATGACACCATAACCTCAGAATGGAATAACTGGCTAACCACTGCAAAGTTATAAATTCGATTAACAACAAAATGAATTTAAATTAATAAATCGGCCGTGTAAATATCAATGGTTGGTATGTAAACATGTTTTTTTTTTCTTGTTCTATATAATGGTTATCGCTAATTAACTCTCCCTCGAAATAATAATCCCACAAATCAGGGGTTTTAATTTAACGCGTATTTTTCACCGCGCATTTTTAAATGTTACAATGTAGGTATTTTATACACATACATGTTTTATTATATTTCCGTTATTTGCGGAATTTTCACACAAGCCCTGCCCCATCCCGTGCCACAATAAAAGAACAAAATTTGTACGCAAAACCAAAAAAAAATTAAACAAAAACGAGGACGACTTTTAAAATTATTTAAACGATTTACAAACGAACCGCAGCCACAGGAATTTTTGTGTGGTCACGCCAACTCTCAGGTATTAAGTATTCAGTTGTGAAAACGCTGGTTGATGGTTACAAAAATGTATGTACATATTTCGAGAGGGTCCTGGGAGAAATAATAAAACAAAACGTTTTGACATTGTCCATTATTTTGATTGAATTGTTTTGCAGCAACTTTAAGTTTGCTGGTAGGATATTTTTAGTTGAAGTGGTAAAATGAAAAGTGCAGTTATGATTATGTTTTACATTTTTGCATAATATTCTATTTAAAAAAAATAGTTGGCGCAGCATATTCATTATAGGAAGGTAACCTCAGCCAAGCTTCACTTGTACGTATTGAGAATATGCATGAAGACTTTCGTAGCCCAGTATAGGTAATTCCGACGAGATCCGCCATGCTGCTATCAAGCAGGACGGACTATTAGTAGACGACTCAATTTAGTAGACGATAAAAGCGAAAACTTCCATTCACCTAAACGATTTATGGTGCAGACACATAAAGCCCTTCAAAGGCACCGTAGAAGTGCGGTTTTAGCATAGGAGACTAGTCACAGACCAACACAAAAACCTATTATACCACCTACCATATGACAGATGTTCAGAGGACCTTAACGAAATGATTCCTCGAAATGCGATATCACATAATTATTAGCTCAAGACATACTACCAATTCGGATCACCAATCAATATTATGTTATGTAGGTACTTGACAAACGCGAGGACAACATTTTTCAAAACTCCTCTGGGTACGGGACCAAGTAAACTTCGTTTTGAGAATAGTTATTCCTCTTCGGTTTTTATACCCGGTACCACACTGTGGTGAGGGTATATTCACTTTGTCATTCCATTTGTAACGCCCATAAGGAGGCGTTGTAGGTATGACAAACTATATATATTATTGATCAGCATCACTTTCTTAGTCGATCTAGCGATGTCCGTCTGTCTGTCCGTCTGTCTGTCCGTCTGTCTGTCCGTCTGTCTGTCCGTCTGTCTGTCCGTCTGTCTGTCCGTCTGTCCGCACGATTACGGCCGTAATTTAAGAGCTATCGACTCGAAATTTGGTACGTAAGCTTTTATCCACCAAACTGAGGCTAAGTTCGAAGATGAGCAAGATCGGATGAAAACTACTACTACCTCCCATACAAAAATATCAGAATTATATAGATTTTATTTTAAAAATTAAATTTAAACAGCTACAGTAAAGATAGCAAGTTTAAACTTTGCACATATTGTTTTAATAATATTCAAAATTTTTTGACAAAAAATGAGCTTGGTCGAATAAAAAGTACCCATACCTCCCATACAAATATATAATTTTTTAGTACTAAAATATTTTTTTTATTTTACAATAATATAGTACCGGGTATTTGAGCTTCGGCATAGTCGAAGATAATTGTCTTACTGGTTTTTATTGTCAAATTGGTGATGGCAATGAAACACTGTTATTGCATTAACTTTCCCGACGTTTCGACAGGGGTTGCTGTCTTCTTCATGGGATTATTATTACAACAGAACATCAGGTCGTATACAACATAATCAGAACAAAATTAAATTAAAAAAACTAAACTTACATAAAGAAACAAAGTTGACGTAAGTAAAAGTAAATGTAATCACAGAATTCAAAAGATTTGAATCAAATTTAAAAAAGTTAGGTTGAACTGAACCACTTCTTTCTTACCTACTAAAACGGACATGAATATAACAAAGTTTAAAATTTCTTCGCAAAAACGAGAGAGTTATATCGCCGAGATATTTTGTGTCCCGCCTTCTGTTCATATTGTTATTGTTATTAACAATGTACAGGGTTTCAATGGTGTACCTCTTTGACATATGCTTCTCCGTTTGCAGAATTTTGACGTTGTCAAAATCTGGCTTGTGGCCATTCTCAATGTGACTGGCAAGTGCTGTCTTCGCTGGGTTATTCGTCCGTATATCTGACCGGCGGTGGTTGAATATTCATTGCTTCAAGAATTGTTTGGTGGTTCCAATATAGCACAGGTCACAATTCGAACAATCGATCGGTACCCAGACAGTCAATTTAGTAGACGACGCACGTCCGTGCGCTTTAATTTGTCGGGTTTATTTTTAAGTTCAGAAAACTGCGGGAATTAGATGTGTATGCCAGGTTAACTTCCGTGGCATGGTTAGAAATTACTTCCTTGAAGCTTTTAGCCAGCTTTGGGACGTAGACGACGTTTTTGTACGTATCCCCTTCGCTTACTCGGCATTCTTGTCTATAGGAATCCTGTGTTTTTAGGCTCCTTATTACATGGATAGGATAGCTGTTATTGGTGAGGATCCAATTCATTAGCAAAGTGGAACTTCCCATCACTCAAAAACTTTGCTTACCAGGTTAGACGCAGTATTCATTATTTATGTTTTGCCTGGTTGGACCGCATCTTCCAGATGGCCAGTTGAACGAAAAGGGGTCTTCTACGCGATGGATTTTGACATCCAAAAACGCTATCGCCCATTTTCTTTCCGTCTCGACTGTGAATTGAATTTTGGAATTGAATCCATTAAGGCACCTGAGCATAATGTCAATTTTCGTGTTGTCAAAGACCGCAAATATGTTATCCACATACTTGACAATGCATTTCGGTATCACCATATAGTTTTGAAACATTCATCAAGAAGATAATCCAAAACTAAATCTGCGAAAGCCGAAGAGGAATAACTATCCTCAAAGCAAAAATCCACCTTCAATATCAAAGTAAACTTCGTTTCCTTGGGGAATCTTACAAGAATAAAAGTGTAGATAGTAGATTTCTAACACTTATTCGCAAGCATCTCAGGACGCTGTTGAAGCGTTGTAGGTTTTCCTTTCAGAAAAGTATGTAGACATTAAATAAATAGCGTGAATATTAGGTCAGTTGTGAACTTGCCGGTCCAAAATCTGAACTGGTAGGAGTCAATCAGGCGGTTTGTTTTCAGGGTATAGATCACATACTGCCCGTCACTTGCCGTTTTATCTCTACCCGTTTCAAATAGCATTAATTGCAATGGCTTTATTAAAACATTCCCACATTTATTTCCATTTATAATCATTAATGAATGTCATTTACTTTTAACCAGTTTAATAATTTCGTCAAATCTGTTCGCTCACTCCTTCGTACTGTCCCCATCCAAACCTTCCATAATAGTTTTCATATCTCTATAAAGTGGTCAATTAAGAGCGATTTATCCTAATCGGCTGTACTTCACCCTTCACACACTTCATTGATTTATCAGACACATTTTCCCAATTCGCCGGCCGGATAAAGAATATTCATAAGCTTAGAAAATCTGTGAAATACTCGTTCTCGATGTGATATAATTTCACTCTGTTAACAAACGTATTTCACGATGAAACAGCACATCTATTGAAATTGCAGCACTTGTTCGTGATAATACCAAACAAATGTCCCCTTTTATGTACATCCCCTACATCCGCTCCAATAAAGCTCCGCTAACATAACGCCACTGATGCCACAGCATGAGCATATTGTCAGCGCAAAACAATGCAAGGACAATATTTGGTTTTCCTATTGCCGAAAAATAGAAATATGTATAAATACCAAATCCAAAAATTCAAAACCAAACAATACGTGATAACAAATTGATTTTACGAACAATAGCGAAAAATGCCATAGACGGAATTTTACAGAAAAAAAGCAAAATCAACCGGTAAAGCTGTAGCTAATCCAAACCCAGAAATTCTGCTGTAGGTTAGTTGACACTGGGTTGGGTATAGGTAGTTATTCAAGGGTAGCAATTTTTTTATTTGAAATTCTTTTTAGCCAGTATTTGAGGCAAAATTGGGCAATTGTGCAATTGTGCAAACCAATTAGAATTCAATCTGGAAGTTAGCGAGAACGCTGAAACGCGTTGTCTTTCCCGAAGCATTCCTATATTTTGTTTTGAAGCACGCACGCTGGTGGATTATACAGAATATGCTAAACTGCTTGAGCCTTTCTGGACCGTGGAATCACACAAGGATGTCATTAGAGTTGTAAGCCGATGTAAAGCAAATAAATCGAGAGGTGATAACGGGGTAGAGTACCATAACATTTTTCAAACACACAAAGCAGTTCATTCAAAAAGTGGCAGAAGCGTACAGTTTCGTGACTTATTGACGCCATATCACTAAGCATATGGTTCCTATGTGCAAGAAGGAAACCAAGGTTCCGTGGGACCATACTTTGAGAATAATTTCGAATACCAACCCGATCGAAGGATTTTTTACATTATTCCAAGGAAAGGCGAACCTATAACGCTTCAACAGCGCCCCGAGATGTTTGCAGATGTATGTAAGTTCTGCACTTAAATTAATGCAAATTGTAGTCTTCAGGAAATATATCCCCAGGAAGCGAGTTCCAGAGTTTGCTTGTCCTGTAACAGAAGGAGTTTTGGAAAATTGATGTCATCGCGGTGTATACTTGTCATGCTCATGAGCATTAACTGCCTGTCTTGTGGGGCGCCCAAAAGTGGCATTTCGAGGGCTAATGTCTTTGAGTTCCTCGGAACCGCTTTTAGAGTTGTAGGTCTAGGTAGTAGACTTTCCGTGGTGCGTACAAAAATCCATATAACAGATGTAGAAGAACCATGCACGCTTTTTAGATTTAAGAGGTGTTCGGGGTAGGTACCGAGGTAATGCATGACAATCGATCGGAAAGAACAAGAGCTTGTCTAGTTCTACTAAACTTTGTCTCACCGACCAATATTGGGCACTTCTGTGAGGATAAAATTTGGTTCCTGTAGTTATAAGCTACAAAACCAATGGATAATGGAAAACCTTCGACATTGCGTAAGCATATACTTTCCCTATGAATCGCTGTTGCCTTACGGCTGTTGCCGAACTCATAGATTGATTACTCATGTATATGCACAGATCTTAGAAAGTAGTAGTAGCAGTAGTACATTCAGCCATCTCCCTAGACTTTTTGTTATCTTCTAATATGGTCATTGTCTATGTTGGTACTCAGCTTTCAACCTTTGTTTCCGGCAAGAAGAAGGGATGTGAATTGACTAATCGGTATTTTAAGCTGAGGAGTATTTTTTAACGAAAACTCTTCTTGCTTCAGGCGGCAGCTGCAAATTCCATCCTTTGCAGCTGGATGGAATTATTTGAATCCCAGGTCTATAGTGATCTCTAATATAGAGCCAGGGTGTTTGAAATGAGTTGGTGGCCTTAATGAGCCAACTACAGCGCTTATATCCCCGAACCGTATTACTGATCCCTGAATATCAGGGTATACCCTGTCCTGGGACTAAAAAAATATGGAACTGGTCCTCCATGTTTGGGGTTTTGCATAGGGGTATCTTTCCAACCACAAAAAAACTAATATCCTTTTAGATATGAATTACTGTTGACACACCTAAAATTCAAAAAACTGACAACGATCTGGACATGGAATGTTGGACCACTATTAACAGACTGCGTTTTGCCGAAGATTTAGCGGAGTCAATAAACTGCTAGCTAGAAGAGTAGAAGTGTAATGGGATGGGCCGCGAAAGAAAAGGATAAAAAGCTGCGACATCACATCTATTGAGGTGATTGCTTATATGTACCTACATATTGTATATAGAAAGCAGAAACAGTTCTTGTGTGGATGTGGATTTTTAATACGCGGCAGACCTAGAAAAGAGGTCTTGAGCTTTCGACACATGAGCGAGTGTCTTATGACAATCCAGATAAAGGCTGAATATGCCCCCACCGAGGACAGGGACCAAAGTATGTTTCTACAAGCCTTCTGGATAAAACTCAGTAGCAATGTCATAAATATGACGTTAAAGTCGTATTGGCTGATTTTGACCTCAATAAACGAAATGAGGACATATCTTTGGTAGGACGATAGGCAAGCATAACCACCACTTCCGAAAACGTACTTATAGGCTTACTGACTTCACTAGAACTAGATCAATCACATAGTTTTATCATCTTAATATCTAAAAGGCGAAACGACACGACAGACTTCTGATTATCAAATAGTTGACCAAATTGGACATACTGAGATCGGCATAAGGTATGTCACTAGTAATCAGAATGTCCCAACTTTTCGAGCAACCAACATTGACTTGGACTACTAATTTTTTGCATCCAAAGTATACGATTGCGGATTTCCTAAATACCATACCAAAGAAGATATAATGTCGAAAAGCAAAATCTCTCTGTGAATTTTTTCCCCCAGGATCAAACATCCAAGACCAATCATAACGCAACCAACATGCCATCAGAAACGCCGCAACTGATGTGATTGGTTTCGGCGGACCATCACCAAAAAACCCATGTTTGGACTAAAAATGGCAGTAAGCAAATTCAGCTAAACAAACGTCATACAAAGCGGCATTGCAAAGCTATAGTAGCGGCTCGCGAGCCCTACGAACAAAATAAACTATCCGAAGGAAGAAAAAAGACCATGAAAAGCGATCGAAGGTATTGAGAGATTATATACTTCAGGAACAACATTGGTAGGTTAAAAGAACATGTCAACCTAAATACACCTGTGGAAATGAATAAGAATATTTCCTTCGACAACAAAGTCCAAAATTCCCGCCTACCTATCAAAACGATGTAAATGAATAAATTATATAGTTCAACAAGGGATCTAATGGCCCCTAGGTGGAATTGCTCAAAACACCTGCATATGGCATGATAGAGAGTATATAGGTACACCAATCTCAGTATACAACCCAGCAACATTGCATCCAGAAGAGTTTTAGATGCATATTAAAATTGCAACTAAATAATTGTAAATTCCTGTACGCTATGAGACATTCTCTTCAGATTAATTTGAAATTCGTTTATAAAAAGTACTAAAAGGGTATATAGAAATATCCTCCTTTACAAAGCAAAATATCTCCCAGAATAAGAAGCAACTGGAAATGAAGTAAATAAATGTCTTCACAAAGGTCTCCTTGAGCTGAACGAACATAGAGCATATTTACACAGCAAAAAGTGAATGTGCTGTGCGTGTGGGTTTACAGTTTTCGACATCAGTGGTACCTACACCCAAATATTCATTGGAAAAGTTATTACTTTTGGTATTTATGGCGAATAAATGTTCCCTAGGTTTCTTTTTTATGTCTTGCAATTATCAATTACATTAAATTTCTTATAAGGAACTGACAACTGTTGCACGAACAAATTAATTATTATGGACAGACACAGCTTGAATTTGTTTTATTTATTATTCTTATTATTATTTTATTAATAAGTAATTTAGTTTCATTATTAATACAAATATGCAGCACTAAAGCACTTCCGCTGAAAGTTCAATATTTTGACAATTTGTTGCCAAATAATATCTAAGTACATATGTATATCTAAGAAAAAAAAACACAAATTTGTATATACGCTCAAAGCCCGTGTATATAGCAGCACCCAACTATTTCAATTCCTGTAATAACTTTACAAAAAAAATTAAATATCTTTTAATGAACATTTTGCTTTTCACTCATTTCTTCATCCACTGGTTCCCGCATATCCCTCTTCATATACCTTCAAATAAAATCGATTTTACTGGTAGATACGACAGAGTTACCTATTCTATCAATTAAAAGTTCCATCCCAATTGCAGTCAACTATGGCGTATTCTTTACATAAGCCTTAATTAGTTTTTTTTTTATCCAATATATGCCTAAGAGAATTGAAAATACATCCCGCAAACACTCTCAGCTTACTAACCCGTCTATTTGCTCCAATTTACCAAATGCGACCAAACAAATAAATAATATTCGCCAAACAAAAATAAAATAAAAATACTTCAAAAACACATACAAACAAGGATTCTATCGGAAAATTAAAACTAACTCTAATTCAGCGTGTTAACCGAATTTATCAAATTAAGCCCCGGAAATGAATACAATCCTATAACAGAAATATTTGAATTGATATAGTTTTTCTCTCGCTACGCAAATATTAAATATATGATAGCAGCAGGATTTATGTGGGCGATGCGGTTCTGTTAGATGGATACCGTTTTGCACACACCCATACAAATATGGGTGGATATAATAAAAAGATACAAGTGTTTTTTGCTGTAAATATGCATGCACATAATTTTAATTCAATGGTTGTAGTGGCATTTGAGCCATCATATCCTATAGAATAGCGCAGCTATATTATAACAGGGCGATGGAAGTATAATCCACGAAACCACAAAACCAATTTACGCCATTCCAACTCAGCGTGTAAATAATTATGAAAATTTGGGTTTTTTTAGCCAACCAACTAACAAATAGCGGGATAACGACAAACTAACAAAATATTAATCTGTTGGCGTGTTGAAGTTATTTCGGTAATTAAAACCACTTTTCCGCATGTTTATGTACCGTTTTAAATGGAATGCTGTCGGGATGCAAATTAATAAATGCCTACTTACTTATCGTTTGGTAATTGCTTTTTATAAATCCGTATAGCTAATAATAATAACACTGGAGACTGGAGAGTTATCCGTGGGGTGTAGGCACATATATGGCTGCATCTTTTTGATGGAGTTAGCTTTATATAAAATTATTATATTATCTAGGTTAAATTTGTTTGTAAAGAGTTGTGCAATGGAAGAAAAGCTACTGGCACTGGCATTTTCTTTCAGAGGTAAGACATAGGTAGGTATAATGAGACTCTTAACTCGCAATTCTTTTTTTATATATGTATTTTTTTTTTTTCTCTTTAATTTCTTTCACCCCAATCAGCTTTAAATGGTTTCTGTCCGCTGATTTTTGCCTTTGAACTGCCTGCCACCTTCATATACCTAACCATCCCCAAATTTTGTCTATGATCGGCATACTTTGAGTATCCGGCCATACGAACTAAGTCCCAACAGGAACTAACCCCCACTAGCCAAATGAACTAAGTCCCACCAAATATGCAGTGGGATTTAGTTCATAATGTTTGGGAGATAAGTAGTTCGTAGTTCATTATGAACAAATTCGCAATGAACTAAGTCCCAAACCCAATTTGAGAAAAGTGGGAGTTAGTTCATTTAACTTGTTTCGACGAAAAATAAATATTATAAATATAAATATAATAAATATTATCAATTTCCGCAGGCACAGTGGTACATGTATCGAGGGCATGTTGCCCCCCTGCAACCCTCCTGCTTTGGTTCACTGTTAGTTCATATCAACTAACTCCCATGATTTTTAGGAACTATGACCCAACTAAGAATTCTACTTTTCCTCGAAATCATATTTTCCCTGTAATAAAATCCTCCTTTTGGGTGTTATTCGAGTCGTTAAAACTACTTTTAAACTTAAAAAAAATCTTCACTACGACACGCTGGATATCGCCTACAGCTGTAACTTTTAACCCTCATAGAACACCAGAAAATATTAATCTAAAAATTAAGTTTACCACTCACTGATCATCAACGACCAGCCCAAGCCCTTTGCCCTAGAAAGGTCAAATCTTACACAGAAGTTCCCTTTATGATGTATACAAGGAATAAGGAAGGATATATGGTCAAACTTCCATAACTCGAACTTCTTTAAGTCGAATTTCTCTATTACTCGAAGTTTTATTGAGAACTCTGCGCTTTCAACTTTTCAAATTTTGGCCTCCATAACTCGAAGTTTCTATAACTCGAATTTATTTTCTTTCATTTTGAGAGTTCGACTTATGGAAGTTCCACTTTGAACTTTGAAATTTGAACGTTTGTATGGGAACATTTTTATTTTTCATCCGATTGACATCAAACTCGGTTTGTGTACTCTCTATGAGAAATAAAAGTAACTAATTTCTCCGATTTTGGATATTCAACTCCTTAAGGGGTAAAAGGGGGGTCAGAGTTTGTATGGGAACATTTTTATTTTTTTCTTGGGGCCCGAGTTATTGGCGATGGCCCTTTTCTTAACTCAAGTTCGTCGTATCATCAATTTAAAACTTTGTAATGCTTTTCAACCTCTGTCGCGCGTTGAATATTCTTATCGCATCATCTAACTCCAGCGTACGTACTCCAAAGATATTCAAGCGGAATTCTGTAAGAGTGGGGTCATACTGCTAGAAAGTGGTAAATACACATCCTCACGATCTTTTTGGTTGCATACGTTGCGCAGTATGGTGAAGGTACGAGTTCCCCCTTAGTCTAAAGATGGTGCTCATCATATCGGTTCGGTGTATTTGCCAGCAAAGAAATATGTTTTGTACCGTAGATAGTGGCTCAGTCCGAGGCTCAGTCTGCTTCAGTATGATCTGTGATGAGATGCCAGCTCTTCACCAACAAATATTGATCATATAATTTTTGAACTGCTTTCTCCAATTTTTCAGAGATACATACTAATTGCTTCTTAGGTTCTTTCATAGGTTTAGGTAGGTTTCCTGAGCGATATATAAATATAAAAGAGGCAACTAACTGACTGTGTCCAAATCCTGAGAACCGCTCGAGCGAAGCCACGGGCAAAAGCTTGTAATAAATATAATTCATTGAAAAGCAGAAGTTCGTAGAATTCCTTGAAAGTTATATTATTACTCTATTGGTTTTCCAAACTCCCCAAGAAATTGTCGGGGAACAAATTCGAGGGAAATGCCACTTATTCCCTTTTCGAAATAAGGCCGAATATTGTCCGCTAATAATTATATTTAGTGCACAGCACAGGCTAATTTTCCATATACATAGTACCTACAATTATCTATTGTGTCCCTTAAAATATTTCAGTTGAATGTTTAAAATGATTATTGGTAAGGACCAATATGTATGTATAAGTGGTGAGAAATTAAACAAATGTGTTGGATGCTTTTACAATTTGTTTATTTAAGAACTTCTGGCCTTCTGGGTTCTGAATTTTTGATTCATAATGCCAACTCTTATTATTTTCAATCTGGATGGATCCTTGCAAAAAAAAGGCGTTCAAATATGTAGACATTCAGTGGGTTGAAACTGTTTGTGGTACAAAGAAAACAAAGCAAAAATAGGTATAGAGGTAGGTGCCCTACCACAAAACCAAATGCATACAAACGCAAGTTACCTTCTGCAGCAATGGCTTCCATATCATGTTTTCGGATAGTTCCCTCTCCTATTATAAACTAGGGTATTATGGATTTACGAGTATGCACTTGTTTACATACCTATACGAATTTGTTGTGTAATTTATTTGCATTTTATTTTCTCTTAATGTTGTCGCATTAGAATACCCAAAGTACTATGGTTAGTGCACTCGTATACAAAATATCGGTCTTGGTTGCTTACAGTAATTCAACTAAATTACAATATGAACAAATTTACATTTTATTTTCGTAGCTAAAATGTTTATAGCTAGGGAGGTTTTTATAATTTAATAAAAACATACCTACAATGGAATGTTTTTCCTACATAAACAATTACAATTTTCAATTTAAAATAACTACCACATGCCTTACAAATTTATTTCGTAGGTACAACTTTTTAGAAAACAGTATCTATCTAATGAACATAGCATTCACTGCTATTATTAATGATGTTCATGTTCTCTTTAGTAAAATTATTGGCAAATCATTTAATTACTGGTATTGTTAACGAACACGATATATATCCTCAATTTTGTAAAATAATAACCTTCTCTTTATAGAGTTATTTAATAAATTCGCAAGCTGAAAAAATTATATGTGAAAACGAGCTAAACTGAAGCCATCCTCTGCTACCCATATGACAAAGGACTGCGCAAGTGAATACAGGAAAAAAGGAGGAAACGAAAAAATCGACAAAATTAATTTTTAAATACAGAAAAATACCATTGTTCCATTTTCCTTCCATTTCTGGATGACAGAGATATATAAAGAACCCTCTGAAACAACTGAAACGGCTTTCCCTATCCCCAACCCCTATATGTATGCGAATATGATTTTGAAATATTAAATTCTAGGACACGTCACATTCCTGTGATTTCTCTTTGCCGGGGACACACACATTTTTGTCGGGCTTTTAGTGAGAGGACGGGGTTTCAGTGAGTTATATTTTTTTTTTGTTGCTTTGTTTTTTCGTCTTTTTAATTAATTTTCCTCAACACATTTGTCAGCTTCATTTTCATTTTGCTAATTGTTCCTGATATGTTCTCATCGTAAATTTCAGGATATATTATGTACGTAATACACATACAACATACATAGAGGAAAAACAAAAAAGTTGACTGTTCTAAGCTTTAATGAATGATGTTGACACCTGCAAGTGATTGAATCTTCCACATGGAATGTGACTTACAGAGAAACAGTTTCCGGAAATTTAAGACAAAAGGACGATGGGCAAAATAATACTGTACATAACAAAAAGAGAAACTATCTGACTTAATGTGTCAGCAAGATTTTTGACAAAGCTATTAGGTAATGTAAACAAAAGAGTTTCCAGTTTTCCACTCTAGCACGCTCTCAATATAAATTAAAGTTGCCACCTCCTAGTTGCTGACCGTATAGGATATATGTGTTTATTAACTGAACTAGGGTTTGGGTTGATGATATAGTGTCATCCTTTTAGGAGGTCATATTCAGGCAGAAAAGTGATTTCGAACTAAATATATATTCCTTGTCATCTAATTTTCGAACACCGCCTAGAATGTTTAGGACCTTTTAGAATGCCTTAAATGCCTTCTAGCCCTTGAACAATGAATGGAAATGCCAGCAAATGAGAAAGAACAATTGGGTATAGTTCTGATGATGAGTAGTTATTATTATACGATGGTCAAGGTTATCTGCAGATGACACCACCCACCGATTGGCAATCGTTCATAGAGCATAACAAAGAGTCTCAATCTGAAGCTCATAAAGACCCTCTTCATATCCTCTTTCAAAGAACCTTTCTTCTCTAGAAAATTGTATTTTTCAATACCACTTCTTGGAAACAAAAGCGATCTTTCTTAATCACCCTTCCAACGACTGAAGACAGCTCTTTGTAAATTGTTTGCACAGCCTAAGGTTCTTTATGAAATGAGCTGTTCATCTCTGTCGAATACCTTACATTTATTTATTTGCACTCGAAATTACATGGAGAGTCCAACCATCCATGAGCAAACCCCACTTGTACAGCAACAAAAGGACAAACAAATCTCAGCCCAGCAGACACACATACCTACCTATACCGTTTGAGTGCACAAAAAATTCACCGATAGGATAACATTGTCCTTGGCAGAGAAACTCAGACAAACCTTTCATTAAAACCCCATGAGGACGTCAACCTTTTACAACACACACACATACACCATCACAAACATTTTTGGTTTTGTCGTCGTTTTACCGATTCACCGTTGGGATCGTTTTGTTCGTTTTTTTCCTCTTTTGTGAAAAAAAGGAACTTTGCAAAAACAGAATGTCAAACCTCATTTCAATATTACTCTAACGGTTACGATTCACATTTAGCAGGGAGCCGAAGCAGCATGAGAGAAGCCAATTTTTGGGGTGTGGGACCTTCGTCCTTTTTAATGTCACACAGAGCCGTAAACCCTTTCTCCGATGCGTCAAAGTAAAAGTTGTTCGTTTGTGTTTTACGGTAACTAGTGTGAGTTTGTAGGGTTAACGTTGGCAGATAGTAAAGCGTTGGAACTCCAAAAGGTGCAGATTGTGTATAGTGTGTATTGTGCATAGCACTTTGCTTTTGTAGCAATTCCATTCCAAGTTCCTCTGAGGTCCTTTCGATGATGACGGGGGGTGCTAACTATAGCGGTTGCCTTATCCATATAGTCAATTGCACTCCAGTTGCGTTGTGAATTTTAATCAGTCGTATGCGGTCTAGAGGTCGTTTTAATTCAAAGTTTTAGTTCAGTCAAATGAATAGCGAGTTGACTTTAAATTGTTGTGCTTTAAATTGTGATGGTGCAGTGTATTTGTGGACAGGTAGGATATAAAATTACCGTTGAAAAAGTGTTTAGATTTATTAAGCGTAGGTACATACTGGTAATGAGTTGCTGGGTGTTGGTTACATTTTGCTTTTAAAAAAGGTCACTTTAAAATACTTATACTCTCCAATTTATTGTATAAAATAAAAAAAGTACCTTGTGTACAGAAACACAAGGTCCATTCACGTTTGAATTGATTAGGAATCGCACAAAGTCTATAGAGGTATGTCAATGTCATCAAAAATGACAGAAAAACTAATTCCGCTGTTGGCTTTAAGGGCCACCTCATGCAATTGACCTCCTCGGGGTGTTGGCCTTGTAACATGTCAAGGATATCCCCAGATATCGCCAATCGCGTCAAATTAGAGTTCTTTGGGGCCAAGCCTAAAGGTTGACAGTTTGCAAGAGTGTCTGTTAGTCCGCTTGTCACGCACGGCAGCCGACCTTGACTCGATACGGCTAGGAGCTTCCCATAAATGATCCCGAGTGCCATTCCCTCCCTATACCCTCCATTGGAATGCACTAATGCACCCTTGGGGCATAAGTTGACTTAGGATAGGCACACATATCTTTCTCACAGGAAAATAACTGAAGAGGTTAAAGAGGTTGTCAAATATCGACTAGGTAGGTATAGGTATAGTTGGTGTCTCTACTCAAACGGGTTCTAGAATTGTGCTGATAAAAGAACGGCGTTGCTTAAAATGTCAGGTGTTCAAAAAGCCATTAGAGAGAAGAATGGTGGCGCAAGAAACTTGCAAATTGGCCGTTGATAACAGCAAAAGAATAATCTTGCAATGTTTTATGGCAGATGCTGGGGTTGTTGCACAGCTTTTCAGGAGAGGAAAGTTAAACAGTCATATCACATAGAGTTACATATTATAAAAGGTCATATATCACTTTTCAGTCTCCCCGGCAAAATCCTTGGCAATGAGTTGGAAACGCGTTGCGGAACTTTGGTCGCGTTACGGTTCAGGGGTGAGCAGTAGCGTAGTTTTCGTCCAGACAGAAACACAGCCGACCAGTTATTCGCACTCTCAAAATGGTACTTGAGAAGGCCTGGGAGTATTCTACACCTTTACCACATGCTTTAGACAAAAAGAAGGCATAACGACTGCGATCCCCGAGGTAATCTCTGATGGAGGTTTTCAGCACATTCATAAGTGCAAAATTTGAATTGATTTTTCGTTGAAGAAATTCATATTAAAATTTCGAAAGGAAAGAAGGACGATTGGAGGGTAAAAGGAGGATTTAGGGCTATAAAGGAGGTTTGGAGGTTTTGAAATTGTTGGTTTAAAAAAGGAGGATCATCCTCCTAAAAGGATAGATGGGATGGTTATCCATACTACATATTTATAAAATGCAACTTCCGTCTGTTCGTTTCTCCATAACTCTAGAACCATTCGTCCGATTTTCATGATTTTTTTTTACTGATTTACCTATCGATGAATGAAGATCTAATAGCCGCGGTTTCCTTTAAAAAAAAAACTTGATCGTGTATTTTTGTCTTTTTTTTTCTTTATTCACTTTTAGTATGTTATTAAATATTTTAGTTTTACATCAAAAATATATTTTATTATCTTATTAAGTATTTTAGGTAGTTTTACATTAAAATATCCGCGACTTAATTCTTTGAGTTATCTCCGTTAACTGAACTTAATTCTCTAATTTTGTGTTGGCTTTGGGATTGGGAAAAGGAATGTTGTTATTGAAATATTCATATTTCATTTTGGTAGGTAATGAAATATGAATATGGGAAAAATGCTGATTGCGTAAGAATGGCCGCGCGTGCAATTTATATTTAGTGATTTGCACATGCGCGGGGGAAAAGGGGCATATCCGTTTAGGACTGGGGTCTCATCGCGTAACTTTTCAGACGATCATCGTCTCGACGATTGAACAAAACGACGTCGTTTTAAGTTAGCTTCATGTAACAACACAATCGCGTCGTTCAATCGAATCGTCCATCGTTTTCGTTTTGAACAGTTTGAGCAGGGCTGTAAACAAACTGTGACAACTGGAAACCAATAAAAAGGGTATATAATTTGTGTGTGTTGTTGTCTTTTATGTGGAAATGTATGTATAGGTAAAAAGGTAAACATTTTTCGTTGCAGGAAAAATTTTATTGATTAGGGGTTGTAAAATAAGAGAAAATTGGTGAATGCATTTTTCAAAAACCATTTAATGAATCCAATTCTATGATTGTGTACTCCAAAGAGAACATAACAAGGGTGTGATGTGAACTTTCTAGTGTACCAATTTCGATTAACTAAAATGAAGGAAATGGATATTTTTTCTATATTTTCACATTTCACCACACTAATGCAGAATGAAGTGTACTATTTGTAATTATGAAAAATTTGATTGAAGTAATAAATGTTAAAGAATTTGTTTTGCTAACCCTAAATGGAAACAAAATATACCAAAAACGATGAAACGATTGCCAAAGAGCCATCGTTCAATCGAATCGTTTCGACGACGCTACTTGACAGTTAAATTGTTTACGTGAAGCAACAAGAAACGATGATCGTTCAATCGTTTCGACGATCATAGTTTTTTGGTTGTTACACGAAGTAGCAGCATCGTCGAGACGACGTCGTTCGATCGTTTTAGCCTTACGCGATGAGACCCCTGGTTTTGCTGTGTAAGCAAAATGTCGTGGGAAACCGTTACGAATTTGTTTGTGCCGTTAGGCAAAGTGGGATGTGGGGAATAGCCGGGTTGTAGGCTCGGGTGGAGTCTGAGACGTACCTGATGTGTCAACTTAGCCCGTAGGGTGGGTGAGAATTGCTCAGGAGTAAATGGATCGCGGGGAGTAAGGGGGGTGTCAAGAACCGTTAGCCGTATGAACTTGAAAGTTTGTATGTTGATAGATAAGTCAAAACTATTACATGCCTCATTCATCATTTTTCAAAATTCGTCCTATAAGGGTTGAAAAAGGGGTGTTTCTATTTCGCCTTACTGCGCTTAATTTGCTATTATACCATAAATCTGTGTACGTCAAATTAAGAAATGCTTTTAATTGTTAGGTAATACTTCACAGAGTATTTTGAACTAACAATTATTTTTCGGGTCCATTCGGAGGGTGAGATATAATAAATTGAAAATAGATCTTATTTTTCCAAATTCGAACGTACATAATAAGGAGTTAGTGATGCGTAATTAGGTATGCCGTATGCCGTATCTGCGGCTATAGAAAGTGTAAGTCTGTCTCTCTTGAGTTTTCATTTCTGTGAAATAGATATGTCCATTGACTTATGACTTTGAAATTTTGCATACTGGTTCATTTCTAATGACAAAACAATAAAATAATAGCACAACGCAAAAAATATAATTAACTAATCTGTTTTCAATGTTTATCCCGTAAGGCTGTTAGTGTAGATGGATCAGTACAGGTTACGTTGGGTGAGTGATGGGGGGTAAAGGGGTGGTAGGGACTAACACTGGAACTATTTGGCCGATTTTAAAATTTCTTTCAATATTGGCTACATCCTCCGGATCAGTATAGGTTACTTAGGGATAGGAAAGTGTAAGGGGAAACGGGGGTATAAGGCTATCTCCGGAGTCGTTATTTTTTTATACTTGCGCCCACTAAAAAAATAGCATGCAGATATAAATAGTTTACAAAATGGGCATTGCGTATATTACATATAAAAAAGAGGAAAATATATCAACAAACGTACAATGGTAACTTTAAATAAATTTTAATGTTATTTAAAAGAAAAGAAACCGGTGGGCGGAGCCGCGGCCATGGCTAGTTTATAAGTTAAAAATCAAACGTATTCTGCTTTGAAAAAAATGTGTGTAAAAAATAATTTTAGTATGTTCGTTTAAGTACATATGATTTAAAAACTAATAAAAATCAATGAATTGGAATATACTTAAACTTATATAGTTTTTTGTTTATAAGGAATTCCTCGTAAGATTTGGAAGCAAGAACTACAGCGTTGACAACATTGACATACTATACATGGAATGCTAGCAGCCAATTTTTCGTTGAAGCAAACATAAGCACTAGCCCTTTTGGTTCACGGCGGAGAGAAACGAAAACACTCAAATGTCATCGAGCAATAAGTGCGATTTGGTTTGTGTCGAGGTTTGTGTGCTGAGTGTGCCATACTGCCATCTGCTATAGAACGTTTGAAATAATTTGAATAAGTCGTTATTTTTTCGCAGTTGCAATGTTTCTACAATGGATGGCACTGTGTTCTATGTAAAAAATAGCAAAGGCGCGCAGAGGTTGAAATCTCTTTCCTACTTTCGCCGCACTGAACCAAAGGGGCTAGTGCTTATGTTTGCTTCATTTTTCCTCGCAGGTTTGTATGAAACTGACATTTCACTAGCAGTCCATGTATAGTATGTCAATAGTTGACAAGCTGTGACAGTTCGAAGGAGGGGAAGTTAACTAAATTAACAAGAGGCAAAAGTGTGGTTCATTTCACTCAAACTAACAAAACAATACTGTCATGGATTCACGTATTAATTTTTTTTTTTTTTAAATCAAACATGGATTCGACTTGCACGTGATGCGGCCCAACAACAACTCACTACCACATGAAAAGTGAAATGTCAACATGAAATTAGTAACAATAGCTGTCCCAGATTCCAAAAAGTAACTAAATAAACTATCGTTGTTAATTTAGTTAAAATAGTCAAACCTGAAATGCAGTCCCTGCTTAATTTCATTTTTGTCATCATTTGGGTACCTCAATGAAAATACTCATTGAACACACATCAAAGGAGTCTACTACATTTTTGATAATCTATTCGATTCTTCTACACAAGTTCCAGCGAGCAAAGATTCCACTACCTACATACATATATTTCGTTTTTCAAATTCAAGAGCAACTTCAAAGTATTCACTTCGGGAAATAAAAACTGAGATAACCCGCTTTAATCTTTGACAGTAAAAATTAAAACTACCTACCTAGCTATTATTTTTCAATTAACATCAACCCATTAAATTGTGTGAAAAAAGAGACAAGCCACATCTATTACAATGAACTCAATGTGGTGGTTGACTCACCCCGCTGAACAACCACGAGCTGTCACTGTCATCTTGTAATCGCACTGACGTTTTTCTGTTTACCACTAGTTGACAGTTGTGCGAGTAGAATTTTATGTTGTGTTGACAACTTTTTTCTTTGTCTTGCTTTTGTAAAGCGCTCGAAAACTGAATAAATTTGTTTCACCGTTTCGTTGTTTAAGGTAATTACACTACAGTGACTTGTTATTTTATTATTTCATTCGCAGTTTTATATGAACACGAAATTTTAATTAGTTTTCTGCATTCCATTTACAGCTGCTGTCAAAAAAATCAATAGTTTTAGTACAATACTTAGTACACAGCGCGATATAGCCACCAAGAGATAGATGGCGTCAGCATCGAGCAGCAGTGCTCGCCACCTTTTTAGCGACAGCAAGAAACGGTTGTGCGAACGGGTTAGTATTAATGTGAATAACATTGGTTCGGTGGCGCGCCAGGTAGTAAGGGGATCTAAGTCAAATGAGGTAACGTTAATTTTGAAATCGAATTCTGTTAAGAGTAGGTAATTAATTTATTTTGTAAATTTACAGATATTAGCACAAAGTGCGAGAAGTCTAGCTCAAGCTGAATCCATAATGGATACTAGTGCACAGAACTTGCATAAAATGGAGTTAATTCGACAGCATATCGGCTATCAGTGTGATTCAATTAAGGAAAGCGTTAATCAATTGGACTATCTGCAAGAACAAGTTAGCGCTATGGAGAGATAGTTTGATATTATCAATAAAATTAGAATTTAAGCTTGATCTACTTTATATATATGTATATTAATAAGCTGATGGATGTATTAGGTCATTATTTGTTCAAGAAAATTGGCGGAACCGAGAATTTCAAGAGCTTCTCGAAGTTGGGATGGGAAGCAAATAGTGGGTCCTGAAGACTTAAGTTGCGAAAACATAATAGCAACTAAACTGGGTACATATAATGATCCTAAGGTTTTTTGTTAGTTTTTTTCTATGGATTTTCTATGTTACATTCGGCTGGGATTCGAAAAGATAAAACACTATTCTGTTTACTAAACTTTAATTAATCACTTTTATTACAAGACAATATCACTTAAAATCAACTTTTCCGCTTATTTCAATCTTTTCCACTTATTACAATCTTTTCCACTTATTTTAAATCACTACCGATACTATTCGAACTTTGCTTTACACGGTTTAAAGATAAACTATCCTCTCGTCGGATTTCGCAACCCTTTTTATACTCCCCACTAAAGCTTCTCGAATATTCTATACTCCAACCGGAACAATCGAGAATGTACTAGTTTCGTTTTAGACCATTCACCATTCGTTGAGTTTGGAAGATTCGAAGTTTCGAATTCCGTTGAATAAGTTCGTCTACTTTCCATTAGATGGCGTTGTGGTCAATAAGTAGTACTTTTCAATCCACACTACAATATCTATTATAAATAAATAAATACATAGCGTACAATTCCCTTAATTTTCTAAAGAAAAATTTTACCAGACAGAAACTATTAGAAACAACTACTGAACAAAGAGGATTGATCAAGTTATTGCAATCTGTTTCCAGTCATATCTTTATAAGTAAAGTAGGTAGGTACCTAATCCTACCTATCCATGTAAGAACTAGAAGGCCCTCACCTGTTCACAGTAGGCACTGGAATAAATTCTGGAGAATTTAGTTAGATCACATCCACATGCTAGAAGCGCAAAGTATGTAAGTGGAACGCAGCGAGATTTTATGACAAGATTTGAGATGGAGACTAGAGCGAAGAAAGGAATCCAGTGCAAGTGAGCGGACACGCATACGTATACGTAGTATATCAAAATGTACCCACAGAGAGGCGAACATGCTTAAAATATTGCTACAATGAGTTCACTACATCGTCGTAGTTACAGTCACAGTGGTACAGCACATTCATCAGATAGGCTGTTATATACAGACTCAGTGCATTAAGGACGATCTGTGCAACCCATCTAGGATGACGCGGTGTTGGCCTTCGTCATATCTTATGATATGATATGATTCCCTTAGACAATCTTAATGATCAGATGTTAAGGATAACAGGGCCAATAAGAATCAACTGAAATTGCAAGAATAAAGGAAGATGGCTCCTCTTGTGTTGGTTACCACAGCTTCAGTTGAGTCCATTGTGTCCAGTCACGGGAAACATCTATTGCATACGCGTTGGAAACAAGAATTACCGCTTTTATTTGGGCCACCTCGATTTAGTATTAATCACAGCACAGGTATGTATTTGTAAGCTTTGTTGTATCCAGATTCTCCAGCTTGTCCTAAGAGTAAACGAAGGTGTAAAGTTTGTTTACCTACTGGAACCACCCTGATTTAAGTATGAATCTCAGGAGTTCCTTATGATCCACATTCTCCAGATCCTTTAGTTTATCGAAGAAGTATAGCTGTTGAGAATCCTCTGTCAGCTTTTTTTAAGGGCTGGGCACTCGCAGAGTAGGTAGCGAACAGATTCAATTTCTTCAACGTCCCTACAGCTTCTGCGAAAGTCATTATGCAGTATCTCCCAGTTTCGCATGTACGACTATCGCACAGTGTCCAATAGTGACCCCTGTAAGTATGCGCATATCCTTGCGACTCCGTCTGATCATGATTTTGGATCTCTTTGTACTCACTTCTGGCCATAGTTCTTTTATGTGCCAGCAGGTATATTGAGATTGGTCCAGAGTAGGTTTGTTCTACTCCAGAATTCAATGTCAGTCTTCCTTGGATGCGTGCTTAGCGGAGCGGCAATGTGCCGTCTCTTTAGGTCATTAGCCGCTAGGGTTAGAGTAGCAGTTATTTCCGCTTGAAATGCACTGCAGTCATCGTTGATTTTTAATTATTTTCGCAGGTTAAGTGTTTCACTGAAGATACCGAAGCGACGGTATAGATGGCTATCTCCCCACCCTCTTCTTCTGTAACAGATTGTACTCCCATTGGTAGTGAATCGCATTTAAAAAACAAAGAGTGGGGGGCAGATAGGTAGTCTGTTGTTATCTTCGACGCGCTCCATTGGGTTTCAATAGAGGCGTACCCATAAGGTTTGGATGACCATATTCCAGACCACAAACCACAAGCCACTTGTGTTCCAGACTCTCTTAGTCTGATTGCGGTTTTGACCGCCTTGCTAAAACTACAGTAGGTATAAATATCCAGAGGGGTGAGGTTTAGCTAACCACCGTGGGTGTTGTTCCTAAGGAACCCGTTATCCCAATGTATACCACCCTTTGGACTTTAGTGAGGTTTGAAAGATGGTATTTTTTTTCAGTGGCCTTCCACCACACGAATAAAGGAAGAGAAGAGAGCACTGCTTCAATAGCCATGACGTGGCAAGTCATGTATTAGACTTACAAGATGATCCCAAACATTGATATATGTATGAAAAAAAAAAACGAGCAGAAATAACAACTATCACCTAACGCAGTTCCTAAGTGGTCACGGAGGCTATCGCAAAGACCTACATCTGTTCGGCACGAAAAACTACTCTTTTGCCCAGAGTGTGCAGAGCAGGAGGAAGGTGCTGAACACGGAGTATATTCCAGATTTACGGAATGCAGAAGGAATCTGGGCAACCAGCAGATTACTTCTGCAGCTGGGAATATTATATTATTATATTATATTATTTTTCAAATTTGTAGTTAAACAAGATTAAAACTTTTTTACTTTAAGGTTAAAGGTCCTTATAGCGGAGCTGTGTAGCTGTAGGCATAGGTTATAGTAAATTGAAGTCATTTTGGATTAAACATCTGCGACTATAATAATTTTCTTTGAATGTAAGCAAAATCATTTAACGAAAATCTCATTCTCCACACTCATTGAAAAAAAAAAAAAAAAAAACTTAAAAAACTTTTCTTCATCCTCATATTGTATGTAGGTAAGGTACCCAACCCATGCCAGGTATATCTACCGAACGTATAGTAAGTTTTCTAATTTTTTTTTTGCCCGCTCAGTCAGCTTATTTAATCTGCTTCCGCATACCTACGTACGTTTTGAATTTCATTTCAGTCTAAGAGGTGGCGGTTCACCAATGCAACCATAAAGCCATAAATTTCTTCTCAAGTCGTGCAACTTCTGCTGAACTTTAATAAGTTTTCCAACTATACCAGCAGGTTGGTGTACGACTGTACAAGAAGGTAAGGTGCTGACTTATCTTATAGTAGACAGATGTATACATAGCCATAGGCAATGTAGTAGATTAGCGGGTCTCATATAAGAAGTGTAATGTAAATACGAAGTTGTCTGAGAGTCCTTGATGATGAGTAACGAGTACACATAGCCGTGTACGTTGACACTGTTTCAATTCACGTTATCTGTCTCGTACTTTTCGACGAAATGGTTTTTGGTATTGGAGTTTGAGTGAATGTTTACGTTTGAGAGCAAGAATGCTTTAAAAAGTGACTTTCGGGAATTTATTTATAATTTTAATGAAGCTGTTTTCGCTGGAGCTGCGTGCTATGAAGATGGTGTAAATTAAACGAATCGACTTTGATTTTGATTGTTTAATATTCTGAAATAATTACATATCGTTGTTATTCATTAGAATTAAAATAAATTGTAAAATATTACTTACAAAGGTGTGTTTCTTCTACAAGCACGCTCCATTAAATGAGAATCGAGATCGGGAACGCTTAACGAAATATGGAGGGTATATCCCATTCCATTTTACATTTTTGACGAAAGAGTGCGTTCGTTCGTTCTCATTTAATGTACGTTTACATAAAATTTCTGTTCGATTGGGCTTACATTTATATGAATTCAAGTGGGCTTACGATCTACAAATCGCTCATTTACTAGAAGACTGTCATAACTCAAAAAACGCGATTTTTGAGTTAATGATGCAGAAATATTCGTTTTATGATGCTTCATTATTGTGTAAAAGTTTCGTATTAATATCCTGTATACCTTCCGCGTTAGAAGAGAATATGCCGTTATTTCATTTCATATATCCTAACATTTTTTACTCATAAGAGCGACATATCTCAGTTTGCTACAGTCGTCATCGTGTGTTAGTTGGTTTGCTTTTCTAAAAAACTGGCATATTTTGTGTTGTGACATTATTCGTTAAAATGTTATGATATTTGTAATGTAGATAAATTTCATATAAAGTGCATTATTTCGTGTTGTGACTGATTTGTTGAAATATTTAACTTGAATCAAACTCCATATACTGCAACATGTGACGTTCTTGATGAAAAAAATACTTTCGTCAACTGAAGTATTTCTTCTTATGACGTTATTTTTGTAAAAAAGACTGGCTGTTTAGAAGTCAGCCGTTTATATTATAAGACAATGTGTCGTTGTTGAAGATAATTTTGTCGATGGAAACTCTCAATAGATCTCAATAACTCAAAATGAGACGAAATTGTTGATAAAAATTATAAATTTTTAGAAATAATACACAATGGCCACCGCACACGGAATGATTTCTGCCGGCATAATAAATTGTATACAGGAACTCTTTTTCATTGGAGTGCATTTTTTTCTTCGAAATGTAAGAATAGAATAGGAACTATTAATTAAATATGAAATAAATGATAAATATTTTAATTCATACATTTTCTATGGCCCGCTTATCCATTAAGTGGGTCGCGGGTGTAGGTTGCTGAAGTGGACCCTCCATACCTTTGTCTATGGTTTCGTTATCTAATTTGTCTTCAGTTCGATCAATACCACCTTGAGTTTGAACAGAATACTTCTTTTTCGAATCACAGCGTGTCCGGCTTCGTTTTTTATCCAATGATATCTATAAGGCGATGTACGACATGTTCAAGTTGATCTTAGTCTTGCAATTTTTCGTACGTCCACGTTCACGTCTTATTCATGGAAGCAAACACTCGACCGTGCGTCGATCAATAGAATTTTTCAAGTTTATTCAAATGGGAATAAAACAGTATGATTACACGATAAAACAGGGTTTTTCTCATAAACACAGGAGTAATTTTTCTACAGGATTTTCATTGAAATTGGCATGGTTAGCCATACACAAAACAAAGGAGACTCTGTGCATTCCTTAATTGAGAGGGAACGGAACGAATGCTTAAAAGTGGTCCCATTTATACTCCCGAATTATTTTTTTCAATAATCCGATCGGCGAAAAAAACAGGAGATCCATTTATTGTAAAATAGCTTTGTTTTGAGAATTTTTTTGATTTAAAAATGCTGGCAAATGACATTGCTCCGTTAAATATGGTAGAGCTGAAACGTTCACAAGTAAAAATACTTAAAATTTAATGAGAATCACCAAATTCAGTTTTTTACAAATCTGCATACACTAAAGAGCAATTCAAGTAGGGTAGTGTACTCAAAAAAAGAAGTTACGCTGAAGATATTTTCTTGTTATTGAATTATTATTTTTATTAATTAAATACTAGAAGTAAAGGGTGTTTTTCTAGAGTTTTGGTTCTTAAATTGGCAACTCTGTTTCTACAGATTGTCAAATGGCAGTTGAAAGTTGATTTGTGGTAAGTACGTTTTGCCATTTTACGATGAATGAACTCCAGAACAACGAGTGCAAATTGTGCAAACTTATTTTGAAAACCATGGTTCGGTTCGCCCGAAATTTAAAAAGTAATGGCAAAAAATTATTAGCTATTAAATAAAGCTAATATCATAGACATTAATATTAGCTGGAAGTATTTTATTCCATATTGTATTTGTATACCTTTAAAAAAAACTCCCTTTATATTAAGTTCAAAAAGTTCAAATTATAAGACTTTGAAAATGAAATGACTAAGTACAAAACTATTGTTTTTTTTCTCAATAATAACGACATATTCGAACTTATGACACTCCTATGAATATAATTTTTGCAACAATAACGTCACAATTCGAAGTAGGGAATATTTTCGTTCAGGTAAAAACCATAAAAGACTAGTTGTTGTCGATTTACCTTTATGGATATATTAAATTTATAAAAGTTTACTAGTTAATTTCGAAATTATAAGATTTCTTCAGATTTCTGCAAGGCGGTAGTCAATTGAAAACTTTAAACATGTTTTCTGCAAAATCGAGTTTTTTGAGTTATGACAGTCTTCAAGTAAATGAGCGAAATTATAATGCAATATATTTTACTTAAGTGTAAATTTGGGCGACAACATCCCGCCCCCCGTGAATCGACGTATGAGATTCACCAACAATATCTAATTTGGCTAATTTCGACGCGGGCCGTCTTATAGTGCCAGATGTAGTTTTGACTACCGCCGATCGTACTTGACCATCGGGCGCCGGAGAAACCTCTACTACCCTGCCACGCTTCCACTCACCTCTACTTTCATTGTCATCGCATACTATAACGTAGTCCCCTACCTTTATCGGCTCAACCTTCTGATGCCACTTCGTACGTCGGGTTAGTGTAGGAAGATATTCCAAAACCCACCTTCTCCAAAAGATTTGCTTTAATTGTTGTAGGACATGCCACTGCTTACGAAGGCAAATATTTTCATCAACTGCTGGTGTATGTATGTAGTTAGGGCATCCAAGTAGAAAATGATTTGGCGTTAGCGGTTCAGCCTCATTACTTTCCACCGGAAGATGAGTAAGAGGACGCGAATTTACCAAGTTCTCAGCTTCAATCAAGAAACTTTGAAGAGTGTCTATTTGTGGAGCCTTCTCTTTCAAAGTAATGGATAAGACGGTCTTAACGCACCGTATGAGTCGCTCCCATACTCCTCCTGCTGACGGATTCCCTGCTGAGTTGAATAACCACTCAATACCTCGACGTGTGCATTCATTTTCTAAAGAGTTCCTCATGACGATCCACTCTACCTTGCTTGCCCCGATGAAGTTCGTCCCACAATCGCTCCTCAATCGAACTGCAATACCCCGGCGGTTTATAAAATTGCGCAGACACAAGATTACTGCATCGCTAGATAGATCCCTAGCAATCTCCATATGAATTGCCCGCACTGACAGACAAGTAAATATCGCAACCCATCTCTTTTCCCGTCGTCGTCCGATAGATACTTGCAGTGGCCCGAAGTAGTCAACACCTGTATAAGAAAATGGTCGAACGTACGGAGTAAGTCGATCAATGGGTAACTGGCCCATTAGCGGAGGATCGGGAACTGCTGAACGATTTTTACATAGCTGACACATCGCTTTTGCAGATCTTACCAGTCGACGAAGGCTTGGTATCCAGAACTTGGAACGTATAGCGCAGACAATAGCCTCTTGATTTTGGTGTTGGAAAATTTCATGATAGTGGCGAACTATCAGCTTCGAAAACGCATGATATCTTGGCAAAATTATAGGTCTCTTAGCACTGTATGGTAGGCATCGTGCGTTATCTATGCGTCCACCCAATCGCATAAGATTATTTTCATCAAGCATTGGCGTCAATTTAAATATCGGACTTTTCTTCGAAACAGGTCTTTTCGATAAAAGAGATTGCATTTCATCTCGAAATGCTGCTTGCTGGACCAATCCACAAAGTAGTAATTCGGCTAGCCTCATTTCCTTAACTGAAAGCTTCTTAGTCGATGATGTTACTTGAGTTGATTCCGGTTTTCTATTTTTTCTAAGTGAGTTTTTAAATTTTTCTAATGCTCGTTGGAACCAACACACAACTTTCAGCAATCTGTCATAACTCGAAAATTTTTCAAAGGGGATAATCGATGCGTCATTATCAACTGACAAAATAAAATGTTGGCGTCTTTCTCCTGTTTGTTCATGGGCAGTAATATCACTTGGTAACTTTGGCCAATTCTCCTCGTTCTCTTTCAAAAACGATGGGCCCTCTATCCACACCGACTCGGTAGATGGCAATGATGTGACATGAGGTCTTGTTCCTTCGTCAGCTGGGTTCTGTTTTCCCGGTACCCATTTCCAATTACTGACATCCGATCCATCTAATATCTCGGCAATCCTATGGGCGACGAACTGTTTATAGCTCCTGCTATCGGATCTGATCCAGTGATTTACAGTTTTCGAATCTGACCAAAAAAATATTTGACTTGGCTTGACTTCATGATTATTGACTATAAGCTCTTTCAACCGCACACCCAATACGGCTGCTTGAAGCTCGAGCCTTGGTATCGATAGGACTTTTAAGGGACTGCATCTTGTTTTTCCCATAATAAAAACCAAGTTTACATCGTTGTTGAAGCTAATACGCCAATAACCGACAGCAGAGTAGGCCATCTCGCTTGCATCTACAAATATGTGGAGTTGGATGACTGCATTTAAATTAGTCAAATGCGAGTGGTAACACCTTGGAACTTTGAACGTCTTTACACCATCAAGCTGCTTATACCAATTATACCATTTAGCATAGATATCCATTGGTATTTGTTCGTTCCACCCAACACTTGCTTTCCATAACCTTTGCAATAAGAGCTTAGACGTTATGGTTATATTTGCTAACAATCCAAATGGGTCAAATATGGACATGGCAATGCTCAATACCTGACTTTTAGTAGGCCTTACTGTTCCAGTCAATACCCCTTGAGGAATCCTACCGAAGTTTAAAACAAAGCAGAAATGATCGTCCCTTGAATCCCAGAACATTCCGAGAATTTTCTGTCTTGTCGAGTCGCTTTGGCAAATATTTGTTAGATCTACTCTTTCACCTGAGGATTTATTTATTGCACGCAGAAAGTCGACTGAGTTGGACACAAAATCTCTTATTTCGAACCCGGCATGACTATGGATTTCTATCACTGCTTTCGCTACGTCGATAGCTTCTTGGCAGTGTCGAAGCTGTCCACGTAGTCGTCAACGTAGTGGCAGTCTATAATGGCCTTAACAGCTCGCGGATATAAAACTTTGTATTCGTTGGCATTTAAATTCTTTATATATTGGGCTGAACATGGGGAGCTCTTAGATCCAAATATCATTGAACTCATCACGTACGTATCTGGCTGTCGAGACTGATCTCCATCCCTCCATAGAAATCGTTGTGCATTCTGATCTTCCCTTCGTATATTCACACGAAGAAACATTTCGCGAATATCTGCACATATGCCGATTATTCTCTGTCGAAATCCAAATAATATTGCTAACAGCGACTTAGGTTGGTATGCGTCCGGACCTTTTAAAAGCATTGAGTTTAGCGATATTCCGTCCACTTCTGCGGCAGCATCAAAGACTAATCGCAACTTGTTGCCTTTATTAATATTGCAGACAGCAAAATGCGGAAGGTACCATATACGATCCCCAGTATCGATATCTTGTGGCAGTAATTGTTTGGCATACTTTTTATCTATATACTCTTTGATTTTAGACCTGTACCACTCAGCAAATTCTATATTCTTGTTCATTTTATTTTCAACTGTTTCAAGTCGCTTTAATGCCATTCCGTAACTTTCAGTAAACTCGACATTATCAGATTTCCATAAAAGTCCAGTTTCGTATTGGTTCTTCATCTTCCTAGTCGTTTGCTTCAAAATAATTTCAGCCCTTCTGTCATTTTCTGAAACTACTGGCTTAGCTGACTTAATTTCAAAACTGTCCATCGCGAAATACTCTGCTACTTGCTTATGCAATTCATCCAAATGATTTTCGTCACGACTTACACAGCAGACAACGGCATCTGTGTTGTTGTCCATATTTGAACCAAAAAGCGTCCAACCCAACTTCGTATTGTGAGCGGCAAAACCTCTACCAAAATTCAATACATTTATCGGCCTTACCAGATTCGTGTGCGGTATACCAATTAATAGCTGTGGCATGGCATCCACATAATCTTCAATAAGGATTTTTCCTAATTCCCCACACTGTTTCTGAAATTCCCTTAAATTTAAACTTTGGGCTGGCAATAACAGATTCTTCGTGGT
Organism: Cheilosia scutellata; assembly: GCA_955612985.1. Lineage (NCBI taxonomy): Eukaryota > Metazoa > Arthropoda > Insecta > Diptera > Syrphidae > Cheilosia > Cheilosia scutellata. The sequence continues at coordinate 88,260,864 of OY015311.1, forward strand.
ACGGACATTCCTCATTTGATATTTTATCGCATCATTATACACCCCAGAAATTTCGAAATCAACTCGTTGGGATATTTCACTTGTTGTCTGGTTACTTATCCATCGAAGCGACAACAAATCGGATACACCCTTTACCCCTATTGAATCAGCAACCCTCTCCTCAACTAATGAAACTTTTGCCCCTTCATCAATAAATGCCATAACTACTTGTGATCCTATCGGCCCAGTCAACCTAACGGGCAGAAACTTGAAAAGAGTTTTTTTGTTTGTGTCTGTATGTTTATTTTCAATAGCACTGACTACGGTGTTATTACCTACTTCTTGCAAAGGCTCATGTTTTGTCATAGGATCGGTGACACTAATACTACTAACAGTTGCAACGGCAGTGTGTGTTGCAGCAGAATTAGATTCCGACGGCATATTATTTGCTGTCGTATTCATATCGGATGTGGCAGCGGAATTATTGGCGTTCTTCTCACTAGAATCGTGAAGAAGTCGATTGTGATTCTTACGGCAGGCGGATATACCACACTCTCGACGATAAGGACACTTGGCAATGACATGTCCTGAGCGTAAGCAACAGAAGCAGATGCGGTTCACCTTGACGAGTTTCCATCGTATGTCAATAGCGGAGCGTCTGAATTTGGGGCACTGATATACTTGGTGATCCTCTTGGCAAACTATGCAGACCGGTTTCTTGTGTTGTTCTTCTGTGACTGCACACACGACGTTTACGTGTTTGGACCTTTTGTCATGCGTGGTACTACTCGGTGTGATTTCAGTTGCGATGGCAATATATGTCGCTATTTGTCGAAGCCAATTGTTAAACTCGCGAATCGTAGGATATAATGGCATAATTGAAAGTGTGTGTCGTGCCCATTCTTCCCTTTTATTTAATGGTAATTTACTGACTAGCTCGTCAAGCAATGTTGGATTTGATAAATGGGACGACGCCGAAACATTCTCCAAAAAAACTGTCAGGTTAGAGACCAGAACACTATAATTAACGATCTCGTTGATTTTGGATTCGTTTATCGTTGGAAAAGTCCTTACTTTAGCCAATTGGCTTCGTATAAGAATTTCTGGACGACCATAATGAAATTCGAGTGTGCTGATTATAGCACCGACACTATTTGGATGGATTAGGAGTGCTTCAACCATACGTTTGGCATCTCCTCTAAGAGCCTTTTGCAAGCGTGACAGATTTTCTAAATCTGTGTAGCCATGAGCGGCTGTAGTTTCCTTGAAGGCGACAATGAACATTGGCCATTGCTCGGGCTGACCGGAGAACTCTGGCAAATCCTGACATTTGCGAATAGGTTTTTGTTGCGTTTGGTAAAGTGGACTAGACTGGCTGGAGGTGGTTGGCAAAGGTGGTAAATGTATGGGCAGAGAATGCGCGAATGAATATGGATCGTAAGCGTAGGTGGCAGTAGTAGTAGAAAAATTATGGTTGTACATACCTGGCAAATATGTGCTTACTTGTGGTGGTGCACATGTGGTCTTACACGGTGGTGCGTAGTACGATCCGGCTGACAATGAAGCATTGAGGTTGGAAGCGGCGACTACTGGGGCAGATGATGCGGCGGCGGCTGGCTCGGCAACAGTTGATGCAGCGGCGGCTGGTGCTGCGGAGACGATGGCTGTAGAATTGGTGGCACATGTTGAAGTTGTAGACGTCACGGCTGTGGACGTAGAGGTGTTGGCGGTGGCGGCGGCGACGGCATAAGTAGATAGTAGTTGTTGCAAATTCCTCCTTTCCTTTTCAGAGGCAGCAAACGACAATTGCAACTCGGCGATTTGTGCATTGAGTCTGGCAATAGTGAGCACGTGGCTGGGTTCACCATTTCTTCCCAATTGCTGAGGAGGAGGCTGTGGTGTTGGCGAAGGTGGTGGCGATGATGAAGGCGATTGTGATGGCGAAGGCGACGGCATCGTACGGTCGGAATATATCAAATTTTTTGACTTGCTTCTTGTAATGGCGCCTTGCATCAATAAAAATTTTCCACACACCGAATTACCTTTAATATTAAAGATGTTTTCGCTGGAGCTGCGTGCTATGAAGATGGTGTAAATTAAACGAATCGACTTTGATTTTGATTGTTTAATATTCTGAAATAATTACATATCGTTGTTATTCATTAGAATTAAAATAAATTGTAAAATATTACTTACAAAGGTGTGTTTCTTCTACAAGCACGCTCCATTAAATGAGAATCGAGATCGGGAACGCTTAACGAAATATGGAGGGTATATCCCATTCCATTTTACATTTTTGACGAAAGAGTGCGTTCGTTCGTTCTCATTTAATGTACGTTTACATAAAATTTCTGTTCGATTGGGCTTACATTTATATGAATTCAAGTGGGCTTACGATCTACAAATTATAATGCAATATATTTTACTTAAGTGTAAATTTGGGCGACAACAGAAGCAGTAGGTAGGTATCTACTGTTGAACTAAATGTAAGTCAAGACTGCATGCCATATTGCACATCTATCTAATGACCAAAAGATGCAGTGTTTTCAAGCTATATGCTTATACAAGCAATATTTAAAAAAAGTTTAAATCTGCAATGCAAATCTCTAGCAATTTTTTATCTACTTCCCAAAGCAACAGTTTTTTATTTTTATTTTATTTCAACATTTGGTATTTTGATTACTTAACTTACTTATGCGACTCTACCTACAGTTCGGGGTGAACAGAGGCCTAAACTAACAAGTCTCTCCAGTTAGCACGGTCCTTAGCTAACTCCCTCCGCGGTTGCGCACTCCAAATTGTATGAGGTCGGCTTCTAATTGCGCGCGCCACTTAAGGCGAGATCTTCCTCTACGGCATTGTCCATCCGGGTTAGACTCGAAGACTCTACGAGCCAGAATTATTTCCATCCGCTCTACATGTCCTATCCTAACCATCTTAGACGACAGAATCGCAGTTTTTCACCGAGGTCTATGTGGCTGTATCTACAGCTTCGTCGTTGAATCTTCTTCTCCGAAGCTCGTCAATGCAAACGGGACCGAACATTTTACGAAGAATCTTTCTCTTGAAGCGTGCGAGGATATCTTCACCCGCTTTAGATATAGTCCAAGCTTCAGCACCATAAAGCAGGACTGGGATGATCAGGGTCTTATTCAGAATCTCCTTAGTTGTTCGGGATAGGGCTCTAGTACTCAATTTAGGATCTTGTATATGCGATGTTAAGGAGATTCGGAGTCTGATACCTCTGTAGTTGGCGGAGTTGAAGGGGTCTCCTTTCTTGTGGACAACTAAAGGGTCCGCCATCTAACGTTTTTTTTTTTTCAACTAGTGCTTATTTCGCGAATGGTAACACTTAGCTCATGTCTGATTTGACAGATAATTAGTTTTATCCTTCCGCTAAACGAATATGGTTGTGTATACGCTTGAACAACGCTGGGAAATATTGCGACATTACTTTGAAAATCATGGTAATGTTGCAGAATGTGTGCCAAAAAAATCATCTTTTCAGATGAAGCTCATTTTGATCTTGGCGGGTATGTAAACAAGCAAAATTGTCGCATTTGGGGCACAGAAAACCCGCACGCATACATTGAAAAGCCGATATACCCAAAACGAGTCACTGACACTGTTTGGTGCGGATTTTGGTCCAGAGGCATAAATGGTCCATTTTTCTTCGAAAATGAGCAAGGAGTGGCCGTTACATTCAATGGCGATCGTTATCGGGCCATGTTGAACGAATGTTCGTTCACAAAAATTGAAGAGGAGGATATTGGCAACATTTGGTTTCAACAGGACGGCGCTACGTGCCACACAGCCGAAGCTACACTCGATGTTTTGCGCCCTGTTTTTGAAGATCGCATTATCAGCCGCAGAACTGATGTCGTTTGGCTACCGCGGAGCTGCGATTTGACACCGTTGGACTATTATTTGTGGGGTGCCGTAAAAGATAAGTGTTACGCCGACATGCCAGAGACAATTGACGCTTTAAAGGACAATATTCGTGAAGCCATTGGTGAAATACAGCTGCACACAATCGATAATGTGCTTAAAAATTGGACCGATCGTGTAGGCTACTGCATGGCCGGCCGAGGCAGCCATTTGAATGAAATTATTTTCCATTATTAACCGCAAGGATTGTACTTTCAAATAAAAAAAGAAATTTGAGAAAATATTCAGTAGTTTTTTTTTATAGCATTTTCAAAAAACAAAAGTTATTTGGCGGACCCTTTATATCGTATGCTGAGATTTCACTAATCAGGCATGCATTCATCTGACCAATTTTTGGAAATGAGTTGATGCGTGGTATGTACCTAGTAATCTCTAACTGCTCGAATGCTTGGAAGGTAGACCGTCAGGGCCCGCAGCTTGTTCTTCAGCTTGGATACCTACTGCTATCGCGTACTTTGTTTTGGTCAGGTTGGCGGAATTTTTCATAGTCTATTGAATGGTTTTTTACCTGGCACATCCCATTGCAGTTCCTGGATGGCAGTTTTGTCAGTCTTGTATCAGTCTAGAGCCTCTTCTAGTTGTAGCACGCCACATATATATGTGTCTCTGACGTAATTTTGACGTCATCGTATGGTCCCATAATGTATGGGATAAATGCCGTGCACAAGCTCTCTTTGTGCACTCTCTGTTGACGTCAGAGCCACATATATATGTGGCCTGCTACATATCGTGTACTAGCAGTAGCACCTTAAAGCAGCCTTTTCGGAGGCTTGTTGTTGTTTCATAACAAGTTCGCTTTTGTGTGGTAGGGAAGTTACCCCAACGCGCACAACCCCCAACCTGGAGGACCAGTTCCATAGTATAGGCTCCAGTAACCCCACTTCGGAATGTTAGCGCTACGTTTGGGCCCATTAAGGGTTCATCCGCCACCATCAAATCTTTTCCAATATCCTGGTGTAGTATTGAAGATCTCTAAAGAACTGGATTCCTAATATGTCGCGAAGTAGATCTAATAAGGTTGTCACTAGATGGTTCAGCCTGACTGGAACTGTAGGCGCCACCGGTGATTCCATATAAGGAGTTCGTCCGGGGCTATCACCTGAAACAAGAGGAGCGGTATCTCGACCGCTGCCACCAACGACCTTGCAAAGGGGTTTGGTACCCAATCTCCAGTCGAGGTACTAGGTACCCGGCTATTACTAACGTGGATGTGAAAGTAAGAGTCGATAGTGAGAGGCTAGTGTGAGGATGCTTGTGTTTTAACTTGATCCCATCACCACCGTTTGACGGCCATTTGATTGCTTGAATTAAATAATGGGCTAGCTAATGGCTTTCAGTATAAATTGATTCAATTAATTTTTATATTTTGACTGGAGTTCTTTCGTCTTGATGTCGCCAAGTTGGTTTTGAAGGTAATGCGGAAAACGAACCATTTTCAATGGCCACCTCTTTCGACACTCATTTAGTGGACATCCGGCAACTTTCTCTTGCTTCATCTTTATAAAGTAGTTAGTGGAAGTCTTTCATTTTATTCTTTCAATCAGTGCAACATAAATTAATTGCAAAACTTAAATCCTCTTTCTTTGTCCCCATTCCCATTTTGCTTCTTCATTTTCGTCAACGAAATTACCTGCCAATTAAATCAGCTTTCACGTCGTATTAGATTCTTCCAACAATCATTCGCTTTCAATCAGTCAATTATAGGGAGGATGAACGTGGTGTAAAATCAATTGAACTGAGGGACTTAAACTAGGTAGGTGACCCTCTAATTAATTACTGTAGGTAAGGTGGCATATATGCCTTGAACTTGAACAGATTATGTGAGTTTCTGGTGGTGAAACAAAGAATCTTGCTATGCTTCGCCGAATCATCCAGTAGGTTAGGTTAGGTTAAATAGGGGTATGAAAGAGATGTCTCATACGGCACTAGGCACCAAAAGGGCCCATCGCGATCCCTAGAGGGAACCAATTGCAGTGACCTACAATGGAAAAACACCTAAACACTTGCCCTTGAGAAAACCCCAATTTCCCTGCAAAAACCAAGTAGCCCCTTGTAGTTGGTATTGTCTATCTCCTCCAGATGTTGGAAGAATCATCCAGTAACTTATATTTTTTTAAAACGTGTTGATACATCAGAGACCAGAAAACAAGGTCTGTGCCCTTTACACGTCTACAGTTTCTAATTATTATTTATACAAAACTCATAATTGCAACAAGACATTGGCGCCGAAATACGTAAATATTTCAAAATTGCTATATTGCTCCCTCTAAAGGTAGGAGCGAATTTATTGTGCCCTATGGGTTAACATAATATAAAAACTTTTTCATCCCCAGAATAGAGATTCCCTAGTGTATTACGTTTATTCAGAGTAGTTGCTCGTAAACTTAATTCGATGCACTTGTTTGAAGTAAAATCACCACCGGATGAGGTATCCTTTTTGTGCAGACAAACTTTACCCATCAACTTAGAAATTGATGAAACTCGAATCTATAACTCATATGGTTGTATAAGGTATGCCAAAGAAGATAATGATGGTAAAATCGTGAGAAACAGTAGGGTTTTCAAAACTTTAAGATTCACTTATACGTTGGTTTGGTATCTACTTAGTATATTCGAACTCGATAGTCGATACGCTTGTTACAAGGCGCTTTGCATAAGCCAGGATAATAGTTACCTGGAAGTGCAATTACGTAGATGTAGCTAAACATATTTTAAATCTCCAGAACGCCTGTTCAATGAACTCTGCATGTTACTGGAGTCCCATTGAAACAGGTGGAGAAGTTTAAGTATCTCGGGGTCTTATTCACGAGTGATGGAAGGAGCAATGCCGAGTTTTCCTGTAGGATTGGACAGGCTGTGTCAATTTTGAGACAGCTTGGTCATTCTGTTATTAGGAGGACTGAACTTGGTGTCAAAGCTAAGTTGTCAGTCTTTATTTAATTCGGTGTTTGTTCCAACTCTTACCTATGGTCATGAGGTTTGGGTAATGACCGAAAGAATAAGATCGCGGATACAAGCTGCCGAAATGAGATTTCTCCGTTGTATTGCTGGTGTGACTCGTAGAGATCGCATTAGAAATACCAGAATACGTGAGGAACTCAATGTCGAGCAGCTACTTCTCCGGATTGAGCGGTCCATGCTTCGGTGGTTTGTGAGCGAGTGGTGAGCGAGTGGAATCACCTTAGATCTCCGGAAAAGCTCAAATAACATCTTAAGATGATCTCAAAAAATTCAACGGGTCTACTACAGCGCTTAATATTTGGGGCTGATGCTGGACAGAAAGCACTTACGGAGAGAAATATTGCCGAACGCGCTTGGAAATCCCTAGTGGCTCTATACTCCTGCAAAAGGGCTGTTAGATGGGGCTTCAACACAATATAAAATGCATTGGCTTTATATACTGCGGTCATAAGACCGATAATTCTATAGATCTTAGAGAAAACTCAGCACTTAGCATGCTTGTGCATCACGAGCGCATTGAGGATATCTCCAACCGCTTACTTACTTCCACAAGACATTGTCAGTAAAGAATATGCCATAAACGTGGCTATCAGATTAAGGGAAGGGAAACTCTAGAGAGGGCAACCGTCTGGGCACGCCAGCATTCTTCTACAGATGCGATCCCCTTGCCCACTACTACCGATAATCTGCCTACGAAAATCAACTTCGAAAAAGGCTTCACCTATGAAATACCGGACAGAAACCAATGTGATTCACAAAATGTTGTACACAAATCACTGTCAATACATATTCACAGTTGGTTTTAAGACACTGGAGGGAGTGGGCGCTGGAATCTTTTCGGAAGAATTGAATCTGGGCCTCTCGTTCTATGTTCTGTCTTTCGAAACACTGCAGTGTCTTCCAAGCCGAAACTACAGCTTTTCGTCAAGCTACAGCGATTAATTCGGTATCACATAGGGATATCGTCATATATACATTGATAGCCAGGCTGCAACCAAATCCCTTATATCCATCGGCGAAATAAGAGCTAAGGCGGTGGAGGATTGCCGCGTATCTCTTAACGAGATAGCTGGACAGTATAACCTCACCCTCTGCTGGGTGCATGCAGCACTTTCCTACACTAGACAAATAATTCACGCGGACGCAGCAAGCAGAGCAGGGTTCAGATAGAAACATCTAGGATACTGCCTACTGCGATACTACTATGCTCACATGGCCAGCTCTGGACACAAAGCGATCCAAGGAGCTTCTTCGACTTAAAAGATCCAGCATCTCGAAAGTCGTTAATGTGATCTCCGGATACTGCATATTAGACAGACACGCGTAAAGGCTCGGTCTGCCATACAATGACTTATGTAGAAGCCACAGAGATGAAGAGGAGGACGAGTCCGTTACTCACTTTTTTGCAGTTGCCCTGCCCTGGCCAATCTAAAAAAGGCCCACTTAGGAAACTATTTTCTCAATGCTCTCAGTGATCTAGGTCTAAATAATACCAGCGCCGCTCACATTCTTAGCTTTAAACCGCTCCCCAAATCCCAGTGGTATGCACAATGGGCCGAATAACGGCCTAGAGAGAGCCACTTTAAAACTAACTAACTACATATAATGTATAGGTATGTTCGCACAATATATAAATAAAATATAAATCTTAGTATAGTGTTGTAATTTGTTGTTAATGTTTATATAGATATAATAATACACAACGCTTATATCCTGACTTCCGTAATATATCGGTTATTAAAACGCCCGTAGATCTTTTTAGAAGTCTTTATTCATTAGACGATCACTTACAACTAACTTACTTAAAGCTAACTTAACATAAAGCACCTTCGCCCTACTTACTTAATAGTATTTCATGTGTGTATGTTTATATAAATTGTGTATGTGTTTATTGTTATTATGATATACATCATTCCGGACCATAATTCGACCATAATCTTTAAAAACAACCCCATCCAGCAAGCTCAGTCCCTAGCTATCCCTGGCTCCAGTCAATGCACACCTTGTTGGAGTGTTTCCCTGCTTCGTTGTCAATTAGGGGTGGACTCGTTGGGCTCGTGTGTTGTTCTCCAGACGCTCTAATCCGCGCCACCTTTTCTTTAATAGCTGTATAAGTGTGGGACAAAATTGATGACACTTCGCCACAAGTTTCGCGTTACCATTAGTTATATTGCGCCTAAGCATCGTTTCTCACCTATAATGCCGCATCGATGCAGATTAAATTGTCCTATAGCTATACCTTTTTGATGAAATCGTCATTCGGTTATCCATATGAAAGCATTCGGCGTCTCCAAAGATAATTTTATTATTATTTCATTTTGCTTTAAATGATTTTCTGTTAACAATTCAGATTGTGTCATAAGCTGAATGCGTCCTTCAGTGACTCACTTTAAACAGAATTTTAAGCTAATTTGTTTGAATTTGGAAACAAAATGTAACACATGTACCTGCTATGAGTAAATATCTCATAATATATGTACTCGTACTTAGCTCATGTTTAATTTATCGTTTGCCGTAAAAATAATAATTTTCAGTGATTTTTTATTGCACTCATATTGTCATGCCACCGCTGCTGTCTTGTATGCATTAGTAATCATATTGAGACGCACCGTATATCTACCTAATGCTTTCTCTATAAAAAAAAAAAAAAACATCCCCAAACACCGGAATCAGATGCCTACCAAACGTCCGTAGTCGTCGTCATCCCTCACTTACAATGTGGCATTTGACAAATTGAATAAAAAGTTTTTTAATGTCGATTTATCTAGGCAATATAATGATATGGTTGTACTCCCACAAGGCGGACGGAAGTCGGTAGATTTTAATGGTTTTTTGATTTCGCTGCGATATTTCGGATATTTTTCCTATCTCACCCAAAGAGGTGGTAACCCGCAGCACTGGAGTAATCGTATGCGATATATCAGTTCATTTCGGATATCCCCAAGTTTATTCAACGACTGTAAAGGAAGAGCAAGGCTGACATATCTCCCATAACTTGGCGAGATACTTTTCGGTACTATCGTATATACAATGTTTGTCCCGGTCCCGGCAAGTGGAAAAATGTTTTAATGGCTCACAATTTAATTGGCCAATAAAAATTCTTTCACGAAAATGTCAAATCATCAGTTTTAACTGGCTTACTCTGAGCGTTGTAAAGGCATGTTCCTCTTTTTGGGGCCAAATTAAGTTATTCATATATAAATACTTTGTCAGTCGCTGAGATAGCAGATTTTATTTTAGAACGGGCCACATTTTACGATAGCCAATAATAACATTGTTGTATAGGTTGAGGTTTATTATAATTTGACCAGGTAACCAGGTTATTTTAAAAGCTACCATCACGGGTATAGCACCCAAAATTGATGTCATTTTTAGTAGATACAAACAAACACACCCTATACCTTCTAGGTACAATACATATAGGGAGACAAAACACTATGAAAATGGAATAGGTGTATCTAGGTAAAGTCAACAAGGAAGTTAACAAATGCTTTTCTGAGGTGTCATCTTTGCTGAAATTACTATCATTTATTCCGAGAAGAATGCCAAGTATGTGGGCCATCATAAGCATATATCCGATCCGTGCCGTATAGAAGAGAGTTTTTGATGAAGACACATTGGCGCCTTCCTTTCGAACTCTGTTTAGCACTTCATGTGTGTATGAAGTCATAATTCTTGGAAGATGTAAAGAACTTCATAACCCAACATATAAAATGCGTGAAAGTTGTGGGTGTACTGAAGTGCTGTACGTACAGTACACCCATATCATGGTTGGTATAGCACTTGATTTATTTCAAATGTTATGTCTTGCTATAAAAAGGATTCCATTTGGGGGAACAGATATTTGCTCATTTAAGAACAAAGAATGATGTTGGTCTTTGAGAAATATCAACGTTCTGGACTATTGATGATACACCCTTCCAATTCGATGAGTTGTAGAATTATGGTGGCTATTGTGTTTCGATAAATGACTGTGATCCTTATACGTGTGAAGACAAAGTGTGCTCAATGTTGACAAGCTATCTCAAACGTCAAACCTCAATAGTGATGCCAGGCTTTAAGTTGCTTGAGATGATGGCCCCTTTACATAGTGATCTGCAAATTCAATAATAAAGTGGACTTATGCCTATGAACGTTCGTTCAGGGAGCACAGTATATACAAAAAATAAGATTGACAGAAAATACATTCCGAAATGCGCTTCGCCGGAAGCAATCAAGCAATCAAGGCGCGCAATCTATTGACTGCTAGATGACTATCCACATGTCAAATTTCATATAAAATACTGACATCTTAGGATTTGTGCTAGATCTCTAGCACTTATTATGAAATATCTCTTTTAGGGAAATTTTTCAATTTAGCGGAAAAATGAGCTGTCAGAATGTCAATAAAATATTGGCCAATATCTTTGCTGTTTTGTGCGTCCACAAAATTCTATAAAGGAGGATAAGCCAGCTAGCTATATGCGGGAGCTATAACAACTCGTAATTTCGAAATCAGTTTCCAATTAGGCCCACTGGCTGACACTCTTGAAGCCACAAGACAGCATCAACATGGTAGGTACTCAAAAAAAAAAAAAGAAACAAAAGTGAGATTAAAGTAAACTTTGGTGACATTAATTAATGATTTCTTAACAAATAGAATATTTTATGAACAGGTATGTGACGCAAAATCCTCAAAAAAACGCATCAACAAATAAGGGCATATATTTTATAGGCACATAATTCTTCGTGTGTCTACGTGTATTGTAATCCAACTCCTCCTAAACGGCTGGACCGACTTTGATGAAATGCTGTGTGTGTGTTTGAGTGGGTCCAAGGATGGTTTAGTTTACATTTGGTGAAAATTTGGACAAAAGGGCGTGGCATCGTATATCTAGAAAACTACCGAACTGATTGAATGCAAATTTTAAGAAAATATTTGTTATTGGCCCAAAGGTGTTTATGTGAAAGTTTAATCAAAATTGGACAAAGAGTCGTGGCGTGGTACCTCACGTATAAAAAACAAGTAAAAGTGTTATCATCGGCCTGGCCGATGCTTTGATACCCTCCACTGCATAAAAGTCATGCAAAATGTTCGCCATGCCATATTGGCTTGGTATAGGAGGTACCAGAACTACTTGACCGACATAGACAATTTTCAATACCAACCTGACGACGGTAAAAAGAAGTCCTCTCACAAGATTTCATTCGCCTAGATCGATTCGTTTGGACGCTATCGTGCTTTCAACAGACAGCGAGACACATGGGTCTAATAGTGGTTTTGTATGGGAGGTACCAGAACTACTTGACCGACATAGCCCATTTTCAATACCAACCTGACGACGGTAAAAATAAGTCCTCTCACAAAATTTCATTCCCCTAGGTCAATTCGTTTGGACGCTATCGTGCTTTCAACAGACGGACAGACAGACAGACAGACAGACAGACAGACGGACATGGCTAAATCGATTTAGAATGTGATCCTGATTCAGAATATATATACTTTATAGGGTCTCCGGTGAATCCTTCTTGGCGTTACAAATGTAATGACAAAGTGAATATACCTTCCTGTGGAGGGTATAAAAATATACATTTTAAATGCTATTTTTTGACACTAGGGATTGTACAAAAAGGCGGGTGGCAGCTTTCACAACAAAAAAAATACATTTCAAACGCTATTCTTTGACAGTCATGGGAAAAAATATATCTACAGAATCAGTCCGGACAGACAATGAAAATGTACGAGCAGGCAAAACACTGTTTGGCGAGTCCGCTAGTTTTTGCAGTCCTCAGGATTTAGTACACAGAGATTCCTTCACAGTCAGTTAGTTCCCTCTCGAAAAAATTATTACATTTATTTCTTATAATACACAAACCGAGTTTGAAGTCGATCGGATGAAAAATAAGAAAGTTCCCATATAAACTTTGACCCCCCCCCCCCCCTTTTACCCCTTTAGGGGTTGAATTTCGAAAAATCCTTCTAGTGCTTGTATACATCATAAAAGGAACCTCTGTGCAAAATTTCAGCTTTCTAGAGCAAAGGGTTTAGGCTGGGCGTTGATGATCAGTGAGTGGTAAACTTCATTTTTATTATATGTGTATAGAATAGATTATTCAAAGCAAATTCCCTTTTTTCATTCGCTTGTTGAGACATTTTTCTGATTTCTTTATTATTTTTTAATAGTTCTTGTTCTTCAGTTCTTCAATAAGTCAAAAATGTCATTTATTACCTTTTCGCACAAATGTCTATGTTATCTAGACAAGTTTGTGTTGGCTACACTTTTCTCTATCTACGAGAAGTTGTTAAACCCGATGATTATCCAGGTTAAGTCTTTGTTGTATTTAGTAAAGGATTTGTTTATGTTACGTATCCTATAGCGGTGACCGTGACTGGGACGAACAAAAAAACAAAGGATCTTAATTTTCGCGTGTAAACTAGCAGCTCATCGGGAACACTAATAACCTACTCAGGCGCGTGGTGGGAACATATTTGCTAATTGCTACCGGGATTTTAAATTGAAACGCCCCCTCTCCATTCTTTGAAAAAAATTTCAATTATAAAAACAATTTCAATTTTAACAATTTGTTTAGTACATCTTTAACACAACTCTTGTTCGTCGACCTTCCTTGCTCAGGCAGTGCTTCTTCTATGAGAATATCAAAGTCTACTAAATACTTATTCATTGCCTTAACGAATTTGTGAGCACACTTCAATACGCTTTCAAAACCACCAACACGTATTTTTTTTATTTGGTCAAGCATCAAGCATACGCATACTCATACCCAGTACAAAACTGAGAAGAACTAATTTTAAAATAAGAAAAAATTAATCAAGATTAAAATTTGTGTCAATCAGTGATGCCAGACTTTTAGCACTGACTTTCCCACGGCGAATATCAAAAATACCCTTTTCGCCCATGCCGTTGTTTGAAAAAACCCCACGATATTCCCCACGAAAATATACATATATAAAACTACATACCTACATAGTAGTACAAAAATTACCAAAACCAAACACAGTCTTCTCTTTTTATTGAATGCGCGCGATGGTTTTTCTTTATATATTTTTTTAAAGCATAAATAATATATGTTTTTGAATTGACAAAATGTAAAAATAAATTATGTTACCGTTTACAGTAGATGGCATTGGGAAACGGAGTTAAAGCGACAATCATTTTTGATTTTTCCATAGAATGCCAGAGACAACTATTTAGTTTAGTTAGTGAATTTGGCAAGTAAAACGGTCAAATTGTCGCCCCATTGTTAACAATAGATGTCACTTCAAAAAAGTGTGAATTTTCCAATTATTCCGCTCCGAACCAAGAGAGCTAGTGGTTATGTTGGAACCAACACGAAGACGTTGACGTTGACAACGCAATGACAGACAGATGTTTATTTTGCATTTACAATGAGTGGAATGAGTGCATTCATTGAATTTAATGATTGCATTCAGATATATAAATAATTTAATAAAATTAATATTGCTAAGAGATTAGATGAAGTATTTCAAATACCCTTTTTTTTGTTCCGAGAGATATAAAAATGCCCTTTCGCCCTTTAAGCTAATTTTGAAATGCAAAATGCCCACGAAATGGGTAATTACCCATGATCTGGCATCACTGGTGTCAATTATATTTTCAACTTTTCCTGAAAAAAAAAAACGCTTCTAAAAACGAAACGCTCCGGGGAACTTCCCGGTTTCCCGTATGGCCACCACGCGCCTGAACCTACTGTTGTTCCATGCAGTCCACATATAGAAGATCTAGTTTTTTGAAAGGAAGATACTCCGAATCGGCACAGGGCTCTGACTGGCGTGGAGATTTTGGAGATTTGGAGATTTGGAGATTTAGCCACAGTAGCGGCTACTAAACAACGCCCATATGTATATCTTTTGTTTTAGTACACTTTGATGTCTGACAAATGTCAGACCGGCTTCACAAATCGGGTTCAATAAACGATTTGCAATTCCTCTAGGATGCACTTTTCAAAAGAGAACAACAAAAATCGAACTAATCCCCCTTCAGATGGGATCAACAAATTGACCACGTTTAACCAGCTCCTTCCTCTTCATATATGCAAGTATCTATCTGCATTAAATCTATCTCCATCCGGTATTGTGCAGGCGTTAAGCATCAAAAGCTTAGACTTAAATTAAATTAAAAATTCATGCATCGTAGAAGCATCCCACTCCTTATAGAAGTACAACAGATGGTGGTTGCCTTTTCGTGGTTACCTCGCAGATTGCGGAAGTTAAAAGCAGTCATGGTTGCAAGGCTCACAGACAGGGATACTCTTACTCTCAAACGGTGAATGAGTAAAAAATAAATACAAAAACACCAACACGGAGTTACTCTGTGTAGCATAATAGCTCGGGTGTTAAGAGTACATATAATAGCGTTATCATGTTGGATTTCTTTTGGCTATGTGAATGCATCCCGTATCCTACAATAAAAGGATTACGTACTTTTTTTTGTCTCCGCCAACACACTATTTCACTATTTTTTTGTTGTTGTATATCTGAATAATGTTCTTAAAATAAAGCACTACGGTCCGGTGCACAGTTTTATTCGATTATTGTCGCCTTCCGCAGGAGCATGTTGTGAAATTAAGATAGCAGTCAAATTAAAGTATGCTATATCCACGTGTATATGGTGTGAAATTAAATTATGGCAATGCTTGAAATAAAATAAAATATTTGCGGCAAACATTTTTTTTAGGGGCTGATGAATTGATATTTATACATAAAAATATAAATACTCAATGCTTCCATACAGGGGACTATAGTACGATGTCGTTTTGCAAGTTTGACTGCACATACATTCATATAAAATAAATCCATCTTGCAAGGACATAACTATTTTTAGAAATTCATTACTCATTCCGACCTTTACGACGGCAACACAAAGAAGTACCTACCTACTCTAAATGCATCAATATATCCTTGTGAGTTTGCCATTTGCAAATACGCGTATACAAATGCAAGTGGGTTATGCAAGTGAGATACGAAATTAAATCGGATCCACCGTTTACAAAGAACAAACGCTGAATAAATAGCGTGCACAAGTTTCACCCAAAAATTTAAATTCAAAATTTGCCAACGTTTCTACGAAGAAATTGTGTTCGCGAATTCTCTTCCGTTTTATGTGTTCATTTCATTTGCATTGAAAGTCTTTGTATCGCATATACTCGTAGTGCAGTGCTTCTCTGTCTGCACAAAAGTGCAAACAGTTTTCTTTTTCTGTCGAATTTCATTATGATTTTTCAGTTCAGTGATGCCAACAAAAGGTAAATGTTGATTTAAATGGGTACTATGGTAGGTACTGGTCTTCGAAGAAAGACACCAATTTCGTTAGGTTTACCTATAATAAGTCTGGAAGATGATGTTCTTGGAAATTGAATCGACAAGGCTATATACATACATTCTCACTCTATAGTGTATATACTGAAAAAAATTTAATGAGGTGGGTTTAGTATTATAATGTGATGTGTATGAAAAATATTAAAATAATACTTCATGAAAATTCGTTATATCAGTCTAGTTTCTTTAACTGAAGACATTTTTTGACACTTTAGATTATGTTAAAAACTATCCAATTTATTCTAATAACAATTTTTAGTTTAATGTATTTTGTACCATAGTTTTACAAATTTTGCTATTCGTCCAACAGCCAAAGCCATCATACCTTAATTAAACCCATCTATATAGTTAATTTTTGTGGTGATTCAAATATAATGAAAGACTATTTTATATTTTAGGTCTTTATTTATCAAGATCTAAAGTTTGACTAAAATCAAAATTTTATATATTTTATTTTTTAAAGCTTACATATATTTCAAAGGCTTACTCAGCCACATCTCCTTTTCTTTACGAGAAGCGCTCCGGTTCCCGTCTGTTTCTTTTAGGATATCTTTCTTCTGACTCTTCATCAATTTTTTCCACACTGTTATCAAGGATTGTAACTTTTTTCAAATGAGCAGTATTTCTCACGTATCTTCGGGTTTTATCTAAACTTTCAATTGTCGCTTTTGGACCGCTTTAACCAACAACCTTGAACGACTCTTTGTTGAACACAGTGGATAGCTTATTACCTGGTGTTGTTTTTTGCACTAAAACCTCATCACCAATGACTATATCATTATTCTTGGCTCCACGTCTTTTATCTTCTAATTCCTTTCCTTTTAAGTATAAAATCACGATCACGCATCTCTCCAAAATTGTACTTTGAATCTTGGTTATAGTCTTGAATTGATGGAAGTTTTCCTCTGATAGTTCTTCCTATGCACATTTCTGTAGGTGTCCTACCCGTTATAGAAGGAAGAGTTGTATTATACATCAAAATGTATTTTCGTAATTCATCTTTCCAATTTAAATTAAGTGCATTGCTTATCCTTAAGCGTTTTAGTAATGATCGATTTTGCCTTTCCACTTCCCCATTTTGTAGAGGCCAGTAGGGAATTGTATTGTTCAATAGTATTCCATTTTCTCGACAATAATCCTTAAATTCACGACTTACAAATTGTTTCGCGTTATCTAGGGTGATAGTGAAAGGATATCCCAGTCGCGTAAATATTTTATCTAAACGTTCAATAGTACCGGTCAATGTAATGGTTTGCATAATTTCGATTTCTTTATAACGACTAAAATAGTCAATTATAACGAGTAGATATTCTCCTGTAGGTAGGGGACCTAGAAAATCAATTGCTATTCAATCCATGGCTTGTAGGGTAGTTCTTTTCTTTTCATTGGTTCCGGTTTAGATGGTAAAGATACCAGTTGACAGCCATGACATTTTTTACATAATTGACAACATCCTTGTCAATACTTGACAACCACACTCTTTCTCTAAGTCTAGGTTTCATGACTGACTCACCTGGATGCGCTTCTTGCGCTAGATCCATCATTATGTTTCTTAATTTTTCAGGAACTATGATCTTTAATCCACGAAGAACTAAGTTGTTATAACTGCATAATTCTTCCTTGAACCGCAGATAGCGCTTCAAATCTTCGTCTGATTCATTACACTTTTCCCCTTCCAAAGATGTTCGTAACTTTTGAATTATTGGATCTTTTCCGGAAGATGTTTCAACTTCTTGTATATCGATTGCTGTTCGGATCCCATCCTCGTCGCCAAAATATGTGGTGATTCAAATATAATGAAAGATTATTTTATACTTTAGGTCTTTATTTATCAAGATCTAAAGTTTGACTAAAATCAAAATTTTATATTTTTTATTTTTTTTAACAATTTTAATTTAATCTTTGAAATAAATTGAATTTTATAGCGAACATGAAAATCTTTTTCTTTGCCGATTGCCGATTGGCGTTCGATATAGCACTGAGTTCGCACTGACACTGAAAACCTGTGTTCGAGGTGAGCACTGGGGCGCCCTAGTTGAGCACTGAGCTGACCCCATGATGGAATAAGTATAAGGTGGTCTCGTCGGCTGCCGACTCGTTCGTTTTTTGGTCCCTTAACGCTTCGTTAACGTACACTTACTACGCTGAATAAAGAGAAAAACGTGTCGTTAAGGGACTACTTTTTGCCGACGAGACCACCTTATACTTATTCCATCATGGCTGACCCTAGGTATTCAGTCAGGGCAAGAGTTCAGTGCTGGATTTTGCTGTCAATCGTAGCTGTCATTTGTGTGAAATCATGTTTTGGTGAATTATTGACTTGTGCAGCACTAGTAAATGTTAAAAGAAATGTGTTTTTCAACATTACAATCATTAATTAAACAAAATTAATGTTATTTGTGGTGTTAAATCTGCATATTACTGAATTGTTTTAGTGACAGGTTTCAGGGATGCATATTTCGTGTTCGACGTGAATCAAAATTTCTGGGGTTTCCTTGGGTTTTTTGGCAGCCACGAAAATTCACTGACACTTCTCAGTGCGCACTAGGGCGCACTAGGTCTGGCCACGTCGAACAAACCTTATACTACGCCGGATTCTCGGCATACCCATAATATACCTAAGTTAGTTAACATAATAGTAGGTATATATCTACGTTATTTCATGTCCATAGTTGTTCGTAATAAAAGAAATAAATAAGTAGTTGTCGCAACAGGTCCGTGTACCGCGTACCCAAGGCCTATCTTCTCACAACCATTAATTTGTTTGTGTGAGTTTTTATTTTTAGCGAGAATGAAAGGAACCTACAATACCTATAGTATATGAACGCCTGAATTGAGAAGCTTTTCCAGGACAGTTTTGCTCTCGAATGTTTGTCCAGACGTCCATGAGTGGTTCCGCATTGAAAAACCCTTAAGATGTAATTTTTCCGGGGATAGAATTTGTCACCCCTCGCACAGCACAGATGTCCAGCACCCTAACCTAACCAATGAGCCACTGCAGCCACTAGTTACGCTACGCCCGTATTTCCTCCTATTTGTGGTTAATCGATCAGCGATTGCTAGTTGCTTATCCCGATCTATGTACTGTACTGTCGTTCTGTTAGGTACTTATTCTATACTATAGTAAAGTAGGATAAACAAGTAAACGGTTTGATACAGCGCGTACCAATTCACTTGGCCATTCTACTGCGCACGTTTCTGTGTATTTTGTTTTTGTGTTTTGTTTTGTGTCGTGTATATTCTCTTAAATCCTCTCTCTGCGCAACCGACGGTTGGCCAAGTGAATTGGTTCGCGCTATACCTACTCTCCACTGCATGCAATGCAAGTCATGCAAAATGTTAGCCATTGTGAGTTAGTACGTATACACAACACAACACATTGGTCCAATATTTTTTTTGTAGGAATGGGAGGTACCAGAACTAAAACATACAAGTTTTGTTAATATGTACATCATACTTGCTGTGTTTCTAAGAACTGAAATAGGAACTTCCCCATATTAACTGTGCCAACGCGATGATAGATATCCTCAATGAGGATAAATTGCTCAGTTACAGTCTTCTGTTGACTAGGCACTAGGACGTTAGGTTAGGTACCTACAGCATTATTTTGTAGGAGATTGAATGACATAAGTGATTGTGATTTGAAATCAAGGTCTGTTTTTAAAAATATGGTTCATTTTTAGGCCTTTGTTTACAAAGTGGTTTTCTAGATTTTGATATGTCGGCAAAGACAGATAAACAACCGCTTAAGAGAAATGTTATTTCTCTCGAAGCAAAGATTACAAATTTTGGATCGTTTGGTGAAAATGTCACTGCAATTGCAAAAAGCTTAAATTTAAATGAATCTCCAGTACGGACCATTAAGAGAAATGAATTGGCAATAAGGAAAGTAGTAGCTGATGGTTCCTCAACATCCCTAAAATATTTTAAATAAAAATAATCTAAAAAGTAAAAAAAAAATATTTCTGGTTTTTGAGATTATGGAACGTAACTCCTCTTTTGCGCTGGTTTCTTGTTTCGTTTAGCACGATTTTGTTTAACACGATATTTTTCAGGAACGTTACCCCCGTGTTAAGTGAGGTCTACCTGTACTCACAAATAAATTGAGTGGTGCACACACACGACACACGTGCGGTGCCGCAGCGTCATCTCGCGTCATTCTTGCGGGAAAAAAGACTCGCAGGTTTTCGCAGGTTTCCGCGAGACCGCGGCGTCACCGCTGTCGCGTTTGCGTCTTTCATTACATTGTTTGTAATTGAGCAGTGCACACATGCGTCATTTTGACGCTAATTTAAATTCAAAAGAAAGATGTCAAACATGGAAGAATTTGATTTAGAATTATTTATCAATGAGATAAAAAGGTGTGCAGAAATATTCCAAGGCATTTTCCCTTATATTATTTGTATGCGATGTAAAAAATATTTCTTTTGTTAGCCTATGATCAACAAAAGGATGTAACCAATAACGTCGTTTCATTTTAAGAACATAGTTTTTTATGCACTGGGTATGCGAAAATTACTTGTTTCTTTTTATAAACATCCACTGCTGCAAGCCAACCGCGAACTGCAGGTTGATTCCTGCGAGAAAAACCCGCATGTGTGCACTGAACTATTGCGTCACCGCAGCGTCACCGCGCGTTAAAATGACGCATGGTCATCACCAAAGTGTTCACCGGAATTGCACAAAATTATAAAAATTTCGATTGGATTAGTGAACAAGCAATACTAGCAGAGAAGAATAAAAACGTCGATAGCTTGAATTTCATTATTCAAAGTCAAATCGCTAGAGAACTGCATTCGTACAAATCCGTTGACAGCGTGACCGACGAGGATGAAGCGACCAACACTATCCGACGGAATTTCTGAACTCGCTTGATGTGCCACGAACTCCAATTTACAGCTGAAGGTGGGATCAATCATAATCATGTTGAGGAATTTGAATCATCCGAAATTGTGCAACGGTACGCGGTTGTCCATCAAGAAAGTGATGTTATTCAAGCGACGATCATCAAGGGCAAATTCAAAGGAGAGGAAGTCCTTATCCCACGAATTCCAATTATTCCAACTGATCTTCCATTCCAATTCAAGCGGATTCAGTTCTCCGTTCGATTGGCTTTTGCGATGACAATCAAAAATAATCGCAAGACCAATCTTTGGAAGTCTGTGGGATTAATCTCGAATTTATTCCCTGTTTTTCGCTGGCTGTACGTTGCCTGTTCGCGTGTTGACAAACCGTCTTCGTTGTTTGTTTATGCGTCGGAAAACAAATCGAAAAACATTGTTTATCACATCGCTCTCTACTAACTTTGATTCCATTCAAATATCAATCACATCGAAATTTGTACTATCTGTGTTTTATTATCACTCTGGAGTTTATCTAAAGGCGTTAAATTGGGGCGAGACGAAGTTCGCCGGGTCCGCTAGTAAAATTATAAAAATCTGGCATGCCTGTTGACAGCACATTTCCTCGAACATGCACATTGCACAGTGTATGTGTAATTGTCATCTAGTTACTATGAGAAGGTAGGAAAATAAACTAATGTCGTTTTCGATTGGTAATCCAGAACCGTCCGGAAGCAATCCGAACGCTTCTGAAAGCGTTCGATTGGCACTCAACTGTCAGTTCTTCTACTGAAAAGAAGAGAAATTTGCTTCTGGATTTGAATTCAGAATCGCGGAGAGTTCTTCCGGACGCTTCTGGATTACCAATCGAAAACGACTTAAGCAGAATCTAAATTTTACTTCTTTAACGAAGTTGCGGGCACAGCTAGTCTATAATATAGGTATGACTGCTTTTAAGCTCTTATGTTAAGTTTAGTAGGCTGCTCGAACTAAATTTTAGCTCCTATACAAAATTCTCCAAAATTTAGCTAAGCTCTCCCTTTACCCAAGCGGTAGGTACGCATTTCAAGCTTTAACAAAATTTAATTTCAAACTGTAGGTACTGTATGTAGAATTGTAGATATCTGTAAAAATTTAGCGCGTCCATTAATGGTTCGGCACGTTTTCTCAAGCTAAATTTTGACAGATCGTATGTTTTTTTCCTGTTGTGGTTTTTTGTTGCCGGAAAGTAAATAAGTAAGTAAGAGTTTTTTTTAATGAATAATCAATTGAATGTGAAAATTCAAAGAATAGCAGACAAGGAAAAAAGAAAGCGCAAAGAAAATAAAACATTTTTTCACGTCGATGCATTTTTTAAGTAAGTTACCTACAAATTTTCAACGAACAGCTCTTTTTTGTGACATTTATATGAATACACAATGCACTCTATTTTATAATTTTCGTTAATGTTTGGGAAGAAAAATTTAAGAGGAGCTAAAATTAAGTCTCGCTTTATCTACCCTTAATTTTAAACCCATTCGCACTCAGGATTTCACTCCCATAACGCGCAACGTACTCTCACTTGTAACTGTAACACAACCCTCGAAACAGACTTGATTATTATTACGATTAGTTATATTTTAAGTAACGAACGTTTACATATAGGCATCAAGTAGATTCAAACAAGGTGAAATGATGTCTCACTGTTTCGGGGAAATACAAATTTATTTTCCTTTGATCTGTACTGGAG
Source organism: Cheilosia scutellata (assembly GCA_955612985.1). NCBI lineage: Eukaryota > Metazoa > Arthropoda > Insecta > Diptera > Syrphidae > Cheilosia > Cheilosia scutellata. Next base: position 88,283,659 of record OY015311.1, read on the forward strand.
CTTAGTTTCACTCTAAATTTGAAGATTATTACGTTCACTTATATCTAGCTTTTTGTCATGATTTGTATCTACCATTAATTTAATTTTCCGAATTTTTGTTTGTTCCACTTTATACCAAGAAAAGATAATAAAAACAACTCAATTCCTAAGAATATTGACTTATTCACACGTTCGCTACGATAAGTGTTTTTTTGAGGTGCGGATTATAAATTCTGGTGCTGAAATTGTGTAATTGTGACATTAATAATGTTATTATTGTTAATTTATAGAATAGAAGAATTAACTAGTAAACCACTCAAATTGTGAATGAAACAAATTAAGATACAGATCTATCGCTATCGCTACTAAGTTTATTCTCCACATTTCTTTTTTCAAGAAATTCACCAGCATCAAGTCCAAACGCTCACTATTATTCTTTTCTGTAATTCTAAACTCATCTTACGAAAAAAAAAAAAAAAAAAAAAACACCATCTCCAAGCGGTAGGTCTCTTCACTTGTCAGCTACACTCCCAATGTCAATACCCTAATCCGATATCAGCCATTTGGCTGTCTTTTATACGCTTATCCTTGTGTCTCCATCTCCCATTGCACGTCAATTCACCGATGCCCCTTCTTGAGGCCCTTATATAATACCTACACATTTTGAAAAAAGGTCCTTTCTACCTATTCCCCGAGTCAATTAAAAACCTCGAGATTTCTTTTCAATAGGAAAGCGTACTTCATGCAACAATGTCTATGCTAAAAGGTGGTTGGATGGGATGACTACGATAACTTTAGTCTAAAAGTAGTCCCTGCAGCTGTAAACCACACAGAAAATGACTTCTGACGTGGCCGCCACCTCCATCGGCATTCAGTACAGTACCGTCAAGGGGGCGAATAGAAAAGAAAAGTCAAAGCCAATATCATTGCACGAACTTTCTCAGTCGTCCCTTGAGCTATTTACATTTGGATAAGCAAACATTCCCTTGGTTGGTGGCTTCGTGGTTACTTTCAAAGTAAAAGCGAAAACTTACTTCTAAGACGTTGATGTAAACTCTTGTAGATCTCTCTGCCATTCGATGATTTGGCAAAGAGTTGTTCTCGATGCGACCTTTGATCTAATAAATGCTAGGCAACACTCATTTCACAAGGATGTCTATGGTGGAAGGCGCTTTCCTTCCTTCGACTTGAGTGGAACACGTGCAGGTACAGTACTATACAGTATGGTTGACAAGTATTGACTCAGCTTTTGCTTTGGAAAGGCGCAAAGAAAAGTTTGTAAGTTTGCCTATAAAATCAAACTTGCTGAACGCCTTTAAACTTAATTTTCTGATTATAGTTTAAAGAATATTGCAACAGTTCGTGCTACTTGAAAATACTCGTGAGTAAATAATTCCCTTTCAAGTGTTTGTGAAAAGCAGACAACTTTCCAACCCCATTGTAACTCAACACGTTTACAACACGAACCTACGATAACCCTCTATTCATGCAACAAGCTCTCAAGTGTTTTAATGATATCCAAACGCAACGAATATCAAAACGAGCGCTCTATATACATAGGACGTCGGTGCATAGGTATGTAGTGAAATGGCATGAAATCAAACGTTTATCTTGAAAATAAGTTGGGATCCTTTTTTTTTGTGTATTTTTCGAATGGCGCTGCTGGGTCTAGTAATTCAATATCAGTTCAGTAGCACGATTCGTTTTGGAGATGGAATTTATTTCTGCCTTCGTTGTCTATACCTACTAAACCCCTTTGCTCAATTTGATGTCAAAATCCTTACCAGTGATAGGTCTGGATTTGTTTTCTTCCGTTTTTCTCTTGATCTTGTTTATTTGTTTGTGAAAAATCAGTATTGCTTTTTAAATTGGACACATTGCAGTCTGTTTGGGGATAGCTATGTGCTTCTGTCTTTTTTGTTTAATAACTGTCGTTGTACAATTTCTTTCGATAGCATCATTTGGGCTACGTTATGTAGGAAAGTAAAAAAAAAAAAAACAATTTTGCTATTTGCATTTTTACAAACTCGTTCAAGCTGAGAGACAATATGAGAGTGTTATTGAAGGAAACGAATTCGTTTTCACATTGAATGGATTTGCAATTTAAGATTGTAATTTTAAGATTTGTTCAGGGTGTCGGATATGTTTAGTTCACTTAGGGTGGCGATTTGCCGGCAGGCAGTCCATTGCGATTCGGCATTTTGTTTTTAAAAATGGTCTTGCCACGTATAAAGTCATATAAAGGGGTTTCCAAAAGCGACGGGTAGTATTTCACTGTTCATTTGATGTTCTTCCAGAACATTTTTAAATTCATAGTTCTCTGAATGATTTGGCCGATTGCAATGGATTAAAATCAATACTCTCCCCTAGTGAGGTATCCATCGGAACGGGAAATTCTCCGATTTCATACGAATCTGTGAGGGATTGCTTCGAGGTATTTTTCCGAATATTTTTTGGAACATTTTTACGTCATTTATGTAACGCACACCGGCTTTTTGCGTTCAAGTTCCTTTTTGTCTGATATTTTTAACAGCTTCATTATACACTCAGAGAAAAATCGCAAGCTAAAATCTAGTATTATCAGGCTTGTTTTTAGGTTTTTTTATTCTTACGTGCTAAATCTTAATATGACAGCCATAATAATTGTTGATGTAATAACATAGTTCTAAAAACAAATTTTAATCTTCATTTAGGAACAAAAAAACTTGATTTGAGATTGCATATTCTGCATATTAGTGTATTTAAATCTATACGTAATATTATGTTATTGAAATAAGCCGAAAAACAATTTTAAAAGATTACATTGAAACACAAACAAAGGACTATGAAATCTTATTTCAAGATTTTTCATGATTGGAACAAGCGCAACAATACTTAAAGTGCATGCATTTTGATTTCTATTCGTCTTTAAAATTCACACCCACTTACTGATGTGAATTTTCAGCTAAGGACACATAGGAAATTACTGTGCTAGGCGTCCGTCCCATCCGGTAGGGAAACAAGCAGCTGAAGCTTACTAAAAACAATCTCAAAAGTAGATTTTTTTGTCTTGTTTAAGGAATTTCTTTCTCATTTTAAGGTGGCTTCATTTTTATTCACGGCGTTTTCGAGCTTAATTTAAGTTGTCAATGGTCCAAAATGTATAGCCTTGTATTCTTAAAATAAGAACGAATATTTTTAAAAGCATCACGAAACAATATTGAAGTATGATTATTAAGCTAATTAAAAATGAGCTCAAAATAAGATTTTTGAGCTTGGAATAAGATTTTCCGCGTTTACCATATACTTTCGTCAACGAATAGGTTTGAAATAGCACTGATATTCTTGATTTTAGCTCCTTTTTTGATTGTAGAGAGTCAAGATTAGAATTTGCTCTGCCGCGTTTGTTACCGGACATTAATGTTAGTGTATTTGCAAATGAGTTTGATACTGTTTATTTTTGTTTGGAACTGTATATGTGGTTCGACACTGATTTAAGGGGTTTGACGCTGATGGATACCGAACACAAATCAATAAAGAACAAAGAAATGATATAAATGAAAAACCATACAAATCGGTTTCAGCTAGCTAGCTTTCTTCACTCGATTTGTTTCCAAAAAAAAAAATGTCGATATAATTTCACGCAGTGATAATAGATTTGATTAAAGTTTAATTGATCTTTACTTGATACAAATTGCCGGCCGAGAAAAACCCGTCTACTCAGTTGCACGTTTCATACCATACCCCGACAACAATTTTAAAATGTACACGTTCCTATTGGAAAACCCTTTTAAAGTATTATTCATATTTTTCTTTTCTGTTTTAAGGAAGTTTCAGAGCCGTCCAAAAGCAAGCGTAACCATGTACATAGGTAGAAATTTAACCTTTTTCCTGTACCGTAATAATGAAGAGTAGAGTACCTATTACTTAGGTGGCGCTACAGCCCGAGGTGGACCTGGGCCTCAAAAAATACGCCTCTCCAGTTAGCAAGATCTTTGGCTAACCGCCTTCAGTTGCGCAATCCAAGTTGGTTGAGGTTGTGGACTTAAACCGTCCGGTACTCCGGTCCTGCAGCTTTGTTGGACTTTAGCTTGGATATTGCTATCCCTACCTCATATTGGTCAGGTGGTCCGAACTCCGAAGTCTTGGCTTTCATCGCCCAGGTTGAATGGTTTATTCTGCCTGACAGCGAAATTTGTGTCTTCTTCGCCGTTTGTCAGTCCTTCTCTGCAGCGCCGCTTTGTAGGCCAGTTGCTTTGCTGCACTCTTTATCAAACCAAACGTTTCGCGTTGGTGGTCGGGTGAAACCTAGCACATCAGTTGCGGCTTTTCTGATGGCTTCTTGGCAGCGATACCACTGGTCTTCAGCACTTGATGCTGGCTGCACAGGACTTCTCGAGATATTGAGGGAGACGCGATCGGTAAAAATTCTGACGGTTTGTTGCGTTTGTAGCCGTTCAACGTTTAATGTCCTCACAGTATTTCCTCTTTGTTGTGGTGTCTGGGATATCCGCATACGTACCTTGGCTACAATAAGGTAGTGATCCGAGTCTATGTTGGCCGCTTGGAAAGTTCGGACATCTAAAATACTGGAGGAGTGCTTTGCGTCGATCCCAACATGTATGTCCGTTAGCTAGCTACAATAACATTATACGTTCCGCAGCAAAGTCAATTAGCCTAAGTCCGTACATACATTCTTTCTTTTGCCGGGCCCATCCTAACCCACTTCCTCGATGGCGGTGCTGAATAATCCTTACAGACCTTTGCTCAAAATATGTCAGAGTAGCTCATGCTTCGTGCAAGGTATCTGCCTTCTGCGGATTCATCCGCTGTATGACCTTTTTCTGAGGGGCTCATGTAAGACCTCTGAGACTCGTTCAGTCGGTCATTCCGACAGAACATTATAGTGTTGCTATGTTGCTTCGTGTTCAACACTCGCGCTTATAAGTTTAGCAAGTCCAGTACCCGGTTACCACTGGGAGGTAAAATAAGCACAATTGATGTGTATGAGATAGTTACGACAACTGGACATCGCCAGGTTGATGCCAATCAGTGTCCAGCCCTATTCATGCAAAACCCAACCACCGTAGAGTACCCATAGTCCCATAGGTAAGATCAAAAGGAGACCGATCGATAGAATTTCGAATTTAAAATGTTTGCAATTAGTTTCTATTCATAGGCAAACTGTCGCTCAATTCAAAAGTTTTACAATGACAACCGCAATGTACTCAACCATGTACCACCATATTTGTCCCGAAACTCGATACAGATGCATGTTTAAATTGTCATTTTAGCAAATTCGCTTGGTCATATTACAGAACAAGGGTAGATAATGCGCAGTGTATACAAGATATGAGCAATTAGGATAAAAAAGTTCAATAGAACCAATTGCAATCGATAACCTCGTTGCACAAATAAATGTTCAGGAATTTTGCTGTTTTACCCCTCGGTTTCGCGTGTTTGGCTCCGATGGCTAACGTTTCATGATGATACGGTGATACAGTGTAATGCGGTAGTGGTTAGATGGCATCCGATTTTAAATTAAACCAATTTTGGTTAATCTAGACTAACACAGCGTAGTTAGTTTTTCTCTCATCGCTTCCAATGAACAGACTACAATACGTGGAAATGGGAATACTGATATAGATATTGTATTTAGCTGCATCCGCACCATTCACTCTGGGGTTTTTATTTGCCATCAAAATGTAATGCTTTCGAGAAAATGTAAGCGAAGTTGGGAATTTAAGGTTTTAACGGCCAAATTAAATGATCAAAATCAGATGTTAGGTATAACCTTAATGCTTTGGAATATTATTTGTGGGAAGTTTCTTATCCCAAAGATAATTATGAAGAATTTAGATGCCATGCGATTTTCTATTGTTTATGAAACCTAGGATCACCATAAATCTAGATCACTATAGCGATTACTTTCGGTTTGTTTGGTAGATGTTGAACGAATTTGGTATTACAATTGGTTTAAAAAATAAATAAATAAACATGCGGTAGACATAGACAGTAGGCCTAGCTTATCGCATCCATTCGTTTGTGTGAGTTTCTATTTTTGGGACGAATTTAAGGGATCTACAATTTTACGCCGAGTCCGAACGGCTGAATTGAGAAGCTTTTTCAGGACAGTCATACTCTCGGATATTTGTCAGACGTTCGCGAGAGATGGCGCAGTAGAAAAAACCTTAAGATGCAATTTGTGTTTTTCCGGGAATCGAACCTGGGATCCCTCGCACAGTAGTCCAGCGCACTAACCACTGCGCTACTGCGCCCATTACAATTGGTTTGTTCAACGAAATTGATGATCAATTTTATTATTAGTTATGCTAAATATCTACTTACCTACTGAGGGCCGGCCTTAACGATCTAGGCGTCCCGGACGAGTCATGCACTTGGCGCCCTTTTATGGTTCATAAAATTTAAAAGAAGTAAAAGTTTTATCATTTGATACCCTCCACTACATACAAGCCATGCAAAATGTTTTCCGTTTGAGTTAGTATATGTACTCGCATGGATCTAATATTGGTTTAGTGTGGGAGGTACCAGAACTACTTGACCGACATAGCCAATTTTCAAAACCAATCTGAATTCCTCTCATTTCATTCGCCTTAGTCGATTCGTTTGGATTTGTTCGCTATCGTGTTTTCAACAGACAGACGGACGGACATGGCTAAATCGATTCAGAATGTGATCCTGTTTCAGATTTATGGGGTCGACGGTGACTTCTTCTTGGCGTTACAAATGTAATTGCAAAGAGAATATAACTTCCTATGGAGGGTATATAAAACTTGTTTTTAATTGTGTACCATATTTATTATTGAATTAATAGAAAGGTGTGTCAGTTAGTCACGAGACATTTAATGATAAAAAAATAATTAAAAAACAACTACAATCTTATTTTTCTAGCTTTTTTGTCAGCAAATTCTCTGTTAAGACTGTCTAGGTTTTCTGCAATTTGATTTTGAATGGACAGTGAGGCCAAACAAACAACTTAATCTTATTTGGGACATTGTAGATCGTAAGTCCATTTTATCAAATTTGGATTAGAAAAAATGCGTTCGCCACTTGCAACAGTTACTAGTATTGTTAACAGAATACGGAGCGATATCCATGTGTTGGGATATAACTCTTGAAGATTGCTCTATTTGATAAAATTTCGTCACTCTATGTCTGAGATTGGAATCGAATCGAAAATGATTCGATTTCAGCCAACTGACATGCCAATTTTCGATTTCGATATAGATGTGTATTTTGTTCATTTCTCCCACATTCTCTGTCTTCGACATAGTATTGGAGTATTGGAGGCATAGTATGTTTATTTTGATTTTTTTATGTTAAACAAGAAATACCACGCGTCAGAAAAATCTTGCATCTGTTGAAATCTTTCCTTCATATATATAAGTAGGTAATAGGGTGTCCAAAAACTATGAAGAATTCTAGGAGAACCACTTCAGACAGTGGTTTGCTTGTACATATCACAATTACCAACTTACCTGAATATTTCCTACCATGTGTTGTGTATGTAAAACTACTTGTTGTGATTGTGATTTGAATGGTGAATAGGCGGTGAAAGCTAACTTCAAATCTACGACCTATTTCTTAAATCTACTACTGTTTTCCTTTCAATCTATCACATTCTTGAAATCCTAAGTGACACCCACACTTAGGTATGGTTCTAAAATGACTCGTCCTTATGTCTCCCACTATACTCGTACCTACTTAAATTTTACATATAGATATAAAAGAAATTGTTCCGATTCAAAAAATATCTACCATTACATTTTTATAGCAAATGCTGATAAGCTTAATATGAATATCCTTCCATAATTACCTCTCGAGTACGTGTTAAATTTCAAATTTCTCACCTACAAAGCGCATACCAACTTTTTCCATCATATCCTTACACACAAAAACATCCAATCCCATGAATAAAGTTTTCCAAATAATCCAATCACATGTGAAAAATGATTATTAGAGTTGTTCCCTGGTCTCGCAGATAGTCCACTCAAAGGTATTTTCTCACCAACCTCGCCATAAATGATATCCATTTCCGCTAATAGACCGAGATAGCATAGCAGTCGAAGTTGTTTTCACTGGTGGGAGGTTATTTATTTGTTATGGCAGCAGATCAGGATAAAATCGGGGATAGAGGACGCCGTTGTTGTGCATGCGGAAAAATTCAATGCAATACAATGGCATTCACAGCTGTTGCTAAAGGATGCAGCGTTTCGTTCGTACCTTTATTATATTTTGCAATTTCCTGATTTATCAGATGATATTTCCGTTTTCATTTACGCTCTTGTGTGTTATTTTTCTGCGTGCTGGCATGGCAGCAGCGCACACATACAGATCAATACAAAGAGTTACAATGAGTGATTCCCGGTCTTTTGAATTTAATAAAGTCCTTCGAACCGCATAGGGTGGAACAGAAAAGCGCGCACGTCATTCGAGTAATAAATGAGAACGAGATATCCGATAGTGGATCGGGATTTAATTTTTGCTTAAATTATTCGTCTTTACAGTTTTTTTTTAAAGGCAAACATATAAATGAAAGTACGTGTTATAAATAGATAATTTATCTTTGCATACCGAGGCCGAGATTTGTCAAAATCACTGAACTGAATCAAGTTCGAATAGGTACTTAACTTCCTACTTGGCTACTACCCTCTCTAATGATATGGCAAACACAAAGCAAAATTCTCCCAAACCCACTGTACTGTTTCCTCTCATTTCCTGAAATACGATTAAATTTGAACAATGCCCTCATGTTATCCCTTCCTTGTTCTTTTCCAAAGGCACTTTTTTTCTTGCAACGCTCCAATGGACGGGGAATATAGGTTGCCTTCTTCAGTGGGAACTCCACCATGAAAACGCTTGTGTAAATCTTGAACAATGACATTTATTCGCCTTGTAACTTTTTAATGGTGGCGAATTTTATTGAGCACTTGAATTAGGAAAAGTGGGGCTTTCTAATGTTTTGACACATCCTTTGGATGGAAAATAGCGCGTGCCTTTACCTATAGTGAGACACTCGTGACATCCAGGCAATTAAACTGGCCATAAATTCATGCGAGGCACGATTGAGAATGTGGATTGTTGCTATTATGTGGCGGAAGACAAACATATACATGCTATGAAGTGAGAGTTTTTATAGCCTAGTAATTGAGATACTTTCTTTTGTTGGAGGATATACGTTTGGATGCTTAAATTACGTGCTAATCGTGTCAGCTTTAAAGCAGAGTTTATGTCTTGGGGTTGATGAAGATGCGACGGTGTTTATAAAGCGATTATAGGAGATTATACATCAGAGTGGTCCGGCTTGGGATTGAGGTATTTTGGGAGGTGTATCATTTGTTTACGTTATGAAAAAAAAGTATGGTAGGGGCAAATAATGGGGTGCGTCTATATCCAAAACACACTTTAAAAAATCCTCCAGATTTTCAATTATTATTATTATTAGATACAGTAGACGCTCGATATAGTGAACTAATAAAAACCAGGCCTTTTCACTACCTATATCGAAAATGTTCACTATTTCGAGCGGGAGTTTTTAAATGTTCAAATAAGCTAACTTGATTTAAATAAACACATACTATAGTTATGGAATCCGTACCATCAGGCAGGCGTCCTCTAGGTAGACCTAGGATGAAATGGTTAGATCAAGTCCATAATCTCTCCTCTATCCGTATGGCGATTGCCCTTGATGATTTGGAGTCGATGGCGGAGGATCAAGAGCTATAGAGGGTCCACTTGAGCAACCTACACCCGCGACCCACTTAATGGACAAGCGGACCATTTGAAAATGAATGAATGAATGAAATACCATAGTTTTGATTACAAAACACTAAAATAAGAAAAAAATTGTATTAATCTTTAAAAAACACTGGGATAAAGATCTTTTTTTTTGAGGAACACAGAAATAAATATCATTTTTTTCCATAATTAAATTTTTAAAAAATAATTTTTCACCTTCATTAAGTGTCTTCTTCGTCATCGTCGAAGACTAACCGCCACCTGTAGGAGCTGACTACATCAGTCAACTTCATTTCGACACTCTAAACATCTCGTCAGAGGCAATATACTGTTAAACTGTTTCGGTCACCATTCGCCTTTGCTTTCCCTGAAGGAAAAACTCTAACCCTTTTTTTTTTTGGTACCAAGCAGTATGGTGGTTTGCTTCAATCAATCTCTTCTGGTCAACACCAGTCTTTGTCTCGTGGACGGGATTTCAAAGGAAGTAAACGGGGGGCAGGGTGCTACGGTTACCCTCCATCCTTTTCTTCCATTAGACAATCCATCCGCTGACTTTTGGTCAAGCAGAAGAACAGATTGATTCAACCACCCATTTCTGCAATGTATCAGTCTCTCTCTCCTCAGTGGTGGACTGTCAGAGGCAATAGACAGGGGGTAGACTGCTATGGTTACCCTCCGTCTATACCCGAAGACAAACCGCCACCAGGAGATGCTAAATTCAAACATTTTTAACCAACTGAGTTGACTGTTTCAGCCATCACGGTAAGATGTACGGAGATACCTTTCTTTAAAAGAAATTCGTAGGTAGCAATAGCGTTCCCACCTGTAATGTCCGGCCCATAATTTTTCTGACCACTTCCTGTGTCCTGTTTTTGGGACAGTCTAGGTGGCTAACCTAACCTTCATACCTCAAAATATAAAAAAAAAAACACAAATGAACGGCAAATTGTTCTAAAAAATTGTTGACATGCAGGCGCATTGCTAAACTGGAACATTTTTCTTTGACTTTTCCGAACAAAAATCTGAGTTCACTATATCGAGATTTTCATAGTTCACTATTTAGAGTAGTCTGTGTAAAATGTTGGTGGTTCACTATATTGGATAGTTCACTATACAGAGGGTTCACTATACTGTGTGATAATTATTAAACCCCATTTTAAGGTACTCATTTTGAATTGCCTGAAAAAGGAAGAGTGAAAGTGGCTTCAGACCGAGTTCACAGAATATGGTCCCATCATGGGCGGCTTCTCTGAAGTCCCGTGGCAATCATATTCCATAATCCGATCCTTTGGTAGACAATACCATGATTAAATCCAAAATTGTAGAGTTTGCAATTGATTAGCTGAATTAGATGAGTAAGGGCCAGTTTCAAAGGTTCTGGATAAAGTTTCGGATAGTTAACCGACACATAACGCTATCCACCAGATGAAAGCTGCTGATATTTTTTTTTTCTGTGGAAAATGTATCAGCCACTAAGTTTGTTTTGATACACATGTCATTTGTTTTGTCTTTGTTTGTTTCGTATTTTGTAATATTTTTTGTTGTGTTAGGTACCTAAACCAAAAGAAAAAAGACCTTTGATAAATTAACGGAAGACAAAATTGAAGCAGCAAAAATCCAAAAAATAATTCTAAGAGAGGACCTGGAGAAGGTATCCGGATACTCCGTTTACGACTGAGCTATTTTTTAAACTGAGCCCCCACCCCAACCAGGCTGACTATATCGACACGGGTCGTATGACACGTGACAGACAACTACGCCCAGCCCAGCGGAAAGGTATATAGAATAAGAAATAGAGAGAACAGAGAAGGGTGATTTGTGGATAGGAAGGAGTAGGAGAAGACGGGGAAGTAAGCTCTACATGCTTAAGAGTTTTGGGCGGTTCTTTGTTCGTTGTTCTATGCCGGTTGAATCATTACAACTTAAGCATCCACACAAACGCAACGCAACATTTTGCTTTCACAGTCGCGTTTTCGGCCGTTTTGGTAAGCCGAAATTAAATTCTGAAATCTTTATCGTCGAGTGTTTCAAAATAATTTGGCTTTGGGCGAAATACTCCGTCGTTCCCACGGGGCCGTGTGACTGCTGTCTACGCTCGTCAACGAAAGAATATGCTCTGAAACTATATTTTTTCCAGTCACTTCAAATACATATATATTTATTTTAAACCAAACAATTTTCAAGTCAAGAATAAAATAATTCAATAAATGAATAAAGTTTAGTGGAGTATAGTCATTCATTTTAATAATATTTATTTTATCTTCCGGATAAAGGATTTAACAGTCACTTGAACCGGCTGATACTCTATCCGAGACTATATCATCTGTCCGATATCACTATCCGAAACCTCTGAAACCAAAAGTTGAAGTTTAGCTGATAGTTCCGCGGATAGTCTATCCGAGACTTTATCAGCTAGTCCTGAAACTGGCCCTAAATGTGTAACATACTTATCCATCAGGGCAATAAAAGAGTGAACACTCATTTCATTTATCAGTCTTTATTGGCTCCAAATCAGTTATTATAGCTGCGTTTGTACGTAGGGTAAACCAAAACCCTTCAACTTATAAGTCTCTTTATAGTTATCCTGGTCTATAACCAACTGGCTTCAGTTGGAAGTGGAAGTCTCTGTTTACAAACGATATGACTGAAAACTTAGAAGATTACTAACTGCTTGAGCGTGAGCTGATTTAGCGCGAATATAATACTATACTTAAGGGCAATAAAATTGAAGAATTATTCTAATAGATCAAGTTGATTATAACAACTTGTACTTTTGAATGGTAAAAAACGTGGGTGGGTCAAATCAAAGGCAAATGTTTTCATCATTCAATTGCTGAGCTATTTTAATACTACCAGTCCCACAAAACCGTCTCACTCCTTTAGGACATTCTTTATATTTCCTGTCGCAAAAACGTTATAAAACTTAGCCATCGGTCGTCCTCAAATATTCGCAAGAAGGGTAGAACTATATAACATCAGCGCTGCCAAATTGACTGCGATGAACACATAATATAAGTGTTTATAATTGCAAGGTGATATTGCGGCATGGAAAGTGGGCCGCATCAGTATTGCATCAGGCAAACGCCTCCTGTCCGAATAATTTGTGAACGCGTCAAGTCCCTGGTTGTGACTGTTGACTCCTGTACACCCATCTCATGTATGTCACGTTAATACTAATTTAGCACTTCAGGCAAAAGCACACACATTGGCACATGCCGAGTAATTCCCATATACGCTACTGCTGCACCCAAAACTGTCAAACCGAGCGCACATAAACGAGCATCGCGCCTTGTTACAAACTGGAAATGGAAACTAATTTATATGCTAATTTGGAAAATAATTTTCTCTATTTGTGTCATGTTGTGGGCGTTACTCAACCTAGTGTGTAATGAGACTACAAAACTTAAATCTCGACACAGCAGCGCCAACAACTCGCTGCACCTATATACTCATACTCATACTTATACAATGGCCGACATAATGGACAGCAATCCAGATACGAGATTGAGCAATTTTCATAGAAATATCCTCGCACTGACTAACCATGCAGCAAACACTTCCGATTGTATCCCGATCCTGAAATGCGTCCCCTCTATGTAGTTCAAAAAACGCATGCACACAATAAATTACTAAAAGGTGGCGGGGCGGCGGGCTGGTAGGTATCCAAAAAATGAAGAACCCCAAAACAGAACGAAAAAAAAAAACAAAAAAAGTATACAAACTCAGAAACCGAATGGAATTTTCTACGACGACGACGACGTCGATGGACGGAAAACACAGAAGCGCTTAATTTAGGAATTTGTGCATCGATGCACATTTGAATGCCTCGGGATATTTTGCAAATAAATTTCAAATTACCTCTCGCTCTACCTTTGGTCGGTCGGCACGCTACTCGCTTGGTGTTGGTCGTTGTCGGGGCGGAGGAGCAACGTTGTGCTCTGATTCTGTTTCTGATTCTGATCCTATGGATGGATTCTGTCATGGAATTGCAACACAATGTTCGGTAGAATTTTTTAATTCTGTCCCCCTTTACTTAAATGGCGTTTTGTGTAGCGAGTTGAGTTTCTATGTGCGCATTATTAGAAGGACGTCCTGCCAGAATTGACAGTATTCCGGGGAATTGTTTTCCTTTTTTTTTTTTTATCAATATACGAGTAGGTACCTAACAGCTATAGGTATATGGGTGCGGTGAAAGAACGAGCAAACAATTGAAGTAGATTATTAAATTTCCGTTTGAGTCTTTGTTACAATTTAGCTTCAGGATATTTTTTAATTTTGTTGATTGTTATTGCGACCAATTACGGAGGGATATTCATGAATAGCTTAGGGCGGCAATAAAGCGAATATATTGTATTTTGAAATACTGTAATACATGGTCATGGCCAATGCTCGTATGGTGTTGTTATAGCAAAAGTATATGGTAGAATATGAAGATGCAGGCATTGTAATGGTAGCCGGTGGTTGACACAACGACATTTCCCAAATTTTGTCCGTAATTTCATGGACAGGATGCAATGTATGCAACAATGACCGAAAGAGGCATTTTTAACATGTTCCTAGCGTGTTTTTGACGTGAAGTTAATTATATACTTTAATCCACAAATTGGTACGTATTCTTATTGGCTTGCAATACTCGTTATTGTATTATTACAAATATGTACATAAATCTTAAGTAGGTAAATTAAATAAAATATAGATCCAACTACATATTAACTACCTGCTAAATCGGTTTGATTGGGTTTTGAACTTGTTGTCTTTAGCCGTGTAAAGGTCCTGTTGTCCATTAATGTAGAACAATTCGTTAGTAGTTTCCAAGATTTTACGTTGTAAGAATTTGCCTACATATGTGGTTGTCAGAACGGCCTGAGACCTTCACGCTTATGTTGGATTGGATACGCTATGTATTAAGCAGGAATACACTTCTATAGTTCTTGTCTGTATTATACCTTGTTCTTCCAAGTGCGGCTTTCTCTCGCTTCAAGAGTAATATTCCTACATCATTTTCGTAACCAAACTGACTTGCCGAAGATGTTACCGAAACTTTGACATCGTACTGCGGACAGCCTCCGTCTGTATTATGAAGCTCATAAAATTCCTCCTTCGCAGCGTTCTCCCTTAACATTCTGCACAATCTGACGATTTTATGGCTGTGTAGGTATAGCTCGCCTTTATCTTTATAAAATCGGAATCGTCTCGGACTGTCCAGTTCAATCGGGCTTCCTGATTACAGCAGCGTATTCCAAGCTGCGGTACTGGGAGTGATAACAGCTGCAAAACAGATTGAAATGACAATACGTCAATACCTCATGCAGATATTATCTTTTTCATTGACAGTCAAGCGGCAATAAAAGTGATCTCTGCCGTTGAGTTAAAATCAAAGCTTGTAAGTCGCTGTCGCGAAGAGCCACGGGTTCTTGGCGCGCAGCACAACGTAAGACTATGCTGGGATCCCGGGCACAGAGGTGTGTCTGGAAATGAAAACGCTGATGAGATGGCAAGAAAAGGGTCTTCCCTTGAACTAAACCAGGCCGACACCACAGTAATGATTCCCCCTGTAATCTCAGACAGACTATTGGGAACAAAATACTAATGGCGACAAATGAAAGATGGAGCAAGCTCGACTCCTGTGGCATAACCAGGAAAATGTGGCCAATCTACAACAAACAGAATTGCAGCAATAACATTGCCAGTGCATTGGCTTTTGCTAAAGCGGATATTAGTGCACAGCAATATTGTTTCAACATAGTGCAACGACTTTGTAGGTTGAACCAACGAATACATGCGATGGTGTCAAAACTGGCACACAACATTTGCATAAGCACCTCTCAGTCACATTCAGTCAAGAACTGGGACACGTCTTTCAAGATATAATTAGTTATTCACCATGGTATGGACGGTCCTGATGGGAGACTGACGCACCGAAGTGAAATTAGCTTCTCTGGTATTGTTACAGGGCCTCCTTTGCAGAGACCCTTTATATCTACAGACACAGAGCTTACCCCATGCTGAAGCATACGATGAAAAGAAAGACGGGAATTTAATATTATCTCTATCTCACTCTGGTATTTTTTTCCCACATGTAGAACAACCGAGCCTCACATTACTACGGGTTTGAATGTATTTTTATATTGCTTCGCTTTTTTGAAAATTTTGTCATTAAACCTTCACAAAGAATTTGAATGGGTGCCTCATACATATTTTATAATAGACATACACCGTTCATATTCAAGGTCAAGGGTACATGAGACATGCACATCCATGAGTGTTAGTTTTTTTTAAGTTTGATCGTTGTATAAGTCGTTAACCGCCAAATGTTCATATTTCCTAAAAATTATCCGTCAAATGTTTCCACATCTTCAATGCTAAAGCTAACCCGGGGGTTTTAGTTTCTTCAATTGAAGTCACTTTATTTTTATACTTATGCCCTAGTTTGCTCAGTCTTTAAGTAAATATGACTAAAGTTTATACGATAATTACACTATCTTTACTATATATAGGTACTTTGTTTTTTTATTTCCTCTCTCAGAGAAATGCACACAGATACAAGATACAACAGTACACAGAGTGACAGAGCACCAACCTCAGACACTCTTTTGGTTTCTTGGCTTTCTGAGCTCGTTATCTTAATTTTTCCGTCGCACTGCATCAAATTGTCGCCAACAGAAGGCCACGTTGCAATTATCACGAAGATGTCAAGAGGGATATACTTTTTGTTTTTTTTTTTCCTTTTACCCGTTGTAACTACCATAGTTGGAGTGGAATTATTATTACAAAAAAAAAAAGAGGTATCCTTGCGGTGTACCCACAATAATAGTGTCATGCTCATGGAAAAAAAACTGTGCGCGACAAAAGAACTCATAAAAAAAGAGGGTGAGGGTCATATGGCCATTATGGGTTCACTAAAGTGTACCTTTTGCAGCACTTTTACTGCTGCTAATATGAAAAGAGATAAAGTGTACTTTGATCATAAAGTACGTCCTGTTATAAGCTTAGGTTAGCTTTTGTGAGATAATGATAATAAGATACTTATTTTATAAAGTGATATCTGCAAGGCTTGAACGGTTTTGCATTTCAATGCAATCTATTAGTGGTTGTCATTAAAGAACTCGAATATATGTTAAATAAGGCCACTACATCAGTTGACTGAAATCACGGCACAATCGCGTAGGAACATTTAAGTAAAGAGTAAAAAAAAAATATGAACTCCCCTGTCTTCGCTTTTTTACGAACTTCGAATAAATCCATTCACGTAAAAATAAAATAAAATCATAAATAACACGGTTTACCAGTAATCAATTGAATATTTTATGATCACTTAAAATATTTATGGATATTTTTGATACGAGAGAACGGCGCGCAATCAAAATATCTTAACGTCAATAACTCAGCGATATGGTCTGTCTGGAGATATGTAGCCTCATCTGCAGGGACGATTTTTTTTATGATAATGTTCTTGTTATCATTACAATTGTTATTGAGCGGTTGAGACGTAAACTCTACCAAAATGTTTATACATTAAATTAAAGCTTAAAGTCTTATATTCGACGGCCGGGGGTGTTCTCAGAAGGTAATAGCAAATAATTGAACAATCATTAAGAGATTTTTTATTATTATTATTTTTTAATATTTTCGGGTTGTTTGAATGTTACAATTAGCATTCAGTAGCCAGCACAGTGGTGTAATCTGAGTAGGTCTTTTGTACCCACCTCAGAACGATTTATTTGATCATGCATTTGAATGTTAGATTAGAATCTTAGATTAGATCCATACAAAGGTAACTATTTTTGCTCAATGGAATGTTTCGGAATTGCTTGAATGCTTGGTATCTGATATACTATGCCTCGTTCTATAATCTCGCCAATATTTTGCTGAATTTGTTAACAATTGCTGCAACCTGTGAAAAGGATATATTGTTATTTAGTCGTTCTCGGTGCCACTGCACAAAATCGGGACTTGAAAAGTATTTATAGATTTAATCCGGTACAAATGAATTGAATAACTGATCACTTTTTGTCAAACAGAGGGAATTCCGTGGAGGGAAAATAAGTAATTCTGTATTCCATAATTCTGTATTAGGTACCAAAATTCTGTAAAAAATTTCTCAAAAATTCTGTAGATATGATTAAAATTTGTTTTTTTTTTTAATTCTGTTTTTTCAAAATTCTGAAGATGCAAAATTCTGTATTAAATTCATTGCACATCTTCTGTAATTAGGAAAAAGGAAAGTATAAAACAGTTTCCAAAAATAGTGATTTTTTTATATTTTAACTGAATCAAGTCATTTATTTAAATCTATTCTATGTTGGTAGATATGTATTATCACAAATAGTAGAAACATAACCGAAACCCATACCGGAAAACTAAAATATATTTATTAATTAATACAAAACTAAGTTCTTTTATATTCTTCTCAGATAACCAGTGTGACTTAAATAATTCGCTTGATTTGTTTGTTTCTGATGATTGTTTTTCGCTTCTTACCTAATTTTTCCCCATTTCGAAACCTTTCCACTTGTGTTTTCAAAAATATACGCACTCCTACCATAAATCATCTATAAATTTTTATATATCAAAATTCGGACGAATGTTTTAGCCGTGTTTTTTGCCCATGAATATAAGTATTATTTTCAAACCAAATTCTAATTTTTTGAATTTTTATCAAAATAACTATGCAGTCATTTGCAACAATAGCCTTCCGCATTAAGAAAGAAAACAAGAGAGTAATGATTTTGAATTTGTTCATTAGCTATGTAAAATAGAGTATCGGTTTTAGGTATAGGATGTCCAAATTTTCAATTATTTTCCTTTGAAACTCTAGGTACTAAATGACCTCAACCTGTTTTTTTTTTTAAGATTTGCTGGAGTTCCGACATTTCAAAGGGGCATAGCGGAATGAGAGTTCCAGAGTTAATCCTGAAGTTAATGCGGAATAGTTAGTGAAGTTGCAGAAAAAAATGTTGGTGTAGTGAAGACTTGAAAGAATATCCTGTGAATCTTTCTATTTCCCGTTGTATTTACATCACATTTGTCTCTAAGCCTTTGGATCTGCTTTCATACATTTATACGTTTGTAAAGTGAGATTTTTTTTTTTAATTTCCGGTAATCGGCTTTTTGAGAAGCTGTTGTCTTCAATAAACTGCACAAGAAAACTGTTATTTCATCAATTGCCCTTTTAATTGTTGTTTTCTCTTTGCTACATTCACTCTGTAAATTATCTTGGCATTTGTTAAGCAGATACTGAGACAACGAACTGAGACAAAGGTTTTGCATACGAGTTTTCGAGTTTTTGCTCAGTGCAAACGTTCAGTCTCAATACCTTTCGCTCTTATTCACAGCTCAATCTCATGAGACTGAGCCATTGCTTTTTGCTATTGCGAATAGCAATGTCAATTAGAGACAAAGTAACATTTTGTTTGACAATTCAGCTATTTCCACTTGCCCAGTTGCTTCTTTGTCAGTTATTGACAAACGCTGTTAGTCAATTCATTGTCAAGCTATTTTTCGCTATTTCCACCAATTTTTTAATTGGCATAAAAGTACGTCAATTTCAAATCGACAAGAGGAAACCCAGCATTATGTACACTTCGTTATATGTATAGCAATAACAGCACAATAGCACCGTTGCACAGACAGGGCAATTAAGAGGGGATATTCCGGGGAGATAGGTATGCACCTAGGTATATAGTTTTTGCAATATGCTTGTATGTAGCATTTTTTGTCACTATGGCTGCAACAGGTGCCAAGATTATAATATCTTCTTTTTTTCTTTCACAGTTTTCCTGCCACGCGCACTAATCCGAAAATCCGAAACGAAAAGAAATCTTCTTCCGGAGAACTCGAAACGAATGAAATGCGAATCGCAGAGTTTGCTAATGCTCATGGCCATGACTATAAGATAACATTGTCCATATTCAATACCATATTATATGGGAATGCCATTTTCTTTATTCATATATATACATAACATATTATATTATAGTTTATCCTTGACCAACAAAGAATCGAATAACAATACCCACATAGCAGAAAACATTATCAAATAATCATAAATTTAATTCGCATTAGTGCATGGCACGCAGGACGCAGGGAAATACGATTCTTTAAGAGAACACGATTTTGTGTCGTGTTACTTAAACTATTGATGCAGTGCACTTATTTCGTTTGTACAAAACAGCAAAGAACTTTTCCTATTCCTTGATTCCTAAAAAGTTCTATAATGAGAAAAGTTCAGTCCAGATGTAATCTTACCGGCGAGTACCACGACAGTATACAGCTCAACGAAAGAATAACGTACAAGTCAGGTTTGATTTCATCTTTGTTTTTTTGTTTTTCATGTTTTTTTTTTTCAGTCATTGTTTTTGAACAATCCTTGAACTATAATACAAACGCGGTAGGGTTTCTTTTGCTTATAAATGTCATCAGTTGAAAAATATGTACATTAAGCATGAAGAAGTATTTTTTGTTTTTTGTATGATGTGATGTTTAAGATCCGACATCAAAATATATATATTTTTTTAAAGCAAAACTAATATAGGATTTAAAAAAAATAATTGCAGAACTTTATTCAAGTATATCATTTATAAGACATTGATGCTTATACGCTCTATTATGTCTCAGCCATCCTAGCCGACTAATTCGAATTTTCTTGACCAGGACAGGACTATAACTACTTCCGAAGCTCGTAGCCGTTTTGGGTTAAAACTGACCAGCTGCAGAGCGAGACAATCCAGTCATCACCATCATAGATCAAAACAATCTACAGACCCTAAGGCCTGACATCATAGACATCGACAGACTTAGCAATATACGAGGCTAGTTTTACCCTACTTATTGTCATCATGTGTGATTTATACACTTCGTTTGCTGGTATGAGGGTAGAAATTGAAATGTTGTAGAAAATCCAATTGTCATACAAATGGTTGAGTACCTCTACAACAAATTACAACGCAAAAATGAAAATCATTATCCGACAAGCACTTTTCAACTTCTAATTAATTTTTCAACTTCTCCCCATCAAACAGTACTTCATCTTTCCAAGTGCTCACTAATTACATTTCAAATGAATTCTATGGAAGACAATGCACCGACCAGAATACTGTGCATTGTGCACATAAAACGATTAAAATGGACTAACCAAAAGCTATTCAATTAACAAATTTACATTCTACTGTAAATATGCTTTAAACGCCAGGGTTACAGTATTTTTTGGGTGGTTTTGTAAACGAATTTCGACAGTAAATAAGGTCAGTAAGACATAAATCCTGGAAAATTCAGCACAAGCATGTTTCCCAAAAATTCAAAACTGTTTGGGCCCTTCACTTACTTTTAACTTTTAGTAACCCGATGCCTGTTATAATCGAAAATTAACAAGGACCCACTCCAAGTTCATGTCTTTAATAATTTCTCTTGAGAAACTTTTCAATTGGATGTAAATTATCTAAGTTGAGCTGTGGGAATATAAATTCTTCGAACATCTGGGTCAGAACCAGAAGTCTCACAAGCATTTTGACGCTAAAAGCCTTATAATGTAGCAATAACAAAATATACATGAAAAATCAAAATAGGAAACTTTCAAAATATTCGCGATTAAATATGAATATAATTATGGCTTTTAATATTGGGGTTTCTGAGTTTGATTGGGCACTTGTGCCGAACTAATGGTCCTGGGGATATGAATTTGACTATAGTGGAACTTGAAATGCACGGTGTGTGAATATGCAATTATATATTAAAGAAAAGGGACTATTATGTTGCACATTGTAGGGTCAGGGGTATAAAAAGCTAATCCCTGAAGTTTTGTGAATTTAAAATAATCGAACCTCGGGCTAGATTGCAGAAGATGAAGTAAAGGGTGTTTTTTTTAGAGGTATAGAACTTTGAAAATAAAACAAAGATGATTTTTTTAAATTCACATGAAATTTACTTTACTCGAAAGATAATCTTCTGGCATTATAATTTAAATACGACTTCTGGCATATGACCGTGGCTCGGACGTAGAATCTGGAGGTCCAATTTTCGATGACTTTTTCCAACATCTGTGGCCGTATATCGGCAATAACGCTGCGAATGTTGTCCTCCAAGTGATCAATCGTTTCGGGCTTATCGGCGTAGACTAGCGACTTAACATATCCCCATAGAAAATAGTCAAGCGGCGTTAAATCGCACGATCTTGGAGGCCAATTCACGGGTTCCCAACGTGAAACTATGCGGTGCCAAACATTTCCTTCAATAAATCAATTGTGGCACGAGCTGTGTGACATGTTGCGCCGTCTTGTTGAAACCACAGCTCCTTCACATCATGGTTGTTCAATTGATGAACGAAAAAGTCAGTAATCATGGGTCAATAGCGGTCACCATTGACTGTAACGTTCTGCAGTACGGACCAATTATTCCACCATTAAGCATACAAAAAGTCAGTTTTTGTGGATGTAACGGTGTCTCAACATACACTTGAGGATAATCATCACTCCAAATATGGCAGTTTTGTTTATTGACGTATCCATTCAACCAAAAGTTGACGATTATGTTGACCCTAAAATGGACGTAGTGCGCTATACGTATTTCGAACAGAACCATGATTTTCAAAATAAATTTGCACAATTTAGAAGCGTTGTTCAGGTGTCGGTCTATTCATGTTAAAATGCAAAACCAAACTTAAAACACTTGACAGCTGACAAAATGGCCGCCAGTTAAAATAGTGTTGCCAACATAAAGTTGTATACCTCTAAAAAAAACACCCTTTATATTTTTGACAATTTGGACAGCCAGATCTTTCCGTTTTTTTAAACTATTTGTAAATAGAGACGAGATTCCTATGCAGCAGCCGATCTGCTTAGAAAACAATATCCAATAGCTATTCATCCAATGAATGTACCTACTGTAGTTTTAAGCATTCGAAGGTGTACACCGAATAACATAGTTCCAGGAAAAGAAGCCTTTAGAAACTAGCTTACTGGGGAAGTATTTTCAAAGGACTATAATTTAAAACATCCTATTTGCAGAACCAACAATTGGCCGTCAAGTCGTTCTCATCTCACCCTATATTCTTAGTATCAAACCCGACTGCAGATTGGGTAACTAATAACTTTGGAAGGTACATAGTTGGTGGCAGAGGATGAGAGAGGGGAAAGTGAGTTCATTAGATGAAATCGACGGTGGCGTCTATATCTACAGTTCATCGGATCATGGCCTATAGGGATCTATATATACATACTACTACAGTACTACGGCAGGGTATGGGAAAAATTATCTCTCACGGGTCATCGACAGCGCTCATTATCATGAATTACTGGTGCGGTCCCATTTGTTAGGGAACAATGTGGAACTGGTCCTAATACGACACGACGCACGTCTGACCAATGAGGAATAGAACTGATCGCGAGCTCTAAAACAGAGGCAATGCATACCTACTGGGGATCTGACACCTGCAGCTTCGGTCAATTTGCAGCTACTTCTCAGCTAAATTGTACTCTCTCGCAACGGTTAGGTACGCTAGCACTAGTATTCTTGCATAGAAATTCGTAGCACATACGCGCCTAATATTTGGACATTTAATTTTGAGGATAAGAAATTTAAGAGAAAAATTTAAAAAATATATAGGGGTCTCAGACTCACAGTATAACTTACCTCTGCTCTATAAGGAAAATAAATTCGTGTACATCGGCTTTTTGGGAAGAAAAGAAGAGGCACGAGAAAAGTATACGGACGAAGAAATTGAAATCGAGAAATGCTGCTCCAGAAACGATGTACGTAAGTTTTACTAAAAGATAAAGGGAACTGCCAGCAAATCGCGCAAATCTATGCAGATTCTATACAATGGTGACAAAGACCAGAATCCCGCTGTTAGGCAGAACGTACTACTCATCAAAACAAAGCAATATCCAAGTTAAAACACAACAGAGCAGTTGGGCTAGACGATTTACTCGGAGGTCGGAGAATTTTTAAGGCTGAATATGACTTGATACAGAGCAAACATCACTCATTTCAAAGATTTGGACAGATGAATCTAATCTCAGCATCGCTTGTCCGGTCAATACGACAGCTGTGTCAACTACAGAGGTATCAATCAGTCTGTTTGACTCTTCGGTGATGTTTAAGGCAATTCTGTCAACAAGAAGAGACAACCAACGAATCAGACAGAAAAACATACAAAACCGTCCCGTCAGTTATAACCTTAATGTAGTAAGGGACTATTTCTGCCTCGGCTTTGGTTTTATACTTAAAAGTGACCGACACATATCATCAGAAATCAATGAAGACCAACTTTTATGACAATCGCTATTTCTTTTGGGTGAAAAGGCAACTCTGAAGTAAGTACCTCTCCCGACAAAAGTCCTGGACCTCTTCAATTATTGCGAATGAATATATCCTTGACCATTTGAAAAATTCTTCTTCTTGAGGCGCTCTGGCTCCGGGCACAGAGTCTTGTAAGCAGTGCTCAACAGCAGCTGGATAAGGACAGTGCTATAACTGGATTGGAATGTCTGACAAACATCCGGGAGTCTTGCAAGCTGAGGCCTTGATTCACTTCGAGGGATACAGTTCATTAGTGGCATTTTTATACATGATTGCGTGGAAAGTCAGGTAAAACTGTCTGTTGCTTGCATTCAACTTGCGGTTGAATTTAGCAAAGTAGAAAGTTGTACTGTACTTATGGAATCGCACCATGAACTCCCAGAATTTGAATGTAGAAACAAAATTTAATAGTACATACTCGTATTTCATAAAACCTGTAAGCTCCTTAAGCAGACCAGGTAAGGAACAGTTGATACCTATTATTTGAGTTAACATAAAAGTTTTCCACTCTTATCCTATCGTCTGTATTTCCTTTGACATATTTATTATTTTGGGATGAGGTTCTGTACTGTGCTATACCTCATACTTGTAGTTATAGTATAAGTTTACTGTGCAATATGCAATGCTGTTTGAGTAAAACTTCCACAAAGTTTTAAATATGAATTTAGTCTTTGTGCTGCTAATTGTTTTATGGAAAGTTTTAAGCCAGGTTGATGGTCAAAAGTACAGCAATAATGAAGTTATTCGGATGGTGGAGTGGAGCTTTGTGCCGTTGAATTTTGTTTTAATGAATTAAGTGTACAATGACTCGAGAAATTCATATTGGACAGCGTGTATAAAAGTTTGGCACAAGTTGAATTTAAATATTATATTTTATCTGTAGGTATTTATAATTATTCTGCATATATTTGCCTTCAGCGTTAAGAATTCATTGTCGACCAGCTGTTTTTTTTTCGGCCATATTGCTCGTGCTGAATGATTTTTTATTAGAACTTCTAGAAAGTCTGTTTATCATAATTTGAATAACGTATATCATTTTATGGGATCCTTATTACAAGTTGAAATAGTTAAGTTAATTCATAGATTATCATGTCACAACATACAAAACTCCTTTCGTACAATTCTGCCTAACAAAAAAAAAAACAAAACTTTTTAGTAGGTACCTACCACAGCTCGTTGCGTTTGGAGTTAAACTTCAAAATTCCTTCTACAGAACACATTTCTCTCGAGCTGATACCCTTTGTGTAATGTTTTATTCCTCTCATAGCAGGGTTGGTATAGCCTGACATTTTAATCGATTAAGCCACCTTCCTCAGTCATGCCTCCAAAGTAATGCTTACACACAAGCAAGTGCTATAAATCATCTGCTTTGATATCAGAAATATTTTCCTCCATGCGTGGCAGCTCTATTCTAAAATTGTCAAACTCTCTAAAAACTATTCGCAATATTTATGAGTGCGGTGTCAGTATTCTCTGTTCACTGATGGTGCCAACGAAAAACGACTTTTCCACAAACTACATGAGTAGAGTACGTGTGAAAACGTTAAGTACATTCAGGACGAAAAGCGGTTTAGGGCGGAATACCTACCATACTGTGTGCATTGGCACTCCCAACAACGACTACTCCCTTTTAGCATTGTCTATTTTGTATGCAACTTTGGCAGAGTGTTCGTTGTTTTGGTGTATCACTGAAGAGTTACCTACTCCGGATAGTATGGACATAATAATTGTAAAAGTGAACATTTTAATGTATAATATATATTCCCCAACACTTTTATATGCACACATACATAGGATAGAAAATGTTTACGAAGAGACTCTGTGATTCTGAGCATCGGTTCCGGTTGTAGTCATATCTGGATGGGTATCCATTTTGCTTACACTTAGATGCGATGGTATCTAATCTTTTGTTTAAATTTTTATTAAATTGAATAATAAACAGTAATAAAAAATAAAAAGTGACTTCGTTTGAAACTCTGAGGGATGAAATTTTACTCAGGGTGAGTCATAAGACTTTACTTTTTAAAAATCATCGAGATGCCCGACTTCATGTTTTTGGGACTCATCCAACCGATATGCACGGAATTGCTGAGAACTGGCATATGCAAATTTTAATTCTACATATGCGATACTGATCAGACCAAAATTACAGCTTTAAAAATACTTAAGCCGTACAAAAACATGTAAAGATAAAGAAGAAAACGTCGTAGTAGAATCACAGTCAGAGATGATGGTAAAAAAAGCTTTTTTTTTATGCAGACTTTATAAAGGCAACGATGTGCTTAATCTTCAGAACGTATAATCCATTATAGATACGGTGACCATCCGTCCCGTTTTTACCGGGACAGTCCCGAATTTCAGTCGACTGTCCCGACTTTTTTTTGAAGACATACGTACAAATGTCCCGTATTTAATTTTTAGTCCCGTATTTTCATTATAAACTTTTTAAATTATTATTCAAACACTTTATTAACATTAACATGCAACGACGCAATAAACGTATGCAGCATAACGTTTTTACGAAAGAAATATTGGAAAAATTTCCCGGACAATTTGAAAATTCGAGAAATTATTTTTGATCATTTTTGTATAAACTCGCGACTTCACAGTAGTAGGCATGGATACAATATCCTGTTTTGATTTAAAGCTACGACGTGAATACCGATGCTTTGCCTTGAGATGTACAAATTAAGCTAAGGAATATGAAGGTACATTTGGATGGGAGCTTATATTTAGTGCAGACAGCGCACCTACCAGACTTAAAAGAAAATCGATTTTAGGGCCTTACTGGGGGGTTAGTCTTCTTTTTTTCTGTACATAAATATTTACAATTTAACATGGAATCATCAAAGCTTGATTCAGGAGAAATAGCTACTTTTGAAAGACACGTCTCATTTAAAAAATCGAGAAGTCACTGAAAGACAGTTTTCAAGTTGGGTTTCAACGGGTGCGGATGCGGAGCATTTTGTCTTAGACATGTGTACGACAAATGAGTGCAACATGTTTTGTCCCTATTGTGTTGTTTTTACGTCATGATCATGACTTATGAAGTCATGAAGGAATCAAGTTTGTAGATTATGTCTTCCCTTTAAAAAGTTATAATTTATGGAATAATCCAATACAAGAGCTTGGTTTTTTTTCGGTTTGTTGCTATAATTTTAATACATATATCTTTCTTTCTGTCCCGCGTTTGGTCACCGTAATTATAGACGACAATTGACAAGACTTGAGACCACCTGTTTAAACCAAAGTAAAGACAGCAATATTTGAATCTAAAGTCTAAGAAAGCGTTTGGGACTGGTTTATCCATCGAGCGTTTTAGAGCAGCTGAAGATATGAATTGGTTGATAAAGAACGCATGCACCCACATCTTTCCGAGTTTTGGTCAGACAAATCGAATCTCAGACAACAGAATCTTTTGCACGGTATACGGTATACAAGTTCGCCAGGGTATATCCCCTTACAGGAGTATATCAACCATATTGTGTAAACGCCTAAAACCCTTCGTAAGATCTTCGCTTAAGGAAAGTTCGACGTCGATCAACTTTTCATACTCAGGTAGGTAGAACTTCGTAAAACCCTCTCATCGATTTCAAAGCCGCCAATCATGACATCGTTTATAGAGACGAACTATATTAGAGCACTACTCATCGGTCTGTACAGGATGACGATGGGGAAATGTTCGAGATGTTCGAAATGGCGAGATGTTCGATATATACGCGCTATCACCTTTAACATCATGGCCTGTGAGGCCAACATCTTGCAGGACAATGCATATGATGACCCAAATTTTACATCTTTTGTTTTTAGAACCTTTTTTCGAGCGATTTTTTGGTGCATATTTCCATTGAGTGTATAAACTCAATGATATTTCTTAAAGTTTTGTGGGGCGTTTTTAATTGAAGCGTTTTTCGTTTTTTTTTTTTTCGAAAGGCTTATTAAAATTTTTCAAGCCGTTAATGCGGGCGATGAAATTTTTTCGGGGGTTCCTCGGAAAGTTTCTGAGCGCGTTTTCGGAAAGTTTTGTTTAGGTTTTTGGTACTATTATTACACTTTTTTCGGGGAGTTTTTGGGTTTTTTTCGGGGAATTTTTTGCAAGTTAGGTCTTACAGTGTCATCTTTTCGAACTTCGGTAAGTAGTAGGTATAGGTATACATACATTTAACTCAAAATTAACAAAAATCGGATTCCTATCTATTTCTTCTCATGTCTCAGACGTCAGACATTCCCCAATTTTTTTTAATATTTCGCGGAAATTGTGTTTTTTTATCTCACAAAAAGCGTGAGCGTTCCGCTGTTCCATATCTTGTTGGAAAATCCACTAACCCCTGCATTCAGTATAGTAGTATTACTCGGCTGTTCATATAGCAAGAAGTTATATTTTGTTAAGTGGATTCTCCCCCACAAGCTTAGAACTAGTTAGGTACATCTACTCATAAAGATAGCTGCGTAGATCTCTGAAATTATTTTTGTTATGTTGGAATTTCTGTAGTTTTTCTCAGAATTGATCCAATGAACCGAGTCGAACTATATGCTGGTATATTCGAACAGATCATAGATTCACAGTCTTCAGTTCTTGGTCTAAAAACTCACGTCCCCTGCATATGATGTCACCGAAGGTTTCCTCGAACTTATCTCTCTCAATCAGTTCATGCTAAGGCTGGTATATATATTTTTTTTTAAATGGTGTGGTAGAAGCACATTCCACTCTTCCTACAGTTTTGGAACTATGTAGTAGGTATTGAAGGTTTAAGCCGTAATTTCTGGAAAACATACAAAAATTATTGTTATCTTACCCAAAGAACAGCTTCATCGAAGCTTGATAATTAAGTATCTACTCATATTCAACGACTATATGAAATTTGTTTGCTTTCACATCCGAACTCAAAAGTAGAGCCACACTTATACCCATAATCCACTGTCTGAAATAAGTCGACAAAAATGCCTTTAAAGTTGATTTAACCCTGTCGGATGTAGAATTTTCAGAGGCTTGCTATATTTTTTAAGTTTTCTGGCTAATTGATCTTATGGGTTATGGGGACAACTGTTGGTTTTTTTTTCTTTTTTTTTTTTCAAAATACGTACGTGTCTTTATTTTTATTACATGCTACAGAGAGAAGGTAATCATAAATTGTAAAATATCCTGCAAATAAAAACACATTCTTAATCATGTATAGGTCGTCTATTATGTACATACTATTCCTGCCTGCACATGGCAACCAAATCTCATTTCTTTCTTTTATCAATTTTCTTCTCAATCTATAGCCAGTTTTTTAACTTTTTTTTGCTGCCGCCAACCCTTGGTACAAGAGGAGCAAATTTCATACTTATGAACTCAATCCAACGTGAAAAGGGGATATTCAATATTTTCTAGAAAAGAGGATATGTGTTCAGAGCCTCCAGCAATGGATTTGCCGCTTGTCATCAATATATTCTCTAACATAGAAGTATAAAGCAATCGGAGGCATTTTCTCATAAGGACAAACTAACTAAACCAGCAGAACAAAAAAATAAGAAGGAAATGTCGAAAGTCGAAAGCCGATGCCGTTTGTTGATGGTAAAACTTTCTTACGAATCGAGTGGGAGTGTTGTGCACCCGCCTTTTTTTCAAAATGAAATGAAAAGAGAGTGAAAGTTAAACGTATCCCCCAAGGGGGAAACAGTGGTGGATTCTTTTGGTTGCGGGCGGATGAGGTTGATATTTTTAGGAAACGATGTATATTTGATTTCACAAGATGATCAAAGCGAAACCTACCTTAAGGCGTACAGTGCGCCAGTAGAAATGGAAAAGTAAATCAGAGCATTTGAAAGTTAATGCGTGCTGTATCGATATTTATCCAGGGGGAGTTTTGATTTCTGTACAGAGGGTCTGTAATATGAACTTGTTTAAAATGCTGCTATAGGTAAAGGCGAGAACAGTTGGTAAACGAATGGTGAAATGATATTCTGTCATTTGGTTGAGGCATATATACAATACACGTTCTAATATCGTTGTTATGCAACGAGTATACATGCCAGTGATACTAATTGGATACAATTTGTGAGGCACAATGCATAGACTCCGAAGTCTGGGACGGAAAATCCCCTATACAATCCCCATTGACAATAATTGTGATCTCGCACGTGTTTTAAGGAAGATTTTTCCTAATAAAACTGAGAAACTTTATTGTATGATCGAATGGCCAAACTGTTTTTGCTCCTCCACCATCGCTCCTGACTAAGACTCTCTACCGGTTACAGGGCGCATTAAACGAGCGTTCTGGAGATGAGTATAGGTATCTCTTCGGATTTGTTCACGTTTATTGCATTGCTCTAAGGAGACCAAGGAGATAGTCGTCCATTTCTCTATCAGCTCCTGCCTGACCCTGAAACACAGCAGCCTTCCACTTCCTGCGAAACCGGAAACGGTGCTTCCGCTCTGGTATCTGCGATGGCACATCCTTTGAAATAGGAGGTTCGATCTTCCTCGTCATTTCGATGAAGGTGGTTTGGCATATATCCATCTTGGCTGAGCCGTAAAGAGACTTTTCGGAAAACTGATACTTATCTCAGAAAGCTTTCTTTTGAGTCTGCCAATTCATCTTTAAATGATGCTCTCTCAAGTTTTTACAAAAAATTATTCAATTATTTTATTTCTCTCTGTTTCATTATCACACAAAAAAGAAAAGCCTCTAAAAGCGAGCGGCTGAACAACGTAGTGTTGATGTCGGACGACCAAGTAGTCTGCGCCGAAATTCGCGCTGTCAACTAGTTTGAAACTAGCCTTAATCTTTCAGTGTAAATCTTTTATTTATTTTGATCTCCCAATTTGAAACGTTCATCGCGAAGACAGTGCTGTAAATCTACCTCGAGGGACGAGGTCGTATGCAGTGCCGTAGCCAGGATTTTGTTTTCAGAGGCTTGTTTCCAAATCATTCGAGGAATTCTTTAAACTAAAAATTATATATATTCCAATTCATTGATTTTTATTAGTTTTTAAATCGTATGTACTTAATCGAACATAATTAAATAATTTTTTTACATACATTTCTTAAAAGCAAAAGACGTCTTATTTTTTTTTACATGAGATCAATTAACTTATCTGGATCCACATTAATATTGAATTAAAAAAGATATCACAGTAAGTGAGCTTGCATTCTCCATAACGCTTCGGGACACTTTTTTATTCCTTTTCATAGTTGAAAGGTTCTTTCAATACTAGCTGTGGTCAATGGAAGCGTGACCAAAACCGTAAGCAAGAAGTTTGTAGCTCTAAACTAAACTAAGCCTTGCCAAATTATATCAAGCAATTTCAAAACTTCGGCTTTCAGCTTTCACATCTGACAACGAAATTGCATTATCAAAGTAACATGTTAGCTTTTCCATTTCGTGCACTCTCTCAACTGACTCTTATAAATTATGACTGCCCTAAAAAGACCACGTCCCTAGGTATATCATTGAAAAAAACAGGAAAATGTTTTCAAACACCTTAGCGGGTAGTTTATTTACAATTCCTTAGTAATTCTTGGTTTTTTTTTTGCAATCATCTAGGTATTTAGAGCAAAATTTGTTAAATATTTTTTAATTTTAAATTATTAAAGCCGTATACGAATTTCATATACTCATTACAGTGCATTCTCTTTACTCGTGTGTCGAGTCATTTAAATAAGTTTCCAATTTGTTCATTACCCATAAACCCGTAAATTGTAAATTGTTCATCCATGCAATTTTCAAATAGCATAAAATTCGATGCCACACAAAAAAGTAAATTTTGAATCCCATTCCATATATGTATTCCTAATAATAATCTAATAAAGGTACGATGATGTGCTATCGGTTTGTCAGTTAAGTGTAAACTATATTCCCTTTTCCCTATTATGCAGTTTTCCCCAAATCATTATTATATTTTACAACACACATATGGGTGGTTGCCGTTTGCCATATCGATTTTGGTGCTAAATGTCAATTTATTATTAAACGAACACATAACACCTATGGCACGCACTTAAAAACATATTCCCAGCGATAGGTATAAAACGTACAATGCAGGTACTCATCATATTTTGTAATGTAGTGTGCAGAAAATGGTATATTTGACTGGAACTCCCTTGTTGCTCGTGCTACTGTGAAAACATAAATTTAATCAATATTATGAAAATGCTGCACATTAAGTGTAAGCTATCAAAAATTAACTTTAATAACTGCTGACTGCTGCACAGAGCATGTTGGTGGAGCTTTATCAGTGAAAGATTTCCCAATGGATAAAATTATATTTTTAATTTATTCGTGTCTACTTGTTAAAAATATGGGTATTTCAACTTCTGCAGTTTGTATGTGGATATATACCTACTGGCTACTGTACTACTGTAGGTATGCACAAGGAGAATTTAAAATGAGTTCTAGTTACTATGTATTTGTAAAATTGGTTTAATTTAATATTTAATACTTTTTCGCTGAATTTACTCAATAAAATTTGCACATTCTATATTAGTTTTAGAACATCAGCGGGTTTAAAAGATCTTTGCCCTCTACAGGAAGATATATTATACATTTATAACGCCAGAAAGGTACATAATTATATTCTAAATCAGGATCAAATACTCCCATACAAAACCAATATTAGATCCATTGTGCTGTATATACGTACAGACTCAGATGCCTACAATTTTGCATGACTTGTAGATATATGCAGTGGAGGGTGTCAGAGCATCGGCCAGGAAAAAAATCAAAATCAAATATAATTTACGTTAGGATAGTAAAAAAAACTAGGATAGGAAATAGGATATAGGAAAAATTGTTTTATATATATGTATACAAAAAAAATATAGATCTAGCTTGGCGAAAATACTAAAATAAGAAAAAAAAAAGACTCACCACTTATCCAGAGATTGTGCACAATATCCGAAGGGTTGTTGTTGCTGCTTATAGATTTTGCTGCTTCAAGGCATACAAATAAAATCACTAGCACTAGGTTATCAAATTAAAACCCTTTCAATCTTAGGCACTTTTTCGTTAGGTACTTAAACAAATTTCACTTAGAATTAGGTAGTTCAATTTAGCAAATTTAGAATGATAGGTAGATAATTCTTGTTTTATATTTTAGGCTATACTTTTTACTTTTCTCTATTGTTTCCTTTTAAGTTTTAGGCATTAATTCAATATTTAAGAAATTTTATGGATTTTAATTTAGGAACTTTTACCTTCTTATGGCACTTATAACATAAACTATTCATATAAAAAGAACTATTAGAACAAAAAAAAAAAACAATCACAAAACAAAAATAAAAACATTTTTCCGCACGGCCGTGTAGCGATCAATTCCCGGTACCACTGCAAGATGATGAGCGCACACTTGCTGGCACACAAGGTAGGATGCAGTTAGCGTGAAGGCAAAAAGTCTCCACTGGTTGTGTAGGCACAGGGTGGCAGGGGTAAGGTGGCGACGATGGACGATGATTTTCGTGTTCCTGCTGCCTGTGCTACTGTAGAAAGTTACGATTGCACTTAGCAAGAATTATTGCCTGAGGTCTCGGTACATAGGCGGAGCGTGGTGGGAATATTGGATCGCTTCGGGTTTTGATTAAGTGGTCGTATGATCGATGCAGACCCGAAAGAGTGTCCAAATGCTGCGGGTAGGAGGAATGGTAGCGTATTTATGTCCACACACATACATGCGTGGACTAGAGCGAAAGCGCCAAATTGGAGGGCTTACGGAGTAACTCCAAAATAACCTTAACTGGATTAAAGTGCCTGTGATATATAAAAAAAAGGTTTTTCCCTTGAGTCTAATTACGAGTAGGTGTTTAACCATTATTATTACCTCAGATTTCCGTTGTAATCGGTATTCGATATAATTATGTACTTTTTGCTGATTAGCTAGAGCTTAATTTTTCGTTTTTATTTTTGTTAACGATTTTCAGTAAAAATGCTAACATTGGAAAGAGAAAATACTTTGATGTATTATAGTCTAGGCAAAATGTACCGCGAATTACCTCAAGAGAATATTAAAAAGATATCCGGGATAGTTCCTGCTTGTATGAAAGCTCACGAGGAAAAGGTAGAGTTTTCAGCAAGTGGTCTCGACGAAGGGTAAAATCAGTTTTAAGGTTGGCAGTACCTACTTCCTCAAAATGGTTGACTCAGCGAAGGAAGCAATTTCGCTGAGTTTGATTATTGAATTCCGTACGAGAGGCAGGGATGTCAAAACAAAGTAAAAAATGATTGAAAACATCCGTAACATGGGCCTTAGGCTAATCAGGTATCCGACACAAGGACCATTCCGTTCAGAATAAAATTAGTAGTAGGTAGCTGCTACTGGGTGTATGTATGTACATATTTATTTTTCCAACTGAATACATACTTGAAAAATTTAAATTACATAGTATGTTACATCCCATTCGCTTTTAATTTATTTCAAAGAGTAATCGAATCATCTGTAAGCTACCAATTAATCGCGACAGCGAAAATCGTTTAATTCATCAAAACACTTAGGTATCTTCATTCCATTCTGGTTAAGTAAACCAAGAATAAACGTTGAAAATTTATCATCCGCCATAAAAATCATTGCAAACGACGAGAACGGACCTCCTACGAAATCCCAACTTAGGGCATTAAAATGCATCTGCCGTTAAATGTTACACGAAATGCCACACCACAATCATCAACTTGTCTGTTAAATTCTACGAGAGAAGTTGGTTTGTATATAGCCCAAGCCGAGACAAGTTACTAGCCAGCCATTAGGTAATCTTTCATTAGAAACCGAGAGGCAAGACATCAAAGTTTCAAGAGTTTCATTTCTTTACTGCTCCGTTCGTTCTGTGTGGGAATTGGCCTTTGCAACAGGACCACATTTAAACGTTGCTGTTAATGACTGTTTTATGTTCAGCTGTTTGCATTATTAATGCAATTGAAATGTCCTTATGCATGAAGGTTCTACTGTTGAAATATTTCTGACGGCAGTCGAGTTAAGATTCATTTATAACTCTTTTCTTGGAAAGGGATTTATGTATGGAGTGACATTTTGAGGGTAAACTTGGTGGATTTATGCAGAAGAAGTATTCTCTAAGAATCAAACAAAAAGTACAAGTTTATTGTAAAGAATATTATCTGCTTGAAGAGTGACTACATCCCAGGTGCAAATGTATTTAGATGTATCAACCAAGCCCAAATCGGAAGCATTTTTTTCTGACTGACTATCAGATGAAATAAATCCATGCCAACAATTAAATGTATTATTACCCTTTTTCTGAAAAATCACCCAATTTCACGATAAATCGTATACACAACCTTGGCACCACATCGCACAGGTTAAGGTTACCATTTTATCTGATCGAATGGGCACAAGTCAAATTCTTCTCTGTAATTTCATTCCATTCCATTTCATTATCCTTTTCCGGATAATTTCCGCATATTTCACATGATTCTTCGAACGTAATCCCTGTCGCTGCTCCCCTCTCCATACAATTGGGAATTGTCATCATGACATCTTTATGGCAACATACACCGTATCGCATTATTTATAGGTACGATTGTGTATTGAATATTGTAGGCGAAGTATGAACCGGTGTACATGTCAGAATCTGATTTATACTTTTCAACCTTTCAGCCCTCAATCTCGATTTCTTGCACCGATGAGTGCGTGTTTTCATTATTACTATGATGCCTATGCAATATGCATATTATAGCATTTTGCAATTAGTTGGGGGTGCAGTCACTTCACACATTCGAATACGTCATGTCAGGGATGCGTATGAAATAGTGGTCAAGGGAGCTTGTGCATAATTGATCCTAATTTATTTATAAAACTGGAAAATCCATGCCTTTCAAACTAAATTAAAGCAGGACTCTGGCTCACTTCTTCAAACCACCCATGGTGGGGTACTGGGGTATGGGGTTAGAATTTAAATAATGATGTGCGCATTGCAGAAAGACAAAAAAAGTCTACATGTAATAAGGAACATGAATCCTTACGTACATTTAACACGGTAATAATTTATGCAGCGTCCTGCTATTTGCTTGCGCATTGGTGGTGTGTCTGTGGTGCGGAATTTTACTCCTGCGAGACGTGACATTATTACATTCGCACCGAAAAAAAAAAATAAATTATATCCACAAGTTCTTTCGCAGTGCTCTTCAATGCTTTTTCTTTATTAGTGTTGCAGATGTGTTACTGCTAGAAAAGGAAGAGAGGACGATGAGTAAATCTACGTTATTAAAATATTCTGACTTTTTTAATTACATTACCTTAAGTCGATTCTCCAGAGCGATGAGAAAGTGATGTATTTTTCTGAACAGATAATATAAGAACTTTAATGGCGGACAACTAGGAACGTGCGTTCTTGCTGTAAAAAGTAGAAGACTAGACCGGACCTGCGGGAGTATAGTGAGTATACCTATAATGCCGTAGTCACAATCGGTTGACTGATGAGTTAGGACTAGTAAGAAAGTATGAAAGGAGACACCCATAAACTTCTACAACTGTAGAAGCATCTCCTTCTAGTAAAATATCTGGGTGCTTCCTATCGGCCTCTATGTCCGATTTGAGGTTAAGGTTACATACTGCCATCAGATGCTATAAAAATCCCAATAAGTGCAAATCGACGCAATAGGGAGGTATATACTTCCGTCGCGATCTTTTAAACGCCTTCAAAGCTGCGTATGAAACGATTTACATAGGGATGTGCATACCAAGGTGTCAGCAGAGACATCGTAAACGATGTTAATAGAGTACTGTGGAGCACCATGCAGCAAAAAGAACGCAGACATTCTTATATATTTGAGAGGTATTCGAATCAGACCACCGTATCCGTGTTTCGTATATTTCTCTATCACTATATCCATCTTATCCAGAGATACACTTGATTTCTCAAGAGTTCCAACGCTAGCATCTATTTATAGGAGATCTGTTTCATCATCACACATTATATGGGCCGCTTTTTCAGCTTCTTTCTGCCATAGTTTACAGATAGAATCATCTATATAAGGCTCACATTTCTTAAAATTATAGTCGAAATAAGCATGTCTTGTAGATAAAGCTACCACTCATTTTAATGTTCCCCGATTCATGAATATAACTCTTCTTTAAGTGGTGCACTTCTGCCACTTTATTGACATTTTAGACTGTCTACATTTTTACACGTACAGTTTGCCACCTTCTCAGGTGTTCTACTGTGATGTATTTGTCAATCATTCCTCTACAAGTCGACGATAATGGTTCTCTTCCTAGGAACTTTACAGTTGACCCCTGTTTGGAAGGAAGTCTTATCTGTCGATCCTTATGTATGCTCTTAACCAAATCAATGTTAGTTCCTTTCTAGATAAATATTTTTTTTCACTTCAGTACTTATTCCAGTAGCGATGTGCGATGTTTGCCTGTTCCCTGCATCCAATCGTTGCCTGATTACCCAGTGCTATAAGGATTAAGAATATTTATTTCCTCCATCTGACTTTCAACTAACAACTAAGTTATTTAATGCATGCAGCAGAACAATCATCTCAGCATGGTATACGGAAGTGTATTTCCCCAGATTATTCTAGCGGGATAGTTTCAGTTTTTCTGAGTAGATACCGGCCCCATGCTCCGCCATACGTCATTTTCCTGGATCCATCTAAGAAAAACACTATTTTACCAGCAACCCATTCTCCGTACGAATTTGTGCATCATTTTCATAGTTATGCACCCTTGTTATCCATAGCCCATAGGCATGTTTAATTCCCTAATCTCGTTTTTGAGAAGCCGCAGGATCTTCCTATGCCCATATATTTATATGGTATACCACGATTGTGTCATTTTACATATCGGTGTAGACGATGTTCCCCTATATTCTAAACAAATAAATCTATCAGTATAAGATCACCATAGCATCACTTCTAATGCGGATGTTGGTGTTGTACGTATTGCACCTGTAACTCTTATAATATGCCAATCGTTGGGACCTATCCATGTCCAGTCCATCCTTACATTCGTACAGATAGGATTTCGCCAACCGAGCCGTCGTGTAATAATATGGGTCTACTTATCATATGCTGACCTCGGCGAATGTTTCCGCCATTGTCCACAACACGTTTGATGTAGTACCTTTTTTGACTTCTGGATTTCGGCTTAAAAATTGTGGTTCCAAGTTGTGTCATTGCCATGTCCTACTGTATGAATGCCAGGCAGTGATGCCAACTCAAAAATGTGATTTAGAGCCAGAAATGTGATTTCAGGGCTAGTTTAGGGCCAGACCAAATGACTTTAGTACACTGTTTTGACGTTTTTGACGTATAAAATACTTAAACAACATTTTAGTTTTAAATATTTTAGACCTCCTTGTGGGCATCATTTGAATGTTGAGGTTCGCATCTGAATATTTATCGCTCTTATATTCACTATTATACTGCCCAAGTGTTGGTTTATATTTTGAAAGAATATCTCATCGAAGCCACCTTCAATGTTGTTGTCATTGAAATATCTCCTCTGCGCTGTTACTGTAGGCATTCATGCTTTTGTCTACTATGCAATAGTACCTATAGGTAAATGTTGGTGTCACATCTCGCATCCATCGCTCCCATCCTATTCATCTCTTAGCTTCTAGTATCCTGGTACCCAGAGCTGATCTGATTTTATTCAAAAATCATTGGATTCAGTGTTTTCACTATTTCTCCTATTCTGTTTCAATTGAGCCCGATCTTTAAAAACTTTGTAGATCTCTGGAGTCCATCTTTTGTAATCAACTCACTCCATTCACAAAGTTCTCTTACTCTCTTTTTGGAGGAAGTTTTTTTTTCATGTAGGCCTATGTGTACATCTTGTCGATGATCTGGTGAGAGACAGTAAATCATTTGAGGAGTCTAACATACGGCAACAGAGAGCCCGATATCACATAAAACACATAAAACGATTTGCCTTACTTTAACATCAACTAAATTGACATTGTTGCCAATTAACACAAATGCCAATTATATAACTCACTCTGATCCCAATTTAACAATATGAATTTCATATACCTACCATAATCTTCAATTGGTCACCCCTATTAAACAATCCATTCGTCGCACGTTTCATCCTTCGGTACCAAATTGTGACCTATTAAGTACCACGGCTATAATACACACATTTACAAACACTTGCACAATTATATCTATTCACGAGTAGTATTAGATACGGTTTTGTTCACATCACTAATGAGGTAATTTAATTATGTAAGCAATGTCGATTGCGATAATGTACTCTGGTTCTTGCTCACACACTTGATTGCTTCTGAGTAGTTCAACAGTCGTAACATTGACCAATAATGAAGTTGAACTTCGAACTTACACCATATTCAAGTTTACATTGACTGTGGTAAAATTATTTTCAAAAGAAAAAATAATATTTGTCCTACGCTCGTGCAACCACAAATTGCCATTCAAGCCATAAAATTTCTCAAAAGACAAACTTCAAATATATCTTTATCTCGCAAAAGATAAATTCAGAGATCCTCTAACTACCATCATAAGTTTTTTGCGTGCAGATGTTCGTTCGTCTTTATTTAAGGAAAACCATCAGAAAGAAATTGCTCATTCCTTCTTTTCCGAACGTTTTTCATTTCACTTTTCCGTTTCGTGCTTACAAGACTATAGAGTGTCTAAGTCTCTTATACGTAAATAAAGTTTTCTTTCACCTTCCATGCTATATCCTCGACACTCACATATCCTGTTGGAGTATACGCCGGAAGTTGAAGCAGACAAAGCAGCACAAGGAAGTAAACTTTTAATATATTTTTCGTTTGCTTTGGTTTTCTCAATGCGAGTAGAAAAGTTCTCAGTTAGATTATTTTTTGGAAGGATATATGAACATCCTTTCGACATTTTGATTTTTAATTTTCACTGTGAAAGTGATTCTTTATTGTTTAGATGCGCTTATTAGCACACTTTTTAATACGAGCTCAATAACAAATCCGAAATATTGTCACTCTCTCTACAAGCAAGGGTCGCAATCAGTAAAACAAAAATTATCCAGTATAAGAAAGCCTTTAAGTTGTGCTGTTGCTTTAACACCACCATTTATCTTATACCCTAACTTTTATTGCAATATTCTGAATTCTATGTACTAAAACTTTTTCTATGATTTATGCAATCTAAAAATCCGTTGCCTTTGTTTGTAGTTATTTGCATCTTTTTTCTTTGAGCACGAACAAAATCACATCATATCGCGCAGTAAAATAGTTTGTAACGTTAATACAAAAAATGGATATTGTTTCATTTCATTGGATTCTTTTTTTCGTGAATTCTTTACCTATTCTTGTCGAATGAAGAGTATAGCCACTATAAC
This sequence comes from Cheilosia scutellata, assembly GCA_955612985.1. NCBI lineage: Eukaryota > Metazoa > Arthropoda > Insecta > Diptera > Syrphidae > Cheilosia > Cheilosia scutellata. The sequence continues at coordinate 88,323,944 of OY015311.1, forward strand.
ACTATCATTATTTAAGAGCGCCATCTATAAACTAAAATCAATGTTAAGTAAAGGGTGATTTTTTTGCTGTTTGGTTTATCAGCCTGATTTTTTTCAGTTCACGAGTGATTCGTAACACGTGTGAAAGTAAAAATTGCTCAGTTAGTATTTCACCATGGATCAGTGTTGCCAACTCGAATCGAAGATTTTATGCCTCATTCCGAAAAAAATTATGCCTTTTTCAAAAAAATTATGCCTTTTTGGTAAAAAAGATAAATAACGAAGAAAGTTTCAATTTATGTGTTAAACTTTTATTATAAGGCACAAAGGTAAAAAGAAAACAATAACTAAGACATAATTGTGTATAGTATTTATAACTAAAATTATGAAAAACAAAAACTAACTTCACGTATGACAGTGTTTATTCGATTGACCTGCACCGAAGTCATCGCGATCAGTTGAACTTGAACTCATCTTTAAAATAAACTATTACAAAATGTTTGTTAAAATGTATTTTTTACCAGTAACGAAAACAAACTTTAAGGTCGGCCGCACATTGGAGGCGTTTTCGAACGAATTTGACTAGTTTTCGTACGAAAACGGACGAACGATCCCGACTTTCTAAGTAGGTACAATGGGAGCCCGCACCGCACATTGGATGCGAGTTAGTCGTACGTATACGTATGTGTAGTTCCGCTTCCGATGTCCGAAAACAATCTGAACTTGTTAGAATTCTTAAACACTTTCGTACGTTGAAATGAAACATTGAAAATATATTAACTTGGTTTACGGACACAAAAGGGGGTATGGAACACAAGGTACGGACAGTATGGGGTCAATATATAGTAGGTTAGGTTGAATAGGGTGTGAGTTCATCACATTGGACTAGGCACCATATTGGACCCATCGCCATCCCTGGGGACCCTTAACGGTCAAATAACCTAAACCACTTCGCCCAGACAATTAATTTCCCTACAGAACCTGAAAATTACTTTTGCTTCAATTTTGTTTGCGAGGCCAACCTCCTTCAAATTGTCGAAGAAGTACCTACCAAGGTATTTCCTCCTGTACCGAGCGATAGCTTGACATTCACAGAGGAGATGAGTTATATCCTCTGTGACCTGTAAGTCTTCGCAATACCTGCATACGTCTGTATCTGTTAGACCTAATCTCATGGCGTGCTTCCTTAGAACACAGTGCCCAGAGAGTATCCCTATTGCCATTCGTAGCCTTGATCTGCTGAGCTTTACTAATTCTACAGATTTTTTCCGATCTAGCTTAGGCCACAGAGCCTTTGAGACCCTGTGCCCTAATATTCAACCATCTCTGATCTGCCCTATTTTTAATATTCTCGAGAATAATTCTCTTGGCCACGGCTATTGGTGGTTTTATGCCCTCAATTGTTTCATTAGGTGGAAGCTCTGCTCCGGTTTTGACCAGAACATCAGCCCGTTCGTTACCCTCAATATCTTAGTGTCCGGGTACCCAACACAATCTGACCTGGTTCTGCGCGCATAGTGCTCTGAGCATTGTGCGGCAGCTCCTGACTAGTTCAGATTGGATGATGAAGGACTCTAGCGCCTTTAGCGCAGCCTGACTATCAATGTAGATAGCGATATTCTTGTTGGATTATATAGTAAGTCTTCCATAATATGATGAAGTTCACTGAATTAATCTCTTTTTAAATATTCGGTTCCACGATAGTGACGACGCCGCCGCAATCTCCGAGTTAGAAGAAAATTATCTTCAATATACAGATTATTCATCAGGCCCAAAATTGAAGCTACCGGGACACTGCCTTTTTAAGGAAAAAATCGTATTCGGTGTTCGCATTCAATTCGTATGACCAGTATTCATACGTTTACGTACGTTACAAATTCGTATCCAATGTGCGGACGACCTAATGCATTTGCATACGTTTGGGTTTAGTGAGTAAGTCTGGTAGGGAATTGGAAAATAAGCATGACGCACAGTGGTAAATGAAAATTAGTGAAGCGACTTTGATCAAAGTACCAGATTTACTAAATTCAAAATTTATTTTTATGGATTGATTATAAAAAGACTTTATAAAAAATTATGCCTTTTTTCTCAAAATTATTCCTCCATGCCTCAAGCATCGGAATTATGACTAAAAGGCATAATTATGCCTCAGTTGGCATCACTGCCATGGATAGACTTTCGACCGAACAACGTTCACAAATTATTGAATTTTATTACCAAAAATCGTGCTCCGTAAAAAATGTGTATGAGATCACTTTGTCCATTTTATGGTCGTCATAATCGTCCTACTGAGCAAGCTATTCAAGCCATTTTGACCAAATTTCGCATCAATTTCACTTTTTTGGTCATTAAACCACCGACTCGTTTGCGTAGAGTGCGTACAGAGCAGAATATTGCTGCCGTATCAACCAGTGTTAATGAAGACCGTGAAATGTCCATACGGCGGCGTCGTTCGCGGCAATTGGGTATGTGTTATTTGACCACTTGGAAAGTTTTACGCTAGGATCTTGGTCTAAAACAATACAAAATACAGCTGGTACAAGAACTGAAGCCAGGCGACCTGTCATATCGTCGAACATTTGGTGAATGGGCCTTAATTCATCTAACATTCTGGACCTGTGAATTGGCCGCCTAGATCGTGCGATTTGACGTTGCTGATGGACTTTTTTTTGTGGGGATAAGTGAAGTCTCTCATCTTTCATCTATACCGATTACGATTACCGATAAGCCAGCAACTATTGCCGCCTTGTAAGACAACATAACTCGTGTTATTGGTGAGATATGTTGGAAAAAGTATGCCAAAATTGGACATTCCGAATGGACCACTTGAAGCGTAGTCGCGATCAACATTTACACGAAATAATATTTAAAAAGCAAATGGCAAGAATAAATATATCGATCCTAATAAAAATTTCACTCAATTTTGCAAATTTTCGTTGTTTTCTTTCAATTTTAAACACCAAACGCCTTAAAAATCACCCTTTATTAATTTTGGCCAACTTAATAAAAATAAATAGTTTGTACAAAGATTGAAGGCGGTCACCTTTGGGGTGCCATTCTGTAAAAGACAGGAGACTATAAAAGGCGAAAAATAAAATCGGTTGAGATCGAACAAAATTAAAGTGTTTAATTTTTATTCTTTAAAATTCGAATTCATTTATGCTCCTTCATCGTCGAATTAATTTCTCTGCGAATGAATGCGATAAAAGCCAAACTTGGTTATACAAAGGGTAGTTTAACACGTGCAGAAACATTAGCCGCGTCCAGTTCTATAATTGAAATACGGCTTGCGAAACTAATGGAAATGTGGGATAAATTTGTGTGCCTTAACAAACAACTTTTAGATTATCGCAATGATCCAGATTTTCTAGAGGAAGAGGCCGATTGTTTGGAGACTATGAAAATAAATTCTTTTCTTCACATTCGGTTCACACAAATGAGGTCCGCGTAAGTCAGCCGAATAACCAAACCCTCAAAACTCGTTAGTTGTGACATTAGTAAATCAACAAGCTTCATTTGTCAAAGCACTTAATTCTTCAACCGCAACAACCTAAATATAAGCTAATTTGCCACAAATTATCATCGCTCCATTTGGAGGCTATTATAAAGATTGGCCAGACTTTCGGTTGACTCAAATAAATCACTTATACCGTGTCGCAAAAATGTCAATACCCGAAATCATTTTTACGCGGAAATGCAGCCAATTTAGTTAAACATAATATTATGACCATATCCTGTATGACAATCACGTTTTGATAAAACGCATCTTACGCCCAGTCAGTTGTCCAATAATTAACTTCTGTCGTTACCCACATTGGCTTTGGGAAAAATGCAAAGCCTTCGAAATATCACTGATGCAGCCGATCAGATCCTTCGAGGACTGAACGCTTTAAAAGCGAACCTGACACCAAGCAGGCGTGCGCGAAACAAGTAGACGCACGTAAAAATGCCACAATTTACAAACTATTTTACTTTTTGGAAATACGTTTCAATGCAATTGTCTAGAATTTTGCAATTTCTGTTGCAGTTTGTATGTAAAATTTCTGTTGCAATTTGTATGTAAAATCTTACATATATGCTTCGCAGTTTTGCAACAAATCCAATTTAACTAATTTTAAACAAAGCTGTCCAGAATGTCAGGCTAATCACACCTTGTACCATTGCATGGAGTTCGCCGATCAACACTCGTCTTCAATTTGTAGAACAAAACCCTTTATGTTTTAATTATCTTCATATGAAGTACACAACTCCAACAAATACTGATCAAACTTGCGCAACAACTAAATATGCTATTCTACCCCTATTCCTTCAACTTCCAACTCGTCTTCTGATCTTACCATTGTCCAATCATACTCGCTTGAATCTTGTCGTCACCTACAAACATTGCTTCCAACAGCCAATGTACAGACTCAAAATAAACAGGCATCAGTTCAAAAGTATACTCTTCGACACAGGATTACAGGTTTCAGTTACGTTTATAACTGAACGAGCTGTCCAACAGTTGTGACCCCTGCGGGCGTAACCAATCCCAAATTTATTGACATTTCAAAACTTACCTCACTGTTGACTTCCTCCTCAATCGCCGACTTTGATACTTTCACTACATCTATCTGATCCACAAATAACGTGATTGGTTCTATTGAAATTTTGGTGGATTCAGGCAAAGTCTTCAGCGCCATAACTGTTCACACGAAACCAACTGGATTGACATTCTTGCAACTACTTACTTCAACTATCAAACTACCTACTTATCTATAGTCTTTTGTACTGAGTGACAGAAAGAACGTCTGACAAACATTCGAGAGTATGAAGAAACAAAAAGTCGAATCAATTAAGCCGAACTTTAGCCGCAATCCGTAAACTAAAAATGCTGGTTGTCCTGTCTATCGCCGTATTTATAACCGCTTGAGGGTGCTCAAAATATGAAAGTAAAAACCGCCTTACAAATATCCGCAGATCTGGTGATGATATTTTAACAATTCTTGTCAGCTTCGTTGGTACCCACGTCGCCCTAACTATGTTTTATTTAAAGACTCGAAATTTAGCATTTCAACTGAAACTTATAAATAATATCAGCCATTGAAAACACCCATCAAATGCATTCTGGAAAACTCACACAATCGTGGAAATTTCTCTAAAGCACTTTGTGTAGAAAATGCCGAAATTATGGACTATCCAACAAAATATTAACGTCTCCACGAGGTAATTCCTTCGTCCAGAGCTGCATAAGAAAAATGCATTTCTAAGTACTTTTCTCTTGCAACTTTTCCAAAATTCAGGCGAGAAATATATTCAAATTCCAATAAATGTGCCTGACACCTAAGTAGTGCGAAAACTCCTCTTAAAATGGCTAACTTTTGTTAACGTAATTTAAAATCCGTCAAAACTTGTCCCAACACTTAAAACACGCAGAGTGAAACTTCTGGCATGTTGATAAAATCTTCTCACATTCTCACAGCTGCTGCACGGCACCTCTTGCATTTTTTATACTCCTAGTAGTCCTGCTGTAAGCTAAGCTAATATTTTCTTCGTTCCTTCTTGATATAGCATGTTTGTGCGGCACACTTTTGTTGTTCCCTAGTGTTCATTATTACTCTCGTCAAGGACTCCTGCGTCCTGCCTTCTTTTCTTTCGTTTTAATTCAATCTTCCAAAATGGATGAAGGAAGACAACATTTAAACTAGAAATAGTTTTCAAAGTCCTTCTAGTTAGCAAAGCTGTATACCTTCAGCATGCTAAAGTTTTTTAAGCATGATAATTGCATAAGCGAAAAGTGTCAGCAACATAAATTGATCAGATCTCAATGGCCATGGCTGAGATGGGATTATCAAGTGAGATTGGTCCGGTAGATGCAAGTGATTGGCTTCAAATGGTAGTTGGAAAAATGTCTTGTTATACTTTAATTACTTCACGATTTGAGTAGGTCTCTGGACAATGCAGCTTCCAATCGCCCTTCTAATTTAACGCATCAGTACAAATCTAGTACAATCTGCCACTCCTCGTTTGGCAACTTACAGTTTCTGTCTTTGTATGAACCGAAGTAATTTTCGCGTATGCCATTATCTTTCTGGGTAGGGATGTAAACGGATTGCAAATCGCTGGTGCAAAACCACCATCAGAACCAATCAACTACGTCGAATGGAATTCTTCGTTCCATTAACTCATTTGTCTACAATAACTATACACTTACTCGTAGCAGCGCCCGCATATCCAGAGTCGAAATCCCGAAACCAAAACTACAGACGGGTGCAGTCGCTTTCTGAAAAGGATCAAAACGACAGAGGGAAAAAATGTCGGGCGGAAAAAATGGTGCTGCATTAGAAATTCCAAATGTATACATAGATGCAAGCGTGGTAAATGGGAAGATTGTCTGGAGTTAGCACCAGGAATAGTATAGGGTATAGGAAATTCCGATTGCACCCCCTTTGCAATTTATCGCAATATGGCATTTTATCCTGCGCTCATGGTTGGTACCGCACACGCCAACGTATATCTAGTGATATGTGTAAATTTCAATTTCATACTACATTACAATGATTTATTTTGCTGAATAATGGGAACTTTGAACTTACCACACGCGTGGTGGATTGAACCCACGTAAAACGTTCCCAAATTGCCATTACTTAATGGAAAATTAATTTTATTAGTTGCTGTAAAAAAGTTTAACGGTGGGTGCCAAATATCAAAGCAATTTAAAGATCGGGGGTACCTATTTGTAGAAGGTGAAACAATGTTTTCTCAATAGCTATTTCTTCTGTGCATTATTCACTCATATTAAATGATAATAAAATTACACAGCTACATCGGGATGATTTGTATCTAAATGTACCCAAGTCTTTAATCATGTGTTTTAAATCTGCTTAAATATTAATTCTTGGCCCGATATAGGTATTCCATATAGATTGTCATTAACAATGTACGCACAATGATTATTAAATCCTCTTGTGTTTTAATTGAAATTAATATTTTATATCCAATACCCCAATACCTTCCAATCGAACACTGCGTTCGATTAATATAGAAGGGATGAAAAAAACTCAAATGAATAATAAATCCTGCATGCGATTAAATATGCCGCTCTTTGGACACTTACGTAACTGTCAGCTTTTGTTACAAAGCGTATGAATTAAAGTTGTTATGCATTGTCATTAATTATTTCGATCCAATGTACCTACTCGTATAGGTAATTTGACACATTTTTTAAACTCATTATTTCAAATTGAGTAAGCACATTCAACTAATATTATAAAGGCATTTTCATATATTTTTATTTTGCAATACGTAATTGTTTTTTTTTTAGTGAATCATTACTTAATTTTAGTAAAATTAACATTTATTATTTTGCTCATACCATTGTTTGCATTCATACTCAATGAGCACTACGCACGAATTGTAGTACATGCTTGAAAACATAAATTTTAAATTTTCCAATTCAATTGAGTGGGTTTTTAAACATGTTATTGTAATCGAAAGTCAAGTGCTTAATCAAAAGATATCTTCTACAGAAGTGCCTACTACGAAATACATTAAGTCGCTAATAACTCGGACCCCAAGAAAAAATTCCAAAAATCGAAGAAATTTATTTTCTTTATTTTTTATATAAAGCACCTAGGTACACAAACTGAGATTAAAATCGATCGGATGTAAATAAGAATTTTCTTATACAAACTTTGACCCATCTTTTCCGCCACTGGAGTTCGAGTTTTGCCCAAACCGCTTCGTAGTACCTACTCATTTTGGTCATAAAAGGTTATTACTTACTAGACTACGTAAGGCGTGTTTTTCTGAAACCTCGAAAGCCAGCGGTTTATTTGGACAATTGCCAGCAAGCTGAAGCCAGTCGAACTTTTATATCGCCAAGTTGGTACACATGATTTCCTTTGTGCATGAACACACGTCCATGTGCATGACTTTCATTCCCATTCAACTGTTATTTGAAATGCATATTATGTGAAGATGTGTTGAAGAAATCGATATTCGAGTCTTGGCCTCAGTATAAAGAACCAGGCTACAAATTGGTAATTTCCTGTGGCTGTTATTAATATTGTTTATAATTTTTCTTACTATGTTATTTCTACTACTATAGTAATATTCTGATTAGCTGGAATCGGATTTCAATTTTGTTTTCGGAGTAAAAAATTCAAAGTGCAGATTTTATCGAAATTATGCTTTCGCACGTTTTGCCCAGAGAGTTAAAAAATTCTGCAGATGTTGATCTCCTCAGGAAAGTTACGGAAAACAAAGAAAAGTTGCACCGAAGTATGTCCATTGCTTGTGCAATTTTATTATTATTTATAGCTATTGCGATTTTATTTATAGCATTTTAATCTAATTGAAAAGATGCTATTTGCGCCGCGGTATTTAGGCTCGTGCAATCGCTGTTGCCGAATGGCAAAGCTTTATAAAATTGTTGTCTGATTCTTCGAATCCCAAGAGAAAAAGAAAAGCCCAAAAACATTTTTCTATTGATGAATCGCAACCGCGAGACGCTTTTATTGTGGTGTGCGCAACATATGCTCTCTATAAAGAGTATTTTGACCTAAGAGTGTCAAAGGAATCTTTATAGATTTTGAGAACATAACATATAAAACAGATAACCTGCCGAAAGCGATTGACAAATGCTTTAAGTTTAAAGCATACAATTTATTTCGGTGGAAGTATACGAAAATGTCTTTCTTTTTTGGAGTTACATGAAGCACAAAAAAAAAAAAAAAAAAAACGTTCATCCAACCTTCGTCTTTCTAGGGCATTATAGAATTGACCAGTGTTTCTGTATCTCTCACATCTTTACAGGTTCTCGGGAACATCAGGGTTGCTAGGAGCACTCAACAATGATCCGCATGTACGAAAAATGCACTCCAGCGGCCAAGACCACCGGAGCAAACCATGCGATGAAGACGAAACCTCTTCTTCATCCCATGGTAAGGATGGGAAGGGATCATAACTCAAGGGAATTATCATCATTTTTAGAACGATATAGCTCACCGAATATAATAATCGAATTTGTCCATTAAATTTGAAGGGAACTTTATCAATCATGACTCATTTGAATATACATTTTTTTTTTTCAAAAATATAAAAGATATCCGTTTTCTATACTGAATTACCCTCGTCTTTTGTTCATACAGATACAATATCTCGCTTCTGGTTGATTTTAAAAATGATTTACATAAACGTTGATTGGAAATAATTTCCATTTATCTCTTCGATGAAGTATATCGACTTGAGTTTGTCGATTGGGATCAAATTACCCATTAGCACTGTCGGATGCTAGATACAGACTCCGGTCCAAAGTTACCCAAAGCACATTAAAAATTAGCCAAAGAGGAATTGCAAAGGGTCTTTCAGGAAGCGCTGAAGTTATGATCCTAAATTCTTCTATCCTTTGTTGTACTAAAATTAATTAAAGAAAAGAATAAAAACGAAATTAGATAACTCATCTAGCAGACTTTATTTGTCTGTCTTTTTTTTTTTGCTGTCGCGCATCACAAGTCACAGAGTGGAGTAGTATATACCCGGACCGATAATTCAATTATTGATTTTAATTTAAACGTCAAGAGTAATTAATACTTTGCGAAAGTTTGTTCGGGCGGAAATGCACAAAAGTACCCTTCTTAATGGACTTGAAAGAAATGCGAGTCATTATGGACACACAAGACAGAAGAAGGATTTTATTGAAAAAAAAAGCGGAAAGTATCCTTTTATTCGTGAAGTGATGCCCAATAAGATTTTGGCAGCATCAACCCACTACAAATGTTGTGATTTCTAATTAGCATCCTAATCGATCGATAGACACTAATGGAAATTTAGATTAAATCGACCTTGCCTTATCCAGTTTGTATCTCTCGCTAATGTCAATTACATTTTGCCCCCAAAAAACGAACACATTTATTGCGTACACCGTAAATGAAGCCGGTTTAACAATAGAGTCATATAGGCCAGGCATCGCAAATGCCTAAATAAACGATGCACTTACTGTCATTGGAGCTGCATATCAGTATATCCTTGGCGCTGTCCAACCCAAAAATGTCGTTATTTTGCCTAAATGCACAAAGGACGACAGGACCAGTAATCATCGTCGTTGTCGTTGCATTTCGAAAGCAAATAGAGGAAAAGCCCGCGACCAGTTCAACTGTCTATCCTAGTTTAGTTGATACCATTAGTCGTAGGTATACGTTTACAGTTACATATTAGAGAGTGCAGTATAAATCCTCGAGGGTGACATTTCGTTGTTTAATGGCCGAATGAATCGCTTACAGACAGCAGACAACCGGGCAGTAAAGGTATAAGAAAGAGGACGTCTCCTATTATGTGTGCAGGGTACGTGCGCGGGACCTTCTGTTATGGTAATTTACATTTGGACATGTCAATGCTGCTATTCGAAATTAAATAGGTCATACGCATGAGATGGTGTTCTGAAATTGGTGGTTTAATTTAATGAGGCTCTCGATCTGTGATGTTCCTATCTATATACATTGGAAATCATCATTTGTGTTTCATTTTGAAATATTTGTTACTCTGAACGGGCACGAACCTTTGGAAATGCACAGAGCTCTTGCTTTGGTGTTATGTTTGTAATTCATACATAGCTAGACTAATTAGAATATATATACAACTTTGAGATTATATGAACACGTACCTCTCTATTATTGTGTACCTTACAGAATAAATCAGAGCATAATTGTGGGCCTCAAAAAATAAAATAAAATATGTGCACCACTTTTCATTAAATTTGTCGAAGTCACATTCACCCCTAGGCACCACTACATTAGGTTAGTTTAGGTAAGGTGACTGTCCAAAAGGGGACACACTTAGACCATAATTATTTTCCATGGAACTGGAGTGTAGCCGAAATTCAGCTATATGAGCGAAAGATCACTTCTAGCCAAGGGTTCAATATTTCAACGGCTTTTCGAATATCCACTGAATTTGAATTTTTGCTACGAATTTCGAAATTCGTATTCGTATTAGTAGGATTCTTCTTCGAAATTTGTAGAAAAAATTTCTACTACGACGGATTCTGTGATAGTTCTTTCGGGGTTCGTAACAAAATTCCGAGTACTACGGATTCTGTGATAAACATGGTTATCAGGTCCAGGGGACTTATACGGAAGAAAGCTGTGAACGTCCCAGTTTATATTTCGGGTGTTCAATATTTACTCCGTATGTATGTAGGTAGGTTAACGTCTATGGCGTTACCTGGAAAGTCGGTATTCATGAGGAGATCTAAGGTCTCTTCGCTAGATGCGGTCCATTCTCCGTTCAATTTTTTGAATGAAGCTGGGCATATCTGGTGAATTGGAAATAATTTACCTTAGCCTACGGAACTGGAGTCGCTGTTAGTTTCTATGTTGCCAAAGAATCTCCATGAATCTCGTTGGGCTTTTATAATCTCCGCTTTGCAAATCCTGTAACTGCTTTTATATTTGACCCAGTCCTCTTGAAGTCTCGAGGACTTTGCCAAATTAAAACATTTCCTCCTATCTTTTCGCTGTTTTGCTGACTGGTTGCTTCACCACGGTGGTTTGTTCCCAGTTTTGAGCCTGCTGACTGGGCAAGCTTTTCTGAAGGCGTCGTTCATGGATTTGGTAACTTTGTCCACCATGAAATATAAATCTGACGGTTGATTAGGTATATAGTTAAGCCTCTGCGTGGAAAGAGAGTTATAGGCCTCCCAGTTGACTCTTCTAGGATTCCTAAAGGGTACGATTGGAGGCTTACGCAAGTCAATGCTGAATTGAACATATCGGTGGTCCGAGAATAAAACATATCTCGGTAATATCTAATTGCTGATTCTTAGTTTGGGAGAGTTAGTATCTAGGGTAATGTCTAGAACCTCCTGTCTAATACTATTGATGAAAGTAGGCTCTGTGCATTTATTACACAATATGAGATTAGTTGTCATAAGAATATCAAAAAGACACTCACCTCTGTTATTTATGTCGCTGCCGCCCCAGAGGGTGTTGTGAGCATTGGCATCTCCGCCCACCACGAGCGGAATAGAGCCCTTGTTGGCCTTTGCTATCGTGTTGTGTTTGCGGGGACGGAACGCAATGGAAATCACCCGTAGGCCTGTCAATCATGTATGAATAATATAGATAACAACAGTGCGTTTTCATTTGGATAGTGTTACCATGGTTATTATTTAAGTTCTTGATATGTTATTATTTTTTCTACATTTCATTTTTTTTATAACCATGTATTTATAGACACTTATCCATTAAGTTAAATTGCTTAGTTAGTCAGAATTGTTAGGGGAAAAAGCAGTGAAAAGTTAATTTTAAAGTGAAACGCAAGTATTTCTTGTGTTGAAACAAGTGTTGAATTTAGAAAAAATGACTGAAGATGCCACTTAGCATTGGAAAAGCTATTCAAAGAGTAAAAAATTATTGCAACGTAAAACCTTTTGAAGTGATATGAAATTTTGCGAAAAACGTTTATCCTTTAAAGCTGTTATTGTTAAGGAAGGGTTACAAAAATTCCTAATCTATTAACAAAATTGTAAGGAAATTTCCTGGCATTGATTAACCCTAGAAAGGTAATCATATTTTTTAATCTCCTCCTTCTTAAGCCGTCAACGCAGGCGAGATCATCAATCGAATGTATAAACTCTAAAAAATGCGTGTAAAATTACTATGAAAGTGTATGTTATTTTTAATGTAAAAATAGGCAAGTTACATGTTTATACACACGACAATAGGTAAAAAAAAATTAAACACATAATGTTAGAAATTACAAACATTTGTTACAAATGTACACCTTTTGTGTACCTGTCAACAACTATTGTTCAATAATATTCTATTGTTGTTTAAACATTACTCTCAAAATGTTTATAAATAAACAAATTTTGTTTAAATATAATAAAGCCCAACAAACAGTGCTTATATTTACACCCATCTGATGAAAGTTACACATTGGAACTGCAAATGCAGAGACCCTTTCGCTTCAACTAATCCGCACCATCACCACAGCGTGTGATGCAGCAATGCCCAGGAGAGTAGGGAGTAAAAGGGCCCAACCGTGCTACTGGTGGAATGAGGAGATAAAAACACTCAGAGCAGCGTGTCTAAAAGCGCGACGCAGAGTCCAACGATCCAGGGGGAGACCCAACTTCCAACAACTCTTGGAGAGCTTTAGAACCGCGAGGCATGCGCTTAAAAACACCATCAAAGAAAGCAAGACAAAATGTTTTAAACGTATATGTGACGAAGCTGATATCAACCCCTGGGGAACAGCATATAGAATGGTTATGAAAAAGCTGAAGGGTAATAGGTCCCCTCAAATAACATGTCCAGTTATGTTGAAAGCTATTGTCGAGCACTTGTTCCCGCAAAGGATGACGACTGCATGTAATATAATTAGAACAAATACAGCGGAGGATACACCAATCATTACTCAGGACGAGCTCTTTCAGGCGTGCAGAAAGATAGGCGATAAGAAAGCCCCTGGACCCGATGGCATCCCAAATAAAGCACTGAAAGTCGCTGAGACGAAGGTATTTTTCCTGATCCGTGGAAACTGCAACATTTAGTATTGCTAGCAAAAGGGAACAAACCGCCTGGAGAACCATCTTCATACCGTCCAATATGTCTACTGGACACAATGGGAAAGATCCTTGAGCGTATAATATACAACAGATTGCTCACTGTCGCAGAGGAAAAAGGAGCATTGTCAGACTACCAGTTCGGATTTAGGAAATCGCGATCTACCGTAGACGCCATAAAATCGGTAGTCGATATAGCTGCTAAAGCGATAGAAAGAGAAAGATGGCGATTTGGAACCAAAGAATATTGTGCTGTAGTAACGCTGGATATAAAAAACGCTTTTAATTCGGCTAATTGGACATTCATTAGGAGATCACTATAGCCAGAATGGATACACCATACTACCTGAAAAAAATAGTTACAAACTACTTCACCAACAGGAAGCTCAGGTACGAAACTGAGGAGGGAGTGAAGTACTACAATGTATCTGCGGGGGTTCCACAAGGATCGGTTCTGGGTCCCCTCTTATGGAACATAATGTACGATGGAGTCTTTCGACTATCACTACCTAAAGGAGTCCAACTCATCGGGTTCGCTGACGACATCGCTGTTGTTACCGTAGCAAAACAAATACGGGAAATAGAATCAGCTACCAACGAAGCCATCGTAAGAATCAAAGAGTGGCTAGTATCAGCAGGTCTGGAATTAGCCGACCATAAAACCGAAGCAGTTCTTATATCTAGCCGGAAGGCGGTAGAGCATATAACCATTCAGGTTGGAAGCCAATCAATAAGATTAAAGGAATCAATCAAATACCTTGGAGTTATGCTTGACAATAGGCTAAAGTTTAAAGAACACGTTCACTATGTGAGCAGAAAAGCGTCATTATTGCAGGCAGCACTCTCTCGAATGTTGCCGAACATCGGAGGTCCGGGATATGCAAGAAGAATTCTCCTATCCAGGGTGGTTAGTTCAGTGTTGCTATATGCCGCACCAGTTTGGGCAGGTGCCCTAGCAATAAAAGAGACAAGGAGGAAACTAACATCATCATATAGACTTTGTGCATTAAGAACGATTAGCGGCTTTCGAACTATTTCGGACGAAGCAGCTTTTGTTAAAGCCGGAATGATTCCTATCGACATCCTCGCAGATGAAATGCAGCGGATTTACACCAGAAGAGTGTTAAGTCAGCAAGAGGTTGGTGACATAAAATCAATAAAGAAAGAAGAGAGATCAGCTTCAATAGCTCTGTGGCAAGCTAGATGGGACAATACTACAAAAGGCAGATGGACCTATAAGTTGATTCCTATCATCGAAGTGTGGACAAACCGAGCACACGGCAGCTGCAGGTACCACCTTACGCAGTTCCTGTCTGGACACGGCGGCTATCGGAAATACTTGCACCGATTTGGACACGATAGCTCACCCCTTTGTCCAGAATGCTCAGAAGAAGAAGAAGATACCGAACACGCTGTGTTCTATTGCGAACGCTTCCAACAATGGAGAAATAACGTACCCAGTCCCCCACTAATTATAAACGAGATGGTGAACTCGGAGGATACCTGGACGGAAATCAGCACACTAGTTATTAGTGTACAAAATGAGCTGCGACGAATAGAAAAAAGAAGGAGAGAAGAAACAACAAACACTGTGACTAGAGCATAAAGCTAACCAGCCCCGCGAAGTAATACCTAACGGCACTCCCGCGGGGAGAGTGGTTGAAGGACGTAGGGTGTGGATTAGTACGTAAGGCGCACTCCTGGCATCGATTATTCGGGTTTGCGAATCGTGCATGTTGGTAGCACGGGCTACCGCATCTTTAGAAGATTACCACATCCGTTGGCGCAACCAAAAAAAAAAAAAAAAAAAAACACATTTTATGTGTAAATTTGCAATTCGATTGTGAGTGACGGTGTATTTGCGAGCTCATACGTGGTCAGACCTTTGAATGAAGCGGTTGAACCTTTTGCCCTCCCAAGTCCCATCGCATCTTTTAGTGAAAGAAGTATTTTTATACCCGGTACCACACTGTAGTGAGGATATATTCACTTTGTCATTCCATTTGTAACGCCCATAAGGAGGCGTTGTAGGTATGACAAACTATATATATTATTGATCAGCATCACTTTCTTAGTCGATCTAAGGATGTCCGTCTGTCTGTCCGTCTGTCTGTCTGTCTGTCCGCACGATTACGGCCGCAATTTAAGATCTATCGACTTGAAATTTGGTATGTAAGTTTTATCCACCAAACTGAGGCTAAGTTCGAAGATGAGCAAGATCGGATGAAAACTACTACTACCTCCCATACAAAAATATCAGATTTATATAGCTTTTTATATTAAAAATTAAATTAAATAGCTACAGTAAAGATAGCAAGTTTAAACTTTGCACGTATTGTTTTAATAATATTTAAAATTTTTTGACAAAAAAGGAGCTTGATCGAATAAAAACTACCCATACCTCCCATACAAATATATAATTTTTTAATACTAAAATATTTTTTTATTTTACAATAATATAGTACCGGGTATTTGAGCTTCGGCATAGTCGAAGATAATTGTCTTACTGGTTAATAAATATCTTAAGCATTTTTGGATTGTTTTATTTCGTTTAGACAGGTTCACTGCAGTGAAGGATATCAAGGCCGTTGATAACACTTTTACTTGTTTTTAAATTGTTTTGAATAAAATTTCTGACGATGTACAATTTTGTTTAATTGTACACATTCAATATTGAATTTAAGCAAAATTACATAAAAAAAGTCTAATTTTAAGCTTTTTCATACACAATTTTGTGGGAGTTTACACATTGTGTGTTGAATTTTGCTACAAATTTAAACATAAAAGGTTTGAATTTACACATTTTATGTTGATTTATAAGCATTTCTTTCTAAAATTCTGTTGGATTTTAAACATTAATTATGTAGATGTACATTTAAATTGAACATCTTAAGTGTACAAATACGCATTTATATTTAAAATCTATGTTTGAATTTACACAACAAAGATTTAAGATTTACACATTAAATATTTAAAATTGATACGTGCGTAAAAATACTGCAATTATGGTAGGCAAGTAGTTTCCTCGCTTAATGATAGTAAAATTACACTTTTTGTTTTAGAGTGTAGAGCTAGTGGTTCTGGTTATTCATTCGAATTTGATAGAGTACCTACTACATGCCTCTGCACAACACAGTAAGACGAGGATATGATTTCGGCAAACCCTTGCTAAATGGTTGTATCCAAGACCAATTGGTGAAGGTTATTTTACGTTTGATCAACTGCAGGCAGCGTAATGTTTATATTTCTTCTTCTCAAATTTATGTTAACAAAGATGCAATAAAAAAGTATTGAGGAAACTGCATGGCAGTTCATCGCTTAGTATAGGTACCCACAAAACCTCTAGTGATTGTGAATGTCTAATGTTGGTATTTTTTCCTACCTCGAGAGACCAAAAATTTTTTGATTGAGTTTTTCTTTATACATAAAGATTCCAATTTGATTGTCGGTTGAAAACTACCTATGCCAGTCAAGGTATTTATTCCAGCTTCGGTTGCCTGAATGTGGTATCTTGTTGTTTTGCAGCAGTTTTTATTTAGTCAACAATGCTTTGGCTTATTGCTCACTATTTCCCAATGCAACTTCCACAATTTCACTAAAAGCAGTCATTTTATTTTTCATCTATTAAAAACTAAGCCCAATCCATTTCCTTTAATAAAATTAAGAATAGGTACATGACTATAATAAAAGAACGAATAACCATGTACCTATCCAAAAGCAAGAACAATCACCACTTCTCAAATCTATATGTATAGAACATAATAATAGCCTCACGTAGTGATGAAAGGATTTTCCATCTCCAGGCCACATCATCCATAACCATATTTAACATATAGAAATCCTTACGACGAAGTCTTAAGAAGACAGATTAACCAAGAAATAAACCGCTCTAATGACAAAGTTATTACACGGTCGGTGCCTCTCCACTCCATAGAGGAGAGATAGCGCGAGTGGATATTTTTTTTATATGGTTGGTGTGGTGTGGTTTGGTTTTAGGCAATTTCCAGTCCTAATTCCCCAATGACGGTGGTTTATCCCGCTGGTGTTTAAGTTTAACGCTTTTTGGATTGCCACCCAAAAGAGTCTTCCTCGTACGTGACTACTTTGTTCGAGTATAGCGCGAGTACCGATTTAATTAGTTCTAAAGTACACGTACGAAGGCAGTTGAAAGGGAATTTCCCATTCAAGAGTGGACTATTTGTGCGGCGATAATTATGAAAGTTGTAGGTGCACCTCTGCAGGGTACCAACTTTATGCGCGTTGGCTTAGATGTCTGTACCTGGCAGATTCGCCCTAAAATATTTTGAGAAAATATGGTATTTCTTGTGCCTAAAGTAGGCAGTTACATTTGAAACTCTCGAGTCTAGACAAGGAGTACACAATGGTGCTTGAAATTTATCTAACCAGTCACTGAGGCTCCACAAGAGCAATGGGCTAGCTGTTGTTATAACCACTCGCATATATCCATCATACTTCACTCGCTGACCCACTTGGTTTGAAATTCAATTTTTCTGGCGCATCAAAAACATCAATCAATCATATGTAATATTCAGTTTTGAATCAGAAATCAATTTGATTCAAATTAATCCAAACAAAACGCACCGCGCCGAATATGAGTGTGTATACAGAGTATATTCGATTCCTCTCTTGTTCGTTTCTATATTCGCATTTGAAAGCATGAACAGAAAAAAAAATATATAAACAAAAACTATATATACGTATGTATTTGGGTATATAATATAAAAATAATAGCAATAGCAGCTATTGTGCCACATCATCGAGAATCGCATTCATCATTTTTATTTATGCAGCAATCTAACCTGATGATTAATGATATCGCCCGTGGATCGAAGTAGAGTCCTTTTCAAGGATAAAATATGAAAACGAAATTGATTACTATTTGCCAGAGGTTTGACTGATTATCCAACAACCAACACATATCTATCTGTTTTGCAAACCTATACTCATATGAGCATGACTGCTGTAAATAATAATGGAAATAGTTTTATAAATTACTTCACAGTTAATAACTATCTTTAATATCCAATAAATCATTGAATTGTCAACAGCTGTAGTCAAATTCAATTGGCTTGTTGGTTTTTTTTAGTAATTTATATAATAGTGGGTGCAGTGGCTATAGTGGTCAGTGAAAGCAAAAGACTCTACGTGCGAATAGTTTCAATCCGTGATATAAAATGTCTGTTAAGTCAGACTGAGATAACTACCTATAGTTGCATTAACGGGCACACTTTTCGATAACGGAAATAAGGAGTCATCTATTATTTGTCCGCTCAAACAGGTCTTTCATTCATTCATTTTATTTTTAATTGCCCGCTTATCCATTAAGTGAGTTACGGGTTTAGGTAGCTAGAAAGTGGATCCTCCATAACTCGATGGCGGATCGACTCTAAATCAACAAAGGCAGTCCCCATCTACGTGTATAGAGGAGAGATTATGGACTTGATATAACCATCTCTTAGGTAGGTAGGTAGGTAATTGGGTGCTCCTTCACGTAGACCATCAGTTGGATCCAATGTGTCCAGTCATACCTGTTGGAGACAAAGAATTTACCGCTTTTATTTGAGTCGCCTTACTTACTTACTTAGATGGCGCTACAGTCCGGGGTGGACCTGGGCCTCAACCAACATGCCTCTCCAGTTAGCCCGATCTTTGGCTAACCGCCTCCAGTTGCGCACTCCAAGTTGGTTGAGGTCCCCTTCCACTTGTGTGCGCCACCTAAGGCGAGGTCTTCCTCTACTGCGTTGTCCCTCCGGGTTGGAATCGAAGACTCTTCGGGCCGGAGCGTTGGTGTCCATTCGCTCTACATGTCCTAGCCATCTTAGTCGACTGATACGCACTTTTCTGACCAGGTCTATGTCGCTGTACAGCTCGTAGAGTTCGCTGTTAAATCTTCTCCTCCAAAGCCCGTCAACGCAAACGGGACCGAAAATCACTCGAAGAATTTTGCGTTCGAAACGACCAAGAAGATCTTCATCCGCCTTTGTTAACGTCCATGCTTCTGCGCCATAGAGTAGGACTGGGATGATGAGGGTCTTATATAGAGTCTCCTTAGTGTTTCTTGACAAGGCCTTACTAGTCAGTTGCCTTCTTAGGCCAAAGAAACAGCGGTTGGCAAGTGGTGTCATTATCAGAGTTTATAGCGGAGCCGAGGTAGATAAAGTCCCTAACCACCTCAAAGTTATAGCTGTCTATCGTGACGTTCTGTCCGATTCGCCGATGTTGTGTGTCCCTTCTTGTTGACAGCATGTACTTTGTTTTGCCCTCATTCACCACTAAACCCATTTTTGCCGCTTCTGTGCTAATACTTGCAAACGCACCACAGTAACAGCTCGCTGCGTTCTGCCAATTATGTCAATGTCGTCAGCGTATGCAAGTAGTTGCACAGACTTTTGGAAAATTGTGCCCCTGGTGTTGGCTTGCGAGTTTCGCACAATTTTCTCAAGTATGATGTTGAAAAAGTCACATGACAGCGCATCACCTTGTCTAAATCCTTTTTTGACATCAAAGGTCTCGGTGAGATTATTTCCGACCTTTACGGAGCAGCGAGCGTTCTCCATCGTCATTCTGCACAATCTGAAAAGTTTGGCAGGGATGCCAAAACTAGACATGGCTCTGTATAGCTCGTCTCTATAAATGCTGTTATATGCGGCTTTGAAATCGATAAATAGATGGTGAGTATCGATTTGGACTTCTTGGGTTTTCTCCAGGATCTGCCGTAGTGTGAATATTTGGTCGGTTGTGGACTTACCGGGCCTAAAACCACACTGATAGGGACCAATCAGCTCGTTGACGAATGGTTTCAGGCGCTCACACAGTACAGCAGATATGATCTTATAGGCGATGTTGAGGAGACTGATGCCTCTATAATTGGCGCAGTTTAGAGGGTCTCCTTTCTTGTAGATCGGGCAAACGATGCTGAGGTTCCAATCATCAGGCATACTTTCCTCTGACCAAATTTTAGAAACGAGTTGGTGTATGCTCTCTACAAAGTCATCTCCCGCTGCCTTAAAAAGCTCGGCCGGTAAACCGTCCGGTCCTGCAGCTTTGTTGGACTTCAGCTTGGATATCGCTATCCTCACCTCATTTTGGTCAGGTGGACGGAAGTCTTGGCTTTCATCGCCCAGGTTGAATGGTTCATTCTGCCTGACAGCGGAATATGTGTCGTCTTCGCCGTTTAACAGTCTGCAGAAATGGTTTTTCCATGTCCTCAGCACCGACTGTGACTCCACTACAAGGTTTCCTTGTTCGTCTCTACAGGTCTCTGTTCGGGTCTTGTTCCCGTGTCACGTTCTTTTTACCTTTTGGTAAAACTTCCGAACATTGTTCCTGGAGTAACACCTCTCTATTTCCTCGATCGCGCGCTTCTCATGCTCTTTCTTTTTCCTCCGGAGAAGCCGGTGTTCTTCCCTCCTTTTTTGCTCGTAGAGCTCACGAGCTGCTCTCGTCCTTCTCTGCAGCGCCGCTTTGTAGGCCAGTTGCTTCGCTGCATGTGCTTGCCGGCACTCTTCATCAAACCAAGGGTTTCGTGGTGGTGTCTTGAGTCGCCTAGATTTGGTATTAATCACAGGCATTCATAAGCTCTTGTATCCAGATTTCCAGCTTGTCCTAAGAGTAACCGAAGGGGTGTGGAGTTTGTTGACCTACTGGAACCACATCGATTTAAGTATGAATCTCAGGAGTTCCCTGAGATCAACATTCTCCGGAATGTTTTGCTTCAGCAAAAGTCATTATGCATATGCAGTATGCCCAGCCTTTCTGCACAGTGTCCAGTAATAACCCCCGTGAGTATGCGCATATCTGTACGGCTAAGTCCGATTATGAAAATGGATATCTTTTTGCTCACTTTTGTTTATAATTTCTTTTGCATGCTTGCAGGTGCTGAGATTGTTTCTAGCGTAGATTTGTTCTACTCAAGGATTCAATGTCAATCTTCCTAGCACGCGTGCTTAGCGGAGTTCTTCCAATCTTATCCACCTGTTCATTGGCCGGAATATCCATATGCCCCGGTACCCAGCATAGGGTCACAGTGTTGGCTTGTGATAGTTCGTCTAGGTTAGACCACCAGCTTCGGGCATAAAAGAGAATTCCATAGAGCCAGTTTTGAAATGAGTAGTGCCGCCTCTTTTTCTATCTGTGAATACGTCTTGTACCACAGAAATAACTGTAAATGTTATTAGGTGCCAGTGTAGGTATGCGAGACCAATTCGCCCTCCATTTACTTTAGCATGGCACACATACTTAATCACCTAATAACTTTTTGAAACTGGCTCTATGGATCTGTCATTTTTGGGCGAAGCTGGTGGTCTATTTGTTGGTAGATATAGGTATTTCTTGGAAAGGCCAAGGCCACGGCAATCATAAGCGGCAAGTGGCCATTTATTAAGCGGCAAATGATTTTTTTTTGTATGGGAGGTGCCATGCCCATTTGTCTAATTTTGATCAAACTTAATAAAATAGGCTTTGTGCCAAAAACAAAGATTTTCTTAAAATTTGAGCTCAATTTGAGATATACCATGGTTTTTGTATGGGAGGTGCCACGCCCTTTTATCCAATATTTTTTATATACAAACCTGCTACAAAAGAATACCTTTCCAGAGAAAAAAGAATCATAAAATTTGGTGTTGCCAAACTCGAGATATAAACGTTCAAACATACATAATGATTTCTTGCCGCTCAGCACTACACTAAAATAATAGAACAGAATTGAAAGCTGAGCGACGCCGCTCTGACGCTCAGAAACGTCGCTTGCCGCTCAGCGACCGCGTGGCCACAACCATACAATTTCATATGTTTGAAATATTTTTTGCCGCTCAGAGTTTTGCCGCTCAGTGCGTGGCCTAGGCCTTACTGCCCTCGACTTCACCACGACTGACTCCATGGCTTTTATGGTCGCTTGGCTGTCAGGTCCTTTACCGCCAGGGTTATAGCAGCAAATTCCCCTTGAAATACACTACAGTGATCGTTAATTCGGAATGATTCTCGCTGAAGATATCCGCGGCTGCACGACATTCATCTTAGAACCATCGGTATAGAGGGCTATTTCCCATTCTTCTGTAACTGCTTTCTGTTCCCATTCCCATTCGTTTCTGTTCGGAATTCTGGTTGTGAATATTCTTTCAAAAACGAGAGTGGGGTAGATAGTCTGTCGTTATCTTCTCCTTCGGCGCGCTCCATTGTGTTTCGATGGAGGCGTGTCTATAAGATTTGGATGACCATATTCCAGACTCTCTTAGTCTGATTGCGGTTTTTACCGCTCTGTTGCTACAGTAAATATCCAGAGGGGTGAGGTTTAGCGTCACCTCCATAACCATTTCGTTCTAGGTGTACTTGTAGAGTACGCCTTCCTGATGGTACAGATTCCGTAAAGCACGTCCTGGGATCATGGTTGAGAACATGCATTTAACATGACCAAACCACCAAAGCATGGACCGCTGCATTCGGAGAAGAAACTGCTCGAAATTCACGTATTCTGGTGTTTCTTATGGGTTTACCACGATATCTCGAAAAAAAATCTCGAAAGCAAAAATCTCGAAAAAAAAATTTCGAATTTAAAAAATCTCGAAAAAAAAATCTAGAAAGCATAATCTTGAATAACAAAAATCTCGAATAAATATTGAAAATTGTGTTAAAAAGTGAGATGCGTACCTATGGGGGGGCATGCTGCCCCCCAGCAAGCCCCCTGCTTGGGTTTACTGTTTGCCTATGGGATGGGTGCAAAAAAAAAAAATCGAATTTACTTTTTAATTTTCGAGATAGTTTTTCGAGATTTTTGTACATTCGTGATTTTTGCTTTCGAGCTTAAAAAAAAAACTTTTCGAGATTTTTAGCCATCGAGATTTTTGTCATTCGAGATTACGTCATGATCCCGTGACGATCTCTACGGGTCACACCAGATATAATAAATATAAATGTATCAGTTCTTTGCGGAGAAATAATTAAAACAAAAGTTCTCACTTGCTTTCAGTTACAAATACTTTCTGCAAGTAGGTACATTTTGGTGGCAGAGAAAGCAAAAATAATTGCTTTCAGAAAGAATATAATAGTCAAAAGAAAATAAGCCATATGTAAAGCCAAAGTAAAAACATTTAATAATGCGCTCCTGGTGTCACTCAAAAGAAACAAATTTCTTCATCAGTAATTAAAAAAGTTCCGCTCCTTAAAAAAAAAACCGCTCAAACGAATTAGAACATTCAAGTCAAACAAAAACAGCTACACCCCCAGCCACCACCGGACATCACGCATATCCTGACTGTAACCATAAAACACTTCATTATACCGTCATAACTTTAGCGAGATAATAACGGCACGGTCACAGCGCGACAACAACTCCACCAAACAATTAATGTAACTGTATATTCACATTATAATTCACTATATACATTCTACGTTATACACTGGTAGGTGCTATAAACAGCAACCTTCAATACCGAGGCCAACAGGGGACAGTAATCCAAGCCACTAATTGGTTTTATGTGGCTCGATAAACTTAAATAATCTGAGCCTAATGGCCTCATTAAAACGTTGCCTCCTCGGGGGTCCCATCAACCCAAGTCACAGCAATCGGCAGTGACGACAATGTGACTACGATCATAGAACACACGGAGTGGAAGAAGTCAACTAAGAAGTAGACATCAGTAAAGCCAATACCCATGGTTAAGAGAAACCTATACTTTGGGGACTTCCATTCGAGGAATACGTTTATTTAAGTATGAAGGCAAACTTTAGAAAGTTTTTATCGTGACAACTAGATACTTGTCATTTTCTTTTAATTTGTCGTTTAAAAGAAGCACCCCCAATGGAGAAAGCTGCTTTTTTTAACTTAAAATGTTCACTTGTACCTACCTATAGGTATTGTTTGAGCCATTTGGTGTTGGAAATTGATTACATTTAGGAGGTGGTGAAGGCATTTTAGCTTATTACTATTTGTAGTATGCAACACGTAATAGTATAAGTACATTTTTGCACTGTTTAGGTCTGTCAAAAGAACTGCTACTATAATAAAGTAGGTATTTGTGAACTGGTTTATAAACTCAATTGTAATAAATAGTAAAATCAACGAAATGTGCTTTTACCGACATATAAACTTGATGGGATTAAGAATAAGGCTGCCAAGCTTAGCTTGACTTCTGCACGTTGCTACTTAGGGGGTTATTGATTTATTGAACCGCACGTGCGGATGTAGGTACCTACATATAGCCATCAGTTACAAATTCACGCTGTACTTATACTTCAACCATGATTAAGCCCTCCAAATAAAATGATTGTGTGTGTTACCTTAATGAATGAAAAATTATGAACAGCGCACCGATGGTTGTGGACTCGAATCCGAATCCAAATTCAAAATAATTTTCCCTCACAACCTGCACAACCTGATAATATTAACAGCCATAAATGTAGGCCTCATATCAGATCCTTTGCATTGCGCACAGATATCTGTAAATCATGTTAACACCTGCACATAAATAAGTACCGACTACATTCTAAACACCTGCTTAATAAATGGGCCAAGCCATCCAACATAGAATGAATGTAATCCTTACGCTATACGCTACTGCCGATGCCGCTATATCCGGCTACAAGCTGCAGGATTACACGTTATGTGCACGTCGCATGGGGTAATGATTGGGTTTTTTTTTTAACTTCACCCGCACACAGAATATTGCTATGCTCCTGGCAATTACAATTGGGGATATCACAACAGTCATATACCTTCTACCCGCTGGTTGAGCAAATGTTATCGTATAGGGACTAGCAAAATATAGGAATTGGTTGTGTAAATGTGTACCTATACGTTGTTTGGCATTTTTATCACTTACTCCCTTTTGCCAAGGATTTCGGAGAGCTACGCCACTGAGCGCGAGATAACAATGAAAGGGTAGTATAGTATCTCGGGCGCTATTAATCCGTTCGTCTCATAGTAAATATTTTACTACTGTGCAGTGAGTTTGCTGGCTAACGAAATTTGTATCAGAGGATAGGTAACATTTAATTGATTTCATTTTTGTGGTCCGTACTTGTAGTAAAAACGGAAAATGTCCTTTATGCCACTGGTGTTGTTTAAGCTATATAAATGGTTTGATGAACATCGCTTTGATAAATTATATTTAAAGGTATAACTGATCAGTAAATAACATGGCTTTCTGGTGAATACATTAATGTACTATCGTAAAAATGCGTGTCATCAAAACAGGTAATAAAACTCGTCAGCCAACGCCATTTAACGAGACTCAAGCTAGTCAAAAAAGGGCATACAAAATTGCATCAGACAGCCGGTGCCCCAAAATGTGTCAGGAAGCGTTTATAAAAAGATCCAACTAAGTGATTAAAAATGCGTCAGAAAAACCATCCAACATTGGGTAAAGCAACATAGGTACCGAAAATTGGATCGAAAAGAGTCACGTCAGAAAGGCCGAACATTCAAAAATCACTCCTAAAAATATTACAAGAAGCCGGCACAAGGTAAGGACAAATTATTTTACGAAAAACGCGTCCAAAATTAAGTCAAAGAATATGATAAAACGCGACTAAATTTGGTTGATAAATACAACGCGACAAAAAATGCCTCAGAAAGCGAGTTTAAGAAGCATTGCAAACCCAAACCTAAAAAGATTTAGTAAACTCACCATAAAATAGATTATTCAAATGGGTTTTTGATCTAATAGATATTTCGGTGGTAGCCAAAGTCTCCTCCGTATACACTTACCAACCTCGAGGATATCACTTTTGCAAAACTCTTGACAGTAGTATAAAGTTTAAAACTTGCTTCTTGGGACATATAGTCATGTGCAAAATAATCGGGACATAGGTATTGAGGTATTTCGTAAGAATACAAAGAACAGACTATTTTCATTAAGTCTGGAGTAGTGTTTTTTTTTAAATACGCTTATGAGTTATGTTATGATAATAGTACTTTACTTTATCGACATCCCAACAAATAGTTTAATGTGCCGTTTCTAACCAATTTATGGTAATTGAAACAGAATAGTATTTTGAACTATTTTTATGGAAGTGTCCCTATTATTTTTCACATGACTGTATTTTCAGAATAAATTGACTTTATTCGAAAGATAATCTTCTGGCATTAAAATTTAAATATGATTTCTGGCATATGACCGCCACGGCTGTCTCGGACGTAGTCTAATCTGGAGGTCCAATTTTCGATGACTTTTTCCAACATCTGTGGCCGTATATCGGCAATAACGCGGCGAATGTTGTCCTACAAGTGGTCAATCGTTTCGTTCTTATCAGCGTAGACGAGCGACTTCACATATCCTCACAGAAAATAGTCAAGCGGCGTTAAATCGCACGATCTTGGAGGGCAATTCACGGGTCCGCAACGTGAACTATGCGGTTACCGAACGTTTCCTTCAATAAATCAATTGTGGCACGAGCTGTGTGACATGTTGCGCCGTCTTGTTGAAACCACAGCGCCTGGCACATCATGGTTGTTAAATTGATGAACAAAAAAGTCAGTAATCATGGCTCAATAGCGGTCACCATTGACTGTAACGTTCTGGCCAGCATCGTTTTTAAAGAAGTATGGACCAATTATTCTACCAACCCATACAGCACACCAAATAGTCAGTTTTTGTGAATGTAACGGTGTCTCAACATACACTTGAGGATTATCATCACTCCAAATACGGCAGTTTTGTTTATTGACGTATCCCTATCCATTCAACCAAAAGTTGACGATTATGTTGACCGTAAAATAGACGTATTTCTAACAGAACCATGCAGAGAAAACATAATCACCGATGCGAAGGAAATAGTAGAGCGAAGGGATCTGTTTAAATGTATAGAAATTTCAGCTTCTGAAAAGAGATAACCTTCATCCAGTCAATGAGCAATCATTTGCACAACCAAATGCTATAAAAATCTCAACAACAATAAGGCTGGCGACTCTATCTAATTCAACAGGGAGACGCTTCAAAGAGACATGAGAAGTCCAGAAGTGGATGGAAGAATCAATTAGTATAGCTGTTGTATTTTTAAGCCGAACTTTCCATGTAAAATAAGACCGTAGAGTCTCAATAGAAAACACAATCTTGTGCCATTGCCATAGGAAGAGTCGACGTGCGTAATTTTGTATTTTCTAGAGATGAGGACAAGCTCAGTTTTGTGGGGGTTTACGACACAACGATCTACCCATCACTATGGGTTGTTAAGAATTAAAGGGTATTAAAGTGCTTTTCTGAGATGACAATAGTAACGTCATTTGTCCTTCATCATACTTCCGGTTACAAGTATGACAGCGGTGCATTAACCAATAAGTTGTGGGCCAAACCCTTTGTCAGATATTCCATCCAGCTTTGAGCTGGTAGACCCAGATTTAGATAACTATAGTCAATGTTGTCTGGGTGAATTGTAAAATAGTCAGTATTTAGGCTGGTAATATGCTGTTTGAAGTTCGGGTGTAGCGTCCAAACAAATTTGACCACGAATGTTGGTTATTTGTCAATTTAGCCTGTTTGGGCATGAATGACTAATATATAACTTTGGAAATATGCCTGCCCATTAAAGGATTCCTTACCACAAGGAGACGATCTCTCTTAGCCTCAAAAGACTCTTGCAATCGCTTGGACTTCCTCAATTCTATCTTAAATATTTTAATCCACTGTTATGTGAATTTATAAAAATTATCACCATTCCATTCTCATATTTAAATGACAAGGCTAATCAAAGTTCGAAAAGTTCGACATAAATAACAAACCATAACAGTTGTTGATACAATCGCTAATAATGCAATCAAAATCAATGCCATTCGAGGACGTCAACGTCACGGGCGACGGCGCTCGGACAGGAGGCGGTAAATTGCAAAATCAATTTCATTGTGGTTGCCAGTTCAATGAATGAAACCTGTTCACACTTAACACACATCAAAAAGAGTTGAAACTGAATGTGGTCCACCGGACTCGACCAAACTATTTCCTAGATTGGACAGCCAAATGTTCAACCTCAATTCCACCTCAGATATGTGGTGTAGGAGGTTTTTATTTTTTTAAATAAATTTCTACTGCCACTATAGTGATTTGTGCGGAGGGGAATTTTGATCGAATATAACTGATTGTGTTGAATGAATGCGCTTTAAAAAGTTGAAATTATCTTGGTAAACAAAGTGGTCCATTATAATTGAGAGCAGTTGTAGGCCTGGTCTTTGAATACCTTTCACTGTATTGTCTATAGTGTATACCAATTAAATTTAAATTACATAAAGGAGTCATGTATGATTTTATAACACAAATTCCTGATAATTTATTCTAGTTTTCATTTATACCTAGCCCCCTCCAATTTATTTGTTTTAATTACCTACTTCCAACTGCATTTCATTTTGTTATCCTCTCCATTGACCAGAAACGTCAAATTATGCACGACAACAAAAAACAAAAAAATATCCTCTCATATTTATTCCTTTTCACCCTCCACCAGTCTGTGGTGAATCCCTTTTGTATGCAAATTATTCAAGTTTCGAGTCAATTACCCGATTTTTGACATACGCCTCCTCTGCCTACAGAGCCATACCTCGTCAGTCGATTGGGATGGAGGACATTTTACAAAAGTCACACTCTGATTGTTCAACGAACGATTCTCGTTCTCGCCGTAATGTGTAATTTTTCCTACATTGTTCAATCAAATGTAATTAAAAAAATTGATAGCTTGAAGTAAATTATTGATAAAGCCTTTGAAGGCTGGGATGGTCCCTTTCTGTCCCCATCAGCTTTTGTATCCGACGCTTTACATTTTATAAATATTTCGAATGTTGTTGTGTTGTTGTTTTTTTTTTTTTTTGCTGGTTGTGGATTTTTTTCTCTGCGATTTCTCCCATTTTTATCGCACTGTAGCCGTTGCGGTGTCGGCGGCGCATTGGCATTCCATTATGTTATTTCACAATTTTCTGCATCAGTGACACATTTAATACTCTCCAATAAATTTTAATAATAAAGTTGTGCAAGTGCAGAAAGGACAATGCATTCATTTTTCATTAACTTAAGCGATGCGCGCGGCCGTTGACGCTTACTTTTGGTTTAATTCAGTTGGCTGAACTTAGTCATACCGTGAGCCAAATTTAACACGCCTGCCTGATGCTGATGTGATGGGGGAAGGGTTTAAGTTTTATTATTATCGCCGGGTGTTCCTTACATTAATTTTCAATATGGTATTTAATAAGCAGTTATCGAAAGAATTTTTTTTAATGAACTTATAAATAAAGCTTAAAGTTAAAAAATGCTGGATTGTACTGTTGATGCTGTATTTAAGCATCACTCACAATAATAAAACCGAAACAGGGAGAATTATTATTAAATAAAATAAAGTACGCTGCAAATTGCATTATTCGTTTCCTTTTATCACCTCAAATAGATTTTTAAAAGCTTTTATCGGAAAATCTATCAAATTATCCGCACAAATTGAATTTGCTGTCATTATGAATTTCTGAGTAAATGCGTTTGATGCTGTTTCATGGTACAGGCTTACGTTTTTCAGCGCAGTTATGTATTATATTTTGCCATCTCTGGCAGTAGTTCTTCCTTTAACAATCATTCGCAGAACTCTTACATAAAAAATATACCAGAGGTGGAATGTAATATTATTCGGAACTAAATGGTGTATGCTTTTATTGATGGGGTTATTGCGAAGTGGCTATGTGGTAAAAGCCTACCTAGTGCACATTTTTTCAAAATGAGCTGAACCAATATCAATATTTGAGTAACGTAGACATGGTTAACATGATAGCAGACGTAGTTTTTTGCTTAAAATTTGAAAAACGATACTTTTGCAAATTAAAATTGTCTCGAAAACGGTTCATACGGTTTTTAAATAAATGCACTTTTATATTTTATATATATGTAATATAGTTGTTCTCAATTAGATGAGTAGCTCGTGTAATGAATTTTTAATTATTTTATTTATTAATTTTAATTTAATTTTTAATTTTAATCAATTTATGGTGGTTGGGTGTGTATGAATAGGACTGGGCACTGATCGGCATCAACTTGGCGATGCCCACTTCTCGTAACTGTCTCATACACATCAATTGTGCTTATTTTACCTCCCCGTGGTAAACATCGGGTACTAGTCTCCCCCACCCTTGACTTGCTAAACTTATAAGCGCGTGTGTTGAACACGAAGAAAATAACGACACTATAATGCTCTATCGGAATTGACTGTCTGCTCGAGTCTCAGAAGTCTTACATGAGCTGAGCACCTCAGAATAAGGACGCACGGCGGATGAATTTAAATGATTAAAACAACGGTGGCGTCAACAGTCAACTTGGCAGATATCATAATGTGATTACAGAAAGACTTAAGCAAGAAGTCTTGGGATTTCGCAATGTTAGCGATCGCCTAGTTACAATCCGCATTATAGCCAAATTTAAAAATATCACACTGATCTGTGCTCACGCCCCGACAGAGGAAAAAGACGACACAGCCAAAGAAGCATTCTACGATCTTCTTGAGGAGACGTATGATAAGTGCCCGAAATACGACGTCAAGATAGTTCTTGGCGACTTTAACGCCAAAATCGGAAAGGATCTTTGGCTCTACAGTCGGAAAGCACAGCCTGCACGACAACACCTCCGGAAACGGACTCAGGCTAATCGACTTTGCGAAATGTCATCGTTGTCAGCACACGAGGCGACCACTACGAAACCCTTGGTTCGATGAGGAATGCCGACAGTCACATGCAGCCAGTACGAGGCCCATCAATTAATGCTGCAGACAAGAACCAGAGCGGCAGAGAGAGCTGCCCTCGAGCTCTACCTCTACGGACAAAAAAGAATGGAGGGGCACCGACTTCTCAGAAGAAAAAAGAATGAGCACGAGAAGCGAGCGGTCGAATCAATTGAGGGACGCTACTGCAGAGGCATCGAAAGTTCTACCAAAGGGTAAAACGATCCACCCAAGGATACAAGGCCCGATCAGAAGCCTGCAGAGATGAGAGATGAGGGAATACAGTAGTAGATTCACAGTCGGCGCTGAGCATTTGGAAAGAACACTTCTGCAGACTGTTAAACGGCGGAGACAGCCAACAACCCATTGTCAGGCAGAATGATCTGTTCAGCTTAGACGATGATGGCCAAAATTTCCGTCCACCTGACCTACACGAAGTGAAGATAGCGATATCCAAACTTAAGTCCAACAAAGCTGCTGGAGCGGATGGCCTCCCGGCCGAGCTTTTCAAAGCAGCAGGAGATGGCTTGGTAAGGAGCATGCACCAACTCATCTGTAAAATTTGGTCGGATGAAAGCATGCCCGACGAATGGAACCTCAGCATCGTGTGCCCCATCCACAAGAAAGGAGATACTCTGAACTGTGCCAACTACAGAGGAATAAGTCTCCTGAATGTCGCGTATAAGATCTTGTCGGCTGTATTGTGTGAACGCCTAAAACCTTTCGCCAACAACCTGATCGGCCCATATCAGTGTGGTTTTAGACCAGGAAAGTCTAAACCAACCATCGACCAAATTTTCCCACTCCGATAGATCTTGGAAAAAACCCAGGAATTTCAGATCGATACACTACACACCATCTATTTATCGACTTTAAAGTCGCCTATGATAGCGTATATAGGGACGAACTATAGGTACAAAGCCATGTCAAGTTTTGGCATCCCCGCCAAACTCGTCCGTCTGTGCAGGATGACGATGGAGAAATCTCGCTGCTCCGTCAAAGTCGGCAAGAACACCACCGATTCATTTGATGTCGAAAAAGGTTTGAGACAAGGCGACGCGCTATCATGTACTTTCTTTAACATCGTTCTTGAAGCAATTGTACGAAACTCACAAGCCAACACCAGAGGTACAATTTTTCAAAAGTCCGTTCAACTACTTGCTTATGCTGATGATATTGACATTATTGGGAGAACGCGGCGAGCTGTCAGAGGCGCATTTGCAAGCATCGAAACGGAGGCGGCGAATATGGGTCTGGCTGTCAATGAGGATAAAACGAAGTAGGTATATGCTGTCAACGAGAAAGGACTCTCAACATCGGCGACTCAGAAAAAACGTCACGATGGACAGATACAACTTTAAAGTGGTTAAAGACTTTGTCTACCTGGGCTCCACTATCACTTCACAAAATGACATTGGCGTAGAGATCAAGCGAAGAATCACTCTTGCCAATCGCGGTTTCTTCGGGCTAAGAAGACATCTATAATAAGTAAAGTCCTCTCTCATAGAACCAAGGAGATATTATATTAGACTTTAATCATCGAATAAATTGATATTTAATTATTATATGGGCATTTTTTATTTTATTTTTTTATAAAGTAAAATCTTGACGAACCGCTTAAAGAAGGGGACGTATTGAAGAAGTGTGGGTTCTGTGCAATATTCGCCTGAAAATGATAATCGAGTTCGTCACAACTGAGGGAGTGAGGGGACGCTATCAGGTAAAAATATTTCTTGAGAAAGGCGAATATTTTTGTTTCGAGGATGGACTAATAAAGTTTAATAAAATTTAGTACTTTTCATACAGGACTTATGGTAAAAAGTTATGTCCCACAAATCGTAGTAGCTCCGAGGTCGTTTGAGGTTTTTTGTTTTGGTCCCAATTATAAGTGAAGGTTTTATTGTAAACAACTATAACTTTTCTTAAAAAAGGCTCAGCGTCAATCTTGATAACTGGCTTTGAGGTACATATTCGTTTAACTGTTTTGTTCTATTACCAGAGGAACACAATATTAAATTAAACTAATAAAATGATTCATATAAGGTAGGCTGATATATCTAACTAATTATGTATCTACATACTTATTTAATTTTTATTTATTTTTTTTATTTAGGTATAAAATACTCGAGCAAAGCCGTTAGGGTGTGCTAGTGCCTAGTGGTTTATATTTCACAACAAATTTTAAAACTACATTCAGCCGAAAAAGTTTGATTTTATACACAACTTCACCAACTGGTTGACTTTAATCTCTTTTTGTCTCGTTTTCAATTTTTAACAACTAATAGAAAAGTTACTAGGGAAAGTTAAATTTCGCGTGCACAAGTAAATTGAGTGCTAATTAAACGAAAACCTCGTCTATTTCAGCGAGAATCCTTTGGATTTTCTCTCCTCTTTTGTGTTGTTACATTGTGCTTGAAGGAACAATGTGCTGGATTGTGTGTGCCCTTATCGGTCCTCTGTGCTTTCTCGCTAGACTTTGAAAGGCAGTTTGTTTTGTGTGTGTGTGTTATTTTTCGTTTGTGCGCACTCTTAGATATAAGTGTTTGATGTAGTATAGGTTAAGGATGTGGCATTTTTGTAGCTAAACCTATACTAGGTATGCGTTAATGTCAAAGTTGTCTGGAGTTTTGCAGAGAGTACATTAAAGTAATTAAAATCTTCATCTTATCAACACCCTTGACAAGAATTTTTTTTCTTTTATTTTTAAGTCGCAAACAATTTATATCTATATTTATATACGCACGTATATAATAAGAGCGAATAATTTATATGTAATGCCTTTGATGGTGGATTTGTCTTTTTTGTGGACGGATATTTTAAAAGGAGTTACGAAATTAAATTCGCAATTTGTTTCACCAGGCAGTGCTTAATGAGCCATTGTGTGTACGCTTAATTACACATTAAAATGTCGCCTATATAGAAAGAAACTCGTTTGTTTTCGGAAGTATGTAAGTATATGTATTCACTTTTGTTGGGGTAATTTGTCTGCGAGAAAAGTATATTTTGCCATAAACTACAGAGTTAAGTTTAATGAATCTGTTTGTGGTTGAGTAGAGTTTTTCTGTCTTAAGAAAATTTGCCAAGTTTTTCCCCAAATTAAAAAGAAAGAAAAAACTTTAATCGGATGAGAAAGAGTTTTCAAGAGTACTTCCCCAATTTAACCTCTAAATGCAAAGATATAAGATAAAAGTGTCTCCTTTGAAGTGCAGAAGATAAATGATATTTTTATTACTTTTCGCTGCATACACAACGACATCCACACACGACTGCAAGAGCAAGTGCAAATGACAAGGGCAAGAGTGCGAAGTTTGTAAACGCATATTCTTTCCTCCATCAAGTTGATAGTAGTTTTGAAAGAAAGTTGCCTTACTCTAAGGGGGATTTTTTTTTGCATACGTTATTCTATATAGGATGTACAAAGTTTGAGAAATAATGTTGATATATCCTTAAAGAGCTTTACCTTATAGGGTGTCCCAATTCAGAACATATGTCTTCTGAGCGAAAACTTAGTGGAAAGTTATTTTTTTTTACAAAAATACCCTATTTGTCCTTTAAGAAAGCAGGGATGTAAAGTGATCACCATATAGTTTATCTCACTCTTTGAAGTAAGCATACGCAGGCGGGGGTATACTGTTTCAGTTACCCTCCATCTTTTCACGAAGAAAAATTATCACCCTTTTCGACGTTAACAGTAGAGTATATTCGTCTCCATACTGTACAAGTCACACTTCTTGCAACGAACTGTCTGACGCTACAGGCGGAGCTTAGACGGTTTCGGTCACTCTTTGTCTGTTTCTGAAGACTAACCGCCACCGGGAAGAGCTGACTGTGTCAGTCAACCCATTTGGACACTTCGACTCCGAAAACCCCATCAGACACACAAGACGGGGGATTAGACTGTTTCGGTCATCACCTTCGCCTTTTCACCGAAGGCAAACCGCGACCTCTCTTTTCGATACCAAGCAGTAATATGGAGTCTTCAATTCTGTTATTCTGCTCAGAATCAGTCTACCCATGTCCTGTGGACTGGTTTTCAAAAGGAAATAAAGGCAGACTACTACGGCCTCATCCTTTTTCCAGTAGACAATCCATATACATTGAATTGGATTGTCACTTCTGGCATGCTTATTGATGGTCTGTCAGAGGCCACTCTCCGTCCTTACGCGAAGACTAACTGTAACCACGAGGTGCAAACTTTGCTAAGATTTGACTGCCTCAGTCACCATCAAAACCTCTGAACGAGGTAAGACACTCAAGGATACTTCTTTCAGAAGAAATTCTCAAGTTGCAGTAGTGTTCCCATACTGTAATGTCTGGCACATAGTTTTTTTCTGACCACTTTCAGGAACTATATATAAACATTTAAATCTCCTAAAACGCATGTCGCATTAGCTTCTACCACAAACAATAGAAATATACAGATCGAGTAAACATAGTAAGGCCGCCAGAGTGAAATGAAACTAGACCGGCTCAGAACGCCAACCATTACCCAACAAGAACAAGAAGTAGGTATGCCAAGCAAGGCATTTGCACAGGGGATTATATTCAATCCCGGATCATTAGAGTTCATGCACTACAAGGATGGTATCTTCATCAACTCAAGTAGCTTCAGTCCACATGACAGTTGTGGGCTATTGCAATATATATGGTCACAGCGAATGACTACTGGTTAGCGCAGTATTCTTTCGGAAGTTATTGGGGCTTGCTATAGATGCCGTGTACTAGCACTGCAATATTAATGGAACCGAACTCAAAGGGCGAAACAATACATATACATAGCGCAGTTGAGTCTCGGCACTTGGGGAGAGAGCTGATGCAAAGGCATAATATAGAGGCCCTAAGAACACAACTGATGGGGAGAGAGGAAAAAGCCGCGACCACTTGCCGCAGACGTCTACTAGTGGCATATATGTTACCAATTTTGTATTTACAAGGATTTTTTCACATTTTTTTTTTAGAAAAAGATTCAAATTCGGTTTCACCAAACTTATTCCGAAAGCAATTTTGAACAAATTTTCTAAAAATGTTGTGGAAAGAAAAAAACTTAGTCATGTATCCCAAGACTTGTCGTACGAGAGAAAAGTAGCGGTCAATGCCTCCAAGTGGTGCCATTTTAGCATTTTTTATGCTAGATCTAGCATATTTAAACCTTAAATTGCATATTAGTATAAATAAAATATGCTATATGCAATCTAGCATGTTTTCAAAATTCAACATAAAAAAAAAATCAAAAACTTTATGTTTATACCCATCATGAACATATTCGTGGTATATGCATCCATCAAAATTTACTGTATTTTGCATTACTGAATATCAAATCTTCTCAATAGTATCTACCTAGAGGTCTATTCCTTTACTTTTGCAGTAAAAATGGAAAAGACTCTCAGAATGACGGTGCTGGGGTTGAATTATTCTCTCACAGTGAGAGAAATTTACGAAAAAGTTACGGAACGCTTTTATAGTACCTAAACTATATGCAAAATAACAGATTCATTTTCTTTTCCATAAATTACAGTATACGATGTGACGTTTTTGTTTTTCAATTATTGGTGATGGGCCTTAGTTCCTTAAGGGCTACAGACCACTACAACAATAATAATAATTGCAGTAGTAAAAAAGTAGGTAGGTATTTCAAATGTGTGATAAACGCGAAGAATTGCTAATTTATTACCAATATTAGCTGAATCATCCACGGATGAAATTTATTCGGTATTAATGTAACCTCTTTTAATGAAATCAAAACATAAATGGGAATAGTAATAGCACGCATAATACCAAAATGCCAAATAGGTCCACAAATTTCAAATCAGCTGTCAATTGTCAAGTGTCGGACAGTTTTTTAGTTGTTAGGTACTACAAGAAAATTGTTGAATAAAAAATAAAGACTCGGCGTATACAACAACTTTATTAATGTATATAAAAAATGCATTGAAAATGTATTCAAATTATATTTTTCACCTGGGAGTTTTTTTTTTGTTTGACATTTTAACATTACATACCTATTTGGCATTTCTCCTCCCGTTACTTTGAGTTAGACTTTTTGAAAATAAATTCGTTTGAAAATTTGTGTTCCTTTGCAAACAATTGCTACCCCTTTCATAATACATACCTACACTTTTTGTCTCTTTTACAAGCAGCTGATTTTTTAAGATGATTTAATGTGATAAAAATGAAGAAAAATTGACAGAAAAATGTAGAGTCATAAACGGACTTTAGTTTTAGTTCTGTATCTACCGAATTGACGTGCTTTTGAATAACTAAATGTAAATTTCATTACAAAATACTGAATTCTCTTTTTGTTCCTTATTATAGATAGACATCATGTTGTGTTTATATTTATTCCTTTTTTTTTTGTAATAAAAAAGTTGTTTTTAAACGTTAGCATATTTTGCTTAATTCCTCCATACAATTTAGCATATTTTTTTCTTAATTTGGCATATTCTCTTAGAAAATTTCTGGCAACACTATCCAGGACCCCAATTCTCAAATTCCGCATAACGCAACTCGTATACGAGCAAATCCGCCAGAAATTTTCGCATACGAAAAAAATTGGTATTCTCAAAGTTATTTCCACCTCTGCGAAAATTGTATTCACCTCTCGCATGAGGTAGAATTTTGCGTCGAAATGTACCTACATACTTTTTGTGCAAAGAATGGCATGAAAAAAAAAAAACTATGTATACAAATTGGCTAAGAAATATTGTGGAAAAAAAAAAACATTTTGCGATTGTGTGTGGTTGGTTCTAATTTCAGTTAATATTTAATTGTGTTTTTACAATGGCTACATTGGGCGAAATGAGATTAGCATTTGTTCAGTTGGCAATGGAGCAGTTGGAGCAACTTCAAATATACCGAGATATCCGAGAACCCCAAGACTGTTTTGAACTTTTCGACACAAAATTTATGAAATTATTTCGGTTGAACTAGCGCTCGGCACAGGATTTCTTGGCTACTCATATGATTGACTAATTTAGATCAAACGCTTTATGTAACTGCTGAAGAACCTTCTTCTTTTGTTTTCCTTCCATTTTAATTATCTTTGCTTCATCACAATAAATTATTTCACACAGAAATTAAAAAATCAAATTTTCAAACTCACAATTCCGTATGCGAGAAGCAAATCCGCCTAGAAAAAGCAGACGAGTAACATTCGAAGAGAAATTCTCGTATGCGGAATTTGAGAATTGCAAATTTCAGTCTTTCGCATGAAATTGGATATTTTGACAGATAAACGTATGCGAGAATTTTTGAGAATTGACCCCCAGGAATCTGTTTAACTCTGCTATTATTGCATGTCAAATGTCAAAAACAGATTTAAGCAACAAAAAGTAGCCTTTTCGTTCTTTGGGGTCTTCTTCTTCATAACTGAAGCTTAAGTTCGTTTATAAGAAAAAATATTAATAATTTATACTATTAGAAATTTGAAATAAAAACCAGTAAATTTACTTTACTTTACTTTTGAGCTGAGTGCTTATGTCTTCTTCGCTGTAGAGCCGCGTTGACCATTTATCTGGGTTGGAGTCGAATATATTGGCTCCATTCGTCTTTTCAAGATTAACCGCTGAGGGACAACGAAGCAGAGGAAGACCCCACCTCAGTTGACGTGCACAATAATTAGGGCATGACAACAACCAACTGGGAGTGTTTAACAGAATGTAGCTAGCTAGTGACCTAGTTGGTTGAAGAATCTTATTGATTGAGGCCGTGGTGGTCCACCCGGGACTATATAAAAGCCATCTTAAGTAAGAATGAGTTAGATTGTTTTGCCTAACGCCGGCCGTAACAGAGAGTTGCTGCTTTTCACCGCTGTTTCAGTGTGCAAAAGTAATTTGTCCACATTATTACCACTGACTACGATTCTACTACAATGTTTCCTTCGTCCTTTCTACAGGTGACCGAGCGCGGTTTGTTGCCCTGAAACGATCGTAGGGTGCAGGAGATCTACGTTACGTCGATCGCAATGTGTTACGTGACTAAATTTACTTTAATTTCTACTATCCTAAACCAAAGGGAACGGAGCCGCTTTCTGCGGTACATGATGTGCTGATATGTGTTTCTAAGTTCCCGTTCCCTATACATAAATGCTTTAAAATGAAGCAATTAAGTGTGCCCTTAATTAGATGGCCACTACAGTGACCGATAGGTCCTTGATGGCATTCTTAGTCTTACACCCATACAAAACTTTCAAACTAATCATTAAACATTGTCGACTGGCAGTCACAGAATAATACATGTTTGACATCCGTTTTCACCGGCAATTAAAATCGAGAGCAGTTCGTCCTTCCTGTCTTTAGACCATCATCCCTACACCTCACGTGCGACACATAAGACAATTTAATTTTAAATACACTTTTAGACCGAAATATAGCAGGTAACTACGGAACGATATACTTTTTGATGTGGTTGGTGCAGTTCATTCGCCTGAAAGAGTAAGGTGATGTTCCTGTCCCTGCACAGCCATACATACCAAAGAAATTGCTGATCTATATGACGCCCAGCAAAGACTTTCGGGATGCTTTTCATTATTCTGGTCCGGTTAACATTTATTTAAACGAAACAAAAACGAAAAACACACAATCATATAACACACGACTAAAGTCATCGTCTCTGTCGTAATTGGATTACGAAGCAACCCAAGTTCTGGGAATCTGGTTAGTGTTGGAGATATTTTCGGTTACTGACTTACTGACTTTGTACATACCCCTAGACAACGACGGCATAGCTGGCGGAAAGGGACATGGTATTGATGTAGCAGGTGTTTAGCAATTCTGCATAATGCATGTGAGTATGGTGAAAGGGTATTTCATTAACTATTTAGCTAAGGTAGAGAAATGTTAACGTTTTGTGCAGTAAAGCAAATTAAATACTTCAAAGATAAACATGATGTACCATCAGCATTCAGCAGAGGTAAAAAGAAATGGAATGGACCGCATGGAATGGCAAATGTGCGGTGTGGTTTTGTAGCAGTTGAGTTGTTTAAAATAAGGTTAACGACTTGAGGGTCAATTATAATTTTATATTCGAGTGCTTTCTGGTAGATTTAACAGTCGGTCTCTGAATGTTTGCAATGCGTTAAGGGATTGAATTGAATAAGATGATAAGACGATAAGATTCACCGGATCTACTGCTCAGATTTTTGTTTAGCCGATATATCCATAAATGTAAATGTTGCACACTAAAATGCATAGGTACAAAGAACTTAGATATATGTCGATTAGATTTGTTACCCAGGAGATATAATATTTAAATAATCGCAAATGGATTTGGTCGTCAATATGGCAGATGTATATGGTCTCTGTAAGATATGTGGATGGAGGAAACATCCAATATGACTGGACTATTCTCTCTATGCCAACTAGGGTAAAGGTATCAACAGTGGATCAATTTTTACTTTTTGCGCCGTTGAGCTCTCATTTATAATAAAATAGCTATGACATTTTTTCCACAGCTTTTTCAATGTTTTATCTTCATTTTAGGCACAAAATCACAAAGCTTTATTAATGCTGAGATAGTGAAAAAAATATTTGAAATTACCCTTCCCATGTGATCCACTGTGTACTCTTTGTGTACAGGTACACAGTGAATCAGTGCATGGTACACAGTGAAACAGGGATTTAAAATCCATTTATTCAGTAAAAAATAAAATAAAATGCCTCATGCTTAATAAAATGCCTCGTCACTTCTTGAAAAAGTTCCGAGTTCATCGATAAACTCGGTGTAGCCAAACCCAAAGTAACTGGAGGTGTGCCTAGGGGTAAATTAAAACAAATAGCTGTGTAAAATCAAAATAATATATTTATGATTCACTGTGTACCACCTTCAATTGATTCACTGTGTACTGTGTTGTCATTTCACAAAAACATGTTAATAATTTATAAAATATTTCACCAAAGTAAACAAATTGACAAAAACTATTAAGTCTATATACACAAAAGTACAAAATGAAGTTACAATACACACTTTTTTAATAAGATCAAAAATAAAACAGAAAAAAAAAAGACTTACGAGTACCTATGTTGAAAACACAAATATACGAGGATAACCCACTACGACAACGGGATCACGCGACTTATGGTTTGTTGCGAGG
Source organism: Cheilosia scutellata (assembly GCA_955612985.1). Lineage (NCBI taxonomy): Eukaryota > Metazoa > Arthropoda > Insecta > Diptera > Syrphidae > Cheilosia > Cheilosia scutellata. The sequence continues at coordinate 88,365,244 of OY015311.1, forward strand.
GGAAGTTAAAATGTGTTTTTTTCTCATTTCCAGATTCATTTTAAAATAAAAAGAGCCATTATGAGAGCAAGTGATTCACTGTGTACACTGATTCACTGTTGACACATTTACCCTATGCACCATAGTTCAGAGGACCTATAGGTACTCGGCCGTCTTTCAATATAGGTGATGGTTTTTTTAACAGCAATTTCTCGGTTATTGATATATGATATTGATGAAAAACTTCGACTTCTACGCCTTTGTGAAACAAGATTCATTGAAAGGCATTACAGTATTATTTCGTTTGTAGAAGGAGCAGAACGTGGGCGATGTCTTCCAAAGCATCAACACTTTTGGCAGCGGTCCAAAAAAGTGATTTCCTAGTAAGCCTCATTGTATGCGAAATACTATTCAGTTTAACGCTGCCCTTATCAGTTTTCCTATAGAACAAATCCTTAGATTTCGTTTCTGCAATCGACCGCACACAAGAAGTTCTGCATTCTCTTAAGAACATCAGAGAAAATGCCGAAGATTTTTTCAGAGAGGCTTTTCAATCCGCATCCCAACTTGCCGAGGACTTATTTGAAGTTGAATTAAGGACTCCAAGAACTTCATTGAAACAAACAACGCGTCCCAATCCAGAAACCTCTTCTACTGAAGCCTATTTTAGAGTGCGTCTATACCGATTTCTTGCATAGATTCGTTAATACAAAATCTTACGGACAGATTCAAGGTCAAAAAAGACGTTCCACCATCGTCTCAAGCTCTTCTCCCAGGTTAACATGTTACTTTGATAATGCAATTTTGTTGTCAGCTGTGAAAGCTGAGTACATTCTTTTGTGCGAAAAAATATCGTCGAACGATCCTTCTACCGAAGTTTTGATTGCTTGATATGTGTGACAAGACTTAAGCTAAGTACACACGATTGTCAGATCGTACAATATTGTCAGATCTGTCAGTGAAAAATGTGTCCCAAATGTCTTACAACCGTCTCAACTTACAATTGTGTCTTACAATATTGTCAGAAATGTCATTGTCAGCCCATTGTAAGACATTCATCTGACAATGAAATTGTCAGGTTGCTGACGATCGTCTGAACAAGTCTAAACACACAATTTTTATTATTGTCAGACAATTAGGACATTGTAAGACTCATTGCAAATTGTCAGATGTCGTTGTTTATGGAAGCTGACAATAGCTTACAATTTTTTCATTGACAGACAGTTTAACCGGTGGTATAGACGCGAAATCGAACTTTACTTTTATACACGATGGAAAATTGTTTAATCGATACTGGAAAAGTCGCCGACATTAAAAAGACAAAAAAAAATAATCCTATAGAAAGAAAGTCCAGAGGTAATGGTCGAACGATAATAATACTTAAATTGATCAAGAGGCCGCCGGATTCACCAAAGCAAGAAGATCATCGAATTGTTTCAAGTCCATCCGCAATAAATTCTGGCTCCTCATCTCGCAATTCGACGAGAAATTTGGAGTAGAATCCCTCCTGCTGACGATGGGCCACCCAATTTTTTGTCCAAACACGACGTCGTTTTTGAGGCAGTTCATCATCCTCGCTGTTTTCCAACACGTAGGCAGTTAAAATAGTAGCAAGTGCAATATTTTGATCCATTATCCGTAATACAAAAAAAAAACCCACAAGACTTTGACCGTGTGAACACACGTTTTTCAACCTGACAACGTTGTCAGAAAAGTCATTGTCAGACCATTGTAAGACATCCATCTGACAATGAAATTGTAAGACTTTGGGACAAAATCTTACAACCGTTTGAACGCACAATTTTGTATTGTAAGCTCATTGTCAGTCATTGTCATAGCATTGACAGATCTAACAATATTGTAAGATCTGACAATCGTGTGTACTTAGCTTTACTTTAGAGGTATAAACTTCTTGCTTACGGTTTTGGCCACGCTTCCAGTGACCACAGCTAGTGTTGAAAGAACCTTTTCAACTATGAAAAGGATTAAAACAAGTGTCCCGAACTCCCGAAGCGTTATGAGGAATGCAAGATTAAGCTCACTTGCTATGATATCTGTTCATTGGGATATTAATGTGGATCCAGATAAGGTGATTGATGTCATGTCAAAAAAAAATCAAAACGTCTTCTGCTTTAAAAAAATTGTGTAAAAAATAATTTAAGTACGTTTGTTTAGGTACATACTACATATTTAAAAACTAGTAAAAATCAATGAATTGGAATATACATATATAGTTTTTTGTTTAAAGAATTCCTCGTAAGATTTGGAAGCAAGCCCCCCCCGAAACAAAATCCTGGCTACGGCACTGCTGTCAGTCTGTCTGTTGAAAACACGCTAGCGTCCAAACGAATCGACCTAGGCGAATGAAATTTTGTGAGAGGACTTATTTTTACCGTCGTCAGGTTAATATTGAAAATTGTCTATGTCGGTAAAGTAGTTCTGGTACCTCCCATACAAAACCACTATTAGACCCATGCGTGTACAGTACATACTAGCTCGCATGGCGAACATTTTGCTTGATTTTTATGCAGTGGAGGGTATTAAAGCATCGGCCAGGCCGATGATAGCACTTTTACTTGTTTTTATTTCTAGCTGTCAAATTATAACTAAGGTAATGAATGAATGAATGAAATGCAAAAGTTGTGTAGTTGCGGATGAGCAACAATTGGAGCGATCGGGTGCATTATTTTACAAAACAACTGCACTGTAAAGCTTCAAACTAAAGCAAAACCTTAATTGGTACCTATGTCTAACTTTTGGTGTTTGATTAAACATGTAAATGTTATCATTCGTAACAAAAAACCTTTTCACAGGGGATCCTAATTTGTGATGTGTTCTTTGTCAAAGTCTGCGGTAGACTGGACAGACTCGGGGTTTTCCAAAAAGAAATATACATTTTGCACGTTTTATTCGTACTGAAACTTATCATTACAGATATGCTGAAAGGGTGAAATTCTTTAAGGATGCTCCTAGCCCGTGCTATGAGTTATATCCGACACCCTTCATGGCTCTTGCACTCTTATGTGCTATAAGTGGAGATAAACGGGTGGTATATACCTACCAATATCTACATATACCATATTTTCTATACCACGTTACCACATGCCTGTCACTGCAGTATTGCGTATTAAACAAACCTAGTTTCTCAAATTTGTTTGTGGTATACCACGTCCTTAGTAATTTCAGAGCGCCAATTTCTCTATGTCTGGCTATTCTTCGTATATTTTTTGACAATTTAACCCCATTAACATCGTTGATACACACACAACAGGTCGTCATTGGAATGAAAAATATTTTATCATATAAGAGAAGAGTGCAATAGAAAGCACAAACTATGGTAAAGTCGAAGCGAACGGCCGACGCGGGCAGTTATTTTCGTCCTCGCCCTCTCAACAGAAACATCAAATAAAAATGTCCATCAAAAAACGAACATTCATGCCCATATGAGAACTATTTTTGAAAGTGGATTTTTGGTATAGGTACATTTTCTGTGCAAATCAACCTTTATTGAGTGATTGGTCTCAATATTCTGCCTGTCTGTTAACAACAACATGCATGCAAGTAAAGGAAATCGGTTGAACTGGCCCTTCACTCACGACTAGGCTTGCCACCCGTCCTCCTTTGAGGAGGACAGTCCTCCTTTATAAGATGATGTCCTCCGTCCTCCACAAAAAGAAAAATATCCTCCACAAAAATAATTACTATCTATAGCAAAATAAAAAAAAATCCTTTCACTTCTCAAAAAGTAGTATTTTATTTTAAAAATGTGGCAACAGATACTTTAGAGTCAAGTTTTAATATAAATTGCAGGGACTTCAGGTACTATTGAATTCAGCATCTGCATTGAACGTTAAAGCTGCTGCGGAACGAAATATGTATCATAACAAAAATGACATACGAGGAAATCATGAACGAAAACTGTCGCTCTACTTTCCGTTTTGCAGTAGGTACTCTGCTATTGCAATATGATGCCGAAAAGTGGGGAATTGTAGTAGATTGGGCTAGATTTTACTTTACTGTTCATTCAAAAAAAAAAATATAGCTATGTACCTAGTTTATTTTTAATCCGATTGAATTTTATGCGCTGAGCTGAAATCTGCAAAAAAAATTTTGCGCTATAATACCGTCAAATTTTTCCAAAATTATTTTATATTAAACAAATGTGGAGTTAATTAATAAAAAAGTTTCATCAAAATCGTATCATTTTTTTTAAGTCCTCCACGAGATTTTCTAAAAGGTGGCAAGCCTACTCACGACAGTAACTGTGATTGAAAATTTTATAGATTGCAAAAAATACACCTATACATGACTAGCGGACCCGGCAATTGTTATATTGCCTGCTCGTACATTTCGATTGTCCGTCAATTGTACTGCGGCTGTTTTATTTAACCGATGTGTTCGGACTGATTATGTACTCCGTGTGCTTTGACTGATATTTCCTCAGAGCCACTACGCCCCCTTGTCCAATTTTGATCAAACTTTTACAGAAAGACTTTTGGGCCAATAACAAATATTTTCTTAAAATTTGATATACGATTTTTTTGGTTTTTTTCGTATGGGAGGTGCAACGACAATTTGTCGAATTTTCACCAAATGTGAATCTAAACCATCCTTGGAGCCACTCAAATACACACACAAAATATCATTAAAATCGGTCCAGCCGTTTAGGAGGAGTTCGATTACAACACACGTACTGAAGAATTTTATATATAGGTAGGAAAAGATAGGTCAAAGCAAAGGCAATTATATTCGCACTGACGAGCCTTAGAATTGATACGTCGATTGGAATACTGGATCGACTCACCAATTCGTTCATCAACACAAAGCTGGGCGCGGCTCTATACCCTCTATAGGACTAAATGGTAGAGTGGGATTACCTATATAGCGCCGCGCCGCGCAAATGATACGTCTGCTTCTATAGGTATATGTATATGGGTCCAAGACGAATACAGAAGTGTAGGGAAGTGTTTTTCCATAGATATACACATATATATATATCGCCTTCCGCCTTCATAATCATGTACTGTACCCCATGCGGAAATCGTGCGGATAAAGGAGGCTCTATTGTAGTGCATGGACAGGGATTGGTCTGAGTGGTCCTGGATTTGGAATTCCCTTCTTAAAAAAATTAAATTAATGGAGTCGGTCACATTAACTTTCTAAAATAGCTCATAACGAAATGGCGGCATGATTCACAATTCACCTTATTTGGGTGCCGTGCGCCGGGACATAGGGATATTCCACGTAGGTATAAATTCAGAGTTGACAAGCTCACTATGCATGGCACAAACATTGATTTTACCGAAGTACGAGAATCTCTACAGGCTTCTCGCTATATGCACAACTTTTCATCAAAAAAAAATGCGATACGATATAGTAAACGGAGGTTTTCAAACTGGCACCATGTACATTATTTCATGATATAGATCTGGTCCATAGCTGATTTCCAACGCTCCAACAATTAAATAACACTAAATCTTTATAAGCACATACCTACCTAAATAATTTGTCGTTGCGGAATACTGCATAATGATCTCCTAATGAGGAGTCATTCCCTATAGTTTGGCGGCATCTCTGCTATTCGACTTTTGTAGAAACTACATCCTGCATAGACAAGGAAGAGAGGAAGACAATTTTTCACCTTCAAAGTACGTGCCCAGCTCTCTCAACTCGAAGGGGACTTTATAGGTTATAAAAACTATAAAAAACAAAATAGGTAGCTACCTACTTTTTAAACAATCATCGAACTCGCTATAATAAAAGCAACAACCGCATCTATTGCTTTATTTTAAGCTCATGAGGTCTCAATTGGTTGTTTTGAGATCAATGGTTTTGATATGGCAGCATCATCTGCTATGTCACCCGAACTTTGACTATACCTACATTTTTCCACAAACAAACAATTGCAACTGCAATAATTACAAAGATCCATGCCTGAGTCTGCTGCCGTTTTCGAGTTCGAATTTCTCTTGAGTCGGACTGTAGAGAGGCCTCAATGAGAGAAGCAACCGTTTATAAAAGCAATATGTATACCCTCCACCATTCCATTTGAGAAGATACGGAAGGACCACGCCACGCGTAAAAAAAGGGGCTATGAAAAATCAGTTTCGAGCAAACGGAGGCAAGTGCTCATCTATACCTATACATACCATTAATGTTCCACGTAATTGTATGCAACTTTATCTGAACCGAATGTTTTTTTTTTGTTTCTGTTCTTCTGAGAGTTAAACTAGTTCACAAATTATCGACATAACGATAACGATGAGTTATTATCGTCCACCTAATACTTTCAATGCAACTATCAAATTCCCCATATGAAATCCACTCCATAACATCCAATTTAAAAAATTACACCCACCAATGACATCCAACCCATTTTACCAACGTACGGCAAAATCGAAAGACAAAATGAACTCATTCAATCCACCCCTTTAGTGCAATTAGTCATAAATTAATCGAATCCGACGAAAATTCAATGCAAACAAAAAATCCTTTCAAACAGTGAACGATCGGATATCAAAGTCATACAACCAAACAGATTCATATTTCGATTCGTCATCGGAAATCAGCTTAAGTCAATAATTTCAACTCAATTCAATTTGAGTTCACAAAAAAAAAAACAAGTCGCGAGGAAACATATTTCACTGTGCCCTCCACCAGGCGCCAATCGAAATACGAGTTGACTATCAGTGCAGCTGACTTCCTATGTAATTGTATATGTACGTACATACCATATGCCATATGCATTGCATATATCCTTTATGAAACTAGTCTGGTGCCCTCGATGCTGGGGTGGCATCCACGTTGATGCATACACAATACACATGCAGTGTTGGTTTAAGCCAACCTTTTTGCCCCCCAAAAAGTTAAAAAAAAAAAAAACAATCCTTCCCAGCAATATCTCTTGTCGCGTTAAAGCCATTGTGACCATGGTTGACTATTTGCGGCGGCCTATCTCGGCAGCCCGTTCATCATCCTCCCGTATGCTGATGGTGAGTGTCAATATTTGTCAAGGAAAACTGAAATTGAATTCTTTACTGGAACAAAATTTCGATTGACAAACCAACACACCGACCGGTGTGGGTGGTAGAGTATGGACGATGATGATGCTATTACTCTGGCTGTCAGTGAAAACAAACAAAATGTGGCTACGGATAATGAAAGCGTACATATCCTATTCACCTAGGAGTGCTTAAAGAAATCGCTTATGATAGCTATTGTGCGTTGTTTTTTGTTTAACCCTGAACGGATTGAAAAATTATTTAGTATCTACGTATGGAAGAGCCTCTATATGCATTTTAAAACGTGGCATCTAGAAAGCCAGTAATATTACTTTTACGTCTATCAAAAGTCAAAAACATCTACCAAGCTTCTCGGCGTTTAACATGTTATCTTGAGATAATTTACCTAACACCTCTACCTTCTCTCTAGACTGCATCTAATATTTTTGTCGGTTGCATGAGAAATAAATTCTCAGAAGAACCGACCTGACGCGAGTATAAGGTACCTTCTGGTATATGTATCCACAACTTCGTTGTAAAGTTTAAATAGTACACTTCCGTTGAGCACTCGTATTCACACACAAGAGCTCTTCTAAATACGGCGAGCTTATTTGAATACACAACACCAACTAACACAAAATGAGCCTTTACTTCCACTTCTTTATGCACAACATGTCTTGTCGACTCCATGTCCATGGTACCTGAAGTCGTTCATATATTGTAAAGTGAAATTTAACAAGTGTGTATGATATGATTAGTTTAATCGTCAAGTTACTTTAAGCGAACTACTTGTATCTTCTTTATGATAAAGTTTCATCTTTGATGGTTATATGTTGGAAATATGCGCACACGCTTTAGCGGAAACCCAGGTGTGTATAAAGTGGTAACGCTTCTGAAATTGTGTGGAGCGGTTGGCTTGTCAAACTTTCTATGAAAATAATGAAGCTTCACGCAGGTGGATTGGATAATGTTTTGGATATGCTGCAGAGAATAGTAAATTTAGCTAGGGTGCCTGGGTAAATACATACTCGTATAGCCCCCCGGTTGACTACATATAATATGTACTCCAAGATGTGTGGGGTACCTATCCTTTAAAGCGCAACCTACTTCGAGGTCTTTTTTTTACTGCGTTGTCTCCTGGGATGATCAAGTTTTATATCGACTCTCCTAAGTTGATCGGGATAAGGCCTTTACTACGCAATTGCCTTTTTAGCCCGATGAAACAACGATTTGGTAGGAAGTGTTGTTTTTAATTTTATTTTCGGTGAAGTTTATAGTTTCCAGATGTAAAAGCAGAGCCGAAGTAAACAAAATCCCTTACTACTTCAAAGTTAAAGTCGCCATTGTGACACAGTATGGCAGCCAGAATCTGATAATACTATGTTAGGTATCTGTTGCCTCTATAGTTGGCGGAGTTTACATGGTGGACCGGAACAACGACGTTCCATTCATCAGGTATACTTTCTTCCGACCAAGTCTTGGAGATTACTTACTTTTGGTGGCGCTTACAGTCCGGGTCCGGTAAACCACGGCCTCAACCAACAAGCCCCTCCAGCCAGCTCCGTCCCTCGCTAGCTGACTCCAGTTGCACACACCAAGTTGGTTGCGGTCGTTCTCCAATTGTACGCGCCACCTATGGTGGAGTCTTCCTCTGCTGCGTTGTCCATCAGGGGTGGATTCGAAGACTCGTCGGGCTGGTGGGTTGTTGTCCATAAGCTCCACCTGTCCCAGCAAACTCAGTTGTTGTATTTTTAGCCTTTTGACCAGATCAGCGTCGCTTTATAGCCCGTATAGGTCGTCATTGAATCTTCTTCTCCACACTTCATCGTCACAAACTGGACCAAATATCACTCAAAGAATCTTTCTCTCAAAGCATCCCAGAAGGATTTCATCCGCTTTTGACAGGGTCCAATCTTCTGCACCATTGAGGTGTGGGAATCGTGTGCTGGCAATGATGAGATTTCGCCCCGCCGCAAAGTCGATTAGCCTTATTAGATTAGGTTAGGTTAGGTAGACGGATTGACATAGCAGCGTATATTCTGCTGTGCCACACTTAGGTCCTTGTGGACCCATTGTGATGCCCTTTTAGATGGGGGTTAACCAGTGATGTTGGGATGGTTAGCCTCATGTCCCTTCTTCTAGTGATTACTCGACGCTGTCCAGCCATCCTGATATCCTCAAAAACCTGTAAAGATTATAAATTGAGACATCAGAAAGTTCTTGTGGGTCATGGAAGTAATGACTTCCAAGTGTTCTGTTCCTCAAGTGACAGAGGCTCGGGCAGTGACAGAGGAAGTGAGGTGTGTCCTCATGAACCTCTTCGTCTCCGCAGCCTCTACATATATCGCCATCTTTGAGATTTAGTTTCATTGTATGGTTTCTTAGGAAGTTATGACCCGTTAGAGCCCCTACCAATTTGGACAGCGATGACCTGTCGAACTGTCGTATTTTGGCCAAAGCTTCCGTGATACTTCACAGGTAGTTAGTCCCTTCCACCTGCTGTTGGTTTTCATGCGAATTTTATTTTCCACTCGCTCTCTAAGATTACAGAGCAGTGGTGGCTTGATCGACTGCAATGCTAGATCATGATCCATTGCAGACCCATTTCTTGCTAGTTCGTCGGCCCTCTCATTACCGGCTTTGTTACTGTGCCCAGGGACCCAGCAGAGGACCGTGGAGTGCTGCGAGCAGAGAACCTTTAGCTCTTCGCGACAGCGATGAACTAACTTTGATTTTATTTCAGTAGCAGAAACTGCTTTAATAGCCGCATGGCTGTCAATTAAAATGGTAATATCATTTCTTGGTATTTCCAACAATGGCACCTTACGGGCCGCTTCCGCGATTGCCAGAACCTCTGCTTGGAAGACACTGCTGTTGTCAGGAAGCTTGATTGAGCAGTGTATATTCAATTCTTCAGAGAATATACCGGCACCGGTTCCACAGTCCATCTTCGATCCATCTGTGTAGATGGATATCGATTTCCTCCTTGTGGGTTCATCTGTATTCCATTCATCTCTACTCGGGAACGAGCAGGAGAATGGTCTATCAAAGTTTAGATGTGGGATCATATAGTCAGAAGTGACAACATTCCCAATGTATTTCCCAAGAATCTGTGCGTGACCAAAGTTGCGCGGGTTCCATGTACCAGTTGGGCTGATCCTTAAGGCACTTTTGGTAGCAGATTCCTCCATGTATAGGTCCAGAGGAGTCAGATTGAGAATTGCCTCCAGTCCAGCCGTAGGTGTTGTCCTCATCGCACTGGTTGTCCCTATACATGCTAGTCTTTGTATTTTTGTCATTGACTTGAGATTGGTAGCCTTGCCCGCGGCTTGCCACCAGACTACGCTGCCATAAGATTAGATTACTTCGGGCGCTTATCATACGTCTTCTCAAGAAGATCGTAGAATGCTTCTTTGGCTGTGTTGTCTTTCTCCTCTGTGGGGCGTGAGCACAGATCAGCGTGATATTTTTAAATTTGGCCCTGATACGGATTGTATTAATTGATTAATTGAAATCCCAAGACTTCTTGCCTAAGTCTTCCTCTAATCACAAATCCACATCCAAATAACTGCTGACTCTGCTCTTTGCGGCACTCGCCGTAGTAGATGTCACAGTATTTCATCCTTCTTGTGCCTTCTCCATCCCATCGCACTTCCTGTATGGCCGTAATGTCGGCTTTGTACCTATCCAGGGTCTTCACAAGTTGTTCGGCTGCACGCGGTTTGTTTAAGGTCAGGACATTCCACGTGCAGGGTGCAGATCCGAAGTTCGTCGGCTTCCTTATTTCGTTTGCTGGGGTCGTCAACTTTTGGATCATCCATATCCGAGGCTTGTAGTTGTGTCAGAACTGCTTGGTTTTCCCGTGGAAGGGAAGTTAACCCGACGCACAACCCCACCCCCAACCTGGAAGGCCAGGTCCTTTGTTGAGCCCCTTGGTTAAAAGGGGCCGGAATACCGGGAGTCAGTAGCCCGTTTCGGGGATGTGAGCGCTGCCGTTGGCCCATAAAGGGCTCATCCGCCACCATCTCTATTTCAACATCCTGACTAATGCTGAAAAGCCCTAATGACCTTAGCTCCAAATAAGTGGAAGTAGCCCATTAAGGTATCTGCCAAGTTGACCGCTGACACCACCTTTGATTTAATTATTATTTAAATTCATCCGCCGTACGTCCTCATTCTGAGGTGCTCATATTAGACTTCTGACTTCTGAGACTCGAGCAGAGAGTCAATTCCGACAGAGCATTAAGGTGTTGCTATTTCTTTCCTGTTAAACACTAGCGATTATAAGTTTAGCAAGTCAAGGCCGGGTTGGCGAGACCAGTACCCGGTGGTTACCACGGGGAGGTAAAATAAGCACAATTGATGTGTATGAGAAAGTTAAAACACTGGACATAGTCAATTTAATGCCAATCAATGCCTGCCCGATTCATACACACGTCTTGGAGATGTTGGTTTAAATTAAGGAACCAACCCACCCTTCCCTAGGAATCTTCTTGAAGTTCCAAGATTTTTAGTTAGTTTTTGAAAGACGAAACTGAACCCGTCACCGATAACAGTCTGGAATTTTAAGCCATTAATCTCTTCTCCCTTCTTCCAATTTTCAATTCAATACCCCCTCTTGGCATTTCATCGTGGAAAGTTTTCTGACTTAGTTTTCATCTGGATTCGTTTCGTAGTAGTCCTATTGTACTCTTCTCTCACTCTCAAAATATGGTTAGGTACACTCTTGACAGTAAGAGCTAATAGCTGACGCTAGCCCGTAGATGATTATGGAAGCAAACCATTTACTTAGCACAGGAGATATCCATATCCATGAGACAGCATAGGAGATATCCTATTCTAAGATCAAATCTATAACCGCTGGTATACAGAAGACTAGTAGCTGACCTTGCCAGCTATGCCGACTTTTGTATGAGCTTGCCTTTCTATTGCATATTGCATATTGCATACTACTATTTTTACGACTAAACTTTTCAATGTGAACGTGTTGTGATTGCAAGATATCATGTGCGTTTCATTAAAAGTTTATGTGTATGGCGATGACACATCGCACTGTCACTACTCTACGTCTACAGTCTCCTGGAATTTGATTGATCACATATTCTCTACCTACCAACTATACATATACCTACATTTGTTTTCATGGTATAGGAAACCAATCTGTCATAATAATAAATCTTTGCAGAGTATCGAACAAATTATGAAAATCGATTTCAAAAACACATAACTCTTCCTGATGTAGTGCAGCGACTTAAGAGCTCAACCACAAAAATTGTTCGATCATAAAAGTTTGGCCAATGGAACCCCGAAAAAACGTTAACTTTACGATTAGTTGTAAAAACTGGCAAAAAGGATAAATTGTGGAAAAGTTTATCCCATTCTTTGGTCGCAAAAGAAAAGCAAACGCTACAGTTTTACTCTCGTTGTTCTTTTTAATTAAGAAGACAAATCATGGAGTGAAACTAAACCCAGGAGCTCCCATCAAATAATCCCCAACATTGTGACTCAGCATATGTGTTTAATAGAAGTATTAAATTCTTGTGCTGTAGCTAGCAATCAACTCTTGCCATCGGTCGATATATGGAGTTCCTATATTACTACTATTATCATCATCGTCGTCGTCGTCAGCGTTGTCGGTAGTCCCTCTGATCTATGGGATACCTTTCCCATCATCCGCACCATTGAGAAAAAGGCAACGGCGCGGCGGCGGCGGGTGTGTAGTGGCATATGCTGTTTTATTGTGCTATTGCGAAGCACCAATAAAGTTTCAATGAAAGGTAGTTAGTGGATATTGTATCGTAAAACAAAGGCACCACGGATGATGCGTTTCCCTATATCCTGCTGAAGCAGAAACTCTTATGACCGTTGGCGCTACCGAGTGTTTGATTTTCTAACGTTTACATTTTCCTCTATTGTGTAGCACGATACATGAGTTTTGATCTCGGTTTTTTGACTCCAAACGATGTCTATCCCGGAAACTTCTGTTTTCGGGATGAGAAGAGTTGTGGAATTATTTTCTAATCATCAGCATTATGTTGAATATTATCTTCATAGCAACTTCATTCTACTTTGTAAGGCTATATCTACGAAATGTGTCTAAAATGTGAGCTTTGAATAAAGTATTTCAAGCTGTGTAATAAAAACTCAAGTTCCACCCTATAGCTGTAAAGATATTATTTGTTTTGGCATATATCTACCATACTTACTCGTTTAAATAGTTAACAAAAATGGATAAAGTTCTTTTTGAGAACAAATTCGGATTAGCGACTTAATGTCCTAAGTCCTAATGTCCTTAACCTAATGTCCTTAAACCTAAGCAAACATAGTATCACCCATGATAATTGAATCATTTGGTAAGTATTAAGCGCCAGACGCATTATCGGATCTTATTTCTTTAATAAATCAAAGGACACGACTAGGTCGTATGTAACTTTCTCGTTTTTTGCAAGTTTGGCCACTGGTTAAAGCAGGTGTGTCAAACTCAAACTCATAAAGTGCCATTTTCTTGTCTCAAATATGACACCGGGCCACATTAAAAATAAAATGAAAATATTAAATAAAGTATAAGTATAAGTAAAAGTAAACAAAAAATGATTTTACTAAAGAAAAAATTTATTTTTTTTAAGTGGAGGCGTTGAAAAGATAAATATTATTTTGAGGATCCAGAAACTTGACTTCTTTTCCGCTTCACTATCTCCTCGATGTTTAGTGTCAACGATGTTGTATTGATTTTTAAAATTGACTGAAGATGTTCTGTAAGTCTTGAACGGTATTTAGATTTATTAATCTTCATTGTTGAAAATATCTATTCACACACATATGAACTACCAAACATGCATAAAATACGAGCAGCATGGTTCTTTAAGTTGGGATAGCTATTTTGATTTCTGAAGCAATTTGTATAAATTGTCAAAGTGTCAACTTCATTGAATTTGTTTTCTAAAGTAGTATCACACTACAAATCTATTAGTTCCATTTGCAAGTAAGTCGGGGCTTTACCAACGTCGAGCATAAATGGGTTACTAAAAAGAGGAAATTCATATGTATTGAGCTCGCGAAAATCTGCAAAACGACTGTCAGATTCAGCAATAAGATCAAGCAAACGATATGAAAAATCTTCTAATTAATCTGCATTGTATATTCTGCCGATAAGGAAATGGTCAAGTTTTTGTTCACGCAGCTGCGACTCCCACAACTTTAATTTTATTTGGAAAGCTTGAAAGCTTGGAATACAGTAGTTGCGTAATGATTACACTTTTTCCTTGAAGTTTAACCTTCAAATTATTCGGTCATATCTACTAAGAACGCAAAGTCAAGCCAGTATTCATCACTGTATTCCATCGGTTTACCCTTTTGAGCCATAAATGCACCATAAGTGCCCAAAGAGACTTAAGAAGTATCGTAAGACAAAAATCGGTGCGTATAAAACGGGTCAAACAATGCTGCACTTTTCAATGCTGCACTTTTTTGCTCTGTTCTTTTGGGGTAGTGTGTATGTGTCTTCACATATATACATAGTCATACAAAATTGTTGTTCTCTTCTTTTCTTCCACTCACCGTAAGAAAGGAATCAAATAATATTGTTTACATACCTATAGCGTAACGACTACAATTATTGGCACCCCCAATATTTGACCCAACTATTGGCACCCCATCATTCAACAGTGATTTTCTCAATAACCCTTTGTTCGAATAAGTCAATTTATTTTTTATTTTGAATTTGTTCATTTTTCTCATATTCCTGTGTCTTCAGTTTGGAGACATTCCTTTCCGTTTCTGTTTTATAAGTAAAAGCAAAATCACGTGCGACAAAAAAAACAAAACTTCAAAATTTTCAATGTTTTGGTTAAGGACCTATAATTTTGAAAGCTTTTTTTCACTACTTTCTTTTATATTTTTTAATGAAAACTTTCTTTATTTACTATAAGAATGCATTAAATAAGTCGTTTGTAAATATATTTCGTTAAAAAAGTTATTGTTTTACTAATAAAAGGGGTGCCAATAATTGGGTTAAAAAAAAACTGGGATTCAATTATTGGCAGGGGGGTGCCAATAATTACATCCTATGTAGCTACAATTATTGGCACTGCCAATAGTTGTACTTTTGTGAGTGCCGATAGTTATATCATGCAACCGTTATTCATTGATTTTTGTGGTAAACGCGTTTTTCTGCACCAATTTCCGGTTTGTTCAGAGCAAAAAGGTCTAACATCTTATATGATATCCATACATATTGCTTAACGGTAAATTTAGGTTGCCTTTTTTGAAAAATACATACTATTTTATTTTCTTGAATTTTTTAAATTCTAAAATTATTTAAGTAATATTAAAAACAAATTTTTGTTTGTTTCCTTTAAAAAATATTAATTTTATAATACTTACTTATATTAATTAAATTTCCAACGAAGAAAATAATATTTTTTGTTTATTTGCCTTTGGAAAACATGATGTTTTTCTGTTTTAAAGAGTGCCAATAATTGTAGTTTTTGGGGTGCCAATAATTATGTCAGGGTGCCAATAATTGTGGTTTTTTGTAAGCTTTTACTAAATTGGCATTTTAAATATATTTTCAATAACTAAACCGTTATTTATAAAACTTAATCAACGAGGAATTTAATAGTTTATACTTCTGTATACAACAGATTCAAATAAATGTATAAACGAAAATGTTATAGTTGTTCAATGTTGAAATTTGCTTAGGGGTGCCAATAATTGTAGTCGTTACGCTACCTATGTATTTAAAAACACAAATTAGGTGTGTTGCATAAGTAATTGCAATGAAACACACATGAAATTAAAGCATTATAGAATTGATGTCGCGGGCCGCAAATAACTGTCTCCGTATCTTTGACATGCCTGGGTTAAAGTATAGGTAAAAAAAAACTTATTTGGGTGAAAGGTAGATTCATACAATATAAAACAAACATAATTTCAAACTTGATGATGGACCCATACCGGTAGTTTTACTCATTTTTTCATATACCATGCAAAAACGTATAAATTTTTTTTGGTTCACTTGAATAGACGCACCGGTTAAATTGGTTAGTTAAGAACAAGTGCTCGGACAAAGAGCAGTGAAAAATTAATTTAAAAGTAAGACAACTATTATTTTATATTAATTTGGTAATGATGGTATACCATCAGGCAGGCGTTCTCTGAGCAGACCGAGGATGAGATGGTTAGATCAAGTCCATAGTCTCTCCTCTACCCGTATGGGGATTGCCCTTGATGATTTGGAGTCGATGGCGGATGATCGAGAGCTATGGAGGGTCCACTTGAGCAACCTACACCCGCGACCCACTTAATGGACAAGCGGACCATTTGAAAATGAATGAATGAATGAAAAGTTTTTTGTCTCTTTGTTCCACGTAATACGAGAAAAAAAAACAAGAAATAAAACGTAACTCTTATGCGCCTAAACAAGTGAACCGCACAGTTGTATACCTATGTATATGTTTGATGAATTGTCTTTTTTTTTTTGATTTTAATTACCTATATAGCTAGTTCATTTAGCGTTTGGTTGAAGTTTTCGTTTTATGGATATGTGTGTTGAAATGTGGGGTTTCTCTTGTGGTTTTCTTGCAGGTATCAAGGGTGGTCGCACTGTGCCTCGGTAGGTAAAAAAAAATATTATCATCTTTGAACTTAGCCCCAGTTTGGTGGATAAAAGCTTACGTACCAAATTTCAAGTCGATAGCTCTTAAATTACGGCCGTAATCGTTCGGACGGACAGACAGACGGACATCGCTAGATCGACTAAGAAAGTGATGCTGATCAATAATATATATTATATAGTCATACCTACAACGCCTTCTTATATGTGTTACAAATGGAATGTCAAAGTGAATATACCCTCACCACAGTGGGGTACCGGGTATAAAAAACTACTTAAGAACACCAATTTTGTTATTAGATTACGAAGAGTAAAACCATTAGAAATAGAATTATTTTTTTTTTAAATATCTCGTTCTGAAAATATTTGTATCTACCTATCTACTCATGAAATCCACCTCTATCGGCATTTTAAAAATAAGGAAACGGCAATAGCTCGTTTTCAGGTGCTCTAATTACCCTTAAACAACTACACTATAACTATATTGGAAAAAGCTATTGAAATTAGTTGGTCTAAGGTATCAAAGTATACCATCAACCTGCTCGCACACTCCCACACGGGTTTAGAATCTAAACAATATTAACAATATAGGCAACCGCCACCAGCTACCGAGCAACCAGAATTAAGTCCTTTTTCGATGACCATTATATGCATGGCTGAGAACCTCCTTGCATGGCCGTAATTTGGTGGAACTTTCAACTATATACTTGACTACCGCTCCTGCTGCTGATGTTCACTTACACAATATGGCGTACCGTACATACTGATTGCACATGCACATTGCACATAACCTACTATTATTGTGTACACTCGAAGTGGGTACAAAGGGTTTGATTTTATTCACAAAGTTCAGCAAACAATCGGCTCGCCTCATGCAGTGTTTGCATTACTTCTATAGATGCAACCATACTAGATGATTGAAATTATGTGCACTGTGCAAGTTGAGGTCTAAACTTTACAATTATGTTTTTCATTTAGAAGGGAAATATGTTCAATTTCCGATAATTGGTTGAATCTTGAATGCATACATTATACGACACACAGCGGGGTGCTTTCGGACATCAATTGAGTGGCAACTAGACGATTTATTCATCATCGGGGAGGACAACTGCGAATACAAAGACAAACTGATTGAACTGGAGTATTTATTTGTCGTACAATTTGCGGTGTATTTTGTGGCGAGCTTTATACCACCGGCATGCTAAACATATGTCCTCGTCGGCAGGACAAAGGTAATGGTGTATGACCGTATTCAAATTTAAATCTATATAAATGGCTTACTTAAGTTGATTTGTTTAGACCGTTGTTTCTGTTGGGGGATCCGGATGTCCGTAAGAACATCTACACTTGGGAGGCGTGTGGCTGTGTGTTAAGTAATGCGATTTGTTATGGGGATAAGGCCCTATCTTAATGGGTCATTGCCTCAAGTGTCCTTTGATATACAAAATATCCTCCTAAAGTACTAATCGGTAGGTGATCCTTTAATCTGTTAAAATAGTAGATATCTTTTGTCCCATTTTTTTTTGCTTTTGTTAAAAAGGGTAGTCGTCGTGAAAAAGGTTCACGCGTCAGGTCTACTTGGGGTGTTTTGCTCCTATACATATTCCCTTTTGCGTCCATGTGTTTTGACATCAGTTTGAAGTACAATCATATAAATTTTGTTTTTGATTTGTTAAAAAAAGAAGTAAATTATATATGAATGAATTATAATGTGAACTAACTTTTAAATATAACTGAGAATAACGAACTATTGTAATACTTTTAATTATCTCCAAAATATGGATAATGTAACTGCAAACAACTGTTTATTTTTTGTCTGTGTACCTTAAAAAAAGACCAATTATGTTTCAGATGGTGGGAAACTTATACACTCCGCGCCACTTGAATAGCACACCCCCTAAGGTCGGTTTTATATTGCACACTGGTCCCAAACCAAGCATGCTAGAGACTTTTTTTTTAAACTAAAGTTAATTTAATTGTTGTGATTTGACCAGAAGGAAGATTAAACTAAAGCTTTAAGAATTAACAAAAAATTAAACTAAAAACCAGCAAAATATGGGGTTTTAATTTTGCGCCACTTGAATAGAACACTTAAACGAAAAAAACATTTTAGAGAATTCTGCTTCTTTTTAACACAAACATTACTTAAATTTAGGGTAATCGGAGTATTTTAGAATTAAAAAAAATTGTTAAATTGTGTTTTGAGCCACCTTTCTGGTCCAAAATTCACACATCCGGTTGGAAGGGTCGCATATAAAAATTGGCCAAATAATTTAGCGAAATCGAGCTCCAAGCTAATTCGATGGCTTGGACTAGTTTAGATACAGTCGAATATTGTTGTCCCAATTCATATACTTGACGTGTCAACCATTGCCAAACATTTTCGATGATATTCAAATCCGTTGAGTAGGCCGGTCAGCTTAATGGCTCCACAATTTGGCTTTATAATACGTTTTAACAACCCGGGCCGTTAATGTTAAATCGTTATCAGTATACCATTGTAAGACAACGCATGTTCATTGTGGTTGACAAAAATTGTAATTTTCATGTGCTATATTACGAAACCATCACACCATCGCAGCTTCAACTCAGCTATATGCAGCCAGTCCAAATGATTAGTCTCTTTGCGGAGGTTATGGAAATGCTTAGTAGCTGTGGCCACCCAAGGCTTCCAAATTAAATTCTTTTCTTCTGAGAAGACCACATAATGCTTCTATTAAGTCCAGGTCACATGAGCGCGACAAAAACGGAGGCTTTGCGCTTTTCGAACCGGGTTAAGGGGTGACTTCTTCTTGATTTTTTGTATTTTTATATTCTTGGCATTCGAAATAATACGACGCATTGTTTTGAAACTAGCTTTGATACCACAGTTTTTCCTGATTTTTGGAAAAGAGTCGTGAAAATTTGAAGCCTTTTTTAATATAGGTAAGTCGCCTTCCGCATTAGTAAGCACACTGTGTATGTAGCAATTCATGTTTTTATCCATAGTTAGACTCATTACCTAAAAATATGGATATAACGTTTCGGCTCCCCCCGAGTTTCTTAGCTAATTTAACAATAAATAGGCGAGCGTCCTTTAAGCTTTGATTTGTCCTTTTTCCGTGTGTTATTCAAGTGGCGCGGAGTGTAAGTCAGAGATCTTTGGCACACGGCAGATAGAACCAGATAAACTTTGACGACAGTATGTGGAAAATTATTCTGCAGTTTTTAGGCACTAATTCACAGGTCCCGTGTTGGAAGACATCTTAGCGGACGGGTGAAATATTTATTTATTTATTTAACTTATCTTTTATAGTTATAGAATCCTTTCACACCAAACTGATGCAAAAAATCACCACAACATTCGATGCAGTAGTGCCAAAAAATCAGATACACTGGTCGGCATCAGTGTTGTTAGGTCTCTCTCTTCATTTTTCCCACGAAACGTGGTCAGTTTTCCCTTTTTTCCCTTTTCACCGAACTCAAATTCCCACGAAATTCCCACGATGAATTAAAATGAAAAAAAAAAAAAATTATCATAATAAATTTTAACTCATTTTTATTATATTGAAAGAAAATCACAATGGCCGCGTTCCATTGACCGCTAGATGACTAGCGGTATCCCAAACTCCATTATAAAAAAAACTGACATTTCAGCTGTATCACATATTGTGAAATATCCTTTTCTGGGAAATGTTTCAATCTAGCGCAAAATTAACTAAATAAATAAATAAATAGTTCATGCAACAAGTCCGTATAGGCACCCTATAGGTCTAGCTTTTCTAGTTTGTGTGAGTTTTTATTTTTGGGGCTAATGGAAAGGACCTACCATTGTATGCCGACTCCGAACGAACTTTTTCAGTACAGTTATACTCTCCTATGTTTGTCAAACGTTCGCGAGAGGTGGTGCTTTTCCGGGGGTCGAACCTGTTGTGAATTTTTGAATTAGTTTTGATGAAATTTCACAAAAATTTGGTTTTAAAATTTTTTTTGTCAGATTCCTGAAATTCCCACGATTGTGGTGCTTTTTCCCTTTATCCCACGGAAGGCTTTTCGGACATCGAAATTCCCACAAAAAGGGATAAATCCCACGATATAACAACACTGGTCGGCATAAGTATTTTGACAAAACTAAAGTTAATTCTACTCATAATTTGACCTTACTTCATGTAAATTTTGGCATCAGTGGAAAGGTCAATTAAATTCCGTTTGAATGATACACAACTTATCTTAACCCATTAACTACCCATTGAAAATTTAGAACTTTTGTAAAAGCCTACTTTTTTCCTCGGTACCAAATGCAAAAAGTTTTTGATGCAAAAAGTTTCTTCAAACAATTCTAATAGTGACTGCAAAAAAAAATTTTCAAAAATCTCTTCGCTAACATTTTTTATGATTTTTTGAATGGGATGATCTCAGAAAAATTTTGTATGAAAAGGAGGAAAAAGTTGCTAAAATAGTCATTTTTAGCAATTTTCAAAAAATCATAAAAAATATTAGCGAAGAGATTTTTGAAAATATTTTTTTGCAGTCACTATTAGAATTGTTTGAAGAAACTTTTTGCATCAAAACATTTTTTTTTTCGATACCGAGGAAAAAAGTCAAAAAATAGACATTCACAAAAGTTCTAAATTCTAAAATTTTTAAATGGGTACTTAATGGGTTAAGGAAAGTTTTGTATCATTCAAACGGAATTTAAATGACCTTTCCATTGGTGCCAAAATTTACATGAAGTAAGTTTCAAATTATGAGCAAAATTAACTTTAGTTTTGTCAAAATACTTATGCCGACCAGTGTAGTTGTAGGAGCAATGACAATCTGTTACTCTATGGTGGTATGGCAAGGTCAAAAAATCGTACCAGGCCGGCTGGCCCTTCCTAGGCCAACAACAGAAAATCTAGATTTCCGCCTATGACAGAATTAAAAGAAATGAAATATCTGAAATATCCAGAAAGATTTAAGAAATCACCTGAACCTTTCTGTGCAATCCCCAAATCAGCTGTAAATTCTACTATAAAAGAAGGAAAGCTGGGAACACAACAAGTGTATTTCATATTTGGGGAACATCTTAGTTCTTATGAAGGCCAAAGAGCTATTAAGCCGTTTAAAGAATGATTCAAAAAATATATGTACATTAACAAAATGCATTTAGTCGACTCACCGGAGTGCCGACTATACTTATATTATGTCTTGAGGAAGATTAAATAGCTTAGCCGAATGCCCAGCCCTTCGTGGTATTATAAGAAAATTATTTTCAGGGAAATAATAAAGTAGTAGGTACTGAAAGAATTCAGGAAATCCTCTGTTGAATGCATCATCAGTTAGATTAGCATAGTGGAAACGCTACTAATCTAAACACAATTCTGACACGTTAAGCGGAATAGATATCCTTTAGGTCGACAAGTTAGAAGTTAAAAGAAAGTGTTATTCATATAGCGGCTTCACGGATTTATAAAGGGATTGCGATAACATCCACCACTAAAACTACTGCAAAACATCCATATGATGGTCCCCTAATAAAAAATAAAATTTGAAAAACCATCCGAATCTTTGCTCCTCATCCAATACAGTAAAATTAATTTCCTACAACCAGGACCTGACTCAACGTAGATATAGGTATTACATATAATAAATAATGATTGTTTCCTTGGTATTGATTGCAGTAGTGTATGGACAAAAAGGTTCCATCTATTGGATGCGGTTCAGAAAATTATATATGCCAATCTCGTTCTCATTCGATTCGGTAGTAGATACTCCTATGCTATAGTAAGAATCCCTCATACATTGGCCATCCACACATATAGTAGAGGGAAAGCATTTCAGATGAAGTGCGAATCACTTGTGATAACAGCTCGCAGGGGTTTGCTGCTTATTGCGCGTACAGCTATTCTCTACTTTACAGATAGGGATGCGATGAAGAGGTATCGGCAAAACAAACTGCGAGTACGTGACAAAAGCACCCGCAACAAGGCCAAATTTAATGTATCCCTCCCCCATTCTGTCGGCTACTATGCGGGAGCAGTAAATAAACGAAATGGTGTCGAATGTTGTACCGCGAGGATACACAAACCCTCACACGTTCGGCTTTATCCTGCAATAATAATGACAAGAGCATGTGTAAATATTTTTTTCGGTGAAAGAAACTTATTGCCTGCTTATTGGGATTGATATTTATTCTTCTCATTGGTATTCGAGGCCAAGTAAATATTCTCTAAGCATATTGTTCATGTTCGTCTTCATCTTATTTCCCAGCTGCGACTTCAAGAATATAATTTGAGTATTCTGTGCTTTTAAATTGAGTTGCCAGACGCAGGAAGAGGTTGCGCTTCAAAAACATAGCAAAACAACACATTTTGTTTAGAATGTTTGCCCCCTTATCCTTATTTGTTGGAAATATGATGACAGGGGAAACGCAAAGAACCATTGCTGACATGGACTCGAATATCCTTTTCTCTGGCTGGTCTTTATGCGCGCTCTATGGCCTCGCGCAATGCTCCGGGATGATTACATCCGGAAAAATAACTTTTCTCATTAAGCAACATTCCACGAGAGATGGGAAAACATTTTCGTTTCTTGGAATAGAAGTCAACCTATTACCGAGCATCCTTTCGCTGAATAGTAATCACTTGTAACGCCAGCGTTAGCGAAGAGAGGGATGATTTAAATCAAAAATGCAATCAAAGCTGAGGAAATTTGTTACCTTTTAGAATTTTGAATTTGTTTTTCTTTTTGATAAAGTACCACAAGTGTGCTGTTTTTTTTTTTTTTTTTTTTTTGTCGGACAACCTGTTGAGCTTCTATTAACGAGAGGTCTATATGAGCGTCAATTATAGGGCCTTATCTACTGTTTCAAGTTTCAAGTGAATAGGTTTCCTTTTCAAACTGATCCTATTCAGGTGCACATAGTGTTTACATGCATTCATTGGAGTCTCAATAAGGGTTTGGTAGGGGATGAAGTTCAAAAGTTTAGTAGGCGAGGAGAGGATTGTAAATGAATGTGATGATGATAACACCGTATATTCAATGAGTTGTATAGACATGTGGTTAAGGTACACAAGGCAAAGATTTGTGAATGAAACATCAAATAAGGGCGGTCTATCAGATTCAATTGAACCCATGATTGCTTGCACTCAAGTAAGACGTACGGAAAGTGAATCGTTTGCCAGCAGAGACATATCGAATAGGACGGTGTCTGTGCACCAACTCTATTGTTTTTTTAGTGCTATTATACATTAGGCTTTGGGTAGATTTTTAATTTCGCTTTAATCTAGGCTTCCTACATTCTATGCTACATGTTTCCAATGATGCAGCATACCAACGTTTTGCTCTTTCCCATATTGCAGTTAATCGGATAGGATTTTCCCAATGTTAGAATAGATTGAGCTGATTCCTTAACCACGTAGATCTAACACTAAAGTAATCTGCCAGCCAATATGTTCATTGAGTGCTTAAGAGTGCTGTCTTTGAGGAAATTGCGAAGTTCTATAGACTTAGCTTTGATGACAATAGGTATAAGTACCATTGATGATAGTACTGGCTAAGTCTTATCTGTTAGGCATAAATTGTTTAGATTTGCTGTCAAAGACAAAACTTGGTTTCTAATAATTAGTAAATGGCATTAGTCAGCTCTGAAAGAGGCTTTCAAATGGTTTTCTCTCTTATTCCGATAGCATATTTTGATAGCCACATTCTTTGTAAGGAGCTAGAAGGGTTGCTGGTTCAATAGCGACAGATTTAGGGAGAGTAGGTACGATAATTACGGCGCCAAAAATTGATATCGGTATTTTGTATAGGGGTTAAATACAAGCACTTTTTACTATGAGTGGGGGGTCTATCTTGCTCCGTTTAGGCAGAAGGGGCAATTTAAAGAAAATGATATTTTAAATGGAAAAAATACATTAAAAAACAATGGCAACACTTATAATAAAATACTATATCATTTATAAAAACCCGGAATCTGTTCTTTCATATTATTTTAAATCAAGTTATTTCTGTTAATAGTTTTTGAAAAAAAAAATCAAACTTGAAATTTAAGGACAAAAATTGGGGTGAATACCTACAATAATTTTGGCGATGAAAACTAATGACGGATTTTTGTAGAGAAATTAAATACAAGCATTTTTTACTATGGGAGGGGTGATTAAAAAAAAATATCAATGGCTACACTGACAACAAAGAACTATAGTATTTTTCAAAGTCAAGAATCTATTCTAAACTAGCGGACCCGGCGAACTTTGTCTCGCCCCAATGTAACGCCTTCAAATAAACTCCGAGTGATAATAAAACACAGATAGTTCAAATTTCAATGTGATTTATTTGAATGGAATCGAAATTAGTAGAGAGCGATGTGATCAACAATGTTTTTCGTTTTGTTTACCGGCGCAAAAACAAATAACGAAGACTGTTTGCCAACACGCGAACAGGCAACGTACAGCTGCCCGTGTGAAAAACAGGGAAATTCGAGATTAATCCCAAAATACATCCAACGATTATTTGATTGTCATCGCAAAAGCCAATCGAACGGGGAACTGAATCCGCTTGAATTGGAATGAAAGATCAGTTGGAATAATCGGAATTGGTGGGATAAGGACTTCCTCTCCTTTGAATTCGCCCTTGATGATCGTCGCTTGAATCACATTGTTCATCAGTTTCTTGAAGGACAACCGCGTACTGTTGCACAATTTTGGATGATTCAGATTCCGCAAAATGATTATGATCGATCCCACCTTCAGCTGTAAATTATGCGGTGGAGTTCCTGGCACATTTTGACTTTGAATAATGAAATGAAATAGTATGGCCCTTTCACTAATCCAATCGAGATTTTTATAATTTTGTGCAATGCCATAGAACACTTCGGTGATGAGTTCCTTCGTCAGCATCATTGTCTCGAGAATTCAGCAGCAGATGGGTCGTTCTGCAATGCGACTCTCATGTTCGTGGTCATTTTCAACTTCTTGACACGCCGCCACAAAGACGACGATTTCCGGCATGCATTGAGTTCATCGGCAGCAGTTGATTTCGGGATGACGGGAAGCGTTTGACGAAAATCTCCGGAGAGTAATATCATAGCCCTACCAAATCGTCTCGAATCACCTCGTAAATCCTTCATCGTTCGGTCAACTGCCTCCAATGCTCGTTTATGCGCCATCGTACATTCATCCCAAATGATGATTTTACATTCTCGCGCATCAATTTCTTTGTCGCCGAAATCTCGGTCATTCTGCACATTGGCTTGTCGACCGTGAGAAGATTCATCGGTAGCTTCAAAGCGGAATGTGCAGTTCGACCGCATTCCAACAATGTGGCAGCAAAGCCAGAGGATGCAACAGCCAACGCATTTTGAGATCTGGTCCAAATTGTTGCCAGAATCAAAGAAAATGCAAAATTTCGTAAAAAAATTCCAATTTTTCCGAGTTTTCCACTACGAATTTTCTATTTTTCCATTCCATTATATTCCGGAACAATTGCACACAAAATTCCATCCAAAAAATCTATTTTCGGTTTTTCCAATTTCCCGACTTTTCCGGAGGGTTTTCCCCAAATTTTCTTTTAGAAGAACCTTCTCCTGAGAATTACGAACAACTGAAAAGAAATTTAAGCCAAATCGGTCCAGCCGTTCTCAATTGATGAATAACTATACATTTTTGCCACCATTTTTATATATATAGATTGTCTAAAATTCAAATCAGCAAAATTTTGTTTACCAATGTGAAATTTCGGGCCAGAGACTGTAGCTGAAGAATGTTGTTGACATTGGGTAAACAACTAATATAATTTAAAGAGAGTTTACATATACTCAGATTTGCACCCATCCCAACATCCAACAGTGACCCCAAGCAGGGGGGTTGCAGGCAGCATGCAGCATCCCATAGACATTTCAAGGCGCAAGGGTAACAATTTGTACTCTAAGCGGAGTGACATAAAAAGTAGGGACTTCTGACTTTTAACACAAAAATTCTGCTTTTCAAAATTCTGTTTTTTTCTGTTCTGACTTGCAAAATTCTGCTTTTTAAATTTCTGACAGGCAATATTTTAAACAAATAAATTGTGCTAATTCTGTTTTTTTTTTTCAATTTACGAATTTAAAGAAAACAAATATTTTTCAACTTTGTCAACAAATTACAATATATTTCATATAAAGAAGGTACACAAATGGGCACCGGGAACACAAAAAAAAAAAACAGCCAACAAAATTACAAATTACTTCATAATTGCAATTACCAACAAAAAAAAAAAGTAGTTGGCATTAAGAAACTAAACAAAGCCATAGAGAACAATATTTTTTCATAATCTCTTAAGAAAACCGATATGGCTCTTTTTTAAAATTCAATTTATTTGCTTGTATTTTAGAATGCTTTTTCTTTTCTTCTTTAATCTCTCCCTAACAGAACTAACTAAAAGAATATTTGTCTAAATCAAGAGAGCAAGCTTAAAACCAATAAAAAAACTCCTTTTACCTCTTCTTCTATAACAAGTGAGTAGGTAGGTAGAATGTTTTACATAAATAATAAAAAAAAGTTTGGAAAATGTTAAAAAGCGCGCGCTTTTTGCAGAATTTGGAAAAGCAGAAGTTTGAAAAAAAGAATAGCTACAACTTTTTTTTTTCCTTAAATTTCAAGTTTGAAAGCAATTTTTTTTCAAAAACTATTAACAGCTATTAACTTGATTTGAAAATAATATCAAAGAACAGATTCCTGGCTTCCAAAAATTATAAAGTCCTTTATTGTAAGTTTTGCCATTGTTTTTAATTTTTTTTTTTTTTAATTTTAGGTTTTTTTTTTTTAATTGCCCCTCCCACCTAAATGAAGCCAGATAGACCCCCCCTCCCATAGTAAAAAATGCTTGTCTTTAACCCCTCTACAAAATACCGTTATCGCCGTAGTTATCGTACTAGTGCCACAGATTTTGGCGACCAAAATTGACAAGGCAAATTTATTTTTATTTTGTCTGAATAATATCTACGCCCTACGGTGACGGTTTGTATACTGTTAAAATTATTCTGGAATCCATGTAGTTTTGTACTGCCAACAATAAAATCACAGCTGTTGTAGTATAACGATATAGCAAATATTTTGCAATCTGCACGCACTGTTCGCCAATTTGTTACAAGATCGCGGCGCATGTGAATTGTCACAGTCCTATATAGATTACATTTCAGCACATGGATTGACTTACAGACCGATTTTCAATTTGTACATTTAGTATTTTTTTTTTATTTTAAATTATCGACTACATAAATAAATATATGTTTTATCTTAATGAATTTCCCTCAAAGCGTTTTAATCAGCATTCGCGTTCATACAAATTTAAACAGGTACACATAATATTCAGATGAAATGCAAATTTGCCAATTTGAGAACATTAATCTGCAGGAAATGAAATGCGATTTATTAACCAAACATCCCCGCATGTATGTAGCTATACATGGATTGTGGGTGGTCCTTTAAATTGAATAATTTGAATACAAATAGGCCGATGAATGTGTACATAAAAATAATACAATTTTTTAATCAATAAGCAGCTATTTAGTTAGTAAATCCAGCGATGAATAATTGGAGCTTTAACATCTGAACAGAGTATGTCTATGTCTATCTCTTAATCTCGAGATTTGTCCCTAAATGAGCGTTTAACATGAAAAAAAAAATAATAAACACACGGCGCAACATGTCCGAAAAGGCACCCTAGCTATACTCACAACCATTCGAAGACGAATGGAAGGTACCTGCAATTTTATTAGCTTCTTGCAATTTTCGTAGGAAGGATCTTCGGTTAAAAAGAAACAGGCGGTATAGTCTTGAGTCAAATACATGGTATGATATTGCGCATGCTTGTTTGCATCTCTCTCTTCAAAGTGACGTCACCAGACGACAAAACATAGGCAACAGATAATAATTTATCTAATTTGTTTACTATTCTATTACACTGAAAACAGCACACAAAACATTATCTATATATATAAAAATTGAGCCTTAAAATGTTTGTCGCCGATTCACGCTTTAACGCATTTACCGTTCTTAACCAAACTTTCGCACATCTTTGGTATTGGTCCATACATGAATCCTGTGAAGTTTGGTCAAAAATGGACAAAGGGGCGTGGCACCCCCCATACAAAAAAAACATTCAAAATCGTATATATCGAAAACCACCAAATCGATTGAGCTCAAACTTACAGATAATCTTAGTTATTGGCCCTGGAGTTGCCCTGTGAAGTTTGGGCAAAATTGGACAAAGGGGCGACCAACAAGCCTGCCTAAACCAAAATTAAAACACTATATACATAATTTGTTTACTATATCATCAACTCAATCAAGGAATATTTTGTATGTTTAATACTTTTTTTCTGTATTAATATTTTTATTAGCTCCACCAGCTCTCGAAACAGATTGATTAATTTGTGTTTTTGCTGGAATCGCAAGCCACCGAAAAAAGATCCGTTTCGTTGCTTTTAGTGTGTGAATCGTAAGTGTTTCATGTTTTGTTCATAGAAAGAAACTGATTTTTTTGTTCTATTTCGTTGTGGTATTGCTTTATTTAATTCATTCCATTTCAATTATTTTAAGGTTATGTACTTATTTGAAATCAACTTATTATGCGGCCAAAAAAAGATAAATTTATTTTCAAGATTGAAGATTGATGTTTTATTTTAGTTTGTGTCAAAAATGCCACGTCAGCGAAGAAGTGATATTGGTCATCGGTCGCGTAGGACGCTATATCTCGACAACCGCTGGGCCGATTTTCATTATTTTTTTGTTTTGTTCGTACTGCTGTATTTCAGCTTTAAGCAGAAAGAAAATTCCAGCAAATCGATTTTCTCATTTCTCGCATTTATTATCTATGAAACAATACAATTCCTGTGCACGGACAAAGCCGGGCGGGTACAGCTTCTTCGACAGTCTTGGAATTGGAAGCCAAAGTTTATAAAATTTGTAAAATTGATATGAATAATGCTTTGTCATTTAAGTCATGAATAATACCTAAGGCTATCTAGGCAATACGATTTGGGGAAAAACAAAAATGCTGTGTACCTTCCACAGATTTTGCACTACGAAGTGTGCACGGGCTACGCTAGTTGTTATTAAAAATTAAACTTGGGCACAGAAAACTACCCGTATTTCAATATATTTTCACAGAAACGTTAAAATCGTTGTCGTCAGGTGACGTACAGCGCAGAAAAAACGAAAAATTAATCGCGGAATATCATACCTTGTAGTTCTATATACCTTGGTCTTGAGTCATAAGTTTCCTCAGTATCACATTCAAAATTTTGTTTGCAATAATCTGTAAACATATCTAAAGTAAAGATTATTACCAGCAAAATGAAAGGAGTTTATCAGTGAATCGACTAAATACATATTCAAAATACGGAAGATTACAAAAATGTCCCAGGACACCATACAACTTCACCCACACGCCACACGCACACCTCAATGGTCTTGCCTTTTTGGGTTTAGATATGTAAAAGGGATTTTTTTATGAAGTTATTCTTTTCAAAATGGCAACATTTAGACAGCTGAGTAGTTAACCGTAGCTAACTCAATTTCAGTGATGTTTAGCAAACGTCAATGATCGTTTGCTTCGAGATTGAGTACTTAAACATTTGGAAGTTGTTTATTTCAAACTTGGCTAATATCGTAGTGGTTTCCCAGCGATAAGCGAGTGGTAATTCTACCAACCAGCAAACTCAGTTTATGGTATCGTATAGGTATTTTTTAAATTTTGTGTATTTTGACATTCTAATTAATAACGTTCATTATCCAAAGATGTCATATATAGTTAACTCAACTGAATTCAACTTTCGAAATCAGCGGTTTAATATTTCTGTTGTGTATAGAGTGACCATTCTTTGGTTTTTTTTTTATTAAGACTTTTTATTGTTATATGAAAATTTAATAATATTTAAAATTTCAACAATTTTTTGAAAATAAAATCTAAGAATAAGAAATCAGTCGTGTAATCAGAAATACTATTATGAATGATTAGTAACATTTTGCCGAGAACGAAAATTTAAGTTAGTAAGTATTACTTAGATGGCGCTACCGTCTGTGGTAGACCTGGGCCTCAACCAACAAGCCTCTCCAGTTAGCCCGATATTTGGCTAACCGCCTCCAGTTGCGCACTCCAAGTTCGTTAAAGTTCCCTTCCTCCTGTGCGAGCCACCTAAGGTAAGGTCTTCCTCTATTGCGTTGTTCCTTTCGGTTGTAATCGAAGTATCGAAGCATCATATTCGATAGCCATCTTAGTCGATTGGTGCATGGTGCATACTTTTCAGACCAGATCGATGTCGCTGTACAGCTCGTAGAGTTCGCTGTTAAATTTCGTTCCTTAATTGTGCCTCTGCAAAGCCCATCACCGGAAACGGTACCGAAAATTACTCGAAAAATGTTGCTTTCGAAGCGACCAAGAAGATCTTCGTCAGCCTTTTCGTTAACGTCCATGCTTCTGCGCCATAGAGCTTCAGGATGATGATGAGGGTCTTATGTAGAGTCCCCTTAGTGTTTCTTGATAAGGCCTTACTAGTCAGTTGCCTTCTTTGGCCAAGGAAACAGAGCTTGGCAAGTCTAAGTCTTCAAAATTTAATCATTAGCCAATCTCTTTTCTACATAATAATAAAATTGTTAATCTTAAAATGTTTGTTCTACTATCACGTAAGAACTACAAACCCGATTTGTATGGATCTTTTTGGAAAAGGTAGGTAGGTAAATTCATTGCCATCGGATTACTCATTCGTGAGATATAGAAAAATAGCAGAAAACCTTTTGGATTTAAACCAATAATATTTTCTGTTGTTGCTCTGCTTTGTGGTGGTGGGCGTAAATCCCAGCATGATGTGTGATGTGCAGTGTTGTGCCGCGTAGACTACACCATGTAGACTACGCAATTGTCGACGCGTCGTCAATTACGTGTCGTTAATTCAAAATTGACGACACGACATGTCGACAAAGTTCAATCAAGCAATACATTATAGTTTTTATAAAATTAAGACAATTGAAATATAAAATAGGTAACTTTTTTATTTTAAAATGGGTAAACGTTTTTTTTTTATTTAAAATTTTGCAAACATTTCTAAATAGCTAGATGAATAAAAAAGTGTCTGAGGCGATCAGGTGTGCTTAAAAGATTTATTTTGCAATTATTGCAACTAGCTGCTTGGTTATTATTCAACTTGACCAACTCAAAGTCGTTCAGTCATTAAATTCTAATGTATTAATAAATTCATATTAAAGCAGTCCTGTTCTGTTCCTGCGCGTATGCCTACTATTACTAGAGCTAGAGACGTTACACTAACAGCTGTTTTGCTTTTGAATGACATTGACAATCCTATTGACGCCATTGACGACGCAATTGACGACATTGACGACATAGACGACGCAAAAAACGACATTGACGACATAGACGACGCTATTGTCGACATCATAGTGTCGTCAATTAAAAACGACGCGTCGTGGAACAACACTGGTGATGTGGCCTATGTGCGAGTAGGCCTTACGGTGCATAGAGCTTGATAGAAAGAATAAGAGATACAATCTGCCCCAGCGAGGTATCCGTCGTTAATTGTGCCATATTTTTTACAACAGTTAACAAAACTTAATAATTATTGTGTTGACACTTTGAAGGCACTATATTTAATGTTAATTTAGCACATAATCTAAAGTGAATTGAAAAACAAAAATTATTCAAATGCGTGATTTATTTTTCCTATAATGTCCTTAAATTATGTCAATTATCGAAATTCTGCCTTCGCATTTCTTTTTTTTTTTTTAAGTTCCTGTTGTCATTTAAAGTGTAATCGTAAATGGACTTAAAAGTACGGGTTAGCTAGTAAAAAATATGTTTTCTAATTTTGTTATTAAATTCCACATGAATAGCTATTATGAAAATAATAATACGCAAAAAAAGTATATACAGTGAGCGTCAAAAGTGAGTGAACACCAATGCGGTTTTCATTTGTCTTTGGAGTTTGGATACCATTTAAAAAAAAATTACATATAAAGTATTTTTTGCTGTCGACATGAAATAGGTTTAATTAGTCTTATTTCGTAATCAAACTTTTTACATATTGTTGGTTTTTTAGACCTGCTTCCAGACCCCAAAGAAAACTCAAAGAAACATCGGCGTTTACTCACTTTTGATGCTCACCTTCTTTTGCTCAATACAAGTCTGGTCACTCTGTCTTGCAATACGTTTTAGCTGTCAAAAGCAAAACATAATCTTTGTTGACGTTAGACGTGGGTGCTGAACGCCTCAAATTGGAAAATCCAAGGATTCGTAATATTCTCCCAATGAAAGACCATACATACAAAAGTATTTTTGTTTTAAAAATTAACGTATTCTCCAATAAAAGGTCATTCGCCATATCCCTTCCAACATATCCAATGCCTTCCAAATCTGCACATGATTCACGGCTTATCCATAAGAACGATTTTCGTCCCACACATCCGTATATTACATAAAATTCCCTATACAACGTGCAAGGGATATTCAATATCTCCATAGAGAAATAATGCTATGGCTCAAAGCATCAAACGTTGCTCTACAGTCCTACAGAACAAAAAACGAGCCAACCTACCATGCAAGTTAGCAAACAAGGGCATAACCAATATCCATGGTGCGGTATATAGCATCAGTCGTCATTGAATTTTCAAGAAAGAAAACAGCTCAGAACAAGAAAAGTTTTCTTTCCGAATTAAAGAAGTGGCATCAATGTTCTTCAAAATAAAAAAAAAAACAAGAAAACTGAAAGTTAAGCGCATCCCAACCGAAGGCATGAGAGTTATATCTGATGTTGGTTCGAGGGGTGGCTTTCACATTTTTGTACGAGAGATGATCTTATAATGGGATGCCAAAGGCGAACAATATCTTTTTTGTAATGTGCAGAAAATGGAACTCAACGCGTAATAATTTATTTAACAAATTTAATGCGTGATGGTAATACGAAAATATGGGTTTTGGCTTGGTAGCTATTTTATAAGGATAAGGAACAAAACACGGATAACTTTTGCGATTGCAAGAAATTTGTGGGTGGTACACTGGAAGCTGGAAGTGGACGGAGTTTCGACTTAAGACGAACCAGAAGGGATCAGGTTGTTAGAACTGCAGTGTATCTGGTTCGGAGTATGTTAAGATCTGACATAATGCAATTACTAGTCGATTTTGTAAGATAATTTATGTTTGTATAAAATATCGTCTACGAAGAAGATGCGAACGAGCAGCATGGATCAAATGACATCGGAGCAATCAGTCAGAATAGACTAGGTTTCCAGATGCTCACCACATCAAACCTCTATGGAATGCATTAGTAACAATGTTGGTTAGAAATTTCATAGGATCGTTACTCTCTAAAACGGACAGGTCTCATCAAAGGACGACTTCCTTAAAGGGATTCCAACAACACTTTAAATACAAAAAACTGTAATAATTTCTCCAGTGAACGGACGCCTTTGGATATTTAAAACATTCTTTTAACATCACATGCGGAAGGTGGAATTTGGACTATGCGCTATTCGTTTCTAGCTACAAATAAAATACTTATTTTACCTACTTATATTAGTTACTTTAACTTTAGATGATTTAACTGATTAAGAGTCCAGCAACCCCCTCGAACCTGCTCGGTCCGTGTCTATCTTTATCCATTAGAAAATACCAAGTTGATTGCTATCGCCCTCAAATTGTGCTGAGTGTTTGCTGTGCGCGAGTTTGAGGGTGAAGTGGTCGGTAAAGTACTAGTGGTCTCCTGTGATATTAGCCTAGCATCACTAAATCCTTTTGCAGCATCCGTTGCGTTCGGTGATTCGATGAATACCCGCTCCCGTACTTTGACTATTAACAAGTAGTGGCTCGAGTCTAAATTGGAAGCTAGCAATAGTCGGATGTCCAAGACATGTATAGATATATGTACATATCTAGCATTTGGTAATCTAAAGTCCACCAAGTCCACTATATATAAAAGTGTGATAACTTTCGTTCCTCAGTAAAGTTGATTATGACTCATACTTCTGATCGTCACGTCTTTCGGTTTGATATTTCTAAGTCTTTATTAATTCTGTAGGTAATACTTCAACTGTTAGAACTCAACTTCGTGCTCCAAATAGAGGAAGATCACTGACTGGACTCTGGACCCTGTAGATAATTATCAATAACGATCGATTAAGAGATCTTCCAATATTCTAATGCGGATGGAAAGCAGACTGACTGGCTAGCTTTAGGTTCAGAAATGTTGACCTTAAAAGTTCTGAAAAGAAAAATAAGACACAACACCTAGTTCAGAATCGCAACTTAAACTACTTCTAGTCATTCCAAACCCTGTCTCCCATATGCAGTCTCTTGTTGCCGCCATCCAATAGTCCTTGTCCGCCGCAATTAACTAAACAAAGATGGAGTCAAAATTTTAAAAGCTTTTACCTATTCCCAATACAAAGTTTAAACACCCACTCGCTTCAAGACCCACATTATAGATGTAAACAATTTTTAACAACTCGGTAGGTATTCTAGCTGACTCCATCTTCCAGACACAACTAAGGTATATCCTGCATCAAGTTGTTTCGCAAGAATTCATAAAGAAAACAAAGTACACATCAACTTCCAAACTTTAAATGTCTTCATTACAACATTTCCGTGACAGATTCCATGATCAATTAGGGAAAGGGCTGAACAAAACGTACCTACAACTTTTCCGTTCCCGAAACAAGGCAAAAAAAAAAACACCCAAATTATAACAACGCTCACTCCCCATTGCGCGAATTTTTTTTCTCCTGCAGAGTGCAGTTTCGGAATTAATTACCTGAGGCAACTTGGGTAGAGAACGAGAAAGACTCAAACTCCAAGTTCACATAACAATTTATTTTGCACACACCGTGAAAACGACAAATTACCTCCAGGAAAAGTGTGAAATCAACTTAAACCGTTGTTGTAGCACATTTTCCCTCTCTCTCGCGCTTCAACTTTGAAACTCAACGAAAACACCCATTTAAATACACATTTTCGCCAAGTTTTGTACTTGTGTGTATAAGACACAATCTTACTTTAAGGAAAGTCACCATTAGGCACCCCATTCTGTAAGTATCCTGGGCGACGCGACGGACGATGACAACGACGACAACATACTGTGCAAGTTCTAAAGAAACCAACAGCTGTGCGTGGCGCGACCACTATTATACCTACGTATTCGGCGGCGGATATGAATAATTGGAAAAACACGCGCTAGCCAACGAAATCAGCTTTGATGGGATCACGAAATTTATAAAATTTAGTAAATGTGTCCTCATTTTTCTCAGTTCGACAGAGTCCTTCCCCTTCGTGTTAGTGAGCTAATTCAAAGACTTTAATCCATTGACAACTGAAGGCATTTCCGTTCCTCGAGGTCATGAGCGAGAGTTTCTTAAGTTTCATTTATCCTCGTCCTGTGGAACTGGGGTTTGGGGATTTGTAGCATCCTGAGAAAAACTGTTTTGATAACACAAATGAAAATTTGTCTCCCAAGTCGTTGCTTATGGCGTAAACATGACGGAAATGTTAATAAAGTTATCTCTGAATTATTTTTGGATTTTGTCCTCTGTCCTGGTAGTAGTTGTTGGTATATGTTGGAAAATCGAGGGGTTGTTTACTGTTTAGTCGCGTTGCTGCTGTAAGTGAATTAATCTGGTGAATTATTTTTTCATAAAGATTGCGTGTTTGAGGAAGTTATTGAGACTGTAAGTCTGTGAGTAGGTACTAAGTAGGCCGAGGGTCAATTTGGGTGCTAGAAGGATTTTATAAACAAACAACTAAAGTTGTACAAAGGAACTCGAAAATAAGTGCACAATGAGACTTTAAAAATTTACAAAAGGGAAGTGCAAGCAGGCTTAAAACTGCCGTATATTATTGACCGCTATTGAGAAAATAAATAATGGCTCAATGTAATCTGTAGGTAACCCTGGTTCAACAAGTAAATTCACTCTTATTTTTCCGATTGTAGTGAAGGCAACACTTTTCTTCATAACGACGCCAAGGGAGAATCTATCGGATATATCAACCACCATAATTTTTGGGATGGTTGTGGCTGTGGGTAGTTCGCTGTGGTCAGTCACGACGAACGGTGATCGGATTATCTAGCCCGGAGTAAATAAAGCCTATCATTGGTGCTGATTGAATTAGCCCTGCTGTTGAGAGAAAATTAGACTCAAGATCGCCAGTACTTGTAGTTTGGTAATGACGGACCATCCGAACGGGACAAGCCAAAAGCAGCCCTACCGAAAATGGGAACTCCAGTCCAACCAGCTTCTGAACCATATACATATACATATGTATAATAGGTGACGGAACACTCTATCAGGACACAGCTCATTGTCTCATATCCTAAAAGATATGAAGGGGCAATCGCCCCATCTATGGCTGGCACATATTATAATATACATATGTATATGCCTGCTGCGTGCCTATACTGTGCTAGCTCGAATGCATTGCCTTACGTAACGCCATCAGAGCCATTCTGGAAAGGTGAGCAGAAATTCATAGACAAAGTTAAGATTGTTTTTTTCTTGAAATTTATTGACATACAAAACTAAAGAGGTTCTGATTATTATTGACGCTCAAAACTAACCAAAGAAATCTTTTTTCAAAATACCTTTGTGTACAGAATAAGCAATAATTTTGAAACTTGTTTTCTGAGACATATTTATAGAAGAATGGTTGGTTGGTGGGTTGAAAGTGGCTGTCAGCTAACGCCAACACACTTAGACCAGTATAGGTCCATTGTGATACCACGAAAAAAGGATCTAAGATCTCCCTACTATTTGAACCATTTTGAGCTCTTTATAAAGCGTAACAGGCTTCTGATGTCTGTGTTTGTCAGGTCGCCCAAGTCATTATAATGGAAGGCTCCTAACCTAAGTGAAGCTTCCTTCTGCGAGAGAGAGCTGGGCAAGGGCTACTAGAGAAGTTATAGAGTTATAAGACTTCTTTAATCGCCATAATTTCCACATGGAACACGCTATACAGTAATTTGGTAGACGGAAGGAGAGCTTAAGATTAAGACTTTCGGAGTAAACGCCTCCACAAACTCCGTCTTTGGTTTGGTTTGGTGAACTGATTCATCGTCCGGGAAATTATCCTCATCCCATATTGCTCTGGAGGGGATAGTATGACGAGAAAGTTCTTGTCAAAACTTAGAGATGGGGTCGTGTAGTCAGTGCTTTCGGTTGATATCTCGATTTTTTTCAGAATAGAGGCGTGGTCAAATTCTTTCCTTGACCACTGTTTATAGGACAATATAACTCACAACTTTTGATGAGCAGAACTTACACCTCGGTATGCCTTTATAGGTTTGCATTTCCCGAGAGAAAAGTACATCTGTAGCTGTTCTTGGCTGACTGCTAATTCTGTCATCTTCAGTCTAAAATGAAGGCTCATACAACCGATGACTTCATTTACTTCCTTACATAGATACCTACCTATTCTGTTGCTGTCTACTACCCTAAACCCTCACTGCAACTAGCAGTATAGAAACATAACCTCTTCCCCAAGCAATCTAAATTAGGATAACAAATTTATACCCAAAAACCCTACTTGTAACTTTTACAAACAAACTACACAACTTAATCCAAGCAGCTTATACCATTAGGATAGTTGGTATGGTACCGATTTGTTAAAGAAATGTGGCTTTGCAAACAACCGCTATTAACGTCACATTCGTTTCATTTAATTTGTGTTTATTAGGCCAAACTATTTCTGTTTGAGTTTTTCTCTGGCAAACGACAAAGCCCTATTCTAAAGTTGACCCAACACACACCACACAGAAAGCCATGAAAAAGGGTCAAGCTGAATTGTCCAAACTTAAATATGACTTTTACAACTAACTGTTTGTTTGATGCCCATTAACATTTATTTCCCATATCCCTTTGCCGGATTTCAATTAGTCGGTGTTTTGCGCACCCCTTTTCATTGTAATTTCCCTTTTAAGCTACCTACCCACTCGAGAGCTGTATTATATGCCCGCCTTTGCTGGTTCTATTCTAAATTGCCCTTATTTAAATAACCGGAATGTAAAGCTAAAACGGGACACGAAATGCAAAAAAAAATAAAAAATCCGAGCGACACACACAAAGGTAGGGTTATAATAGTCCTCTCTTGTGAAATAAATAAACAACGAGGTAAATGATGTCCTGGGCAAGACATTACAATCGCTATTTGTAGGGTAAAAAGCATCCAGCTTCAGCCGCATACACAAAAGCAATTTATTTTTCCATCTCCGACTACAGCCCCCCTCTGATGGTTGGGGAGAGTGAAATTAGCCAGCTTACGTGTAAATAATTTGTTTTTCTGTAAACTTAACCTCTTCTGGGCCATTAGTTTGTTTTATGAGATTTTTTTTTCTTTTTTATTTTAGAAGGTACATAAATAAAATAAGAAATAAATAATTAGGTTTGTAGTTGAATTAGGTGATTTCATTAAACACTGTAGTCTTGGAGCTTATAGCCATCAGGGCCATTACGTTACTTATTCCAACCCGGTACATCATCATAAGCTGGATGTGTTTTAAGAAACAGTTTATTGTCTGCGATCTATTGTGTGAATTGTTTTTGGTATTTCTTTTTTGTCTTTTGATTGCCTTTCTTTTCAGTGCATTGCACGAAAAGCTAAAAGCGATCTCTCTTCTTTTTGTGAGAATAAGACGTGTTAAGTGTTAAGAAATAAGTTTCTACCTTCCTGAGAAGCGAACACCCAGTAAATGGTAAAGTGAAAAATTAGATGGGAAGAATTTTTCATAAACTTATGTCGTCCAGCTGTAACAAATGACTCCTTTGAAACAGCTCTATTAATACTTAATCAGAGTAATAGACATGAACGTCCAGTAAGTTGGCTCTCACTTTTTATTTGATACTGCCTTAGCCTAACTAGTATACACTAATGGAAATTAAAGAAAAAGTCTTGGATCGAGCGTCTCATTGTGGTGTACCCCAATGCAGCTCATATCGACAAAATGGTTTAACAATGAACAACATTCTTAGTTTGATTTCGTGGGGTTTTGAGGTCATCGAGGATGCATTTATGACCAGACCATAGTTACATAGTCCCAATGGACCTAACCAGCCTTAACGAGCTCTTCCCCTTCGCGAATGGAGCGTTATGCCGCTAAAATATACTGCATTATCGCAGATGGTTATCGACAAAGTCTGAGATAAATCTCGGTTAGTTGGGTCTGCCATTGGTATTTGGGATAATGCTGCACAATAAATGGAATATTAACAATAATTTAATGAACTTTAAACAGTTAAAAAAGAGTCCAATCCAAAAAAACAAAATTGTTTACACGAAACCAACAAAAGATTTTCATTCCAATTTTAAACCATTCAAAAATATTTTATGGACCCGGGGTTATTTTATTTTTCTTGCAATACTTGAATTTTAGACCGGCGAGGCGTTTTACATCAATTAAAATAGTTTTTCTTAGGGGCCTGTAACACAACGCGACAAGTGGCTGTAGGACAAGTGAATTTCGACAACTTGTAAAAAATTGTATAACACAAAACTACAAGTCCGTGAACACTTCGACAATTGTCGCGATGAAAGATGACAAGTGGGAAACTATATAACACGACAAGTGTCAAGAAACACTTGTATTTTAGAACTGTGGTTCAATTAGGACAGGTTATTTGAATATTGTCAAGAGCTGACAAGTGCATTTTTAATGTAAACAACACTTTGGGTGTTATTTTCTTGCCAGGGTTAATTTTTATGACAAGCAGTAAATCCCAAATTAATAATTTGGAAATGCATAAACAGTGAAATGAGACCCCCTGCTTAGGGTTTCTGTTGGATTTGGATTATAGGTGCGCGTTTTCCATCTTGTTTTTTTTTTATTTTTGTTATGCTTTTTTAGTGCATTATTTTCAAATCAATTTGGGTGGTTTTTTCTTTGGGCGTTATTGCCTAACGAATACAAACATTTACCCATTTTTCTCAATTTTGGAGTTCGATCGAATTTCCCCAAATAACTTCTAAGTAGGTACTCACTTTGACCATAAATGGAAATTTCAATAAAAATGTCTGTTTCCTAGCTCTTACCGTTTGGACTGGGCGTTGATCACCAGTCGTAAATCAGACAGGAAAATCTGTTTTATTTATAAGTATGAGATGTCTATCAAAGAGTTTGTTCTTTGATGACAAATAAATAAAGGCTCCGTGAAAGATAGTCTAGCAAGCGTCTTTGTTCTAAGAATCTTTGCGAAGAACTTAAAAATGATTAATGACGTCTGGGGTAAGGCTAAGAAAATTATGTTGATGAGGATAAAAGGTTCACGCATGCAATCGCCAACGTATCCCAGTACAGTATTGTTACGGCAACTAGTTGAGACTCTCTCCGCCAAGAAAATAATCAGATGAATAATGCAAGTGATCACGAGATCGCTCCAATACCCATCATAACATGCGCAGAATACCTATATAAATATAATTAGGTATTCAAAGCTTGTAGGAATGAACGCGATATTTCTCTCTGGAATATATGGTGTTCCAAATAGAGCCCTAAAAATCGCAATCAAAGCACAGCCCAACTTTCTCCGAAATGTTTTACGCCTGTTTCCATGAGGGCGTTTTCCTGAGCCCTATACAATCGACAATATAACATACTGCCGAAAGGAAAGGGAAATCCAAACGAACCATCCTCTTAGCGCCATATTGGTTTACTAAACACGGTTGGTAAAACTTTTGAGCGAATCATTTAGAATAGGCTCCAGGCAGGAAGTGAAACAGCGGGAGCCAGGAGGCCTCTCGGATCACCAATACGGTTTTCGTAAGTCAAGATCTAACGTAGACACAATCAATGCGTCAATGACGAGAGCCCAAGCCATTATAAAAAGGGGGCGTAAAAAAACGCGTTTAATGAGATGTCCTTACCGGATTAAAAAACCGGAATATCTCCGTAAAATGGAATAGGGTCTTGCTCTATGATTCCAAACAGGACCGCCTGTTACTATACAAAGTAACAGGCGGTCAAGCATCGATCTTAGGTCCCTTGCTGTGGAACGTTGTGTATGACGAAATAAAGCGCCTATACCGATTCCGAAAGAAGCGTTAATTATTGTAGGGACCGAACCCAATTGACCTATTTTTTGAAAAAGGGCTGATGAAACAGGTAGGTATTTGTGGCCCAATTTAATTACTGGTGCATAGTGCATAGCCAATGAAACCTGATAAATAAAATATAATGTAAATGTTTGCTTAACAAATGGGTTAGTTTGCCCAATAATTTTTCGGGCCTAAAATATTGGGTACAATCAACACAATATTTTTTTGGGTTAGCCTAAAATTTATTCTAGGTATATTAGAATTACATAGGTTTTGTTGACGTCACAACAAAATGTAAAACCTAGTAAGCTACTAGTACACGACATGCCAAACACGACATGCCAAACACGACATACGCATGCCAGTGTGACGTCAATTCGACGTCCGAATATGTCATAAAAGGGTGCATGTTGTGTACTCGGCATATTATTGACGCTGACATCTGACATATGTTGGCATGCGTCTGTTACCCATATGTCCGACTCAGAATGTCAAGTAAATTTCGGAGAATAAAAAAAATCGTTTGAATTGAAGATTTCTTGGACGTTTTTTAATCCATTGACATCGTAGCCATCCTTTGATGGAATTTGTTACTTTATGGCTTGATAGATAGAAGACGAACCATATTTTGGGATTATAGGACTATATTTATTTCGAAATGTCACCAGAAATCCCTAAAATCTTAATTTTTCCAAGCGAAAAAAAATCACTCAAATTTTTAATATTTTAGGGCTGTGAAATACCCTTTTATACAACTTAAAATATGTACAGTACATAATATGATGTAGTATCTACCTAAAATTTGTAGGTACATATATCATCGCTTTTACTTTTTATATTTACAATTTCAAAAACACTTTATCATAGCTTAAAATATTATGTAGATACATACATATGTATAATAAGAGACCTAATATTTCACCCAAAAAAATTAAAAGCCTCTATTACCCATTTTCTATGGCCCAAGAAAATATTGGGTCTAATAAACCAATTTATTTTCACTAGAAATAATATTGGGTTAAATAAACTTTTTGGTTTCGGCTAGAAAAAATAAGTGATTGAAATAACTGGTTCATTTGGCCACTTATGTTATATATGGCCAAAAATACTAATTTTATTTGGCCCACTTTCAAAATGGGTTAAGTTCTTAAAGGCATAACAGGAATCGACAGGCAGCTTCATCAGCATCAACCAGATGTACTTCTTTTTATTTTACAACCTTAACTGCTACTGGCCTTTTTTGAAAAAAAAAATCAAAATACCCGGTATATTCGATCCCTGATATTATTGGGTTTGTAGACGACATCGCCGGCCGTGGCGATTGCGGCAAAAACAATGGAAGATGCTGAACTGCAACGAAAACAATCCCAGCGATCTAAATGGAAAAGTAGACCTCACACTTCCCACATATTAGCATTGTTTTGGTAATCTCAAATGCTTGCTGACAAAAGTAATATTATGATCGATTAAAGGACAAACTTCTTTTATACCAATTCGATTACAGGCACAGGGGCTCAGTGGTTAGTTTGCCGAACGGCTGTGCGAGGGGTTCCAGGTTCGACCCCAAAAAAAAAAACTATTTCTATCTTAAGTTTTTTTTCTACTTCGCCACCCCTCAGGAACGACTGACAAACATCCGATAGTACAACTGTCCTGAAAAAGCATCTAATTCAGCCGGCCAATAATTATTGTATGTCCCTTTCATTCGTCCCAAAAATAAAAACTCATATAAACGAATGGTTGTGAGAAGCTATGCCTATTATGCCTATACGGACCTGTTGCGCCAACTATTTTTTTTATTGGATTATAGGCATTTTCGTCTAATGAATCTCTTGAAAGCATTCAAAAGATTGCAGTTTTCACAAAACAACCTAGCCTCGAATTCACTCGATTTAGAA
Organism: Cheilosia scutellata; assembly: GCA_955612985.1. Taxonomy (NCBI): domain Eukaryota; kingdom Metazoa; phylum Arthropoda; class Insecta; order Diptera; family Syrphidae; genus Cheilosia; species Cheilosia scutellata. Next base: position 88,408,755 of record OY015311.1, read on the forward strand.
AAATAAGTGTGTCTAAATAGCGTATAGGTATAATGACCTCAAACCCCTAAACACATGTTTTCTGAGTACCAAGGTCGGGCAATTACATCTACCAAATTGCACAATATGGTATAGGTCTTGCTAAGTTAATTAAAAAGCATCTGTAGCCCGCAGTTGCCATGAACCTTGCTCATCTAACGCCTGGGTTAAAATTTAAATGACGATGTACTGCCAACCAGATTACACGGACCACTTCACTTACATATACACGAAACGAAACATGTCGATGATTTATTTGTGCCCCTACATCGTAACTTACTTCCTACCTTTCATTCTCTGCTTGAGAGAGATCCCTTCAGCCGGAGTTTTTAATTCCAAAACTCGCTTCCACTCTGACTGAGTGAGATGGTCTGTGCGGGTGTTCATGTGTTTTCCTAATGGCCAACATAAATCCTAACTAAGCAGCATAGAGAATTTTTAATTAGAACCCTTGTCTGCTTCGGCCAGAACTCGACGCCAGCCGTATAACTTGATATTTAACCTCAGACGTCGGCGAATAAATTGCAGCACGATGGACACAATAATAAACTCTCTGGGAAATATGAAACGTTCATTTGTCCTGGAATGTAATACGTAATGTCTTTGATTTTATTTTCAGTTTTCTCAGTGTGGAGGTGTTAACAGCCTTTTCTGCCGAGTGTCTGTAGGTATAGAAATGTAGCTTGATGAAATTCAATTACACTGCTTTTACGTCCCCGACTGTGTCGTGTCGTAGTGAAGCGTATCCAATTCTACATGTCAGTCAAAGGGTGTATACACGGTACTTGTATACAGTGTAGCAGAGATGATTCTCTTAAAAGTCCATGGACATAGTAGCTGACATACAGACGTGTTGATGGGATGATGTTGACATTAGGATACTCTCGAAGCAATCGTCCTTTGATCCGGTCATATTTTGCCATGGAATATCAAATACTTCAAAGAAATGTTTGACACTGATTATGAACACAATTGCATGTAGTTGATCTGGATGGGAGTTTTGGATACATCAAGGCAACTGTTATTGGTGCCAATTGGTAATTTGATATAGGCTCTTCTGCATAAAGGGGCTCAGAATGGAAGAGGAGATCTTATATGTATTTATATTTTAAATGCAAATGCCATAATTGTATCGGAGAAAGTACAAACGTCTGCAAAATCTAGAGCCCCATTTAATGTCCAAATGAAAAAGCTTACAGTTTTTTCATGCATATTAGGTATGGTTTTCGAAACAGATTAAGCACTTCCTTTCCATTTGCAGTGCTAAGGATATTAAAATTCTTAAAAGAGACCGCTTTGTCCAAAAATTTGGTTAGCATCATGTCCGTGCAAAGCTGTTAGAAAAAAGTATAGTCGTGACATGAAACCGTTTCGAACAATCTAAGTCGCGCCCCACCTAAGAGTAAAAAAAAAAATAAAAAAATCCGGATAAACCCGAATGTGTACATTTGGCAACAGAAATCTAGGTGTAAAATGTTGATGTCAAACTTTCATAGCTCTATTAGACTATAACTACTATTATAGCAGCTTCCAAGTGGGGTTCACAAATCAATTACAATAATAACTTGTCTAATACCAAAACTTGTCTAATACCATTTAAAACTTGTATAAGAGTAAGTTCCGAAAACAACTTGAAATCCCTTCACATCCATATAGGTATAGCTGGTACTGGAATAATCAGTTGAATCGAAGAAAACATATTTCTTCTCGACTTAGCCATGAATCTACGAGGTAACTTAACACAAGTTCTGTATTTTCTCTTAACGGCTTAACGAAATCTTCCGAACGGAAACATTTCGCAAAAGAGGAAACACAACTTCCTTATTCCTTGTGCTGTAGGGATACACGATTTTGCAAAACCCCAACAATCCCTGATAGCATGACAAACTTTCAAATACCTGTGAATACGTATACCAATACCTACACATAAATACTGTGTGAGTGTGCGGGGATTTGATTGAATTCAAAATACAGCACACAGAGCCAGTCAACTTGTATGATTCGATTGAAAGGAAATTCGCAGGACTTCAAGTACATTTCCTCCTCGAAACCGGGACGAATTGAATTTTTCTTTGACAGTCATTTCTTTTCTATATTCGATTTGAGTATCAGTAATTCGTTTTCGACGGGTAATCAGGGGAAATTAGTATTTATAAATTTAAACTTAAGGAACTTTCATGTGAGAGTAAAGTTTTCTTTAAGGGAAATCCTTGGGACAGAAAAGTCTTGAAGACCAGATATTGTTGGGGAAAACAAACATTCAAACGACTTCGAGATTGAAAATCCGAACAAGAACTAGAAAGAGGACTAGCACGAGGACGAGAACGCGAAGGAGAACGCGAACGAGATTAACAACCAGGGGCCGAATCGTTTCTTCCGTGAACGATCTATACGTTCACGGAATCAATCGATTTTACACGTAAAGCAAAAACAAATTCCGTCACGTATTGCTCGCTTAAGCAAGAACCGATTCGGTCCAGAACTAAAACGACTCAAGACATCCGATAGAAAGAACTCAATGCAGCTTTTCTATAATCAGTCTAAGTACCTCTTCATTGTTAAATCTAAATTCAATCAGATTTTTAAAGTTCAAGTTGTATAAAATTTGTTACGTTGTCTAGTGCTAACTACCCCTTCTTTCACTTGCGTATTTATGTTTGAAGAACTAGCTACTATAAAAAAAGTGCTGACTCTAGCCTTTTCCTATACATTGAAAAGTGCACCTGACAAACTGAGGATCCTTCCAAGGTAAAGAATTTACTAAAATGTCCTTGAAATCCTTAAAAAGAATGTTTCCAAAATTTTAGATCTAATAAAATAAAATCGAATACGGTTAGGAAATGTAGCGACTGATAACAGAACGTATCGAAAACGCATGTGCATTGGCAAGCAGAGGGTCGGCAATATGACGAAGCTGACAAATGTAGCAACAAAATTTAGCAAACAAAGTTAGGAAAACCTAAAATAAAAAGTTGAAAAATTTAAAAAATCCAAATTGCCACTTTGTGTGAGAATCCGAAAAATCCGAAAACCACATAACCAATTTTGCTAAAATTTTTAGGCATTCTTAGGTATTGGCCCGCGAATGTTTCTGTGAAGATTTGCGAAGGAGCGTGAATTCATTTGAATTACGAACGACATTCATTTAATCACCAAACGAAACTTAAACAGTGCGGCCAATATTGCCAAGTTCAATGAACTGGAGTTGGAAGGTTGATTGGGATTCATAATCGTTTATGAAGAGTTACAATTTTAGGTGTTACAGTTCAAACATTGCAAACGCTATTCTTTAGAATAGTCCTGATAGCCAAGCATATTATCTATATGCAATACAATTTCTTAGTGAGGCGGCATAGTAAAAAAATTGTGCACTTTGTGATGAAAGCATGAAATTTTTACCATGGAAGACACATTATATGAAAATGATTTTAAGATATTGGGGCATTTCAGATTGCGCCCTAAAGGGGTAAAAGGGGGGGGTAAAAGTTTGTATGGGACCATTTTTATTTTTCATCCGATTGACTTCAAACTCGGTTTATGTAATCTCTATGAAAAATAAAGAAAACTCATTTCTCCGATTTTGGAAATTCAACTCTTAAAGGGGTAAAAAGGGGGTCGAAGTTTGTATGGAACCATTTTTATTTTTCATCCGATTGACTTCAAATTCGGTTTGTATACTCTCTATGAAAAATAAAGAAAACTGTTTTCTTCGATTTTGGAAATTCAACTCTTAAAGGGGAAAAAAGGGGTCAAAGTTTAAATTCAAATATACATAGGTATACATTCTAATGTATTGTGGTATAAAATATGTTGAGACAGGGGCGGACTAAGAAGCACAGTGGCACCCGGGGCGGTAAAGCAAGCTTACACTCGTGAGTTCCTTCTTGAATTCTTGTTGGTACACTCTAAGAAAAAATCGTGTAATTTTACTATCATTAAGCGGGGAATCTACTTGCCTACCATAATTGCAGTATTTTTACGTACGTATCAATTTTAAACATTTAATGCGTAAATCTTAAATCTTTGGTGTGTAAATTCAAACATAGATTTTAAATATAAATGCGTATTTCTACACTTAAGATGTTCAAATTAAATGTACATTTACATAATTTATGATTAAAATTCAACAGAATTTCAGAAATAAATGTTTATAAATCAACATAAAATGTGTAAATTCAAACCTTTTATGTTCAAATTTGTAGCAAAATTCAACACATAATGTGTAAATTCCAACAAAATTGTGTACGAAGACGCCTAAAATTAGACTTTTTTTTGTGTAATTTTGCTTTAAAAACTTAAAATTGGTATAGAGTTTCAATATTTAATGTGTACAATTAAACAAAATTATACATGGATCATAGAAAGTCTATTCAAAAAAAGTAAAAGTGTTATCATCGGCCTAGCTGATGCTTTGATACCCACCACTGCTGTAAACCTGTCTAAACGAAATAAAACAATCCAAATATGTTTAAGATACATATTTATTAAAAATATTTATAATATTTATTATTTATATTAAAACGCCAAAAAGACTTCAGAAACCGTACACGCACAAAACGATGCGATGTGTAACGGAAGTTGTTCCTGCCAAAGAATGTTACGCGATCTTAGGCGGTCCCATCGATTGCCAGGATCACAGGAAATCCTGCAGCAGTCTAAGGGTAGTTTGGCAGGGTGCTCAGTTGACATAGTGCGGTAGGCATGCTTGCTTAAAGCGCGAAACTAGCTCGTCGTGCTGGGTGGGTTCTTGCACATGCCACTAAGCTACCGTTCATGTTTACCATGCCTGAAATAATGTTCATAGCGATTTATCAAAAGCCCCTGACAGAATTCTGAACTGAAACCCCTCAAAATCGGGAAACTAAAAGATGGAAATAGTTCCCTCTACTGTGGCCCTCCCACTGTCCATTATCCGGTAAGGATTAAGGACTACCTAGGCCATCGCTCCACTCATTTACTTGCGATAACCCCTAATGTACGCGTGAGCAATCTATAAAGATGCACTCACCTCACCATCACCACACACCCCGAATGCTCCCACTTCCCCACTAACACAACCAAGTTTACTCAAAATTCATGCTGAGATCCATTCAGCCTAAAAGAAAATGACCAGACTCGAGGTGTACATGATCTAATGATAAGAAATATATTTAAACAAAATGATTGACAGTCGTTAACTTAATTTATACATATTATCCAAATATCATAAAAATTCAGCAAATAAGAAATTCAAAAAAAAAAAAAATTAAGAAAAATAAATCAATTTAAAAATCAGTGAACATTTTAATTTACTTTAGTAAATTGTTTCTCTACACTCCTAATGCAAGAAACAAATGCACAAAATCACTGTGCCAGTTACATCGATTATCGAACTTTAATCCGATCCTCTTAAGCTCTAAATGAGCAACACAAGTACAGGCAAATTTATGCACTATTATGACACCCTACAAATTAATCAAAATAATATTATCGCACTGTTATCATATTGCGCAATCATAACCGACAAAAAAGAAAAATGATAGCTCAGAGAAAAAAACTAAGCTTGAGACAACAAAAAAAAAATGCTTTGCGTACTCAATGTCTAATTCTTATTTGTACACTTCTCTCGCAACTAACAAAAATAATTTTAATTTGAGTACCACTAACTATCTATGGACCACTAATATGACTCAAAAGAGAATTGAGAAAAAAAAACAAAAAAAAAAGGAACAACAATGTGTACGCCTAGTTCGTTCAAATGTCATAAACACCAAACTACTTGCAAACAAAAGGTATAATTAAACTTACCATTGGTTTAATTGTTTTGTATTTTACTTGTTGACGGTAATATCCCAAGATGTTGTGCACAGCATATTGGTCGGCCTTCTCTCTAAACGCGATTAGAAAAAAAAATAATAAATTTATGCATATGAACGATCTTTACATCAAACACATTTTTAAACACTTAACTTTTAGGTCCTTTTCTTCAATCGCGAGTGTACTACCTACTCTTAATATCAAAATGATGTCGATGTTTATGATGGTGAAGTGAAGATCGGTGGTGTATAGATTGTTGTTGTTGGTATTGCTGATATTAATGTGAGAGCAATATAGCTCGATCACCTTGTTACCAATTTTACGGCACTTGTTAGAGGTTGCGATGGCTTACACCCCGGTGGATTATTGAATGCGGATGTGATAAGCTATGATGGATGAGTCGTGCGGCTGATAATATTAATTTTGATGGGTGGATGATGGTGTTGTTGTGCTGCTGTTGTTGTTGTTGCTGTTGCTGCTGTTGTTGTTGGTAACCAGACTGATGAGACTGGTGGTCGATCGACTGCGGATTATTTCGATGTTATTAGTGGCACGGATTGATATATGGCTCTCTGAATTAGTGGCCGATGATGATAACTATCCACTCCCCTTGCAACGTTATGGATTGAAGTCGCAAGATCGAAAAGGGGGGGGGGGGAAGAGTCAAATCAGCAGGGGCGAGACAGCACGGTCGATCGCGTGTTGATGTTTGTGGAGGATCGAATCACAAACTCATCTCGCTGGGCTGATAACCGGTGGTTTATGCAGGTTGGCCAGACGATGATTTCACTTTTTGGGATCACCGAATGGATAGAATTGCTTGCAGCTCACGAGGGAATCGATCGTTGTCTGATACCATAAGAGTATAGAGTAGCAAATTCAAGTGGTTGTGGTGCTTTTCTGATGATGGATTGCTAACTATATGTCGTTCGGTGTTTAGTGACACAGTAGCTTTTCCTGCCGATGGTGGGTTTGGATGGCACGTGATTGTTCACGGGGCGATTTTCAAGCGGGCGTGCGACGCAATCCGTGATACTACCCAGCAGTAAATATAGCTGCTGCTCGTGCTAACTAAAACATATACTCAGTTTACGAAATTCGAACAAAATATATAAAGTTTTACCTGCGAGTACTGAAGTGTTAGCGTATGTAAATGCACTAGGCACTGGTTTTGGGAAACGTTTGACGTCTCACCTTATTGTAATATTTATTTTTATTATGCAATAGTGCATATGTACTTTGTAAATTCGCAAATAAAATTAGCTTTCAGCTGTCTAAATAATACAAAAATACGGAGCACGGATGACGGAGCAAAAGACGGATGGCTCGACAGTACCACCACCGGCAGAAGGTCAAAATAGAAAGAACAATGTATTCTTCTGGCCGGATTTTGGTAGGTCTTCTCAAACTTGTTTCCGTGCATTAGGTTACAGCGGTTTCGCCGTGAATTTGCCAAGTTTCGCGAGGTAGATTTACGTACGCGATAGATGTGCGAGCGTAATGTGCAAGAGGTAGTGTCCAGTACAAAATTATGCGCTTTTGGCATAAAAAAAAATTTATATCTTAAAAATGTAGTTGGACTAAACGCAGTCCGGCACAAATCATCTCAAATTGCTTGAACCGTGTGAAATGAAATTGAATGAAAAACGGACGAGACTAGGCTGAAATTCGACCCACGCCTGAGATAAAACGAGAGTATTCATATGAGCTATGTTCGGATATCTTTCGCATGAAATACTCCAATCGTATTTCCCTTCATGTCCTCGAGTTCGTACAGGTTGTTCGCATGTATGCTTTTTACCTTGGCTTGTACAAATTTAGGGCAGAGTTTTGCGTTGCGCTTCTTGGCCGCATCGCTCAGGACGAAATTTCTCTTTAAGACAACCTGTCCTACCTGATACGTCAAGTTTTTGCTTCTAGTATTATAAATTCGTTCATAATTAGCATGCGCTTTTTCTAATGATTCTTTTATGTTACTATGAATCATATTCATTTTAGCAGCTTTAGGCAAAATATCGAATTCTGAATTATTCAATCCTTTTAACTTCTTCAGCAGCACGTAATCTGAACCATGTTCGATTTTCGTTTGCCCAAACAACGCCTCATGTGGTGACATACCAATGGCTGAATGAATCGTTGAACGTAGAGCGCTTATAATTTGTGGAAGATACTTATCCCAATTTTCTTGTCTGGGACCGATATAGGATCTAATTGCAGAAAGTATTGACCGGTTGACGCGTTCGCTTGCATTAGCCTGCGGTGAGTAGGATGCCGTTCTAATATGCCTTACTCCATAACTAGTTAGAAACTTAGTGAATTCCTTCCCCGTGAACTGTTTCCCATTGTCAGATAAAACTGACTCAGGTACTCCAAACATCATGAACACTTGTTCTTCAAGAAATTTTATGGCGGCTTCACCAGTGGCTTTTTTTAATGCAGCGACAGAGACAAACTTGGTCATTTGGTCTAGGCAAACAATCATGAACACATTTCCTCTTCTAGATCTAGGATATGGTCCAAGAAAATCCACGTATATGTGTTGAAAGGGTCTTTCGACAGAAAATGTTTTACCCATCTGGGGTCTCAAGATCGAGTTGGGGGCCTTCGAAAACTTACATACACTGCAGTCTGCGATGAAGGCTTTAACATCAGCCGCCATATTAGGCCAGTAGAAGCGTTCACGCAGACGATACAGTGTCTTGGCGACTCCACCATGCGAAGCTTTCGGAGGATCATGTGCCAGGAGAACCAGGCGTTTGGTCAGCGAAGATGGAATCCAGAGTTTCCAGACAAGGTCATCGTCTCTGGGATTCCCTGTGCAATGCTTAACCTTCTTGTATACAAAACCGTCTGAAACAAGAAGGTCAGGTAGCTGGCTTTTATTTTTCTCTATCGTCTCAATCAATCCTGTATATTGATCCGACCTGAAGGATGGATCTCCAAGATCGACATATAGAACCTCGGAAGATCTCACATCACCTGCCGTATCGGATGCAATGCTGTCAACAGCATAAACTCTTGACAATGCATCTGGCACTACATTCTGTGAGCCCTTCCGGTGCTCTATATTAAAAGAGAATCGCTGGAGTTTTAGGCTCCACCGAGCCAAACGCCCATTAAGGTCTTTCTGATTCATGAGCCACTTCAAGCTCGCATGGTCAGTCACGATTGTAAAGTCCTGTCCTTCCACGTAAGAACGAAACTTTTCGACTCCCAGGACAGCAGCTAAGCACTCTAATTCGGTGACGCTATAATTGCGTTGAGCCGAATTTAGTTTGTATGAAAAATAGTAAATGGGTTTTTCAACATCATCTTCATCCTTTTGGCATAGAACGCAACCAATACCCGAAGTTGAAGCATCACATAAAATCAGAAAAGGTTTGGAAAAATCAGGGTTTACCAAAATCGGAGCTGTTGTAAGAGCAACTTTTAGCTGTTCGAAGGCTTCACTTGCTTCAGGACCAAATACGAATGATTTCCCTTTCTTCAATGTGTTGGTTATAGGGGTAGCTAGAGTAGCATAGTCTTTTACGAAACGTCTATACCATCCTGACAAACCTAAAAACCTTCGTACTTGTCGCTGTGTTTTTGGGGTAGGAAAATCCCTAATAGCGGACACCTTATCGGGATCAGTTTTAAGGCACCCTCCTCCTACAATATAACCTAAATACTTAAGCTGCTTAAAACAAAATTTTGATTTTGCAAGATTAATTGTGAGACCGGCTAATGTTAGTCGAGAAGCGACCAAACGAAGGAGATCTAAGTGTTCTTCGAATGTCCTCGAAATTATCAAGAGATCGTCCAAATATACAAAAATATTTTGTTTCAATTCATGAGGCACCACCTTGTCCATAAGTCTGCACATGCGTTGAGCCGCATTGCAGAGGCCAAAGGGCATTACCTTAAATTGGTACAGGGGTCTGCCGGGGACAGTAAACGCAGTCTTTTCCCGTGAGGACTTCTCCAGCGGTATTTGCCAAAAGGCATCTTTCAGATCCACACTAGATATATAGTGTGTCTCCGAAAGACGACTTAGCAACCCCTCTATATGAGGAAGTGGATAGGCGTCCTTTTTAGTGACCTGGTTCACCTTCCTTGAGTCGAGGCATAGGCGGTTTTTTCCCGGTTTCCGCACCAAGACTACCGGCGAGTTCCAGGCACTACTGCTTTCTTCAATGACGCCCATTTTGAGCATCCTATCCAACTCCTCATATACAAGGGCTTGCACCGCTGGAGAAACAGGATAGTGTCTTTGCTTAATGGCCTCAGCATCACCTGTGTTAATGTGGTGTTCTTCGAGTGTGGTACGCCCAAGACCAAATTTGGCACAGGACGGAAACAACATCGTCACACTTTCGAGTTTTTGGAACTGATCTATTGACAATTCGTGGACATCCGAATTAACCGAATTATGCAGCGAGCTGGACGAGATTTCTGAAAGCACCTGAGGAGCTATCTCAAAAAGCTTCCAGAAATTAACCCCCAGATACAACTGTTGATCTAATGAAGGGACTAAAAATAAATCTATACCTTTCGAAATTCCTTTGTAAGTGATATTTGCCCTTACCTCACCTATAATCGATTGCGATTGTCCACTGGCGGTTTTTATGTTTGATGCGAACGGTTTGTATGAAATCCCAGCATTTGACAATAACTCCAAGCATCCCGAACCTAAGCAGCTAATGCTCGCCCCGCTGTCGAGAAGTCCAAGCATTTGTTTACCAAAGAGCGAAACACTTGCATATGGTCTCGGGTCTTCCGCAGTGCAAAGGCTTGTGGCCGAAATTGCTTGGTGGACTCGTCTTTTCTTTTTGAAGCGTTCGCGCAGTTTCAAAATACGATTAGGGACTTTGCATTTGAAAATTCTACTACGAATAGTGTAGTAGTTTATTAGCCGCTCATGTAACGACTTTGGTTCAGTTTTTGGCGAGGACAAATCACTTGTGGATTCATTTGGTCTTTCTAAAACTTTTAAATTTGAAGAATCTAACTCTTTTGTAGTTGAAATATCCGATGTATGTTGTAAATCTGTTAAATTGTGTACGTCTGGTGTATTTTGAAAATCAAAGGTGTTTGGAACGTCTGGTATCTGTTTACATTTTAAGGGAAAATGTGTTCCGGGTTCTTCACTAAAGGGCAAAACTCCCCGGTCTTCGAATCGCCCTGTGCCCGGTTTCCCGAACACTTAATGCATTGCGGTGTTGTGGTGCCCTCTAAGCCGCATTTGTAGCAAAAGAGATTGCGTTGTGGGCATGGACATTGGACAAACGAGTGACCTCTTTGCTTGCAGTTCCAGCAAACATAGGAACAAGAATCACGCTTAGCGTTAGGTGCTTGTAACGCTTCTACTTCCATTATTGGCTCTTCCGTATAGGAAATCTCAAGCTCATTAACCTGTCTCCTGAAATTGGGTTGTTGAAATTGCCTTGTTCGCAACCCATCACTTTGGTTTACATACTTCTCTATATTTCTACATATATAGACCATTTCTGGCAAGCTGTTTGTGCTGTAGGTTATGAGAAGTTCGCCAATACGGCGCTTGACATTTTGTTTAATCAAGTCAATGAGTTCCCCAGATGTTTTAGGGTAATGAAGTCGAGTGTTCATCAACATAATGACATTATAGAAGTCGTCGAAACTTTCATTGTTGCCTTGACGTCGATCGAACATTCTGCGTGAAAGTTCAGAATCAGTTTCGAGACTTCTGTACTGCTCGATTAGCGCCATTTGAAGTGAATGCCAACTAGCTGATGGGTTGGATTTTAGATACATCCAGTACCAATTTTCTACTTGTCCAGAGACAAATAGATGAAAGTGAAGAAATATATCTTCCCACGAAGACCCATAGCACTCCTTCAGTCGGCTTAATCGGAATATAAAATCATCAACAGTCATATGTTGGTTATCGAACTTTAAACCCCATTTTTGGAATTCGATAGTTCTTTGAGAAGTAGAGGAAGGAATATTTCTCTCTCTAGGTGAATCTGAGTTAAGGTTCATAGCATTAAGCTGACTTATAAAGTTGTGAGCATTCGCACTGATCTGCGTTGGAACTTGCTCTGCGTTATTATTACGAACTGCGTTTTCATGTACAATGACAGGTTGTCTGCGACTTACATTCTCTGTACTTTGTCGCGGTTGCGGTCGCGGTCGGTTAACGCCATATTCGACTGGATTGTGCTGAGGAGTATTAGCTCGGAGCAATTCTTGAATGGTATCCGCTACTTCCCTTCGAATAACTTGCGTTTCCCTTTCAAATTCCTCCCGCCTTGTTCGCAAATCCGCAGATCTCTCTAGTCCCATTGTTGCTGTTACTACCTCTTGTATGTACTGAGCTAGACTCTGATTTACAGGAGAAGGTGGGGCGATAGAAGGGTTGAGAGAATTTTCCTGTCGAGTGCTATTTTGAGCGTTATTTGGTGTTTCACTTGGAGCATTCGAAACATGACTTTCATTAGCTTGCTCTGCTATTGGCTGCTGCTGATTGTTAACATCGCTAGATCTACCCAAGTTCGCTACGTTATCACGGCCATTTCCCCTCGACCTACGATTGGATCGTAAATTTCGAGGGTTTTGGCTGAGATTACCTCGATTGGTATTTGCAAATCTTGAAGGCATAATTATAGATTTTCGAGTTTCTAGTCCTTTTAAACGACACAAGGATAGAATTATATCTATAGAATTTCAAATACAATCTTAAAAGAAAGTTTTATCTAATAAATGGGAAATAAAAAAAATGTATGGTATCCAAAGTCAAAAAATCTTATCCAGAAATGAAGAAAAATAAATTTATCAAACTATCACCTGTGGTAAATATAAATTTGCAAAAGAAATATTTCAAATATATGTTTTATAGTATTTATGTCTACTTGTGTGTGGGAAAGTGGTATGCAAAAGAGGTAAGTGTTTCATGTGACGATAAACGGTTGGGGTTCAATTCATAATACACAAAATGCTATTTCTATACTTGTCTTTTGGTGTCTCATAATGTGAAGCTGAACGAATTTTGGCAGATTAGGGTCTTGACGCAAGCAGTCGATATATAGTTTCCCATGAACCTGCATATCCTGGACGTCCAAGAACTACTATCCGCGTATCCATTCTTCATTACAAAATGTGTACTGATCTATATTTTGGTGCATTCATTAAGTAAATAGGTGAATGCACTGACTGAGTTGAGATATAATGCAATTTGAACATTAGGTAAGTAACTCCCATATTTCAAAGACATCTTATATCTGAATTCACCTAAACTGGTTTTATAGTTCAAGGTCCAAAACTAATATAAAGCTGTTGTTATATGATAGGAAAAGCGTTGAACATTAGAAAATTGTATTGTCGGGCTGACAATGATAATACACAAAGTATAAATGGTGTTTACTGAGTACCATGATATGAAAGGAGAGAGCAGACACTACAGTCAGAGAAGTGGTTTCCAATGAACCCATATCACTCGGTCGTCTCACGAACTCACTAACATCACAATAACTCAAATGTCACAAATGGGTACAGTGCTGATAGACTATCGAAGCTACAGACGAAGATTTGGAATTTAAAAGTACCTCTACCTTCCGGACAACGATTGTCTGAACTGTTGAAGTTTAAGTTGACTTTAAAGAGATGGTATTATCGTGTCGGGCCCCACGTTGTTGGGCGCCACCTGTGTAACGGAAGTTGTTCCTGCCAAAGAATGTTACGCGATCTTAGGCGGTCCCATCGATTGCCAGGATCACAGGAAATCCTGCAGCAGTCTAAGGGTAGTTTGGCAGGGTGCTCAGTTGACATAGTGCGGTAGGCATGCTTGCTTAAAGCGCGAAACTAGCTCGTCGTGCTGGGTGGGTTCTTGCACATGCCACTAAGCTACCGTTCATGTTTACCATGCCTGAAATAATGTTCATAGCGATTTATCAAAAGCCCCTGACAGAATTCTGAACTGAAACCCCTCAAAATCGGGAAACTAAAAGATGGAAATAGTTCCCTCTACTGTGGCCCTCCCACTGTCCATTATCCGGTAAGGATTAAGGACTACCTAGGCCATCGCTCCACTCATTTACTTGCGATAACCCCTAATGTACGCGTGAGCAATCTATAAAGATGCACTCACCTCACCATCACCACACACCCCGAATGCTCCCACTTCCCCACTAACACAACCAAGTTTACTCAAAATTCATGCTGAGATCCATTCAGCCTAAAAGAAAATGACCAGACTCGAGGTGTACATGATCTAATGATAAGAAATATATTTAAACAAAATGATTGACAGTCGTTAACTTAATTTATACATATTATCCAAATATCATAAAAATTCAGCAAATAAGAAATTCAAAAAAAAAAAAAATTAAGAAAAATAAATCAATTTAAAAATCAGTGAACATTTTAATTTACTTTAGTAAATTGTTTCTCTACACTCCTAATGCAAGAAACAAATGCACAAAATCACTGTGCCAGTTACATCGATTATCGAACTTTAATCCGATCCTCTTAAGCTCTAAATGAGCAACACAAGTACAGGCAAATTTATGCACTATTATGACACCCTACAAATTAATCAAAATAATATTATCGCACTGTTATCATATTGCGCAATCATAACCGACAAAAAAGAAAAATGATAGCTCAGAGAAAAAAACTAAGCTTGAGACAACAAAAAAAAAATGCTTTGCGTACTCAATGTCTAATTCTTATTTGTACACTTCTCTCGCAACTAACAAAAATAATTTTAATTTGAGTACCACTAACTATCTATGGACCACTAATATGACTCAAAAGAGAATTGAGAAAAAAAAACAAAAAAAAAAGGAACAACAATGTGTACGCCTAGTTCGTTCAAATGTCATAAACACCAAACTACTTGCAAACAAAAGGTATAATTAAACTTACCATTGGTTTAATTGTTTTGTATTTTACTTGTTGACGGTAATATCCCAAGATGTTGTGCACAGCATATTGGTCGGCCTTCTCTCTAAACGCGATTAGAAAAAAAAATAATAAATTTATGCATATGAACGATCTTTACATCAAACACATTTTTAAACACTTAACTTTTAGGTCCTTTTCTTCAATCGCGAGTGTACTACCTACTCTTAATATCAAAATGATGTCGATGTTTATGATGGTGAAGTGAAGATCGGTGGTGTATAGATTGTTGTTGTTGGTATTGCTGATATTAATGTGAGAGCAATATAGCTCGATCACCTTGTTACCAATTTTACGGCACTTGTTAGAGGTTGCGATGGCTTACACCCCGGTGGATTATTGAATGCGGATGTGATAAGCTATGATGGATGAGTCGTGCGGCTGATAATATTAATTTTGATGGGTGGATGATGGTGTTGTTGTGCTGCTGTTGTTGTTGTTGCTGTTGCTGCTGTTGTTGTTGGTAACCAGACTGATGAGACTGGTGGTCGATCGACTGCGGATTATTTCGATGTTATTAGTGGCACGGATTGATATATGGCTCTCTGAATTAGTGGCCGATGATGATAACTATCCACTCCCCTTGCAACGTTATGGATTGAAGTCGCAAGATCGAAAAGGGGGGGGGGGAAGAGTCAAATCAGCAGGGGCGAGACAGCACGGTCGATCGCGTGTTGATGTTTGTGGAGGATCGAATCACAAACTCATCTCGCTGGGCTGATAACCGGTGGTTTATGCAGGTTGGCCAGACGATGATTTCACTTTTTGGGATCACCGAATGGATAGAATTGCTTGCAGCTCACGAGGGAATCGATCGTTGTCTGATACCATAAGAGTATAGAGTAGCAAATTCAAGTGGTTGTGGTGCTTTTCTGATGATGGATTGCTAACTATATGTCGTTCGGTGTTTAGTGACACAGTAGCTTTTCCTGCCGATGGTGGGTTTGGATGGCACGTGATTGTTCACGGGGCGATTTTCAAGCGGGCGTGCGACGCAATCCGTGATACTACCCAGCAGTAAATATAGCTGCTGCTCGTGCTAACTAAAACATATACTCAGTTTACGAAATTCGAACAAAATATATAAAGTTTTACCTGCGAGTACTGAAGTGTTAGCGTATGTAAATGCACTAGGCACTGGTTTTGGGAAACGTTTGACGTCTCACCTTATTGTAATATTTATTTTTATTATGCAATAGTGCATATGTACTTTGTAAATTCGCAAATAAAATTAGCTTTCAGCTGTCTAAATAATACAAAAATACGGAGCACGGATGACGGAGCAAAAGACGGATGGCTCGACAGTACCACCACCGGCAGAAGGTCAAAATAGAAAGAACAATGTATTCTTCTGGCCGGATTTTGGTAGGTCTTCTCAAACTTGTTTCCGTGCATTAGGTTACAGCGGTTTCGCCGTGAATTTGCCAAGTTTCGCGAGGTAGATTTACGTACGCGATAGATGTGCGAGCGTAATGTGCAAGAGGTAGTGTCCAGTACAAAATTATGCGCTTTTGGCATAAAAAAAAATTTATATCTTAAAAATGTAGTTGGACTAAACGCAGTCCGGCACAGATGGAACTTGGGAGTGCAAGAGGTTCAACTGCTTCAGTCAAAGGTCTGATCATGTATGAACTCGCAAATGAATCATCACAATCGAATTGCAAATTTTCACACATAAAATATGTAACTTTTATCAGTTGAGTGTAAATATAAGCATTGGTTTTTGGTCTTCAAACACTGTGTGTGTAAATTTCATAAGGTGTTTATATTTAAACAAAATTTGTTTATTTATAAACATTTTGAGAGTAATGTTTAAACAATAATAGAATATTATTGAAAAATAGTTGTTGAAAGGTACACAAAAGGTGTACATTTGTAATAAATGTTTGTAATATCTAACATTATGTGTTTAAATTTTTTTTTTTTACCTATTGTCGTGTGTATAAACACGCAACTTGCCTATTTTAACATTAAAAATTACATACACTTTCATAGTAGGTAATTTTACACGCATTTTTTAGAGTGTAGCATGCACTTGGTTGGAGGCATACAAGTACCTACTTGTAAATTTAATTTAATTTCTCCCCTTCTCTATTTAAAAAACAAATAAATAAATAAATAGGTGGCGCGACAGGCGGGTAGACATAGACACCCTAGGCCTAGCTTCTCGCAACCATTCGTTTGTGTAAGTTTCTATTTTTAGGACGAATGGAATGGAATGGACCTACGATTTTATGCCGAGTCCGAACCGAACGGCTGAATTGAGAAGCTTTTTCAGGACAGTCATACTTTCGGATGTTTGTCAGACGTTCGCGAGAGTAGAAAAAACCTTAAGATGTAATTTGGGTTTTTCCGGGGATCGAACCTGGGATCCCTCGCAGAGTAGTCCAGCACACTAGCCACTGCGCTACTGCGCCCCAATCTATTTAAATAAATTAAAATAAATTTGTATCCGTCTACTTACTTGAATTTAGTACCTACCGGGCTTACTAACGCATGCATCAGTCATCAACATTGCACCGATAAACATTTTTCAAAATTTACTTAACTGAAAAGTAAAGTAACAAACAAATTATCCAGCCACGTGCATATAGCACAACTCTGTGAAAAACCAAAAGTAATCCAGCCAACCAGACAAACATACCATTCACGCTACATTATAATTAACCTTCGCTTCCTGATGTCTACCATTCGGCGATGGGCATTATTTTCATTGTGAAAAGCTCAATTATCATCCCGTGTTGGCCTTATTTTCTACCATTAGGACCACTTTGCCCCCCAGATACAAATTTTGCCATAACTTTTATAAGTACCCCCATATCCCAAATCATGTTGCTTGTATCGTATAATACACGTGTGTATATGTGGCACAAAAATACATCAACATTCGCAGTTCGAATTAGCTTGTTGTAGGACATTGAATATTACATTGACCAAACAATCATGTTCGAGTCGATAATTTGATGAGGATTTCCAAAAACTCACATGGTGGTCGTGGTTACTAGGGGTCTTCCTATAACTAGTGTAGGCATACTATAGATGCAAAAGCCATTACCCAGCTGATGCCTGATGGTGTATGTTGGCGACAATGCAATTTTATGGTAATGTTTGAAAAGGGATTCGTCCTGAAATTTGTTAAATTATCGTGCCGTACATCGCTAACTGAACTTTTCGCTTAGCCATCGTGCAGTTGTGCAACATTGATGATATTAGGCTATTTTAGCGTGCCCCCTTTTGTGAGCCATTGTCGTATGAAAGGGCTGCAGTTAAGCATACTTATTACTTTTGATTTTTGGCTTCCTGTGTGACAGTTAATATAAATGTTGTCGAAACTTATTTAGGAGGGTTTGCATAAATGAACTTTTCATGAAATATTTTCACTATTTATAGATAAACGCCACCCTTTTACTAGTAATTTAACAGCTCTTCTTCTTATCTTGAAATCAATCACAATAAACCAGTTAAATTTTGGCTCGGCTAAACACCACTTGAATTTAACACAAATTCTCGTGAAAAATACATAAATAGATATGTACTTGTAGCTAAAAGCTGGCGAGTTGAAATGGTTAAAAATTCACTCGATTAAAAATAACAAATTCAAACGATTTTCATTACCGAGTTTGGTTGGTCAAATTGAACCGTGTATAAAGATTTATATAAGTAGAACTGGGTCCCTACTTTATCCATTTTTCCAAAATCCCTTATTGGACATAATCTCTCTCACAAAATTTCATTCGTCTAGGTCGATTCGCTTGGACGCTATCGTGTTTTCAACAGACAGACAGACAGACAGAGAGACAGAAGGACATGGCTAAATCGATTCAGAATGTGATCCTGATTCAGAATATATATACTTTTTGGGGTCTGCGGTGACTCCTTCTTGGCGTGACAAATGTAATGACAAAGTGAATATACCTTCCTGTGGAGGGTATACAAATACTTGGTTGGTTTAACCCAAAGGATTTCGTTTAGCGTGCGTGGGGTATTTGCTTTTACTTCAGAATATCCTTTGCATCAGTCAGGTGTTGATATACTTGCTTTTTTTTTGCAGAATGTGTACTTGTATCCGGTGTTCATAAGCCCGGTAAATAGCTTTTTATATTCCTTCAGCACAGCAGTTCATCTCCATCTATCAGCTATATCCATAGAGTCATCTATCCATGTATTACTGTCCAGGTATATATTTGTAAAATATCGTGTACAGAGTAAGAGTGGTTTGGGATTAACCCCACTCTTGCTGCATCTTCAATATGTTAAATAAGTTTCGATGTGTGTTTAATTGAGTGCATATTTCTACTTTCCTTACTTTCATTTTGAGCAGATATGGACTTGCTGTATTTAGACCTCACAGTCCAAAAATTACAATTTCGTTGGTTTGACGGTATTGAAGTCATTTCAACTCTTCCATCGAAAGAGCAGCAGTAAGAGCTTATCTAAAGGGTCCGCCAAATAACTTTTTTTTTTTGAAAATGCTATAAAAAAAAAACTACTGAATATTTTCTCAAATTTCTTTTTTTATTTGAAAGTACATACAATCCTTCCGGTTAATAATGGAAAATAATTTCATTCAAATGGCTGCCTCGGCTGGCCATGCAGTAGCCTACACGATCGGTCAAATTTTTAAGCACATTATCGATTGTGTGCAGCTGTATTTCACCAATGGCTTCACGAATATTGTCCTTTAAAGCGTCAATTGTCTCTGGCATGTCGGCGTAACACTTATCTTTTACGGCACCCCACAGCTCCGCGGTGGCCAAACGACATCAGCTCTGCGGCTGATAATGCGATCTTCAAAAACAGGCGCAAAACATCGAGTGTAACTTCGGCTGTGTGGCACGTAGCGCCGTCCTGTTGAAACCAAATGTTGCCAATATCCTCCTCTTCAATTTTTGTGAACAAAACTTCGTTCAACATGGCCCGATAACGATCGCCATTGACTGTAACGGCCACTCCTTGCTCATTTTCGAAGAAAAATGGCCCAATTATGCCTCTGGACCAAAATCCGCACCAAACAGTACTCGTTTTGGGTATATCGGCTTTTCAATGTATGCGTGCGGGTTTTCTGTGCCCCAAATGCGACAATTTTGCTTGTTTACATACCCGCTGACGGTGCTTCTCTTCTTCCAAAATCCGTACGCAATTTTCGCACACATTCTGCAACATTACCATGATTTTCAAAGTAATGTCGCAATATTTCCCAGCGTTGTTCAAGCGTATACACAACCATATTCGTTCAGCGGAAGGATAAAACTAATTATCTGTCAAATCACTAAATCAGACATGAGCTAAGTGTTTCCATTCGCGAAATAAGCACTAGTTGAAAAAAAAAAAAACGTTAGATGGCGGACCCTTTACATGGAATTGGTGGTGAAGGTAGGCCCTTTCCCTTATAAATTAAAGCCTTATAATTAAATCAAAATATGAAATATGAACAATAGTTCGTGATCAGAACCGACAATCCGCTTGATTTCGGCTCTACGCTTCAAAAGTTAGGTTTAGGTCGTCGTATGAGAGGTAGCTTCAGACTTCCCGTATGTTCTGCCATACAGAGTTACTTAATTATGCGGGTCTATAATCCAAGGCCTCAACTAACAAGTCGGTTCTTAGTAAGCAGGTCCTCAGCCAGCTCAACCGCTCCAGTTGCGTTCTTTTATATCTATGTATTTGAAACGAAAGATAAGTCTAGGTTTTCCTTTACTGCGTTATCGCTCCGTATTTATACTCGAGAGTCTACTTACTGGTCCGAACACGGGGTTAAATACGTGTCTTCAAGAATGAAGTACCTACTATGGAACATAGGTAGTTAATGCACCTTGCTACATACGTAACGCGAATCTACAGAGATCTAAATATCGAAATGGTTAACTTAGAAAATACTGACAATGTGATCAGGAGACTAAGGCGGGTAAAATCTATTGATCTATAAGAAATAGCTAAGACCTAGAAAGTAGGTAACATTTTCGAACAAAAAAGTACAGAAATCCGTCAGCGGATTTTTCTTCACACTTTTTAAAATGAGTCAAAACTACCGATTAGTCGCACGACTATATGTGAAATCCCATTTGGGATGACGAACGATTGTTTTAGGGACAGTTCTATTTCAAACCCATGCTTTTCATTAAGGAAACAGCTCAACAAGAAGGTCATGGACTGGTGTCATTTCCAAAAAAAATCAAGCTAACATAGTTCTTGAAATGACTGTTGGCCGAATGTTTATACAACTGCATGTCCGTCCGAAATATGTATCAAATATAATTCCTTTAAAAAAAGTATTAGTAAAAATTTGCTTCGGTGCCGTCACACAATTAAAAAAAATCAATACATTGGCGGTATTGATATATTCCCCCTTGTTATCACTCTTCAAGTTTCACAGTCGAATCGAATCCATAGCACTTGACACCAATCAAACTGAATACAAAAAAAAAAACTCTTCTACATAATCTCCCTCTCGGATGCCTAAATATCCTGATTTATGCGCGGATGTGAGGGTTACATTTTTCAAATGGCTAAATTCAGCAAAGCCGTCACTGTTTTGATGCAGTGATTTATATAGCCCTCTCAAGGAAGAGGGAGTTTTGTCCAAATGATTAGGATATGGATAGAAAAATTCCCGCCAAAGTCGATGGTAATCCCCTCCAAAGGGATACTCGCACTAGACTGTAAGGGCCGATATTATTCATCCTGATGATGGTCATAATACACGTAATTCGTTTCTATTTCATTGGAGAAGTTAAGTAATGGCAAAGCCAAAATGGGGTGCTTTGAAAAATCATCGACTGGGCGTATGAAAAAGGCAATTCTGACTGATTGCTGATGTGGCTATACAAGGCCTTAAGTATGGTATATCCAATTAATTCTAGACGCAACACTCAAGGAACTGTGAATGTCCCTGTTCGCTCAATTCGAATGCTAATCAAATGAAAATCTGTTTAATTGAGTTCCTAACATTGTTTGCAAACTATAAAGACAGCTTTTGTACAACACTTAGTAACTTCCAATTACATCACGATAATGGTTCGCTTTTGGCTTTATTTTTGTATCTAAACGCTGACACTCTCTGAACTTATTTGAGTAGAAAATGTTTGTCGCCTTACGAAGAAGAAATTTGACACCCTGGCAGTTAACGCCACTGTGAAGAACTTTGTGGGTGACACTCCCACCCAGCGCCCACTCTTAGTTGGTCGCTTTTGTTAAATTATAACAAAAACAACCCCCGGCAGAGTATAGTCGTGTGCTCCATGGTTCGATGGAAATTCGATAGGGCAAACCCGAAAAATAAAACTGTTGAAACTTTGCTTTTGTACGAAAGTTTATTCGACATCGTTGCGCTTTTCTTGTGCAAAGCAACTTGTGTACGAGAAAGTACTCGAACCTAACTTCCGTTTGCGCTCGGGTAGGGAAATTGGCGATTTATCAAACGGAAATTGAAATTATTTTGCCTTTTGGGGGCGAAAACCCTACGGAATGGAAATTTTCCCGTGGAAAATGTCTCAGAACGATGAAGAACAATTGCATAGTGGCGAATGGCTTTTCGGCTAGAATGCGAAGCAGATTAAGTTTCTTCATTGTACACAGTTGCTGTCGGTTCAATAAACTTGTAAATCTTTTTCAAATTGACAAATCTTTGTCGGAAAGTTTTCGGTGGAAGATAGGCGCGCCTATGTACGTATATATGTACTATGGACGTAGATCTTCCTATTACCGGAAGGGCGTGTTTCATTGATTATGTTTTAAGAAAATTCAGGTAAGAAGGTTTTGTATGGTAATAACGGCTGCGGGAAGAATTCGTCTTCAAAGATTGTTAAATCCAAGGATAATATTGACAATATGACAATATAAGTAGAATCTTGTGTTTGTTTGTATTGCAATCACTTGTTTCTGTAGTAGGTAAATACTGTAATGTTCAATAGTTCAATTAATGAAAGAAAATTTTCTACACCGGGGTGTTCGCTGTCAGGATAAGGAATTTTTATTTAGCAACAAAGTGAAGGTTAAACCGTTCTTCAACACACCCATCGGTACGTATCAGTGTTGCTTCCGGCTCGACAGATCGACTATAGACCAACCTTTCACACTAAGGTAAATCCTGGAAAAGACCAACGAATTTCAAGGCGAGAGTCGAGTTTCACGATCTATTCATCGACTTCAAAGTTGCGTATGCCAACATATACCGTCAGGAGCTTTCTATGGCGATATGCGGCCGAAATTAGCATCCCGGTAAAACTGATTCAGCTGTGTTGCGTAATACTGTAAATACTGTAAATAGTAGTACTCCGAACTATTTAAACCATGCATCGGATTTTGGCAAGAAGACGCGCTATCATGCGTCTTCAATCTCGAAAGGGTAGGTGTGCACACGGAACACACTATCTTCAACAGGTCCGCTTAGCTGCTGAGATATGTGGACGGTATTGATATTATCCGTCGTTCCCAGCGTGACGGGATAGAAGCCGTCACGGTGATTGAAGAACAGGCGAAATCCGATGCTTTGATACCCTTCCACTGTATGTACTGTACGCAGGTACACGCCTGTGTCTAATATTGTTTTTGTATGGGAGGTACCAGAACTACTTGACCAACATAGCCCATTTTCAATACCAACCTGACGACGGTAAAAAGAAGTCCTCCCACAAAATTTCATACACCTAGGTCAATTCGTTTGGACGCTATCGTGTTTTCAACAGACAGACAGACGGACATGGCTAAATCGATTCAGAATGTGATCCTGATTCAGAATATATATACTTTATAGGGTCTCCGGTGAATCCTTCTTGGCGTTACAAATGTAATGACAAAGTGAATATACCTTCCTGTGGAGGGTATAATAAAGTCCAAAAAGCCAAAACACGTCGACTACATTGGCTCGTCCCCATCGAGAGAATGGACAACAATGCTCTAGCCTCTAGCTGTACCTAAGAGCATCTAGAATCCCAGCCCTCAGGCTCAAGAAAACAAGAAAGACCGTTTCAAAGACCAAGCGATCGGGGATGCCAGAGCGCTGGGTCTGGACAGCTGAAAGCAGCTTTCCTGGTATCACAGAGAATGGAAGGCTGCAGTGTCTCAGGCCGAGACTCTTCACGGATCGGCATCCCTTTAAGTGAGTACGCAAGTATATTCGAGACTCAGCCAATAGCTTTGCTATGCGGCTGCTGATGCTCGCCCGTACAGGGAAGACGTAAAGAGGAAGTAAGCCAATTTCAAAAGTTTTTTCAGCATTGTACATAATGGTAATGGTGATACTATGGGTGCCTTAAGGTTGTGCGGAAAAGAGCCAAAGGTGATGAAAAAGCCTCCTTGAAAGGGGCAACATCTAAAAAATCCTTCTATATATTAAATTGTCTCCAGAACCGAACCAACATGCAAAATTTCAAAGTTTTAAATATAGAAGAAGTGCTTCAAATTTGGCTTGCAAGAGCATAAATCAAGTTAAATAAAAGGCTTTATTGAATCTGTTCAATGAACACACAGGAGCTTGTGTGAATCTGCGACTCTCCTTTTTTTTAGTTTGTTTTTGTAGGTGGTACTTTTTTGACCACGAAACTAACAAAGCAACTCACATAATTTGCATGGAAAAAAACTTTACCTATCATATGCAGCTCTCGAGAATATCTGTCTTCCGAGAGTATAACTGTCCTGAAGCTTCTCAATTCACCCGTTCGGATTCATCATAAAATTGTAGGTCCCTTTCGTTTGACCATTTATTTATTTATCAGAGTATTATGCATCTCTCTAGAATTTTCTGAGGTACCCCTACAATATTAGTAGGCTTAATGTTGGGGATATGAAAGTACAATTATTTGTCGCTAACAATTTTCACATTCAGTGGTTAAGAAGATGAAGCTGAGGAATTTAGAGGATAATCCGAATTAACAACGAGAACCTATTAAATCGAATAATCTGTCTGCCCACATACTTACCAAACTTTCAAACAGTGAGCAGTGATGACATGCTTAATGGATAAAGCATGTCATCTACCCGTTCATAATTTAAGGTTCGTGCTTATTAGACACTTTATATTCTCACCTTTTACCTCAATTGCGTTTTGGCTTTTTTGTTGTCTCGATCTTGACATAGGAATTCTAATTAGTTTACGCACAATTAAATTTGCGGGGGAATTCGTGGAAAATATGCTCATTTGAAGGGTCCTATATTTGAACTCGATGCGATGTTAAGTCCTATTAAAAGCTGTCCCAAGCGGCAAAGAAATTATTTCATGACGTGTAATGTTGTAGCCAACTAATTATCTTTTATAACCCGAAACCAATTAGTGCTTTTAAAGGCAGACAATTCTCAATTCTGTTGCCAAAATGGATGCCCTGTTGATTTCTCATTAGTTGAGCGAAAAAGGGACCAACTGAGAGAAATCTTCAAAAAAGGATTTATACTTACATTTGAGTGTAAAAAAAAAAGAAAACGCTTCACCAGTCATGGGAAAACTTCATTATTGTACATTTCTTTTTGGGTTTCTTCTTTTGTCAGCTTAGTTAACCCATTTCGTGTGGAGTATTATAGCAACAGCGGTGTCATAAATCTTTCATAATAGTCAGCTAACTTGCGCTGAACTTAAATAAGTTTTCATCGGACCATATTCGCAGGTGTGGCAATGATTATAAGGAACCGAATGGAAAGCAATTAAACTTCTAGGAAGCTTTTCCGTGAAAATGAACTGTCATACTTTTCCAATTGACATGTCGAATGTGTCGATTACTTGGGGTTTTTGTTTTTATAACTTTTATTGTCATGAATCATGATAGCTAATGTAAGGAGATAGAAATACCTTTGGAAAGGTAAGTCTTCAGAATGTTTTTTTTTTTTTTGATCGCATCTTAATTGTACCTTTTCTTAATTTTTAATAAATATTAGCAACAAGTTTTGAAGATTAAAGAACTGGTGCTGATTTTACCACAGTACTAGGCACAGGTTCTCGTATAGGGGAGGCTTATGTTCATCCGATACCGGAGCGGACAAGCTAGTCGTTTGCAGTCCAGTGTACCTATACGAAGAGGTATATTTTATGAAGGTATTACCTCTAGGCCGGCACGAGACCAGAAGTTAAGAGACTCTCTGTTACTATACATATTTCAACCTTGAAAACTGCAGGTACTACTTTTGCAACCATCGCTTCATGGATCTTAAAGTCGGCTTTAATCCAGTTATCGGATTGTATTTTGGCACGTATTTTAAAGTGTGTTTTGG
The DNA here is from genome assembly GCA_955612985.1 of Cheilosia scutellata. Taxonomy (NCBI): domain Eukaryota; kingdom Metazoa; phylum Arthropoda; class Insecta; order Diptera; family Syrphidae; genus Cheilosia; species Cheilosia scutellata. The sequence goes on from OY015311.1 coordinate 88,434,684, forward strand.
AGCTTATTTTGACGCGAATTTAGGGGTGTATTTTGAAGCATATTTTTGGGCATATTTGGACTCGTATTTTGACGTGTATTTTCGGTCAAAATTCTAAAAAGAGACGTGGCACCTCTCATACAAAGAAATCGGGATCCTACGTTATCCCCTTTTCCAAAATCCGTTATTGGACATAATCTCTCTTTTTTTTCTCTTTTTCCAAAATCTCCCTGGATCTCACTTTTTAACACCATTTTTAGGTGTCTCATCTCAGCGACTGAATTAATAACACCAAATCGAAAAATGGGGGATTTTTTCCCTGGGGATTTTCTCTTAGGGTCTTTTGGAGTACGAGATTTCAGCACAGGGGATTTTGGAAAAGGAGATTTCATCACCAACCCAAAGAAATCATTGCAAACGCTTTTTCTCGACACTTCGAAAAGTAGTCAGTCGAATAAGATGTAATATACACAATATATTCATTATAAAGTGTTCCGGTAGATGGCGCTAAACAAAATTGACTTCTGAGAGCATTTAATAAAATGTGGGCATGATTCAACAAATGAACTTGGCGTTTGCACTTCCAATGCGAAAAAGAAAGCACTGCGACACTCACAGGAACTGAAGTTGTAAAATTTGGAATAGCTTTGTCCTGATAGACCAGAATATATTTCAGCAATACAATTCCTGGGCGCGGGCAAAACCGAGTGGGTTTTGTATCTGGTATCTACTAGTAAAAATGTATTATTAATTTAATTAATGTGAAAGCCCTTTTAAAAATAAGTAGCACCTGCATACGTATAACTATAGCACTCCTTGCTTGCTAACGTTTACTCGTCTACGATCCAGTTTGTAAAAGCAAAAAACAATTCTCCATTATATTTTGTTGCAAGCGAAACACCGGAAATAAAAATTATTTTCAATTTTGCGTCATAACACAATTGAAAGCAAGTCAAGGGGCGGGAGCGTTTTTAAATGAAACCCCTTTCGCCTAGTTTATGCAACTCAAAAGGTGGAAAATATTTTAATCGGACAATTTAATCCTTAAACGCTTTGCTTTTTTTTATGATATTCTAAAAGATGTTGGTCTCTAGTACTTTTTCCCTCCTTCGCTTACTCAACGATAATGACTTTACAAACATCAAAGTGTAACAAAAACAAAAAAAGGCGAAGCTAACAAAAAAACAGACTGAGAGTGAAAAAGGAGACGCTATTCAACTGTCGTCGTCGGTCGTCGTAGCGTTTCAAGTGGTAACAAGTTTGTGCTTTTTAACGAGTCAACATTTCGTTCTTTCTCTGTTTTGCTAGATATATATTATATAAGTCATAGAATGATAATAAAATGTAAGGAGTGGCATATAGATACTTGCAGATAAGCGCGCTCTCTAGGAAGGGCAATACCTCTGAACTTATTGTTTGTTTTTGTACTATACCAATCTCTAATTCGAGCATACTTTTAGCCTTTAGAATGGTGTTTACGGTTTAAGGTCTAAAATGGGGTGATGGCAATGAATGTTGGAGCTGCCAAATCAAAATGACAACTGGAAATAAGGATTTTATCTCAATGACATGGAGAACTTTATTATACATATATAAAAAATAACATGTAATGTATGTAGGTGTGCTGTGTTATTTTGCAGGGTGCTAACACAGTTAGAAATTTGTCAGTAGGTAGCAAAATTAGAGCTCAATGTATACCGAGCCTCGGCCGAGGTAGCAATAGAAATGCTCTGCCAACAACCAATAAGAGAAACGCATTGTATAATAGTTTCTCCACCATAACTATCTTTCAATACATTATATACATATAACTTTTTCTAATTTAAATGTTAGAGCTGTAAAATCCAGGGACACGGCTTTGAAATCATTTTTTACCTTCCTCCCATTCCCCAAAAAGAAACCCACTTTCATATGTAATAATATTTCAGTGGAGCAACCGACGATGAAGTTTCACTCCCACAAAAGGCATCACAAACACATGCATTTACATGCATTTACATAGAATGCCTACATAATTCCGATTCATGGTCACACCTTGCAATCCTTGGAATATTATACATAGAGGTATTTTTGGAATGCGTTCTGCATTGCCAAGTGTGTTGACACTGTTTACATTTACATGGTGCCTATTGTGGAATTTCTTTGGTTTTTCTACTATTTTGTTGAAGAAATTTAACTTTTTTTTTGGTTTTGGTAGTAAATACGTAGATACTTTGAATGAAGTTTCCAAAGGACACAAAAGCATTCGAATTATTCGGGCTCTTTGCCATGTAGCTATAGTGGGGAAGAAATGTATTATTTTTTACGGAATAAGAAGTTGCTGGGTATCTACATATTATGGAAATAGATAAATAGCGGCAAATATATAGAGAAGTTCATCATGTGTTCAAATTTAATTGTTCACACAAACGTCGGGGTCGGTGTTGCGCAAACTTTACAGCAACAGTCAGAGAGTCCGATGTTAAAGTGAAACAATCTTCCCTTCGAGTCTTGTTGACTTGGCACTTTTTTCCTTTTGGTAGTACTTCCGATAATCCGCTTTTTTGTCCACATACTCGATATGTTTGAGGCAGTTCTAACAACTGGGCACAGCCAAGTTGGAGCCGAAAATTTGAGTTTACCCTATTCATACCCAACCACTAACCACTTCTTCACATATGGATATGGATGAAATAAATGTGTACTGGTAAGTATGGGGACATTTTCTTTGACAGACTAAATCTTAGTCTCTCATTTCATCATCATCCCGATCACTCTCGCACAGTAGTCCAGCACACTGACCACAGAGCCACTGGGTCTATCCGGCATCATAATATGGTGGTATAGTACCTATAGATCCAGATATTCTTATTGTTTTCGAAAAGCCCTTCAGCATTTTTTGGCTTTTAATGCTCTTTCGATTTCGGCCCACAAGTTTTCAATTGGGTTCAGGTCGGGACTTTTCGCGGGTCAATCCAAAACATTAATTTTTGCTTTACTCTCCGCGGAGTATGCTAATCGTCGTTGTGGTGTTAGAAATCATATATGATGTCACTGGCATGTATGAACAAAAAGGTTTTCTCTAATATGCTTTTATAAGCGTGTTGATCAAGGGTCGACCCTTATAAAACTAATGGACCAACACCGATTCTTTGCAATTCTTTGTTTGGAGGATGCCTTACATACACTTTATCATCGGATCCAACTAAATTAAACTTGAATTTGGCACTCCAAAGAACTTTGTACGACCGAATACTTTTTCGATCGCCAACCACAGGATCTCTATTTGTTCTTTAATAAGAATTAGATAGATCCTGGGTTGATGCGTCGTGTGAACGAAGTGCGAAGCACACTTTGGGAAAATCGGATTTAAATGATAGCTACGGAAAGTCTATAATTTCTGGGTGGCACTTGGCACATGTTACTTATAACGGACAGGGTTGTTGGGAACCGTGCAGTGTAAAATGGTAACTGGACAAGCTTCATCGAAGCTATATTGTACTTGTAAGGCGATTGCTCATGCTAACCTGAACAGGGTATTATAAGAACAAAAAGAAAAAAACCTTTAGATTTCAAAAAGAAGCGCACCGTGCTAGAAAATTTGTTGGAGATCCACAAAGGTTTATCTATGCATAGAGGAAGTATTCCCTTAGGTCATGGATCGCATATTACTGAAAAAAACATTTTTGCCATTTGTCCCAAAAAATTAATACTAATAAAACTATCACGATGCATTCGAGTAATAAGTTGTACATCTCAGTTCAAGAGCAGACATAGGCGGCATCTGGAGGCACTTTGATGATGGTGATGATGATGAAGATTATTTTCGATATTTTAGATCCTTTTTTTCTTATTGTTTTCATTGTATTTCAAATTAGTCTTGGGAACATATTACAATGTATTTTATTTATGCTTATATATATCCATGAACCCAATTACTTGTTTCCTTGTTCTCTCTTGTTTTTTCCAAACAGTAACATATAATGTATACATTATTGAAGCTTGCACAATTTTAGAAGATACTGTATCTTTCTGTGTTAAGAATATTGCAAATAAAAATTGAATTGAATTGAATGGTTGGTTAGTGTGCTGGACTACTGTGCGATGGATCCCAGGTTCGATCCCCGGAAAAACACAAATTACATTTTAAGTTTTTTTCTACTGCGCCACCTCTCGCGAACGTCTGACAAACATCCGAGAGTAAGACTGTCCTGAAAAAGCTTCTCAATTCAGCCGTTCGGACTCGGCATAAAATTGTAGGTCCCTTCCATTCGTCCCAAAAATATAAACTCACACAAACGAATGGTTGCGAGAAGCTAGGTTTCCGGTGTCTACCCGCCTGTTGCGGGTTTAATGGCAACAACTCTATTTCAACAGAAGGAAGAACCCTTAAACTTAAGGACCATATTATAGCTATGGTATATATATTCCAATCGGTTTTGGAGATAATCGGCCAACGTTAAAAGAGATTACACTGCCAGAATCATTATTAATCTGAAACGGATTACCGTGACTTCGAGCAATCTGTACAGTTATAATCCTAATCGCGATTTGAATTAATTTCCATCTCCTAATGGCGCCGCATGATGCTGTGCAACTGATTAAAACCACAGCACTGCCACCGTTCGCCGCCATTATCGTCACCGCCCTCACTGGTCTTCAAATAGAAGTTAATTAAACTAGGAGTATTATGTATGTACATACGTAGGCAGGTGTATACGTGTGGCGGCGGGCCTTATAGCCAGGAGTTGTTTACTTTTACACAAGATCCTATTACTGTACTTTGAATTCATTGGATCCCTCTAAAAATACACCACCGGTCAAATATTGTCTGCTGGACGTTTTACTATACCTAAATCGTGTAAGAAATAAAATTTTATTCGATTGGCTTAAAGCAAATGTTTGCGCTCATGCAACATTAATAGGACCTGACTGTAGTATAATATTTATATACAACCACATACCTATACGCACATTGAACACCATGAACAAACATTAACTTAAATGCTCGTATGACGAAAGCCAACCCCTGCCGTTGAATGCAGAGTTTGACAAGTTCAAAGGACAAAAGTCAAGGGGACGATACGACCAGCAGGTGAAGCTGGTCAAGGATACATCTGCCTGCAACAATTATTGTTATTTTGTGTACCCAAAACAGTGGAGTGGGCTGGCTTACGTGGGTGGGGGGTTTTAAGTGGCAGCTAGGGCTAATTGGATTTTCATGTTGGGCTTGTCAAAAATGTATATTCGTGAGTTAATTTTAATTTCAACTTGCTTTGTAGTGGCGACAGTTTGTTGACATTATTTTAAGTTTTGGCTTTTAGGCAGTCAATGTAGTTAAACAAATTAATTGAAGAGTGCTATTTGAGTTCTAGGCTAAACAAATTGTTACGATGACGCCTCACGATAATATGTAACGCATTGCTGTCAATTTATGAGCACATTAATTTTAATACGAGTATAGGTAGGTATGTACTACACAAAGAGGGACACTTTGCGTACTTACGAGCATATTCTGTAAAAGACGTTTAAAAGGGATCGCTCCTTTTTGTTTCAAAGTCGCCATAGCCAATTAGTCATATATATTTTTCTTTGTGACGAAGTATTTTTATTTTTTTTTGTATTATAAATTCAAGATATAGGAAGGATGCTCTTAAACGGGTTTCCTACTTACTTATTTACTTAGGTGACGCTACAGTCGAGGGTATGGATCTGATGGGCTCAAACAAGTACTCGCCACCTTAAGCGAGATCCTCATCTATTGCTTTATCCCTCTTGATTGAGGTCAAAGAATGCTAGTGTCCATGTCCATTCGCTCTACATGTCCTATCCGTCTTAGACAGCTGATGCACAGTTTTTTAAGTCGATGTTGGTGTATAGCTCTGCAATATGCAAACGGGACCGAAAATTGTACGAAGAATGTTTCTCTCAAAGCAACTTAAGATATCTTCATCCGCCTTAGATAGAGCTCAAAGTTCAGTGTCATGAAGTAGGACTGGGATGATCAAGATTCCCAGTGTTCGGGATAGAGATCTACTCAATTGTCTTCACAGCCCAAAGAAACAGCGAAAGGCAAGAGTTAGTCATCGAAGGACCCTAAGCCTAGTTTCTGAAAATGACCAGTCACTTGACATACGCAAACGACATAACATCGACAATCGAACAAATACGAAAATCTATGTCAGTCCCTATCTTTAAAAACGCAGAAGCGTAGACGTTTTGTAGGTAATGCAGATGCAGATACCGTTGATCCATCTGAATGCAATCTTAACATTCTTCGAGTGTTTGTATTGACGGGTTTTCAAGAAGGAGGTCTACGAGTTTGATAGCAACATTGAGCTGGTTTGAAAAGTGAGAATTAGTCGTCAAAGATGGTTTGTACAAAGTACTGCTATGCAGTTATCTAAGGCCCTCGCATATACTACGAATTGGTTGAGACCCAGGTCAACCCAGGTTGTAACGTCACGTAAGTAAGTAATTAATAGCAGCACTCTTAATAGTTCCAAAGTTACCAAATCTTAGCTTGTATGCATAGAACTGACACACTCCTACAAGTTGGGGGTGTCTGTCTCGTTTTCCTCTTGGTTTCAGTAGTGTCTCTGTAGTTTAGGTACTATAGTAAAGTGGAATGGTGTAATACCTGTCTATGTTATACAAGAACCTCCCTCACTTTCCGTATATGACTTCTAATAAATCGAATGCAACGCACTATACTCTCTTCTACGTATATAACATTTTGCAGCTCAACGCGCTCCATATTCATAACTAGTGAATTGGAATGACTCGATAGACGATATCGAACAATTGTATCAGTTCACATGCTCATCGCAAATTAAATTCCAATAACATTCACCTGATAATAAATACAAAGACCAGTCCAACAAACACTACAGTTACTATGTCTACAATGGCAAGCAAAAAAGCAAAAATACCATATTCATGTCCACCATATATGACGATAAAGGATATACTATCTAACATAGTCCCTTATCCATTACATTTTTGTATCGACCTCATTGTTCCTTTTGCACTGACATGCCACGGATAGATGTCACCATGATGACATTAAATAAAATGGTTGATAAAAATGTTTTTGGGATTCAATTCAGGATGAGAGTTTTTTTTTTTGTAGTTGCTTTTGTTAACTTGGCATACCTTTTAGCGTCCGTCCACATAATGTATAAGGAAGATAACACCTGCGGTGGTTCTTGACAACTTATTTTTAATTTCAATTCAAGGCCAACAAAGAATTCTACTCATAAATTTATTAAAAAAAGAAATAAATAAATGGTATGAAAAGGAAAAGTAGTGTTCGGGATTTAATTTTATATATACACTTCGCGTCAACTGAATAAGCACAAAACTTTTCTAAGTTGCATTGTGCATTTTTCCAAACATTGTTCGTAAATGTATCATTTGATGGTGATTATTGTTTGTCCATGATGTTGAGAAAATAAATCAGAAAGAATAATTCCAAAAGTACCGCTATTTTTTCTCTGGCACTCTTGCAAAGTGTTCGATATGAAAAAATGTTAATTTTTTTTGCGACAACTGAATAGACACAAAGTCATCAGGTCCTCAGGTCTTCATTGTTTTTAAACGTTTTGAGGAAATTGACACATTAGATCAACAGTTGAAGTGTTTTAAGCCAAGCACGCTTGCAAGGAAGATTGACATTGAATCCTGGGTAGAACAAACCTATATACACTGAATCAATCTTATAATACCTGTAGGCACACAAAAGAGTTATGGCCAGATCATGATCGGACTGAGCCGAATTACCATATTACGTCATTAGTGGACACTGCGCGATAGGCGTACATATGCGACCATACTGCATAATGATTTCTGCAGAAGCCGTAGGTGCGTTGAAGAAATAGAACCTGTTCGCCACCTATACTTTGCGAATGTTCAGCCCTTAAAAATAGCAGAAAGAGAACTCTTAACAGCCACTTCTTCGATGAACTAGTACTAGAGGATCTGGAGAATACAATATAGGTACTTAGGTTAGGTTAGGTTAAATAGGGGTATGAGAGAGATGTCTCATACGGCACTAGGCACCAAAAAGGCCCATCGCGATCCCTAGAGGGAACCAATTGCAGTGACCTGCAATGGAAAAACACCTAAACACTTGCCCTTGTGAAAACCCCAATTTCCCTGCAAAAACCAAGTAGCCCCTTGTAGTTGGTATTGTCTATCTCCTCTAGATGTTGGAAGAAGTACCTGCCCAAAAATTTCCTTCTACTACGACATATTGCCTCACATTCACAAAGTAGGTATATGTGTTATGTCCTCTTCGGCTTGCAGGTCATCGCAGAATCTACAATTGTCCGAGTCTGCCAGCCTGAGCCTTTTGGCATGTTTTCTAAGAAGACAATGCCCTGATAATATGCCGATCAGTGTCCTGAGCTGTTCCCTGCCTAGTTTGAGGATTACCCTAGATCTTTTACGGTCGTATTGCGGCCAAAGTGCCTTAGATACTGCGTGACCGGTGAGGCCCTCCCACCTCCGGTCGGCTTCCTTAGTTATTTTATTCCTAATATCACTTTTTATGATGCAGGGAGGTGATTTAATATCCACATCTCCTCCATCTAACATTTCCCCGCCTTTTCTCGCAAGCTCATCAGTCTGCTCATTTCCAGCTATACCGCAGTGTCCTGGTACCCAACCCAGTAATATATAGGTACTTAAATTAGGGTAGTTCTAGTAAGTGAGGGTAAGGAGACTTCACATCCCTTTGTTACGCTTAGGATGAGCTGGTGGATCTGAATACAACAGAGCTTTACGAATATCTTTGATTCATATTTAATCTAGGTTGCTCAAATATAACAAGACAATTCTTGGCTTCCAACTGTTATGCAAAGTATGGTTCCCGTAACTGGACACAATGGACCCAACTAATGGTTTAAGTAAAGCTGTGACAACCGCCATAAGAGCACCCATTTACCTACCTACCTTTACGTACCATTGAGTCCACTGCGTCCACAGCAAATTGAAGATAAAACAACAAAAATTTATATATAGGTAAATAGCTACTAATGTTACAGGTGTATAGTTTTTAAGCATTGAAATTATTCAAAGCGTATAGCTCTTTCTGACGGAAGGGATACTAATTACAAAGCCAGCTTTTTGGTGAACATGCAACTAGTTTACATAATGGTTTGGTTGTTCATTTTATTGCTACTTTTCAGCTACAGAAGAATTTTTCATGTCAACGGGAATACATTATTAGTTTAATTTTCTTATTTAGTTGTAGACTTACGTTCAGTCTTTATTCATATTAATGCTCCTGTGGTGCGCTGTTGCTTTGTGCGTCCTTGCCATATTGTCATGGAGGAACAACTTTGTGGATACAAAAAAAAATGTCTGCATAAGTTATTAACCAAGAAACTTTAGTTTGAATACCCGAAGCGACAAGATAATGCAAGGCATTGCGTTGCGCTAAACTTGTGACTGCTGTTGCAGCTGGTTTACCCTATTATAAGGAGCATACACTGGAGATTTAAATGTAAAAATGTTGTACCAAACAATTATGGAGAAGTATACAGAACCGAATAAGAAGTTTTTTTTTCGACGGTGTATTGCATTTCCTTCCACCTACTTTCAGTATCTATCGTTATGTCATTGGGAAAACTTATTTTTTCCATTTTTTCCCCACGCAGTTATACAAATATTATGCACAACATCGACGAATCGGGCGCAGTAGCGCAGTGGTTAGTGTGCTGGACTGCTGTGCGAGGGATCCCAGGTTCGATCCCCGGAAAAACACAAATTACATCTCAGTGTTTTTTTCTACTGCGCCACCTCTCGCGAACGTCTGACAAACATCCGAGAGTATAACTGTCCTGAAAAAGCTTCTCAATTCAGCCGTTCGGAATCGGCATAAAATTGTAGGTCCCTTCCATTCGTTCCAAAAATAGAAACTCACACAAAACGAATGGTTGCGAGAAGCTAGGCCTAGGGTCGACGAATCGGACAGAACGTCACGATATACAGTTATAACTTTGAGGTGGTTAGGGACTTTTTCTACCTCGGCTCCGCTATAAACACTGATAATGACACCTCAGCAGAAATCCAACGAAGTGTTACACTTGCCAACAGCTGTTTCTTTGGCCTAAGAAGCGTAAGGCCTGATCAAGAAACAATAAGGAGACTCTATATAAGACCCTGATCATCCCAGTCGATTTACACGGATGGTTCCAAAACTAAGGAGGGTACAGAGTCGGGTATATACTCGAGGGATATAGACCTACACGTGTCATTTAGCCTTCCGGACATATGCAGTGTGTTCCAGGCAGAGGTTCTGGCCGTGCTCAAATATATCGCTATCTACATTGATAGTCATACTGCGCTAAAGGCGCTAGAGTTCTTCATCATCAAATCTGAACAGGAGCTGCCGCACAATACTCAGAGCATTATGCCAAACACTGCAATATTGAGGGTAACGAAAGTACCGACGTTCTGGCCAAAAACGGAGCAGAGATTCAACAACTCGAAACCATTGAAAGGATAAGACCACCAATAGCCATGGCCAAGATAACCATTCTCGAGAAAATTAAAAATAGGGCAGATCAAAAAAAGCTCAGCAGATCTAATTTACAAACATCAATAGAGATTCTTTCTCTCCGGGCACTGTCTTCTAAGATCTAAGGAAGCACGCCATGAGACTAGGTTTAACAGAAACGGACACATGCAGGTATTGCGAAGACTTACCTTTTGCAGAGGATATTACTCATCTCCACTGTGAATTTCAAGCCATTGCTCGGTACCTACAGGAGGAGACACCTTAAAAGGTACTTCTTCGACAATTTGGAGGAGGTTGACCTCAATCAATTTTTAGGTTTTGTAGGGAAATTAATTGCTTGGGCGAATTGGTTTAGGTTTTTGACCGTTAAGGTTCCCCCAGGGATGGCGATGGGCCCAATATGGTGCCTAGTCAACTGTGATGAACTCACACCCTATTCAACCTAACCTAACCTATCCCAGTCCTGCTCTATGGCGCAGAAGCATGGACGTTAAAGGGGGATGAAGATCTTTTTTTTTTCATTTCGAACGTAAAATTATTTGAATGATTTTCGGTTCCGTTTTCGTTAACGGGGGGGAGGAGATTTAACAGCGAAATTACGAGCTGTATACACAGTGATATCGACTTCAGAAAAGTCAGAAAAGTACGTATCGCGCGGTTAAGATTGGCTAGGACATGTAAATTCCAACCCGGAAGAACAACGCAGTAGAGGAAGACCTCGCCTTAGGTGGCGTGCACAAGTGGAAGGGGATCTCAACCAACTTGGAGTGCGCAACTGGAGGCGGGCTAAACTGATGGATCGGGCTAACTGGAGAGGTGTGTTGGTAGAGGCCCAGATCCACCTCGGACCGTATCGCCATCTAAGTATGTAAGTATAAGTTATATAATTACTATATGTTCAAACAGATATACAAGAAAATCATTTTTTTAAATAGCTACCGCACTGGAAAAAGCCACATTTTGAACCCACGATTAATGAGAAGCCATAAAAGCTAAAATCAGACAATTGGTTCATTTTTGTGTTCATAAAATTTAGCACAAAATTTGACCCTCAGAATTTCCTCGAAAGGTAAATTATTTTCCACGAGATACGAGAACTGCTTCCATTTTCGACAGTTTCTCAATATTTAAACTGATTTTATTAAAGTTACACTCTGCAATGGAATCACTCTTGCAAACTATAAAAAAATAAGCCGAAATTATAACTTTGAGGTAATGTCCTTGTCGCAGAAGTAATACACACTAAATAGCCGGAAGGTACGGAAGAAAGTCGCGTCCAAAGTTGGAGCAATAAACTAGCTGGGTAATAATTAAAATTAATGAGGAGCGAAATGCCCTATCTTTGTTGTATTTTTCTCAAAAAACTTTTTGTGCATTAAGGGAAATTATATGTAATGGTCATTGTGCTACGAATAAGTAGTTGGCAAGTATTTTCACAAATAAATACATTTTCCGCACGGCGGATGCGTAAGGATTTAATAGAGGCACGAAGTGATTTATATGTTGGTGGAAACAACTTCGACAGAAACCTTAGAAAGTCGTCTTCTGCAGCGTAGGGTATTAACATCTTAGACCAAGGAGAAAAGAGAAAATGGAAAATTTCTTTGATGAACATTTTACAACCTGACAATAGTATATCACCCTTAGGTAAGGGTGTAGCTCAAACAAAATAATTTGTCTAGCACCAAATTTGAATCAACATCAATCTAATTGACAAAACAATGTTAGAAGCAAGCCGTCCGTCTTCATCAAATCGAATTCTTTTTATAGCGGATGGGAAATCTCGTTTCGGTCACTTTTCATATTATTAAATTCGGTCTTCAAAACAGTCTTATATATGAATGAACGTATACAAACAACCCACCAACGCAACGCGTCGGAGGATAACATGGTTTACTTGGTTCGTTGGTTGGTTACCTACCGCAGCGTACTAAGAAATATAATACGAGGAATCATAATACGATTTCCACAATGTTTCCACATGAGCGGTTATTCGACTAAAGGAACAAGGCAGGTGAATTCACTCATGTCCTTCAACATAGTTTCAAGTTGAGATTTTAGAATAAGGAATTCGCTTTGAGGTAAACCGAATCATATAGGATAGGTATCGATTGGGGGAACTTCGTAGCCAAAACCGATGGTAGTGATGAATGAAAAGGTGACGGCTGGACCTGGAATTATTATTGACAGTTGTTAGAATAGTCCATAATATATAGGTAGGTATACATAGGTATATAACATTTAATTCTTAAAATAGTGCAATCAAATTTTCCTTAACAATACTGTTCTCGTTCATTTGTTGTAGGATATTTTCCACCGCCATTGAAAAAGGTCAAAAGTGTTAGTAAAAATAATTAAACCCCCAGCCCCAAGATCCATGTTGGTGGCTCTGCAATTACGAGCACTAATGCTTTTCAAATTTTAAAATTTTTTCCTCTTTTCGACATCATGCTGGCCGCAGAGCCTTGTTCCTACAATACCATCCCCACACCCACGGCTGGCTGGCTGTGCACTGAGATTTTGTACCAAGTTTTGTGGTTGCGGTTCACGAAATTATTTTTTGTTGGAAAAAAAGTGAGCGCTTTCCTGTGGGAATTTTAAAGTAGGTACTACTTAAATACATATACAACAAAAAGTTATAAAAACTTTGCACAACACTGCATTTCTGCGGCAAGGACGAAAGACGCAATTTATTGTGCAAATATAGCGCATGAACATGCTATAATAAAAAAAAATACTCTGAACGGAAAGGAAATAATTATGTACACTGCTACATTCGCTGACCTGGTTTTAAGGCTTTCGTTATTTCAGATGTCAAAACAACAAAGACGCGGGTGCTCTGACAAAAATTTGTTTTAACATTTTAACATTTCGAAGGAAGTTTTAGTAAAAACTTTTTGAAGGTAGGTATATGCACTAATGCAACAAAAAAATTTAATTATAGGCAATTTGACAATTTGGGAAAGCGAACTATATTCGCGGAATAAAAAGCAGTTCTATCCAATTGGGAATAAATAACCTCTTTGAGATTTTGTCGAGAGTTGCGGCTTTTCCCTTCCAACCAGATCACGCAGGCACAACTGGTGGTCTAGTTCACTATCTACCAAAGAGAACTACCTTATAGACTAGATTATTTGTTTGTCGAAAAAAAATAACCAACAAATGGATTTTAGTGATTAAACCAGGATTCACAATGCCAGCAGCCAGCACAAGGATCCGCATCATAGGGAACGGTAGGTGTTCCCTTGTTCTTTTCACAGGACTCTTCCTCCATCTATACAGTTTAAATGTTTGACAAAATAGTCCTTGGTACTAATAGGACAGACCTTTAGGTAGAGGATGAGATGGTTAGATCAAGTCCATAATCTCTCCTCTACCCGTATGGGGATTGCCCTTGATGATGATGCAGTCGATGGCGGAGGATCGAGAGATATAGAGGTTGGCTTGTTGGTTGAGGCAGTGATCCACCACGGACTGTAGCGCCATCTAAGTAACTAAGAACAAGAGAAGACTGCTTCTCGCTAAAGAACTTTCGTCGATAATACTATACGGACCTCAAATATGGGTCAAAACCTTCGGAGCAAAAAAGATCTGAATTTAAATTTATTCGAAATAGATGCAACCTAATTATAGAATCGGCGAAGACAACTCACAACGCAAGAGTCACTAACAAAGTTATTGGATGTCCTAACGGCTCACGCGCATTCTGGTCCATGGCAAAGGCAATCAGTAATAACTTTAGTTGCTCTTCCTTTCCACTTCAAGTAAAAGAAGGCGGCACGCTAGCAACAACACCTAAAGAAAAGGCAGATCCTTCGCTAGCATGTTTTCAGAGAATTCCACCCTAGATTCTGCACAACTAGAGCCACCAAATATCCCGAGGGTGCAAACATCGATGACAGAAGTGAAATTTCGGCCTCGAATAATTCAACGCATCCTTAAAGAACTAGATTGCAATAAGGCAACGGGACCGGACGGAATACCTACTACAGTACTCAAGAGCTGTGCACCTGAACTTGCACCTGTACTTTGTAAGCTGTTTAGCATGTCGTACTCACAGAAGACGTTTCCTTCTTGCTGTGAAGACCGCTCGCATTCAACCTAAGAAAGGGTAGAAATATCTGCCACAAAACTATCGCCCAATAGCATTACTTTCAATGCTCTCAAAAGTAATGGAAAAGGCAATAAATGTCAAAATAATCAAATATCTAAAAGGCCACCGATTAATAAGCGACAGGCAATACAGATTTCGGAGCCGTCGTTCCACTGGAGACCTGTTAAACTACGTAACGCACTTCTGGAAGCAAGCAATTGAACAACACCGCGAATCCAGAGCCGTAGCAAACTTTGGAACTCGCTTCCTGGGGATAATTTTCCAGAAGGCTACAATTTGCAGCAATTTAAGTGCACAACTAACATACATCTGCAAGCATCTCAGGGCATTGATGAAGCGTTATAGGTTCGCCTTTCCCGGGAGAAGTATTTAAAAAAAAAATGAAATGTATGAAGGAAATCCGCAAATTTCTTACAGATCATTACATAATTCTTTTGCTTGTCTACGTTGTGCCATCGATGGCTGTTTCCATGAGAGTACCGCACTTAGATTGAAGATGTTGCTAAGTCGATCGTATAGGTTAGTGGCGTATGAATGCCTTCGCTGAAACTTGTGTTGCATGTAGATGTCATAGTGTGATCAAACCAGTTGCAAAGTGCGACCAAACTTATGAAGCCCACACAGCAGTTTCGAAGTGACTATGGGTTAGGGACCGGCTTAAGTAGCTTGTCTGTCTCCAACCTCCACCTATTTTTCTCAACAAATCACATAAGGATTTGCATGTTTCCGTTTTCAAGATAACCTCTGCTCCAGACCCTGGGTTGTTCAGGGCCGACCGTAAAAATTCGATAATACCACTTCCCCGGTTCTAGTTTAAGCCAGCGAGAGCGACTCTCATGTCTCATGAACACAAAGAAAAGTCAACTCTAACCTTTCTTCGCAATAGTATTTTCGGGATCACAATTGTCTTATGAAACTCCTCACGCGATGTCATCTATAAACTCTAATGCGTGTAACATCAAAAGCACCGCTCCTAAATTGAAAAATAGGTTTGAGGGAGCAGTCCATGATTGTACGTAAAAGATAAATTTATGATCTCCGCCAGGATGTAAGCCAGAAAACTCATAAAAGGGTCGCATATACAATTTCAAAAACCCTTATCATAAATTTATACCTTAAAGTTTTTTTCGAAAGTTATGAGAAGCAATGCCTTAGTTGCCTATGCCTATACAGCATACATATGGACCTGTCGTCCCAATTATGTATTTATTTTAATCAGAGCTCATGGGAACTCAAAAAAGTACATACCGAGTATCATTTTCTAAAAACAAAGTGTCTATCATTTTCGAAAATGTTTTTTACATGCCTTAATTTGACCGGATTTTTTTTCTCTATCAAGACTTCCAGAACTACATATAGGTAAAACCCAAATAGAATCCTCTCCATTCACTCAAATAATTTCTATAAAAAAAAACTAAAACTATAGCTACTATTATAAAAAGCAATCGCTGTCCTTCCTCATATGCCCCGCCATAATAAAAGTCAGTGGGGAAATTAATTCAATGCCGATATATGTATATTTCTGGAAATTCTCCTTTCTGCTGTTAATTGCATAAATTCTTCAGCCAGAATTGGTCAGAATGCTCATACATTTCTGAAATGGCTTACCAATAAAATCACACACTATTGTGTAGGGGACATTTATTCATATGGCTGATGATGAAATGCGGGATAACACTTGACAGGAATTTTTTTTTTACTCTGTGTGTATTCTCATGCTGCATTCTTTTGTTTATATTTGTATGTGTATATTGTCGGTCACCAAAGTTGACATGAAGTGAAAAAACGCGCTCTGTTGACCACAGCGGACACAAGTGCATCCAGGATCGGGAAATTTCTGCTGGAAAACGTAAACTTCCTGACTCCTGGTATTGCTTTCAGACCAGGCAATGGTAGACGGACGTCGTGTTTGAGTTCTGTTGTTCGCTTCAGTGAGGAATGTTTCATTGCAGAGAAAGAAGGTGTCCGACGTGGTTTCACAGCCGCAAGAACACATCCGGTAGGGAATTTCCATTCGAATTGGGAAACACAAAATTTCAAACTGCCAAGTGAGAATATTTTGTAATAGGTGCGGTCGTAAATCGATCCCTGTGTGACCTTTGTTTTGGGTGTCGTCACACAATTTTTTGCTCTCTAGTATAATTTCCATGGAAAAATCTGTTCCAACTGCTTCGCGTGGCAAACAGTCAAATAAACGAATTGAATTTTGCCGCAAAAGCAAGAGCTCGTCGACCTGGATCTCCAAATACATGTATGCATGCACCCATACATAAACATAACGAGATGCAGATTCGAGGAGATACAAGCGATATTTTGTCATCGTAGTTGAAATTTTCGTTTAAATATTTCATCAGGAGGGCGCCACAATATACGTTGATACATATTCCAACCTCCTGTGGAATCGTAACCGTGTTAAGCTTGCTGTTGATGTCCCGACAACGAACAGGAGCTTCCCCGACCAGATACGATGTCACTGGGGCATTATGTTTGCATAGTTGATATTATAACTCTATGGTATACACGAGGCTTAATAATGTAGTCAAAAGGAAAACAAGGATATCCAATGCTGTAACGCATCATCCAATCCTTAATGTGTTGTGTGCTTCCTGGCCTATCCCTATCGATCTACCAATGTTGTATATAGGCAGTATGAATGCCCGCATTTAAGCCCCCAATGTAAGGGTGTAATTGTGCTTAACATGGTCGCTAAAGGACATATGTTTATATAGCTTGTAGTAGTTAGCGTAATGCCCCCACCTTTATCAAAGTGAATAAATTACATCAATGTAAATTTATTAAAGTAAAGTACGGATGCCTCCTGTCAAATAGAAATGTTTAGCATTAGTGCGGAGTATTGAGTATAATGTTTATCAGAATCAAATGTCGAAATCTTGTTATACATTTCAATATTTCAAATAATGTTATAAGCTCCTGGTCGTTATTGTATCCAAACTTTAGAAGGCACCTTGTTTTGTATCGGTGATTTCGCAGATGTTGCCAAATACCCAAAAATTAGCAGAGGGCTAATGATATTAGAGTTATGAGTTTAAATTATGCTCTATAAGAATTCTCAATCTATCTATATAATATGTGGATGCATTAAAATTAAGAAAGACAGCTGAGAACGGTTTTAATAAATCAACCGCGCATATAGCACTGAACTACTTGAACTACCGCCATCATTCACATATAAGGATATCTTAGTCGACGATTGCAAAAGTAGATAGGAACGCAAAAAGTTAGGCCAACCCTGCATCAAATCTGAGAAATCAACGATTTGTTGATTGGTTGATTGCAATTGAATTCTTATTACGCTATCGATACCCTAAATATCTACTAATAAATTGCTACCATCGCGACTTAGGCAGCAAGCTGGTGATTTACATGACCAAATCTGAGCTAATGAAGAGTTGCCAACAATCATATAATGTTCGCAATTGCCTTGTTTTAAATAGTGAATAGCTAATTTCTTCCGCAACCATTGAAATGCAAATACAACTTACAAAATTGTCATTAAAAAAATACGCACCAGAGATAGGGATACCAGACGTCGCCCTTTAGGGGGTACAGTCCCCTTTTTTCATACAAAAATGCTGTTTGTCCCCCCTAATACAAGCCACTGTCCCCCTTATTAAGTCAAACTTCAATAAAAGAAAACATTAAATTGAAAACTTTTAAAACACTTTCTTTTATTATTTTCACATCCATTTGACCCTCACGAACTACATCTCACTTCACGTGCAAAAGTTGTTCTCCTGTAAGTTTTTGTTTTGTACTGTCTCTCTGTCAGTTTTTGTTTTCAAACCAAAAACTTATTTTTATTTCTCTTTTTTTTAATCTGGTGTCCCACATTTAATTAAAAAAAATGTTGTCCCCCTTTTTGAACACTTGTACCCCCTAGAAAACTCAGTATGTCCCCCTTTTCGTATTTTTTAATCTGGCAACCCTAAGCCGAAAAAACTCGACTTCTACGCCTTTGTGAAACAAGATTCTTTAAAAGGCATGACAGTATTATTTCCTTTGTAGGGCTCTTCAAATGTATCTCAATAAGTCCTGAAGAAATAACGAGCAGAACGTGGGCGATGTCTCCGAAAGCATAAAACACTTTTGACAGCGGTCCAAAAAAGTGATTGCCTAGAAGCCTCATTGTATTCGAAAAACCAATCAGTTTAACGTTGCCCTTATCAGTTTTCCTACAGAACAAATCCTTAGATGTCGTTTCTGCAATCGACCGCACACAAGAAGTTCTGAATTGTCTTAAGAACTTCAGAGAAAACGCCGCAGATATTTTCAGAGAGGCTTTTCAATCCGCATACCAACTTGTCGAGGACTTATTGAAATTGAATTAGAGCTCCAAGAACTTCATTGAAACAAACAACGCGTTCCAATCCAGACTCCTTTTCTCCTGAAGTCTATTTTAGAGTGATTCCTTGTATAGATTCGACAAAATCTTACGGACAGTTTCATGGTCAACGAAGGCGTTCATTTCAAGCTCTTCTCCCAGGTTTTGCTACAGTTGAGTGTTGAGCGAGTGAATTGCAATTTCGTTGTCAGCTGTTAAAGTAGAGTACATTCTTAGGTGCGAAAAAAAATCGTCGAATGATCCTTCTAACGAAGTTTTGAAATTGCTTGATATATGTGACAAGACTTACTTTAGAGCTATAAACTTCTTTACGGTTTTGGCCATGATTCCAGTGTCCACAGCTAGGGTTTAAAGCAACTTTTCAGCTATGAAAAGGATTAAAATAGTGTCCCGAAGCGTTATGGAGAATGCAAGATTAAGCTCATTTGCTACAAATATCTGTTCATTCAGATATTAATGTGGATCCAGATAATGGTGATTGATCTCATGTAAAAAAAAAAATCAAGACGTCTTCTGCTTTGAAAAAATGTGTGTACAAAATACTTTAAGTATGTTCGTTTAAGTAACTACAATGAATTGGAATGTATATAGATTTTTTTTAAAGAATTTCGTAAGATTTGGAAGCAACCCCCCGGAAACAAAATACTGGCTACGGCACTGTCTTTGGCTACTTCTGCTCAGAAGCGCACTAAAAGAAAATAAAATCCTTTTCAAGACCGGAAAGTTAAGGCGCATGTATTTTATAATGGCCTTCCCTAATCTCCGATAGGTATCTTCTGTATATATAAAAATGAGTTCTAAAATGTGTTCGGATACGTATAACCAGCGATGCCAACTAAGGCTTTTTCGTGCCTTTTAGGCATTATTTCATTAGCTAAGGCTTTAAGGCTTGTTTTTCTTCAAAAATGCATCTATTTTTTCAAATACTTTTTGATCCAACAAACTGACTTTTTATTTTTACATTCTTAAAAAATCTTGGCCGAAAAGAATGTTAGATATATGTAACATCGGTCTTAAAGAATGTGTTTCCATCTCCAAACTCTGCCCATTTTCCGAATACTTTATCTATCATTCTTTAAAAATAATTCCAGCTTTACGGTCCAGTATAAGTGGAATGAAATTGGAAACAAATTTGAAAGCTGTTTGTTGTTTGTTTTTTGTTCGTTACTTTTCTTCGGCTGCGTTTTTTTGTATTCAATACCATACAAAAAAAACATTCAAAATGTTATATCTCGAAAACCACCGAATCGATTGAGTTGAAACTTACAGACAATCCTAGGTATTGGCCCAGGAGTGTTGCTGTGAAGATTGATCAAAATTGGACAAAGGGCGTGGCACCGCCCATACAAAAAAAAAAAAACATTCAAAATATTATATCTCGAAAACCACCGAATCAATTCAGTTCGAATTTGCAGATAATCAAAGGTATTGGCCCAGGAGTGGTCATTGGCCAAAATTGGACAAAGGGGCATGGCGCGACCAAATTGGATACTTTCTTCTACGGGTTTGTTCGTAATTGCTTTAGGAAAAAAAAAAAACGTAAAAGTAATCGATAAGTTTTGTTTCTCAAATTGATTTCCAAATTTCAATTGTATCTTTTTCGTTCGTTAACTTTCTTCACTGGCTATTTTAAAGGTAAATTATTGATGTGCGGGGATGGAGAAGAGGAAATGGGGATGGTAATGACGGGGTTTAATACACACTCACGTGGTGCTTTATGATCTAGTGATATGTTAATATCCCAGACCTACGGGTTTGATTAAAGTTGTCCTCTCTAGATCCGTTATATCAGTTTGAAGCAGGGACACCTCGTGCAGGATGTGGTTCTTCGCCACGTATGGACGGTATTGGGAGACTTTAGACTTATTGCGCGGTACTAAAAATCATTTTTAGTGTCCAGGCTAACTTTTACGAAGTCACAATGGCTAAAATTTCTATATAAAATTATCTATTGTGACCGTCAAAATATTTAAGTTGAAGGAAAAATGATTATTGGTAAGGCCCATTGTCAGTATATAATGTATAATCCAGTTATACATAGCAAGTTAATTTATAAAGATTCAGATTATCAGGCCCACTCGATAGAATCGTTCATTTAGTTGTCCTAACCCTACCACCGTTTATTTAGTCGAATTATGACATTCATTATGAATGCCAACCAAGATACCAGTGTGGTCGTCCTTAAAATCAATGCAATCATTCCTTATGTAAAGGTTATCGTTCTCGTAACTAAATTACGTCTTACTTGCAAAGAGTTTTCCTTTTTCCACTCCTGCGATAACAAGGGAAAAAGAAAACTCTGTAAACCGCAGCTGTCAACATGTCTCTTTGTGAGCATCACAAAATCAGCAAGACTGTCGTTCTGTTTCTGGATAACTGATGTGCTCGTGAAAAAGGCTCCCATATAGCTACTGTCTGTGAAGAAAGGAAAAAGGAAAACTTAAGCACTGACATTGGTTGGGTATACGAGTAGTAGTAGATAACTTATCCGCAAACAAACTCCACATGCCCTTGCCCACCCGCGATCCATCCTCGACTGAAAACGGAAAGCGAGCGAACGACGAGGTTGAACTCTTTTGCAATAGCTGTGGGAATTTTCATGGCAACCAGAATGTGGAACACCGGAATGCGTTTGCTTGCTCATAATAATAAGGTGAAGACGATGTGAGTCCTTGATGTACACAAAAGAGTGCACAGGCACAAATACACTTCTTGTTTGGCATGCAAAGTAACTCGAACCCGACAGAAATGAAAGTACAGCGAAAATTTAAAATGCCATCCAAAGTGTGCTGAGGTCGGTCATGCTGTGCACTGTGCATAGGTATTTCATCTCCTGGCGCTGCTGGCAACATCAAGATGATGATTTGACTGATAATTTTAAAATGGGAGGATGGCGTCCTGAATATTTGTGTCGTTTTTCTTTTCTACCCGAAGTCAAGGAGCTCCATCCTTTGTTGGCCGCACAGACTCAATATTCTTTAAAGTGACTTGCAAATGATCTTCTTGATAAACAATTTATGATGCGCTTGCTATGAGAGCGTGAAAAATAAAAAGGAAAGAAATGTCGACCGACATCCATATTACGACTTCATCATCATGGATGGTCAAAAGTTTTGCGAATTCCCGAAACGGGATTTGAATGCAGGAATGGAGCAGAGACCGCGCTACACCTGTCCTGTCGGTGAAGTTAGTCTAAAAAAAAAGAACTCATTCGCACTGAACACCATCATTAACGGATTCCCACCACGAACACACAAGCAGCGTGGCCCTAGAGAAATCAACTTGGCCACTAATGCTTTGGCATTTCTTTATCAGTGGATATAGAGAAGTCGTTAAATTTTCAAAAGTTCAAGCTCTCTATCCGCCAGCAGTCGGTCGTCTGTCGATGCGGATAATTCTATAAGGAGAACTACAACTGGTCTCGCATGTCTGTGCAAAGGGTCACGTTTCAACGATGCTCTTAATGACCACTTTATATCCAGGTCTTTGTTTTATTAATGCAGTGGCGGTACTACTACCTACTCGTAGTAGCTTTGAGGAATTTTTTCTTGTTCCAAATACGCCAAGTATCTACCATCAGTACAAGATGATTTATTTATAACTTTGGGCAAGTAATTTTGTGACTTCTTAACTAGCATTACGTCTAGAATTATTCTCTGGGGATTCACACTGCGCGAATAGATTTGAATTAATGTTTCGCACATTGACACTTGGTCGAAGGCTGAGAGTGCAGGCCATCGCACTGAATTTAGTTCTTAGCTTTCAGGTTCATTCTATATTAACAGATTAATTTTAACTCGAAGTCAGTGTTTGGAGTCAGGTCAGTTAAGTAATTTTTCGAGCTTCATACAAATAAATGGACTTCTGCTTTATTTATTCTCACAATTGCAATGTACATCCATCTCAGGATGCTTGGGCTGCATCCCCACGATTTTCCTGCTAAACTCTTACATATCATAAGAGCTCGTATTGCCTTCTTTGAAATCTCTTCCGTGTATTAACGCCAGATGAGTTTACTATCTAGGTGTAGTCCTAGGTATTTGACTTCATTGACTGGTATCCGTATCAGTGTCGTGCCTGATAGTCGTATCGCTTTCAGTCACTGAAGTTTTCTTTTACTTGTGAATGGTACTATAGTTGCTTTTGCTGAATTGATGTTTAGTCCTGTAGTATGGCACCATTCTTGTGTTGGTCTGATTCCTCTCTGTATAATGTCACAGAGGGTTTCCTCAAACTTTTCCCTGGCAATCAATACTATGTTATCGGCATATGCCTGAGAGCTGATGCCAAGGCTGGTTGATTCTTCCAGTAGCTCGTCCACAACTAGGCTCCACATTAAGGGTGATAGTACCCCTCCTTGTGGACATCCTCTAGTTGTGTTTACTGTGATAGTTCCGGTTGACGTTTCAGTCTCCGCTGAACTAGTGCTCAGCAGTTCACACTTCCACTTGGATATTGTACTGGTTTACTCCTTTTCTTTACAGGGATTGTCTGATGGCCTCGTCGGAGGTATTGTCAAACGCACCTTCGATGTAAAGGAAGGCTCATAGTACTGTCTCTTTTGTATTCAGAGCGCTTTGAATCACCTCCGTTAGCTGATATAAGGCGGTCTCTGTTGATCTGCCCGCTCTATGTCTATATGCATGTTGATGATGGAGTAGGGCGGATGTGGTAAGCATACTTCCTCCCTCAACTAGTTGTCCACTGCTTTCTCTGTTGCCCTTAGAAGAAACGACGTTAGGCTAATGGGTCTAAACACTGTCAAGTGCCATCAGGTGTGCTGCCGTCAGCGAACCACTGGCTCCATGAATAATTCCGCCTGATACCTGCAGCCAAGAACACAGCCTATCAACCATAGCTCCAGACCAAAAGCGAGTCCGGGAGCTGTCCTGTATACGAGCCAAATGGAGGAATATCGACTTCTCAAAAGGAAAAAGATTGAGCACGTTGAATCTGAGGTTTTGCAGAGGCAATATTCAAAAGCTCTAACTTAGACTTAAGAGTTCAAAATCTTCACATTCCGGCAAATCATATAGGAAAAACGTGAAGTCCCTTACAATAGCGTAGGTCTGTATCGACGAATTATGTCACAGGATGCAAGATGCAAGATGTCAGTCGGGAAATCTCGCTGCTCAGTTAAAGTAGGAAGGAACAAAATCTTTACCTTTGATGTAGATAGGTTTAAAAGATAAGGTGAGGCGCTATCATATCACATAGCTTCATTAACATCATTCTTGAAGGAATTATACGAAGCTCACAAGCCAACATCAGTATCACTATCGCAAAACAAACAAGCTATATAATATGAATCGTCCTTGGTATCTCTCAAACTCATCGGGTTATGGAAACAATCTCATCGAAATCGAGTCTTCGATTCTAACTTTGGCTATAGTCAACATGGAGTCATGGAGTGCCTTGCCTAGTCAACTGGATCCAGTTATTAGCCAAAGACTGCACTAACTATAGGCTATTATATCTCCACCTAAGTTTGTAAGTAAATCATAAATTATATTTTATTTGAAATACGCCTATAAATGTGCACATTTTAAAGAAAATGTTATTCTCGAAACGTTATGTTATCAAATCTCCAAATTCAAGTCACAAATGGATTGTTTTCCCAACGCAAAAGACATATCTATCAATTTGTTAGTTGTTTTTGTGCTCCTCCAAAACACTGTCATTGTCAGAGATATCCAAGCGTCACCATCTCTATTACCCCCATTAGAGTATTATCCAAGAGCAAAACATATCACCGACTATTCCAAAGCTGATTTAAAACTTTCCATCCATCCGAACCCCCTTCGGAAAAGTTCCAAAATAATAACAAGACACTTTCAGAAAATCGATTCAACTGACAAATGCATTTGTTTACCAGCGCTAGTCGCAGTGACTGATGCTGGGTGATTTTTCGTCTGACGAGCACACAATTTATTAGACCACATCTTTGGTAAGGGTCACTCTCTCTGAACTCATGTTAAAAACATCTAAGGTAATACGAAAGCAAGAGCAAAGGAAAAATAACCCAGGGAACGGATGGCACAGCCGTCGATCCAAGGCAGTTGTGATTTGTTTTGGAAAAGAGTGCATTGTAACGTTACCAGTACCTACATCTACAGGACAATATGCCAGAGAGAAGTCTGGTTTTTCTTCTGCAAGACACCCATACGAGCGTACGAGTAAGTCTATACCATTATTCCATATACGACTACCGCACCTTTTTAGACCAAATTTGGGTGCTCGAGAGGAAAGACAGCATGAGAATAAATAAATGGATGTTGGGGTTCTTAGTTTCGCCAGTAAGGTTGGCATTAAGGGATTTGGCTATGGGTTAAAGTCTATAGGGATTTCTTTTTCTGTCTGGGTGTTGAAGACCATTAACGATTGAATTTAGGGGATGCACTTATCATTTAAATTAAGGTGAAGTTGATTTTGGTGGGTGAAATTTGTATTTTGTGGTACAGTGTCCTGCAAGGGTGGCTTATATGTATACCTTTCATCTCTAAGGCTTCCGCAAAAATCAAAGGATAGCACAACCAAGTGGCATGTCAACCTAGCAGGCGATTACGAAAGCATAAATTATGCTTTGGTATTTTTTAATAAAAAGTGTTGTATTTATTTATGAAGTCAACTAACTCATGTAAAGAACTATACTGACTATTATATTTAAATGTCAGGGGAGAGCACTTTGCCTACAGTGCTGCCGGTGTAGACAAGACTTTTATATATGTATTATGTGCTCTGTGTAAATCAAAGTAGCGCCATTATGCATATGCACATTTGTAGATACTTATTCCTTATTCATAGACAGAAAAATTGAGAGGAAGCAAGAGGATTCTTGCGGGTAGGTGCACCGAACACGGAAGCTGGCTGTCTTTTATCATATTATGTATTAGTCATTGATCGAACTCTTTGACTTTGTATAGGTACAGAACGTATATTAAATTCACATATTTAATCTGCATATTAATAAATGCGAAAGCAACTCTTTCCATCTGTCTGGTTGTTACATTTTCACGACTAAACCTCTCGTAACGTAATGTATTTTCGCAATAATGTCTTGAGAAAGGACATTGGCGACTCCTTATATTGAATATTTACAAGGAGAGGACGTGGAGAAAGGATTTAAATTTAATTTAAATTTTCAGTGATTGTCGATATTTTGAAAGCGCTATACATATCTACCTACATTAATATTAAAATTAAATTAATGCAGTAGAATTTCGACCATCAGGCGAACCTGGCTATTTCTTGACAATATTATGAGAGCTTAAGATGTAAAATTTTAAACATTGATGTGTATTACCCAAATAAAGCATCGCATTAAATGTGAGATGGAGTGAAATACGGGGCTTGGCACTTCTTATAAAGAAAACACTGTAAACTTTATTACTCAACATTCATTAAAGCTAAAGTTGTAAGGTACTTGAGAAGGCTTGGTACGCAACTATCTACACAATCGCTCATTTTACTAGAAGACTGTCATAACTCAAAAAACGCGATTTTTGAGTTAATGATGCAGAAATATTCGTTTTATGATCCTTCATTATTGTGTAAAAGTTTCGTATTAATATCCTTTATCATGCTGTATAATGCTGAACCCAAAAAAGTAGCAAATTGTCTGAAAAAACGAAGTAGATTTACAGAAAACGAAGCAGAAATTTGGCGAAATGCTCCAAATGATATAGTTAGGTCTTCAATGGGATAATGGGATTTATAGATGGATGTGTAGTGTGACAGAAGCACATAAATGATATTCTATAGTGCATTACATGACACATTTTTTTCCTGATATTTATATTTCGTTGATTTTTTTCGCCATTTTTGATATATTTAGACTCAAATTGATCAATATTGTCTATTTTAAATGATATTTTGAACCATAAATAAACGAAGTAGAAATTAGTTGCTACGTAGCAGATGAACAATAATTAAAAAATGAAGTAGATCTACTACATATGAAGTAAATTATCATCTCTGTCCTGTATACGTTCCGCGTTAGAAGAGAATATGCCGTTATTTCATTTCATATATCCTAAAATTTTTTACTCATAAGAGCGACATATCTCAGTTTGCTACAGTCGTCATCGTGTGTTAGTTGGTTTGCTTTTCTAAAAAAATGACATATTTTGTGTTGTGACATTATTCGTGAAAATGTAATGATATTATTGTAATGTAGATAAATTTCATATAAAGTGAATTATTTCGTGTTGTGACTGATTTGTTGAAATATTTTCCTTGAATCAAACTCCATATAGTGCAACATGTGACGTTCTTGATGAAAAAAATACTTTCGTCAACTGAAGTATTTCTTCTTATGACGTTATTTTTGTAAAAACTATAAATGTTATAAATGTTTAGAAATACATAATACACAATGGCCACCGCACACGGAATGATTTCTACCGGCATAATAAATTGTATACATGAACTCCTTTTCATTGGAGTGCATTTTTTTCTTCATAATGTAAGAATAGAATAGGAACTATTAATTAAATATGAAATAAATGATAAATATTTTAATTCATTCATTTTCTATGGCCCGCTTATGCATTAAGTGGGTCGCGGGTGTAGGTTGCTCAAGTGGACCCTCCATAGCTTCGTCTATGGTTCCGTTATCTAATTTGTCTTCAGTTCGATCAATACCACCTTGAGTTTGAACAGAATACTTCTTTTTCGAAGCACAGCGTGTCCGGCTTCGTTGTTTATCCAATGATATCTATAAGGCGATGTACGACATGTTCAAGTTGATCTTAGTCTTGCAATTTTTCGTACGTCCACGTCCACGTCTTACTCATGAAAGCAAACACTCGACCGAATTTTTCAAGTTTATTCAAATGGGAATAAAACAGTATGATTACACGATAACAGAGTTTTTCTCAAAAACACTGGAGTAATTTTTCTACAGGATTTTCATTGAAAATGGCATGGTTGGCCATACACAAAACAAAGGAGCCTCTGTGCATTCCTTAATTGAGAGGGAACAGAACGAATACTTAAAAGTGGTCCCACTTATACTCCCGAACTATTTTTTTCAATAATCCGATCGGCGAAAAAAATAGGAGATCCATTTATTGTAAAATAGCTTTGTTTTGAGGATTTTTTTGATTTAAAAATGCTGGCAAATGACATTGCTCCGTTAAATATGGTAGAGCTGAAACTTTCACAAGTAAAAATACTTAAAATTTATAGAGAATCACCAAATTAAGTTTTTTACAAATCTGCATACACTAAAGAGCAATTCCATGAGGGTAGGGTACTCAAAAAAAGAAGCAAGCAACAGCGATTACTTTAAGCAAAGCTTTTCATGCCAAACCAGGTTTACCAATAAATAAGAGAGATGAAATCAATAACTTAATTAAAAAAAATATTCCACGTGTTTACAAGCCATATTATGACAATTTTTAAAAATATTTTTATCGGAGTTACGCTGAAGATATTTTCTTGTTATTGAATTATTATTTTCATTAATTAAATACTTGAAGTAAAGGGTGTTTTTCTAGAGGTTTGGTTCTTAAATTGGTGTTATTAATTCTGTCGCGTCTCAAAAAATTAATATTAATTCTAGATTTTTTTATCTAAATTTTGTTTAATTCGAGATTTTTAAATTCGAGATTTTTGCTTTCGAATTTTTTTTTTCGAGATATCGTGGTAAACCCGGTTTTTTGACTATGAACAATCGGAGATTAGACCCATCTTCAATGATTTCATTTAGATTTCGAAATTTTTTTCATAAATCCGCCATAACGATTTTAGCTTTGAATGCTGAAAAAAATTTAGTTTTTACAAATGATCCTTCACAATTTTTTTACGATACCAAATCAACTTCTTAATCTTCACAAAAAAACTAACAAATTACAAAAAGAGAAAAATTAAAATCAAAATCATGAAAATCGGCCTAATTTTGTATACCTACCTATTTTATCGACAAAAACAAGGTGAACGCCTAGTATACATTATACCAAATTTGCTTACATTTTATGATGAGTCCGAACGACTGAATTAAAATGCTTTATCTGGAAAATTATACTCTCTGAATCTATGGAACTCCAACATTGAAGGGCCTACTCTATTGCTTTAAACATAATACAATAGAACAAGTCAAATCGAAAATGAAATGTCAACACTGTCAAACGCGCGTAAAAGCAGAAAGTATATGTCTGCTTGGGCGATGCGTTGAAACTTACTATATTTACTATCTAAAGTCGACATTTACGCCTGAAGTCGGATTTTAGCTTGTATCATATGAACTGAACGCGTTGTTTCTACATAATCTGTTAACGCACGCCGCAGTGAATGAAAAGCTAGGTTTTTGTTGTGAAATTTTCTTCTGTGAGTGAAAATTAAATCTCAACACTCAAGAAGTCAAGAGCATGCGTGCAATGTGCTTCGCAGTGCCCCTGCGCATGACCTATGAAATTTGTTTTCTTAGTTGGTTAGCCGAATGTTAGAATTTGAAGCTTCAAGCTGAATGCATTTTATATTCTTTATTTATTATTACAAATTCTGGATGCATTCGCAGCGTGTGGGTATGAAATTGTATCTTTTAAAGAAGGATTGTAACTGCGTAACTTTTGAAGCAAAAATATGTTTTGTTAATTGTATCTTTTTCGAGTGAATTGTAACTGTGTAACTTTAATTTCTGATTGTATCCACTTTTCCATCCCTGGTTGAAAGATGATTTGTGGTAAATACGTTTTGCCATTTTACGATGAATGAACTCCAGAACAACGAGTGCAAAATGTGCAAACTTATTTTGAAAACCATGGTTCGGTTCGCCCGAAATCAATTTTAAACAGTAATGGCAACAAATTATTATCTATTAAATAAAGCTAATATCATAGACATTTGACGCTCTTCCATTCGTCCCAAAAATAGAAACTCACACAAACGAATGGTTGCGAGAAGCTAGGCCTAGGGTGTCTACCGCCTGTTGCGCCACCTATTTATTTATTTATTTAATATCATAGACATTAATATTAGCTGGAAGTATTTTATTCCATATTGTATTTGTATACCTCTAAAAAAAAACACCCTTTACATTAAGTTCAAAAAATTCAAATCATAAGATTTTGAAAATAAAATGACTAAAGTACACTATTGTTTTTTTTTTTCTCAATAATAACGACATATTCGAACTTATGACACTCCTATGAATATAATTTTTGCAACAATAACGTCACAATTCAAAGTAGAGAATGTTTTCGTTCAGGTAAAAACCATAAACGACTAGTTGTTGTAGATTTACCTTTATGGATATATTAAATATATAAAAGTTCATTAGTTAATTTCGAAATTATAAGATTTCTTCAGATTTCTGCAAGGCGGTAGTCAATTGAAAACTTTAAACACGTTTTCTGCAAAATCGAGTTTTTTGAGTTATGACAGTCTTCAAGTAAATGAGCGACATGTTTTGTAGACTTGGGGGAACCACTGATAGAATTCGACATTCTAGAAATAATTTCAAAGCTGCACTGATTGATTTGATAACGTTGATGTTGTTAATATTTAACCCTCCTAAACTAAGAACTTGGGGTACGTCTTCGCTTTTCACTTTGGCTTTCTTTTTCATGTTGTGTTGAGAACCACTCATGCTATAGAGATGAAATTTAGTGAGATTGACCTTTTTAATGAGCTTGGTAAATGTTTCAAGTTTCAAGTTTTTGGCTTAATTGGTTCCGAAGTTAGAGGGGAGTCGAAAACAGCCTGAGTTTGTTCCTGTAAAAAGGGTAAGTTCCTTTACTGGCTTTGGCTGGGGCATTGCCGTGCCCTTTGATTTTCGTTATTAAACTTTTTACAGATTGTTGGTTTTCTGTTCCAAGACCCTAAAGAAAACTTAAAAGAGCATTGGTGTTCACTTACTTTTGACGCTCACTGTATTTATTACACTTTTGAATAATTAGGTAACAATTTTAATTACCTATACTAGCGGACCCGGCAAACGTTGTTTTCCCTGCTCGTACATTTTCACTGTACGTCTGCGTCTGTTCTATTTAACCGATGTGTCCGGGCTGATTCTGTACTACGTGTGCTTCGACCGATATTTCCTCAGACGTGTGCCCACGAATTGTATTGTCTAGAATCTAGATGTGTATATTTTTTCCCATGACTGTCGAAGAATAACTAAAACACCTTTGGGCTAATAACAAATATTTTCTTAAAATTTGAGTTCAATCAGTTCGGAGTTGTCTTAGATATACGATTTTTTGGTTTTTTTTTTCGTATGGGAGGTGCCACGCCCTTTTGTCCAGCCGTTTAGGAGGAGTTCGATTACAACACACGTGCAGAATAATTGTATATATAAGAGAATCTTGGTTTCTTATCGGCTAAAGGCCGAATATTTTATTTTTGTGATTAATATCGAATGATTAACGAAGTGATACGGAAGCCTATATACTATAGGATGCTTTTGGGACCTAGAAAATACATCAGACCTACTCGACCGCCCATTTTCGAATCGACAGAAGGTTGAATCTAATTCTTGTTAATTGTTAATCGCTATGTGTAATGTGCTGGAATATTTATTGTGAAGGTTTATATAGGCAAAAGTTGCACAAGGACTCTGAGCCTGAGGGCGTCTGATGGTGTTGACCATAGGACGCTTGTGATGCCTATGATCAATTGCCTTCCTAAGTTTGGTTATGTTATGGGCTAATGCCTACAGATAACACCTACGTTCAGCTCCCTAAAAGGTGTTCGCTACATATATGACTGATTTTTTAGTATTTGGCTTTAAAAGATATCTACACGACTGGAACTTATATCATCTGGTGGTGTAGCTTCTTGAAAACTTATTATGTCAAATTGTTGGACATTTTAAATTTGCGCAATATCCTTAAAGCAGAAATCATTTCAAAAAAATATTGACTAAAACTAATACATTTTTTACATCGAAAAGTATTGTAAGTGCCTAATGCCTTCCATGACATGAGTGCATTTATAAATATTTACAAATTCGAGAGAATTTGAGAATTTTTTTTCATCTAAATGAGGCATTAGTCGAAAATAAAATCTCAAATTCACCATCACTCTTTGTTGCCGCAATATTGAATTCAGCAAACAATTGAGCGCAGCATTATTTGCGGTACTAAATTATTCATTTGCCTAAATTTTGTATTTTACCATCGTCCATGAGTGTAAATCCATTCGAAAGCGGCAAAGTTCGAATGCGGATGTAAAATTCACCCTCCTACGTCCCAACTTTGCCACAAAAATTGAACCAAAACTCGATCGATTGCATCATTATGAAACGTTTTCGAATATTTTTGATTTGGTTTTATTTGAAATTCCTATAGGCATGGGGAAGGAGGCTTAGTGTTTGGGGTTTAAACACCCGAACCCGACTACAGCCGGCACAGGACAGTGATACTGGATACACAGTGTAATGCGGTTTTGGTCGAATGGCTTTCGATTCTAAATTAACCCGGTACATACTATGTTTCAGTTGATGAATGGGATATCACGTTGTGGTAGTGTGCTGGCCCAAAATTGGAAGTAGCTTTTACACAAACAAATATAGACATAGGATTCCATTCCAATGAAAGCGGGGAGAGCCTTAATTTGCCAATGAAATTTTCAATTAGATGAAAAGCTTAGGAAATTTTTGTGTATGTTCATTGCGCTTCGGCTTCCGTTGCGTTGATGGGAAATGTGGGAGCGCAAAGCCGGATTTTACGGACTGCCAAACATTTTTGTGACATCATTTTTGGGTATAGACTTATAGAGGCAGCTTCATTAGAAATATATCTACCTACACTACATGTATCTGCGGATGATTCACATATATATAGGTTAGGGGATAAAGTTTC
Organism: Cheilosia scutellata; assembly: GCA_955612985.1. Taxonomy (NCBI): domain Eukaryota; kingdom Metazoa; phylum Arthropoda; class Insecta; order Diptera; family Syrphidae; genus Cheilosia; species Cheilosia scutellata. The sequence goes on from OY015311.1 coordinate 88,467,449, forward strand.
AATTAGTTTTCGGGGAGCACTTTGTCACATCATGGTTCCTGAATTTATAATTTAATGTAACGCTGATGATGCGGGGATGTAGGAATGACTGCATTTAAGGGATGTGTGAGGCCGGTGCGGCTATTTGCATAGTGAATGTTAATTGATTTCTTCTTGTTGACAAAGCGGGCAGATTAAAAATGCAATCTGCTCTGTTGTATGCATCATTTGGAGATTAGCTAAAGAGGCTTATGTGTATGTCAACAAAAAAAAAAAAAAGATAATAAGAGGCTGCACAGGTTGTCTGATATCCTATTTGAAGGGGCGTAAATTTACACATTTCGAAAATTTGTTTGAAATATATAGGTTGGCCATAACATGTCCGGTTTTGACCCGACAATTAAATAATGAAAAATAGACAACTCCCAATAAACGAACCAAACAAATTCAATACCGCTGGGGTCAAGACACCTTGCGGTGGCATAACTTTTCCCAGTCAAAATTATATGAGTACATACTATCTATTTATTTTGAACAACGGGTTCTCCCTAACCTTTCAATTGGAATAAATAAATAATGCCAATCCTGTTAACACGGCCTCAGTATGGCAACATTTCCTATTTTGTAAGCTCTAGTCCATTCATCACCTGTATCATTGTCGCTATCGAAAGGCATATTATTCAAAATGAAAGTCGAACAACACTCCCCTATATTAACGCAGGACGTTTATTACCTCATTCTCTGGACGTATGCACAAGACTCGAACTAGCAAATCCAGAGATCAGCCCTTAACTAATGCGATACATGAGCGTCAATAGCAATTTTACAAAACGACGTGGATTTAATGCACATAAAGCAGTCGGCTTAAGAAGATCCCATAACGTCTTGGTAAATCTAATTGTGTTACTGTCACCCATCATCGTGTAATGAATAGTCACACATGGTCGAAAAATGTCACCACCACCACCCACTTGTGTGGTTTGTTTTGAGGGAGTAACGACACAATTATATACCACGTCCTGATATGCTTTCCTTCAAACTGAACACAGACAGACTGCTGCTTTTTAAGGTGGGCTGTCCCGCCTTCGGCTGCTCTCCATTCCACATAACACTATAGCTTAGAATTCTTAGTTTTCGTCCATCGCTCTTTCTTTGGATAGGACTTAGGACGGTGCATTATAGTACATAGAAAATCCCTGCAGATGTTTCCATGTTTTCTGAGGGCATTTGTGGGTATTGATTCGAAAATGGAACTTGACTAAGTACAAGGAGTCGGTCGTCGGTTTTGTGATCCTGTATTTGCGGATCTGTACTATACATACGGGTGAATTGGATTACTTGACTTGGATAGAAATGGAACATGTAACATGCTGTGCTGTGTGTATATTGCTCATCATCCCGGAGACAGGATGCTACTGGAGTTCTATGAAATTAGAGATTATTACAATGGACACGTTGGGTGTGGGTATATCTTCGGCATGGCCGAATTTTGTGCATTGTCATTTAGTAGTCCCAGACACTGAGTATTTCTATAGTGCATCGGTGGAGAGCGTTTAACTTCCGGATGTTGTCAAATATTGTCCTAAAGACAATATCAAAGCATTTCAGTTGAAGCAAACGCAACGAAGAATACAGCCAGAAGGTGCACTAATGTAATAGAGAAAGGCGACTCTATACGTAGAATAGCTTTGTGAGTCTTTTCTTGTTGGACTTTAGGATACTCTGTAAGATGTGTATATTGGGAACACTAAATTTAATTAAATGGATAAACGCACCAGGATGTGTGCCTGTGGATGCTTTAACATAATTAGAATATTAAATTCAGTCAGAACTCACCGAATACCTCTCGCAAATTGAGTATTTTGTTAACGAATTTCGGGGAATGGTTATTTGAAAAGGATTTCAGTATTGAAGGATATAAAGTGTTCCAAATCAGTTCATACTATTTTATATAAGCGGCTCTTTTCAGATTTGTCAAAAGTGATTCTGAACTGCATATCTGTAATGTACAGTACATGTGCCTTGTCAAGGAATCAATTAGTTGAATCAAATATGAAGACATTGTGGAGTTGCTGTTACCTTAAAATGTGTGAACATTTGATTCATTATTCCTCTAATGCTGAGCTCATATGAGCGATATAGCAATTTGAAGTATGAAGGAAGTATGCATTTCTCGAGAAATGCAGTAAAAACGGCATCCAAATCTGTTCATTGAGTCGCGATCGCGAGATTATCGTAAAGATACAGACAAAAAGCCATTTTGAGGACTTTGTTTTATATGTACTATGTATTTTCGGTCTTAATTTATTTTTTTATTTATATTGATAACTAGCAAATGCCTGCGGCTCCGCCCGCCGGTTTCTTTTCTTTTAAATAAAACTAAGCTTACAAAATATTTTATCGCAATGCCTTTTTGTAAACTATACACGTTATTATTTTAGTGGGCGAAAGTATAAACAACTGCAGCTCACACGCGAACATGCAACATATAGCTGTCCATGTGAAAAACATGGCTGTCGGAGTCCAACTCCAGCAATGGCCGAGTAGTTCCGAAGATAGCCCCTATACCCCCGTTTTCCCTTCCCCCATCCTATCCCAAGTAACCTATACTGTTCCGGAGGATGTAGCCAGTACAATGATGAAAAAATCGCAAAAAAAAAACAAATTTTTCGCACTTGGCCAAATAAGATCTAATTTAAATTTTTTGTATCTCACCCTCTGGATGGACCAGAAAGATGAATGTTAGCTCAAAATACTCGGTGAAGTCTTGCCTAACAATTAAAAGCATATCTTTAATTCACATATATAGATTTATGAGTATAATGGCAAGTTAAGCGTAGTAAGGTCGAAATAGAAAAGTTGGTTTGAAAAGTTTTTCAACCCTTATAGGACGAATTTTGAAAAACGACGAATGAGGCATGTAATAACGTTTGCTTATCTATTAACATACAAACTTTCAAGTTCATACGGCTATCGGTTCGTGAGTTCCCCCTTACTCCCTGCGACTCCTTTACACCTGAGCAATTCTCACCGACCCTACGGACTAAGTTGGCCACACATCTATAAATCAGGAAAAAAAATCATGAAAATCGGACGAATGGTTCTCGACTTATGGAGAAACGAACAGAGGGACGTTGCATTTTATAAGTACATAGTATGGATACAATACAATGCAATTTTGAGAGATTGATTACATTAATTTTCGTCATCAAAGAATTAAGTGCATTATAAACAAGTTTTGAGTTTTATAATTTTTTTTTTACTAAACATCTATTGCATTTATGTTATAGATTCGCTGACTACTCTTAAATTTCTTAAGTCTTGAGGGAGTTTGTTGAGAAATGTCGGGGCGGTATACATCATACATCTTCCATACCATACCATATTCGTTGATGATTGGCCGCTTTACGAACACAGGTTGACGCTTTCTATTGAAGACAGGCAAGCGCAAACAGAGATCCCTTTTATGTCGTTTTCGGTTGGTCGTCCAGAACCGTCCGGAAGAACTCTCCGATTCGGGATGCCAATCGAACAAGCAAATAGATCTTATTTGAATTTGAATTCGATGTATCGTTATATTTGTGAAATTCAAGCGCAATTGCATCATCATCATCACTACTTGATGACGAGGAAGTGCTGAAGACGATAAAATTGAATTACAAACCTCCATCGCAATATCCCTTTTAATATTATTTTTCGAATTAATTAATTTTATTGGATTTAAAATGCAAACTATCAAATGCGATACAAAAAATTTGCATTCAACGATTTTGGCGTTTATAGTGTATGAATGTAAGTAAGTAAGTAAGTAATTGTCTTTATTTGCTTTCATAAATGTTTACAAATGAAAATAACAATGACCTGAGTCGTCTGTAGGTGGTATAGGTATATAATGTATCTATGCATTATTCATTTTAATATATTATGCAAAAATGTATACACAAATTTTTCAATAAGTTAATTAAATTATATTAAATTATTTTAATTAAGAGTTTATCAAATTAAATAAGCCTTATAGGTTAAATTCCTCTAACAGCTCATGCCTGTACCAGAACGCGTTTTTTGTAAAGCTGTAAAGCTTCTCCCAATCTGGATCATTTTCGGCAACCATATCCGTTTCTCCAAAATATTATTTATTATAAAATCTTCGACGAAATTCTGCAAGCATTGGACATCTTGCTAAGAAGTGTCCAATATCTTCCTTTTCCCTTAAATTGCAAAGTGAGCAAGCTTGCCTTTCAAGTGCGCGATACTCGCAGCCATTGAGTCCAGTGAGTCCCGTTCTTACTTTAAATACCCACATTATCTTCTCTTTGGTATTTGTATCAATAAAAACTGAATGCCCTTTATGGTAGTCTAATAGACTGTACAGACCCCTCGAGCTTTCTGCTGCTCTTCTAGAATTTCTTTCGAAGTCCTTGTGGCTCACTATCTCCAAAATCTTCAGTATCCTTTCCCTCCACACATCCGGGTTGATAATTAGGTTTGTCCAGTTTTCGGCATCTGAAGCGCTTAGTTCTTCTGTCCAATGCCTAAACCAATACCTATATTTTTTTTTTTTCAATAATCTTTTTGGATAACAAATAGGGGAGTCTGTTTGTTTCATATTTAAAAAGGGTTTTAAAAATGTATTCCATATGCAATTTGAGTGTATGATGGTGAGTCTCAATTAATCCAGTTTCCAGCAGTATTGCGTAATTTGGGATGAATTGTGGTATAACCTTTTCATCCAGAATCGCTGTAGTTTGTCAATTTCATCGAAATTTGAGTACCCCCATACCTCAGCTGCATAGCAAAAAATTGACCTTATAGCCGCATTAAATAAAGCATATTTCGCCGATAGATTCAACTGTTTACATATTTGCCATTAAGGTGTTCCATACCGAGTTTAAACTATTAATTGCTTTGGCGTATCTTTCCTTCAGTTGTTCTGCAATCGACAGCCTCGGTGTAAATATCATCCCTGGATATTTAAATGACTTCACTGTCTCGATTGCACATCCCTTGTATGTCCATTTTTCCCGTCTTGCTAATCTACCCGACTTTCTGAAGACCATGATTTTGGATTTATCAAGATTAACTTCAAGATTCCACATGGAGCAATACCGTTCGAGCTCATCTATCATATGTTGCAATACTTTGATGTCGTCTGCTAACAATACAATGTCATCTGCATACATTAATAGCCGTATTAGTATACCTCCCACACGTAAGCCTCCACCGATGCTGTCATGCAGGTCATTCAAAAACAGTGCAAATAGAAGTGGGCTTAACAAGCATCCCTGCTTAACTCCCATTTTTGTTTCAAAGTAATTTGATAAGTTCTCTCCATCCCAAGTTGCCGCTTTGGTATCGGTATAAAGTTCTTTTAGCAGTTTTAAGAGTTTTGATGACACACCCATACACGACAGCTTGTAAAATAAGGATCTACGCGGAACGGAGTCGAATGCAGCCTTAAAATCTACAAAGAAAGCGTATATCTACCTTTTTTCCTTCGTGAAACTTTAACTTTATGATGCTTAGAAGGTTGTAAATGTTATCGATCGTCGAATATCCTTTTCTAAATCCAGCTTGGTACTCATTTAATATTATGTTTTTCATTTCCCAATTGGTTAGCCTATTTTTCATTTCTTCTTTTAAATTGCCTTTCTTAAATATAGGAAATATGAGCGATTTTTTAAAATTGTCCTCCACTTTTCCAGAATTTAGCATTGCCGTGAAAATCACAGCGAGTTTATCTACAAAGTTATCCGGCGCATTCTTATAAAATTCATATGGTATTCTGTCTTCGCCTGGTGCTTGGCAGTCGCCGACTGAATTGAGGACAGCTCTGATTTCTCCCAACGTTATGTTATGTATGAATGTATTAGTGCTTCTGGTTTCGATTCTGAATTTCAGAATTCAAATCCAGAAGCAAAATTCTCTTCTTTTCAGTAGAAGAACTGTCATTGAGTGCCAATCGAGCGCTTTCAGAACCGTTCGGATTGCTTCCGGACGATTCTGGATTACCAATCGAAAACGACATTAGAATGTTGATGTGAGGTTCCCATAAAAAGTGACAGTCAATTGTTATGCCCAGATTTTTGTAGGTATCCACAATCTTAATAACTTCTTCGTTTAAATATGCTCATTGCTCAAGGGACATCGAAAAGTCTTCAACACAATTGTAGTCTTCGGGTACTGCGTATATGCATGGCTTTTGTTTTTAAACTATTTATTACCAGACCATTGTCATGACACCATTTGCTTGCTTCATAAAATTCGCCTTGCATTATTCTCAAAATCTCAATGCCTCTTCAAGTGACTGGTGGGATACTACAATGGCAGTGTCATCTGCATATGCATATGGGGTGCTCATTTTAAGACACTTAAGCATTTCATTAGTATACAATATAAATAGCCGAGGACCCAATTTGGACCCCTGAGGAACCCCATATTGTATACCATGTTCACTGCTATGGCACTCCTAGATATTGACCCGAAAGTTGCTTAATGAGAGGTAATCATTCAGCCAGTTAGCCAACCTACCTCTAATTCCCACTCTTTCTACAGCGTAAACAAGTCTATTGTCGTCCAGGGTGTGGAATGCTTTGCTGAAGTCTAAAAGAAATACTAGTATATGGTGGCGCTTACTCAGGCTATTGTTTATTGAGTCAGCAAATTTTCCTAAAAGTTAATTCGTACTTTTTCCTTTTTGGAATTCATACTGGTTCCCGCTTATCAAGCTATGCTTTTTAATGAAGCTCCATAATGTTTCAGCTACTATTTGTTCCATGATTTTCTCTATCGAAGGCAGAATTGTAATAGGACGATAATTACAATAATGGCCTCTTTAAGTTTTTTGGAACAATAATTGCTGATGAAAAATTCAGGTTGATTCGTTATGATTGGTGAAAAGATATCGGCATTTGATTTTAGTTCTATTGTCCTAATACCATCTGCTCCCCGTGATTTTTGGGTATTTAATTGTAATAACAGATTCTCCATAATTCTGTGCAGTCGACGTCTTCCAACATTGATGATGATGGTGATTATATTCCAGTATTTTACTGCGCTTTCCGACTGACCTTCTATATGATTGTTGGGTTAATGTAGCCAAGAAAAATGCGAAGAAACACTAAGGAGACTGTATATAGGACCATCATCATACCAGCTCTGCTCCAGCTCTATGTCCTGTTTACTCGTGGTTAGAACACGCAGAATGAATTGCAAATGCTATGTCCCGAATAGATTTGGATATCAATCCGAAGGGAAAACGTGTAGTACAGGAAGAGCGCGGTTTGGTTGGAAGGCTCAAATTGAAGGAAATTGCAACTTTGAGGGCGCAATTGGAGGGGCTCTAGTCAACAAGGGGCAAAATCAGCAAAGGATCGACCGTTCGGATTAAATTTAACTTTTGCTGTTAATTATTAGAAAAATGTATATACACGGTACGGTCCAAACCACAAGCTCTATATCGAGTATACATATCTAAATAATGCCTCAGTTCCATAAAGCTAAAAAACCATTATACGAGGACATACGAGAATCTACACTCATGTCAGTTTTAATGGTACGCTGCAAGCGCCATGAAAGTTTTGTTGTTCTTATCTGCATTTTTGTTACCATATTTGTGTACGAAAATAAATAAAAAATCTTCGTCTTGACAGTGCCATTGAGGCCAAGAAACCTGTAAAACTTTCTTAATATTCCTTCATACTCTGGAGCTAAATAAAAAAATCCAATCCAACAACACCCAGATAAAACATCAAAACCTTCAAGATAAAACTTGCTGCAAAAGCATCACATTGTTGTCTATACAGCTTCTTACCGTTGTTTGTCAACATATGTACCAGTATCCTATGCATTATGAAAGCGAAATTTCTACTTCAAATTGAAATTCATCAAGATATGCAAATAGAGCCGTTTAGTTCGTGTATTGTTTGCATACACTTGTAGTCTAAAAAAACATCACAGAGATTATTATGGCATTACGTACGTTATAATGGGCATTGATATGGAATGACTACATACAATTTCTTTTTTATTTTGATTTATTATGGTATCTCTGATATTTTGTAGCTTGATGTGTGGAGTGTGTCATTATATTAGTTGGAAGACAGTTCAAAGGCCAGATTGTTGAAACCCTCCCTGTCGAATTTATAAAGCATTGCTCGATTTAGGGTAGGCTTCCAATTCGCTTTATCTACGAAATGTAAATTGGTTAAAAGATTTCCTACCCGCTGCATCATGTAGGTACTGCTGAATGAAAGGAAAATACCGAGCCTGTGTCTATATTAAGCAACCAAATGCTACCATATTTTAGCCTACCATGGGTGACCTTAATGCATATATGTCGGATCAGAAATCGCGGACGTGGAACGTGTCATTGTCGAAATAATGACAATGGTTATTTACTGGTGGAATTTCGTAACACAAAATTCGGCTTGTTTTGGTTAGGGCCTTATTTCCGATTATTTCCTATTGAAGAGTAACGTGGCCGTTTTTTGGAAGTCGAAATAAAAGTTAAATTAACCATTTTTTTGTTCAAAATCGATGCAGAAAGTCATAAGGTATGTTATGCTCGTATAAGAATGATCTTTTGCACTGAGACGATCCAGGAAGGATAATAAAATTCCATATACAGTTGCTCCAGAATAAGTCGTCATTTTACTAACGCACTCACGAAAATTGTTGATCAATCAATATTAACGCAAGGTGAGGCGAAGTCAAAAGTACATACATATTTGGAAGCTCGATCTTTAACTATTCCTAGGTAGTCTACGTAGAATTGGAGAATCCGGGATGTCTTTAAAAATTATCTTTAAACAGATCTTCAATGAAAGGTGGAATTACGACGCGATTAGCGATAGCTCAAAGGGCACTTCTGCGTTGTCAGAGATATGTAACAAGAGAGAAATGCGAAACGGGAAAAACACAGTAAGAAAGGGATATATCAAAGAGCTTTACAGAATATCCAATGAAGTTGACGTCCAGAAAAAGAACAATTAGGCTGTAATATATGCGGACGGCACTATTGCAAAATATCAACGAACCATCAGCTATACTCAATGGAAGGACAATTTGTGTGTTTTGTTTCCGGCAAACAGAGTGCGGAGCAGTAAGCCAATAGTTGTTCGGCATATTGTGCAGATCAGTCAGGAGTATTGCCACCAAACCTGCAACAGCTATAGAAATCTGAGCTGCGATCAATCTTTTCAAGGCAAAAAAAACAAAGCTGCACTTGATGGCATGCCAACTAAGTTAATGAGTTAAGATGCGTGGGCATATTATGAGAGGAAGAGGAACTCGAAAATCAATCGGTTTAAGGATCAATAATAAGAAGTCCAGAATATTGTCCATCGGTCGCTCTACACGTCTGGTCTGAATACTATTCTTATGCAAAATAAATTTAATCGTTCGAATTGTTAAGCTACCTATGGGAAGCTTTGAATCAGCTTTGATACCGGAACGGACCTTAAAATTTAAAATGGAATAATTAAAGATTTTGCTGACATGTCCAGGTTGGAATTTTTTGCCGAATCTCATTTCGCACTAAATTTAAACATTTCGAAAATCGCGTCACGAGAATGTTACAGGCTTTTATTGATGGCTGTCAGCATTGTACATATTTCTAATATTCGCTATATCCAATCATCAAATGTCAACATCACGAAGCAGTGTTGGAGCGGCATCTACAGGTAGCACGTCGTAGAAAACCAAAATCAACATGGAGATCTATACAGTCTCAGCAGATCCTGCAACACAGAGGAAAACGTGACCACAGTGGAAACATGTAGCTACATATGCAGACCGAGGGAAATGACAGAGATTTGTCGCCGCACCTTCTCGCTTCTCGGTGTTGAAGGAATTATTAGGATCATCCATTTTTTTCGATAGGAACTTATGTACTCAAATTAATATAATTACATCTGTTGCTTATACACACTTAAGTATTACCCAAAAACCCACCTTTCTTTTTAAGCAACGTGCTTGCTCATCAATGTCAATATCACAACTTTTAAAAAGTATGTAGTGTATCTATTAGAATATTAAAAAGTAACTGACAGTCATTCTAAAACACAATAATAAAATTCATTGTACATATGTAAGTGTTATGTGCAGTATCGATTTCAAAATTAAATTGCCTTCTTAACCTATACATGTACCTAGCATACACGAGCTATAGATGGATGCGAATTTCCAAAACACACAAAATTAACAGGGCGCATTGAATACCTTCGTCGAGCTGGCAGCATCAGCTTGACGTCTGTCAGTACAATGCAAGCGTAAAATAATCTTTTTTCCATTCCCACATACTATATCGTACACTAACCTCCCCCCACATTCTACACGAATTCCACATACACATGCATTCCCCAGATCCATTCAGGAAACATAGTCAGCAAATCGAGCGAAGAACTGAAAATATTCCTGAAATTTGATCAAACTCAACTCCCATCCACCCACCAGTGGTGGTCCAAGGAGTGTTCATGACGTGTGCGTTTGCTTCCCCCTACCCGGAGTTTTAGACATAACATTCGGATACCTGTCACGTTAGTTAGCAACAGCATAACAAGGTATGAGATTTTCTTTGTATCCCTTACCTCCTATACCACATGCTGGAAGGTGCAGACTGTAGATAATTTTTTTAAATTTAAGGGTTGAAAAGGGGTCTGATACATATCAGATATCCTTCTAAGCATTCTTGGAATGCCGCCTCGGGTACACCGTCTCATATTAGCCGGATGTATAGAAAATGTTTGTATTGTCTTGGACGAAAGTGATAAGGAGGTATCCTTAATATTGTGTACACGCACGTGGATGGTCACGCCTGTTAAAACTGATGGCAGTCTTTATTCTTGGCCACCAGTCACCCACAGACCTAACATACAAGATTCAGAAATGACCATAAGGGAGGGAGGCAGTAGCACTGTAGCACGACGACCGACGTCTCATATAAATATCTCAGGGTTGCGGAACAAGAATGTTTGAGACCGGGCCACCGATGTGGGATAAAATAATGCAGTCGTGGTAAATTATTCAGACCTGGTAGATATATTTGGTTGCTGGTACGGTGACCAGAAGAAGTCCAAAAAACAGAAGAAACACGAAAAGCTAAGAGGGAGGCATAGATTTGGACGAGGATTTTACATTAATTCCTGATGTTCAGGAACCGATTTGAAGACGCAGAAGCATTTTTCTCCTCCCCCATATGCAGACCGAAAGGAAAAGGAAGGGATGAAGCTGTTGCTACTGCTGTTGGAATTTTACGGAACAAATCAATGGGATTTGTTTTGGGTTATGTGTTTTGAATTTATATTGCCACTTTTTGTTGCCAATATTGATGTGGCATATGGGTGTGGGTGACAGGGTACGTTATTTGTTCTAGTTCTTTTCCGAAGAGCGTGCTGTGTTAGAAGTATGTTGGCATTAGCACGGGATTGAAGAGGATAAAGATTTTCAGCCGAACGAAGGTCGTTTTATTTGTCAGCCTTCTTGAAGAGGGTGCTACCGATGCTCTTGCTTTTCTTTTTTTTTCTCTTGATGGAATGTGTGTATCATGGTCGTTTGTATTTCTTGTTGCTGTTTATGCATACAGATAATTGGAAGGAATGTTCTTGTTGTGGGAGACAGTTAACAAATTTTGTTGAAGACTAACTATGGACAAGGAGAGGTAGGTATAGATATTGTAGCGCATGTAACTATAGTTTGACATGAACAGCGTATAATAAGTCTGTTATAGGAATGAAAGTTGGAAATTCGTTTGTGTTTATGTCTTAGCTCTTATGAGTGTCGATAAATATGGTCTACAATGAGTGGTGCCACGCCCATTTCAATAAAAGAGTTTTAATAAATGTCAAGACGACAACGCACAGAGGTTGGTCTTCTTCTCCGTACTAATCAGCAGTTGGCGAACTTGTACTCATCGCTCAGTGGCGCAAGTGGTAGCCACTTGGTCAATTGACAAATCGAAATGCAAGGTTCATTTCCTGACAGTGGAAAGCAGAAGTGTCTTCCCAAGTGGATTATATACGCAGACTTGACTGTCAGAATTCAAACTAAGTATTCAAACACTATATTCACTTAAAAGGAGTCTTATGATGAATTAGTGGTGTAGTTCGAAATAGCTATCATTCCTACCAAAAAATAATTCATAGACTGAAATTCGACAAAAATTTCCCAACAGAAATTGTCAGGGTCAATTCCAACTAGCGAGAGTCGTTGTTAGATACTCGTCGCTGTTGACATCTGTCATTTGAAAAGGAAAACACGGAAACAAAAATCTCCTACGTAATTAATGAAAAAGCAAACATAAAAAGTGGAAATATTTATAAAAAAAATTGAAAAAGTGCAATCTAAGAGGCCAGCTCTTCAATTAAAGTGGTTACTCAGAGTAAGTCGTAGCATTTAAGATACATATCTGATGAAAAAAAAAAATCTCTTGCAAAGATAACCCCACTTAATGAATAAAAGAGGCGTATCAGAAATTTCTCCAGAACATCATAGGAACGAAAAACGTCGCCCAAGTTTCGGTGATAATAGAAGCAAAGTCGAAATGGACAAATTTACTGGCATCAGCCTTGAAACAATGAAAAAATTGCTCGATGAGAAAAACAAAGAATTGGTTCAGGAACTACCGTCAAAGTCCGACTTCCAGCTTCTATGTGCAGAAATATCTGGCTTAAAGATTCGTCACAATGAAATCGCGGAAAGAGTTGTACAACTAGAACAGCGAAATAAATTATTAGAAACTCAGTTGGATAAGCTCATGCAGAAAAACACAGAGTCCAACATTGTGGTACACTTACCTGTTGAGCCTAACACCGACATGAGGGAAAAAGCTAAATCCATTTGCACCGGACTGCTGGACAATAACGAAGGAACCAACATTGTGGAATCTGCGTACAGCATCAATAGTAAAGCTGCACACTTTTCTACGGTAATCGTAAAAATGAGATCACGAGATTATGCTTGGAACGTACTGCGCAAAGCCAACAAACTGAAAGGAACCAAAATAAGTATACACAAAGATCTACCATTAAACGTGCGGCAAAAAAGGGCGAAGCTGGTACCAATCCTGCAATCCATACGCAGAAAAAATCCCGATGTGAAAATTGTCTTGAGAGAAGATAAATTGCACGTCGCGGAAAAAGTATTTACGTGGGATTTCCCGGAAGGGTTGAAATGCGGCGAAAAATGTGGTTTTGAAGCTTTAAGAAATATGTTTGGAGACATTTTACAACCGAAACAATTTATGAATGAGCTTGTAAAAAACAACATGGTGGTGCATGTGAAACGTCAAATGCGAGTACGTCAAAAAATGTCAATGCTGCCAACGATATCAATAGAGATGTGATTGCTGAAAATCGTTTGGGTGGACACACAAGTACATCTTCACGCGAAGCATGAGACGTAGAGGTCTACCAGAACATAAATAATATTAAATTAAGTATTTTAAGTTATAACGTAGCTGGTTTGAAAAATAAATTATTATTTACAAACTTCTTTAATTATGTCAACAAATTCGATATCTTTGTATTGTTCGAAACCCATGTATTAGGAAATGAAGAGAAGATATTTAAGAACATGTTTTTGAAATACGAACTGAAATGGATACCTGCAGTTAAATCGGCAATATTTGGAAGAGGAAGTGGAGGGGAATTGTATGGCTATCGGAAAGGTCTTACTTACGTAGATGTTAATTTTAAAAAAGTAGAAGAATCATACGTCCTCGATGTAAAAACGTGTAACAGCATCCTGTTTATAGTCCCCATTTATCTAAACGTTAGCCACTGGCAACGCGATTATGAAAATCTTAAAGAAGTACTGCAGAACTTAAGTGAAACTAATTTGATGCTCATTGGTGATTTCAATGGCCGGCTAGGACTTTCTCAAAATAATTTTGTGAGCGGTTACAAAACTTCCATCCTGCGAGTAAATCGCACTTCAAAAGATAAAATCTGTGATCATAAGGGCAGAAAGGTACTTGATCTTGCGGATGCGTATGACTGTAGCATTCTAAATGGGAGCTGTGAAGGCGATTATTGCGGAGAGTACACATTCATCCGAGGAAAAGCATGTTCAGTAATTGACTACTGCTGCATCTCTGGAAGTTGGAACCTGCTCCTTAGCGACTTTCGAATAGGAATGGAGACTTTTTCGGACCATATGCCACTCGAAGTTAATTGTTTAGTATCTGAAACTACGAACGAGACGAACATAAGGCAATTAGGACTCCTACCAAAACTAGTCTGGAATGACCGGACACGAAATGTGTATCGTAGTAATTTAAATGCTGAACTTGAGCGACTACTCATAGCGGATATTTTGCCAGATGTTGATACCCTTACGAGTATTATTAAAAACGCGGTTCCGAGCTTATCAACAAGAAAAAAGCACATATCAAAACAAAAATGGTTTGATTATGAGTGTCTGAGAGCCAGGAATAATTCGTTCTCACTACTTAAACTCTTTAGGGAATATAATACAAGTATCTTTAAAACACTTTATGGTGAAGCAAATAAGGTTTTTAAACGTCTTTGTTACGAAAAAAAGAAGGTATTTGAACAGCAGCGTATTGCTATTATAAACAACTCTACATCCTCAGCAGAATTTTGGAAAGCTGTAAAACATATAAATGGACGAATGAATTGCATCGCCACGTCGCTTAAAGCAACACAGCTAAGGGACCACTTTATTAATTTACTTAATTCACCACAGATGTCACCACCGTTCCAATACGCAGATCCATTGATTATAGATGAATTTCTAGATAACCCGTTCTCAATAGAAGAAGTTAAAGAAGCCATTGATAAGGCTAAGAATAGAAAGGCCCCCGGAGATGACAGAATCCCATACGAGTTTTATAAAAACTGCACAGATGAATTTATGTTTGCACTCGTTGCGGAATACAATAGAATTTTTGAATCCGCAAACATTCCACAAAGCTTTAAAAAAGCAATTATCTATCCACTGCACAAAAAGGGTGACTATGATGATCCTACAAACTACAGAGGAATCTCTTTTCTAAATACCTCTGCCAAGTTATTTGCTGCGCTTATATATAATAGACTTACCTATTGGGTTCAAGATAAAAAAGTTTTACACGAGTCTCAGGCCGGATTTAGAAAGACCTACTCAACAATCGATCAAGTGTTCGCATTGCTTAATATTGCGGAGATATATAAACAGAAACATAAGAAACTATATGCCTTTTTCGTCGACTTCCGAGCGGCCTTCGACACTATAGCACGCGAAGCTCTGTTTTACAAATTGTATAATATTGGTTTTTCAACGAAAATAATCAACATACTAAGAGCAATGTATGCAAATAACGTGGCGTATGTTTGGGATGGAGAATCAATTTCTGGAGAATTTACGACGACGATGGGTGTGAAGCAAGGATGTATTTTGAGTGCGTTACTGTTTATCCTGTTCATTAATGACATATCAGATGCGGTAAAGGGTGGAGTCGAGTTTGGCAACATAAAAATTCCGGTTCTGAAATATGCAGATGATATAGTTTTTTTGTCCGATACTGTAGATGGTTTGCAACTTATGATGAATAGGCTCAGCACATACTGCAAACACTGGAACCTAAGCGTGAACCTGAATAAGTCGAAGGTAATGGTGTTCAGAGGTGGCGGTGGCAGATATACTCAAAGTGAAAGGTGGATGTATCAAGGAGAAATGGTGGAAGTTGTTCGTGAGTACAAATACCTTGGAATTTTAGTATCCTCAAACTTGAATATGAAGAAGCATCTAGAGGCCAAACTTTCTGAAGCCAAACGAGCAATCTCGTCGGTATGGGGACACTGCATCAACAATAAGTATATAAACCATAGCTCGAAGCAGAAACTCTTTCGCACAACCGCAGCCTCAGTTCTTTTGTATGGAGCGCAGGTATGGGGATACTGTTCCAATGTTGAAGTTGAGAAGTTTCTTCGGTATTTCTTAAAGAGAATGTTCCGTTTACCGAGTGCTACGCCTAATTACATGCTACATCTGGAGACTGGTGTACCGCCTATGTTTTTGGAGACACTGAGACTACATTTTGAGTACATAGTAAAAGTTATGGGTATGAGTGATGACAGGCTTCCAAAAGTTGTGCTCAATAGTGTACTACGAAACAAAGCAAGTTTCATTCAAGAATGGGAGCGCCTTGCAGCAGACTGTGGAACGAGCATACGGATAACACCCGATGAGCAACCCGAACATCTAAGAACACAACTCAACATCCTATTGGAAAAAGTAGGTCGAAAGATGTATGATCGTTTTATAGCAGATGCACAGTCATCTCAGTATAGGACATACTACAGTAAGCTGAAATATCAACTGGCAGAAACAACGTATTTTCTGAACAGCAATTCAGTAGAGAAGATAAGTTTACTTTTTAAAATCAGAGGAGAGTTACTGAACCTGAATTTTATTCCACACCGCCCAGAACTACCTATCTTGTGCAATCTTTGTAACATGAAGATACGAGAAGATATATTTCATTTTCTTGCAATATGCCCAATTTTAAAGGAAATACGTTTAAGATTTTTTAATTCATATACCTTAGAAATAGTTGAAGCAATTCAAATTTTAAATGGAGAACGAGGATGGGATTTACTCTACAA
Source organism: Cheilosia scutellata (assembly GCA_955612985.1). Classification (NCBI taxonomy): domain Eukaryota; kingdom Metazoa; phylum Arthropoda; class Insecta; order Diptera; family Syrphidae; genus Cheilosia; species Cheilosia scutellata. The sequence goes on from OY015311.1 coordinate 88,484,032, forward strand.
CTACTGCATAAATGCGCTGCGTTATAGAAAATGTATAGTTGAAGAAGATTTTTAAAGTTTACGCTATTTTGTCAATCTGGTAGACGGCCATAGGCCAAACCATAGTAGACTTAAGTATATTATATTTATTTATTTCTTTTTTCGAAGAATGTATTGAATTAAAGATGAAAATAAAAGTCATAATAAACTAACTAACTACTCGTCGCTGCCACCCTCAAAAATTAATTGTATGCACGGATAACCGAAGCTGGCGGCATGTTTGACTATTATAGTTAATGCTTCGGACACAATGTATCTTTTTTTTTTTTTTGTTAAATCCGCCATACATTTTCAGCTGCTCCGTGTCAATTGAAATATTCCATTTAACGCGCACGTCGCTGTTCTCGGCGTATTGTTGAAATGATTCCTTTTGTTATGGCCTTCATCTCATCTTCTATGCCCGCCAACCATCATTAACGCAGTTCGTACGACAACGATGTTCCTTCAGGACATCATTAACGGTAACATAGAGCTTTATAACAATATCACAGTATGTATTGAACATTTCCCACAACACGACATCGGCAGAGAGAAATGAAAACTTTCTGACGCTCCCACATTTTGCACATGACATGATTTGGCTAAAGGCAATTTTACTGCCTAACTGGGATTTATCCTTTGATATTTAGGTATCAGTATAGGTATTTCTATAAATTGTTTTGTTTCCTTTTTGAGTGATTTGTAGGTGCATTTGTAAGAAAGAAGCGACTGCAATTATATGCAATAGTATATACTGAAGATAAATAGGTAGATATGGTATTCGCAAATTGACGGGACTATGGTTGTCGCCCCTTCAAAGCGGGAGATGAAATTTATAATTTATATGCAAAAAATACTTTGCCGCAACAAGATAAAGGGCTCCAAATAGAAAATACATGTCACTTGTGACAAAATAATGAATTTCAAATGCCACACAACATCGTTGAGGTTGAATGCACTTCGTTTAAGAGCTGTATCCTGTGTAGACCTAGATGTTTGTACTCTTATGGAAACCATCAGAAGGGATAGATGATGTTTGTCCTTTTTAATCTACCGAGCACCGACTACAGACCGGTCTCGTCAAACGATGACTATTTGGTTTCACATTATAGAATAATGTTGTTGTCCTATTTCTGCGCCGCACTGTCGACTTTGATTATTTTGTGGAAATGATGTGGGATACAGATATCTTTATCTAAATCGGAGGTCCTTTCATGATTATCATATTTTTTCCGAATAGGAAATTAAAGGATATTGGTATACATGTGTGTGGAAATTACGAAAATATTTGCATTTCCGCATCGGAACTGGTGTCGATAATGGCCTATACTGTATCGTGAGTTGTAAGAGAAGAGCTTGTTGGTAGGTCAAACAAGAGTACTAATACATTATTGACCGATTTTGATCTAAGCAGGATTACCTTATGACGAAGAAGAATGCAAACTGAAATATTGGGAATGAAAATAGACAACTTTCGGTATGTACTAAAAGAATGATAACATTTTCGGTAAAAATGTAGTCATCGAGATTTTAATCAGTAGGTATCTGAAACGAATGGATGTCTTACTTTACTTTAACTAAGGTGTTCAAATTAAATATCAATAATTCTAATTCCTGCTTCCGCAGTATACATGATATTCCTCCGCAACGCTGTAGGTATACAATTAAATTTATAGAGCGTCTATCTTGGGAAGATATCAAATTGCTTGTTATTTGTAATTAATTACGTTCTGACCAAGGATAACGTCGTATTATTTGTTCCAAGGTAAACCATCCCTTACTTGGCGATACACTAATTAAATTTCTAAAGTCTTTTTCTAACCACCCTTTTGACGACAAATGACAAAACATCCAATCTTTCTCTCTTACCAGTGGCGAAAATCTAATTCCGTGATACTTAATTTAAAACTTTGTCAAAGAGTGACTGTGTAGCTACCTGAGTCCTGAGTGTTGACCTTGCGCTGTCTTCATAATTTGAAACAGAGAAAAAGCGACGAAGAAACGATATCAACGTCAAAAAAATATCATATAGCTATACTGCGTGTCGATTAATAAATAAGCTTCCGCAGCATTGTGCAGAATGTTGAACTAATAATAATGGCGGAATGTGCAGAATAAGGAGATAACTGATTAAGAGAGCTGGAGCCCTGGAGCTCTATTTTGTTCCGAAGGGCGGTTTATTAATTGTGCAAGCATTTTGAATGTACTATTTTTAAAAAGTAGCAAATTTGTTAGAGCACCCTATAAGGTTAGTTAATAAAACGAGTGAACAGGCTGAACTCGAATGGAGTCAACATATGGCAATACCAAATGGTCAGTATTCATTCGGTCCCGATTTTCTCAACTTATAAGCTCGAGTTTTGATTACGAAGAAATCATTAGCAACACTATGAAATTGACTGGCTGAATGGGTCTCAGAACTCAGAAGTCTAACATGAGCCCCTCAGAAGAAGGACGGACGGGAGATGAATTCATGAGAATGAATCAACGATGCCTTCAATTGACTGGTTGGCTGAGTTCAGTATTTTTCAATAGTGACCAGTGTGCTGAAAAAGAAATGATGGCGAAGGAACCCCTTTGAACCGGTGAGGTACCACCACATCATGCTATAGGCTCCGTGAAGAAGTCTTGACTACGTTTCGGAGTTTGGCAGATGGGCCGGTGGAAAACTGAGATAAAGAATTCCGGAGGTAAACTAGTCTCCCATTCGGATCTCCGGGGGGACTATCTCAGGACGTTCAACATGCAAATAATCACCTACAGGACTTGCAACACGACAGACAACAACGAACACAAAGACAAAAGAGACAAAACACGGACACTAACAGAAGAAAGTTAGCAACAGATTTCTGCAACATTCGAGGTCTAGGATTCAACAATGTCAACGTCAGCTGCGTGCACCAGCATCTGCAAGAAAAAAAGACAGACGTCCTAGTTTTAACAGAGACTCAAATAAACTCAAACACTGACTTCACGTATCTTCGTTGTCCAGGATAGGAACTACTTCCTCGTTTTCGATATAAGGGGGGACTATGTGTGTTTACCCGAGCAGATCTGGCGTGTGAAAGAAAAGAAGAGATGGAACCTGCGGATCTCGACATAATATGGCTAAAGGTCGTCCTACAAAGTTGTACCAAATTCGTTTGCTGCCTGTACAGCTCACCAAACGATAACGAACCATCTAAATTATTTCGTCATTTATCCGATAGGATAGACTGGATACAAATTCATCACCCAACCGCTGAAGTTATTATACTTGGTGACTTCAATGCCCATAACATGGATTGGCTACGATATTCTAACCGAACGGACGAGGCAGGGAAACAAACTGAAGACTTCGCCATTTGCTGCAATCTCACTCATCTCGTTGATGAGCCCACGCGAATTCCAGACAATCCAACAAATTAGCTTCAAATAAACCCTGGTTTAACAAAGAATTCAAGCGAGTTACTGCAGCGAAAAACAAGGCTTTCCGTGAATGGCGGTCAAACCCTTCGGAGCAAAAAAGATCTGAATTTATAATCCTTCGAAATAGATGCAACCTAATTATTGAATCGGCGAAGACAACTTACAGCGAAAGAGTCACTAACAAAGTGATTGGATGTCCAATCCATCCCAAGGACTCAATGCACCTTCTAGGAGTCACAGCCAAATTCAGAAATCACATGGCAGGACCACATATCCTATATCGCAAGATCGGCGTCCGCTAAGTTGAGCTATATACCTATTTAAGGCAAAGAGGTACTTTAGCCCCAAGCAACTTCTCCTTCCTTACAAAGCACAGGTTAGACCAGGCCTGGAATATTTTTCCCATATATGGAGCTCGGCCCCAAAACATTCACTTAACCTACTTGACAGCATACAGAGACGAGCAGTTCGACTTATTGGAGACCCTACACTCACATCGAATCTACAACCGTTGGTGCACAGAAGACAAGTCGCTGACCTATGCTTGTTCTATAGGTACTTCCATGGTAGATGTTCTGAGGAACTCAAAGACATTATCCCTCGAAATGCAAATTTTGGGCGCGCCCTCAAGTCAGGCTGCTAATGCTCATGACTATACAGTACACTTGACAACCGCGAGGATATAAACTTTCCAAAACTCCTTGTGTTACAGGACAAGCAAACTTTGGAACTCGATTCGGGGGGATATTATTTCCAGAAGTATACAATTTGCAGCAATTTAAGTGCAGAACTACCATACATTTGCAAGCATCTCGGGGCGCTGTTGAAGCGTTATAGGTTCGCCTTTCCCGGGAGAAGTATTAAAAACAAAAATAATGTCCTCTTTTCCATTGGCAATACGCAATAATATATTTCCATACATAGACGGAATGAGGAAACGATTGAAGAAATAAATAAAACGAACTACCAAAGATATTACCTATCGTTGTTTGATAAAATTCCAAATTGCGCCTTTGCAAAAGCCATTCAAGCCTTAATATGTTTAGTTGAAATAAGAGGCATTTCCGCAATTCAAATACAGTTCACTTTTTATAAATCCCTCTGCTGAAAAAAGAATATTTTTGATCAATTGAACAATTGCCTGGTCTTTATGTTTGGTGGTGAGCACACATTTTTTTTTTTGTAATTGTGCTCACTGAATCCCCTTTGTTAAAATCCCTAATATTTTTTTCTTAAATTTATTCCTTTGGTTTCGATTTAGAGCCATCTAAACAATTTAAAGAATCTTACGACAAATGTAAGGAACCGAACTCCTTGTGTGGCTAATTACATAATAATATTCAGGAATACATCACCGATGTACTATAAGTATGTATGTAACTGTCAGACAGATAATCCACCTAATTTTTCAACCTGTCGTTTCTCCGTGCCTATACCTAATTTTGAATTAATGCCCAACGAGTCATAAGAATCATTAACTTCAAAAAGACAGAAATCTGTTGAATCCACTGCTAAAGTAGCTCCACTGGAAAAACAAAATATGAGCACATGAAAGACGTCTGCGCAATTATTTTTCCGTCATTCTATGTACTGCATTTCCGATAAGGGAATACCTACTACCTACCAATACATTTATGTTGGTATATTGGTTAACTTCATAACTACATGCTCAAATCTAATTCATCAATCAATTAAATTAATTTGATGAACGATTACAATATTTGCTCATCCCTTGCCATCATTGATGGGTTATTTCGTCCCACAGGAGTTATCACATGGCATACCCATATTATAGACAGATTCATTTATGTACAAACCCGGGAATGTATAGATTGGAAATTGCTTTATGCCCACTTTCCGTTTCGTGATGACCCTTAAGGATGTGATACGGATGTGGATGCGAATTTCAACGCCGCACATATACAAGAACTTGTTTAGGCAGGTATTGATGAAGGGCATCGAAACAGAGCTTGAGGCGTTTTCAAGAGAATGAGAGTGGCGGCCAAAATGAATGGATACCATGTGCTATATTAAGTGGCATTAGCATTAATTATTTCAAAGGCTGACAAGTGACAATAAATAATTGGTTTGGAGATTTTCCGCAGGATTAAGTTATTGAAAGGATGTGCGGTGTCTCAACGTGTGGTCATCCCCTAAATGACAAGCTGTAGATATACCTACACTTGAACGAGATAAACATAATGGAGAAGGAAATTGTTTTGCAGAAGCACCGAATTGGTCAGAGTTTCCTCAATGAAATTGATGTGCGGTAACAAGTGGTCAAGACAATCTGTAATTCTTGTGCCTAAAGTAACAGCACAGTATGTGATTGATGGTTAAGTGTGGTTTCGAAAAATGTATACAGGTATCCGTTCCAAGAACTTTATATTATTTAAATAAGCTCCACTAAGGATTTTCAATACTCAAACATAGCAACTAATAATTGTGTTAGGAGGAAGTTGGAGTATCAAACATTCGTAAAATATTTCATAACGTTTTAATTTAGAACAAGCTCCTGAAACAATCTGAAATTTGAATATCCGGGTCCTTGCGCAGCAAGACCATCTCCGGTATTTACTGATCACACCAAAAATATAAATGTAAAAGAAGAGCCAAGTTCTGTTATATAGAACAAAAAGTGTGTAATTCGTCAGCTACGAAAAGTAATGAGATCTAAATGTACGCCAAGTTCTTAGTTTAAGAAGGTTAAACAATTGGTAGGTCACCGGTCAAGTTTTCGAACTCTTATAATATTGTACGATATAATAAAGTTATAAACGAAAAACTTGCCAAGTAAACCTACCAATTGTTTAAATGTTACCTTCTTAAACTAAGAACTTGGCGTACATTTAGATCTCATTACTTTTCGTGGCTGACGAATTACACACTTTTTGTTCTATATAACAGAACTTGGCTCTTCTTTTACATTTATGTTTTTGGTGTGATTTCACTACTTTTTGCGAAGTTTTTCTTTATTCGATTTCTCAACAACGTTGAACGTCTTTATTTTCTAATACCTATGCCAACAGACACTGGCTACCACTACCACTACCGTCACTTTGGTTTTCTTTCTAATAAACTATTCACAAAAATATCAATCAGCAGGTAGATTAATATCTATTCATATGGCCAGATTCCACGCCCCTTAAATAGAAAATTTTTAATTTTTGATATTTCTCCTTTGGTACAATGCAAGTCTTGTCGCTCTACCAAATTTCAACGTTCTACGGTAATGGGAACTGACCAAATAAATAATGACCGATTTTCAAAAGTGGGCGGATACCATACCTCCTGAATAGAGAATATAAAATTTTAGATTTTTTTCTTTCTGTACACTGCAAGTCCTACCGCTCCACCAAATTTCAACATTCTACGGCACTGGTATGTGGCCCAAATAAATAATGACTGATTTTCAAAAGTGGGCGGATACCACGCTTTCTAAATGGAGAATAATACATTTTTAATTTTTTTCTTTCTGTACACTGCAAGTCCTACCGCTCTACCAAATTTCAACATTCTACGGCAATGGGAAGTGGCCCAAATAAATAATAACCGATTTTCCAAAGTGGGCGGATACCACGCCTCCTGAATGGAAAATCTCAAGTTTTGGACTTTTCCCAGTGTATGCACCACAGGATCTAGCATTCTGCCAAATTTCATGATTCTAGGATGGCCGAAAGTGCTTCATAATTTTGATGATCATCAAGTGAGTGAGTGAGTGATTGAGTCAGTTACGGTTTTTGCGATTTTTGAAGTCCTGTATGTTGAGAACCAATAATGCTATGGAGATGAAATTTGGTGAGGTGGACCTTTTTCATGAGCTTGGTAAATGTTTCAAGTTTGAACTTATTGGCTTAACTGGTTCCGAAGTTAGAGGGGGGTCGAAAACAGCCTGAGTTTGTTCCTGTAAAAAGGGGAAGTGCCTTTACTAGAGAACTCGGCTGATCAGAGAAAACTGAATTCATATTCATTCATAACTTTTAAACAAAATTAAAAAAAAAAAACGCTTTTATGCCGTCGTAGGCCGTTTGGGAACCCAAACCCACCACAAACATTCGTTTGAGAGAGTTTTTATTCTGACTGTTTATGGAAAGGACCTACTATTGTATGGCTACATGAAATTTGGCCCCAATGAATAATGGCCCCAAACTAAGAATGAAAAATCACCCCAAAATTGGGTCATAATGAACTAATACCCCAATTTCAAATATGAAATAAGGCCCCACTGCGATGAAATAAGGCCCCAAATCTGACAGTAAACCCAAGCATGGGGGTTGCAGGGGGGACAGCATGCCCCCACATACGTTTTCGTTCTTTTGGGGTATTATTTCATAATGAAATTTTACCCCAAACTGAAAAATGAAAAAAGGCCCAAAAAAATGAATTGTCACCCCAATTCGCAGAATTTTACGCAATTTTTTGTTGTTGTTGGGTTGCTTTCATGTAAATGTTTGGGGTGATTTTTCATTTTCAGTTTGGGGCCATTTTTCATTGGGGCCAAATTTCCTCTAGCCCTATTGTATACTTAGTCTAAACCGCTGAATTCAGAAACTCGAGAATCAAGATCCATCACTCAGTAGTCCAGCACACTGACACTCACCACTGAGCCGTTGTGTTTGTGTCCACATTTGTCTATACCTACACCCCGCATTTCGTTCTCCCTGTAACTTTCGTCCCAAGAACATTCTTCGTTGCAATTCTTATGGAATGAAACCGAGTAATTCTAACTTTCTCAAAATAATTGTAGCATGCTAACGCTAAGGTATAGCTATAATATTATATAAGTGGATTATTCGTTCGACCTTTTTGCAGATCCAATTGGTCCAGCTGCATATTTATAAGGCACTTCCATATTTAGCAGAAAGTTTTCTGTACGGCCGGCGCGCGCGGCGCGCGGCAGAAACAATGAACATTCTATGGAAACATAATGGGTGGTATGCATAAAAAAAGTATTTACTTCAAGTAAAAGGTTTAAGTAAATACTGAAAGGTAGAAGTGGAAGTAGTAGTAGAATTTGAAGTAGAAGCTCCGATTTTCAGTATTTACTTCGTTTCATTTACTGAGGAAAAAAAAGTTTTTACTTGATTGCAAATACTTTAAGTAAATACTGAATTTATTCAAGTAAAAAGGTACTTAGAATTCGCCGGATATCATAGTAAATACTTATTTTTTTAGTAGATGCTATGAAATTTTCAAGTTGGTCGATAGCAACTTGAAAAATTTCCAGTATTTACTGCAGAAAAACAAGCACATACTAGTTTTTCTGCATTCCAAAAAAGTATTTACTACAAAAATGCATGCGAAGAGAAGTAAATGCTTTTACTTGAAGTAAATATGCACCTAATCTTAGTGTTTACTTCATTTTATGCATGCCAAAAATAGTTTTTAATTAGAAAATCCTCAGTAAAAGCATTTACTGTCTTTTATGCATACCACCCAAATGTCACATGTCAAATTAAGTAAAAGCAGTGAAAACTAAGAATTAAACAGGTTTTAAACCGGATCGCAAGGTATTGGAGATAGCGAAGGATTACTATTTATATTCACCAGAAGCGCAAGGAATAGCAGCTAAATTAGCATCATCTATATATAAAAATGAAAATTCCGACTGACTCATCATCAACGCCCAATCTAAACCCTTTGCTCTAGAAAGCTGAAATTTTGCACAGAGGTTTCCTTTATCTATATATATAAAAATCATGGTCAATTGTGTTTGTCGATAATGTTCTCTGTAATGCGTGAACCGATTTTGATTCTGGAAATTTCCCATGAAAGGTGACGTTGATACCATGGTTTATAAGTTCATACGGTCTTTGTAGGTGTATTGGTTCATGAGTTATAGGGGCGTGGCAGCTCCCATACAAAAAATGCATTCAAAATCTTATTCCTCGAAAACCACTGAATCGATTGAATTCAAATTTACATACAATCTTAGGTATCGGCCCAGGAGTATTCCCGTGAAGATTGGTCAAAATTGGACAAAGGGGCGTGGCACCGCCCATACAAAAAAAAACAATCAAAATCTTATATCTCGAAAACCACCGAATCGATTGAGCTCAATCTTACAGATAAATCTTAGGTATTGGCCCCGGAGTATTTCTGTGAATATTGATAAAAAATTAGACAAAGAGGCGTGGCACCGCCCATACAAAAAAAGAATCAAAATCTTATATCTGGAAAACCACCGAATCGATTGAGTTTAAATTTACAGATAATCTTAGGTATTGGTCCAGGAGTATTCCTGTGAAGATTGGTCAAAATTGGACAAAGGCAAAATAAAAACAAGTAAAAGTGTTATCATCGGTCTGGCCGATGCTTTGATATCCTCCACTGCATAAAAGTCAAGCAAAATGTTTGCCATGCGAGTTAGTACGTACTGTACACGCATGTGTCTAATGTGGGTATTGTATGGGAGGTACCAGAACTACTTGACCGACATAGACAATTTTCAATACGAACCTGACGACGATAAAAAGAAGTCCTCTCACAAAATTGTTTTCACCTATGTCGATTCCTTTGGACACTATCGTGTTTTCAACAGACGGACAGACAGACGGACATGGCTAAATCGATTCAGAATGTGATCCTGATTCAGAATATATATACTTTATGGGGTCTCCGGTGACTCCTTCTTGGCGTTACAAATGTAATGGCAAAGTGAATATACCTTCCTGTGGAGGGTATAAAAAAACATTGCAAACTCTATTCTGTCAATCATGGGAACCAAAATTTGTAAAATGATGTGTATTACAGAGCATTACAATAAAAACTGTTTATCACTGATTTTAATGAATTTGAAATTGATTTAATTTTTTTTATTTCGCACTACGAAGTGTGCAGGGGTTTCGCTAGTGATGTATAAGTATACAAGTACTAAGGAAGGTTTTTTCGAAATTCAACCCCTAAAGGGGTTTTATTTTTCATCCGATTGACTTCAAACTAGGTTTGTGTATTCTATAAGAAAAAAAATTTAATCAATCTTTCCGATTTTGGAAATTTTGCTTGGGGCCCGAGTTATTGGCGATGATACCTTTTAAGGGGGGCTTTTCTTAACTCACGAACCGTTCGTCGTATCGATTTGAAACTTTGTAATGCGCCCAAACTTCATCGCTGTTGAATATGCTGATCGCTTCATCTAACTCCATCGTACGTACTCCAAAGATATGCAAGCGGAATTATTTAAGAATGGGGTTATACTGCTAGAAAGTGGTACACATCCTCACGATCTTTCCGGTTGCATATGTTGCACAGTACAGGCTTCTACTATCTATACCTGATCAATGTAAGGATATAAGACCATATCTATATATATAAAAATGGTAGCAAAAATGTATAGTAATTCATCAATCGAGAACGGCTGGACCCATTTGGCTCAACTTTTTTTTCAGTTGTTCGTAATTGCCAGAAAAATTTTGGGAAAACCCTCCGAAAAATTCAGAAAATTGGAAAAAGTGAAAATTGATTTTTTTGTATGGAATTTTGTGTGCAATTGTTCCGAATGGCTTTTCAAATGGGAAAATAGAAAATACTTAGTGGAAAACTGGGAAAATTCCGGAAAAGCGCGAAAAATTTATGTATTTGGAAGCTTGAAAATTTCGGATAATTGTGAAATTCATTGTGATAAAAAGTGTTTTGTGTGCCTTTTTGGTGGAGAAGTTAACGATATAAATAATAGATGGCGCCAGGTGTCCTTTTCGCATTGTCATTTTCTATTGAGCAAATGTGTTATTTTTCTTGCTGCAATTGATTCGAGTTTTGCGTACTATTATTACACTGATTTCGGATAGTCGTATATCGCGTATAACATCCGCAAATTATCAATTCGATCATTTTTTCAGAAAATAAGTTTGCGTGTAAAAAGTGATGTTATCCAATTGGGTTGCGGGCATTCAAACTCGCTTAATGTGCCAGAAACTCTTTGGGGTCCGGAAACAGGTCTCAAAAAACCAGTAATCTGCACAAAGTTTGATCACGAAATAACAATAACAAAGGTATTTCGTTTTTACAGCATACAATTTTGCATAGGTTTAATTATTATTTAAACATAATTATTTTCAGACTTGAAAAACAAATAAAAACAGCATTGATGTTCGCTCACTTTGGACCCTAAATATTTTCAGAATTAACTTTTCATTATTAACTCTAATAAAAATCAAATTCTAGATAAATTTTAATCCAATTCATTTCACTCTGATAAATATATTTAAAGTCGAGAATTACCGAATTTGTAACGGCTTAAAAACCCCATGACAGCCTGCCTATAGCAATATTCGGTTGTGAAGTTATAAATAACAAAAAGATTGTTAATGTTATACATGCAACAAATAAATGATAATATTTGATGTGTTAAGGTCCCCTTTCACTTCTGGGATTAATTTACTCCCATCTAAAGCAAGTTTGGCCTCGGGGACTCGAACGGGTTGATGAACGTGCAGAAATGACATTTCTACACCATCGGTGAATGGTGAGCTGTTTGATAAATGGTTGCATAACCCCATGGTCCTGCGTCATGCCAACTTGTCTGCCTTTGATTGCTGATGGTAATTCGTTTATAATTTCCCCCACAATTGGAGAGGGTTGGATGTTATAATTGGACGCTGGGGTGATATGATACTACCTTGATTGGTTAATTATGAAAAAAGGGGCCAGATGTATGGTGCAAGGACATCAGTATTTTAAAATGCTCTCTAGCTTATTACATTATTTATAGCCAACAGATTGAAAATGTATTCATTTGAAATGCAATCCATAAAATGTGTTTGACTCTCACTCAATCGATGCCAAAAACTGTGAATCAACTCATCCAAATCCAATCAAACGAAAACTATTGGTCGAAGTTTGACATTTGCTGTATAACCATCGTCTTTTTGAAATAATATTGCAAAGTGTTTGAGGTGGACATTCAAAACTTTATGTGGCTATGATGGTGTCTAGAAGACTATTGCATCCAATAGTGTGGTGGGGAAAAGTTTATGCAAAGCTTTGCGTAGATCAATTCAGGCAACAAGTTTCCGCTTACAGATGACTAAACAATATTCAATGGGGGATTCGTGTAAGAAATTAGATGACTTTAAAACTATCCATCTGGATTTAGCAATGTCAGAAGTTTAAGCCAAAAAAACACAGAAAAATATGCGATGAACATAAGAAAAGCGTTTTGCAGACCACTTAATATCTGAACAGGAGGATTTGAAATTTTTCAGATATTATTATCGGAGCCGACTGCTAACTACGCGAAAATACTTTATGCATGGTGTTAATGGGCATAGAAAAGAGCATGGTTTTTAATGGTCTTGTCTCGTTACAAGGAAACTGCTAGCATTTCAATGATCTTACAATGAACAATTGAACACGGAGGTGACAATTCTACCTATTTATAGCTCTGCAACTTGTAGGACTCTCATTATTTAGACTTGGCCTCTAAAAGTTTACTCAGTATTAAATATTTACATTCTCTTGTAGAACACTAACAGATTTATCCCATACAGAAGATAGCGATAACGAGGGTAGGTATCCTTGTTGTAAAATCACAGTCCGTGCTGAGAATGTGAAAACTAATCATTTCTGAAGACTGTATAATGTTGACAAAGACCGGAATCGCACAGTATGGTAGAACGTTCCATTCAGTATAGACGATGACAAACACAACTCCCGCCCATGTGATCAAAACGATCGAAGGATAGCAAGCTCAAGACCAAGATATAGACCAACAACACTGCTGAAGTGTGTGGTTTACCTGCCTAGCTTTGTAGAGCAGCTGGAGATGACTTGCGGGAGAGCATGCACCAACTCATTTCCAAAATTTGTTCGGATGAGTGCAAGCCAAATGAAAGGAATCTCTGTCGCTTTATTATGACTTCTTAAAGATCATACTTAAATGAATTATCCGAACATTTAGAGGCCAACACACAAGATACGATTTCGCTTCGTATTGCGTATTAGTCGTCTGGTCTTACATGTCTAGGACATGTATGATGGATGAACACAAATGCTCTGGCCCGTAGATGTTTCGAGTCTAATCCGGAGGTATAACACATTAGAGGGAGACCTCGCTTTGGCGCACAAGTTGACAGAGACCTCAATTAAATCTCGTTGTAACTAGAAAATGGGTAAGAAACAGTTGTACTTTAAGTAACCCATTCCAAAGTCATCTCAGCCCAAATCGTCTATCAGACATTTCATCCACCACTATTATTGGATTGGGTGATGTCTCATTTCACTATAGCAGAAACATTTTTAAACACTAGGTACTATTCATATTTTTGAACATCATGTTGTATGACCTGGATCTAACTTAACTTTGTCCCAACCATTGTGGGTAGTGAACTCAGTGGCTACTGTACTGAACTACCGATCTTGGAATCTAAAATTCAGCTTCCGGAAAAGTACAAAACACACATTAAGGTTTTTTTTACAGCGCAACCTGTCGAAAGTCTGACATACTCGTACGTATATGTTCCAGCGAGAGTATTGCTAAATTCCAATCGCAGTTCCCCATTACATATAAAAGTTCCTTATTATGAACATGTATAAATGTACCAAATATGTATATTCAAACTGACAGAAATACACTAAACAATGTATCTTTCAATCTACACCGACCAATATTGATCTGCCAATATATTTACTATGAATTATGTAGGTACAGTAAACAAACATCAGGCAGCACATAATCGCGAAAGGCATTCATCATTTTTATTTTTATGCAACAATCGAACTAGATGATTAATAGCTTTCAAAAAAAGGTCCTTCCTACGAAAATATGAAAATAAAATTGATTGCCATTTGCCACAAAAGTTTGACAGATTATCGTTCATTGTTCTCGTTTGTGCCGTAAGTCTATTGATAGATTTTTTCGAATAATTGTGTGTGTAAAGTAACTAACCTCTTGCAGTGTGAATATTTTTAATTAAATACTAAACTTCTCTTACATCTTTTTAGGGACATGCTATCGTATATACGAAACCAAGGCACTCCTTATGGCTTTGCAACTTTTGCAATATTGCATCGCTGTCCAATATCAATCACGGCCAACAATGTCACATTCCCTAGAATTGGCTTCCAATTTTACATCGTGACCGTGACATGGTACGCTGTGGTTGGTGGTACTTTAAAAAGGACGACGACGATGATTCAATCACAATCACAATCACATATACGCCCGCCCGTACTCCAAATCTGTTCAAATGTAAAAAAAAAAAAAAAAAAAAACAGCCAACGAGTGAGGCAATTCTTTTTGATTTCGTTTTGCCCTATACACTAATAGGGGACTTTTCCAAAAAGGAGGAAAAAAAAATAATGCAGAAAATACAGAGACGGCAATGTCAAAGTTTATAGAGAAAAACGGGCTTCGCTCTGCGCACATTTATATGTGTTAGCTGTTAGTGGTATTTGTGTGTGTCGTATTGTGTCTTGCCTGCCGGACGATTGTAATTAATCGCTGTTCGCTATATTTCTCTGACACCAGCAGAACTATAGGAAATGCGGCCTGGATGTCGTCGTTAGAGAGGACAATATGGAAAAGTCAACTCATTCGTCGTCGTCGTTGTCGTTGCCGGACAGGATCACATCCTAAGATGAAAAAGTGAGTTAGACGCAAAAAAGCGGCCGGAAAAGGGTAAAAAAAAAATCCAACAGCCAACATGGACCTCCCCATATCTGACACAGTGCAATTTTCCTTCTCAAAGGGAACAATTTGTAAACTTTGAGTGGTCCTGATTTCAGTCGCATTCGTTCGCATTCGTCCTTAGTCGTTCATACTCTGTGGAGTACGTGAAGTCCTTTTTGATTTGTGCATTTTGTACAAATTGTGTATAGAATTGCAGTTTAGAATCTTTCTTTTTTTTTTGCATTTTTTATCCATATATGTACCAGTATATAGAAGTTTTGAAAAATCGAAAATGCGGATACATTTGTAGGGCTTCAAACTTAATCGTGGAAAAGGAATGTTATGTAGGTACATAATTCAATGAAAATCTGAGGTTTAATGTGGCATCAATAGAAATTGTATTAGGTAGTTGGCGCAGCACTTAAGGTGTAATTTGTGATTTTTCAGGACCCCAGTACGCACTCAGTGCGCTGAGCCTACAAAAATCTGAACGTAAGGCACCAACACCAAGTGACAAAGAACAGAATAGAAAGCTTTTTCGTTCTGGTTCTGTTTACGTTGCTATTTCAACTACACAAAAGACAAAACTGTAACAGATCCAGAAAAACATGGCTGCCGTCTATGCTGTGCGGAGAAAAACACCTCCCTCCCACGATCTGTCGCTGGCAGCAACAGAAACAATCTATTTATTGTTTACGTTCTGTTGTCAAACAGACATTTTTCAGTCGCTAAATTCTGTTGCTGAAAAGAAAAAGAGCTACATACGTATGTGGCTTGCTACATGCCGTGTATTAGCACCTTTACAATTATGGCTTATGTTATGGTAAATCTTTGAGACTCATCTATTACTGCTCTTCTCTGTATTTATATTTAAATGGCTTTCAATGGATTTTCCCCACTAATGCTAGAAACAACAACTTTATTTAGTTTTTCTTTATTTGGTATGTAGGTTTAATCCATATCATTGTTTAATTAATTAATTCTATAACAAGTTGAATATTTCTGCATCCGGGTTCTCTTGTAATGTTTTACTGCTACATGTGCTTTGGTTTTGCGTCTCACTGCATCATACTCTGTAAATTCATGTCTGCCATCCACCAATTAAGGGCTACTTCCCCTATAAATGCCAGTGTACTGAAAACACATCCACCGACCCACAATACCATGATGCCAGCGAAATTCTTCGCACCCAATGCAACCGGTCCGCCCTCGCCGAAATTAACATAAGCTGAGGCTTCTACTTGATTCTGCATTTTTGTGTCGAGATGTTTAGCCACAACCTTTTATAAAAGACATATTATATGTTGTCAAAACAGTCGGCCGATATGAAAAGAAAACTCACCAACCACTCCCAATACTTCAACAATCCCCCTGACTGCACCATCATGCAAAAATTGTTGAACTTCTCCATTAGAGCCCACGCTGGCGTAGCATACGTAACACAATACTCGTAGGTGATGTCCTCTATCATTATTTTCATGCGATCAACAGCAGCTTGTTCGATATATCCCGGCATGGCAAAATGTCCTATGATATATTACGAGATTGTAGTTTTGTACCGACTAAAGTGCAGACCGCTTACCAAATTGAACTCTTTCAAGTGCGATACCAATGCGTTCAGTCAGGCTCTTAATTCGCAACTCTTCAGGGCTGTAAATGCGATTAAGGTTCACTATTTGACGAATTTTTTCCTAAACGAGACTTTTATTTTTTAAGGATATTCATGAGCATAGATGTGTAGTGTACTACTCACATTTTGGGTGTTCTGCAGGGTAATTATCCAAGCTAGTGATGTGGCACCCCAAATTAGATTCTGTTTGATCATACGATCAATATTATCTGGGGCCTCTTCCCATCTGCAGTGGTATAGATATTTAAAAACAAGACGAAAGGAAGAGCATTGCATACGTACGTTGGAATAGTTAAAATGGACGCCAATCCCCCACCATATATGCTGGTTATGATGATGTCAATCATGTAGCACGAGAATAGAACTATCCGGACGGAGGATGCATTCACAACATAGCGCGTACTCTGCGAGAGGAACAGCTTGAAGGTTGAAATGTAACCGAATTGAAAACTTTTTGCCCAGGTGTTTTTAGTGCCAGTTTCCATCTTGCGTGTGATTAAGAGTCCAAGAATTTCCAGAATGAAGCATCCGCCCAAACTGAGCCACAGGTTCACTTGGAAGGGCTCGAATGGCAGAAACCAACTTGTTGTTCGGCTATAAAAAGGCATTTTAATAAATGCACCATTAGTGATTATAAAATTCATTACCTTGGTGCTGGAACTAAGCATGTTATCCCTGATCTGGAAGTGATCACTGACATGTCTAAGAAGGCATATACCTCGGGCCTGGTTGTGAGAGGGAGTTATTTTCTGACATTCAATGAATTTGTGCATGAATTGCTTTTGCGCGAGCAAAAATAGCTCTCGCATACTTAAGTCTCACACTTCATAAAATATACTCTAGTCTAAATGATCTCAGGGCCGCCATTCTAAAACCGTTATACCTTAACGTGTGAATGCATTAACCGACTTATTACGGTTTGAGGTTGTAGTTGAATATTAAAAATACCTTAAAGTTTAGAATCGAGGCATTCTTCTCTTGGCACACAGTCCGGCTATGTTCGCCGCAAAGGTAGTTTTGGGGCGTGATGAGGTCAAGTGCAAGTTTTTTGAGGAAATGGCGCCTTTTTTGGTTCTGGTATGACCGAGGGTATGACGCCTTTATTGGTGTCCTTAGCGAAAGAAGGGCGCAGACTGGTGAAAGTCGATAAATCCTCATTTTCGTCATAACTCATATGTTCAGAAGGTATTTTTAATATGAGAATCTCTGTCTTCCGATATTACAGTATTCCTACCCTGGGGTCTAGGGAACCCCGAAATTGTTATAATTACGGCTGCACCGCACGCACACTTAAAAATTACTAATAACGAGACGCCTACTGATACATTAGAGATTAGAGGATTAGCTTGGATAGCGCCATCATGTGATTTTTAGTTGAAAAAATATCCACAAAAGTTTTGTATATGCATTGCGCTGGACCCCCAGGGTAGGGTTTAATGCTTAAAGGTTTGTTTTTCGAATTGGGCACCATTTTACTGCGATACAAAGTTTGACAGCTGATAACTCCGCTCATGCTGGCTTATCATTTTACCATGACTATAATTTCACATTTCAGCATTGCCAAAAATCAGATTATATTAATAATGTGTGGCGTAATGCTCCAAAGAGCGTTTTGGTGGGTGGACTCATTAGCAGACGAACCACCACATCTGCCTAGACACACATTTTACTCGATGTTTACCGAGACAGCGAGACTAACATGTCTTTCGCAGCCAAAATTTTCAAAAATCAGATTCCCATTGAACCAATGAACCCACACTATATGACCGAAATCATACTTAAATGAAATATAGTAATAAATGTTTTGTTTTATAATTATGGAATTATAGCTCTTTCGAACCACAGCACTCGCTCATCATCATGATCAGATTATTCTGTCCATGGGGCAACCATTCATTGGCACCCACTGCGAGCGTTCAGCAGAGTACTAGGCCACCGATTATTGAATACAACAGAGAGGTTGACAACCATCATAATGCATTTATGTAGTTGTTGCTTAAACAATTTTTCAATTTCTCGATCTCTTCATCTCATTTTTAAGGTTCCGTTTTCATATGGAGGAACCTTATTGCTTTCGCTACGATGTCTGTCCGAATAAAATAAGAAAATGTTGTACCTAGGTCTATCTCAAGAACTAATTGACGTAGAAGGCTGGAATTTGCACACAGTATCAGGTATAACCTCTAGTTAATCCATTCCATCCAATATTAACAATACATTGGCTGGTTTTGGAGTTATCCTTAATTTCGTGGAAAAAATATGTTCATTCGCACAAAAAACGGCACGAGTACGATAACTAAAAAAAAAAAAAATAGGTGGCGCAACAGGCGGTAGACACCCTAGGCCTAGCTTTTCGCAACCATTCGTTTGTGTGAGTTTCTATTTTTGGGACGAATGGAAGGGACCTACAATTTTATGCCGAGTCCGAACGGCTGAATTGAGAAGCTTTTTCATGACAGTTATACTCTCGGATGTTTGTCAGACGTTCGCGAGAGGTGGCGCAGTAGAAAAAAACCTTAAGATGTAATTTGGGTTTTTCCGGGGATCGAACCTTGGATAGTGGGATCCCCCGCACAGTAGTCCACCACACTAACCACTGCGCTACTGCGCACACGATAACTACGATAACTACGGCGCCAAAAATTGATAACGGTATTTTGTAGAGGGGTTAAATACAAACATTTTTTACTATGGGAGGGGGGGGGGGTCTATCTGGCTTCGTTTAGGCGGGAGGGGCAATTTAAAAAAAAAAGTATACTAAAAATGAAAAAAAAATTGAGAAACAATGGCAGCACTTACAATAAAGGACTTTAAGATTTTTGGAAGCCAGGAATCTGTTCTTTGATATTATTTTTAAATCAAGTTATAACTGTTAATAGTTTTTAAAAAAAATGCTTTCAAACTTGAAATTTAAGGAAAAAAATTAAAAAAAAAAAGTTGAATTCTGATTTTTTTCAATATTCACAAAATAGGTACTTAATTTGTTTATAGTTTTTTACTGCCTAAATTAATTCTTAATCGAACACTGAAAACCAGATTGATTTATGTCCTCTAATTTTTGAGAAAATTTAAAATTACTTTTATATATCGCTCCGCGATATGCTACCCTTGCGCCTTGAAATGCGTATGCAACCCCCCTGCTTGGGGTCACTGTTGGATTTTGGGATGGGTGCAAGGCTGAGTATATGCAAACTTTCTTTAAATTATATTAGTTTACCCAATGTCAACAACATTCTTCAGATACAGTCTCTGGCCTGAAATTTCACATTGGTAGACAAAATTTTGCTGATTTGCATTTTAGACAATTTATAACAGATTCCTGGCTTTGAAAAATACTATAGTTAGTTGTTGTAAGTGTTGCCATTTTTTCTTTAATATTTTATTCTAATTTTATTTATAATTTTTTTTTTTAATTACCCCTCCCGCCTAACCGGAGCGAGATAGAGCCCCCCTCCCATAGTATTTAACCCCTCTACAAAATACCGTTATCATTTTTTGGCGCCGTAGTTATCGTACTCTCCCCCAAAAAACTGTAATCCTTTCTTGTAGATCATCTTTGTAGCTATATATGTGCCGAAGACTGATATGTCGAAAAGTTAATATTTTAGAAGATAGTTACAAAAAAACTCAATCGCCACATAAAATACGCCACAATTGGAACTTCCATTCCAATCCCAATGCATACCCAACCCATTACCCATCTCATATTCTCATACACCATTGTCAATGTCACCACACCACACCCACACGGCCATACGCATACCATATTGGTGTTTGGTTGAACACGATCTACACCACGCGCACAAAAACCGAGAGAATTACTCCGAAAAGGGTGTGGCTCAGTGTTGGGACTTGAGAGTAGGCAAAAGGTGGTATATTGGGAAACCAAAAAGTGGTAGAAAGTGGTCGATTTTTAAAACGTACCATAAATGCTGCTATCATGCTATCATTACCCAAAACAGGATGGATAATTTTTTGCAAACATTCAGAACAAATTTTATTGGGCTCTATAAACGTCACCTCACAAAGCATCACCGATTTTTTCTCCAAAGTTCAGTACCAGTACCAATTTTCCAGTGCACAAAAATCTAAAATTATTCAACCACTCGGTTTCTATTGTGTGGATGATGGATAATAAGTCTTATAGTGCGTAGGTCTAGGTATTTGTTATTATATGCGTTATTGTTCCATTTTTTTCCCATCTGAAAAAGTGGTAGATTTGGATTTGCGGGTGGTAGAATTTTGGGTTGAGCAAAAAGTGGTAGAAATACCACTTAAGTGGTAGAAGTCCCATCACTGGTGTGGCTTGTGTGTTTATCGCTCTCGATCTCGATGCATTCTGCGTTGTTGGATTGCATGGGGAGATTTCGTGTTGGATATGAGTGGAGTGTTGTGGCTGGCCTGGAAGTGGTGGTTGCTGTGGGCCTGTCCCTGTGGCCCTGTGGGAGAAAATTATTTTTTTTGAATAGGCTATAGTTGGCTATAGGCAATAAAGGCATAGGACTAGGAGGTGATTTTTGTTTGCATAGGTATGAGGAATGAGATGTGCTTGAGGAGAAATACCTTTTGTGAGGTTTGATCTTTGATGGGAGAGCATGGTGAATATTTTTTGTTGTGCATCTCGGACTCTCGGTCGATGTCATGGAGCCATGGAGGATGGAGGGTTATGCTCTGGCCTCTCTACCCACGGCCACGATCTTCGCATTGTTTCATATTCGTTGTATCGTGTTCGTTTCGTATATGCATTTTTGTTGCACGTGTGCTCTCTCTGTTCATTTGTAAGGACTGTACGAGAAAAAATCCGGTAACATTTGCGCGGTCTGACAATACTGAAATATGACATCGCAGTACCGTTAAATTTTGATCACATGATCTTATACTAATTATAAATAAATAAATAAATTATAAATTATTTGATCTTAAGGCCGCGTGTTAACAGGGATAAATAGTACCTATTATCTTCGGTTTATTATTTTTTATCATGGTAGAAAATGGATTTTCAGCTGTCAGCGATTTATCCTGCTCAGGGAGCAAGATAATAAAGTCCTATAGGCTAATTTTTGACATTCTCTTTTGGTTGAGTTTTGCTAGAATATTCAAGAGGAAATAAAACACAGAATTTAAATAAATTTATACCGTAACATTTGATAAATCTCTGTTTTTTTTAAAGTTGGAGCTTGGTGAACTAATTTTCAACACTTCATAATTGTCTAAAAATTAGCCGAAGATAATTATTTAGCGCATCCTAATAAAGTGTAGAAATAGTAGTTTAAAAAAATGTTAAGCATAATCCGTTTCCTTCAGCATTAAAAATTGTCAGGCCTAGTTTCTCTTTCCGGATTTTTTCTCGAACAGTCCTTATTATTACGAGTTGGGTGGGGCCGATGATTTTGCAATGAAATATTTTGCTCGTATTTTTAAGGGGTAGGGTAGTAAAGGTATGTAGGTATATAGGTACTACATAGTTAGTTTTCGAAGATCGAAGTAGGCATAGCAGTGTTGTCACTTCTACCACAATGTGGTAGATCTACCACAATTTCTGAATATTTTTCCAATCTAGCAGATCTACCACTGCACCCACAAATTCTACCACTTTTTGTCATTCTACTGGTAAATAGCTATTTCCTTTAAATGGATTTTTTTAAAGCTATTTGTTGTCGTCATAAACTTTTTTCCCCTCAGCTTCTCATTGTAGAAAACAGACAATTCGCTTTTCGTTCGCTCTGAGTTCCCATAAAGATGATTCCATTCGCCGTTCGCCGGCGAGTTCATCTGAGAACCAATGATCCACCACTCCACATCCGCACCAAACTGACTGTGCGCATCGTACGGCGACGGGGATCATGAGTGTTGTCCACTATAGCATACCAGTCTCAGGTACTTTTTGCACAAACTTGCGTACAGAAGGCGCGGTGGGTATAAAATTCAAGAGTGGTATACCTACGGTAGCTTTGAAAAATACAAAAATCACTGTTTGTGTCTTTCAACATAGCTATGTATTTTTAAATAAAATGCAAATCATCTAGGAATACGCATTCGGCAGGTGATTTTCTATGACTGTGGTTTAATTACTTATATATTTTTTTAATATGCGATTCATATAAAACTTAAATCTAACTCATTTTTTTAATCTACCACTGTTTTTACATTCAATCTGCCACATTTTCGAAATCCCAAGTGACAACACTGGACATAGGTCGAAACTGACGAGTGACGAACAATACGACGTTAGGGAACAATACCTTAACTATGCATGCATATTATTATGAACTAACGTACGGAACTTTCGGTGCGCGAGTGACACTTGCACTTGGCCGGTTTTTCTCTTCTTCGCAAGTTGTAATTTTTATACCCGGTACCACACTGTGGTGAGGGTATATTCACTTTGTCATTCCATTTGTAACGCCCATAAGGAGGCGTTGTAGGTATGACAAACTATATATATTATTGATCAGCATCACTTTCTTAGTCGATCTAGCGATGTCCGTCTGTCTGTCCGCACGATTACGGCCGTAATTTAAGAGCTATCGACTTGAAATTTGGTACGTAAGCTTTTATCCACCAGACTGAGGCTAAGTTCGAAGATGAGCAAGATCGGATGAAAACTACTACTACCTCCCATACAAAAGTATCAGATTTATATAGCTTTTTATGTTAAAAATTAAATTTAAATAGCTACAGTAAAGATAGCAAGTTTAAACTTCGCACGTATTGTTTTAATAATATTTAAAATTTTTTGACTAAAAAGGAGCTTGATCGAATAAAAACTACCCATACCTCCCATACAAATATATAATTTTTTAATACTAAAATATTTTTTTATTTTACCTTACAATAATAGGCGTATTTTTTGGAAATCTATAGCTAGTTCACTTTTACTTTTACATGCAAAACTGGTATACTCACTTTTGGTTTTGTTATACCCACTTTTGGTTTTACATGCAAAACGGTTATACTCACTTTTGATTTTGTTATACTCACTTCCCAAAAAATACGCCTAATATAGTACCGGGTATTTGAGCTTCGGCATAGTCGAAGATAATTGTCTTACTGGTTCTACAATTTCATACGAGGAAGAGGCTCTTGTTATTGGGAAGCCTTTGGCATTCGGTCTAAGATTTCAGACTGGAAAAAGTTTATAGATCATATATCGGGTCAGGGAATTCTGGTAATAACATTCGCTGAATACCAACTTCAAATAAAATATGTTGTCAACCTGAAGACAGACCTTGGAATTTTATAGAGGAAGCCCAAATGGACCTTAGCAAACTTCTTTATGCATACTCCGTACCCCATTTGATTACGAACAGAAATTTTGCTGTTTTTATTTTACGATATTTTTCAAATCCTTCGCTAATTTGAAAAAAAAAAAACCAAATGCACAAGGAATGAAGGATAGATATATTATGTTTATTATAGAAAAAAATGGGATTAAGTTGATAAATGTGTAACTTTTATGACGCTTTTCCCAAAAAGGTCATACAATTTACCTGTTATTTTTGTCTCACTTGATTACGAACAGTGCCAGTGGCTAAATCAAATAAAAGGATACTTAGAGTATTAGGGAGCTTAGTTCAAGAAATAACTTCATATAATCCACAGTTATAGGTAAAGGATAAACATTATCGAAAGGAGGATATAGGCCAAATTCGAGCTTACCGGGAACAAGGAAAATCCAAGCCTCACTATTGTACACAACTTTATTAAAGACCTGGAGAAGTATGGAAAAAACCACAAAGGAAGAATCAGCAAGGCAACAACATTTCAAGGAAGGCGGACGATACTGAGAGCTGCTTCAAATGCAAGGGTCTTCGTAAGTAAAATTAAGGCAGAAACTGGAGTTACAGCTAGCAGATCGACTGTTCAGTTCATCGCATGATACAGAAGGCCAGCCATATTGGCCATGAAAAAATGAAGAGAAAACCACAATTGAATTCGGCACGTAAAATCCAGTGCCTTGAGTTTGCAACAAGTGTGACAGGTCATCATTTTCTGATAAAAAAAAAAATTATTTAGACGGACCTGATGGATACAGTTGTTAATTCCATGATTTGTGAAAAGATAGAATACATCTTAAAAGGCGGCACAGCAAAGGAGGTGGTGTAATGGTATGGGGAGCAATAAGCTGTTACGGAACCGTGGAGCTGGATTTCCAAAGCTCCAAAATGACGGCAATCACTTACAAATCGATAGCTTTTCCGGAGTTTTCGGAGATATTTGGTGGTCAGCGATGGACTTTCCAACAGACAATGCACCGATACATACCGCACGGACAACAAAAGTCTGGATTCAGAAACAAAATGTAAACCTACTTGCATGGCCCCCATATTCACCCGACCTGAGCATCATGGAAAACGTGTTTGGTTGGTTTTCAAGAAAAGTCTACGAAGGAGGAAAGCAATATCTGAAACAGAAGAAATTGTTGAAGCCATAAAACGAGCCTGGTCAGAAATTTCGCTAGATTATTTGACAGCACTCTATGAATCTCTACACAGCAGGCTACTTGAAGTGATTAGCGATCAGGAGGTAGTACCCATTACTAAAATCTATTGCTACTCTTTGAATAAAAGCAACATTTATTTATACAAACAAATTTTGTATTGATTTTTTACCTTTTAAGCTTTTAACATGTAGATTAGCCACTGTTCTATATCAAGTGAGTCAAAAATAACAGGTAAATTTCAAGACCTTTTTGGGAAATTGGTTTTTCCCGCATTGGCGAAGGATTTGAAAAATATCGTAAAATAAAAAAAAACAAATTCCTGTTCGTAATCAAGTGAGATGGATTGTACATAATTAGCAGCACCTATACCAGAACTTACCAGCCAATATTAAAACATCAACTGAGCTCCATATGACAGGCCATAATTTTTGGTAGCCTTGCCGTTAAGCCGAAAGTTTCGACAAGCAAATCGAAATATTGGAATTTTGGGCATTGAAAAATGCATATCGCTCACTAAGTTATATTACAACAGATGCGGTATAACAACTTCAGCTATAATTTGAAAAAAAAAAAAAAAAATATGATTTCGGCCATAATATGAAATATTTTTTTGAACCGCAAATAGCCTTTATTATGTGCAAAGCATTGTCATTGATAAAGCAGTTCAGTTTGAATTAAAATCTTTATGTGCAGGCCCAGGCGTGCATCCGCTAATTACATGTCGGCTTAAATTGAAAAATATTAGCACGAGAAATTGTGCTGTGCCTTAATTTTTTGATTCGACCATCTGTTAATTGGGAGGACCAGCTTCCCCCTCTCCCGACTAAAACGGTAATATGTATGTACATTATTTCACCTATAAAGGCTAAAACACTTAAACCGATTCCCATTATCAAAACAGACAGAATCCCGGCAAAATTAGCAATATCCAACTTAATTGGTCCAAATTCGTCAAAGTTCGTCTTAAGCGATGCCTGGACTTGTCTCTGTAAATTTATGTTCATATTATTAGCTACAACCTGAAAAATAAGTAACTATTGCAATTATGTCAATATACTATCATTAAGAAAAAGTCACCTTCCATTGTAGATACTTGGTCAATCCATACTAGATTGCATCATCAAGAGCATATTGTTGAACTTGTCCAACAGAGGCCACGACCGCGCGACAAATGCAGCACAGTACAAATTGTAGATATCATCCACCATAACTTTCAAGCTACTTATCAAGTCTTGGTCTAAGTATTTTGGCAAAGCATAATAGCCTTTAAAACATGAGAAAATTAACATTGAAAACCGAGGCGAATGGGTGTGACGACTTACCAAAATCAATGCTCTCGATGACATAGCCAAGACCCAAGAGTCTTGGCAAATTTTTTATTCTGTTTGATCTGGGCTGGACTGTAGACACGAAAGTTGTCAATAACTTGCCTTGTTAGGGCCTTATGGAGAATTTCATCAATAAATGAGGTTCAGGTGTTTTTTTTTTTTTCTACTTACATCCTCTGACCCGTTAATGCTGAAAACCCAATTTGGCATAGTTCCTACCCAAATTTGATTGTGTCTCGCCAAACGCTCAAAACTATCAGCGACTTCCTCTAAGCTAATAACTATTATCATCAAGTTTAGATCGAAATTGTTGGTACTTACGTGGGAATGGTTAAAATGCTCGCCAATCCATCACTACAAACACTCGTTATAATAATGTCAATCATATAGCACGAGAATAGTACAATTCGCACTGAAAACGATGATGGCAGATAGTTACAGCTTTGAGAGACAAACAACTTAAGGCTTGTCACATAGCCAAAGTAGGCGCTTTCAGTCCAAGAAACATTTGCAGTTCCATCAGCCCAACTGGTGACAAGTAAGCCGATTGCTTCGAAACACAAACAACCAGCTATACCCAACCAAAGGAACCAGTGAAATGGCTTAAGGGGCAGCAACCAACTAGCAACACGCCTAAGGGTTACAAATTTAGTAAGTATTAAGAAAATAGCAGACCATCTTACACTAATCATAAGTACCTGGGTGCTGGCACAAGACACAGAACACCAGATTTAGACATTGCGCCTGACATATCTAAGTAAAGATAGACGTCATGCCTATATCGAAGAAGAAACTTTTTTTTTTTGTATTTATACATTTTGTAAGGGTTACATTCGAGTTGACACTGGGACTGGACATTGATTACTAAGAAATTGAGTCATGCAGTTCTTTAAGGGATACCTTATCTAGAAAGAAATTTATTGTGTAGTCAGCATGCAGATATTATACAGTAATACAAGTAAAGGAAATAAAAAAATAGTTCACCATAATTGGACTAGCATTATATGTAATTTTGGTAAGCCATGCAAACATTTTTCTTTTAAATATTTATACAACAACTTTCTACTCAGGGTGAGATAATAGTAAAATAAGAAAAAGATAATAGTAAAATAAGAAAAGCATGCACTGCACAGCACATCAGTATTTCCTTAAGACCCATACCATATATCACATTTCGTTCGGACTTTCGCAAGACAACGTGTGCAAAATTGACCTTTTCCTACTTTACCTACTCTAGTTTCAGAAATTCCCTTGGTTGTTGCAGGCAGGGGCGTAGCGAGGGGGGGAGCTTTTCAAGAGTCGGCAAATTAAGGAAGGTATATTTATTAACTTGATCAACTTAAGAAAAAATCGGCAAAAACGATTTCAACAATTAGCACGGAACAAAATGTTAAAAAATAAGAAGTGAGTTTGGATTTTCATTAGGTATAGGTTTTCAAACTTGTAAATGTATACAAGTCGGCATTCTCAAAGGCTCCAGCTTTCGGAGATGCCAATTTATATTTGTTTATTTTTATGGAAGTACTTTTTCTCCGAGTTTCGATTTTAAAAAGGACGGTCGGCATTTGCGACTGAACTCTTCTATTCTATTATTCTTCTATTTTGAGGTTAAGAACGAATGTTTTATTCGCTAGTTTGTGGAACACGGTTTAATGATGTGGATTGCGAATAAACTTTCGTTTCGTTCGCGGAAAAAAGTTTGGAAAATGAAATTTCTTTATTGAAACAGTTTATAAACTAGTTTTCTTAATACATTTTGAATTTTAATGGAATAATTTATTAAAAGTACTAAAGGACCATTCAAATGAGAGCGAACGAACGAATTGATGAAATGCGAACAAAACACTTCTTAAGCATTTATAAACAGAAAATTGCACAATGCACATTTTATTATTCCATCAGTAGGATAATTAATTATCCCATCACAATGCATTAAGAAAACAAGTTTATAAACAGTTTAAATACCTAACGAAAATTCGAATTCCAAACTTTTTGTCGCGAACACATGATCAAAGCGCGTTCCACAAACTGGCAAATAAAATATTCGTTCGAACTTAACCTCAAATTTGAAATTACTGCAAACCCGGTCGCCTTTGAAAATACTTTATGAAAAAATGTATACCTACGTTCTCAACTCAATTCAACTTTAAATTACTTTTAAAATTTAATATTTAAATTCAAAATCTTATATCTCGAAGACTACCGACTCGATTGAGCTCAAATTTACAGGTGGTCTTAGGTATTGGCCCAGGAGTGTTTCTGTTCAGATTGGTCGAAATTGGACAAAGGGCGTAGCACCTCCCATACAAAAAACATCTTCTGTTGAACTACGTATAATAATCACCATGTTGTATTCTTATTCTTATATTTACACTCGAACTCGACATTGACTCGATCGCGAACTGGGGAAGATTCCCTTATGGGTGAAATGCATTAAGAGAACTGAACTCAATATCATTGCCCCATCCACCGTGCTGCGATATGCAGTCCTACACTAACACTAGCTAACAGGCAGGAGGGATTTCCCTGACCATATTCATTGCCATGGTATTTGTATGTTGCCGCTTTACACTTCTGTGGGGTGAAATTCGATGACGTTATTTATAACTCGATAACAGCTGGGCCGATTTTAATATTATTTCTATACAGTCGGCAAGTTTCTAAAATAAGTCGGCATTTTAATGAAAGTTAACCCCCCCCCCCCACGGCCCGTACCCTCGCTACGCCCCTGTCAGCAGAAGAAAAATTTGAGACTACCTGCCTGCAGCC
Organism: Cheilosia scutellata; assembly: GCA_955612985.1. Lineage (NCBI taxonomy): Eukaryota > Metazoa > Arthropoda > Insecta > Diptera > Syrphidae > Cheilosia > Cheilosia scutellata. Next base: position 88,513,236 of record OY015311.1, read on the forward strand.
ATATTCCCAGAGGATAATACATACCAAAAACTTACAAGAATTTAGTAGCAGAAGCGGGACATTTCGATACGCTGTTGTTGTTGAATCGCTTTAGGTTCGCCTCTTCATGGCGTATTTCAGCATGAAATTGGTAAATAAAATCGAATCAAATTATATTTTTTTAAATTGTCATCTTTCTCCAACAGTCATTTACAATTTTAGCAATATGATGTCTATGCCTATGCCTGCCGATGAACGGGTTCTTTTTAGAACTGTAAATTAGTAGGCAAACATAGTGAACACAGCTTAAATATTTGGGGTAAGTAGTGAGATGCACGTTATTGCATACGTGGGGAATCATTTTTAATGTCAATTTTGAATCAGGAGCATGTCGTGATGGTGACCGATCTTCCGCTCTGCGAAATCAGAAATTTTGCGGAGCTTTTTTGAAACATTTTTCAAATTTCCCATTCGTAGAAATTGTGGGATAATATCCTACCTTGTATTTACGATTTTACTAGAAAAGAACACAGATGGAGTGGAGGGATGTCCAGGAAAAAGCTAGGAAAAGAATCGAAGCGGAAGTAAAATAATAATATTGCCAGAAATTTCTGACAATACTGTTCCTTCAATGTGGAACAAAGGTTGAAATAAAGTTGCGTATTGCTTGGTGACAATAATTGCTAGTAATGCTAGTTGCTTAGTTGCTTATTGCTTGCTACGGCTACCTCAGTGTTAGAGTCGCCTTAGTGACAAAAAATAAAAAAATATTGAAACCCAAAAACACAATAAGGTGATAGGTAGGTATACCTACTACAATTTGTTCTTTCATCAAATTGTTTTTAAACAATTAGAAATAAAATGTATAGTTACTCATTTTTGTCTTCTTGTTGAGAAAAATGGAAAAAATTAAAAATAGAAAGCTACAAAGTAAAGGAATTTTGTTGCTTGATTTCAGTTCAAAGAATAACTAACATTTCATGCACTAGCACTTCGCAAAAACTTTCCATGCAACTACACAAATAAATTGAATTATATTAGATATCACAATCACTCACCACATATACATCGCCATCAGGGTAATATCCGCCTTTCTTTCGAAAACCAAACCCAGGGCACCATTTGAAGACAGATTGTCATACACGTAGCCCCATTCTTCTTCTTCGCCTATAGAAGAGAAAAAAAATTTCAACTTTTTATGTAAACTATACCCCAAAAGTATTGCGTATACTTGAATCCACTTGCACTGTACAATTGTACAACCCGCATAAGTGAAATAAAGCCTGTGCATCTGTACCGTCATACAAAACTCTTTTCGAAGGATCCTTATTTCCATGCGCAACATCCATCACATTCGTGTCAGCGACCTTTATAAAAATAGCAACTTTCTCTTGAAACTACATTTACCAACATATGAAATTTAACAATAGTTAACAAACGTTTTTCTTCAAAACCGTAAAAGGCTCATATGCGAACGCTGCTGCAATCACTTCGCGACCCTGTAAGTCTCTCAACTTGTCCGGGTACAGACTTTGATTGAATTCAAACGTTTTCGTCTCACCATGGTATCTGTCGAGCAGAATCAATTCTTCCGGCTGATTATTACGGCTTCCGACGAATTTTGTTGTTTTCAAATTGAACAACGTTTCGTTGATCATTTCGACAAAGAGAATGTTGTTCAAATCTGTTGGGATGCGAGTTTATTTCAAAAGTTCATCGGAATTTTACGAAAACGCTCACCTTTGAAGAAAACATCATTCCATTCAGCAACATCAACCTGATCCTTGGTGTAAATGAATAGAAACTTGTTCTTCAGCGAACGCCATTTCGAATGCAGGACCGACTTCATAAACGAGTTGACAAACATAGTAATTTCCTTCTCAAATGCAATGAAACTCTGAAATGGGTTGTCATAATAGGCATAGCACGGGCACTAATTTACACATATACCTCACAATGGGTATGGTTTATTGACTCTACCAATTTATGGTCGAATTTGGTCAACAGATCCAAACGGCTGGCAGGTATTTCTACGTCTTCAATGAATGCTGTCTTGTAGAGGCTTGCAACGGCGGCATAATTATCCACGTTCGGTTGTCGCAAATTAAATGGAAAATCATCATTCCAAAGGATACACACACTCGTAGCATCGTAGTGATATGTTTGCACTGAAATTAGAGAAAGCACTCGACATGTGGGGCAAAACAAAATTTTCACAATCACACCTATTAGATTAATTAATAGTGACACGTGCTCGTATGAGAAAGATGGATTAATTTGCATTTTTGCTCGATAAGAATTGAAGTTTTAGCTATGCACAGTGCACACTATACCGACGAAAGTTAAGCGGCGACTGCATTCTGATCTGCGCAGAGTTAACATTTTATAGGCCTATTTTCTCATTATAATAAAGTTTGCACAAGGAAGCGGTTTGGAAATTACTGTATTTGCGAACGTTGTTTACCTTCTTCTATGTATTGCGTTTTGTTTTCTTTGTTGCTATTGTTAGGCACTATTAAAACGAATAAAGTGTAAAGGATACCAAGGTTGCACGCAACCACTCGGTATTTGCCTGTTCATAGAGCTTGAAAGTGGCTTTTAATGGTGCGAAATTGAGCCAAATTGGACGTGGGTAAAATAGACCTATATTGACTAAATTGGTGTACATATTTATAAATTCTTAAATTTTAAATGGAGTGTTAACTGTATTTTCCTAGTCAGAAGATGGACAGTGAGTACATTGAAGGAAAACGTTTAAAAGATAAAAAGCAATCCTTTATTTTTACAAAACTCTACATATACTACATATATTATGAATAATAATACATATTTTTATTTGCTTGACAACATTCGATTACAGTTGTATTAAAAGGTTCAGAGTGAATAAGAGTGCCAGTGCATTCCTGGGGGCAGATCACGTAAGATGAAAACGATCGAACGACATCGTTTCGACCATAGCAGTCTCTTTTTATTGCCACAGCTATGATAGAGACAGCATGCGTGAAAACGATATCGTTCAATCGTTTTTATTTTACGTTATCTGACCCCTGATTTACAGGTGGTCTTAGAGTGTTCCTGTTAAGATTGGTCGAAATTGGACAAAGGGGCGTGGTACCTCCCACACAAAAAAAATATTCAAAATAATATATCACGAAAACCATGGAAGCGATTGAGCGCAGGCAATCTTAGGTATTGGCCCGAGATAGTTCCTGTGAAAATTGGTCAAAATTGTACAAAGGAGCGTGGCGCCTCCCATACAAAAAACATCTAATATGAAAATGCATAATCAATGTTCTAAATTTTACAAAATATTAGAACATTTACCATGAGTGTCGAAAAATAGCTTTTTTCCGCCCATATTTTATTAAATGCTTTTACCATTATGCAATACATTTTTTTTGGAATAAATTTCAATTGTAAAGCTGTTCTAATTGCAAGATATAGAATAGGGTATTCCGCGCCATCTGAAATTCCACATCAGTGTTCAAGTGGAGGCGAGGCGTCGGTATACAACTAGAGTAAATGAAATAATCAAACATTTAGCTTAGATTATAACGCGTGCAAAGATATTTTCATTGATTGAAAGTACAAAATTGAATAAAATGTTCCAAAGTGCACTTATTTTCTATTTCTACGTGCTACAATTATTTCTCCAATGAATACGAAAACTGCTAAAACCACCCCAACAATCCAAATCACAATTATTCCAGCGAAATTCGCCATTCCCAGCTTAACAGCACCAGCATCTTCAAAACTATTAGTCATTGATGCCTTCACTTGCATTTGCATATTTCCATCCAAATACTTTGACACCACCTAAGAAAAATTATTCATTTACCATGTTTCCTTTAAAATCTGACAAGCATAGATAGAGATACAGACCATCCACTCCCAGAATTTATTCAATCCACTCGACTGTACCATCAGAAGGAAGTTATTGTACTTCTCTAAAAGCGGCCAAGCACGGGCCGTATAAGCGGCGCAATACTCATAGTAGATATCGTCTACCATAACTTTTAAGCGATCAACGGCCTTTTGCTGGATATAACTGGGCATAGCAAAGTGTCCTGGAGTTGGAAAGAATATTGTGAGGCAGTTATATCTAGGGGTTTTTGCAGCTTACCAAATTCCAGTCGTTCCAATACAAATCCCAAATTCGACGAGGTTATACTTCTTTCTTGCAGCTCTTCAAAAGAGTATACGCGGAAGTCGGTAAAAATTTGTAGAGTCGTTTCCTATACGAAGTTTAAGAGATATATGTACTGTAGTTACTGAGGGATTTTTTTTTGTAACTTATAAGTTATAACTCACGTCTTGTGGCTCAAAAACCAAAATCCAGTCGTATGAAGTGCCCGCCCACAGAAGGTTATGTTTCGCTAAACGATCTGCACTGTCAGCTGATTCTTCAAATCTTTAAACAAAAATTAATTCATACTGTTGCGGGTTTTAGAATTGTACTTACATTGGGATTGTTAGAATACTCGATAATCCGCCACTATAAATACTAGTTATGATTATGTCAATAATGTAGCAGGCGGTTAAAACCATTCTCACTGAAGCACCCATCACGACGTAGCCGGTGCTTTGGGATATAAAGAGCTTCAGGGTTGTGGTTAGTCCAAAATGTAGGCAATCGATCCATGAACGTCTTTTCTTTTCAATCTTTCGAGTCACAATCAAGCCAATTGCTTCGATGAATATGCATGTGGCTGTACCAAGCCAGAGGAGCCAGTGGAACGGTTGAAAGACTAAGAACCAACTTGTCTTACGTCTGGATGAATATACACACGTGAGTTTTAAATTGATTTGAACTGAGAATCATGTAATACTACCTTGATTTGGGGACGAGGCATGTAACTCCAGATCTAGATGTTTGATAAGACATGTCTAAACGAAGATAAAGGTCATACCTGAAAATGTAAGGATTTGCATCTCAATTCTGGAGCTTGTTTTGTTACTCCCAGCTTACAATACATACAGCTCATTTTCAAGGCAGCTATAGTGGCTAATGTAGGTAGCTATGTACCAACAATTTTGGTAAAATAAGGGCGGACTTGAGCAACAAAGTCATTCAAAACATTTATCTTGGATTTTATTGAAAGTCTTAGTTTTGAAATTTGGAGAATGGATTTATTTTAGCATACTTAAATATAATTTGGACTTGGAAAACGAGTGCGTTATGCTTATGTGTTACGAAATCCGGAACGTGGATGCACGTCACTGTAAGAAACAGCCAAATAAGAAAGACGTATCTTCGTATAAACTGAATAGTTGCAACATTCGTAACACCTACGAAAGAAAGGGGATAAACAGCACCTCGAACCTAAATATAATCTCTTAGCCTACTATGGTAACGTCTACACTACAGTATTGGTATAGCCCGTCCCAAAGCAAAATAAATATCCCAACATGCGTAGTAGCACTTTATTTAAGGTACATTTTTTTCTCTTAAGGATTTTTGTTTTGTTGTCGCTAAGAGAATAAAATCCCTAATGTGAAGAGACCTGCGAAAGAAATTTTCACTTACGTTGGGACGGGCTACAAGAGTTTTGGTGATGCTACGGTTCTCAAAACCGTATAATAATTTGGTACGAGTGGATTTTGTCCTCTACGGGAAATGTTTTAAACCTCGCGACTAAAATTTCGCTCTCCATTTAATGTTTGAGACCTTCCATAGTCTATTTGATTTATGTGCTTAAGATAGTGTGAACAGTAAACGGGAAATAGCAGTACCAGATATTAAAAATTGCTAGATCAGTATCCTTAAAAGTCAAACTTCCCCAATTAGAACAAAAATTGGCTTCTGCCCGAATAACTTCGCGCCATTCTCTGAAAACGAGTATCTAGTTGGTGATTTAATAACTTTCACCTTCATCACGGATTTAAAACTATACATTCGTAGATATATCTTGTCGTTTTCACTCCAAGGAAGCATTCAGCGACAGCAGCACAAATCTCGTTGACTACAAGCAGGTGCCCGTTGTTAATATGTTAACACCCTTCTGTAAGTAATACATATAATTGCCCATTGATCCTTGTAAAGAGAATATCGTTGTAAAAATATTTATTGCCGCCGGCGCCGAAAAATCGAACAACCAGTATCTTTCACAAATTCGCTTTGCCACTTTCAGACGCTAAAAAGGAGACGCATATCGAAACATAATCTTACCACAAGAACAGAGCCATCATTGTAACATCAGATTTTCTCTCCAAGATTCGCCCTAATATTCCGTCTCCAGTAAAGTTCGGATGTATAGTGCCCCATTCAACGTATTCAGCTACACATGTGGATATAATAATCTCCATTTATATTTGCAGCTATATTTAAATAAGTTCTCACTTGTGTCCACTTGAACGGTGCAATTATACAGCCAGCAAAAGTGGAAATAGATCTTTGCATCTGTGCCATCAAACAGGAGTCTTTTTGAGTGATCCTCATTTCCATTTCCCACATCCATAGCGTTCGACTCTGAAGACTTGAGAAAAGAAAATAAAAAATACCAAATTGTCCTTCAAATGCGAATATTTTGTCCTGTACATTTTTTAGAATCGAAAACGGCTCATAGGGGAAGGCAGCTACAATCAGTTCTCGGCCTTTCATATCCTTTATCTTATCCGGGTATAGATTTTGGTTGAACTGAAAGGTTTTCGTCGCACCATTGTATCTGTCCAGTAAAACCAATTCCTCTGGATGGTCCTTGCGGCTTCCAGTGTACTCGGTTGTTTTCAAATTGAATAATATATCTTTGACAACTTCTATAAACAGTATGCTTGATTGATCTGTGGAAACGAAAAGCACTGCCAAGTTATTTCGGTAATTTCTTACTAACATATTGGCTTAGATAAGGCGACATTTTCTGCAATACTTGAAAACACAATAGCGTCCAAACGAATCGACTTAGGTCAATGAAAATGGGATTGAAAATGGGATGTATCGATCGAGTAGTTCTGGTACCTTCCACACAAAGCCAATATTGGACCCATGTGTTGTGTACGTACTAACTTAAATATTTAACAGATTGCATGACTTGTATACAGTGGATGGTATCGAAGCATCGGCCAGGCCTATGATAACACTTTTACTTCTTGTATCAGCTATGATTTAATTACATGTAGGTACCAGCTTAAAACAATCACATGTGATCTTATACAATTCAACAAGATTGAGAATAATGATCGGCAAAAATATATTCTACTATTTTCCGACAATACGCTTATTTTACTCTTGAGTCAAGAGCCAATCGTATTGCCAGACCAAAATATGACAAAAAAAAAGCCAATGGGAACAACTTACCTTTAAAGAAAGTGGTGTCCAAAGTTGATGTAAGATTAAAACGATCCTGGCGGTAGACGAATAGAAATTTATTCCTTGTCGTACGCCACTTGGAGAGAATCACTGATTTCAGGAAAGTTGAAGCAAAGTCCGCGATTTCATCTTCGAATGCTATGAAAGTCTGTAAGGAAATATTTGAAATTAACACCAGGATTTGTATAAGATTATGTTGTGCTCAGTAGATGGAAGTGCACTCTATTCTATGCAATTGTGTGTACTTCATTATACGAGGGATATGATTTTAATTTTGAAAAGAACCAAAACGGTTTGACACATCAAATTTTATTTTTTAGATTAGGGAATGGAGTTATATATTGGAACAATAATTCTTTTCTCATGTCTACCGCATGAACTTATGCAGACAATATAGCGTACAAAACTGAGTTCGTGTTTGGTAATATTTTTAAATAACTTTTTAAACGGTCATTAGGCGACAGAAGCTGCATGATAAAAATATTATCAGAAATCAAAAATTCAATATAAAAAAAAATATTAACTATAAAAGATCCTAATAGATAGTTTTAATTTTAATTGAATTCACCTCGCAAAATTGTTCCTCAATTGCTGCTGCCAACGCTTTTCCAAATTCCGTCAGGTCCACCAGCCTAGGCGACTGAATATCATCATCAGGATCAAAGTACTTTGCCTTGTAAATACTTGTGATTGGTATATAATTTGGGTCGTTATTTTGTATAGCAAGCGTAAGTGGAAAATTATCGTTCCAAAGAATGCAAATACTCAAAGCTTCAAAGTGATATTTTTGTACTAAAAAAAACAAAAGGTTACTTGCATCTTCGCATCACTTCTAATTCACTTACTTATAAGGTTCAGTAAAACTGACAAATAATCCGGATGGACTAACATCGTCGCCTCTAAGAAAACAACTGAAATAGGTAGCTACTTTGAATAGCTCAAGGATTTCGCTTCTCTCGCTTCGCACCAAAGAAATTTAAATTCACAAGATCCTACTCAGTAAACGAATTGGTCAAGACTATACTTGCGGTAAAGTTAAACGAAAAACTACTTATGTAAGACAAGTAAATGATATGAGGGACTGAATTTCGCGATTGGGTAATTTCACTGTTTGCCTCAATTACACTTATGGCTGTGGATGGTATCGAAATGCATGCAATGTTTGGTAGAGTGGTAGGGTTATCATGCGGCAGTCCCACACTACCAAATAGTATAAACTTCTATGGAATATGATATACAGAACTAGGGTTACCTGATTAAAGAATACAAAAAGGGGGACATCATGCGTTTTCTAGGGGTTCAAAACGGGGACAACACCAGAGTCAACAAAATGTGAAATAAAAATAAGTTTCATTAGATATTATCAGCCTTATTCATAACACTTAATTAAATCTGAATTAGGGTTAATGTTGGTTTAATTGCAGAAAACGTTATTCATAAACTTTTTTCGAAGTTAATTTACATTTAATCAAGTGTCAAAAAATTAAATGCCGACATCGGCATTCAGGAGCAAATTAACTCTGAATTAAATTTTTCATTGACTCAAATCATGGCATATAATAATTATTATGCTATTATTTCATTGCCAAATATCGTATTTGTAATTGATTTATGCATTAGCACAACAAAAATTGGTGTTTTCCGAATTTAAATTACAAATTTTCGTCAAAGAAAATCTTATGCCAACTGCGTAATACAATTTGCTTAAATCGTCATGGCGTTCTTATCTCATGCACACAACATTCCAATGAAAAATGTCAAAATTTATCAAATATTTCTACCAATTGCATACTTTTTTATGAAATGCTGGTATACTTTTAGGCTTATTGCCTTAATTCATTGATTAGCTGGTATACGAGCAAAAATTCTTTATGAATATGCATTTTTTAAGTCTTAATTAAAATGACATTTTCGCAATTGTCATGAATTAGCTGAGACACTGATAATTAACAGATTAAATGAATCTAATGAATAAGGCTGATATGTGTAGCTAGGTACATATTTTATTTTATTTCTATTAGGAAAAAGCATCAACATTATTTATTTATCTACATAGATACTTTATTTAAGAGAAACAAAAGAAATTAAGCTTCAAACGGATGTGTTCATAGAGAATCTTGTTAAAAATATTGGAAGAAATTATTTTGAAAGTTTTAAATTGAATACAGTAGCCGCTCGGTATAGTGAACCCTCTGTATAGTGAACTATCCAATATAGTGAACCACCAAAATTTTACTCAGACTACTCTAAATAGTGAACTATGAAAATCTCGATATAGTGAACTCAGAATTTTTTTCACAAAAGTCAAAGAAAAATGTTCCAGTTTAGCAATGCGCCTGCATGTCAACAATTTTTTAGAACAATTTACCGTTCATTTGTGTGTTTTTTTGATATTTTGGTTATGAAGGTTAGGTTAGCCACCTAGACTGTCCCAAAAATAGGACACAGGAAGTGGCCAGAAAAATTATGGGCCGGACATTACAGGTGGGAACTCTATTGCTACCTACGAATTTCTTTTAAAGAAAGGTATCTCCGTACATCTTACCGTGATGGCTGAAACAGACAAGTCAGTTGGTTAAACATGTTTGAATTTAGCATCTCCTGGTGGCGGTTTGTCTTCGGGTATAGACAGTCCACCACTGTCTCCTCGACCGACTGATACATGGCAGAAATGGGTGGTTGAATCAATCTGTTCTTCTGCTTGACCAAAAGTCAGTGTATGGATTGTCTACTGGAAGAAAAGGATGGAGGGTAACCGTAGCACTCTGCCCCCGTTTATTTGCTTTGAAATCCCGTCCACGAGGCAAAGACTGGTGTTGACCAGAAGAGCTTAATTGAAGCAAACCACCACACTGCTTGGTACCAAAAAAAAAAGGGTTAGAGTTTCTCCTTCAGGAAAAGCAAAGGCGAATGGTGACCGAAACAGTTTAACAGTCTATTGCCTCTGACGAGATGTTTAGAGTGTCGAAATGAAGTTGACTGATGTAGTCAGCTCCTACAGGTGGCGGTTAGTCTTCGACGATGGCGAAGAAGACACTTAATGAAGTTGACAAATTATTTTTTAAAAATTTAATTATGGAAAAAAATGATATTTATTTCTGTGTTCTTCAAAAAAATATCTTCATCTCAGTGTTTTTTAAAGATTAATACAATTTTTATACCCGGTACCACACTGTGGTGAGGGTATATTCACTTTGTCATTCCATTTGTAACGCCCATAAGGAGGCGTTGTAGGTATGACAAACTATATATATTATTGATCAGCATCACTTTCTTAGTCGATCTAGCGATGTCCGTCTGTCTGTCCGTCTGTCTGTCCGTCTGTCTGTCCGTCTGTCCGTCTGTCTGTCCGCACGATTACGGCCGTAATTTAAGAGCTATCGACTTGAAATTTGGTACGTAAGCTTTTATCCACCAGACTGAGGCTAAGTTCGAAGATGAGCAAGATCGGATGAAAACTACTAGTACCTCCCATACAAAAATATCAGATTTATATAGCTTTTTATGTTAAAAATTAAATTTAAAAAGCTACAGTAAAGATAGCAAGTTTAAACTTTGCACATCTTGTTTTAATAATATTTAAAAAAATTTTGACAAAAAATGAACTTGGTCGAATAAAAATTACCCATACCTCCCATACAAATATATAATTTTTTAATACTAAAATATTTTTTTTATTTTACAATAATATAGTACCGGGTATTTGAGCTTCGGCATAGTCGAAGATAATTGTCTTACTGGTTTTTGTTATTTTAGTGTTTTGTAATCAAAACGTTGGTATGTGTTTATTTATATCAAATTAGCTTATTTGAACATTTAAAAACTCCCGCTCAAAATAGTGAACAATTTCGATATAGTGAACAGGCCTGGTTTTTATTAGTTCACTATATCGAGCGTCTACTGTATTTTCTTTTATTGAATTTTCACTTAATAAGGGGGACAGTGGTTTTTATTAGGGGGGACAATCAACATTTTGGTATGAAAAAGGGGGAAGTATGGTAACCCTATGCAGAACGGACCATAACACTATTTACTAAGAATTTGTCCATTTAAATATGGAAAGTGTTCGCTGGCACGTGCATGGTTTGTGTGAACAAACTCATCCTGCAGGCTACTTTTCACACAGGAAGCTGTGCTCCCAATTTGAGATGTAGTCTATAATATCTAGGCCAGATTTAGGATAATTATTGTTTTACCATTTTATCTAGTGTTATCAGTAGATATATTGATCAAACATAAGCTTATTGGCCAACTTAACTATGTATTACATTGATGAAGGATCTTTTGTTAGACCTCTGCAGTGCTTGAGATCCAGATTGTACCAAACCGGTAACATGATGCATTTCAAGCCCATATGTTTATTAACTTTTATCAAATTTAGTCGGATTAATAGTTTGCAATCACTGAGAGGCATGCAAAGATTCCAAATTTCTGGTAAAATTGACATGCCATTGAAAGACAAGAGGCAATTAAGTGAAGTTTTGGAATTGAGATTATCCAATACAGGAATTTTATAGGGGCTATCTATACATCTATACATATTTTATTATAGTAAAACTATAGGAATTTTCTTTGTCTCTTAAAAACTCGAAAACTACTAGACAGATTTCGATGAATCTTTTTTTTAAAATGTTTCTAAAGCCTGTGAGACTGCTATAGGCTATGTCGTTTATAGACACGTCCTTAGGAACAGTTTTTAGCCAAAATGTATTTTTTGAAGTGAAAATACTATATACATACACTACACATATATACCTTACTACAAATGGATGTTTATACATTTGCGATAGACGGTGAATAGAGGAGGAGATACAACGATGAACTGTACGGGCTGTACAGCGACATCGACATCGACCTAGCCAGAAGAGTGAAGGTCCAACGACTGCGGTGGCTGGGTCATGTAGAGGGAATGGACGTGAATGTTCCGGCCTGGAAGATCTTCGAATCCACACTCCGAGGGACGGCGCAGTATAGAGGAAGACAGCGACTCAGGTGCCGCACGCAAGTGGAAGGGGACCTTAACCAACTTAGCGTGCGAAACTGGAGACAGCTGGTCAAAGATCGTGCTGGCTGGAGACGCTTGTTGGTTGAGGCCCAGGTCCACCCCGGACTGTAGCGCCATCTTAAGTAAGTAAGTAAGAGGGGTGAGGTAGATGGCACAGAAAATGCAACGAAAATCCACTTTCAGAAATAATTCTCGCATGGGTATTGCTATGTTTAATTTGAATAATAAGTAAGTACAGTTAGACTGTCGCATGAGTCGAATTTACGTTACCTCATAAGATCGTACATAGGAATATATATAAGAATCGGATGACGACCTAGATACTACGTACTAGTTATAGTTAACAGTTTTTTAATAAAGCAATTGTAGAGCAATCGAAGTAATTAAAAGGCCAAGACAAATTTCGAAAACGTTATAATAATTACTTTAATATTAATTGCCACAAATCAAATATACCAGATGGTTCGCTGGTGCCAAAAAACGACGTGTTGACTGGGTGGTTGCTAGAACATAAGTGAGGAGCTCTAAGATATTACATCGCATATGCAAATGCAAGCGCAAGTTGACAATTGGAATTGGAACAAAAGCTCGAACTGTGATGCTCTCACGAGGATCTACAGTTGAGTTGATACACAATTCAAGTTCAAGTGCAATTGGTTTATGACAACGGCACTTACATTAAGCATATGCGAGCAACCAAAACCGAAATAGAAATTTACAAGTAAATAATATAGGAACCAATCGAACCATAGGGTATGCAAGGGTACATTTGGTAATTTATACATTTTAGCAAATACAAAAATAGGTTTAAACTATACAATTATTTAAATAATGCAAATTTACATAGTTAAGAAAACAAAAAGGAATGAATAAATATTAACAAAAAATAGGTTTTCAAACATGCCGGCCCCGCTGAAGGAATTCAGGCAATCGGCAAAAGAGCTAATTTGGCAATAGGGCGCTTAAATTTTCCATGAGGAGTACGTAGGGTGACAACACGCACGTGACCATCATTGCCGGGATGAACTTCTTCGATTCGTCCTAATGACCATTGTGAAGGTGGTAAATTTGGCTCCTTGATCACAACCAGATCTCCAACTTGGAACTCTTTCTTAACTTCCTTCCATTTCGGACGTTGTTGAAGTGACGTTAAGTAATCGGTCTGCCATCGTCGCCAGAAACCTTGCATCATATTCTGGACAAGTTCCCAACGACCCAAACGATTTTGAGAAACGTCCAAGTAACTAGGCTCCGGAATTGCGGTGTATGGTCTTCCTATAAGAAAGTGAGAAGGTGTTAATGGATTAAGATCTGAATCGGAAAGAGCGCAAAGGGGCCTAGAGTTTAAAAGGGCTTCGATCTGGGCTAGCAAAGTACACATCTCTTCAAATGTTAGGATATTGTTTCCAACAACACGACGAAGATGCCGCTTCACCAATTTCACCCCAGCTTCCCAAAGTCCACCGAAGTGGGGACTATGCGGAGGAATAAATTCCCATTTGATGCTCTCTGAAGCCAAATGTTCGGCCACCTTCTCGTTATGTTCCCTCGATTGAACAAATTTTGACATTTCCGATAGCACGCGAGCAGCTCCTTGAAAGTTCGTACCATTGTCCGAGTACATCACTCTGCTTTTCCCTCGCCGCGCTATAAACCTTTTCAGAGCAGCCAGAAATGCGTCTGTAGTCAGGTCCGTAACCATTTCCAGATGAAGCGCCTTGGTAGTCATACAGACAAATAGCGCTATGTATCCCTTAGCTAGCTTCGGTTTCCTACATTTGGACAAACGAATGGTTATTGGTCCCGCATAATCGCAACCGGTGTGCGCAAAGGTATAGGATGGTTCAACACGAGAAGATGGCAAATTTCCCATAAGTTGGGACGATGTAGATTGTCGGAGACGAAAGCATGTAACACAATCATGAACGACTTTTCTGATAAGATTTCTGCTACCGATGATCCAGTATTCCTGACGAATTAATGCAAAGAGTCCAGATACGCCAACATGAAGATAAGTCCTATGAGCATCAACCAAAATAAGTTTTATAAAAGGATGTTGCTTCGGAAGAATAATTGGATGCTTAATTGCGAACGGAACATCTGTAGCGTTTGAAATTCTTCCGCCAACCCGCAGCAGGCCTACATCATCGAGGAAAGGGGACAACGAAGATAATGAAGAGGCCTTCGAAACATAACCATCATTTTTAAGCGATTGTATTTCCATCTTAAACGGAAGTTGACACCACAATAGACAAAATTGTTTAGCACGACTGAATTCAGAGAAGGAAAGAAGGCCAAATGTTCTATCCTCTAATGGAACTCTGCAATTTCGGCTGAAACGGAAAACAAATCCGACAATTCGAACAAGCCTTCTCCACGACGAGATATTACGGGATAATCGCTCCAACAAATGTTCAAACGATGACGTTATAAGCACAGCAGTAGACTTTTTTCTTTCCTCAGGAACATTTTCAACATCAGCAACACGATTTATCGGCCAGAGACTTACATCTTTGGAAAGCCAGGCAGGACCTTTCCACCAAAGTTCCAGTTCATAAAGTTTTTTGGGTTCGATTCCCCTTGAAGCACAATCGGCGGGATTTTCTGCTGAGCAAACGTAATTCCAGCAAGACCGAGGCAAATTCGCTAAAATCTCTGATGTGCGATTTGCTACAAAAGTATTCCAACGTCGGGGGTTCGAAGAAAACCAGGCTAGAACAATCTGCGAGTCTGTAAATACCAATGTTCGAAGAGGAACAATGTCCAACGATGACGCAATTAGATCTATCAAACGGGATAAAAGGAGGGCACCACACAGTTCAAGACGAGGAATCGAAAGTTGTTTAACTGGAGCGACACGAGTTTTTGCTGCAACCAATTGGACCTCAATAACACCATCTACGATACTGCGAGCGTATACCACTGCCGAATAAGCCTTCTCCGAGGCATCAGAGAATCCTATTAACTCAAACAATTTAGAATTTAGTGTGAATCTCCTCGAAATCCTAATGTTTTCAAAACAGGATAACTCTAAACGATAAGATTTCCATTTTTCCGCTACTTCTATAGGTAAAGGATCATCCCATCCTACTTTTGTTTTTGCAGTCCACAGCTCCTGAAACAATATTTTAAACAAAATAGTGGAAGGAGCCAGGAAACCAAGGGGATCGAAAATCTTTGCAACCTCCGACAACAAATTTCTCTTGGTGGGTACCAACTGATCAGGTAGGGTGATTTTGTAGGAGAAGGTGTCACGTTGAGGGTTCCAAACTAGGCCTAGAACCTTGGTCCATTGTGATGCAGCATCCAAATCCAGAGACACACTTTCATCACAGTTGATCTCGCTTAAAATGGGCCAACAGTTCGAGCTCCACTTGCTCAACTCCAAGCCACCGCAAGAAAGCATATTCACTATTTGCTTCTTCAATTCCAAAGTATCAGACACTGAATCCGATCCCGTCATTAAATCATCGACATACATATCATGCAAGATTGCATGCGACGCGATTGGATATATGTGTCTGTAGTCCATGGCTATCTGACGCAGTACCTTCATGGATAGGAAAGGAGCAGGTGACGTACCATATGTAACGGTAGACAAGCGAAAATGTTCAATGGGTTCACTAGGAGATTCCCTCCAAACAATCCGCTGGAAATCCCTATGTTTTGGATGAACCCAGATTTGCCTAAACATTTTAACGACATCTGCACAAAATACATATTTATGAAGGCGAAATCGTAGACAAACGTTGATTAAGTTACGTTGGAGTGGTGTTCCGACATGCAACATTTCATTTAGGCTGTTGCCATTTGTGTCTTTATGCGAGCCATCAAAAACAACACGAATTTTGCTGGTAACGACAGCATGATGTGGCAAGTAGAAAACGCTTCCCGACGTTGGTTCTATTTCTGCATCTGGAATACGCTCCATATGGCCTAAATCCTTATAGATTTTCATGAATTTGCGATACTCCAAACACAAAGACTCATTACGTGAAAACCGACGCTCCATTGCAAATAATCGAGATAAGGCCCCAGAGATGGTATTAGAGAACTTCACGTTATTTTGGCGAAACGGCAATTCCACCATGTACTTCTTGTCTGGTGTACGAGATAAAGTTTTGGAAAAATGAGCTTCTACCTCATCATCGCAATTAAGGAGAGAAAACTTAGAAGGTACTTCTTCGATCTCCCAAAACGACTTAAGTATCGAGTCAACATCTACACCGGCGTGCAAGGATACAATTGATGCATTTGGCATACTGCCAGTAACGACCCATCCAAATATGGTTTCGTGCGCAACAATATTTCTTCTCTCATCAATACGATGACCATTCTGCAAAATACCCCAAGCTTTGTCAGCTCCCAACAAAATATCAATGGGTCCGGGAGTATTGAATCCTGAATCAGCTAGGCGAAGGTCGTTAAGAAAAGGGATACTGTTCCAATCGAAAGCAAGCGATGGAGTTTGTGAGGTTATTTTCTTTAAAATATAAGCCTCAACTTCAATTTTATTCGAATCGAAACGAGAATTCAATGTTATGGTTACCGCACCATGAGTAACACCAGCTTCTACCGACGAAATTCCAGATATAGGTAAACGAGCATGAGAACGACGAAGGTTTAACCTATTCACCAAGTTTTCTGTCACAAACGAAACCTGTGATCCAGTATCGAGCAAAACACGAGCGAATTGAGTATTTCCGAATGCATCAAAAACCTTAACGACAACAGTGGGTAGGATGCCAAACGGACGAGATTCATTTTTAATATGATTGCTAACGATCGATGAAATAGCATTGGCACTGGTGGATGGCTCACATTGAGCACTCAGGGATTCAGTAGAACGATTAGGGTTATCCAAATGAACTAAGCTGTGATGTCGAGTATTACAGAATGAACAACGAGTCTTAACTCGACAACGTGCCGACGAATGTTTGGTACCAAGGCAGTTATAACACAATCGCTGATCCCTAACGAAGCTACGGCGGGAACTAACGGGCATGGACAAGAATTCTTCACACTTCGGAAGAAGATGATCTTCCTTGCACTTTGGACACGACGATTGTACCACGGATAAGCTTTTAATGTTCGTATGTACGCGAGAGTTTTTAATCATACGGTTTTTCGGATCACTAGATTCTAACGCATTGCATCTAACCTCTAGGAAGTCTATGAGATCTTGAATAGTAGAACGCTCAGAGTTTTTACTTTCGAGTGCCCACGCCTTGCGAGTTTCTATATCGGTTTTACCAATCAGCATATATATTAGCCACGGATCTCTGCTTTCAGATTTCAAAGCCGATAACCCACGAATGACTTCATCCGCATTGTCCACAAGTTTACGTAAGTGAACTCCGTCGCCCGTAACCACGTGAGGTAGTTTGATAAAACTTTCGATGTACGCGTTGACTATATATAACGGTTTATCGTACCGACCTTCCAATTTTTCCCACGCCTGCTCGTAATTAGAGTCAGATATGGTTAAATGATTTAACAATTTGGCAGCTTCATCACGCAAGAAACTCTTCAAATAACGAAATTTCTGAGATCCCGACAAACTAGAGTTACAGTCTACAGTTTTCAAAAACATATCGCGGAATCCCGGCCAATCGCGATAATCGCCGGTAAAAGGCTGCAGCTTCATGGGAGGAAGTTCTACATCGGAAGCACAAACTTTATTTGACCCCGTAGAAGCCGACTTCCCCAATTGCTCTAATAGAGCTGCCTGTGAGCTGACTAAATTAGTCAACGAACTCGTGGATGCATTGTCTCCCACCGGAAGCGCTTTTCTTATTGCTTTTACAAGCGCACCCTTAGCCGTAATGTATTTGCATTCGACAACTTCGAAATCAGATTCAGGGTCACCGTACCCTTCTTCAGCATGGAACGCAAAAAGTTCTTTTTGGCTGTCACAAAAGTCTTTCCATGCGGTTTCCAACCGTTCTAATCGAACTTCTAGAGCCGTATTTTCGGCATCCGCGGGAATATCTTGCACGAAATTGTAAACGCGTGTAATCGCACCCTTTAAATGCCCACGAGCTTGTTTCAAGACTTCCATTTCACTAGAACTTCCTTAAACCAACCACGTGATTTCCTCAAACAAATATCCAACTCCTACAGCAACCTGGCAGATCCTCGCATGCACGTTCAATCCAAAAGTGACCAAAATCGACAGACAGCAATCAACGAAAAACAGGCGAAAATATACCCCAATAATTGTATTACCTGTGTTTAAATATGTCGCTAGCAACCACCAAATAAATAATCCGCGATAGAAGGACCAATTTTGTAGAGCAATCGAAGTAATTAAAAGGCCAAGACAAATTTCGAAAACGTTATAATAATTACTTTAATATTAATTGCCACAAATCAAATATACCAGATGGTTCGCTGGTGCCAAAAAACGACGTGTTGACTGGGTGGTTGCTAGAACATAAGTGAGGAGCTCTAAGATATTACATCGCATATGCAAATGCAAGCGCAAGTTGACAATTGGAATTGGAACAAAAGCTCGAACTGTGATGCTCTCACGAGGATCTACAGTTGAGTTGATACACAATTCAAGTTCAAGTGCAATTGGTTTATGACAACGGCACTTACATTAAGCATATGCGAGCAACCAAAACCGAAATAGAAATTTACAAGTAAATAATATAGGAACCAATCGAACCATAGGGTATGCAAGGGTACATTTGGTAATTTATACATTTTAGCAAATACAAAAATAGGTTTAAACTATACAATTATTTAAATAATGCAAATTTACATAGTTAAGAAAACAAAAAGGAATGAATAAATATTAACAAAAAATAGGTTTTCAAACAGCAATGTTAAAGGGTGTTCCATGTGAATAAAATAAACGTGAAGGTTCTTTTCCACACCATTGGGCTTTCGATACAAATAGGTATTCATTTTATATTTGCGTTGATGGAGTGAGGACGTCAAAAACGGGCCTTCGCTTCGGCTTTACCATAGAATTTATTCGTGTTTTCAATTTCACTATTCTTTTACCTCTCAAATTTTATTTCATTGCAATATAGATTAGTTCGAGACGACGACAGTCTCAAATGAGAAAAAAAATATAATTATAGGTACTAGCTGTACCAGTGATGTCGAACGTACTGCAAAAGCTGTATTTGTATTGCTCTTTTAAAACATTATTTTATCACCTATCAGCTAGAATAGAATTCGGACTTAGCGTTTACGCAGATATGAAATTATACTTTTATTTCTTGCAATATATCTTAAAATTTACAAACAAAATTAACATTGAGTACCAACCAGAAGTACTTGCTTTCAACGGTAAAAATGTATTTCAAAACCATTTTGTCGAACTATGTTAAAAATGAATTTATTGATAACGCCTGCCTCTCTTAACTCAATTGATTTTTCCAATGAAAATTGCTTTTTAGACTTAAACGAAATCTACCTGGGGGAGCAATTTAACATTTTTATTGGTACTGGGGGCTTAACAGATGACGTTATACAAAATATAAAAACAAAGTGTAGAGACTACTACATTGAATTATGTACGTAAATCAGAAGAAGAGTTAAATTTCAAGACAAAGTTCTAGAAGCCGTATAAATCATAGATCCACAGAATTTTTGCCATGATTGGCGTTTGGATTTCGGTATTTCGTTTTTGAAGTTTCTCTGACTGGCCTTTTAAATTACCTAATCAGAGTCTAATTTTGTCCGGTTTGCTGTGTTTAGAATGCCTTACGAATGCCTCTTTAAAAACAGTGACTAGATATTTTCTCTGCTTTCTGGTCGATGTCCGTCAGGCAATTTAGATTACCTTCTTGTAAAAGGTTTTTTCTTTCCTCGATTTCTTTGCTAAAAAGGTACCAGTCAGCTTTTCTAGGATTTCTGTGTGACTGGAGAGGGTTGCAGCAATTTCCTACAAGAAATTCGATCAGTCTGTGATCTGAGTAGGACTGCTCACTCAAGACGTTCCATTTATCAATAGTAAGGGTGCTATAACTGCTGAATAGCGTTATGTATATAATCTCCTGCCTATTCCTAACTACAAATGTTGGTTCATCACCTCTATTAGCTACTAAAAGATTATTTTCAATAATAAATTCAAAAACTGACTCAACTCGTGGGTTTGTATCTCTACTGCCCCATTGTGAATGATGAGCATTTGCATCGCATCCCATTATCAGGTCCCATTCTTCCTGTTCCGCTTTTTGGAATAAGGCGTGGGTGATTGGAGCTGGCGGTCCTTCTTCTTGGTAGGGCATGTAGACGACTGATATAATCAGTGCGGGAATTCCCCTCCATTCATGCCTTAAGCCTTACCACGGTCTGGTCTAGATTGCTGTAGAGAGATAAAAGTAATAAGTTAATATGTTGCCTAGCTACGATACACGTTCTATTCTTACTCTCCGCATTTACTGGTTTGATGCAGTTAGGTTACTATATCTTTATGCTTTAGCCCACATATTTTGCCACGCGATATCCCTGGCTCTTGAACCAAGGCGATGTCTATGTTTCTATCACCTAAGAGAGATAGAGAGGGATAATAACTAAGACTATCTGTAAGTTTGAGCTCAATCGATTTGGTGGTTTTCGAGATGTACGATTTTGAATGTTTTTTTTGTTTGTCCGATATTGACCAATATTCACAGGAGCCCTCAACGGAACATTTTGAAGGCAATGGAGAAAGTGCTGCACCCATAAAACATAATCTTCGAAAAAAATTGAAATGAGTCTAAATACTTTTTTTCCAAAAGTAAAAGATACAGAAGGTAGGTAGGAATCACATATTTTAGTAGCATGTAAATTAACCGGTGGCCCCTTAGGATTTAGTTTTTGGGCCAACTCATTCCATAATTCAATTGAGGTGGCTTTAGACTCCTACTAAAAACATTGTAACATTATTTTCGGTAAAGATTGGTTCTAAAGTGGTTTTTGGGAACGTTGCCATATGGCATCAATTGTCTCAAGTGGTAGCAAAATAAATGACAAAATTAATATTTTTGTTTTAGTTTCTTATTTTTATATACCTATTAATTTTTAAACAAAATTGAAAAGAAAAGAGTATAATTATTTTTTTTAATTAAAATGTATTTTAAAAAAATAAGGATTTTTGAAAATATTTAAAAAACACATATTTTCATATATGTATAAAAATAAAAAACTAAAAAAAATAATAAATTGTTGCATTTATACTCGGTTCTACAAATTAAAAACTAAGCATATTCCAAGATAAACACGTGTATTTATATAAAAAAATAATTAAAAAATACAAAATATTAAAAAAAAATTAAATATTCATAAAAATCTAAGTAATTTTTTTTAATTCAAACCAAATTAAAAAGTAATGATATTCAAGACTATTTATGCATAAAAATACATTTATTTTTATACATAAGTAGGTATATATATAATTGCATTTATAGAAATGATGCCTTAAATGCACCTCTAGATAATATTGATGCCATATGGCAACATAGAAAAGGAAAATTGTGCCAAATTGAATAGACGGAACTTATATGTTTATTTTATTTTTTTAATTGTACGCCTGATATTAATCAATCAAATAAAATCGAAACTGATAATCTATTTGATAATTATCAATGTAAAAAATAAATAATAAAAATAGTCTTCCGACGAAAAAATTCGAACTCTATTGCAGACCGATCTTTCACGAGAGCTAAAAGCACAATGACAACAACTATCACCCAGTTTTTTTGCTTCTAATTATTAAGCAGATACTCTAAGAAGTTAATCAGAAAAAAGAATAGAAAAAATATACTCAGAGAGTGAGAATCGGTGTTATGAATATTCGTGTTGCCATATGGCATCAAAATACTGAAAGGGTTAAGTAATTTTACTTCTGAATGTTTCCACTTCTGTTCTGTGCTATCAAGTACGTAAAATGGCAGAATAGAAATTTACAACTACGAATTTGATGTGTTTAAACGAAAATTGTCCAAATCAAAATATGTCATTTATATATTAGTGTAGTTTTTAGCAATTTTGTAGCAAAAGAAAAGAAAATAATAATTTCTAAAAGTTGAATAAAACAAGAAAAAACCCACGAATGGCAGCGCCATTAAAATATAAATACAGAGAAACAGCTGTGCGAAAGATGTCAACAAACATCAAAATAAAACTCAACGCAATGGATATAGGTAAATACAAATATATGTAAATGTAAAGTTTGTTTTTAGGTTTTAAATATCTTTTCAAGACAAACAAGAATCTGAAACAATCGCTTGCCTCCATTTCTATTCAACGTACATCAATTACAGCTAAAGTTATGTTTACTATTTCCTTCGTAGGTATGTCGAAAATTAATCAGGGGTGCCAAACTTGCAAAGTAATATTTTTTCATGATCTGGATCGTTTTATTATCAGGGGATGATCCATATGGATCATTAGCGATAATAAAACGCGGCTATATCAACCAAGTACAATTCAGTTTCAGAAAAATCAACTTGGTTCTCGGAATGTCAAGGTATTTTTTTTCGAAAATAGCGGTTAATAGGTAAAATGTTTGATAAGGCTAAATGTCAGTAAATAATTTGCAAATTTAAACGAGATCATAAAAAAAAGGAAACAAGTTTTGAGAAAGACTATAAATTATGTATACCTAACCACCTTTCGTGTCAAAACTACAGTATGTGTAGGCATACAGTAAGCGTCAAAAATGAGTAAACACCAATGATGTTTTTATTTGGCTTTGGAGTTTGAAAACTATTTTATTTTTAATATATCTATAAAGATTTTTTTACTGTCAAAAAGTAATAAGTTTTGCTATTGTTATTTCGATAACGAACTTTTTACGGATACATAGTTGTTTTTTAAGAACTTTTTCAATACCCTCTAAAGGAAATTCTAAAGATCATTGGTGTTTACTCACTTTTGACGCTCACTGTATGTAGATTTTTTTTAATGTACATTAGGTGTAGTCTAGGTAAATGTAAAATTACATTTAAAGTGCCATTTTGAATTATTTTAAAATCTAAATTCAATCACTACATGCATCAATGCAGAATTTCATAAAAATGGATAAATATATATCGAGATATGGATAATAATATTTTGAATAACACCGATTTTTATCGACATCGTCCAACCGATTTAAAATCGAATTGAATATAATCTTAATTTAAAAAAGACCGTCAGTGCTAAATGTAAATATTTCGGGTTCAGGGTAGCCATACTCCTATTTAATTGAGCTGCCGCTAAAAATGTATAAGGGTGGCACGAAATTGTAATTATGATGTCCGGAAACCGGAGTCTTAGGCATATTTATTTTTAACATTATCTAATAAGTAAGCTAGCTATACCTGCCCGGCCTTGGCCGTGCCGAATTGTATTGATTCTGGTCCAACATTACAATGCATATATCAATGTTCTAAATTTTACAACGTCCAAATGTAGGAGCAAATTAAGTTATTAAACATTTAGCTTATAACACGTGCAAAGACATTTTAGTTGATTAAAAGTAGTCGAATAAAATTTGAAAAAGTGTACTTATTTTCTATTTCTACGTGCTACAATAATTTCTCCAATGAATACGAAAACTGCAAGTACTACCCCAACAATCCAAATCACAATGATTCCAGCGAAATTCGACATTCCCAGCTTAACAGCACCAGCATCTTCAAAATTGTTAGACACTGATGCCTTCACTTGCTTTTGCATATTTTCATCCAAATGTTTCGACACCATCTTAAAAAAATTCAAACATTTACCAAAATTTGACAAGTTGTATAAATGGTACTAATACTAACCATCCACTCCCAGAATTTATTCAATCCACTTGACTGCACCATTACAACAAAGTTGTTGTACTTCTCTAAAAGTGGCCATGGTCGGGCCGCATAGGTAGCACAATACTGATAGAAGATATCGTCTATCATAATCTTCAAACGGTTAACGGCGTCTTTTTTAATATAACCGGGTATAGCGAAATGTCCTGGAAATATTAATTTTGCAGCTTACCAAATTCCAGTCGTTCCAATACGATGCCCAAATTTGTTGCCGTTAGGCTTTTTTCTTGCAGCTCTTCGGCAGAGTACATGCGAAAGTCAGCAAAAATTTCAAGAGTCGTTTCCTATAGGAAGTTCAAGAGATGTACTGGAGGATTTTTTTTGAAACTTATATAACTTACGTCTTCTGGCTCAAAAAGCAAAATCCAGTCGTATGAAGTGCCTGCCCATTGAAGTTTCTGTTTGGCTAATCGATCTGCGCTGTCAGCTGCTTCTTCAAATCTGCAAAAAAAAAAAAAAAATAATTCATAATATCACAGCGGGTCTCAGAATTACACTTACACTGGGATTGTGAGGATACTCGATAATCCACCGCTATAGACACTGGTTATGATTATATCAATAATGTAGCAGGCGATTAAGACCATTCTGATGGAAGAAGCCATCACCACGTCATTAGTACTTTGGGATATAAACAGCTTGAGAGTGGTGTTGATTCCAAAGTAAAAGCAATTGACCCAGGAAGAGTTTCCTCTATAAATCTTTCGGGTCACAAGCAATCCAATTGTTTCGATAAAAATGCAAGTGGCTATACCAAGCCAGAGGAGCCAGTGGAACGGTTGTAAGGCTAGTAACCAACTTGTCTTACGTCTGGAAAAACAGAGTCAGTTAAATTTGATATTATTTTTTGCTGAAAATCATAACCATACTTTGCCTTCGGGACTAGGCATGTAATTCCATCTCTGAGTGTATAAGAAGACATATCCAATCGAAGATATGGGTCGTACCTGAAATTGTCGAGATACAATTTTGCTACAAGTAGATTTTAGAGTTTAAATTGAAGCTCATCAATGATTAGCAATAGAATATATCAACTTCGAGGGAAGCAAATGTAGAGGTGACTAGCGTGCTTCTGAATTCTATCTATAGTAGGTGCAATGAAGTTTTTGGTACACCTGACCAGTATGAGCGTTTTACTCCAAGCTTATGCCGAATAATGGCCTTGTATATTGAAGCTAAGTCGGAGGGTGTAAAATACTTCTTACATCGATTTAAGAAACCTAGAAATTTCTTAGAGTTTTTGGCGATTTCATATACATAATATATGTGGTCAATCCAACCGAGTTTGTCGTTGACACACATACCGAGTACGGAATGTCGTTCGGTTTCGTCGATGCAAGTCATATTCATGAACAATGGGTGAGGGTTAAAGCCCCCGAAAAGTTGAGCACATATTGTACTATTGGATTACTGGATGCAGATAGACGCAAATACGATATTTATATAAAGGGTGTCTCATAATTAACGCAAAATTTAATTTTGATAGAAAATACAGATTTTTAATTAGAAAGCTTACATTATTTATTTATTCAGAGAGTATACAGATTGGAGTTATATATAGAATAGCACATGGGATAAATGGCCGCCACGGCTTTGCTGACAAGTAGGTACGTACTCTTTTATTGAAATTTTCTATGACCGTTTCGTATAAATGTGGCCAAATTTCATTAATACGCCTCAAAATTTCTCCTTTTAAGGCGTTGCACAGTGTGTTATTTCAGACATCTAGCGGAACTTTATTTGTTTCGCGATTGAAAATATTGTTTTTTTTTGTATTTATCTGTTCAATTACGTTATATATGTATTTCTGTAAGGTTTTTCAGAGTTTTGGTAATTATTTATTTAATAATTCTAAGTAGGTACATATACCTACGAAAAAAAAAAAAAAAACAAATTACAATTGAAAATAGTAAAAAAATAAGCGAAATTTACTATTAAATTGTAATGACTATAGTTACAATTAAAATTGTAAATTTTACGCAGAAAATTGTAAATATTACAATTTTTTTCTGTGAGTGTAGACCTATGTAAAACAAAAAAATTTGTATGGGGTGAGCACTCAAGAGCAAAATCTGTGAATGGATTCTGACAAATAAAACATAGGAGAACATTTTAAGCACTATTACACGAGGGATACATGTGGATACATTTTTAAAACGCTTCACAAAATCACTAAACACAAAAAAAAATCCTGGCGTAAGGCCTCCAAACAAAACGAAGATTTTTTCACTTTTTTAAGTTCACAGAAAATTCTTACTTACCTTGAAAACTTAGAATATACCAAAGAATAATAAAAAAATTATATTTCGTGCACTAACTGCTTATTGCAATAAACACAGAACGGTCAATTGGACACGAAAAATGCAACAAAATATCAAAAAATAATTTTGCTCAAGTTAAGCTTCTGTTTGAGATGTCAGACAACGGTAAATAACGTTTTAATTTTTTTTTGTTTTTATGTTGTTCACATCCATATCTCGTAATTAGGCTCTAAAAACTGGGTTATCATGTCACAATAACGAACACCATTAATTGTTACTGCCTGACCATCCGCATTTTCGAAGAAGAATGCATTGTTCAAAAATGCATTGTTCTTTCGTATATCGCTCCATTTTTACTAACCCCGAACTGTCAGCTGTCACCTTGTTATCTGTTTAACCGTTAACTATTAACTATTAACTGCACTATTAAATGGCGCAAAATTTAAAATGTTATGTGAATTGTGGGATACCCTTTAGTTATGTATGAATAAGTAAATGCGCCGTTTCGAAAGTCACGTAATGAAGACCCAGTTGATATTGTAACACCCACTTCGCGAGGTAATCCCAAATGGATTTAACATTAAAATTTAGAATAGTTAGGTAAAAATATACTTTTCAATCAGATTCCTCCATTATCTTACCAAATAAACAGAGCAAGCATCGCAGTATCGACTTTTCTCTCTAAGATCCGCCCTACAACGCCATGTCCAGTAAAGTTAGGATAAATATTACCCCATTCAACGGTTGCACCTACGCATAAATAAATCACTATTAATATATAAATCCTATTTACTTATCTATCAAAATGTATGCTCACCTGCGTCCACTTGAATGGTACAATTATACAACCGACAGAAGTTGAAATAAAACATTCCATCGATGCCATCAAAGAACAGTCTCTTAGAGGGATCTTCATTTCCATTTCCAACATCCATAGCGTTTGTTTCTGTAGACTTGAGAAGCAAAATGTTAATACTAGAAAATTGTTTTTCAAAGACGATATTTGACCTACATTTTTAAGAACCGAAAATGGTTCATAGGGGAAGGCGCCCACAATTATTTCACGGCCCTTCATATCCTTTATCTTATCCGGGCATAAATTCTTATTAAACTGAAACGTTTTTGTGGCACCATCATATATATCCAGTAAAACCAATTCCTCGGGATGGTCCTTACGGCTTCCAGTGTACTTGTTTGTCTTCAAATTGAATATTGTATCGTTGACAACTTCTATAAACAGTATGCTTGATTGATCTGTGGAAACGAAAAGCACTGCCAAGTTATAGCAAATATGGCAACAACCTCGTCAACAATACCCGATTAAGACTTAAGTTACCTTTGAAATGGCATTAAGATTAAAACAAAAACCCAACTAAAACTTAAATGTTTAACATTTTGCATGACTTGTATGCAGTGGATGGTATCGAAGCATCGCATCGGTCAGGCCGATGATAACTCTTTTACTTCTTTGTTATCAGCTATTGTTCAGTTACAGGTATAGGTAGCTGCTTAGAATTGTCCAATGTGGATGTGATCTTATACTATTCAACAAGATCGAGAATAATGATCGGCAAAAATGTATTCTACTATATTTCGACAATACGCGTATTTTACTCTTGAGTCAAGAGCCAATCGTATTGCCAGACCAAAATATGACAAAAAAAGCCTTTCATACTAAGATACAATGGGCCTTACCAATAATCATTTTTAGTCTTCAACTTAAATATTTTGACGGTCACAATGGATAATTTTATATGGAAATTTTCGCCATTGTGACTTCGTAAAAGTTAGCCTGGACACTAAAAATGATTATTAGTACCGCGGAATAAGTTTCTATGGGAAAATTTTTATTTTTCATCCGATCGACTTCAAACTCGGTTTGTGTACTCTATTATAAAAAATAAAGGTAATAATTTTTTCGATTTTGGAAACTGGCTTGCGGCCCGAGTTATTGGCGATGACCTTTTATGGGGGGCCTTTTCTTAACTCACGAATCTTTCGTCGTATCGATTTGAAACTTTGTAATGCGTCCAAACTTCATAGCTGTTGAATATGCTGATCGCTTCATCTAACTCCATCGTACGTATCCAAATATATTCAAGCGGAATTCTTTATGAATGGGGTTATACATACATATACTGCTAGAAAGTGGTACACATCCTCACGATCTTTTCGGTTGCATATGTTGCACAGTATAGGATGATATGGGCAGTGTGGAATATAACTAAGGATTGGCTATCTAAGAAATATGTTGTGTCCCATAGATAGTGGCGACTCAGTCTGGTATAGTATGATCATTGTTGAGATTCCCGTGGTTCACAAACAAATTGGTCATATCTATAATCTTCAATTGTTTTCACCAATAGGGCGTTAGACATATTTTTCAGAGATACTAACTGCTCCTTAGGTACTTTCTTAGTTACCTTACCTAGGTTTCCTGCTCGATATATAAACATAAAAGAGTGAATCCTGAGGACTGCGCGAGCGAAGCCGCGGGCAAAAGCTAGTATACCTCCAAGGGCCATTCATCTAATGAATGATACGCACTCGATATTGTAAATGGAGTAAAAAATGGTGTGTTTCCCTACTCACAGTAAGTAGATACAAAATCCTCTGATGAGGAACAAAATCTTACCAATGGGAGCAACTTACCTTTAAAAAAAGTGGTAGCCAAAATTGATGTAAGATTAAATCGATCCTGGCGGTAGACGAATAGAAATTTATTCCTTGTCGTACGCCATTTGGAGTGAATCACAGATTTCAGGAAAGTTGAAGCAAAGTCCGCGATTTCATCTTCAAATGCTATGAAAGTTTGTAAGGAAATATTTGAAATTAACACCCGGATTTGTATAAGCTATGTTGTGCTCAATGGATGGAAGTGCACTCTATTCTAGGTATATGATTTAATTTTGAATAAAACTACAAGGGTTTGTCATATCAAATTTTGTATAGATTAGACAATGAAGTTAGGTATGTTTGGAAGAATAAATCCTTTCATATGTCTACCACGAACTTATGCATTCCCATGCACTTGAATAGGGATAAGATTTCTTGTTTCTCTTCTGTGGTTTTTCAATAAAACAACATAATATTTGTATAGACATAAATTTATTTAGGTATCTAATGTTTTGATTTCAATTTTGTATTAAAGGGAAAACAAAATTAAGCACCAAAATCTTTTCGTTATTTTTAAACAAATGATTTTTGAATGTATAGTCTTTAAAAAATGCATTTTTCTCTTGCCGCACTTGAATAGGGACAGTAACTAGAAACAAGGATCAATAACAAAACGTTTCAAAACTCAGTTCAAATTAATTTCTTTTTATCTTGTTAAGCTTAGTTAATAATGGGTGTAGCCGCATTTGTTGGAAATAACTTCATAAATACCGTTTGGAAGTGAGTTATACAGAGATTCTATGTAGCTCTAGGAAATGTCGCTCCATGCAGCATTGATGACTGCTTAAAATTCTTTACCGGACTCGTATACTTTCCGTGACAACCACCCTCCAAAACATTTTCATCAGGGGTATAAGGCAGTGTTGTTAGGTATCTCTCTTCATTTTTCCCACGAAACGTGGTCATTTTTCCCTTTTTTCCCTTTTCACCGAACTCAAATTCCCACAAAATTCCCACGATGCATTAAAATGAAAAAAAAAAAAAAAAAAAAAAAAAAAAAAAAATGTTAACTCATTTTTATTATACCTATTGTAAGAAAATCAGAATGACCGCGTTGCATTGACCGCTATAGTCATATAGCGGTATGCCAAACTCCATATAAAAAACGGACGGACATTTCAGCATTTGCGCTAGAGCTGTAGCTAGCACATATTGTGAAATATTCTTTTCTGGGAAATGTTTCAATATAGCGCAAAATTAACTAAATAAATAAATAAATAGTTCATTCAACAAGTCCGCACCCTATAGGCACCCTATAGGTCTAGCTTCTCTAGTTTGTGTGAGTTTTTAATTTTGGGGGTAATTGGAAGGGACCTACCATTGTTCGTATGTTTGTCAGACGTTCGCGAGAGGTGGTGCTTTTCCGGGGATCGAACCTGGGACCTTTCGCACATTAATCGCTGAGCCTCTGCGCCCACAAAATTAACTGGTAAATTGGAGGAAAAATAACGAACTGCCAAAACAAATCTATCAAGTCTAAATTAATTTAATAAAAAATAAGGAAAGGTGGAAGTGTAGAAGTTACACAAAATACATTTTTGATGCTCATGAAGATAAAGTAATAAAAAATTAAACTGGTTCCATTCCAATGTCACTTTGCCGCTGGCGCTAGAGCTCTAGTTACATACGCTGTCGCTGCGCCGTCAGATTGTTTTTGTACTAGAATTTCTTTGTTAAGAGGCTATTTACATGAGCTCTTTTTATTTCTGCTGATAATTGTTGTGAATTTTTGAATTAGTTTTGGTGAAATTTCACAAAAATTTGGCTTTACAATTTTTTTTGTCAGATTCCTGAAATTCCCATGATTGTGGTGCTTTTTCCCTTTATCCCACGGAAGGCTTTTCGGACATCGAAATTCCCACAAAAAGGGATAAATCCCATGATATAACAACACTGGTATAAGGTGGCCACTCCAGTACAGGCACGTTTTGGGTATGGATACAATCTTTTAACACGCGTGAGGTATGAATTGGGGTGTTATCCCGCTGGAAAGTTAATTGCACGGGTCCAAATAAATCAACGTAGTAAGGAAGAGCCTTTTGCAGTACGCCTTTGAAGTTACTCGCTTTCATTCTTGATGACAGAAACTGCAATTAACATTGGTCATAATAAGAGATCGCACAACATACCATTACATCCCTTTCACGGCTATGGTGTCGAGACAGATATTGTTTTTTTGTGTATGTCATGAATTTAGTAATTTAACCATAAAGGCCATCTAAATTAAATCGGGTTTCGTCGGAAAAAACTATTTGATGTCACTTGCTATTCCATGTCATGCAATTACGAGCAAAGTCTCCTTACGAGTAGTGGTAAGAGGCGGTTTTTATACCCGGTACCACACTGTGGTGAGGGTATATTCACTTTGTCATTCCATTTGTAACGCCCATAAGGAGGCGTTGTAGGTATGTCAAACTATATATATTATTGATCAGCATCACTTTCTTAGTCGATATAGCGATGTCCGTCTGTCTGTCCGTCTGTCCGTCTGTCCGCACGATTACGGCCGTAATTTAAGAGCTATTGACTTGAAATTTGGTATGTAAGCTTTTATCCACCAAACTGAGGCTAAGTTCGAAGATGAGCAACATCGGATGAAAACTACTACTACCTCCCATACAAAAATATCAGATTTATATAGCTTTTTATGTTAAAAATTAAATTTAAATAGGTACAGTAAAGATAGAAAGTTTAAACTTTGCACATATTATTTTAATAATATTTAAAAATGTTTGACAAAAAATTAGCTTGGTCGAATAAAAAGTACCCATACCTCCCATACAAATATATAATTTTTTAATACTAACATTTTTTTTTTATTTTACAATAATATAGTACCGGGTATTTGAGCTTCGGCATAGTCGAAGATAATTGTCTTACTGGTTTTGTATAACTTTAATCTTTTTAGATATCCAGCTCCCTGAATTATTACTCATCTTACCGTGTCAACTATAGCAATGATTTTCAAATTTGATCCAATCTGCGAGACGGAACAGTGCGAATTTGATGCTTCTCCAACAATTCGTATATTTTCAGTAGATGTAGTAGCAGTTTTGGGCATCCCTTCATGTTGTTTCCATAGTTGTACTTATTCCTTATTCCAAACCACTGACTTGCTTATTCCAATTTTTTTTTGGCAATAACGCTATAGGTGAAACTACACTCCTTCTAGCCAATTATTTTGCCTTTCTCTTGCCTTTTTGCAGTAACAACTTTTCCTCACACCATTTAATTGAAAAACGATTAAAATATACGCGAAATAAAAATAAAAATACTTTGAGCTTCAATAAATTGATCCACAGCAAAGCAATTGCCTCTGTCCCTGCAAAAAAAAGTTCACTATTCCCTATTCAAGTGCATGGTCAAAGAAAAACCAACATAACATCTAATTGTAAAATTGTGATAATTTAGTTTCGCTCCTAAAAGTTGCCTATTACTATGTACTAAATAATAGCATGAAGGAAATACCGATATTTAGGAATGAAAAAGAGAAACACAACATGAAATTATTAAAAAATCGTGTCCCTATTCATGTGCATGCGAGTGTATTTAGTCGCCCAATTCTCGGGTGAACAAACTTTAAGCGCACAAAACTGAGGTCGAGTTTGGTAATATTTTTAAACAACTTTTTAAACGGTCGTTAGGTGACAAAGGCTGCATGACAAACCAAAAAATTAATATAAAAAAATTATTAACTATGAAAAATCCTAGTAGATATTTTTGTTTATAATTGTATTCACCTCGCAAAATTGTTCCTCAATTGCTGCTGCCAACGCTTTTCCAAATTCCGTCAGGTCCACCAGCCTAGGCGACTGAATATCATCATCAGGATCAAAGTACTTTGCCTTGTAAATACTTGTGATTGGTATATAATTTGGGTCGTTATTTTGTATAGCAAGCGTAAGTGGAAAATTATCGTTCCAAAGGATGCAAATACTCAAAGCTTCAAAGTGATATTTTTGTACTAAAAAAAAAACAAAAGGTTACTTGCATCTTCGCATCACTTCTAATTCACTTACTTATAAGGTTCAGTAAAACTGGCAAATAATCCGGATGGACTAACATCGTCGCCTCTAAGAAAACAACTGAAATAGGTACTCAAGGACTTCGCTTCTCACCATCAAAATCGAGTTGACCTCTGGGACTTCTAATTCTTATAGCACATGCAAGCCACGAAAGCAATTTAAATTCACAAGATATACTCAGTAAACGAATCTATCATGACTACTTGTGGTTAAGTTAAACGAAAAACTACTTAAAATAAGTAATTGATATGAGGGAGTGAATTTCGCGATTGGGAAATTGCACTGTTTGCCTCAATTACACTTATGGCTGTGGATGGTATCGAAATGCATGCGATGTTTGGTAGAGCGGTAGGGTTATCATACGCCCAGTCCCACACTAGAAAATAGTATAAACTCCCACGGAATATGATTATGCAGAACGGACCATCATAACACTATTTACTAAGAAATTATCCACTTAAATATGGAAAGTGTTTACTGACACGTTTAAGGTTTGTATGAACAAACTCATCCTGCAGACTACTTTTCATACAGGAAGCTGTGCTCCCAATTTGAGATGTAGTCTATAATATCTAGGCCAATATTAAACTAAAACCGTCTAAACTGGGAACAGAACAAACCAACATTTGCCAACGGTTCACTTGTATGGTATACAGATGGATCCAAAACAGATGAAGGAGTTGGAGCCGGAGTATACGGACCGTGCACCAAAACATCCCTATTCGCTAGCATGGATATAAGCAGTTCCGTATTTCAGGCCGAAATACATGCAATAGAACTCTGCATTCGAGAGAGTCTAAACAGGGCTATAACAAATAAGCACATTTACATTCTCTCTGATAGCAAGGCAGCTCTACTTGCAATTAACGCCTTTGAAATAACATCAAAACTGGTCTGGGACTGCCTACAAATCCTGCAAATACTGGCCACCACAAACAAGGTTCACCTGATCTGGGTGCCAGGACACAGTGGATATGAAGGCAACGAAAAAGCAGACGAATTAGCACGAAAAGGATCCGCATCCCAATTCATGATGCCAAGACCATTCTGAAACAACTACTACAATTAAGTAGAAGTCAGATTCGATTGGTCACAGGCTTTCTCACAGGACACTGTCGAGTCAAAAAACACCTGATGACAATGGGTATAACACAAGACGACACTTGCAGAATGTGCAACGAGGACGCAGAAACAGCAGAACATATACTATGTGACTGCAACGGACATAGCTGCCAGCACACCCAAAGAGCTAGCCGCCTTTATAACAAACTGCGGCATCATGGATGAGCTATAAATGGAGGACATCACAATAGGCCCACTTGTGGCCGCAGTGATCTGGAATCTAATATACCACCTCCCCCCTACAATCTGCAATCTACAATATCTAGGCCAGATTTAGGACAATTATTGTTTCACCATTTTATCTAGTGTTATCAGTAGATATATTGATCAAACATAAGCTTATTGGCCAACTTAACTATGTATTACATTGATGAAGGATCTTTTGTTAGACCTCTGCAGTGCTTGAGATCCAGATTGTACCAAACCTGTAACATGATGCATTTCAACCCCATGTGTTTATTAGCGTTTATCAAATTTAGTCGGATTAAGAGTTTGCAAGCACTGAGAGGCATGCAGAAATTCCAAATTTCTGGTAAAATTGGCATGCCAATGAAAGACAAGAGGCAATTAGGTGCAGTTTTGGAATTGAGATTATCCAATAAAGGGATTTTATATGAACTTGCCTATCGGTTCATTTAGACAATTGCTAGCAATTTCTTTCTTTTATTCGGCTACAAACAAAAATAAGGCGTCATTCCAATCCAATGAAATAAAATTTGGTAGGTAGGTACAGGAATACTGAACTTTGCACTGTTCACTTTTGCGCTCGTGCCTTCCCATTATCTCTTTGTATTTTGCACTTTATTATAAGCTTTTCACATATAAAATAGATAAAACTTATTCCCAGCCATATAAAATTTCGTTTGTTTTCCAAGCCGTTCATGGTAGTGAAAGTCAAGCCCAAAACCGTGTGTCCATATGTACTTTAGGCGTTGTTCTCCATTGTGCATAGTGTCAGTGAAATTTCGCTGTGCCACCAACTGGTTTCTAAGCCACTTGTTACTTTCTGCGCCATCTGTTTGTGAATTCCTAGCCAGCTGCCAGCCAGCAGCTCTCAAGAAAATCATGAGTTGAAGCCAGCAGGTTGACCTTTTAATTAGCATGTGAAATGTGCCTCAACTGGCAACCACTGGCTGGCGATGTTTCAAAAAAGACACCTAATATAATATTCATAGTATAGCAGTTGAGCGATACTAAGGGCTACACTAATGCAGATGCATGTCGATTGGCATGGATTACTTTATTCCACGCAATCCACCAGACGATCAAGAATCAAAAGAATGGCTTGTGTGCTGAAAACATAATAATTGCCACAGTCAATTACAATGACGCATACTCTGTGAAGGCATTCACTTGCATCTCGGTTATACATTGCATCTCTGTTATACATACCTTTGTGTTTTTGTTATAATAAAGTGTTTTTATGAAGAGGCAATTTGTGCTATTTCCATTGGGATGGTAGCCAGGAATGGAAAAGTGGATACAATTGCATCTTTTGGATACAATCAGAAATTAAAGTTACACAGTTACAATTCACTAGAAAAAGTTACAATTAACAAAACATTTTTTGCTACAAAAGTTACGCAGTTACAATCCTTCCTTAAAAGATACAATTTCAGCCACCCAGTAGCAACAAGTCAAATGCCGAATTCACATGTGGCGTTTATAACCACGTGCCTTGACGGATTATATAGTGCAAGCTAAAATGTGACTTCAGATAGTAAATATAGTAAGGTTCAAGGCATATCGTCCAATCAGACCTACTTTCTTATGCGCGTTTGACAGTGTTGACATTTCGTCCCAAAAAAATAACTCACACTAAACGAACGGTTGTGAAAAGATATTCCTAAGGTGCTTATATACGGGCCTGCTAGGCACCAACTTTTTATTTATTTTATTGTTATGTATTTGGACACCAAACATTTTTTCGAATTGATGAGGCCCATTATCTGTTTTTATAAGGTAATTTGGTAGTAATAAACACTTGTACATCTTTGTCTTAATGTTTATATAGCTAGCGGTAATTGTCCATTTTCGCGATCACCTGGTTTTTTGGCGGTAAAAAATCCAAAATTAGACCGATCTTTATGAATTTACTTAATTTGTGTCGCCTAAATTATCGCGATTTGTTTAATTAAAAGTTTATACGTAGCGAGAGGCATTATGGAGATTCTCCTTTTCCGGTAGAATCGTCAAAGTTGCGCCATGCCTACTTGCAATTCACTGGAATGTCCCATGGCCCGGCACCCATAAGGTGAATTTCGAATTGTTCCGCCGCCAAAGTTCCGCTTTGAGAGCGCTTTTGGCCTTAAAGATGATCGAGTCCAAGTATTTAATCGCGGCTTGACGATCGGTAAAAATTACGATATCCTTTGCGGATATTACATAATACTTTACCGTATAGCCACGACAGGGCCGTTTTGGACCCATCTCTATAAAAGCAGATGGATCCCCTGTGGGGCATTCTATTTTGAGATGCTTTCTATTTTATCTAGAATAGACGAGTGACCAGTTTGTCGACTGGTCCACAGACGGATTGCTGTCATAAGGCATAGGTGGGCTGCATTTGCTGCCACTTGTTTACCATAAAGGTCTAGCGGTGTCAGGTGTCCATCGCCACTGTTGGAGTGGTCCTAAGTGGTCCTCTGATGCGAACGCATGCCGTTCTTTGAACACGATTAAGGTTCTTGCAGTGAATAGCCTTTTCAAGCGCAGTCTACCAGACGACGACGCCATACGTGAGTATAGGTCTAATGACGGATACATACAGTCAATATGCCAGCCAATATGACAGTAAAAAATTTCATTTCCCATTTGATGGTAGCTGTTTCTTCAGTACATTTGCTCTTATCCTTTCCAAGTACGACCAGAGTGCTCTTCTACTTTCCAGAATAGACTTACGGTTAAGAGGTCTGAGGTCATTAAAATTTGAGCTTAACAATCAAACCCTTTGAAGAATGAATGCCATGAGAGTTAGTCGTAGTATAGCGTGAGTAGCACTAACGGTCGGCCATTGGCTTATGTTTATGTTAGATATAACAGTTCGTTTTCGAAATAATCAAATGACAGAATTTATAACGAGTCAAAAGCCACTTTTATTGCAAAAAACTATTAATAGCATACCCAAAAATTGAACAGCTATAAATTACATCTAAATTATTTTCTATTTCTACGGGCAACAAATATTTCCCCAATGAATACGAAAACTGCAACAATCACCCCTACAATCCAAATCACAATTATTCCAGCGAAATTCGCCATTCCCAGCTTAACAGCACCGGTCTCCTCAAAACTGATAAATTTTGAAGCTTCTACTTGCTTTTGCATGTTTTCATCCAAATGTTTTGATACCACCTAACACAAAAAAAAATTAAAATTATCGTGAAAAAAGTTCCTTTAAAATCTGACAAGTATCTATATCTACTAACCATCCATTCCCAGATTTTATTCAATCCACTCGACTGCACCATCAGAAGAAAGTTGTTGTACTTCTCTAAAAGAGGCCAAGGGCGAGACGTAAAAGCGGCACAATACTGATAGTATATATCGTCTACCATAACTTTTAAGCGATCAACTGCCCCTTTTTGAATATAATCGGGAATAGCGAAATGTCCTGGAGTTAGAAGGAATATTGTGAGGCAGTCATATTTCGGCGTATATGGATCTTACCAAATTCCAGTCGTTCCAATACAAATCCCAAATTCGACGAGGTTATACTTCTTTCTTGCAGCACTTCATGAGGGTAGACACGGAAGTCTGCCAACATTTGAAGAGTCGTTTGCTAGAAAGAAACTACCTAACTGGCTACTTCTTTTAAGACTGTGTTATATAACTCACGTCTTCTGCATCGTCGAAGGCCAAAAGCCAGTCGGTGGTAGTGCCTGCCCATAGAAGTTTCTGTTTCGCTAAACGATCTACGCTATCAGCTGCTTCTTCAAATCTGTAAAAAAAAATAACATTCTCAACACATCTCATACCCGTTATGGGAATTTCAACACTTACACTGGAATTGTGAGAATACTCGATAACCCACCGCTATAAACACTGGTTATGATTATGTCAATAATGTAGCAGGCGATTAAGACCATTCTGATGGAAGAAGCCATCACGATATCGTCAGTGCTTTGGGATATAAACAGCTTCAGAGTGGTGGCAAGTCCAAAATTGAAGCAATCGATCCAGGAAAGGGTATTCTTTTCAATCTTCCGGGTCATAAGCAAGCTAATTATTTCGATGAAAATGCATGTGGCTATACCAAGCCATAGAAGCCAGTGGAATGGTTGAAATGCTAGAAACCAACTTGTCTTGCGTCTGCGGAGGTAAGAAGTGAATTTGAAATTGTTTGAACTGAAAGTCACGTAATACCTTGCCTTGGGGACAAGGCATGTTACTCCAGATCTGGATACTTGATAAGACATATCTAAGCGAAGATATTCATCATACCTAAAAATTTTAGGACTGTTATGTTAACGTTAATCATCTCCTATCGAAACAGCTCATTTTTGAGGGAGCGAGCTAATGGCATTCCTATCAGCTGGACAATTCATCATCAGTTACATTGTTATTTACGTAAGTATATACTAAATTCTAACCCTCCATTCTAAGCCGATAGATTCGGATTAACCCTCGCATGGACGGTATCTACCCGACCCGTGTAGATATTTGGATTTTCTTTTTGAAATATCTCAAAAAATATGGAACCTACCTTGAATTCCTTTCGACTCAGTAACTAAATTATTGATCTGCGTATGAAAATAGTAAAATTTACTTTTTTTTTTCTACTCGTTCGGTGTTTTTTTTAAATTAGAATTTTTTTTACGTAAATGAACAGTATCTACCGATGTAGATATATTTATTTTCTTACATATTCTATAAAAAAAGCGAAAATCTCATTGATTGTAATAAAAATTGACAAGAAATGCAAACAATGAATACCTACATATCAAGTGAAATTATGTAAATTAGAAACAGAAGAATGTTGTATTGTATGGTTTATTAGAATAAATAAATTTACACTTGGGAAAGAACAAACAAATTTAAGCCAGGCTGTGCTCCGCACATAATGTCATCATACCAATAGGTACTGAGAAGACAATTGGTCCATCGAGCAGGATATTTAACATAATCGAATAAATAAACTAAAATATAAATGGCATCACACGGATGCGATAATTCGATCCATGATCGTCACTGCCTCTAGCCAAAAAGCGAAAAGCAAACTTTCTATCATGCAATACATACCAGCTAGACAGAATTTCAAAAGTCACTTAAATACTCAGGTTGGCGCATACGCAAGTTTTTCACGAAGAAAGCTGCAGACTTTTATTAGGACATTTTTTAACCTTCCAGGTCCAAGAAGATTGCATTATCAGTTCGTTTGCTCTGGGATGTTTCGCAGACGTTGGTGGGATGTGGCGCAGTGAAGGATTAATTTGTGAATTTTTTCTTCGGTAGAACCTGACACATCCCACTTATTAGACTATATCAACTGAGCCACCGCGCTCACAACTTAGTTGACCCTTAACATGTATTTAATCTATTTCGCGTGGTAATACCATTGAATAACTACAAATAGAAGTGGACACAGCTCATTTTGAAGCGACATACGGACCTTCATTGCGGAGGAAATTTGTATTAAGTTAGTATATGCATATACCACCTTTTCCTAGGTTCGTGCATTAAGTAAAATTAATTTCCCAAAATATTCCCAGGTTTATTTCATGACAGACTATGCACCTTTTCTTTTTTTATTCGTCTCATTGACAACATGCAAATGAAAGAGAAACAACAATTATTTTTGTTGTATTTTATTCTCCACCGATTGCATAATTGGTTGTGGAGTGGAAGTGGAATATGCAAAGGATAATGAAATCAATGATCGGGTATGTATTTTTCGCATATAGGTAGTTAGTGGTGGTTGGTATTGTAGGCAAAGGGTATTTTTAGCATGAGGAGACTGATTGGGATTTTATGAGAATAACAATGTGGAAAGAAGGTATATGAAATAAAAGATCGGTTAGATACTTTTCGCATATAGTGGTGGTGTGTGGGGTGTGGTACTTTTAGCATGACAAGTGTAATGATGATTTAAATTGATATTTAAGAAAATAAAAATGTGGAAAGGGGAAATATGAAATCACAGATCGGATGCTTTACAATACATATTTTGTATTTCTTCGATATATGTGCAGCAGTGGTGTCATTGTGGTGGCTTTTGGACTTAGGTGTCAAGGTGTGGGTGGCTAACTCAGCCTTAGGTGTCAAGGGCGGGCTATAATGATTTGAAAGTTATGGGGTGGGTTAGCATGTGAGGTGCATGGTAGGTGTAGAAAAATCTCTGCATATAATAAAATTGTAAATTTTGAAATGTGTGTTCCACTATCACGTAAGAACTACTAACCAGATTGGTATGGATCTTTTTGGAAAATTTAGGCCTTAACAATGAGCACCATTCAGGTTCCATTATTTCATTGTAATCGGATTACTCATTCAAGAGATATACGAAAAATAACGGCAAATCAATACTAAGCCAATAATTTTCTGTTGTTGCTCTGGGGTGGTGGGCGTAAATCGCAGCATAATGTTATGTGGCCTATGTGCGAGTAGGATCTATTAATTATGTTATTAAGATGATATTCGAGCTCAAAAAGTGAGGCTCGCAATTGTGTCTGTCTGTCTGCGTATTTGTTGGTAGGTAGGAGTATTCTAGACGACAGGACGGATTTGTTTGTACCTATATGTAGTAGTTTGTTTCAAACTGTGCATAATTAGGTACCTATGCGGTTTGTACGCTGACAGTTCGAGTTCATTTGTTTAGGAATCTTTAGAAACATTGCAGCTCAGATTAGATTCTTGCTATACGAAATTAAGTAGTCTGGTGTTTATTTTAAAATAACTTAATTATTAACGCACAGCCCAAAACGGATAATTAAGTCTGTTTTCTAACCACTGATCAACGATCACACGAAAGTGAGGAAAGATGAAAATCGAATAGAAATAAGATATGTAAGAGAATTTGTTAATGACTTTAACATTGGCGCACAAAACAATCATACCAGGTATACCTACTAAATAGCTGGTTCGGAATTTCCTACAATTACCCTCTACCTCCTTACAGAGGGTATATACATACATACATACATACATACAGAGGTTTATTGAGCGAACTCAAGGAATGCGAATTGCTCATAATTACCTCCAGACCAGAAATGACCCTGGCGGTTAACCCCAAATAACGCAAGCAAGACCATCACGGGGCTACTATGTGAAATCAAACCTAGCACTTTAAGGAACACCGTCCTTTTCTAAATATGTACATAGTAAATATGTAGGAGGTATGTATCTATCTAATATGTAGTTATAAACTCCGATATTTTCGAGACTAAAAAACAGGCGGGGTCCACAAATCGCAGGATTGTACCTATTCGCTAGTAGTTTTATCGAAATGATTATTAGTTGT
Source organism: Cheilosia scutellata (assembly GCA_955612985.1). Lineage (NCBI taxonomy): Eukaryota > Metazoa > Arthropoda > Insecta > Diptera > Syrphidae > Cheilosia > Cheilosia scutellata. Next base: position 88,554,861 of record OY015311.1, read on the forward strand.
TATTGGAAAGATTAACAATTACTGTACCTACCCGGCAGGCATTGCTCGTGCCTAGGAATTTTATTGCCCAGATACCTATATTTTGGTCTATCAGCATATAACGCTATCAGAATAGCGCTTTTTTTACCTTTGGGACAATTTTAACCAATATTCACAGGAGCATTCTCGGGCCAATACCTAAGATTGCCTGGAAATTTGAACTCAATCGATTTGGTGGTTTGATAGATATAATATTTTTGAGTTAATTACAAAAAGAATCACTTAAATCGATGCATATTTGACAAAAATATAGGCAAAATAGTGAGACTCTAACATACATTTATGCATATCTTAAAATCTTGTGTAATGTCAGCAAGAAAGCCAAACTCATTTTTATTCAATTTATACTTCCCAACTGATCACCCCTTGCATCGCCCTCCCTCTCTTAAACTCATAAATCCTACACATTGCTATTGATCCTTGTTTATAATATTGCATCTCCTTTCCTGTCTTCCAAACCAAACCAGTTTCCTACCCTGTTACGTCATTTCAGAAAGAATTTTATACTGACGGCACTACCTCAAACTGGTTTACAACAAAAAATTACCCATCCAGCATTCCTTAGAGGGATATTTTTGTTGGGATATTATACATTTTCTTGTTTTCGTTTTTATCCAATGTTCAATCCCAGATTATGCCCAGATCCATTTCACAAACCCGCACAAGCGATCACAGCGACGTATGGACCGCGTAGCGGATGTTTGCTTCGGTGCCGTTTCTATTTGTAGTTATTCAATGGTAATACCTACGATTGACCATTGATCCAAGTAAGGATAATATAGGGGTAAAAATAGATATTGCTGCCGATAAATCAATCAGCTACTAGCTTTCCCAGATTCCCACCTTCAGACTCTAAAAAGAGACACAATTATCAAAAAATAATCTTACCACATGAACATAGCCATCATAGAAATATCAGTTCTTCTCTCCAAGATTCTACCTAATATTCCTTCTCCAGTAAAGTTGGGATATATAGTACCCCATTCAACATATTCAGCTACACATTTGGATATATTAATCACCATTTATATTTGCAGCTACATATTATATAGAAATAAGTTCTCACTTGTGTCTACTTGAACGGTGCAATTATACAGCCAGCAAAAGTGGAAATAAATCTTTGCATCTGTTCCATCAAACAGGAGTCTTTTAGAGGGATCTTCATTTCCATGTCCCACATCCATAGCGTTTGTATCTGTAGACTTAACAAAAAAAATAAAAAAATTACTAAATTGTCCTTCAGATAGGAATGTTTGTTCTATACATTTCTAACTATCGAAAACGGTTCATAGGGAAAGGCAGCTACAATCAGTTCACGGCCTTGCATATCCTTTATCTTATCCGGGTATAGATTTTGGTTGAACTGAAAGGTTTTCGTTGCACCATTGTATCTGTCCAGCAGAACCAATTGCTCCGGATGTTCCTTGCGGCTTCCAGTGTACTTGGTTGTCTTCAAATTGAATATGCTATCGTTGGTAATCTCTATAAATAGTATGCTTGTCTGATCTGTATAAACGAAAAGATCAGAAAAGATCGAAGGAAATAATTCAAACAGAACAATATTTTAAAAAAATACAGTACTGTTCTTTATTATCCAGAACGGATGGTGTGTCCCTGATGCATGTATCATTGTGTCATACATAAGATGGTGATGAAAACTGAAGTACATAGGTACATAAATAATCATACAACTGGGAGCCACTTACCTTTAAAGAAAGTGTTAACGAAAGCTGATGCAAAATTGAATCGATCCTGACGATAAACGAATAAAAATCTATTCCTCGTCGTGCGCCACTTGGAGTGAACTACCGATTTCAGGAAAGTTGAAGCAAAGTCTGCAATTTCATCTTCGAATGCTATGAAACTCTGTAAGAACATAATTAATTTAAATTTACAATCGGATTTGGATTGGGTGCTTATTAAGATTTTAATTTGGATAGTGCTCAATGGCAGGCTTAGTCATAGGCTGTGTTGTGAGTAGTACCAGTACCTTGCCCATGCCCAGGAATGGTATTAATTCAACAATGTTCTTGTCTGTCACGACAATGCACTATTACACATCAATGTTCTAAATTATACAACTTTAACCCAGTGTCGAGAAATAGTACATTGCATTTAGTATTTTTTTGATTTTTATTGTTTGGTATGGGATGTGCCACGTCCCTTTCTCAGATCTCGTCCACATTTTAACAAATGCTTTTAAAAAGTAATAAAGATAATATTTAGAAAACATGACGGATATAAGAAAGTTCATAAATCTGAACAATTTTTTTTTTATCCGTGTTTTCTTATACAAAGACAAAGGATATAATATAAAAGAAATTGTCTTATAAGCTATAAAGAATACGCTTGTCAGAAAGAACATTTCGAATAAAATACCAAAAAAGTTTTTTTAATATATAAAATTTGTTTAATATTGACAGACAAATTATAATATTTGTGTATGTATGCAAAAAGATATTCCCCATAATATTTCAGTAGGTATCTTTCTATAATTTACTATAATATATATAATATGTATCTACCATTGGCACCTTTTTTTCTATGAATTGCAGTCTCTTGCCAAAAATGTCGTTATATCAACAAGATCCCTCTTATTTCAATTACCTACTTAACTTCTCAATTGGCCCCTTCCTCTATCAAGGTTTTGAACGTACCTGTAGTAGATATATGTATATTATGATATTGTGTCATATTCAATTCCCACTTTATGTTGTGCCACTTCTTAAGTCTTGGCCTAAATCGTTAACGAAGCTGTTATTTCGTGGTTTCAAATAAAATACAATTTAAGCTATAATTTGTTCAGAATTTAAGACTGCTCGTCTTGATTTAATAACAAAAAGCTTGCTTTTAGATTTTTTCGTTATTGTTTTAAGAATCATGGGGATATATTTTAGGATTGCGTACATACATAAGAATGAAGAAAATTATAAATAAGCCCGATCGTGCTAGAATTTAGCTTGCGATATTTTTCTGAGTGAAGATTTCCTTATATATGTACCAAATTGCAAGACTAAAGATTTTATAAATATCAAGACATATCTAGTGTAATTTTAAGATCTGATTGATTTTGCAGTTAAATAATGATCATCGTTTCAGAACTATTACCCCTATTACTATATATTACTTACAATGAAGACCATATAACAAAATACAATTTTAATTTCATTTACCTCACAAAATAGTTCCTCAATTGCTGCTGCCAACGTTTTTCCAAATTCCGTCAGGACATCAAGCCTAGGCGACTGAATGTCATCATCAAGATCAAAGTACTTTGCCTTGTAAATACTTGTGATTGGAATATAATTTGAGACGTTGTTTTCGGTAGCAAGTGTAATTGGAAAATTATCGTTCCAAAGGACGCAAATATTTAAAGCCCCAAAATGATATTTTTGTACTAAAAATACAAAAGTATACACGTAGGTTCGCATCACTTCTAATTTACTTACTTATAAGGTTCAGTAAAACTGACAAATAATTGGGACGAACTAACATCTTCATCCTTAAAAAGCAACTAAAATACTTTGAAATGCCTGAGGTCTTTGCTTCTCGCGAATAAAAATCTACTCGTATCCTAGTTCACCTTTAAGGATTCTAAGAGTCCACTTTTTAGTACATACAAACAACTAAAGCAATTTAATAAGTCACAAAATATAGGTACTCAGTTGGCTGTGCTTGCACCACTACAGCAAACCGCAAGGTAAACAAGGACCTACTTAAGTAAATGATATGACGAAGTGAATTTCGCGATAGGGTTAGCACACCCTTTGGCTCAATTACACTTATGGTGGTGGATGGTTTCGAAATGCATGCCATGTTTGTATATAGTATATATTCTACCCTATAATATGTTAAGGAGCTCGGACTCACATATATGTAGTATGTACACAACTAGCTATTTACTTAAAAATTGTGCACTTAAATATTCAAGGTGATTGCTGGCACGTGTAGGGTTTCCGACAAGAAATTCGTCATGCAGACGACTTTTCCTACAGAAAGTTTTGCTCACAATTTAAGACGTGGACCCTTTGATTTACTTAGTTTTGTTCTTCGCTTTCTTTTTAACCAGAAGCGCGTGTAAATATATATGTATGTTGTAAACTCAATCCTATTATATCAAGAAATGTAAAACTTTTCAAATTAACAAATGTTTACCTTTAGGAAAATACGAAACTAATTCCACTACGTTTCGCTCAGAAAAGTAGGTACTCTGTACGTGAACAGACAGAAAGAAAAACTTTCTCTTGACATTTGCATCAAAGGGATCTTCAAATCAAGTTTTTGATATAAAATTACATTTCTTTTCAAGTTCCTCAAACTCACACACACATATAGTAGGTATATTGTATATATTGTCATTGTACAAACAACACGTACAGTTGTTGCAAATAGTTTCGAAATAAGAAACGTCCTAGCTGGTTCGTTTTTTTTCGTGTCGTGTACGATAAGTAGTGTTGTTCTGATACCTCAAAGGACGAATGAACGTACGAGTACGACTTTGCGTAGATGCTCAGCTCTCTTTTCGGTGAGAATGCTGCAGGTGCGTTTTTGGAGAATCTAGAAACGTGTTGGTGACGTAATATTTCCTTTACCAAGTTGAACAACACAAACAGGGAAATGAAAAACTTACGTTACGTCACTAAAGTAAAATACATACACACTCTTGTATTATAGTCAGTCATGTATTCGGAAGAGGTTTTGTTTCTTACTTTGAGCATTCTTTCTTTATACGTCTCTGTGGTGTCTTAAGGAAGGAGTTCCTTCCTGTGTTCTTTGTCGTTTTGTAACTTTTCTCATTTAAAATGTGAAAAAACTTTACAACTTGCCAGTAAAAAGTATAAGTAATCCAGTTTGAATTTGATAATCTTACATCTGTAAAGGAGTTTCCGTTTCAATATACTGAAGAAGGATGATGCCGAAAACAAGGAATCATTCAAGTCCTAAAGTGCTCAAATTCATATATGAAATCGTCACCCGGTCTCTTGGGTGTCCGAATGTTCGGAGTGGACTCGGTCCACTCGGACAGTAGCCAATATACGGATTCGGATATCCATCACCATCACGCTATACAACACCAAAAGGTAGTTGGTATGGTATGGTACCATAGGAAGATTTTACTTGGCATCACAAAGCTATACATTATACCATCATGAATAGCGCCGAATAGTGCATGTGCTTAAAGAACTATGCCTGTCAATCAAATCTGCAAATTCAGACCACAAAACCAGAGTTGCTCACCAGCAACAAAATAGAAGGAGCATAGACGTAGACGTGTTTTATTTTTTGTATTTAATTTTGTAAAAACTTTGGGCGTAGCGAGGGTTTCATTCACATGAGGGCCGTCCGTTTTTTTAAAATCGAATCGAAGCTTGCCAAATTTTAAGGATTTCAGCCGGCAAATTCACCGATGCCGACGTATTGGATTAATCAAATGTTCGAAAATGTCGTCAGGAAGTGGGCCGCAAGATTACCTCTAAGAAAAACTTCTTGCCGATGCTATGACAAAGAAAATACTACAAATGGGCCATACAACGAAATGATTGCTCAGGAGAAGACTGAAAAACAGTATAATCTTTTGATATTAGAGTCACATTGAGATGAAAGGCTACTGGGTATGGGTACTGTTGTGAGAAAAGGTGACAATGAAATGGTCTCTGGTTACATTATGCAAACCTCTAACCACACAACGAAAGTAATGTTTTGGGTCTGTTACAATATCCGTAGAACGAGAACCTAGCAGTTTGAATTGAAACAAATGCAATGAATGATAATGATAAACAACTCCAAATGTGCAGACATCTTGTCCTTGAGCCATATATTCTGTTGCCCATTACGCCCAGCCCATTATGCAAAGAAAATTCCCGACAGAAAATGCAGTTTCCAATACGATCTTGCTCCATGCCACACTTCGAAAAAAATTAAACAATTATTTTTTAATGAAAATAGTAGGTAGGTATTAACTCCGCTGACTCAATCCAATCGAAAATCTTTGGGCCATTATAAAAGTGAACCTCAGTAAAGGAGATTGTACCGCCAAAACCAAGATAGTTCTATATCACGTGGAAGTGTGGTTTCACGATAAACAAATCAAAAAAATATGTCAATCCGTAATTCTTTCAATGTAAAATAAAACGAACTACCTAAATATTTGGTGGTCATATGAATTTTTAATGTACATAAACAAATTTTAATGTATCTAAGTCAAATTGAGAAAACATGCCAACATCCGGAATTGTTCCCTATGTTTTCTTTGCTTTATCAGTGTTACCAGCTAGCCTTAAAATATCACAAAGCAAAATGTCAAAACTTATAACGAGACAAGCACTGTTTTTATTGTCAGATATCATAATTAATAGCCTTAACTTATTTTCTATTTCTGCGGGCCACAATTATTTCTCCAATGAATACGCAAACTGCTAAGACTACCCCAACAATCCAAATCACAATGATTCCAGCGAAATTCGCCATTTCCAGCTTAACAGCGCCAGTCTGTTCAAAACCAGCAACTTTTGACGCATCCACTTGCTTTTGCATATTTTCATCCAAATACGTTGACACCACCTAAAAAAAATTATTCATTTACCATGTTTCCTTGAAAATCTGACAAGCATAGATACCAACCATCCACTCCCAGAATTTATTCAATCCACTCGACTGTACCATCAGAAGGAAGTTATTGTACTTCTCTAAAAGCGGCCAAGCACGAGCCGTATAAGCAGCACAATACTGATAGTAGATATCGTCTACCATAACTTTTAAGCGATTAACGGCCTTTTGCTGGATATAACTGGGAATAGCAAAGTGTCCTGGAGTTGGAAAGAATATTGTGAGGCAGTTATATCTAGGGGTTTTTGCAGCTTACCAAATTCCAGTCGTTCCAATACAAATCCCAAATTCGACGAGGTTATACTTTTTTCTTGCAGCTCTTCGGAAGAGTACCTGTGGAAGTCAGTAAAAATTTGAAGAGTCGTTTCCTATACGAAGTTAAAGAGATACAATGTGCTGCAGTTACTGGGGGATTTCTCTTATAACTTATAACTCACGTCTTCTGGCTCAAAAAGCAAAATCCAGTTGTATGAAGTGCCCGCCCACAGAAGTTTCTGTTTCGCTAAACGATCTGCACTGTCAGCTGATTCTTCAAATCTTTAAACAACAATTATTAATTGATACTACTGCGGGTTTTAGAATTGCACTTACATTGGGATTGTTAGAATACTCGATAATCCGCCACTATAAATACTAGTTATGATTATGTCAATGATGTAGCAGGCGGTTAAGACCATTCTGACTGAAGCAGCCTTCACGACGCCGCCCGTGCTTTGGGCTATAAAGAGCTTCAGAGTTGTGGTTAGTCCAAAATGGAGGCAATCGATCCAGGAACGACTTTTCTTTTCAATCTTTCGAGTCACAATCAAGCCAATTGCTTCAATGAATATGCAAGTGGCTATACCAAGCCAGAGGAGCCAGTGGAACGGTCGAAAGACTAAGAACCAACTTGTCTTACGTCTAGAGGAATAGACATGTAAGTTTTAAATTGTTTTGAACTGAGAATCATGTAATACTATACCTTGATTTGGGGACAAGGCATGTAACTCCAGATCTAGATGTTTGATAGGACATGTCTAAATAAAGATATAGGTCATACCTGAAAATGTAAGGATTTGCATCTCACTTCTGGAGTTTGTTTTGTTATTCCCATCGTACATAATGTACTTGTACATACAGCTCATTTTCAAGGCAGCTACTTATATGAGTATTTGCTACATTTGTTATGTTAATGCATTTTGTAGGTATGTACCAACGATTTGGTGTAAAATAAGGAAGTGCGCCATCACTTTTATTTTGGAATTTATTGAAATACTTAGTTTTGAAATTTGGAGAATGGATTAATGTTACCACTTAAATATAATTTGGACTTGGAAAACGAGTGCGTTATGTATTACGAAATCCGGAACATGGATGCACGTTAAAAATAGCCAAATAGGAAAGACAATTCGTATAAACTGAATAGTTGCAAAATTCGTAACAGTCACGCTATAGGAAAAGGGATAAACAGCACCTCGACGCTAAATATACTACTTAAAATCTTAGCTTACTGTGGTAACGTCTATAGTGTTAGTAAGAGTTTTGGTGATGATACGTTCCTCAAAAAGTTCAAAGTAATAATTTGTTACGAGTGCCTTTTTCCTCGGCGGGAAATGTTCTAAACCTCGCGGCAAAAAGTTCGCTCTCCATTTAATGTTTGAAACCTTCAATATAGTCTATTTGATTTATGTGTTTAATAGAGTGTGAACAGCAAACGGGAAAAAGCAGTATCAGACAATCAAAATCTCTGGATCAGTATCCTTAAAAGTCATGCTTCCCATTTATAATTGCTTCCAACCCAAGTGTAAGTACTTTGCGCCATTCTCTTTAAACTAGTAGTTGGTGATTTAATACGTTTTACCTTCATCGCGGATTTAAAACTATTCGTATCCTGTTGTGGTTCAAGGAAGCATTTAGCGACAGCAGCATAAATCTCGTTGACTCCTACCCGGAGCCAGTTGTTAACATTTTGACACCCTTCGCTAAGTAATAGCTACAATTGATCCATGTAAAGAGAATATCAGGGTAAAAATATATATTGCCACCGGCGGCGCGCCGATAAATCTTTAACAGATTCACTTTGCCACCTTCAGACGCTAAAAAGAGACACACTTATCAAAAAATAATCTTACCACATGAACATAGCCATCATCGAAATATCAGTTTTTCTCTCCAAGATTCTACGTAATATTCCTTCTCCAGTAAAGTTCGTATGTATATTGCCCCATTCAACGTATTCACCTGCACATTTGGGTATAATAAACACCATTAAATTATAAAACTATGTATAATAAAATGTGTTCAGACTTGTGTCCACTTGAACGGTGCAATTATACAGCCAGCAAAAGTGGAAATAGATCTTTGCATCTGTGCCATCAAACAGGAGTCTTTTTGAGGGATCCTCATTTCCATGTCCCACATCCATAGCGTTTGTATCTGTAGACTTAACAAAAATATAAAATAAAAAAATTGCCATATTGTCCTTCAAATGCGAATATTATTGTCCTGTACATTTTTTAGAATCGAAAACGGCTCATAGGGAAAGGCAGCTACAATCAGTTCACGGCCTTGCATATCCTTTATCTTATCCGGGTATAGATTTTGGTTGAACTGAAAGGTTTTCGTCGCACCATTGTATCTGTCCAGCAGAACCAATTGCTCGGGATGTTCCTTGCGGCTCCCCGTGTACTCTGTTGTCTTCAAATTGAATATGGTGTCGTTGATAATCTCTATGAATAGTATACTTGGTTGATCTGTGCAAACAAAAAAAGAGGATAGAATATAGCGTGACACTTCAATTTAAACTCAAGTCCCTTTCCAAATGGCGTGTAAGCCTCTTTTTCGTTGATGAACGCAAACACCCATTCATTTCGGTTATACTCAAATAAATGACGATTAAAGGTACGCGTACAACTGTGGATACAACTCCTTCGAGGACGACATACAATAATTTAAGCAGGGATGGCGGCAAAAGCGCAACACTTTTCTGTCTCGCTTTCCATGCCAAGACTCTAGGAGTAACAAAAATCCAATTTCATGGCACTTATTTTGAGAACTAATCAAGCTGCTAGGGTAAACTGCGGCACTAGCTATAGAGCTACTGTATATTTGGATTTAAAGCGACGCACGGCAAAAATGAAAGAGAAACGATACCAACATCAAAGAAATATTACATTGTCCTTGGAGTCAATTAAAATAATTAATAACCCTCTGCTGCTTTGTGAAATACAAAGCACGCTGAATCTAATTACAAAAGTTGAATGAGTAGCGGCCCGAAATTACTATGCAAAAAGTGATAGGAATGGGAATGGGATAGCATAGAACAGTTTCTTCTGGGTCCTGTATCATGTGTCGAAGATAAGATGGTGGTGGTGGTGGCGGGAGTTGGAATGGTGGGGAAATTAAAGTAATAAAATCCTGCAATTGGGGAACCACACTGAACCAAATTTGGTAGTGATATTGACAAAAAAGTACGTAGACTTGAAGAAATGGTGATCAATATAAGGTCAACACCTCCTGTCCGTTGTTTTGACAAATATTTTGTTTTATTTAAAAAATATTGTCACTTTGAAGAAAGTTTCATCAAAGCTAGTGTTCTTCAATTTAAAAAAATATTCTTCAAATTGAAAAAACATTCCTCAATTCGACGCATTGTGCATTATGAATCAACGAAATTTTCTTCATTTTTACGTATTCTCTTCTTTAAATTGAAAATGAATTCTTCATTTCAACAATTCACTTTATTCATATTAAATAAATATTCTTCAATTTGAATCATCGATTTTCTTCAAAATAACTTATTTATTCATCATTGTGACACATCTATTTCTCAAAAATGATGATAAACAAAACAACAAAAAAAAAAAAACATTTTTTTAAGGTCAAAAACATTTTTTTCTTTTATTATCATTAGGTATATAATACAATTGAAAGTTTTATTTTAACTTACATTTTTATAAGTGATTTAACTTAAATATGTTTTTTTTCTTTATTGGACTTGGCTTGATGAAAGCAGGTTTGGGTAAAGGTCCTAGCTAAATTTGGAAAAATTAAACAAATCGATTAAAGTTTGTTTAGTTATGTCATTTAGAAATACAACGACTTACTTACCGCCCAGTTATGATGATCATTGGCTGATTATTTGCCTTGATGCATCTATTCCGCACATTTCCCTCGGTTTATCGAACTAGGAGAAAGATAGCCTAGAAAAGCATGTTGGCATTGGGGAAAAAATTATAATAAAAAGTGAACGTTTTTTTAAACTCATTAACTGCGATTATATTTTTTTCTAGAAAGGAAGTGATGAAAAATATTTATTTTACTTACGTTTTTCTTATACAAGTCTGTTTGTGAAGTTTGCTCAGTTGCCTCACTTTAATTTATAATTTCCTTGACACAACTTTACTTTGTCACACTTTCAAGAATAAAAGTTATCACTTCGAGTTCAATATTGCACAATAAAAATTAAACTTCTTTAAATTGACGAATTTCTTCAATTTGAAGAAAAAAACGATGAAAAATCTAAAAATTTGTTATGAAAAATTGTTGATTTGAAGAACTGATTCTTCAAAAATTAATAAAATATTTTCTTCAATATCACCTACGGGATTTAGTTCAGTCAACGACTTCATTTTGTCAATATGACGAAATTTCATTCGTTTGAATAAAATACTAAATCGGACAGCTGTTGAAGAAATTTTATTCATTTTGAATATTAAATTTTCAATAAAACGAAAAGTTTGATGAAAAATTGTCGATTCGAATAATAAATTCTTCAAAGATTGACAAAATATTTTCGTCAATATGACCTACGCGATTTGGTTCAGTGCACTTACCTTTGAAGAAAGTGTGAACCAAAGTTGATGTAAAATTAAATCGATCGTGGTGGTAGACGAATAGAAATTTATTCCTCGTCGTACGCCACTTGGAGTGAACGACTGATTTCAGGAAATTTGATGCGAAATCTGCGATTTCATCTTCGAATGCTATGAAACTCTGTAAGGAAATATTTTAAATTAACATCCGGTTTTGTATATATTGTGCAAATAAAACCTTAAATTTTTGGATAGTGCTCAATGGCGTGGGAGTGATGCAATACTATATGCTGGCAGCAATACCATAGTAGTAGATGTGATAAGAGCTGTGATGCTTATCTTAAGAAACACAAATAGTTTTAAGATAGACGCGTCCTTAAACTCAATTGACACAAAAATAATATATCTACACCAGCGTTCCCACTTTCACTACGATCGTAATGTTTCACTACGATTTGGCTTTAGTTCGGCAAAATCATTACGTCACTACGAAAATTTTGGAAACACTACGATTTTCCGTGCGACTTCGTATCCATATATTTCTTGTATAAAATTCATTCAGTATGTAATAATATTGATTTCTAAAATGTTTTCCCCTTCAAAAAGTTATCTGAACGCATTTACAACAGGGAGATTAATTGAACACATACACTTTTCAGCGCAATAATGGTAGTTACAAGGGGTCGATTCCTGTTCTGTGATACTGTGAAGTGATAAATAATTTAATTTTATTCGCAATTTTCGAGGTTTATTTATTTTCAAGGTAGAACACTTTTCATTGGCCAAATCGGGGCTATTCTCCTTATATTTGATTAAATACATATTTTGAGTTTCTGAGTCCCTTTGCTGTTTTTGTTTTATGTTTTTCACACTTCTCAAATGAAAAGGCTGTAATAAAAAAATGATCATAATGAAAAAAGTCTGACATTTGTTTTAATTTTTTCATAGATCAAGAATCAAGAATCAAGAATCGAATTCAGCGCGAACTTGTGAAAACTATTTTCACTTCACAGTATCATAGAACGAGAATCGACCCCCAGTTCAGTGTATTGCGTCGTATAGCCGTACTAGGCTTAAAACTGAAACATTATGGAGATTGCAATTATTTTTCATATTTCACTACGATTTAGCTCGAAACACTACGTTTTTTTCATCTCGGCACTACGCTTTCGTAAATTTGAAGTGGGAACACTGATCTACACTAGTCTTTTCTCCAATGATCTCTTTCTAAATATATGCAATGCCTTTCTGGCAAATGTTTCCGCTAATATATCTCCATACACGCATTTCAGTTAGAAGAGTGATTTTTGAAATGAACTGTAATAATTATGACTACTTTCTTTATATCCGTTGAGCTTATCTGCAAGTTGGAATAATTGTATAAATCTGCCGAAAATCCCCAGCGAAAGTTTTTGACAGAAGGTATACGCTATCCAAAGACCTTTTGGGCATGTGCAAGTACAACTGCTCGTTTTGAGAAGCTGCAAGAATTATGGCTGATTCACAATGCAGCGTGAGAGTGAGACAAGAGCGAGATTCGAGTCTAGCGCGAGTAGTCAAATAATTTCCAATCAAAGGAAATGCATGCAGCAATAAACAATGGACCATTTCGGAAAACTGGAAAAATCTCACCCGAGACACCGATGACATTTACTCTACTCTGAGTGCAGGAAGCGACGAAATAAGCTTATGGTAGCCACTTATGTTTTTTCAAGAAAACCGGGCTGCACATTTATCTTTATGTTTTTTTTTTTATTGTGCATTTGTTTGATTATTCTGTGAAATTTTTAAATAAGTCTGCTATAATGTAATACAAAAAAAAAACACGTTTTGCGTCATCCGGTGTGTTTTCAACCTTAGACAACAATTAATAATTTTTAATTAATTTTTTGTTTATTTACTAATAGTCTAAGAGCCCGCAGTAAATTTTGGACGTGCAACCGGATGAATTTTACATAAATACGTTACTCTGATGCCCAAGATTTCAAATATGCCCGTCTGGAAGCGCTTAATGGCAGCTAAGGAGTCCATATTAGAAATGCGTTATGATTCAAAAAAGGAATAATTGGTGCAACCGTTTGAATCTACTACCAAATAATAGAGAATGGTCCCCTCAGTACAACTACATGTAGGTATCCAAGACGTTTTAGGTGTCGCCAAAGCTCTGCCAGACGTGGTGGAAATGCGTTAAAAATACCAATTTTGAATAATTAATGCAACCACTTAATTTTTATTTTAGAATTTAGAGAAAACTCCCTGATAACAAATATAGGTTAGAGATCCGCTAAAAATGCCCTATATTTATATCTACACAAAAAATCGCAACTGAACATTAAATAATTGACGCAACCCAACCACACAAATTCTCTCCTAAGCATAGACTGAAACACCAGAAACATAACTGCATAAGTCCAAGACGTTTCACTTGTCGTTGTCGCCAATTCCTTGCCAGACGTACCCTCACATGGTGGTAGCTGGGAGAGGTTAATTCACTCAGTGAAGCAAACGTTGAGTCATATTTCTCCAACAAGAAACCCTTAGGATGAATTATTGTTGACGATGATGGCTGAGGGAGTCAGTCGTCAATTCCAGACACCTTACTTAATACTTATGTTCCCTTAGGTACCGAAGATACAGAGGGCGTTGACTTCCAAACATTTTTTATTGGGATCATCAAATGTGGAGAAACTTAACGGATTATGCTGCGACGAAGAAGTTCTGCTGTGGAAGAATTTGCTAACCAGCGAGCAATTAGCGAATATCTTCCTGATCTCACTAGGCGACTAGGCGTGGTATTCGTCACCCAAGCCTATAAATGAGGGAGACGTCGTCATCATTGCTGATGGCCTGATGCAGATAATCCACACAACAGTTGGCCAAAGGGAATCATCCTAGAAACCATACCGGGAAAAGATGAATTAGAAGCGCGGTAATAAAGACATCAAGTGGAATCTACACAACGCCCTCAGCTAAACTTTGCGTACTTGACGTAGGCCGGTTTGGCGAAGATGGGAAGCCAGTTCTTAGAACCAGCTTACGAGGGTACATGTAGGCGCCAATCGAGGGTCAAAAATACCTACCTAAAAAACTTTATTTAAAATCATATTTGAATTATAAAAACCTAAAAAATTTACTAAATTGAAATTTAAAACTTAAAAAGAATAATAATTGAAAATTGAAAAAGCCTTATTGGAATACTGCGTATATATTAAACTTTATTTGTCCTTACAATTAGATACATTTTATATGAAAAATTTATAATTTTATGAACTTTCTTAACCCTAGAAACATAAACTGTGCCTCGCGAAATATATAGGTATATCTATTGGTTTCTTCTTTTAACCGATGCTAGAAAAAACTTGTTGTTTTTTTTTAAGCCAACTCATTCGTCAATCAACACTTGCCAAAGACGGTCATTCCGGTTCGGTAAGTACCACCGTTTTTTAGTTATGGCAATGTTTAAAAAGACAGTGTATAGTGAACATTAAAATTATGTTTGCAACAAGTGTCTATAACTTTTTTTTTTTTTTACTGATTAGTATTATTTCAGACTGATTATGTTGTAATTCATCAGTTTTTAAAACAAAATAATATAAAAGACCTTTGCAAATAATTGATATTTAAATACCGAAGATCTCTAATTTTGTTATGGATTTATAAAATCCTACTTTACTTAGAAAAATAATAATATATATTTTAATAATAATAGGTATATATTTTATATTTTACTTAATTGCTAATAATCTAACAATAAAATGAAGTAATAATAATAAAAATAATAAAAAATTATGTTTAATTTTGATATACGCCTCGCAGGCTCATGTTTATCTTTTCAGTACTAAAAAATAAGTTTATCTTTCTAGGGTTAAATACCTAGTATTTAATGGCCTTTCAATAATTTGATCTTAGGTATAATAAGGTATCTAATATGTGAATTGTAAGTCTCTTTTTTAATACAATAATTATATTTTTGTTTCATTTACCTCGCAAAATTGTTCCTCAATTGCCGTTGCCAATTTTCTTCCAAATTCCGATAGAACATCCAGTCGAGGCGACTGAATCTCATCATCAAGATCAAAATGATTTGCGTTATAAATACTTGTGATTGATACATAATTTATAACGTTGTTTTCGGTAGTAAGTAGAAATGAAAAATTATCATTCCAAAGGATGCATATGCTTGCAGCTTCAAAGTGATATTTTTGAACTAAGAAGATCCAAAGATACTTGCAGGTTTTACATTATTTCCAACTCACTTACTTATAAGGTTCAGTAAAACTGACAGATAGTCAGGATAGACTAGCATCGTCGTTTTTAAGATTATACTTTATTGATTTGAATTTTATAGGGTCTTTTATTCTCGGGTCTTCGATTTCAATTTATCCTATTCGGAGCTTGTGATGTGAACTACTAAAGTTAGGTATTTAAATTTACACATCAGTGCGCTGCGTTACCACACATACATATACCATGCCGCCCACATGGGGTATTATAGGTACCTAACCTTAACCTATAGTACATAGATGATTAGTCATATGATAGAATTCGCGGAAAATGTTTAGCTTATTGACGCTTATTGTTGTGATTGGTTTCGAAATTCATAAAATACTCTTAAGTGATTCGGTAAATATTGTCATGCGCCATTTTCACACTGGTAGGTACACGTGAAGAAATTATTACTAAGTAAACAATAAAAGTTGTTTATTTTAAGAAAATAATGCGCGGCTTTGATTAAGCACAAATATTTTGAAAAAGTTTTTAATCAAACAATGAGAAAACATTGAATTGGCTAAACAATAATTATTCGCTTCAAATTCTAGTTGCAAGATAATATTTATTGCGTCTAGATTTTTGATTTATTTAATAAGGAAGGAAGAGCCAAGTGAATTGGACTCGAGCGCCATTAAAAGAAAGTTATTTTCATTCTAAACAGATTCATAATATAGTCTTCTGCCATAAAGAAACTTTTTCTACCAGCAAGAAGCTAATTGCTGCAATCAAGAACATTTTTTTTCAGTAGAGAATACTAATGTCTACTTTATACCACCTACTTAGGTGTGAGGTGGCGCTACAGTCCGGTGTTAATGCTTAACCTCCAGAATAAACATGTCCTATGTGGAGGTGGACATCTTTATATATGCTTTTTTAAACGATTAGTTTTATGATCTTCGATGATGACTTTGGCATTATCGGAACCTCCCAGCTCTCAGGGC
The DNA here is from genome assembly GCA_955612985.1 of Cheilosia scutellata. Lineage (NCBI taxonomy): Eukaryota > Metazoa > Arthropoda > Insecta > Diptera > Syrphidae > Cheilosia > Cheilosia scutellata. The sequence goes on from OY015311.1 coordinate 88,571,512, forward strand.
AGAAGCTTATGGTTTATTCAATGAGATCAGCATGTTATTGGAGTATCATTGAAGTTATATGCAGAAGTTCCTATTCACGGACGATGGAAGGTAAAATGCTGAGTTTTCTTGCAGATTTTTTTCAAACTGGCTAAATTTTTAGATAGCTAAGTCAGAGCAAAGTTATCGGCCTTTAGGATATGTTAGAGGCAGGGTTGTGACCGTCACAAGACAGTTGAAAACTTAATGGGCCCATCGCATTTAATTCTGTAGTTGCTCCAACTCTTGCCTATGATCGATTATTCATAATACTTGGGAACTGACCACAAGTTGCTGAAATTAGATTTCTTCGTTGCTTGATACAATTTTGACAACATTCCAAGTGGTCGTTTAAAGTTTTTAGTGACGACTTTTTTTTTATAATTTGGAAACATTTTTGTCAAAAATATTGGCGAGAGTCAGACACAAGACACATTAATATCTAAGTATTCATATTTATTTTAATATATTTTTTTTTTTTACTACATATATGAATGATGAATGCAAAGTTATTCTCAGCGTACCACTTAAGTGAAGCAATGCTTTAAACAAATCATCAAATCAGAGCCAACAAATTTCCATCAGTGCACAAACAGTCAAGCTTTTATCATGGTGTTTGTGCATGTGAATTCGGCTCTTAGGTGACGACAATCCTTTTCGGTTCTCTTTCATGACATCATGGGGTGCAAAGCGCAAGCCGAAATTAAATGCAGATGAATTAAATTATCTTCAATTCAATAGATACTAAATTACAAAAGACAAATAGGTAAATGGAGTAAAGCATTTACTTTCATAATTTATGTATGACGAAATTATTAAATTAAGTGCAACCTTCTTCACATTACTAAAAAAAAAAAATAGGTGGCGCAACAGGCGGGTAGACACCCTAGGCCTAGCTTCTCGCAACCATTCGTTTGTGTGAGTTTCTCTTTTTGGGACGAATGGAAGGGAAAGGGACCTACAAAAAGCTTTTTCAGGACAGTCATATCTACTCTCGGATGTTTGTCAGACGTTCGCGAGAGGTGGCGCAGTAGAAAAAAACCTTAAGATGTAATTTGTGTTTTTCCGGGGATCGAACCTGGGATCCCTCGCACAGTAGTACAGCAAACTAACCACTGCGCTACTGCGCCCACTTCTTCACATTACTGTGTACGTTTAATTCGACTTTGAATTTAAACTGTATGTTGATGATGTAGTTTTTATTATAACTTTTCGATAAATTTATTTTGTAATGGTTTATTTTAGTAGAAATCGAAAAATTGTTTAGGCATTGTTTATAACATGAATTATAAAGACAAAAAACTGTAGATATACTGGTATGAAAACAAGTAACAGGTTCTAATATACAACTTTATTAAAACAATCGTTATTGGTGATCTTTCACAAAGAAATCGTAAAATTAGTTATTTCTTTCCTTGAAATTAGAAAATGATTTCTTAGGTAAGTACTTAAAATAAGGTCGAAAATTATTCGTTTTATACTTAACTTAACTGTAGAAAAAATAAAATATTCAGAATGACTTTCTTAAAATAAGACATTTCTTATTGGAATTAAAAATTAAATTTTAAAGTAGGTAGGTACTTAAAATTTGTAATTAAAGCAGAAGATTGAAATTGAAGACCCGATTTACGAAAATTAGATTTGAGAAACAAAATTGTTTGCTTTACAGAATTCTTTCTTCCCTTGTAGGTATGTACCTATTACTAATGTTATTAGCTCAGACTATTATACCGCTATTTACTAAGACATTTTGTCCTTAATTATTTGAAGTATTTGCTGAAAATGTTTATTTTTTCAGATAAGGCATTTGTCATGGAGATATTTTCCACTTGTGGGTGAACAAGAGTTAGCCTTTAGAGTTGGCCGTCAAAATATAGTGATGCAATATAATGAGATCGCAAACGTTGTTACCATCCACGTTGGAGATAGCCGAGTGCAGAGTACCTTTATTGGAGACTGGGTATCCAACCCGTCGTTGTTGGCAGTGGACTAAGGAGGAGGGAGTAGAATTTTCCCACTTAAGAGCTTTTCTTGTTCCAGGCGGGAGCGGAAGAATTAACTAGATGGAACTAGACAGGCAGATATAAGATAGGTTCCGACTTCTTGAAAATTTACAATACTACTTGTTATTAAAAATTTGAGAAAATAATCATTTTAATTATTCCAGTTTTGAGAATTTAACCCCCAGTTTCACACTGGAAGTTTAAACTAAAGTTCAACTGAACCTGAACGTGAGTTTAAATTTGAAGTTCAACTCGTCCGGTTTCACAATATAATCTAAACTTCAGTTCAATTGAACTAAGTTCAACTAAATTTGATGAATGATAATTTGATAGTATTGTACAGTACTTAGCTTTGAAACGACTTTTATAAAATCGTTCCTTGTCTTTTCTTTCCAAGAATACGCAAAACAACGTCAAATATTTGTGTTTTTGACAATCGGCTGATCTGAGGTTTAAACGGCAGAATACTGTAGTTTAACTTAAACTATAGAATGAACTCTGTTCAAGGTTTAAACGAAATTGTGAAACAGAATTAATTGTTGAACTAAAGATTAAACTAAAAGTGTAGTTTAAACTCCCACTGTGAAACTGGGGGTAAGAAAATAAATCCAAGAAATCTCAAGAACCAGCATTGTTTAAGTTTTCTTAATGAATGAAATTTTTCCTAGTTCGTCAGATTTTTACTCCAATATCACTATTTCGGAACCCCAGCCTTGTGTCTTTCGCATAAATCTCATTTAGGCATCTTTTGCAGCTAGCTACGGACTTTTTATTTTTATACCCTCCACAGGAAGTTATATTCACTTTGCCATTACATTTGTAACGCTAAAAAGGAGTCACAGGAGACCCCATTTTACCCCGATTTAGCCATGTCGACTAAAGAATCGACGTAGCTATTCGAATGAAATTTTGTGAGATGAATTCATTTTTCAGTGTCAGGTTGGTATTGAAAATGGGCTATGTCGGTCCTCCTATACAAAACAAATACCTATTACACCCATGCCGGCGTGTACAGGTACACTGTACATACATACTATACTAATTCACATGCCAAATATTTTGCATGATTTGCATGCAGTGGAGGGTATCAAAGCATCGGTCAGGCCAATGATAAGATACTGCTTTTACTTGTTTGATTTAATCGTTTCACTCTCTATCTAGTACTTTAGACGCTTCGCAGGATAGTCTACAGAGAATGTAATCTTCCACTTTCCTCAATGCTTTGATGATGGTTCCTATTTCAGGTTGAAATGGATTGAGTGGGGAGTTTCGTACTGCTCCTTACCTTTTCCCATTATTACCTAAATTTTTTCTGTGCTGATTTGAATTTTATTAAATGTGAGAGATTTTCTCACTTTCGTTCTCCGTTCGTAATTCCCTAACCTCCAACAGCATAGTTGCGTATATTGCAAATTAAATTCAACTGCTTACTTTGTCGCATTGCTATACCGAAAAACTACAACTTAATTTCACATCAATCAGCAAAAGTATACCCATCCTATAGTGATGGCTTAAATCTCCAATTCAATGTTAGCGTTTGTCAATTGCCATCAACAAATCCTTTTACCACATCGCACAGACCTTTACTTCCCACAGCAATGCAGCTGTGGATTTTCCCATCACGCTTGTTGTGTCCACGGCATCGTTCATTAAATTTATAGCCAACCTAAACCGTCAGCGTTGAGATAAAATATTTTCCTTGTCCCACTTGAGGAGATTCGCATTCAACGAATGCAATTGCAGTCAATACAGGATGTTGTCGCGAAGCAACTAATCTGTGGGATAAAAGTCTTAGCGGTGCAGATGCATCACAAGGACTCTCCAGCTAAATTCGGACTATACGAATGGCATTATGCCACATGCCACACTCGTTTTGAAATTCTAATTGGAAAGGAAATATTATCCCTACACGCGATGAGCCGACCATAATTGCTTCTGTCACTAGATGCTGTTTGAATCGATATCATCATCACTACACATTTACACTGTCAATATGTTATTTCGGATGTATCTACTTCAAGGATCTAAGGGAAATGCCAAACACGTTTCGCATTTCATTTGGACATTATTATGTTAGCTTTCAACACTTTTGTATGTATGTCTCACCATAATAAATCTGTCAAAGGATTGACATTAATAATCGTAATATCATTACACGCAGTCACATGCTAATTTTGAAACTTCGCAGTGTGTCCCACTTTATCGCTTTCAATTATCTCAGTGCATCCTGCAGTCATCAAAATCATAGGGAAGTTAGAACGCATAACATTTTTGTTATAGTTTCCTTCAGAGTTTGAACTCCACGATGGTAATACGATAAGGATCATATTGAAATCCAATTTAAATTGACCTAATTATCAAGAGGGGAAAATTATTAAGTTACTCGCTATTGACGATGTGCTCAACAGATACTCAAATGAACCAGAAATCTACCCGTCATGATGGGATATCCAGGAAATACTGCTTTGATATTGAAGGCTTGATTTGAAAAATGAGAAATATAGGTACATAGAAGTTCGGAATTAAATTCCATTTTAAGTCTAAGTCATTGTCGTCTTCTAAAGTGGGTAAATGTTTATTTAAATCAGATCCTAGATTAGTCCGTAATGTCACTATGAATATTATTTGTTGAGTAAGTAAGTACTGATCGCTTCATATAAACATTTATGGATCTTTAGAGATATTCCAGCCTTTCTGCTTTCAGTCTCCGCGATCCAATGCAATTTGTGTCCATTTATCCAGACCAGTCTCTATAACTTTGTTCCCACTTGTGTTCGTCTACTGTTCTTCATTAAATTGTCTTCATTTGTCTTGTAACATTTCTGCCATTGGGATCTTGGTTATAAGGACCTGCGTTTAACATGACCAAACCACCAAAACAATGGACCGATCCGCCGGGAAAAGTACCTGCTTGACATTGAATTTCTCAAGTATTCTGGTGTTCCTTATACGATCTCCACGGGTCACACCTGCAATACAACGGAGGAATCTCATTTCTGCGGCTTGTATCTGCGATCTTATTCTTTCGGTCATTACCCAAATCTCATGACCATAGGTAAGAGTTGGAATAAACATCGAAAGAAAGAAAGAAAAACCGACAACTTAGCTTTGACACTAAGTTCAGTCCTTCTAATAACAGAATCACCAAGCTGTCTCAAAATTGAACCAACCTAACCTGACCTGACCAATCCTACAGGAAAACCCAGCACTATTGCTCCTTCCATCACTCGTGAATAAAACCCCGAGATACTTAAACTTCTCCACCTGTTTCAATTGAACCCCACTAACATGCACAATCCATTGAATAGACTTTCTGGAGAAGACTAACACTTCAGATTTCTTCACGGTGAAAGGTAAGGTATTGATTTAACGCCGTTTACCCGAACACATAGCTTGTATAGTTTATGTATAGAGATTGAATAACTCCTGGAAGAGAACCGTCCTGTAATACACTCCTAAGATTACCTCGAGGGACTCGGACGTATGCTTTTTCTAAGTCTATAAAGCATGCGTAAACAGGTGTCGCATACTCTCAAGGCTTCTCAAGTCAGGTACCTTTCTGAGAGTGAATAACTGATCGGTTGTGATTCTGCCCAGACGAAAATCTCACTGCTCATCCCTTAATCGTGACTCGACCACAGCTCTGCTGCGCCATTTCCAGCACCTTGGGAAGGACTTCTCCGGGGAGACTTAAAATACCATTATATTTATTTAATTTTATAGTTTTGAGCCTCCAAAAAACCTTGTATTTTAAGTTGTGTTTAATATTCGACCGACCGCTACGTGCTACAGTTCCGCCTTAGTTTTTATTACACATAAGATATATAGCTATGTATCGCTGTATTAACCTTGGAATCTGGAAAAGGGTTGTTGGGTTTGACATTAGGAGGGTTGTTTTTTTTTTATTGAATAATGCTACTTGCCTTCCTTGCTTTAGAAGGTCCAGGAAAGTATAATAAGCCTTTCATTCATACCGACAGCCATTTATGTTATTATGTTTCATAGAAAATTTCTGCATACGACCATGGACCAACCAGTGCCATTATGTACCTAGTATAATCACATTCCATAATAACGCAATGATTCTCGACCCACTTGGCTGCATATTATATTTTGTTTTGATTGCTTTATTTTTGTTTTATTATTCATACAAACCCGGTGACAAATGACACATCCCCCTCAACACAATGCAACATTGTTTTTCTTTTCTACTTACTTACATTACTCAACGGAGAGCTGCAAGGATCTAAACACATTACAACAGCTATCGTGTGCCATTTTTCAATGAAGAATGCATGGAAATGACACATTATTTGACAGGAAACAATATTTACACTACAATTTACAAAAGTGCTCACATATAGAGTTTGCTTTTAATTCACCGGGGTCGTGGCGTGAGAATGATGGCCATTGTTTGGATGCATTACAAAAGTCATTTGTGCGTATACAAAATGTCATAGTATACGTTATGAAGAGGCATTTGAACGTCAACGGATACAATGTCACATAGGACATTTGAATGGCACACCAACGATAGATGGTATTTGAAGTTATGAGAAATATTAATTTATTTAAATGAACAGCAAACAGAAAAATAAAATTACCGTTGACATGAAAACAGTTTAACTTGTAATAACTTAATTTTAGTCAGTTGCACGGCATGTGTATACCTACGTATAGTAGTAGTCTTCAATGGCAAGCAAATTATATAAGTGTTTGCTTTCATGAACTGTTGATTATGAATGTAAAATGGGGAAGGGTAGCTTTTTGCAACTGCTAGCTAAGTGGAGTCATGTTCAATTACGTAGGTTGGTATATATACATTTTTTTAGCCCATATGGAGCGTTTCTTATCAGCTTTGAGCAATAAGGATCAACAAAATTAAGACTCTGTAGTCGGTAGGTTCCTACTATATGGAAAGACAAAAGCCAAAAGACACTAGCAGATTTGTATTGGCTTTACTTTCGACGGCTCATTCGAAAAATGAACAGATGTTCAGATTCGGACCTAGATTTATGCCCAGTTACACAGTCCCCACGTAGGTAAGTATCGATTCTTGATCAAATTCCACTCTGATTTTGATTATACTTAATCTTTGACAGGTGACTGTCAGTAGTCATTTATAAAACGATCCATTTTGCAAATCAAATAATTTATTAAATACAAGAAAAAACACTCTACAAAACGAAAAAGTGCCAGTAAAACAGATTAGAATATTTTGCGAGATTTTATTAACAATCTTCAATCATGATGGAATTATAAAATGCGTTCCTCGTTACTGTTCAGTTAGTGCTGAGTGGTTAGTGTGCGAAAAAACTAAGCAAGAATTTCCCGGCTGAACCACCAGAAAAGCAGAAATTACGCCGTTTCGATTCGACATAGGTAATCCTCGCAGTAAGTAGATAATAAGAGCTCACACAAGTGAATAGTTATGGGATGCTATGTAGGTACATATATTAGCCGTTTTTTATTATCAGCGTGATCTGATCCGGATCAGATCATGAAAATAAAACAAACTGGATCATTGATTGAGTTGTGGCAATAGTTGTTTTTCACATATAAAATCCAATACCAATTATGACAAATTTCGTATTGCCACCAGCCATCTTGCAGCCATACGGTATAATGTGACGTCACAATGCGATGATTTCTCCATTGCACTCGCTCATATTTGAGTTTGACATTTCGCTTGTTGAGTCGGGGTGTTACCATATTATGAATACAAATCTGCATACATTTAGCACTCAATATTTTTTATTTTTTTTTGGGAAACTATGTTCAAACGTTATGTTCAAATATGCATCATAAATTATGATTCATAATTAACCGTATTGTACTGCTAATATTTCTATTTATATTTCTGTGCTCTATAGCGAAACAAAACATGTCGAAAGTCGGAGTAGTAACTTATTCGAATTTGTGATGATAACAAGTAAAAGTGTTATCATCAGTCTGGCCGATGCTTTGATACCCTCCACTGTATGTACTGTACAGGTACACGCCTGTGTCTAATATTGTTTTCGTATGGGAGGTACCAGAACTACTTGACCGACATAGACAATTTTTAATACCAACCTGACAACGGTAAAAAGAAGTCCTCTCACAAAATTGTATTCATCTAAGTCGGTTCGTTTGGACGTTATGGTGTTTCCAACAGACAGAGAGATAAATGGGTCGAATATTGGCTTTGTATGGAAAGTAACAGAACTACTTTACCGACATGGACCATTTTTATTACAAACCTGACAACCGTAAAAATAAGATCTCTCACAAAATTTCAGTCGCCTTAGTCGATTCGTTTGGACTCTATCGTGATTTAAATAGATAGAGAGACACATGGGTCTAAGAGTGGTTTTGTATGGGAGGTACCAGAACTACTTGACCGACATAGCCCATTTTCAATACCAATCTGACGACGGTAAAAAGAAGTCCTCTCACAAAATTTCATTCACCTAGGTCAATTCGTTTGGACGCTATCGTGTTTTCAACAGACAGACAGACGGACATGGCTAAATCGATTCAGAATGTGATCCCGATTCAGAATAGGGTCTCCGGTGAATCCTTCTTGGCGTTACAAATGTAATGACAAAGTGAATATGTATACCTTCCTGTGGAGGGTATAAAAATGCTAATTGATTTTTTGTGTTGTTAATAATTGTGTTTCATATTTTGGTCTGGCAACATTACTGTGTGGCAATCATTTACAGGGACACCAACATTTAGTGAATGATATAAACAACGCCACGAAACAACAACGAGAAATAGTTGAATTAATTTTCAGATCATGTTTCCTGATCTCGATGAAAAGCAGGATCACATGTTGTTGTTGTAAGTGCATGTAAATCGATGATCTATATGGATCATAGCTGATAATAAAAAACGGCTATTGTGTCTATATACATTATACACAGCAAATATTTGGCTTGTTGCGTCAACTTATTATTATTCTTTTTTACTTTAGATTCCGCTACACGTTATCATGAGCTTATATTATTCCTTATAGAACATTATTCATACACATAAAGAGTTATTGGCTTAGGCTTAGAGGTTAGAGAGCATAGTTAGAGAGCACTTGCGCCCTATTTCAAAATGTATTATCTTTATACCTTTATTATATCAAAGCCTCAACACCAGCTCCGGTTGAAGAATGTGGTGTACTTGTATAAATGTATGCCGGTGGCAATTCTCTAGATCCCTTTATGTGTTACCGATATGTATACCTACCTACAAACTTAAGGGTCTGCCCTATATATAAAAAAACGCTAAAAGTATTAAGCATCATCTTAAAAAGCGACGATTTTATTCGGTTCGATTGATTTCGTTAGCACTTTCTTTACTTACATATGAAATCATTTATACGTCTGCACAGATATATTTTAATTTCATTTGACAAAATTTGCTTTTCCACCAGTGATGATTTGAATATTCAAAGAGTTCTTCTTATGTGTGCACTCCTCTTGGAGTGGAGAGGATTAATTTAAAATTACACGATTTTTCCATTATCAGAACATCCACTGAATTCCGCAAAAAAAAAAAAAAAGCGAACGAAAAAAAGAAGCAAACCTGAATTTGGGGGCTCCACCTGACGTCGTGGCAGAGAGGAGTACCTAAACGAAATGCCACCACTAACACCTTCGTCACTGCCACCATAATCATCCTCATCATCATCCACCGTGATGCTATTATCCTGCCGCAATGGCTTTGAACTGCGAAAAGGATTTCATTCCTTGAGTGTAGATGCCCAGTATGAAAAGATTATACCTTAGTACCGAGAACTTCTAAGCGGCACGGCAAAAATAAAATTAATTCTTTGCCAAAAAAGGACTCTCCGTATGCGCGCGGAAAAAGAACGCGAATCCATTCCTCTCGTCGTTGTTACCGTCGTCATCGTCATCATCACTCATTCATTCATAAAGGAACCCTTGTCGCATTTGGCAGGAAGACGAAATAGCAATTCTTTCTTGCTTTGATGTTTACTGAAGCTTAATCTAGTTAAATGTGAAAATATTTTGGTCCACTTTACCCTGGCACTGACACATTTTTGTATGGCTACATTTTTTTGTTTTTCTTAAATTTCGTTAAATTCTCTTGCCGTTTCTCAGCTATGATGAGAACGTACGTACAGTGGACGGCATAAGTATTTTGACAAAACTAAAGTTAATTCTGCTCATAATTTGAACTTACTTCATGTAAAGTTTGGCATCAATGGAAAGGTCATTTAAATTCCGTTTGAATGATACACAACTTTCTTTAACCCATTAAGTACCCACTGAAAATTTTGAACTTTTGTAAAAGTCTACTTTTTTGACTTTTTTCCTCGGTCAAAAAAAATGTTTTGATGCAAAAAGTTTCTTCAAACAATTCTAATAGTGACTGCAAAAAAATGTTTTCAAAAATCTCTTCGATAATATTTTTTATGATTTTTTGAATGGGATGATCTCAGAAAAATTTTGTATGAAAAGGAGGAAAAAGTGGCTAAAATAGTAGGTAAGTTTTAGCAAATTTTCAAAAAATCATAAAAAATATTAGCGGCGAGATTTTTTGCAGTCAAGTACTTTGTACTTAATGGGTTAAGTTCCTTTTAGGGCCTTGAAACAGGTCTAAAAGACCAACAATCTGTACAAAATTTGACAAAAAAAAAAACTGTAGCATATCGCGTGCTTATTTCACTGAAAAAAAAAACAAAGACAAATTAAAATAACTGGTACCTACACTTTATTTTGACGCTCATTGTATTTTTAAACATTTTTTTTGTATTGTATTTGTATGTGAATTTGTACCTGCATTGCTTTTTTTTGCTTCAAATAGGGACATTTCTTCAAGGAAACTTGAAACTTTATAATAAGTCTTCGAAAAGTCTGTTTCCCAGATATCGGAGTGGACTAGTTTGGAGGTTTGGGCATTCGCAGTGCAGGTGCTTGATGGTCTCCGTTTCTTCTATGTCTTTGACAGCTCCTGCAGTAGTCTGGTGCGTTGATGCCCAGTCAAGATAAAGTTTCAAGCGAAAATGAAATTTGAAAATGGTACAATGGCCTGTCAGTACGAGTACACCCTTTAAGAAACAAACATCTCGTTTATTCATTTTCAGAATACATCTTTTTCTTTTTTCGTCGATTTTTGGCCAAAGGCTACGGGATATAACACAGTCGTGTCTGTTAGACCCGGTGGTGTTAATTTTTTCCCTTGATTTTTGGTCAATATTTCTTTTTGCTACGCTGAATAAAGTTCCGACCCAATTCTTGCTAGTTCGTCTGCTTTTTCATTTCCATCAATGTCGCTATGTCCGGGAACCCAGCAGAGATTGACCTTCTGTCTATCGCCTATTTCGTTTAGGGCTCTTTGACAGTCCCTGTCTGTCTTTGATTTAATAGTTGCACTGTCTAGTGCTTTAATGGCCGCCTGACTATCTACGAAGATTGTAATCCGAGAAGGGTCCATATATTTGAATATATGGTTCTTAGTGATCTAATCCTGTCTTTGGGGTATATAAGCAGAGTAGTTTTTATTGAAGCTATGGTACAATTCGTTTTTCTAGCCAGATCGATAGTCAAGTATTTTTGAATTATGGAGCCGTGCCCTCAGGAGATGTGCTTCCAGGTTTTTGCCTCCTTTAGGCGTAGGGCTCCCTTTGGCTGCCATGCTACAAATGTATTCACCTAGAGGTGGAATATTTAGAATCATCTCCAGCCTGGCTTGAGGTTTTGATCTGATTGCTCCCGTTATGCCGATGCTTGCCAGTCTCTGTACCTTGGGTAGGTTATTGGATAGGTTGCCTTTTCTGTTGCCTTCCACCATTCAATGGACCCATAGCTTCTGAGGAAAGTTTCAGACGAATTCCGTTCAACTTCGGCAGATCGAATTTCTCCATTTTTCTTTTTCTAGTATATAGGACAGTTTCGGTTTTACTTGGAATAACTCCAAGGCCGTTTGGTCCTGCCCATGAGGATAATTCATTTAGAGCAGATTCCATGAGTTCGCTAATAGTGGGGAAATACCTTCCACTTATTAGGATTACAATATTGTCTGCGGATGCTACAATTTTATCTTTAGAGGGATCTTTAAGGATCTTATTATGACCACTAAGAGCCACAGGAGAGGAGATAAGACGCCCCTTCCGCTGAGTACCCCTGGTCACCATTTTCCGTATGTTGCTCTCACCGATCTCTGAGTTTTGAGTTAATTACTCTGCTGCATTAAGCATTTCGTAAATCCAGTTTGTAATTTCTTGTTACACTTCCAGGTATTCGAGTGCTGTTTTTATGGCCACTGTTTTAACATTGTTCAATGCCTCTTCAATGTTCAATGTCCAAAAATGCTGACAGAGTGAATTTTGTATGGTGTAAGCCTTTTTCAATGATTGACACAACTTCGTGCAGAGCTGTTTCCACGGACTTACCTTTGAGGTAGGCGTGTTGAGTGCTACACAGAACATAGGTTATGTAGATCCTTTATAGATCCTTTATGTAGGTATAAGTCGATTATTCTCTCCAGTGTTTTTAAGAGAAATGAGGAGAGGCTTATCGGCTTAAAATATTTTGCTGTGCAGTGTATAACTTCTAGTTAAACGACAAATACCAATGGTAGCAATAGCGATACATTGAATAATTTTAAAGTATGTATAAATAGTTTTTGACTGCCACCGTTAATTCCATCTGAAGAACTCCGCTGCTAATAACGACCATCCCAATTTCCACTCGGGGCACTAGCTATCCCGCTATCTCCAAGCTAGATGTGAGAGTAGGAGTTTATATAGTGACAGGAAAAGGTATTAGAACTCTTTTGTTTTCACATACATAATTCTATCACTACCATTAGTCGCGTTAGAACTATCACTATCTGAATTATTATAGTCTCTATGTATAGGAAGTCATTAAGAATGCACATACCTTTTATAAAATCCTATTGCAGAATATATGACATCGTATTACATTCATTTGATTAGCAAACAAATCCGAACTTCAAAACTTTGTCATTTCAGCTAAAGAATTCAAGGTCAAAATATACCACTCAATACAGACAGACCCTTCGCATCGACCAAAATCCAATTCTTAAAAAAAACAACGCTATTGCAGTAATATTTGCACCAAATAGCGACCACTCACGTCGAATACATCCCCATAAAAAAATATGATACTGCCTACATTCACTTTTGTATACACAAAGAGTTACTCTTCATTTGCGTAAAAATTAACTTAATTTTATGCAACGGAACATTAATTGGATCCTGAATACACTTAAAACATCCAAGAGATCGTACAGCATAACATAGCCAATATTTAAATTTTTCAACGAAAGCGACATAATTGCATCCCTTTATCGGCAATTTCGCCGCACCAGCCCTTTCCTCGTGTATAACTTGTAATCCTTGCGCTTTAATTTTGTGGCTGCCGAATGGACGATTCTCCCTTCTACGCACTTTAATTTGGCGTTTCTCATTCATTGAGACAGCTGAAAGGCTGTCCGCAGACAACCAACCAACGACCGACCGCCCGGACCGGATCCAGACCCCTCCTTAACGACGATAATTAAATGACCCACATAATAGCTGCACTGTACAATATTACTCAATTCAGGATAATGAATAAAAAAAGAGGAGCAAGGAGATTTTTCCCCTTTTTTTTGTTATTTTTGTAATCAGAATAATCATCCCTTTAATTTTTCAGTATTAAAATATAAAGGACTCACATCATATACTTTAACATGATAAGGCTATTATTCAGCGGCGAATTGTATTTTCTTTTTTAAGAGATCCTGAACGAGTGTGCATGTGCATCCTGTGGGTTGGGTACAGTTGGTTGCAGATCATTCTCCTATAATACACCATACAATCCTTAAAATAACAATTGCCGCAACAGCGAGAAGACCATCCAACATCCTCTTCCATTGTTAAGCTGCTCCAGCACCAGCTCGCAATAGCAAGACTGGTCTCTGAGAGAGAGACTGAGAGTTCCTTCCGCCGGCCGCATCGGCCGACTGGCCAACCCCTTCCTTGGTATGTATACGTATATGAATTTATAATTTAATTTCGCTCGGAGCTACTAGTGTGGAGAACGGCTTGAGAGCAACGACAACGAAGCGCACCCACTAATAGCCTGGGGGGACGGGCGCGAACGAGGACGAAAAGGATATTTTGCACTTCAAGAGGAAATAAAAAGGCAAACGGAGTTAAATAGCTTTATCCGATTACAAAAGGCAAGGGTTAGGTATTCAGCAAACAAAAATATTATTTCACTTTTTTTTTTGTTTTGTATAATTTTGTTTTGCTTTCTCTTGCGGGAGGGTGGGGGTAGGGGTAGGGGTTCGAATAAATGATAATATTGTGGCAAAAGGCAAGGCACTTTACTCACCCCGCGAGGATCTTTTTGTGGGTTGTTTACGAATAATAAAAATATTTAACAAAAAGAAAAGAAAATTTGAGAAGGAGATGAAAAACGAACAAACACATTAGCTAAACGTGGGCGGGTGGGTGGAAGTGATTGTGGTTGTTGTTGTGGGATGGACGACTCGACTCCTTCCATCTTCACCACGACGGAAAGGTAGGTTAATGCAAATGTTTCTTTCTCTTATTCAGCTTGGTGTGGCTGGCCAGGCTAAGGCTTATGGTTGTATGGCACTGGCACAGTTATTTTTTGTTTACTAAAATGAACAAGAGTAGGTATACGATTTTTATTGTTGTAAGGGGTTGATGACTGCGAAGTTTGTTTTCAGTTTGTGTTCACCGGACGCGAGTGTGAGAGACATTTAAGGAATTATTATCCGTCGCACTTTACTTACGGTTTATGAACTCATTAACCCAACGGAAAAGAAGAAGTGGCAAAAGTTCATTGGTCTCTCGAAAGGTGAGTTCTGCTGGTGGGCTTAGCTTTGTTTAATGGTGCAATTATGGGGGATTTGGTGTTGTCAACAGCCGCTGACATATACCGGCTTAATCTGTTTTACGAGTTTTACGGTATAATTGCTGAAATTGTTGGAAATGTTAGGTAACTTTTTGTGGGAACTTTGTCTGTCTTCTGGGTGTTTATTATGAGTTGACGTGAAATGTCGATACGTGTACATAATTAATATACAGTATGTACTAAAATGACTTGCTGATTTTGTTGGCCACTATACCTCTTTTTTTTACTACGTCTCCCGGGAAAGGCGAACCTATAACGCTTCATCAACGCCTCGAGATGCTTGCAGATGTATGTTAGTTCTGCACATAAATTGCTAAATTGCTGCAAATTGTAGTCTTCTGGAAATATATCCCCAGGAAGCGAGTTCCAAACTTTGCTTGTCCTGTAACAGAAGGAGTTTTGGAAAATTGATGTCCTCGTTGTCAAGTGTACTTGTATGGTCATGACTCATGAGTAACGCTCGTATCTTTTTGCGGACAGAAAAGGGGATAAATGCCCGTAATTTGGAGATTTCAAGGGATATCGCAATTTAAAAAAGAGGATGTATAGGGGATAAGTTTTTAACTTGTTTTCGCGCTGAAATTGATGAAATTCAAGAATAGTATCAATACAAAAATTAATGTAAATTGTGTTTAATAAAGTATTATTATTTTTAAATTATGTATTTAATAAACAACCAACGTGCCATCATCACCGTCGTCGTCATTCGCATCTGAATCGTTTTCGATAGCAATAATTTCTCCACTTTTGGTTTTCTTCTTATATATTTGTCTTCTGCAGCGATTGAACGAAGGAATTTAGGCTTCGTTTTCAGAAATTTGTAGAATTCAATGCATGAGTTGAGTACTGAATATTACATTTTACTGTGAGAATTGCTTTTAACGTTTTGATTTGCAATCGAGTTTTTTCATTGGTCCAAGGCTTGGTCATCGCAGAAAAGACTCGTTCCACCGATACTGTTGTTCGCGGCAAGCACAAAGGGCCTTACTAATAATCATTTTTAGTCTTCAACTTAAATATTTTGACGGTCACAATGGTTAATTTTATATGGACATTTTCGCAATTGTGACTTCGCAAAAGTTAGCCTGGACACTAAAAATGATTATTATTACCGCGGAAAATGTATTCATTCCACCAACATATTTTCGGCTTACAGATATTTGAATATTTCCACCAGAAATCTGCTATGGTGAAAAGAGGAGTTTATAGGATAAAAAAGGGATTTTGGAAATTTTCAGGGGATAGTTTCTTTGACTTCGAAAAAAGAGATAATCCCCTAAAAAAGAGGATAGATGCGAGCGTTACTCATGAGCATTAGCTGCCTGTCTTGTGGGGCGCCCAAAAGTTACATTTCTAGGGATAATGTATTTGAGTTCCTCGGAACATCCACCATGGAAGTACCTACCTATAGAACTAGCAAAGGTCAGCGACTTCTGTGCACCAACGGTTGTAAATTCGATGTGAGTGTAGGGTCTCCAATAAGTCGAACTGCTCGTATCTGTATCCTGTCAAGTAGTCCATATAAGGGAACAATATTCCAGGCCTGGTCTAAGCTGTGCTTTATAGAGAAGGAGAAGTTGCTTGCGGCTAAAGTATCGCTCTAAATATTAAGCTCAACTTAGCGGACGCCGATCTTGCGATATAGGATATGTCGTCCTGCCATGTGATTCATGAATGGACTGCGACTCATAGAAGGTGCATTGAGTCCTTGGGATGGATTGGATGGTCATCCATTTGGATCTGAGGAACTGTTTAACTGTTTTTAACATACGTTTAAATTGAGCATTAAAACGACAATTGCATTCGCCATGTTGACATAAATTCCATTCAATGTGGTCAACTGTGCGCTATTGATCAGTCTTTAAAGACGACAAAAAAGCCGTATGCAAGTGCATTTGTGAGTTGAGGAGCTGTGAAATGTATCAACCTTTGTATGAAATGTCAGGCATATGAAGATGATATAGTACTGATTACCAGAGGTTAGTTCGAGAAACCCCATCGGTGATATTATGTAGCCGGACTTTAAATAGTAACTCAGCCCTAATAACATTCACAATGAAATAGGACTTCAAAGCCTAAAAGAAACCACTCGAATATGTGGTTAAGTGTATGGCTATTAACTAAGGTAATATAAAATTGAAGGATATCTGTAGTAGGTACTTATGTTCATGTCTCTAAGTATTCCGTTCTTTTGTTTCTTTCTTTTAGAATGACATTATATTTGCGCCATTTCGCTGGCTCAACACGATTAAACATTTCAACATTTCATTCGACGAGCAAACATTAGCATTACCGTATCCACATCTAATGTGAGCTTATATTTTGTTTTTGTATCCGTGAACCCCTAATGAAAATAAATCAGGATATGCTAATCCCTTATGACGTATGTAAATTACTCGAAAAGCTTACATATATGACAAAATGATAAAAGGGTGAATGGATCTTTTACATTTTTATTTTTGAAAGCATCATCCTCCACAAATGGAATATATTATGAGTGGAGATTTGGCAGCAGGGGTATATCCCAAGTAAACTGGAGATCAAACTGGATAAAGTGCATAAATGAAATGTATGTATTCGTAATAAAAACATGATAAATTCTGCGAATTCATGAAATTAGTAAATATGGTATTTCAGAATTCTTGTTGAAAGCGTTGTTTACATAGGTACCTACTTATTTGTCGTCTCGAACAATGTGCTATGTACATTAAACCTTCTTATATACCTACAAAGTAATGTCTTAAAATAAAATATAAGGGTCCATTGAAGAAAAATCTTCTTTATTCTTTTAAGTGATAGGTAACTACATTTTTATTTGCATACAAATCACAAAAATATTTCAAACTTTGGCAATATTGTCTCGTTTAGTTCGATTTCGAATCAATTAGATATCACAAAGTTCGATAACTACTGATATCTCAAACATAAAATTAAGAATTTTATTCTTGAGCATATGAAGAACATGTGGCCCCGCACAATGGCTCAGTGGTTAGTAGGCTGGAGTGAATATGGCAAAACAAAATGTTTTCAAAATTTTTTTGTTCCTCTGTTATTAATTGTTGACCCTATATTAGGACATCATTTATGCAAAAAATCAGGAACCTATGACTTTATCTTCAGGTGGCGCAGACGACTTGAATTTTTTAAAAAATAATACCAAATATATAAAAATTCTTCCTTCAAATTAAAGTTATTTTAAATCAGGAACCTATGATTTTACTGTCAGTTACCGAAAATTACTTTAATTAAAAAGAAATACAAGGCCTGCAATACAATTCTTCATTCAATTCAGAGTAATTTTTAATATTTTTTTGAAGTAATGTATTAGAATCGCGGTCTATAAAGTCTAATTGTGCGTATTAAACTTTTTTAATATTTATATCTTTAGCTAAGTTACTCGTTCCACCACTTTCATAAACATTTCTTGGACATTCATTCTTACAGTAACAAATTCTTTTGCCATTGGCTTACTAAAATGCCTAAACTTACTTTTACTTTACTTTTGGTGGCGCTTACAGTCAAGGGTGGACCACGGCCTCAACCAACAAGCCCTTCCAGCCAGCTCGGTCCTTCGCTAGCTGCCACCAGTTACGCACACCAAGTTGGTTGAGGTCGTTCTCCAATTGTGCGCGCCACCTAATGTGGGGTCTTCCTCTGCTGCGTTGTCCCTCAGGGGTGGATTCGAAGGCTCCTCGGGTTGGTGCGTTGTTGTCCATACGCTCCACGTGTCCCAGCCATCTCAGCCGTTATATTTTTAGCTTTTTGACCAGGTCAGCGTCGCTGTAAAGCCCGTATAGTTCCCCATTAAATCTTCTTCTTCACACTCCATCGTCACTCGAATATCACTCGAAGAATCTTTCTCTCAAAGCATCACAGAAGGTTTTCATCCGCTTTTGACAGGGTCCATGCTTCTGCACCATACAGCAGGACCGGGATGATTAAGGTATTATATAATATCTCCTGGGTTTTAAGAGAGAGGGCTTTACTTCCTAGATGCCTTCTTAGCCCGAAGAAACAGCGATTGGCAAGAGTTATTCTTGCTTGATCTCTGCGCCGCCGATGTGATTTTGCGAAGTGATAGTGGAGCCCAGGTAGACAAAGTCTTTAACTACTTCGAAGTTGTATTTGTCCATCGTGACGTTTTGTTCGAGTCGCCGATGTTGAGAGTCCTCTCTCGTTGACAGCATATACTTCGTTTTGTCCTCATAAAAAGTCAGACCCATCTTCGCCGCCTCCGTTTCGATGCTTCCAATGCGCCATCATCAGCATAGGCAAGTAGTTGAACGGACTTTTGAAAAATTGTACCTCTGGTGTTGGCTTGTGAGTACAAACGCTTCAAGAAGAAGATGTTAAAGAAAGTAAATGATAGCGGTTTGACATATTCACGATGACGATTCATATTTTCAACATGCTTAAAAGATCATTTTACTTGCGGGATGACCTTAAGAACATCGTTATATGAACTATTCAAAGAAATTCATTCTTTGTACACCAGAAAATTTATTGCTAACTATGTTGCATGTCCAATCGCACATAAGAGAGCTAGCTCTCCGAAGATTAATAAAGGCAAGACAACTGAAAAAAGGAAATCAGGTTCCTGAGTTTCAACTACCTAAACTACAAATAGATGCAACTAACTACTATGACTTAATAGACTGGTCGAAGGAAAAAGTAACCGAACCACCGATGACATTGAAATACAGCGATACAGAAATATCGAACATGATTCCTTCAAAGAACAATTTAATGTGTTTGCAGAAGTTCCCTTACCACACTCAAGCAGTAGAACGGTGCGTTAAGCTTGTTACCGAGGCTTCATTATCTGTTTGTGGACAAGAGGCTACATTAGAAAAAAGACCAAATCCAGGCAAGAATTACCTTTTTTTGAAAAAAAAAATCGCAATATTTCAACCGTACCGAAGGTCCAACAACTTCTGATGGAAACAATTAAACTTATTTCAGATTCTATTTACTGGCTCTGGTGTCTATTTACATAATAGGTGGCGCAACAGGCGGTAGACACCCTAGGCCTAGCTTCTCGCAACCATTCGTTTTGTGTGAGTTTCTATTTTTGGAACGAATGGAAGGGACCTACAATTTTATGCCGATTCCGAACGGCTGAATTGACAACAAGCTTTTTCAGGACAGTTATACTCTCGGATGTTTGTCAGACGTTCGCGAGAGGTGGCGCAGTAGAAAAAACACTAAGATGTAATTTGTGTTTTTCGGGGGATCGAACCTGGGATCCCTCGCACAGCAGTCCAGCACACTAACCACTGCGCTACTGCGCCCACATTTAAGACCATGGTTCAACAATTTATAACACAGGATGGTTAGTGTGCTGGACTACTGTGCTAGGGGTCCCAGGTTCGATCTGTGCCACTTGTATCCAACAAGTTTAATTTTCGAGTGGCAAGCTGGTGGTGACGATGTGGATTTGTAGAGGCATATCACTTGTATAGAAACATAATGTAGAGGCTGGTGACGACGAGGATTTTGGCATTCCAACAGCGTATTTTTGTTAACCAGGACTAAAACCATGCGCAACTACGAATAATTTAACATAGGACGATATTTTAACGACATTTTTAATCGGTGGCATCGTATACGTTGTTTGCCACTTCAGTGCGCGTTAAATCACTTTCATACCACTTTGCCGGCATTCCATCGCCACACCAAATGTTCGCCAACTTGATCACCACTTTAGTGCGCGCCTTGGTTTAGACCAATGATCTAAGGGACGTATGCTGATACGGCACATACAAATTTAAGTTCCACATAACCTATTATGTGAGAGTTAATGCCATACAAAAAGTAGCCCATAAGAATTTTAGTGGAACTTAAATCGTTATGAGTCGTATCAGCAAACGGCCCTAAACGCGTTAGATCGCTGAGTATGCGCAACGTAAGATTACGTACATATTATGGTCCTGTTATCAACACTTTGAACTTTGAAGCATATAATTTTTCTATGAAGCCACAGAAGCAACGAAAGTTACTCAACACCCCGAAACCGGCAAAAATAGATAAGCCCAACAGTAAGAAGGGAAAACGGGCAACAGAAACGCCATCGGACACCGTACGTCAAAAATCAGATGTACTAACATACGCCCAAGCTGCATCATCGGGTAGCGCACAAACAAATAATTCACCAGACCCTGTTTCAAATGTCTTTTCCATTATTCTTTTGAGACTTGAAGAACAAAGCAGAACGAATAAACTTATTATCGATAGGCTTCTTAAGCTCGAAAATAATAATTCGCAACAGGCACACCTCCAAATATGAAACGAATGTTTAAAATACTTACGTGGAATGCCAACGGTCTTTGGCAAAAACTCGGAGAGCTAGAATTGTTCCTGCTGGAAAAAGATATCGATGTATGTTTGATATCAGAAACTCATGTGAAGCAGAAATCAAATTTAAAGATCAAAGGTTACATTGACTATCACGCCGTTCACCCGTCGAATAAGGCTAGAGGTGGAGCATCCTTATATATAAAGGAGTGTATCGGCCACACAATCGACTTAAAATTAGAACTCGAAACAATGCAAGTGAGCTCTGTACAGGTCCAATATAGACATGCATTCTTTAAAATATCTTCTATCTACTGCCCACCACGATGCAAAATAGAGAAAAATGATTATACATACCTAATCAATTCCTTTGGACAACATTTTATAATTGGCGGCGATTTTAACGCCAAACATAGCTTCTGGGGATCTAGATGCATATCACGGAAGGGAAGAATGCTTTACGATGTGTGTATGCAGTACAATTGCGATCATCATTCGACAGGCAAACCAACATACTGGCCGACTGATGTCGCAAAAATACCTGATTCGATCGATTTTTTTATTACAAAAGGACTACCCGCCAATCGTGTTAAAGTTGAAGAAAGTTTTGATCTTTCATCCGATCATTCTCCGGTAATTTTAACAACGACTGAGGCACCTATAAAAAATGAAAAACCGCCGAGGCTAACAAACGGCAAAACCGACTGGAATGGCTTCAAAAAAGATGTCCAAGACAATACTGAACTGAGTGTATCACTCAAGACGCCTTACGAATTGGAAGTCGCTGTCGACGGCTTCGTCGATATCGTACAAAAAGCTGCATGGAATAATACTCCTCACCAGCAGAGAACACCTGACTATAACTGCGCCAAATACCCGCAAGAAATAATAGATATGGTCAAGATAAAACGAAAAGCGCGTAAAAGATGGCAACAAACTCGAGCCCCGCAAGATAAAGCGCACTTAAATCGACTGTGTAACTTGCTAACAAAGTTGATTAAAGATTATAAAAATGATGAGGTCAGAAATTATCTCGAAAGCCTTACAGCTGGAAAAGAATCCAATTACTCGCTTTGGAAGGCTATTAAAGCCACTAAAAAGCCGAAGATCGCAGCGCCGCCTATCAAGATAACCCATGACGTCTGGGCAAAAAGCGATAAAGAAAAGGCGGACGTTTTCGCCGCCTATCTAGAAGAAACTTTTAAGCCGTTCGATGGTCAGGCGCTTAATAGAAATATTAATGCGTCGGACAGAACATCTGTGAATAATGCAGTAAGAAACGCTACACTCGCCGAGCTCGTGCAAGAAATAAAGAAACTTAAGCCCAAAAAAGCTCCGGGTTACGACCTGATAACGGGTGAAATCCTAAAAATGCTACCTCGGAAAGCATTAACTAAGTTTCTTCACATTATAAACGCCGCGATCAGATTACAATACATTCCGAGTCAATGGAAAATCGCGGAAGTTATTATGGTTTTAAAACCAGGCAAACCACCGAATGAAATAAAGTCTTATAGACCCATCTCGCTTCTTCCAATAATCTCGAAAGTCTCGAAAGGATATTACTCAAACGGTTACAACCGATTATAGAAGAAAACCGTCTTATACCTGACCACCAGTACGGGTTTAGAAGCAAACATTCGACGATCGATCAAGTGCATCGGATAACTGACGTTATAGAGAGAGCTCTAGAAGAAAATAAAATCTGCTCTGCCGTGTTCTTGGACGTTTCGCAAGCATTTGATAAGGTGTGGCACGAAGGTCTCAAGTGCAAATTAAGACAAGTTCTCCCCGAACGATTGTGGAAAATCCTAGAATCGTATCTAGAGAAAAGACTCTTTCGTGTCAAACACGGAAACGAATATTCGGAATTTAAAGAAATAACGGCAGGTGTGCCGCAAGGAAGCGTCCTTGGGCCAGTCCTATACCTATTATTTACGCGTGATATACCGCAAATAGAAGGAACTACCGTAGCCACTTTTGCCGATGACACTGCCATACTAGCAGTTGGTACAGCTACTAAAGAAACAAACAAATTATTACAAGGCGCGCTTAACCGGGTCAATGAATGGACAAAATCATGGGGGATCGCTCTTAACGAAACGAAATCGGTTCACGTGGATTTTACATATAAGCAAACAAATTATTTGCCCGTTTTTATAAATACGGCCCAAGTTCCGTTTGCAAATGAGGCCAAATACCTCGGAATGACTCTCGACACAAAGTTGAAATGGAAACCGCATGTAAAAAAGAAATGCGAAGAACTTAAAAACAAATATAGAGAACTTTATTGGTTACTCGGAAAATATTCCAAGCTAAACCTCGAGAACAAGCTTTTATTATATAAGCAAGTGCTTAAGCCTGTATGGACGTATGGTATACAGTTATGGGGTTGTACCAGTGACACAAATCTAAATATTTTACAAACTTTTCAAAATAAAGTGTTAAGATCATTCGTCAGTGCACCGTGGTATATTAGAAATGAAGATCTTCATAGAGATCTCGGAATTCCCACGGTTAAAGATGAAACGAGAAATTGCGCTCGAAAGCATAGAAATCGACTATTAGGACACGTTAATACCTCGGTCTTGGAATTTCTTGATGAAACAAATTTATTGCGGCGTCTACAACGAACTAAACCTTCCGACTTAGCCCGATAATTATCATAACCGCGTTAAAATTGCGGAACGAGCAGGAACTATCGCCGGAATGTTGCCTGCCAAACGTGTATAACTTCGTGATAAAAAAATTGCTTGATAAGTCATAACTTAGTTGCAGTACGAAACAAATTTGTGGGAGGTGGTTTTAGTGAGTAAAAATCTCACACTACTATGAGCACGCGCCTACTGTGCTCATAGTGTCTTTAGAAGATTTCCACCTGCCTCGGAGGAAAAAAAAAAAAAAAAATATATATATATAATTTTTGACATTATCGGGAATGGGTCACTCGCCGAAATGATCTTCTATAGGTATATTGTGAGCGATAAATAAAACGATTCTCAGCGATTTCAGAATAGTTGCTAATAGTTTTTTAGAACTTTCTGATGCATGGTAAAGATAATCGCTCCCTCTTAGGTAGCCCTCCTGCTCTAAATGTTATCTTTATACGAACCTTTCTCGTCCTAATTGGACCTGCTACAGTTTTATAGTCGGCGAGTTGACAGTGCTCGTTTTTCAAGAGTCCTCCTGCCGTTTTAATTTGCTGGCTATATGCATATTATATTTAAAAGACGTTCGAAACAGACCACCTTATGCGTATCCCATGTCCAGTTTCTTTGTGTCTCTCGATACCACAATCAATCGTAGGTACCTAGAGTGTCTCTCTGGATTTATTCACAGTTCTTTCTTGCTTTTTCGATTCCTAGTCTCAACGCTAGTACCTACATGATTTGCGTTTATAAGACTTTTTTATTGACTAGGTTTCAAGCTAGGACGGCAAACAAATTTTTCAAAAATCTCTTCGCTAATATTTTTTATGATTTTTTCAATGATATGATCTCAGAAAAATTTTGTATGAAAAGGAGGAAAAAGTGGCTAAAAGAGTCATTTTTAGCAATTTCCAAAAAATCGTAAAAAATATTAGCGAAGAGATTTTTGAAAAATTTGTTTGCAGTCACTATTAGAATTGTTTGGAGAAACTTTTTGCATCAAAACATTTTTTGTTTGAGACCGAGGAAAAAAGTCAAAAAAGTAGACTTTCACAAAAATTATAAATTTTTAATGGGTTAAGGAAAGTTTTGTATCATGCAAACGGAATTTAAATGACCTTTCCATTGCTGAAAAAAATGTACACTAAGTAAGTTCAAATTATGAGTAGAATTATTTTAGTTTTGTCAAAATACTTATATCCACCATTGTATGTTCAACACGTCTGTTCAGTACCTGATTGTCCAGTGCTTTAAGGATTTGTCTTTCCTCCAACTGACCTTCTATTCAGTAATCCAACGATTCAACGCATTAACAAAAACCATGTCTTAATATCGACTTTTGCAATAGGTAGGTACTAGCCCGTCTCGGAGTCTTTCTAAAGCGTACTTTCTACATGCTTCCAATAATTCTAATAATTAGGTATAACAGTCCGGGGTTATCTGAAGGGTTCACCACATTTTTCGCCGCCAAACCAATCGGCCAAATAACTGCACCCCTTGTTGTGCTATCATTGATATACCTAGTTGTAAGTTTGTTGCAATCGTCAGCTAATTGCTTTGAATAGAAGGAACATCTTCTTTAATTTTCATGTCGCATTTCACAGAAATCAGAAACTAAATTTGATTTAAGCTCTCGAACTTTCATTTGTGTATCTATGAGATATATCGTAGGTAGATGTATTTGTAACATTAAACAAAACAGCTGTTTAATTTGTTTCGAGCGTCAGTTTGTGCGATTTCATTTCCAGCAGGAGGCACGAATCATACTGCCACCCCAAGTAGTCTTTCCTCGAAAACATCAAAATTTCAAATGAGATGAAAACTTTGCCAGAAACCTTGAAGCAAAGTTTTCACTTTTAACATAGTTTTCAAAAGAAAAACTCCACGATTCGAGGAAGAATAATTTTTGGTAATAGCTGCACCCGACTATTAGTGTTTTACGTTTAAATCTGTTCAAGAGAGAATATACCTACATAAATGGAAATCAATTTTCGCCACAATGCAATGGTGCGGTGTGTTAGACACACCATTAGAGTCAATTGATATTCAATGTCTTCATTAAGTCATTTATAAACTATAGTCGTACAATACATATACATAATACGCTTACTTCCTTATGCCACACCCATGACACACACAGTCATTGCACGAAAAGGAAAAATGATCGATAAGGAATGGAGTTGAGAGTTCAGCCATCAGACTTCAGATAAAATCGAATTACATACATTAAATTACATCATCTATCTGCAAAAGAAGGGAAGAAGATACATAATACAAATGGGACGTAATTTAGTCGGGATATGGTGAAATCCTCTTGCAGCCTGCGTGTGTCTGTGTGCCTGTGCATTTTAGTGCGAAATCACATTTCATCTATCGTAGCGCAGGGGAAAATAATATATGCGCTTAACTTTGAATGCAATCTTTTGCCAAGCCAATGCAGCGCGTAATATGTGTGAATTTCAATTTCATACGACATTGCGATAATTTATCGTCGCCCTGAATAATGAATTTTAAAATCACAGGCAATTTTCAGAGCACAACGTTACTGAATGAAGGGAAGGGATTAAAGTCATCCAAGTACTGGTAATTTGTTCAATTTGAGAGGTCCCGTGAAAGGGGGATGATAGGACCCTGTGGGGGGATGAGAATTTCAGGGTGATGAATATTAAAATATGTCTATGTATATATTATTATGTAGATACATATTTACATTTTGTCGATTCTGTCATCCACCATACATGTTATAACTTCTCTACGACTGTCTGTCTGTTAGACCGCTTATCTATACATACATATAATAAAACTGTAGCAATTTTTTTTGTCAGCTAAAAACTCGAAAACTACTGGACAGATTTCGATTAAACTTTTTTTTAAATGTTTCTTAAAACTGTGAGACTGATATAGGCTATGTCGTTTATAGCCACGTCCTTAGGAATGGTTTTTAGCCAAAATGTATTTTTTGAAGTGAAAATATATACATGCACTACACATATACCTAGCTACAAATGGATATTTATACTTTTGCGATCGTGCGACACGACAAACAAAAACAAAACCACACTAGCATACGTATGTATATGTACCTCGCATTCGAAAAGGGTTGATTTGTTTTCGCAGTGAGTGCTATGGTCAGTTGTATGTGTATAGGTATGTATATTATGATCGTATGCCCGATGCCGGATGGGGATGGGGTGCGTTATGCAGTGTGGCATTAGGGTATATTAATAAATCTTCATAAGAGAAGAGACGTATAATACAAAACAGGTTTCATTTCAGAATTTCATTCGATATGTGGTATGGTAACAGTGTAGGGTTGGGGTAAGTAGTTGTCAAGGTATATAGAACTACAAAGTATGATATTCCGCGATTAATTTTTCGTTTGTTCTGCGCATGTACTTGACGACAACGATTTTGATGTTTCTGTGAAAATATATTGAAATACGGGAAGTTTACTAAGCGCAAATTTTATTTTTAATAACAGTCATGATTTGTGTGCAGTTTTCAATGTAATAGAATAGTAAACAAATTAAACAAATTATTTTCTGTTACCTATGTTTTGTCGTCTGGTGACGTCACTTTTAAAGAGAGAGATGGCAACAAACATGCGCAATATCATACCATGTATTTCTATATACTACCTTGAGTAGTTGTTTGGATTCCATGGGAAGAGGGAGGAAATAAAGGAAAGGAAAGGAAATGCAGTATTATAAACAAGTGGCAAGATCATGGAGAGGGAGGGCGATGCAGGGGTTGCACATTAAATCGATATCTACACTTATAACAAAACTGGAGGAATTTTCTTTGTCTCCTAAATGCACAAAAACTACCGGACTGATTTCAATGAAGTGTAATCTTAAATGGACCAAAATATAAGTTTGTTTTTTTGCTAAAGGCGAGCGGGGCAAGGCGAGCACGCGTCAGCTAGTTAATAATAATGTGATAGATAAGCCCGCTGTCAGGCAGAATGACCCATTCAGTCTGGACGATGATAGCCAAAAATTCTATCCACCCGACCTACATGAAGTGAGGATAGCGATATCCAAACTAAAGTCGAACAAAGCTGCAGGCTCGGATGGTTGGAGTTGGTAAGGAGCATGCTCAATGCTCATGCACCAACTCATCTGTAAAATTTGGTCGGGCGAAAGTATGTATGTCCGATGAATGGAACCTCAGCATCGTGTGCCCCATCCACAAGAAAGGAGATGCTCTGAACTGCACTAACTACAGAGGAATATCTAAGTCTCCTGAATGTCGCATATAACACACATTTTAATTGACTTTAAAGTCGGTCTACCCCCATACGTAAGTAAGTAAGATGGATAAGCCAATGACTTTTCATCATTCAAATAATGATAACAAAATCTGTCCTAAAGATGACATACGCCCAGCATCGACCAATTGGACAGAAGGTCACAATCTACATCTATAATTTTGAGGTAGTAAGGATCTTTGCCTTACTTGGCTTTGATATAAACTCTGATAACATCATCTTTCAGCAGATAATAACTCTTGCCAACTTCTGTTTCTTTGGGCTGATACTGGAATTGGGTAGTACAATAATAGAGCATTATCCCGAACATGTATTAGAGATTTTGGATAAGACATTTATCATCCCAGTTCAGTTTTATGGCGCTTAAGCTTGGGCTCTATCTATAGCTGATATCAGAATATCCTCGGTAGCTTCGAAAGAAAGATTCTTTACAAAATCTTAAGATGGCTAGGATATAGTGTAGGTAAATATAGAGCGAATGGGATCAGCGGTCCTGTCCCGAAGAGTCTTCGACTCCAACCCAGAGGAACAACGCAGTAGCGAAAGATCTCGCTTTAGGTGGCACGCACAATTGGAAGGGAACCTCAACCAACTTAGAGTGCGCAACTGGAAGCGGTTAGCTAATGACCAAGCTAACTGAAGAGGAGTGTTGGTGGATGCCCAATTTTACACAGAACATACCCAAGTAAGAGAGTAAGTAGGTCTAGGTATGTAAGTTGGTAGAGAGGTACACAGCATCTCACAAACAAATTCGTCCTCAACTTTGTGGATAAGGAACAAGATTCAATATGACAATTCTTCGAGTGTACATAGCAAAACTCACTGTTTCCGAATTGGGCATTATAAATTTTCCATTATCATCCGAGGCTTTTGGTTGTTTCGTAACCCTTTGTTTTTTCCGTGGTTGGGTAGGTAACCCCACGCATAACTCTTAAACTATAGGGCCAAGCCCATGTTTGACCCTAGAAAAATAGGCCTTCTTCCGGTGTCAGTAACCCAATTTTGGGTTGTGAGAACTGTCTTTGGCCCATTAGGGCTCATTTGTCAAAATCTCTGTTTCAGCACCCTGACTAGTCCCGAAAAATCGTCACTGACCTCAGCTCCAAGAATGTCGAAGTAGCTATAGTAAGGTATTTGCTATCTAGACGACACTGTTATTTCAATCTAGTGAATAAATTCATCCTAATGTATGTCCTCTTTCTAAGTGGCTCATGTTGAGGCTTCTCAGACTCGGTCAGTCAGTCTTTCCGACAGGGCTTTTTAGTGTTGCTATGTTCTCCGTGTTCAACACTTGCTCTTATAAGTCGAACCCAGATAGACAAGACCAGTACACGGTGGCTACGAGTATACCACAGTGAGGTAATATCCAATGAAATATACGTTAGGAGATTGACGTTAATTTTGCATTAAAAAAAATAAATTTCGTATTGAACTCCTCGTTCAGCCTAAGATATCTCTGCATATAATCTGCATATATTTCAGACAAATTTGCTTTATTGATAAAACTTTTTATTATGTCCTCTTTGACATTCCAAAAGCAAACGTCCTTGAGACAAATATTCCAGAGAACATTACCATTTTTTTTATAAATATTTTTCACTAATAGCTATGTAACAACAATATGGCATGAATTCAGTTCAATTCAATTCAAAACAAAATGGAAAACAATAAATTGTATTTTTAAATTCAATTTGCTTTATTCACGAATTTTGAGCGCGGGTGAAAAAAAAAACCCTACTCCAGTCCAACCCATTCACACATTGAAGGTATACCCTACCCTTATATGGGTTGGCCAGATTAATGACAATGCTTACACTGGCAATGGAATGCAGTCAACCGATTTCCGGTGGTCGAATTGGATTGAATTGGTTTCAGCAGGTTTGGCTCTGATTGGTATGTGAGGTTCGGTTCGGTTCGCTTTTCTTCTGCAAAATAAAGCGAACACAAACGGATAATTGTAAAAAAAAAACGAATGGAATGCCATTTACAAAAATAGGATGCAATCAATAAAATACACCCCAAAATTGTTTGCGTATAGAATGTTGTGATGAATTGTCTATACATTACATAAAAGTGTAATATGACACCAAAATATATGTATATTTTTTTGGGCAATATGCTCAATGGAATATGTAAGCGACAATTTGTAAATAACTTTGTTGATACAAATTCTGTATCGAAAATGTATTTTTAAATATGTATAGTGACCAATGAGTTAAGTTTACTGAATTCGTCAATTAAAAAAATACGGAATTTTTAAGTATCATAGTAGCAAGGTATGTAGGTGCAGGGTGATTGTGGTTGTAAAAGAATGCACTCATTTTATAACGAATTCATTAAAGAACTCATTGAATTCCTCAACTCGATTTGAGATTTTAAAAAATAAATAATAGTGCAATAACCATTAAAAGCATTAAAATCAATATGAGTTAGCATTAAAAGGTCTAAATTAAATTGTCTACCAATCAATTGACGCCAATCATTTAAGAATAAATTCTTTTATACTCATAGGTATGAATTTTTAAATTTTAATTTCTTGTTTTATTTTCAAAAAAGTTTAGTCTACTTAACCATAGAGTAACCAGTGTGTCTATATCTGATGTCGTGGTCATCTTATCGACTATTATAAGGGTCAAACATATTAACAGTGAGCGTCAAAAGTGAGTGAACACCAATTCGGTTTTCAATTCTCTTTGGAGTTTGGATAAATTTTTTTTTAAATATTTATGAAGTATTTTTTGCTGCCGATATGAAATACATATGTTTAATTATTGTTATTTCGTAGTCAAACTTTTTACAGATTGTTGATTTTTTAGACCTGTTTCATCAGACTCTAAAGAAAACTCAAAAAAGCATTGGGGTTTACTCACTTTTGACGCTCACTGTAGCTATAATTTATGGATGTGCGATGAGATCCGATAATTATAAATGTTATGGCCTCATGTCACAGGACCTATCGGAAGTTGGTCCCTCGCACTCCCCAAATTAGTATGATTCTCTCGATTTTGTATCCCGGTTGTATTAAAACAGTTGTTCTTTGAGAGTTAGAAAAATTAACTCTGTTGAACAAGTAGTCAGGTTGATGTGATTGCATGATTCCAATAGTATACATAAGTGATCTGAATGTAATCAAATCTTCAAATCTTAAGTCTGTTAATAAAATTTTGGTAGCAGATGGAATATATTTTTGAGTTCGCCAAAGTAGAATGAATTTACATCCCTTACCATTAGGTGCATTTTGATATATTTCTACTGTGTATATGAATATTAAGCCAAAAGATTAATATGTTTTAAGAAGTAGACGCTTAACCCTCACATGGACAGTATCTACCCGGGTAGATATTTGAATTTTCAACTCTAAATATCTCTTCGGTTTTTTATTAGATTTTAATGCAGTTTCGAATCAGTGACCAAATTATTGTTTTGTTGAAGATAATTATGAAAAAAATTGTGTGAGAAAGTCCTTTCTTACTATTTTTTAAGTTTTGTCATTTTTTTGTCTTACATGGACAGTATCTACCCAGGTAGATATTCGTTGAATTTACATGCGAAATGTCGATACAAAAATACATGTTTGCATCAAGCAGAGCTTAAAAGTAAACTAAAGTATATTTTATGAGACATACAAAATATGCGTACCAAATAAAATAATAAAATACGATTTATTGCGAAATTGCTTTGAAGCGCCTCACCGATATCGTTACTCGATAAAAGGGAGCGCTCTGCTTGAAAGCAAAGCTGTTATCTGGAAAATAGGCACAATCAAACGTAATAAAATAAAGATAATGAATGCAAAAGGCTAATATTGAAAGAAAAACTATAACCTAATGCAAAAAACTCATACAGAATGCGTGAGATTTTGTTTATCTACCCGGGTAGATACTGTCCATGTAAGTACACAAAAAATTCCATCCATGTGAGGGTTAATCGCAGTTTCCGAACTCCGATGTTATCTACCTACTCACAAACATTGAAAATTCAATAACCTATTTTTGTGACTTGCTCATGCTCTTCTTGATGGTGTTTGAAGCTTAGACTAGCGTTAAGCCGGAGTCACACTTGTGTGTCGTGGTATGTCGTGACGATGACGATGTGTTGCAAGTTTTCATCATGAGTACTGTTTTATCGGTGTGCATGTGCACATTACGTCGCAGCAATTCTAT
Source organism: Cheilosia scutellata (assembly GCA_955612985.1). Taxonomy (NCBI): domain Eukaryota; kingdom Metazoa; phylum Arthropoda; class Insecta; order Diptera; family Syrphidae; genus Cheilosia; species Cheilosia scutellata. The sequence continues at coordinate 88,603,804 of OY015311.1, forward strand.
TAAATGTTCGAACATTTCACAAAACAAAAAAATATTACGAAACTAAGGGCCAGTTTCAAGACTAGCTGATAAAGTCTCGGATACCTACTTAGTTGAGTTGAGTTGTCTTCAATTCAACTCAACTTTCACACAACCCAAACTAACTAAAACTTTATATACAACCACTGCCATCTTTGTTGTGTTTTGACAAACAATTTTTCTATCAAGATTGTGTTTGACAATACGGACAATATCGAATTTCGAATTACATAAAACCGAGAGACAACTAACTGTAGTTGTAGTTGTCTAACACAATAGGGGCATATATGTCAGATAAACTTCAACTTTCGATTTCAAATGTTTCGGATAGTGATAGCTGACAGATAAAGTCTCGGAGTTTATCAGCCGGTTCAAGTGGCTGTTAAAGTCTCTATCCGGAAGATAAACAAAATATATATTTGAAGTGGCTGGAAAAAATATACTTTCAGAGCATTCTTTCGTTAACGGGCGTAGACAGCAATCCAGACTAAAATGGAGTTGTTTGAGTTTTTAGAAGACGAATTTGAAGAATATTACGATCATACTACACGGCCCCGTAGGAGCAGAGTATTTCGCCCAACGCCAAACGCCTGTGGAAGGAAAATTTGATTTGATTCACTTGATGAATATTCTATATAAGCTATGCTTTGACGGATATGTTCCTTGAATTTATATTGCTTTATAAATTTAAGAGACTCACAACTTTGTCTGCAGCGGAATGTCAGGAATTTTAAATATTTTAAAACTGAAATGATCAAAATTCTTCCGAAGCTCTATTACATTATATACATCGCGCACTTAGACCACATTCCAATTAGTTGACGAAGCTTATAAACGAAGAGTATTAACAATTTGGCACCAACAAATTATTTAACATAACTTCCTCTTGAAACTCATTCTGAAACAGTTTAATGAATATCCACAATAAAGCCATTGAATAGAATTCCAAAGGCTGATGCGAACAACACACGGTAAGAAGGACGACAAAAACAAAAATTGTAAAAAAAAAATGGGAAAAAAAATCCTAACTCTCCCCAGTGTAACCGCATAAATTGTGCAGCATCCGCACCAGATGACAATGTTGTTTTGAAAAATGTATTTTTTGTTTTCCTGTTATTAAGTTTTATCTTTTATTTATTTAATTGTAGTTATATGGGGCAGCCATAGTTAGTTTCTCTCTCTCTCCTTCTTTCTCATTCTATTTTGTTTGGCAATCTTTCTTTGTTTCAATGCAAATTCATTTAGGTCCATCCAGCCACACGGATAGCTAGCCAAGTTTGCAGCCTTGAATCCGCGACTAACAACCAGTATAAACCACAACGCGAGCAAGTTATTAAATTTGTTTCACAGTTTCAGTTTTCGAGGTGGAATAATAGCACTTCCGGAGGTCTTTTTTTGGGCTTAATTTTCCTGTACATTTTTTTTAGCTTCCCTTGGAAAAGCGCAAATACATATGCAGCAGTTACGAGTAGAGGTAGAGCAAACAAACAAAAAAATGAATCTTAGTCGATTACTCGTATAGGATCAAAATGAACGCACGTATACAATTTTTCATTATTAATTTAATATATTGCATAACAACAAAAGTAATGCCTTTCATTTTTAATTTACTAGACCACATACTATATTAATCTGTTTCTGTAAATAAAATAAAAAAAAAAATATTAACATTCCAACCGCTAGGAGGATAAAAAAAATCGATTATGTATGTTCGTGGAATCTTCAAAAGCCATGGCAAAATATTTGTAATAATGATAAAATCGGCACGTTTTTAATGATTATTTTATGATGAAATTTTTATTTAATATATTTTTTTTTTGACTGTCAATTAATTCAATTAATCAAGGGGTAGCTTCTGTAGGTACTCGTTGTTTGTAGCAATTAATTTTAATTATGTATAATATTTGCGTGGATTTTCATCATCAAGTGGAACATGACCTTTCATTTTTAATATCTATTAATTTGCTTTATTTTATTTAGCAATGCTTTCAATTGAATATTTTTTTTTAATTGGCGCTGTAATTCCTCGGTGCATAAATACGTGGTATATGTCCATGCATTATGGATATTTATTAGTGAGTCATTTTATATAAAAAAAAAAATTACAGTGTAATAATTAAAAAGTAATGGCATTTGTGTGTTTATTCTCAGGAGTCATTGATGTCAAGGGATTTATATTATACATTTTGTAATTAGATTAGTATAAATACATAATTATGGCTGAATGCTAAATGGCCTAGGTAATTTTCAAGCAAATAAAAATTGTGTGACCTTTTTCAGAGTTTTGTAGTTATACACTTTGAAGTGCTCATTCATTAGCACTTCAGTGAATTTTCAAAAACGTTAGTAGAATATTAAAGTTATGTGAAAACTGGTTGTAGATTAAGAAATTCTGTTGTCAAATCAGAAATCTCCCACCGTGGTCACTATGGACAACCCCATTACCCCTATTAAATAATTTCGTTAAAAATATATTGAAATTAAAAAATATATATACCCTGCTTTTAGCATGGTAGGGAAACTTTGCACTAGTGTTTGGTATTACTCGGCCCTAGCGAGATATCCGTCGGAACGGAAAATTCTCCGATTTTATACGAATCGGAGGATTTTTGCAGCGAGGTATACGTCGGAACAGATTTTCGGAACTTCGTTCCGACAAATATGTAACGCAGCTTCATACGAATTTTCTTCCGATATGCTCTGACAGGAATTGGTTGCGGAATTTGTTTACGATTTGCAGTGAAGTGTTGATAAATGAAAGCAATAAAGAAAAAACATTTTAGCAAAGTAATTGGTTGTATTTGTTGCTTAAATGTGTGTTTCCAGGGCAAAAAAAAAAAAAAGAAAAAAACAAGCACTAAATAGGAAAACCCCGATGTAGCAAGAAACAAGATCAAAGCGGATACCTCTAATGTAATTTGAGTCTCCGACGGAGTATGCGTTGCGGAGAATTTTCCGTTCCGACGGATACCTCGCTAGGGCCGACTACCGGCACAGGGCTCCGAGGCTGGTGGAGCACCAAAAATCTGACGGTGTAGTGGTCAGAGTGCTTGCTTAGCGATGGACAACAATACTCTGCCACCGACTACCTATTAAGAGACACGAATATTAAGTAGTAGATTCTGAGTGATTCCTAACCTACAGGAAAACCTTAACAAAAAAGAATGAAACTTTGGCTTTGGAGCAGCGTCTGATGTGCATAGGGCAATGGCAATATACTGAGCTGCGTCATTCAAGAAATTGCGGTCACAACCATCGGAATAGAAAATATCTAATTTTGTGTCTCAAACAAATTTAAATAAAAATACCTACATTATAGCACCAAAGACTAGACGATAGAATAACTGGGAATTTATTGCATGTCCAAATGGTTCGCGCACGTTCTGGTCTATACCAAATGATTTAAGAAGTAACTTCAGTCGTTCTTCATTTTCACCTTTAGTGAAGGAAGATGGATCCCTAACATCTATATACCTTATTAAGGGCTGATATATTTGCTTCTATATTTTCATAGTATTCTACTCAAGATTCTTCATATCTGGAGCCAAAATCTATTCTAAGTGTGGAATCTTAGACAACGTAAGCAATATTTTATATTTGATTGATTCATCGCTACCTGTATGAGTTAGTTGTAAAAGACAAGACATCTATAAAGGCTTTTCATCGGGTCTGGCATAGAGCTCTGCTAAATAGATTTGTCTCTTATGGATTACCACAACAACTCTGAAGACGGATACAAGGCTTTTTTCTATGCAAATCAATTCAAGTTGTAGTAGATGGTGTATTAAGTATTATATTCCTTTGGCCAAAGGTATGTGCTGCCCTAACTCGATTTCTTCTCCAATAATTAGCCTTCTCGAAGGTGTGTCTGTCAATGCAACTACTGCAAAGATGCCAGCAAATAAATTCTCTCGATGAAGATTTCGACAAAATTGTAGATAAAGTGGGAAAAAGAAACTCCAGCTCAGCTCACCAGTTTTAAAAGAATACCTGTACGATGGACCTTCTAGGAGACTAGTAGTTTATTAAGAGTTCCTACATTTACATCAAACCTAGAGCCTCCAACGAACAGAGTTTTATTTGTGAACCTTTTAAAAAATTTCCCTGCAAAATGGGTCTCAAAAATACATGCCTATAAGTCTTCAAACTCATTTCTTTTTCTTTGCTGCTAACTCTAAATAGACGAAAATTGCAAACTAATAAGGGTAAATATCCAATTTGCTTGCAAATTCAAATCCCAAATATGTCAGATTCATTGTCTAATGCCGGTCAAATTACGAGAAGAATGGTCCACTCCATCTACCACCAGCGAACACAATATATTCGAGTACTACTACAATGTCTGGAGACCCGTACTCCAGAATCTCTCCTTTTTTTTGTGCAACGATTTGGAGAGTAATATTTATGACTACCATTCGAAGCGTTACTGATTTCCCTAGAGAAATAACTCAACCGAACATGAGTACAACGTACAATCTGTTCACATTGTGGCCCATGAACAGCAACACCAACATAGTTTGTGCTAAGAATGTACCGTAGTACACCAAGTGGTGGACAGGACATTCCCCCGATATGGGGCCAAGAACAAGAATGGGAAAAATCCTAAAATTGCCACAAAACCACCACCACCACTATTGAGTCAAGTAGAAAATATTTGTTCTTCTTTTTTTTCCTTGTATTTGATATCAAATACAACAACTGTTATAGGTCAACGATTGGAATACGGTTACAGGGATAACCTATGCCAACGGAAACAGGTCTTAACCATAAATTTTCCAGATGATTTATTTTCTTTCGGTGCGCGCGTCCAGGTCTTGTATAGTATGGTAGTTGGTTGGTAGGTTCTTCGCAAAAAGAAAAAACAGGCAAACACGCTCGGAAAAATTCCTACTTTTTGTTGCTTGTTATTTAGTTTGAACAAAGCGCTTATGTTTCGCCAGAGGATAATTCAAGAACAGTACCATAGCAACCCGCTCTGGTGGGAAAACCACCGTCCGGATAAGGAGGACAGTTTGCCCGATGAACTTCATAGGGACAATTTTATGCGATGATCGTGATATAATTTTATTGTGCAATTTTTCATGTATTAACAATCCCTATCGACCATATGCGACCAAATCACCTCCCAATAATTTTATGAGTATCCATTCTCCAATAAGGGAGGATAGATATATATCCATATATAGTTTGCGTTTTATAGGACAGGCTATCGTGTGTTTGTGTTGCTTTTGGGGAGACTGAGACAGGCTTTGTTTTTCAAGCGGCCGGATGTATCCGTGTTGTGCTAATTTGTGCTTTCTCTTAGGAGTTATGGATCAATGAATAAATTGATATTGGACGTGTTTGATGCTTTGATGTGATTGTCAAGCGGAAGTGCTGCAAATGTTTTTTTTTTTGTTTTTGTTCTTCTTCGACTATTAATGGCTTGCTATGAAAGATAGGAGAATTTGGATTCGATGTAGTAGATATAGTTTTTTTATTTGTTTGATTGGATGTTAGATTTGTGTGTCATTCCTATCGTATAAAGGTTGTGTCAGTCCAAATTTAAAACAAATTTCGACAAAAATGAGTAGTAGGTATCAGTGAGTGACCTTGTTTCACTATCTGACGAATTTTATTGTGAATTTATTGTAAACAGTTCATTAAGAAAAAACCGAATTTTGTCCACTCATCTCTCACAGAATTGGCTGTTTCAAAATCGCCTTTTAGTATTACTTATTAACTTAAGGTGGCGCTACAGTCCGGGGTGGACCTGGACCAGAGATTAAAATGAGTATGTTCGAACGTGTTCGAACAATCCATCAATTTTCATAGTATTCGTTTGAAATTGATCGTTTTCCTTTTCTACTCACGAATCAATTGACTCGTAATCTACAACAACCCCCGAGTATGGCTGTTCAACATGATCAAATCATAAACATGATCGAACCCATACACTCGCTTGCAAGATGATGCATTGGCTTACGAGCAGGTAGTGATTTGTTAGAGTACTCGTAAACAGGTCAACTGTTTGTAAGCATTTTCCAATGTTCGCGATCATTTACCAAAGATCGAACCAACAAAGGGTTGGAAATGAGAATGTGTGTTGTTTTTGTTTTTTATTTTTAATTTTGGGAAACAAAAGAAAAAAGACCCATAAAGGGTTAGAAATGATAATGCGTGTTGTTTTTGTTCTTTTTTTCTTAATTTTGGGAAAAAGAGCTAAGAGATAGGCGGGCGTATTGTGTATGCTGTGCTTATGCAATATGCATGCAAATAAACTTATAGGCAACTTTTTGATTACATAGTATGTTTGCAAATATACAGTCAATCAAAAAAGTCTCCGTACACTCGATACTTACGGAAAAAGAATTCAAATGCTAACTTTAATTATGAATGTAATATTATGGTGAAATTTGGTAGGTACAACGTACAAGTATCTATACTTCCGGTTTTAACAAATAAATATTTAAACTATTTTATAACCAATAATTCATTTATTGAAGTAAAAAAACAAAACAAAACTAAAAATTACTTCATAATCGAGCTCAAAAAGTCTCCGTACACATTCGATTATATGCCAAAATTGAACGAAATTTGATGAATTTATTCCGCCTAAAATTTCGTAGGGAAGCATTAGGCCCCAATAATTGCCTACAATTCATATTATTTCGATGTATTCAATTCACCAAGTTTAAAGTAGTCCTGGAGTCTATTTTGTCCCATTCATCCTTTAACTTATCTATGAGCGTTCTTTTGCTCTTAATATTGTGTTTCCAAATTCTTAGTTCTAACTAATCCCAAAAGTACTCAATTGGCTTAAGATCTGCCGATATGGGCGGGTTATGCAACTGTTTTGGCGTTCGGTACAATGACCACACTTTTACAATGTGGGCTGTGGGGAGCGTAGGTACAGCGATAGTTCAAATCAGTTTACCTATAAGTATCTTTGATGTCTTTTTCACATTCGTGTTTATTCTGGCTGTGCTTAAGTTGTGTTTTTAATTAATTTGTTATCTAATTGTTTTTCGCTAAAACGCCAGCACGCAGTTTGAATTTTGTATACTTAACAAAAATTGCCGCTGTTTTGTCTAAAATTTAAGCACACAATTAAACGTTTCCTTTACGGAAATTGCAAATAGATTGACTAATTTTTGGATGCAAATTCAACTATGTATTAACTTCCGAAAGTAACCCCAGGCGTAAGGCAAAATTACATTAGGCCTAAGGCAAATTTACGCAGTTTAAGACAATTAAAGGGACGTCTTCCTAGATTCAAGGCAAAACTCCTTTAGGCCTAAGGTAAAGTTAAACCGCTACCGACATTTGTAAGAAAATTAACCTAAGACCTAAGGCAAAATTACTTAGTCTACCTGACAATCAAAGGTAAAGTTAAGAAAAAAACATGTTATTTCTTGGTTAAGACTACTGCATTTTTAGGCAATTCAGCCTATTTGTCATTAGTTAGGTCGTATACAAATGGCCTTAGTTTTAAGGAGAAATATGCTTGTCTAATAACATCCATGCAAAAAACTTTACCTAATGCGGTTAAGGCAATATTACACAGGATTTTTCTCTGATTGTGGTAATAAATTACGAGCAAGCATTTTGAATATAGGTAAAGGATTGTTCGTTTTATTACACCTCCACAATTGACAATTTTTTGCTTGAATCATTATCAGCTCATTTAGGAATTTCCCTGCCAGGCGCATTGAGGAAAAGTCTGAATACCCACAGGTAAAGAATTGGTTTTTTTTTTACACGAAAAGCCAATAAAAGATCAAAACTCTTGCAGCAATATTGCCTTAAAAGTAGTTTACGGGTTTTTTGTATTAATTATGACCTGTGAAGGTATTCCAAAGGAAATACATTTTGGTCAAAAATACCTCTAAAAAGGAGCGTGTTAATGACAGAATGATTCTAAGGACCTCCTGCTTTCAAAACAAAAGTCATAAAAATCCATGTAAGTAGTTTTCAGCCTGAGATGTGCCCGCAAAGGTTGAATCTTACAGTCCTGTTACAATAAAGATTCCTCTGCCAGCCACATTATCTCCATGTCCATACACAATCTACATTTACATAAATGCTCGCAAACAACTCAAATGTTTGCAAACGATCAATTTTTTCCCCGGTGTTTGCAAGTTATCATACCCATTATACTCAAACTCGTAAGCATTCATACTCATATGAGCTCGTTCGATGTGTGCTTTGATTCACGATGTTCACGATTCATCAAACTCACAAACAGAAATTACCCATGAGTGTGCAGTGGTGTGTGGACTCTGTTCGTTTGAGCTTGCTTTTTTAGAACGAGTACTCGATGTTTGTACGATCAGCTCGACTCGTTTTAATCTCTGACCTGGACCTGAACAAACAAGCGTCTCCAGCCAGCACGATCGTTGGCTAGCTGTCTCCAGTTTCGCACGCTAAGTTGGTTAAGGTCCCCTTCCACTTGTGTGCGCGGTCTTCGGGTGTGGATTGGAATATCTTTCGGGCCGGAGTTTCGCACGCTAAGTTGGTTAAGGTCCCCTTCCACTTGTGTGCGCGGTCTTCGGGTGTGGATTGGAATATCTTTCGGGCCGGAGCATTCGCGTCCGTCCATTCGCTCTACATGACCCAGCCACCTCAGTCGTTGAACGCTCACTCTTCTGGCTAGGTCGATGTCGCTATACAGCCCGTACAGTCCGTCGTTGTCTCCTCCTCGTCGATTCGCCGTCTATGCAGGCAGGACCAAAAATTACTCGAACAATTTTCCTCTCAAAAAAAAAAAAAACCAAGAGTAACCTAATCCGCTTTTGATAGCGTCCATGCCTCTGCTCCATAGAGAAGGACTGGGATGATTAAGGTCTTATAAAGAGTCACTTTAGTTGTTCGATAGAGGGCTTTGCTACTCAGTTGCTTTCTTAGCCCAAAGAAACAGCGATTGGCAAGAGTTATTCTTCGCTTAATCTCAGCGCTGGTGTCATAGTCTGAGTTCATAGCGGAGCCTAGGTAAACAAAGTCCTTTACCACCTCAAAGTTAGTTACCACCTCTGTCTATAGTGACATTCTGTCCAAGACGTCGGTGTTGGGTGTCCTTTCTCGATTACAGCCCTCATTGACCGCCAAACCAATCTTCGCCGCCTCCGTCTCAATGCTCACGAACGCGCCAGTGACATCACGCTGCATTCTACCGATTATGTCGATATCGTCGGCGTAGGCGAGTAAATGGACGGATTTTTGAGAGATAGAGCCTCTGGTGTTAGCGTTTGAGTTTTGCACTATTCTTTCAAGAACGATGTTGAAAAAGTCACATGACAGCGCATCGACTTGTCTAAATCACAACACGGCAGATAAGTTCTTGTATGCGATGTTAAGAAGACTAATACCTCTGTAGTTGGCGCAGTTCAGAGGGTCTCCTTTCTTGAGGATCGGACAAACAATGCTGGGTTTCTGAGTGGGGAAGCGAGGAGTAACAACGATTCTCGCTTGTTTGGGATTAAACCTGACAATTTCAGTTGGGAAATTTTGTCGAATTTCAGTCTATGAATTATTGTTTGAGAAAATTACATTAACAACAACTCGTAGACCTAGGTTCCACTTTCTTCCGACCATATTTTACAGATGAGTTGGTGGATGCTCCTAGCCAAGTCATCGCCTGCCGCTTTGAATAGCTCGGAGGTTAGGCCATCTGCTCCAGCGGCTTTGTTGGACTTAAGCTTAAATATGGCTATTTTCACTTCGTCCAGGTCGGTTGGACGGATTAGTTGATCTTCATTGTCCAGATTGAATGGTTCATTCGGCCTGACAGCAGGATTTAATTCGTCATCGCCGTTAAACAGTCTGCAGAAGTAGTTCTTCCATATCTTCAGCATCGACTGCGATTCTACTATGATGTTCCCTTGTTGTGCTGCCATAACTACTAGATATAAAAGTCATACCTAGGTAAGTACCTACCTCCCCATGTTCAAATTGGGATGTTACTTTTTCAATTTCCTTACTAACGTGTTGGAATAATTGAAAAAGATCCACACGTTACAAGTTTGTTAACAATGAAAAAACTAAACTCAATTACAACACCTATACAAGTGTGTAGGAAGTTACTTCTCCCCTATTCAAGAATCAAAAGTGGTTGTCAATCATAAGCCCACATATATAACAGGACATAATGTTTTCACTAAATGAACATGCCACTCAACAATGAAGAAGAATAACTTCATTGTATATTGTATCGAAGCGATATTTCACCATTTTACCTTGATGCCTCTTCATGACACAACAAAAGATACATTCCGATAAATCATCATCAAGGCTCTCTTAAAGATGGAATACGATGTTCCACCTATCGACGATATAAAAATAAATGAGAGTAATCTTAGATAGCTCCTCATAAACATCCGTTTGCCTCATTGTCGGCCCCTCTGCGAAAGTCACTGTATTTAGAAGCATCGTCGTTGTCTATATAACGCGACATATAGACAGATAGATAGCTATCCATAGACCACCACCACCACACCGTACCCGTACCACAGACGTTGCCAATATCGGTTGCCACAACGACGGCGACATCAATTTTGCATAAGGACATTTTTCAAAATAAACGGGTCGCCGGATGCGATAGACACCGATATACTCGTACATATGTCAGGCAACGGAAGGCATTGTGCATAAAAGAACCCGAGGTGTCTCTTTTCCTCCCTTTTTCGCTCTAGTATTTTGCCGAGCTAATAATGTAGAACACAGCGAATACGAGTACTCTGTATTGGCATCCTATGAAGAAGACCAAGTCAGTTCGAAATGCCAGTAATGGAAGCCTAACACTCTTGGATTGTCTACTTTTCCATACTGTTCGTCGCGTTGTTTTGTAACTGCAAATGAGGGAAAGGATACAACAATGCCGCAAGGCGAATCCACAATTTATAACCATAATTTACCAACCACTTTAGTTAAAAAATCGTCTCCCATAATGGTATGCGCCTTAGTGGATGCCAAACCGAACGAAAGACATTACACTTACACGCTGTCGTTGTCGATGGTAATGTCGCTACCGCCGCCGCCGCCGCTTCTCTACATAAAGGACTGAGGAGACTGAGCGCGGCCATCATATTTGGCGCCGTCGCTTTTAGGTTTTATGCGCGAAGTGTGATACATGTTTTATAATATGTTGTAAATTTTACTTTCATTCCTTGAGATGTCATATAACCATGTGCTATTGGAGGGCGCGTCGCGGCGGTTAGAGATCAAATAAATTCACTTGAATAATTGTGCGCAATTATCCTTTGATTGATTAATTTTTGGGTTTAAGAACTTTGATGTTGTATGTGGGCTATGTGATTTACAACCGAAAGAGCTGGAACCTTATTTATGTATTTTATATCATCGTTATGCTTTTTTTTGCGACTATACAATTGGCGCCCAATGTGGGACAAATCCCCTCATAACGTATTATGCACGTCATGTGCGAGTAGGACACGGACACATTTTTGAGTAGATTTGCAGATCGTGTTTTTTCATGTAGACCGGTGGTGGTAAAAACACATGGTTCAAAAAGGTATGAATCAGTGAGCTACAAATGGAAACGGTTTCCGCAGTTTGTATATATACAACACTCTTGTACTTAATACAATATTATTGTAATTTATAAACTGGTGTTGGTAAATACTATATCAGCAATCAAATATTATGTTCTATACAAAAATGCAAGCGGGTTATAGTCTACAGAGCGATATGAAAGGTTTTAATAACGTTCCCTGTTCCTTGATTACAGAGGAAGAACAGCAGCTTGGTGAAGCTGCTGATGATGAGAAGAAACCTGCGTGGTTTAACACCGGAGTTCAAGAAGCTAAGCGAGAAAGGAAGCCTTTAATGGTTGGCTTCGTGACGTGAAACCGGTACACGGAATTGCGGAATTGCGAATAACAAATTGTCTATTAACCAGGTAAAGAATAATCTTAAATAGAGGTTCGCCGACAGTTAGACCATGACCACAGACCAGGAAGTGTGGGAATATCATTAAAGTAGTCAAGTCAAAAGATTGTTCGGAGCAGGTTTCCATTAGGTTAGCGCACAGAGCAACATTTTTTAATTTTTTCTGGCTTAAAATGGCCTAAAAACATAAATAGTAGGTATTATATATTTTTTTTAAAGTAAAGAAAAAATGTTTTTTTTTCATTTTTTTTATTAAATTTTAAATATTATTTTTTAAATCAAACCATGTTGATGTTATTTAATCCAGTTACATAGTTGAATAAGTGTATAAGAGAGTCTGGTGCAGTTAAAGTAGATATTACATAATTTTAACTCTTATTCCAGAGGGTTTTGCCGCGCACGCGACTTCGACCGCTAAAGGTTTGTCCGGTTTGTCAACAACTGTCAGGCAGGCGCCTGGAGCTAAAGTTTAATTATATTTACTCTAGGGTATTTAGCAGTAGCAGTAGGTATAATATTTTCAGGCAATAAAAATACATATACACTTTTCTGTGAAAACTGAAAGCTTTAACATTAAAAAAAAATAAATAAAAATTAAAAAATGCATTTGCGCAGAAAAATTCATTTACAGTACCTACCTACATCCCAGAATGTAGGTTTAAAAAAAAAAAAAAAATTTGTAGTGCGGATAATACAAACGAACACTTAATTAAAGGGTTCACTTCTTTCCAATGAGAAGGAGTGGCGATCATTTTCTGCGCTACTCAATCCAGAAAATGGGTTTGATGAAGAGGATGACAGGATCCAACGCCTTGAGCAGGACGGAAAATAGTCCCACGGTAGAGGACGTGACTAAAATCGCACAAATTGGTGAATATGCCAGAGTGGATAAAATCCAGCCAGAAATGCTCAAGACCCGAGGCAAATAGGGAGTTATAAGCTCCCCAGCAAATGTGTTTCCCAAGGTGTTGCAGAACTGTGCTCGATCGCGATTGGGGGATGATCAGAGCGGCTTTCCTATCCTTTCCTATCATACTAGGTGACCCGAACAAAATACGAACAAAATTAAAAAGAATCATGAGAATCGGCACAGCGGTTATCAAGTTATAACGTCATCGAGTTTCACCCCATAGAAGATGTTTTTTGCATGGGAGGTGCCATGTGCATTTTTTCAATTTTGACCAATCTTCACAGCTACACTCCAATACCTAAGTTTATCTGTAAATTTGAGCTCAATCGAGTCGGTGGTTTTCAAGTTATACGTATCCGAACACAAATCAGGATCCATTTTTATGTATATAGATTTTGTAGACTCGATGCGGGTAAACTTTGGAGTGTACTAAAGATGTATGCGGAACTGTCGGGTCTCTCCTGAAAACTGTTCGATCTCTTGTGAACGGCGCGTTATATACCTACACAAACCACAGAGAATGGCTGGCTGGCTCTATGGATCTCTCATTTTTCCCTGATCTATGTGGTCTATACTCTGTGGTTTGTGATTATAAAGACCTCTACCCGTGGGCTTCGACTTCGTCAGGGATGCGTTTTTTGTCTTTACTCACTTTAAGTATTTATACGGATTGGATATCACATTTCAGCCTTGACGAAAAAGGTTTCGATTTGGGGGATTTGAGTACAAGCTCTTTGATCTTTGCCCTTCCTTAGCCCTCTATGTAGACTTTATTTGTTATAAATCTGAGATGAAAAGAAAAGTGAACATATTCGAAAACATAGAAGAGACAGCTAGGTCATTCTTATCATGAGGATCAAATTTCATGTCAAAGCTAAGTTTTCGGTCTTAAATTCAAATTGGTGGTTCCAATTTTCAACTCTGGTCATCAATTTTTATAGTAGGTACCTACTGATCAAAAGAATAAAATATCGGATGTAATCGGAATCGTATAAGGAATAAAGTCTCCAGCCGAAGATCGAGACTTGTGGTGGTTGCACTTAAGAATCTTACACCCGCGCCCCTTATAACGAATAGGTGGGACATTAAAAATTAATAATTGAAGCTATTAATACTACTTGTAATGACCAGCAACTGCGACTGGCCTAAACCAGTATAATATACACCTATTTGTGAATGGTTGTGTTTGCAAAATTGAGTTTCAAACAGTTAACAGTAACGATGACAGATACCTTTTGATGTCTTATTTGCCTATATACTTATGTAGGTGACGCTACAGTCCTGGATAGACGTGGTCCTCAACCTCAACGCCTGTTCGGTTAGAGCGGTCTACGGCCTACGCCGTAATTTCTAATAAATTGCGCCCTGTTTCAGTATCGTACATTCTTCAGGGCGGAATGTTAGTGTCCATTCGCTTAGAATGTCCCAGCCCCTCATTGGCTAGCTTCTATGACGAGATCGATATCCTTATACAGTTCGTAAAGTTCCTTGTTAAATCTCCTCCTCAAATAAAAAATGTTTCAAAATGTTTTTACCAACATTGCGCTGCTTCTAAAACTTTAAATCCCGGATATATCAAACGAAAATGTTTATAAACGAAAGCTGAATTGAAATGCCTTCCGCTGTTGGTACTCGGAAGCTTTTCCTATAATCCTATAGTGCCACCGCATTCATTTACGTGAGAAATTAACTTCTTAAAGGTGGTAGCTACCTTCGTACCTATAGACAATGAATATCACCCAAGAAAACGCACCATTCCAGAATTACATTCCAGAATCTCAGATGTGCGATGCATACCTAACCTAAGGAAGCATGTTCATGTATAATGCACAGAATGTGCATTTGCTTTCATGGTAAATGAGAAACGTTCACTCTTCTAGTTTACGCTCTGCAAACAGAATAATATCCTTTCATCGTCGCTGTCGGTGCTAATGCTCAAACACCTTCCTTTCTGGGCACACACACAACTTTATTGCTGACTATAGCGTCTATTCCTTGCCACAGTCTTTGGCGTGATTTGCTCCCCAATTCTTCTGCAGAAACTATTTATTTTTACTATTCCTACTGCTGTTTTAGAACGACTTTCATTTTGCTGTCACTTTCCTGCTTAAAAAAAAAACCTCGTGAATCTTGTTTCAAGCCGCCACGGCTTGGTGTGTGTTCTTCGTCAATAAAAGTCATCATTATATTGTCTTCGTCAATAGGAAAACTTTTCTTAAATTGTTTTCGGGGTAACTATGTGCCGCTGTTCCATATCCAGTTCCTTTTGTTTCTGGTTTCCTGCGCTGCTCCGAGATGTAAATAAGAAAAATAACTACATTTCCTAAACGGTGGAGTGAGAAAACAAAACCAGATGTAGTACACGCGCGATCCAAAACAATAGTTTCTTGTTTCGCATCGGGTACTGTGTGTAGAATACGGGTCCTTGATAGTCGGTCGTCTTTGTTTTCCGTTGGAATGTTGATTTTGGGTCGTTGTGCGGCGCGGCGGCAACGGCGAATGCAACGGTGCGTCGTCGAAGACGACGGTGCTTACTTATACTACACTAACTTGCCTTGGGACTTGGGAGAGACGCAGAATTTGAATTCGGTGGAACTTATGAAAATTGATGAGATGTTTTGTTTGTATTAAACTAAAGTAAACGAAATGCACCCCTGGGTTGCATGCATATATATATACGTTTACTTCAAGGTACACACACATAGTGTAGAACGCAAAAGCTTGAATGTTAATTGTTGTAATTTTAAATTCAGTAAAATCGTTTAAGAACGCGAACTTAACTAGCCACTAGCTTTTGGTGTTTTATGGAAGAAAACATTCGACATGACTCTCTAAAGCGAATGATTTATTAACCCCACCACCACCACACGGACCTAGAAATGAGTTGAACCGATCTTTAAAACTTATTGATAAGTCATAAGTTTGGGTTCGACACCTACTTTTGTTATCAGAAGTCGACAAAAGGGTTAAGGAAGGGATCTGATTTCATATACCCATATTTTATAGACTACTGGAACGTGACGGATTATAATCAATTCAGCATAAGGTAATAAGCCAGCAGTAGCGTATATCTAGGGTTTCAGCAGGTCTGAAATATTTAGACTTTATTAGGACAGTTTTTTTTCTCAAAGACCACGTAAGCTGGTTGCTGGTCGCGTCCAGAGCTGCACTACGAGAAATACCAAGTTTTGCTGCAATATCAGTAGCAATATAACTTGCTTTATTTGCTGATGTAAATACAGTAGAGGCTAGATATAGGAAACTATTAAAAATCTGACCTGTTCACTTAATGAAGGTAGTTCATTATTTCGAGCGAGCAATTTAGAAGAATTTCCAAAGTTGAATTTAAATCAAAATTAAAATTTTTGTTTGTAAATTATATAAAAACAACTAGCGGGCCCGGCAAACGTTGTTTTGCCTGCTCGCACATTTTCATTGTCCGACAATTGTTCTGCGCTCGTTTTATTATTTGAAATTTTATTCATGATTTTTTTTTTATTGAGTGTATATTATTTGAAATTTTATTCATGAGCTTGTTCTTGTTCTTGCCTTTTAAATATTTTTTTATTGTTGAGTGTTTATTATTTGAAATGTTGTGGAATCGGATCGCAGCGCCACCTACCGGATCCAATTCTGAATATAAACCATCCCGAGACCCATTCAAACACATACACAAAGTTTCATTAAAATCGGTCCAGCCGTTTAGGAGGAGTACGGTAACAAACACGGACAGAAGAATTATATATATAAAGATAAAAATAAATAAGTTAAGTACACGTTTTTAAAAGCTACTATTATTTAAGGAGATCTAAAATCAGATAGCGTAGGAATAATATAGCTGTAGCGAAGTGGCCTATCTCAAGCGCTTGACTGAAGTTAAATGGATTTTGGTCAATTTTTGTTACTCATTTCAACCCACTGTAATCCTATTACTGTTGGCACTTCATTAATAATCCGATGTGACCGCTGTGTTTGACTCTTTTGAGGTCTCTTTATAGATCTCTGGTTTTTCTTGACGGACTTCATAATGTTGCTGAATGGAACTCAGGCAGTGAGAGGAGCGCTGAGATTAAACGAAGGATAACTCTTGCCAATTACTGTCTCCTTGGGTATCTTGAACAACTAAAGTTCTCGACCCAAAACTTCTCTATGTGCAGAGGCATGAACTCTATCAAAAGCGGATGAGGTAACCCTTGGTTGTTTCGAGAGGAAAATTCTTCGAGTAATTTTCGGACTCGCTCCCGCCTGAACATAGACGGTGAATGGAGGGTCATATACGCAACGACGAACTATACGAGCTGTATAGCGACATTGACCAAGCCAGAAGCGTGAAGGTCCAACAACTGAGGTGGCTGGGTCATGTAGAGCGAATTTACGTGAATGCTTCCGCCCGGAAGATTGTCGAATCGACACCCGAGGGACAGCGCAGTAGAAGAATATAGCGACTCAGGTGGCGCACGCAAGTAGAAGGGGACCTTAACCTTAACCAACTTAGCGTTCAAAACTGGAGACATCAGGTGGCTAAAGATCGTGCTGGCTGGAAACGCTTGTTGGTTGAGGCACAAATCCACACTGGACTGTAGCGCCACCTTAGGTATACACTAGAGATGTAACGGATAGTAATTTAGCCGGATACCGGATACCGGATAAGCAAATGTAATCTTTCTCAATATTTAGATATCTGCTTAGATAGAGATATGTTCGCTTTTAAATTTTGTTTAAGCAGTCATTTTAGCTCTCCAGGAGCATAGTGCTCGTTCTGACATTAAATGCATTTGTGCTCATCATGTTTCTATATGTATAGATGCAACTTTTGTAATATGTTCGTCCGACCAGTAGCCATCATGGGTACGCCAATCCGTAACTTTGAAATGCGCTCTAGTACTATTCGTATAGAAAAACATATTGCTCACGTATAATATATCATAATGGGATCATTCATTTTAGTAATTTTTTGTATTCTTGGGAGGATAAGAAAGTATTAACAATTTTATGCCAGTTCTAATTGGCTGAATTGAGCAGTTTTCTCAGAAAATATATTCAAAGTTCATATTTTAGGGTGTTTTTGAGGCTTTTTTCGATGATAGGTTTGCTAGGTCCGGCTATAGCTCCCATTTTTCGGACTTATTTTGTATCATAACTACGATGAGTGTTGCTCATTCTTCCAATGTCTCTGATATCGATAGTGAGTTTGGGAATCTTAGCAGCTAAAATCAGCGCTAGTCCTATTTGTTTGTGCGATCTGATAGTAGTACATATTTGTATCTAAATAACTCATGTGAAAGCCAGAGCTTGAAAGTTGATTCTATTAAAATTAAGAGGCCTTTGATTTTTGTTCCCTATAGAGCATCCCATCAAGGTACAATTTACATTTTTTTTGGAAATACATTTTTTTGTAGACAACCACACTGGACCGGTTTGCTGCAACTTTTCCATATCTCTCGCATGGATGGAAATTTGTAAGTACCCGTATGAACAGTATCTACCCGGGTAGATATATGAGATTTCCATAAATATTTAGTATGTATTTTTTTTATTATGGTTTTCTTGCGCTATTTTATTCCTTCCTCTGTCTTTTTTTAATTTGATTTCAATTGTCAAAGCTTGAAATCGATGTTGACCACTTTTTATTGAAATCAAGTATGTCACAGATAAAATTTTGAAGCGGTGAGTAAGCTCTTGTGCAAAAACTCGTATCCGATAAATCCTGCTACTATGTCAGTAAGTTGATTCAAATCAATCACAGGGAATCCAAGTAAATTTTACTATTTTCATACGCAGATCAATAATTTAGTCACTGAGTCGAAAGGAATTCAAGGTACATAGGTTCCATATTTTTCGAGATATTTCAAAAAGAAAATCCAAATATCTAGGTACATGGGTAGATACCGTCCAAGCGAGGGATATTTAGCATTTCAAACATTTAGAAGTTGTCTCACAATAAACACAACTTTAGATTTTGTAGGACATGATCACAATCGATACAAGCTACAAGGTCTTTTAAAATCTGACTTGGTTTCAATGCAACTGCCTTCTCATATTTCCTACATTTTTGGTTTACAAAAGAAACTATGCTTAAAATGTAAGTGTTTCAAAAGCTATTCAAAAAGGACACCTGTTCATTTTCCCACAAAAAATATGGATGGTTACATTGTACCTAAGTTCAAATTTACCAATTGGAAGCTAACTAAACCCCCATGAAAATCGGTCAGTGGATGTCCCTAGTGGGTATGGGTAGTGTGTGCGCTTGTGATCCGACACCCAACCAGCGCGCCGTAGATTCGATCCACGCCGTGGAGGTGGAACATCAACTTACATTCTGCCACTAAACCGTAGAATTGAATAACATCAGTATGTTTTTCCACCACTACACCATAGAGGGGTATCTACTGGGTATAGTACATACCTAAAATGGACCGTTATTCGAATTTGAGTGCTGCACGATTTTGGAACCATCTTCTATATATGTAAAAAAAACTCTCCCAAAATTGGTTACAGTCCAGCACTTCTTTTGTTTGGCACTGAATTCCACTTACAAAAACTACAAACACACTTTTAACAATTAACTTTTTTAAACCAGCGAAAATAACGTTGTTCGTTTAAAAAAATGTTTTATATATCTACCGCAAAATTGCTATGACCATTTAAAACATTTTGCTTTTAATTTGTTGAAAACAAAAAAAATATATACGCATACGCAACGCATACGCCCCCGCTGATGAAGAATAATTGAGTTATTATGGACAATTATTCTATATGCGTGGTTTTTGGAGAACCGGTGTTTTTTTTTTCTTTTGGCTTTATTATTATAATTTTTTTTAACATTTAATGTGCACCACAGAATAAAATCACCACAATGGTTATTTATGTCAACCAGCGTGAAATGAACGCCCTCCGCCCAGCGAATGAGGGTGAGATAAGGTGTTGGTCGGCGTTGTGCCAAAATGACGTGTAAACGGTTTCATTAAAAAAATAAAACTATTCAATGGCAGTCCCTCCCCACCACACACAGTCGTGTTGGCTTAAATCTTGCGTAGCTGTATTTTTTTGGTCAACAATTTACATAGAATTCAAATAATGTTCACACCATGAATGTGGGCTCAGAGAAAAAAGCGAAATATTTAAAAATGTCCTGTCGTTGGCGACAAAAAAAAAACGGTTAGCCAAATTATTTTGACTCGGGCCCAAAGGGTGGTCACCGAAGCGGTGTCTTACTTGATTTTCTATTGTAGCGTGTAATGTGGTAACGGCTTCGATATATGTACATAGATACCCTAATAGCGGCCACATAGTATCGCTGGCTTGTGCATGGCGCATTTTTAGTTGGTGTTAAGGATTTTTCTTTTTTATCTCATCTAGGGGTATTGGACTTCTTTTTTTTCCAATTTTTGGTCTGTTGTGTCATGCTTTTCTTTGTCCTTACACTGGAATAAACTGCATTGCAGGCGACATGTGACCATAAATTTCTTTCATACGCCTTTTTTGTGAAATGCATATTCACTTCGGTTTCAGTTTTCTCGTTGTGCTTTTTTTTTGTGTGCAATAATTTTTCCGTCCACACTGATGCTAAATCCTTGTTCATGTATTATTACAAAAAATGGAAGTACAAAGAGAAACAAAGCGTTGACGTTATTTTTTATTGTGTCCAAGTGTCCTTGTTTGATCGTCGTCGGATAAGGGTTTTTAACAGAGGCGCGGTATTTATTTTTTTATTTATTTTTATTTTGTTTGAGGTAAAGGACTCTGAAGGGTAAAAATCAACGGGATATAATATTAAGCTTGAAATAAATAAAGCGCCGACGATGACGTCGAATAGCGATGAATGCAGCGACAGGATGATATTTTATTACTCTGTGAAGGATGCACAAAAATGCCAGTTATAGTGTGTATGTATATATGGAGTGGAGTAAAACTGTTTGTGCTTTTGGCACTTTGGAATCAGGATTTATGTTTTTCGCTTATTCCGTGGCATCTGTGAAAACAATGAATGACAATTGAGAGTGTGTGTGCAAGTGAAGCAAACATTGGGTTAAGAGGATCGTGATAAAGGATCAGATTTTATTGTATTGCTCTGGTGGGTTATATTTTATTTATTAATGGGTAAATATGTAGCTGCGGGTGAGAGCTTAAGGACGAAATAAATTTGGTAACTTCAACATAAAATAATACATTTTTATTTTAGAAAAGCTAAGAATTCGCATGTGATGGGTGCGACGGCTGCTGTTACAACAAATGGGTGTATGTAGTGGTGGAATATCTGGATTTAAATAAAAGAAAGGGTCCTATAATGGATATTTGGTCCATTTGGCTACCGAATTTTCAACTTTGCAGATCTAAAAGGATTTACAAAGTAGGTATGTAGGTATATAATTGATTTATGAAGGTTCTTTCAGAAGCCATGTTCTAAGTTTGACAATGAGTTTTTGTTATTTTTAAAATGGCAGCGCTAATATCCTATAACCTATAAGGCTTGTTCTATGTGCATAGTCATAGTTGGCATATTTTTGCATGCGCCGTAGCTCAGTAATGGACTATGTAGATACTATAAACTGTCAAAAAATAGCCAACATTGGCCGCGTTCAATGTGGTTAGGCACCTAAATATTTAGATGACAGTTTATCATTGAACGGAAAATTTCCTAGTACCTAAGTTAAATGTCAAATGCTTCACATGTGTTAAGAATTGAGCATTCACTTGCTGTTTTTACATCAACTGATCAACACATTGGCTACCTACTAAAGTAAAATACAAAATTATTGAAGTGTAAAATAAATGATTCTATGGATGGTTTTATGCAAGTACCAATATCTACTTAACCAATACCTCTTTCATTTTATTTAATTATTATCACACCTATGTACGTGTTGATTTTATTACCCGTAGTCAATTCGTTGTACCTACGTTTCCTCGCTATAATCGATGTCCTACAGATCACCGTCAATAGTAACTAGAAATTTAATTTCTTCTTATTTTTCTTAACAAAACCACATACAAGTCTCAGCAAAGTTCAACAATGGAGTGAAAATTTCTTCGATTTCAATCAGCTGTTTATGACATTTCTCAAAACCACTAAGAACTCAGGCAGAAATTCTTGCCTAACTTTCCAGTCACCACAGCTGACCGACCTCACGAAATTTGCCTAGATTTGCAGTCAAATCGACCAATCAGAGGCTGTTGACTAGCTAGGCAAAAGCACATTGAACGCGGCCATTGAATAACAAAAATTGGCAGCGACAATCGTAGCGATGTGCCATATGTCATCATGCTTACGGTGACCATATGTTAAGTAGTAAACAAAAAAAATAATAAAACTCTTGTATTGGGCTATTTCATAAATTATTATATATTGAAGGCAAAACATAATCTACAAAATTAATTCCTTCATGACGTACAAACAACACAGAAGGCAAAGCCATAAAACATGTTGCGCACAATATTGTCGTAAACATGTCTACGACAAATGCTCTGCACATTGTACAATTATTGCACATCGACCCATTTAAAGTGCATGACCAAAAAACCCAACTCAGCACCACCAAGGCACAATGTTGACCTACTCCCAGCGCATGACCCACGAAGCAATAATACAACATGTTACCATCAAGCGGACTCAGCAAAAGGGCAGCATACGACCAAAAGTTGACATTGCAATTATTGACCCGCAATGTATTAATGTTAGTAAGCAAAATTTATGTATAAATAGGAAGTAATTAAAGTAAAATAAATGAGTTGAACTTTAGCAATTAAAGTAAAGACTACTAAACAGCTATCCCCCCACCAGTGGTAAGGTGGCTGTTCATTTGTTAAAGTAAAGACTACTAAACAGCTATCCCCCCACCAGTGGTAAGGTGGCTGTTCATTTGGTCCTTCGAGAAACAACGAACTACAAGGAGATTACGGAAGCTGCAAAGCCAGCAGATATTGAAGAAAATAGCAAAAGTCGAACGAGATCAACGCAAGTATGACAGAACTGGAAGAGCTCTTTGAGATACAGAAAGAGAGGGCGGAATGGATTAAGAAAATTGGTGAAAAATACACCAAAGAGCCAATACTACGAAGAACAAAAGAGTTCGTGAGGGAAAGACTAGCAGACCTGGAGTACCAATGGACGGAGTTCAAGGAGACGGACAACAAAATAAAGGCTCACCCGAACTGTACAAACAGGCAACCATATACGGAGTCGAACTTTTATGCAGCTGTGAAGTCGACTGTTGACAACCTAAGGCAGAAATTAGAAACCAAACTAGACGAAATCCTGGAAGAAGAGCAGAAGAGACTCAAGGAAGAAAAGAAGAGACAGATGACGACACAGGGCGCGAGTGACGAGCTAAACACAACAATTAGAAAGGAAAAAGACAACCAAAATCAAGAAGGCGAACTGTCTGGAGAACAAGACAAGAGAATTAGGAGACAAGAAGCCCAAATACAGGCATTTATCAGATCTGTTGGCAGGGTAGAACAAAACGGGCAGGGAACGAAAGCCTATTACCAACATAGCCAACAAGTTCTGCAAAATCAATGGGAAACAATAACAAAGACGCACAGCGATATAGTCGAGCTGACGGAAACAACTTCAAGTGAAAGATACGTTAAAATTTGCACAGAGTACGAACAACTGGAAGAAAAATACAATGAAATAATGGTGAACGTAAAAGAGAAAATAAATGAAATGATCTCTCAAAACAGCACACATCAAGAAGCGATTAGCGACACCACAACAAATCACGAGCTCAAACTACCTACTCTAAAGCTGATGACATTCAATGGAGACTACAGGCAATGGAAATCATTTAACGATCTGTTTGAGCAGGCAATACACAACAACGGAAAACTGGGAAATGCTCAGAAAATGCATTATCTCAAGACCAACATAACAGGAGAGGCGGCAAAAATAATCCAACATCTTCAAATATTGGACTGCAATTACGACAAGGCAAGGGAAATCTTGAGAAATCGGTACGAGAACACCCGACTACTAGTTAATGCACAAATACAAGCATTACTAAATCAAAAAGATAGTCAAATTGAATCCGCAACGCATCTTAGAAGACTACACGATACAACAACAGAGTGCATAAATGCACTGAAAGGCTTAAGCTTGGAGACTGGAAGCTGGGATCCAATTATCGTATTCATACTATCTCAAAAACTGGACAATGAGACAAGAAAAGCGTATGAGCAGTCATTAAAAGACCCAAAGGCGTTACAATCACTAAACGAATTCCTAACGTTTATAGAAAACAAGTTCCATGCTCTTGACAACCTAGAAGGACGGCGGAACAAAACAGAATACCAAAAAGACGAAAGACACATGCAGAAAGCAAATGGAGTAGTCACAAGGAAAAATGTATACAAAAATTATCATTCCACAAGTAACCCTTGTTGCAAGTTATGCAACGAGGAACACCGACTACAGACATGCAGGAGATTTATTCAAATGCCAATTCTGCAAAGGAAAGACGTGGTGCTAACAGAAAAACTGTGCCATAACTGCCTTGGAGGCAACCACGTCACAGCAAATTGTCAGTCACGCAAAGCCTGTCAAAAATGTCAACAACGCCACCACACTCTGCTGCACTCAAACGAGACAACTAATCAGAGGGAGCAGCAACAATCCCATTTCGCATCGGGTATGGAGTGTAACAAGATACTCTTGGCAACAGCAGTAATAAAAACTAACTGGAAAGGATGTGACCACTATTTGAGGGCGCTAATAGATCAGGGGTCCCAATCGTCGTTCATTACGGAAGACGCAGTGCAAAGACTGCAGCTGCAAAAAATTCGAGCTGATGCCTCTATTACAGGACTAGGGACAGCAAAAGCAGCAACAGCAACAAGTAAAATTGAGCTAAACATCTCATCAATCTACCCGTCAGACTTCAAAATATGGGGAACATTGTTAGTACTGAACAAACTTACAAAGCCGTTGCCGGACGAATCATTCACGGTACGTGGATGGGATCACGTTAAGCACTTACCGCTAGCCGACCCATCCTTTAACAAAAAGACATCGGTGGACGTATTAATCGGAGCAGATATCTTCCAAGAAATTATTCTTGAAGGCGTCGTAAAGGGAGACGTCGGAACTCCAGTCGCCCAAAACACTCAATTAGGATGGATATTATCAGGAAGTTGTCAACACAAACGAAACGAAGCAACACTATGCCACGTATCCAACGTAGAGTTAAACAACCAACTGAAATCGTTTTGGGAAACGGAAGAGGTACAAGAAGAGAGAGCTACCACAGAAGACAACATGCGATGTGAAGAATACTACAAAACCACACACAAGAGGGATAAAACAGGAAGATACACGGTGCGCATTCCATTCAAAAACGATACAGGTAAATTGGGTAAATCAAAAGACAGAGCATTAGCCCGTCTTCTCCAATTAGAGAAAAAATTTACGCGGGACACTGAGTTACACAAGAACTACACGAAGTTCATGAAAGAATACCTGGAACTTGGACACATGGAGCCAGTAAAATCTACGTCAAACAACGAGATAGTTTACTACATGCCACATCAAGCAGTAATAAAGCCAGATAGCACGACCACCAAAACAAGAGTGGTGTTTG
This sequence comes from Cheilosia scutellata, assembly GCA_955612985.1. Lineage (NCBI taxonomy): Eukaryota > Metazoa > Arthropoda > Insecta > Diptera > Syrphidae > Cheilosia > Cheilosia scutellata. The sequence continues at coordinate 88,629,196 of OY015311.1, forward strand.
ACGCATCATCAAGAACAAGCTCTGGGCTAAGCCTAAATGACACGATGCTTACAGGTCCAGTTTTGCAACAGGATTTATATAGCATTTTGTCGCGTTGGAGAAAACATAAATACGTCTACCGAGCAGACATTGAGAAAATGTACCGCCAAATAAAGATAGCGGAAGAAGACAGGGACTTTCAAAGGATCCTCTGGAGGGAAGAACCATCAAAGCAAATACAGGAATATAGACTTACAACAGTGACATACGGAACATCTTCAGCACCGTACTTGGCTATAAAAACATTACAGCAACTGGCCGTAGACGAAGAAAACAACCTTAAGACTGCATCAAAGATAGCACAGCGAGATTTCTACGTAGACGATCTACTATCAGGAGAGGACACATTGGAGGAGGCAAGAAGAGCCCAACATCAAATCATACAGCTAATGCAAAAAGGAGGATTCAAACTCCGCAAATGGTCATCAAATAGAACAACATTACTAAGAGATATAAAACGAGAAGATCAGGAGCAAGGAATATACGAAGTAACAGCATGTGAGGCAATAAAGACATTGGGAATATACTGGAGACCCGACTCCGATACATTCGAGTTTAAAATAAACATGAACCCGTCCACTAAAAACCTTACCAAGAGAATTATTATCTCAGAAATGGCAAGACTTTTCGACCCGCTAGGATGGCTGGCACCTATAATCATTACAGCGAAATTGATTCAACAAGAGCTGTGGTTATCGGGAAAATCTTGGGACGAAAATTTACCAGATGACATATCAAAAAGATGGATGAACTTCAAAGAAAATCTCTACAATATCGAGAGTATTAGCATACCACGATGGAATCAATACGAGACGAAATACCGTATTGAGCTGCATGGTTTCTGCGATGCATCAGAAAAAGCGTATGCTGCCGCAGTCTACAGTAGGGTAATCACTAAAACTGGTGAAGTACTAACGACGTTACTATGCGCGAAAACCAAAGCGGCACCAATCAAACAAATAACACTTCCCAGACTAGAGCTTAATGGAGCAGTGCTTCTGGCCAAACTAATAAAAAAGGCGAAAAAAGCACTACAAATAGAAAACATAGAGACGCATGCTTGGTCGGACTCCACGATAAATCTCGCCTGGATAAAAGGAGGCCCAACTAAATGGAAGAATTTCGTGGCAAACAGGGTTACGGAAATAACAGCAATTCTGAGCGCAGAAAATTGGCACCACGTAAAGGGTACAGAAAACCCAGCAGACTGTGCGTCCAGAGGTATATGTCCCTCTAAACTCAAGGGACACGCATTATGGTGGAACGGGCCAAAATGGCTATCAAAACTAGAAATAACCTACACTGATACTGAACAACAATACACGGACTTAGAAGAACGTAAAGTCAAGACGCAAACATTAACAACATTAAACGAACAAGAACCAGATCGTATTAAAGGGATGTTAGCACAATACAGCACACTGAGGCGACTGACAAGAGTACTTGCCTATTGTAAACGGTTCATTCACAACGCACGAACATCTGAGGATGGTAAACGCCTAGGACCATTAACATGTGATGAAATATGGTCAGCAACAAAAAATATAATAAAAAAGGTACAAGATGAAGAGTTTAGCAAAGAAATCAGACACCTGAAAAGAGGCAAAGAAATCGAAAAGAAGAGCAAACTTCGGTGTCTTAACGCATTCATGGACAAAGACGATATGCTACGCGTAGGAGGACGGTTAACAGAAGCAGATATTCCACCGACGCAGAAACATCCATTCATCATTCCACATTCTGGTCCTCTCACCACTATGCTAATTGAAGATGCTCACAAAACAACACTGCACGGGGGAAACACACTGACACAAGCACACTTACGACAACGCTATTGGATCATCAACGGAGCAAGCGCAGTCAAACAAAGTATTCATAGATGTGCCATATGTTTTCGATTCAAGTCCAAAATTAGCAATCAACTAATGGGAAATCTCCCACAGCCAAGAGTAACTAATAACAGGCCGTTTCTGCATACAGGAGTAGATTACGCAGGACCCATAGATATACGAATGACGAAAGGAAGGGGCAATAAATCCTATAAAGGATATATAGCAATATTTGTATGCTTAGCGACCAAAGCAGTTCACATAGAAGCAGTGAGTGACCTGACCGCAAACGCATTTGTTTCCGCCTTCAAGAGAGTCTGCGCGAGAAGAGGTCATATTGGACACCTCTATAGTGATAATGGAACAAATTTCGTAGCTGCTAACAAGATTCTACAGTTGAATGTAAAAGATGCCAAGAAGTGGAATGAAGAAATCTATGATACACTAGCGTCCAATCATACAGAATGGCACTTCATTCCACCAGGATCTCCCCACTTTGGCGGTTTGTGGGAAGCTGGGGTAAAATCGATCAAGCACCATCTCAAGCGAACTATCGGCGAGCACAAATTAACATACGAGGAATTATCAACACTACTAACTCAAATAGAGGCATGTTTGAATTCAAGGCCAATATGCCCACTTTCAAATGACCCAGAGGAGACTGAGGTGATAACACCAGGGCATTTTCTAATCGGCACGGCCCTATTGGCACCACCGGAAAGATGCATGCTAGACAGTGAAATGGGATTACTAACTCGATGGCATCTCTTAGAGCGGATGCAGCAACAATTTTGGAAAAAATGGAGCACTGAGTACTTAGCAACACTTCAACAACGATCCAAGTGGACGAAAACTGTTGGGAATTTAAAGGTTGGAAACATTGTCCTTATCAAGGATGAGCAGCTTCCCCCAACTAAGTGGAAATTGGCAAAGGTAGTAGAAACACACGCTGGGACTGATGGTCTAGTACGAGTGGTAACGGTAGAAACGCACAACAAAACCTATAAGAGACCCGTAACAAAAATTTGTTTGTTACCAATTACCGATAATGACGAGTTTACGAACCTTGACAGAAAAACGAAAGAAATCATGCAAACTCCAGCTACCAAGGTGAAGCCATCGACGAATAGAATTGAAACGTTGAAAAATATACCTAAAACAGTATCAAGTCACCACATCCAAGTAACGGTCGAGGAGTATAGAAGCACCAAGAGGAATAAAATTAGACCTACTAACATTCCGTCGAGACCACCTATCGAAGAGCTAATAGGACGTCATCAAGAGAGGAAGCGGCCACATGAATCCAATAAACAGCATGATAGCAGAATAAAACGAGTAGCCCTTCCATCACTGTTACTATCTATAGCGCTCGTGATAGTAGCCCTGCCACATCAAGGATCCACACAAATTACAACAACGCCCTTCAAACATCGGCCTGGTATATATTTTGAGAAGATTGGCAACGTCAATTTAGTAACAAATGAGTGGAAAATTCTAGTATATTATGACTTGGGAAATTATTGGCGCGAATACAGAGGATTTAAAGAACTCATCAACGGACTAAACGATTTCTGTAAGAGGAAAAACACGGACGGCTTTAAGAAATACACTCAGTGCATAAAAATAGCAAATCAATTCGATCACCAGCTAAGTATAATAAAGAACAACAATAATCTACTTCTAAAACAAGGTGTCGGAAAGGAGCCAGAGGCTAGGGCCAAACGATCCCCCTTTGATTTCGTAGGTATGGTAGCAAACAAACTATTCGGAGTTTTGGACGAAGACTTTGCTCAGCAATACGAAAACCAAATACAGTCATTTAAGGAAAATGAAAAACATCTACTTGGTATGGTCAAAAATCAGACATCAATCATAGAATCAACAAAAAACATTCTACAAAAAGACACTGAAGTAATAACCCAGCAGTTAGAAATATTTCATACTCATCTCGAAAACCTAGCAAACGATGTATTAGCAGCCAATGAAGATTGCAATGCCAAAGTAGAATTCTTATCACTATCAACATTCGCCACGCTAGCAATGCTCAACTACCAACAAGCCCAGAATGCTCTGATCGATGTCTTGATCGATATACACCATGGGAAAATGAATCCGCTCATACTAACGCCAGATCAGCTTCACTCACAACTAACCACTATAAGGAATCATCTGCCGCCACAATTAGCCATCGCAGGAGATGCGTCACAGCCGAACTTATTACAGTTTTTCAAGCTTCTTACTGTGAAGGGCAGAGTAATGCAACAAAACGTTGTATTTGAGATAACGATACCCTTGGCGAATATAGAGGATTATGAGATCTTTAAGGTGATACCTGTACCAACTGTTCATCAAAAGGAATACATATTCATCGAACCATCAGCTGACTACTTAGTAGTAAACCTGCTTCGAGAAGCGTACTACACAATAACAAAAGACGAATTAATAAGATGTATTCAGAATAATGACAAATACATATGCCACCAACAGCATCCAACATACAATAGAAGATCAAACATAAGCAGGTGCGAAATGGAACTATTGACACATGCAGACGAAATCTCACCATTTTGTACACTACGAAGTATGGAGCCACATCCTGTATGGATTCAGCTAAACAACGCAAATAAATGGATCTACGTGTTGGAAAAGGAGTACACTATCAATATAATTTGTGGACAGAAGATTTTCGAAACCACACTTAAAGACGACGGAATACTAACAATAGAACCTAATTGCATTGTCAAGCAAGACACCATGACAATCTTATCCAAGAATAAGATTTCCAGTCGTGTTAATACGTCATTCATCCCATCTGTTAATATTTCACACATATTATTAAATACTACAAGAAATAAAGCAAACATAATCCCAAGGATGAGTCTCAAAATTGACCATGATAATCTCAACGCAGTAAGTCAATGGATCGAAGACTTAAAAAAGCACGAGCAACTACCGGGGAATACAACACCACACGACATCCACCACAATATCACTTATGCCGTAATGTTAGTATTTGCCGTAAGCACTATTGGTTACATCGTCTGGCGACGCCGCCTCAAGATCAGCGCAGAGGAACAGCAAGAAACAGAAGCACAACCACAACCAGCTAGAAGACATCTCACGGTAGCCGATTTCAGTGTTTAATTGGCGCGGCAGAATGTACAATTATTGCACATCGACCCATTTAAAGTGCATGACCAAAAAACCCAACTCAGCACCACCAAGGCACAATGTTGACCTACTCCCAGCGCATGACCCACGAAGCAATAATACAACATGTTACCATCAAGCGGACTCAGCAAAAGGGCAGCATACGACCAAAAGTTGACATTGCAATTATTGACCCGCAATGTATTAATGTTAGTAAGCAAAATTTATGTATAAATAGGAAGTAATTAAAGTAAAATAAATGAGTTGAACTTTAGCAATTAAAGTAAAGACTACTAAACAGCTATCCCCCCACCAGTGGTAAGGTGGCTGTTCATTTGTTAAAGTAAAGACTACTAAACAGCTATCCCCCCACCAGTGGTAAGGTGGCTGTTCACACATGGTGAAACCCATTCACTTCTCGGTTTTTTAAATGACTTATTTTTTTTTTTTTTTTTTTTTTTTTGTTTACATACTAAATTGTAAACATGTACAGAAAAAAAGAAGACACCAAATTTTTACCCTTTCAGTATAATTTTTCAGATAATATGAATACAAAAACTATGCGATCCTCGACTTAATACCAATCCGCTGGGCTTTTGGGAATAACCCACAGTACAACCCCTCTAATCGATTTTCTGTTATGTCTATTAGGTAAGCTGCCCGCACTAAAATTAAGCCCCATCCAAGTGTACCTTAATTTTCCTTATATGTAGCTTAATTTTTACATGTCAAGGGAAAGTATCGGTGTTCACGTCGTCGCTTTAAATCAAAACAGGATACTGGTGCATGCTTCATAATTAATAATCGTTACTTGTTGCCTCGATAGTTGCCCTGTCAAAATTTAAATAAATTTGTTTATGATCGTTTTGTAAACATGAAATGAAATCAAGACCTTGTGAAGCTTACCAAATCAGTTTCTTATGACAAAACTTATTGGTTTTGATTTGATTTGTAGGTAGTAGGTACTTCAGAGGTTGACAGTCGGTGGCTGGATAGCATTTCGCTGGTGATTTTGAATGAATTTTATCAATGAAAAGATTATGGATTCCAACGATGGGTATAGCGAAAGATGAACCAAGCTAAGGAAAATGAAAAGCAATCGACGAATATTCCTGATTGGCTTTGCGAACAGCGATTTATTTTGTTGCTTACACGTTGACGTCCAAATCCAAAAGAAAGAAAAATGAACGGGTTACAATAATTGAGAGTGTTGAAATTTGATTTACATAAAATCGGTAATTAGTAAATAGTTGTGCCCGTTAAGAGAGCAATACAAAAGATAACAATAGAAAACAAATCCCAATCAGTGGCAAAATGATAAATTTAGTTGATGGTGTGATGATCCCTATTGAACCTTGTGCTGGATATTATAATGCGTTACTGCAACAACATTATCAATTGGCTTTCTCGTTTCTAGGTGTGGTGTTGCGAAACCATTCTTTTCGACTTTACTGCCAAAGATGTGATATTTCTTGCCTATTTTGACGGTAAAAGCACATAGTACGGCCTTATATCATACAACAGCACACTTTTTATGTTTTGTTGAAGAAATCCTAGAAATTGTGTTTTATATCACCCTAACGGACGCCTTCAAAAATCATCTTAAACCATATTGATACAAAACCCAAACAGTGACCGATATAGGGCCACATAAGGGCCTTTGTTAAATCTAAAGAGCAGCAATTCGCACAAACAACAACATCGATAGGGAGATAAAGGTGTCTATCGGTATATGCTATGGATGACACTAGGTATATATCAATCTGTGACATGTTGCCAGAACAAGTCGGTCAGCATGACAAGGCGATCAAACAGCCTTTCAAATCAGTAATTTGGTCACGTCATTCAAGTCGTGTCAATCGTGTCATCAAAAATCACCACTTTAGAACAAATTCGAACGATTCTTTATTATAAATGTATCTACCTAATAGTAGCTTTAAATTTCATGATTTCATTTTAGTAAACCAAAACATCACCCAAGGTAGCAATGGATATTTTTTAAGAGCCTTGTAGAACCCCAAAAATGCCCAGTCTTCGTATCTACGAGTTAAATCCTTTAAAACGAGCATCACAAGCTCATATATCTCCATAAATTTCCGAGATTTCCCACCATCAACGTATCCTATTCATACGAGTATAAATAACGCTATTAATTTTCACCTTAGTAACTTTTGGGACTGCTTCCATTTCATTTATCCCTTTCCATTATTTTTTTAATCAAAAATTAAATCTTTATCGCACGTCGGTGGTGGTACTACTCGGGTTTAATTTCTATTTGTCATGGTCACCCTCTCTAGACCTAGGTAGGTACAATTTTTGTTCATTCCAGGTACGTGGGTACATACATACGGGGCCGAGGTCGGGGCCACGACCCACGAACCTACAAAAGGAGAGAGAGAATGAGTATTTAGACTCGAATATGGCAATAAACGCCCCCTAAAAAAATACTAAACTGCCGGGTATATGTGACAACATTTGATAAACGAAAATCGTTGCGACTATAAATCACATGAAATTTTCAGTGGTCAGACTATCTAGCCGAGAATAAATCAGTTGCAGGAGACATTTTTTGTCGGTCGCCCCTTCCGCCGCCACCCCAGAGACAATATCACTGTAAACCAATTTTATTTAATAAAAAAAAGAAACACAGGACGACAGACAAATAAAAATTGCGAATGTACACTATGCTGCCAGAGATATAGAAACCTGCTTTGTTTTAACCCCAAACCCATATCCATGCACAGTGTGTAGTGTATGGTGGCCATGTCCCATCACATCCCGAAAGTATGGTTTTAGTTAGGTGTGAGGGTGGCAATGTGAGCATTGTATGCCCCGGGGTTTTAGCCCAAAAACGGACACAAATGCTGGCTCTCACTGATATTTAAGGACTTATTTAAGTTTTCCAAGTCATTTATTCTGCGCTCTGCTATTAAGCTCTGCACCCTTCTGCAGAATAATAAAAAAAAAAAACAATCATTTGAAAGTCTATTGGAATTTGCGATTTATATACGAGGAGGACTAATTCAGCACACAGTCTGGACTTGGAATTGCCGCTTAGTTAGATGGTTAGGGAAGAATTGCACCACTGGGACGACGCGCCGACCAGGGGGGGTTGTACGACCCAAACGGATTCACACACTGAAACAAATTGACATTTTCGCAATTGCATGGGAGTCAAGTGCAGATTTATCCGAATGAGTTTCAGCAATCTTTTTGCTATTCATTTTATTTGTGTGATGTTTACGGCTAGTCTTGCAAATAGGTGCATTTTATTTTTCTATTTTGTTTTTGGGAGAGTCTTTAATTGGTTTTACAACGGAGGCGGTTGAAACGATTACATTTTAAGGTACCTACAGTTCGCGTTATTTTGAGCTTTCAAGGACAATAATATACATACACGTAACGTACCCTATATTTCTTTAGACCAAAACGCAATCATTCACATTTCCATGTATCTAACACCATTTCCACTCACTTAAGACAGTCATTATATGCCTGCTCGGCTGTAGTACCGTACAATCCTGACCAGCAACTCCCTCCATTACTATATTATGCAATTTAGAGATTTAATTTAGATAAAATCCATTGAAAGGGATGTAAGCCATCCGCCTTTGGTAAAGGCGATGTATAATGCCTTTGCACACTGAGTATCTATCCATACATACATCTGTATGTGTATGTATGGCTATGTATAATGACACCGAGCTCTAACAGCTAAATCGAAATTACTCGTCGCTGAAAACAATGACTGCAAGGATAAGATCGCAAAGTGATGCGGCCGTGGTTGTGTGCTTTATGCATAGTATACATAATACGACTATAAGGATACTGAACCCAAAAGCGTGAAAGAAAATATCTTAGCGTTTCCTCCTTTGAAGTGCTTCCTTCGACTAACACAAACACTAATGTGAAAGAATGCATTTCCCGTTTCCTTGGTTGTTTTTTCGCCTAAAATATGGAAAGAGGTTAATATCTCTTTGCCTTTAATAAGAGTTAAAAAAAAATTGTGCATCCTTTTTGCAATGGATGTTGACAAAAATGGAAGTTGTGCTATGTAAAATGTGAATTGGATTCTTAAAGATGTTCGAATCACAGCTCGGGGGTTGTCGTAGGTATGTGCACTTAGTTAATACTCAACGAAATGTAACTCTCGTGTGAACTTTTCACATTTTAAAGACTCTACCCTGTGGGATCTAATTTCTTAAACTACGCAAACATACGGCGCTATTAGACCGCCCTGAAATAACTTTAAATTGACGCTTCATTTTGCGATATGAAATATATACCATTTACATAGATAAGGTATTGATGCTTTGATGGTGTAAAGGTTGGACGGTTAGTTGGTTGAAAGTGGCTACCAGCTAGGAAACGCCAACACACTTAGAACAGCATAGCTCTATAGTGATGCCACGAAAAACGTATCATGTATGAGATCTTCCTAATCTTTGAACCATTTTAAACTTCTTAAAAAGCATAAGAGACTTCTGATGTCTGTGTTTGTCAGATCACCTAAGTGTAAATGAAAGTTCTGTCTTTTTTTTAGCACATTGTCATATATACGTCAGTGCGTTATCGATTTAAGTATCTACTTGGTAATGCAATAAAAAATATCATCTTAAAAAAGTTCAGCAAGTCTATAGCTAATTTATTAGCAGGCTTTCGAGACTGCGTAAATTGTTATCATTGGAGGAAGACAAATCGTTCTAGAGGTTAGGATATAGGTGCGCACATGCGATTTCAATCGCGCGATTAGCCTAAACCGAAAGCTGTAGATTTCTCTAGGTCTGGTCTGGTTATCAAGGATAAATTCGCCAACATTAGCCTAATATGCGCCCATGCCTCCACGGAGGAGAAAGACGACGACACCAAATAGGTTTTTCGAGGTCTTAGGCAAGACATACGAGCAGTGCCCTAACTATGACATTAAAATTGTCCTAGGAAATTTGGTAGTACTGTCGGAAGGTACAGTCTACACGACACAACCTCCGATTACGGATTTACGTTAATCGACTTCGTGGCGGGGCGAAATGGTGTCATAGCAAGTACGCGGTTCCCGCATTTCGATATTCACAAAGGCACATGGAGATCTCCCGATCAATCAACCGTCAACCAGATTGACCACATTGCGATCGACGCAAGGCACTCCTCTAGTATTATGGATGTCCGAACGTTCCGAGGGGCCAACATTGACTCGGACCACTACCTGGATGTAGCCAAGGTACGCCTTCGGATATAACGAATACCGCCAAAATACTGAGAGGAAGTTTGACGTCGGACGGCTAAAATCGCGAGAGATCACCAGATCCTTCTCCGATCGAGTCTCTCTCAATCCCCCAAGAGGTTCTATGCAGCCAGCATCAAGTATTGAAGACCAGTGGCAACATTACCAAAAAGCCATCAGAGACGCCGCCTCTGATGTGCTTGGTTTCATTCGACCACCAAAACGAAACCCCTGGTTCGACGACGAGTGCCGACAAGCACATGCAGCGAAATGAGAGGCATACAAAGCGGCGCTGCAAAGAAGGACTCGAGCTGCCCGTGAGCTCTACGCGCAGAAAGAAGCGACCAACACCGGCTTCTCAGGAGGAAAAAGAAAGAGCACGAGAAGCGCGCGATCGAGGAAATAGAGAGACGTTACAGCAGGAATGAGGTTCGGAAGTTTTACCAAAGGGTAAAAAGAACCTGCCAGCTGCCACGGCTACAGAGCCCGAACCGAAGCCTGCAAGGACGAACAAGGGAACATCATAGTAGAATCGCAGTCGATGCTGAGGATATGGAAGAACTACTTCTGCAGACTGTTTAACGGCGATGACGAACTAAATCCCGCTGTCAGGCAGAATGAGCCATACAACCTGGACGATGAAGACCAACAATTCCGTCCACACGACCTGGACGAAGTGAAGATAGCCATATCTAAGCTAAGTCCAACAAAGCCGCTGGCATTCGGTAGGCGATGACTTGGTTAGGAGCATGCACCAACTCATCTTTAAAATATGGTCGAAAGAAAGTATGTCCGATGAATGGAACCTCAGCATTGTTTGCCCGATCCTCAAGAAAGGAGACCCTCTGAACTGCGCTAACTACAGAGGGATTAGTCTTCTTAACATTGCCTACAAGATCCTATCTGCCGTGTTGTGTGAACGCCGTTTTGTGCAGGAGACAATGGAGAATGCACGCTGCTCCATCAAGGTCGGAAAAGAACTCACCGAGACTTTGATTGTCAATAAAGGATTTAGACAAGGCGATGCGCTTGAATAGTGCAAAACTCAAACGCTAACAGCAGAGGCACTATCTATCAAAAGTCCGTCCATCTACTCGCCTACGCCGATGACATCGGCAGAACGCAACGTGATGTCACTGGCGCGTTCATGAGCATTGAGACGGAGGCGGCGAAGATGGGTTTGACGGTCAATGAGGGCAAGACAAAATATATGCTGTCATCAAAACCTACGTCTCAGACAAAATGTCACTATAGACAGATATAACTTTGATGCAGTTAAGGACTCTGTCTACCTAGGCTCCGCTATGAACTCAGACAATGACACCAGCGCTTAGATTAAACGAAGAATAACTCTTGCCAATCGCTGTTTCTTTGGGTTAAGAAAGCAATTGAGTAACAAAGCCCTCTCGCGAACAACTAAAGTGACGCTTTATAAGACCTTAATCATCCTGGCTCTATGGTGCAGAGGCATGCACGCTATCAAAAACGGATGAGGTTACTCTTGAAGACAGCTGGCCAAAGATCGTGCTGGCTGGAGACGCTTGTTGGTGGAGGCCCAGGTTCATCGGATACAAAACGGAGCCTTGGGATACACCAGCTTTTATATAATAAGTTATAGATTTGAAGTCATCCAAATCAACTTGAATTTAACTGCCGTAAAGTTGGTTTTTAATCTATTGAATAAGAGACTCATCGATATCATAAGCACGCATTTTCAACAAAAGAGCTAGAACTCTGTCAAATGCCTTTGAATATCAAGCGCAACAATCTTCGTTTCAGCCTAGTGGTGGAGATATTGGTTCCATTTTTCAGCGCTTCCATAAGGGGATATGTAGATATAAATAGTATAAATCTGTAGAAAGCGCCTTATGGCAATTTCTGATAGAATTTCGTTTATGTACCTACTACAGGAACCCCACTAATTAAAATCATATCTCCGCTCTTGTGGGCACTATTTATTGAAATTATTTTAAAGAGAGTTCAATGGTTCAATGGGGATAAGCGAAACAGCATAGGCAGTTGGTTGTGGTTGTCTTGTAATAGCAAGAGCTATGGGCTATGGACGTAGGGTCAACTTCTCTAAAGCAAAACTGGTGGCCTTTACTTAAAAGGACTGGACTTGCCAAGCAGCGATTTACGGAGAGGAACAGGAAGTAGGAAGCCATCGGCCAATCTTTCGGGCAAGCCCAGCTCTTGCCAATCACAGAAATGAGAGTATAGGAAATTTGTATTTGCGTATTCATTTCAACAACAACTAGTTACTAATAAATTTGATGGTATAACTAAAACGTATATATTTTGATGAATGCATGCATGGATATTCAATCGTTGTCAATGTTACCGACTTAACTCATGCTTTAGTAAAATAGAAATTCACCCATCTAAGAGTAGGTTGCTTCAATCTCTCCCTGATTTTATGTAGGTATACCAACTTCCCATATTATGTATGTAGTTCCAAAGCAATTTCTTCTCTTATCTACTATCATAACAATACGGTGTGACTTTATTGCCCATTGTAGCCCTGCGGTTATCTCTTTAATAACATCGCACAGAAACCATTGCAATGAATCACTGAAAAGGGTCGCCTCACCTGTTTCTCAGTCCCCCTTCTCCGTTTTTTTTTTTACATCACCTAGCATATCAATATATCAACTTGATTGAATTAAGCCACCACCTATTCGTTGCTACCCAAACTAAACCTCATAACTCCGTAGCTATACGGGCCGGGACTATACCTACTATCAGTTGGACTTTATTTTATATCCTCGAAAGGGTCAAAATCGCTACACGAGACTATATTTTTTGTATTTTATGTAAATCTATCCTTTTCTCTTCGGACCGACAATATTTTTACCTAAAAAGGATCTATTGCTGCCTGGCACAGTTTATCATCGTAGTACATCATTGCCACCCCACTGCAGTGTAACCATGCAATGGCTCATGCGAGGTGGATACTTCCAGGGGAAAAGCAGAGAAGCTAATAAAATGCTTACTCCTTATTTCACACCATGTTTCTTTTTTTTTGCTGTTTTGTTTGATTAAATACTTCGGACTAGGTCCTTGTCACACACATGTTGGGCTGTTAAATGTTTCGGGTCATAAACAAAAAGGCAAAAATCGTAAAACAAGGAACCCAAACAGCATCACCTAAACTACTATAACCTGCTGGAATATTTTATCATAAAATTTATAAATTTAGAACGTTTATTATACGTCATCCTTATGGCTATGCTGCCTCTCACATTTTATCGCACTATCCCGAATCCGATCCCAAGGAGTTCATATTGTACATGTGCGTAATAAAATGAACTTCCACTAAATATAATTCACAGCTGAAACAAAAAAAGGATAATATATTTGGTGTATCTGTATCTGCTGAGGAACCCCTTTTTATTCCCCCCTTCGCACGGATGCGAGCGCTGCGTTCTTGGCCAGCAACAGTTTTCACATGAAGTGTGGCTGTGAAAAACCGCCCCGACAAAAAATTGCAAACAAAACCAACTGGCGCGGCGGCGGTAGAGTTATTTTTGTATCTCCGAATGGAAGCCTGCTATATCCTTGGGAGGATAAGGAAATAAATTGGTTTTATATGCGGCAATATATTTTGCGGTTATTGGTATGAGAATCAACCACTTGTTTAATACGCATGGAGATCGGAGATACTATATGTGTACTGCGTATCCGTTGGTGTTGGAATTACATTTGGGGTTCTTCTTCTTAGACGAAATAACATTTTGAGTTTTAAATTGTTCGCGTAATGCTAATGAACTCATATTTGGGAGGAAGGTAAGTGTGTGAATGGGATACAGCGAGCGTCAAAGAAGTTGTACCACCTACCAAACCAGACAGACATTTAGTCTCTTGTTCTATGGAGTAAACGTAATGAACTTAACCGAGTAGATATTTATTGGATGCGTGTTATTTTAAGTGTAACCATAACCATGTCATGCGTACACACCTTTGTAGCTGCTACTTCTGAGGTGTGGGAAAATATTCAAATGAGCGTCTATCAGCAGGAGCATTTGTGTTATTCGTGCGGATGAAGAGGTTATGTTTGAGGCGGTAATAACATACGGTGTTTCAGCGTAAGTTATTGTTATTATGGGTTAGCTATAGGTACTGGCGGTGGGTCGTAAAATTAATTTAATTTGGCCCCATCAACAAAGGAGGTTCAAGTGTGTGTCTGTGCTGTCTCGTTAGTTAATCTTTGCAGAGCTGATCAACCTTAATCGTCGTTGTTCTGATGTTGATTATCATAGGCACTTGTGAGGTGCACGAAAGTTAATGAACATACTCCAAGGCCTCAACTTTGGTAGGTAATTGGAAGGTAGTTTTAATTCAATCACAAGAAGACAAGAAAAATTGCAGTACAAAAAAAAGAACACTGTAAAATGCTATCTATGAGAGCTAAAGTGTAAAATTTTAAATATTGGTCTAGGTTGTCCTGATAGACCAGCAACATATTTTTAAGTCATACAATTCCTGGTCACGGGCAAGCTAGTTCTCTGTAGATGCGTATCACATTCTTCATTCAAAACCTTTGTAATAAAACTTAAGGGTCCAATTCTAGAATTCTAACGGCTCACGCGCATTCTTGTCCATGGCAAAGACAATTAGTAATTTTAATTGCTCTTCCTTTCGGAGCCGTCGTTCCACTGGAGATTTGTTAAGCTACGTAACGCATACTTATGGACGCAAACAATTGAACAACACGGCGAATTCAAGCCGTAGCCTTAGACATATCAAATGCATTCGACCGAGTCTGGGAATAGAGCCGTATTAGGCAAGTTAGCGTCTTATGGATTACCACAATAACTCTTCGGATGGATGCAAAATTTTCTTTTGGGAAGATTCGTCCAAGTTCTTGTAAATGGTGTATCATCTAATTCTTTTGATATAAATGCAGGAGTGCCCCAAGGATCTATTCTTTCTCCAAATCTATTTCTTCTCCACATCAATGATCTACAGCTTTGCTGATGACAGCACTCGTATATGCTCCATCTCGAACAGTGGGCCTATGAATGCGGCTACATCACACAGTCAGAGATGTGAGCAAACTAGTTCTCTCTAAATGATGATCTGAAAATCTTGAAGTGGGAAAAAGACAACTTGGTTGTATTTAATGCAAACAAGACACAGCTCACAACATTTTCTATGAAAAATACATCAAAAGTTCTTCAGTTCCAAATGGATGACCATCCAATCCATCCCAAGGACTCAGTGCACCTTCTATGAGTCACTGTCAATTCAGGAATCAAATGGCAGGACCACATATCCTACATCGCAAGATCGGCGTCCGCTAAGTTGAGCTATACCTATTTAGAGAAAAGAGGTAAGCAACTTCTCCTTCTCCCATATTGTTCCCATATATGGAGGTCGGCCTCAAAACATTCACTTAATCTACTTGACAGCATACAGAGACGAGCAGTTCGACTTATTGGAGACCCTACACTTACATCGAATCTACAACCATTGGTGCACAGAAGACAAGTCGCTGACCTTTGCTTGTTCTATAGGTACTTCCAATGGTAGATGTTCCGAGAAACTCAAAAACATTATCCCTTGAAATGCCCAAAGACATTATCCATCGAAATGCAACTTTTGGGCGCCTTACAAGACAGGCTGCTAATGCTCATGGCCATACAGTACACTTAACAACCGCGAGGACATCAATTTTCCAAAATTCCTTCTGTTACAGGACAAGCAAACTTTGAAAGTCGCTTCCAGAAAACTACAATTTGCAGCAATTTAAGTGCAGAACTAACACAATTCTGCAAGCATCTCGGGGCGCGTTGAAGCGTTATAGGTTCGCCTTTTCCGGGAGATGTAGGTATTCCAAAAAAAAAAATATTGGTACCTTACCAACATAGTTTAGTGTTGAAATATTTTCTATGTTTTTTCTCGAATATTTTCTTAAAACAGTCAGCATTATGGCTTAAAACACGTTTTACTGGTCCGGAGTATTTGAAAACAGCACCACCGAAGTGGGTTAGAGTTACTAGTAACACTAACACGGTAAAATTATAGTACTGGTCCTCTGGGAGGGTGTTGTGCGTCGGGTTAACAGGAGAGGAGACCTTTTAGCTCCACTAACTACAGGTCCTAATTTCCATACTCGTATTATGTGAACGCCGAAAACCGATCATAACCTGATTGGGCCATATATAACTGCCAATTTAGGCCAGGACAGGAAAGTCCACCGCCGATCAATTTTTCACACTTAACCAGATGCTGGAAAAAAACTCAAGAAATCCAAACCGATACTTCCCATATCCCGTCTCTTCATCATCTTCAAAGCCGCCTATAATAGCTTTATAGAGGCGAGCTATACGTAGCCAAGCCATGTCTAGTTTTGGCATCCTGCAAAACTGTTCGAATGCCGATGGAGAAAATTCGCTGCTGTCGAAAGAGCTTTAGACAAGGCGACACGCGCTGTCACGGGATCCCTGTTTTATTTTTAAACAAACAATTTTCTTTATATACCAATCTCTTCAACTTTGACAACTCAGTTTGAAAGTTCTCTAAAAATTCACTCCACGAATACTAAAATGCCTTGTTGTTTATCAGGCCTTTAAAGCTATCTATTATTTGTTCAATGTGGTCGAATTATAAGATGACTCTCGATACTAGCCCCCTCTTGATGATGGCTCCTTTATTATCTAATATCTGCCACAGATGCCCCGATGACGCCTTTATGCCACGTGCTATTGATTGTAGACTTATTTTGATACCATTCGCTTGTAACGAAATCCGAAAAGTTCATCCTTTGACTTGGAAAGTTATTGTTTGCGAATTGGGTCGAAGTCACCCTAGATCTGAAGTCAACGAGCCCATCCTCCCCTAGATCTAAGCGATGTTTTAACACGATGAAGACGACTCTCATTTGCATATCTTGATAAATTTCAATTTGAAATAAATTTCGAATTTCAATTCGCCTAAAGAAGAACCACCACGACTGGCTATATAAACAAGTGTCGTCGTATAACACTAAAGCAAAGGATATTGCCATATTTGGCGCAATGCTCTTTTTTTTGTCGTTTTGTTATTTATCTGCCGACGCTTGTTTGCATTCGACGACTTTTTTGTGCCAGAAAAAAAAAACAATGAAAACAAAAAAAAAAAAAAAACAAACGTGGCAAAGGCAATACAAAAACATAACAGGAGTTCTTTCCCCATCCCATTTACCCAGGACACATTGACAGCAGTGACTACTATGTGCGCCCCCACAGGAACCGAACCGAATAAAGAAAACAATTTGGCTCTGGTACGTCGGGACTCGGGAATCGCAAGGAACGCTACAAAAAAAAAAACACTTAAAATGGGATTGGTCTCTTGTCAAAGTGGAATTTTTATCGCGCGCGTCTTGTTCTCCTTTGCTCTATGAAACAACGGACAGAAGACTCCTTTTTGTGATAAGATTGGAATATTTGCATAAATTATTGTTAAAAGATGGCGACAGTGACAAAGGGGTGAACAATTTTAAATGTAGTATTCGGAACTTAGGTACCCCATACCTACAACTCTTCGTATAACTCCTTAAGGACTCTGCATAATCGTAAGACAAGTGTGAGAGAAAGAAGCAAACACCAGTTTGACATTTTGGCGGCATATTATTACTGCAGTGCGATAAGTGTATACTGTTGCTATACTATAGCGAGGAAGTTAGCTTTTGGGAAATATTTCCAAATAAAAACACGGGAGATGGAAATTCTTTAAGAATTGTACATCTTCTCATGTCATCTGAGATGCTGTTTTTGGAGTCTCTTTGTTTGCAATCTGGATAATATTATCTAAAGGTGTCTCAGATATTAAAAATATCCGAACGTGAGAGTATACCCTATCCATTTCCAAGCGATGAGACTGTCTCAGAGTTGGTCTGTATTGCAAGCTCGTATTGTAGGCAAAAAATTAAATGCACATTTCAAGCATTTATTTAAATATAAAAAAATGTAGGTATGTACAAAAAATTTTAACTTTTTATTTAATACTAGCTGGACCGGGCATAACTCCGTTTTGCCCACCAGACGGCAATAATTATTATGTCGTGCGCGATGACGTTTAGTTGTATACAGTTTTTGTGACATTTCACACGATGGTCAAATTTTGTTTGGTAAAAAAGCCATTCAATATAAGTCGTATTTTTTTGGGAAGTGAGTATAACAAAACCAAAAGTGGGTATAACAATTTTGCATGTAAAACCAAAAGTGAGTATAACAAAACCAAAAGTGAGTATACAATTTTTGCATGTAAAAGTAAAAGTGAGCTAGCTATAGATTCCCAAAAAAATACGCCTATATTCAAATGTTATTCAACTGATTCAATATGTTTTATTTCGTTTTGCAAATGTAGTTGAATTTAATGTAATGTAAGCTTAACTGAGCATTCAAACTTTGAAATTTAATAAACATTCGTTGTTTTTCATTCAAATCGTAGCGATTCACGGGTCAGTAATTCATCGGCTTTACTGCAGTGCTATATGCAGTGATGCCATTCTGGCATTTTTAATGCTAGATCTAGCATTTTTGCAGATTTGAAAGCATTTTTTTAAAAAAGAAAAATGCTAAATGCTTTTTTTGCATTTTCTTAAATTTGTTTCATTTTTAATTTTTGTGTTTTCTTTTCATTGAAATGTTGATCTATGCAGTGTAGTGCAATAAGCATTCATTGTTTCTACTATTTTCCGAGGTACCTATTGGTATGCGAAATGTGAATTCAATGACAGTGTATGGAAAGTAGATTGATCGCTTGTATGTGTATCGTATCTATTCGTTTTTGTTGGTCAAAACTTTAAGTTTGTAGTAACCTAACAAAGGCGATTAACATTTCGTTCGTTGCGAGTTCATCTAGGGATTGGGAATTCAAGTCGATACATGTATTGTGTGAAATGGTTGACGTTGCGGCAAATGTCGATGGAAGACTCGCTGGCGATTGCTAAGCCCCAACCGAAAAAAAGGCGAACATTATAGTGAAAGTTTATTCGAATTGGGGAACGATATGGTAGGTACTGGTAGTAAACAGGAATATGTGAAATATCGGAACGGACTCGTTTCTTTAAAAAAGTTACTCCTTGCTCATTTAAAGTAGGTTAGAAAAAGACACGACTTCATGTTTTTTTCTAAGAAAACTCGTTCGCCCAGTTGTTTGCTGGGAACTATTAATATATGTACCTACTGATATAGAGTGATGAACCAGAATGACACCACATGTTGCGCTGTCAACTTTAACCTCAAAAAAATCTCTCATAGTCTCTCATAATTGAATTAAAGAACCGTAGGGACCCAGTGGAAAATGGAGATGTACATATTTTAAATATGTAATTACTTGAAAAAGTCTGATGATCAATTAGTGTTGTTGTTCAAAATAGCTATAGTTCCGACCAGCAACAGCTGCTAGCAAGTAGTTGTTATGCTCTAGCAAATTCATTGGAACTCCGCCTTACCCTTCAAAGGTTAATTATTGTTTAGGTCTAGGTGTTAAAGTTTTATGCTCATGCAGTTCTTCAATAAAAATTGTTATTCTACCTAACTAATATCTACCCTCTCTAGTGAAGTGTTTTCCTTAACTTGAAATAATTTTTTCATTACGCTGAAGTATCATATAATATTTTATTCGCTCTATTTTCCTTGTATGAAACAACTTCTATTAGTATAATAAAAATTGATTCGTCTTTTTCCCATCAAATAGAAAAATTTAAGAAATCCTTTAAATTTTCACAATTGAAAACGGATTAGCTAGGTACCTATACCTTTTAAATTATTCCTGTACTTAGAAGAATTCGTACGAAAATTGTTTGAAAGACTGATGAAAGTAATTTTTTTTTGTTTAGCATTTTTTTTATTTAGCTTCATACATTTTAGCATTTTTTTGTATGCTATTTAGCATTTTGATTTTTCAAATTCTGGCAACACTGGCTATATGATAAGATAAACGACATTTTTGGTTTTTTTGTTTTGAGCGTGCACAAATAAAGCAGATAGTTTGCCGGAACGCTACCGCGCACAAATCAACTGTCAGATGTTGACACTGAATCTTCGAATCTTCGATTGTCTTGCGGATCGATCGTGCACGAAAGATCGTGCCTCTGGTGTTGGCGTTTGTGGTTTTCACTACTCTTTCGAGAACGATGTTAAAGAAGTCACATGACTGCACATCGCCTTGTCTAGTTCCTTTTTCGACATCGAAGGTCTCGCCGTCTCGGTAAATTCTTAACCGATGTTGATGAAGCAGCGTGCATTCTCCATCGTCATCTTAAAATCGATGACAAGGTGCGGTGGGTATCGATTTGGACTTCCTGGGTTTTCTCAAAGATCTGCCGCAGTGTGAATATTTGGTCGATGGTAGACTTTCCTGGCCTGAAGCCACACTGATATTGATCGTACAGGTTGTTCATGAAAAGTTTCAGGCGTTCACACAACACTGATACCTATGTCTTTGGAGCTGTTTAGAGGGTCTCCTTGCTTAAGGATCGAACAAACTGTGAAATTTCACAAACAGAAATTAAATTTTACAGCTATTAATGACAGAAGGCCCCAAAATAATAAAAAATCACCCCAATCCGAGTTCCAAACGTGGCGGTCGTTGTTGCTTACTACATAATTTTCTATAACGCACCATTATAAAGGGTTTTCCAATAAGAGGTGTTATTTTGGTATTCAAAGAAAAATGGCATTATAAGCCTTAAGACCCAAGTCTTTATGCAAAATGTAGTATTAGTTAGGTGCGTGCAAAAATTTTAAACCTGAACTAGCACAAGTTACCCTATTTTATGTAAACTGACCATAACATCGCCAAAGAATTTCGCGTTTAGATGGCGTGCTCATGAAGGATTTTCGAAAATCCACCCATTCGAAATTTAAGTATATGCGTGTAAATTTCCGCCAAACTTTCTTTCGCACTACAGACCTCGAACCAATAAGACACTGATAATATAGATAGTGATACTATTAACTTAAGCATTTAAAATCAATTTTTGTATGTACTAAGTTACAAAAAAAAGTATATTAAGTTTTTAATTCAGTTAAGCGTGTAATTAAGTGCTTAATTTGATAAAATTTAAGGAGTAAACCTGTTTTGATGAGGTAAGAGTTTTCACGTGCTAAGAAAATAAATTTGAAAGCTAAGAAAATTAAATGTTCCATTAGGAGCGGAATTCGATAGATAGCCTAGGAGGGAGTCGTTGAAGATTTGCGCTGTGCTTTCAAGAAAATTGTGCGTTGCTTGCTCCTCACCTGGTCACCCCATCAGACCCCATGCGCTTTGCATATTTGTGCACAGACACATACGCAAGCACATTGCCAAGAGAAGCAGCACCACAATCAATTTGATCAGTTGATCGGCACGCGTCTTCAAACAAACCACACAAATTGCTCCCGGAAAATAGCAGCAAAAACGTCGTTGTCCACCTCAAGACCCCATGCTGGCAGACACCCGAAATCGCGCTTAATTGAAGTCTCCGCTCCATCAAAAAGTGTTCCCACATGTGCTTATATCTATATATAAAACCTAAATCTAAATCTAAAGTTAAAAGTGCATAGTTAAAATAATAATTAATTGCCTATATCTAAGGTTTCTAAAAAGAAAAAAAAAATATATACATATCTTATACCTACATGCATATATCTATATAATTCAGTAATTCACCATACCTACTTAAAATAATCTAGTTTCTCACTCTGATTCATGCTTACACAATTACACATACATAAATTATTCATAGTACTTATATAATATAGATTTTCATTTCATTCAATTTCATTCATACTTTCATGCATACTTATAAAATTATCCTAATTGTAAATTTGTCTTAATTAACTAATTACCTAATTGTATAAAAGTGACATAGTGGTTCTTTAATTTTACATCTAAAATACCTAAACAAAAAAAAAGCAAATAACGCATACACACAAAAACAACATCATCATAGCAGCAGATCATCGAGACATGTCCCGAAAATCTACGCATGGATAAACAGGTAACAAATTACATTATTTAAAAGAAAAGAACACATAAACCACTATTACACAAATACATACATTCAACCGATATTTTTCATTAAATAATAGTTTTGCAACATTCATAATATAAATTTGATATTAAATCTAAAGTTAATTGAAATCATAATTCGCATACATACATACAATTTTTACTCATTCATAATTTTATGTAAATATCAGTGAGAAATTTTATTAGTATTTGGCATTTGCACTCAAACCAAAATACACACATACATACTTTTGTTTTATCTGAGTGACTTTATAATTGCAAAAATACAAGTTTCATTTTGTTTTGATTCTCATATTCTATGAGACATTTTGTTGTATGGAATAAATTCTTTAAGTTAAATCAAACCATAATGTGTTGCTAGAAACTTACTTTTCAGTCATTCCCATCATTCTCATCAGTCCTTAACAGCAGCCAGTATGCATTTCAGCTAGCATACAAAACCCCCCTATTGGTAGCTATCCCTTATCCCTCATAAACATCTGATGGAGATATTCTTATCACTCCAAATAGTCTGTCTGATCAGCTGTGATCGTTGTGTAGACTTTTGAGGGAAACCGCAATATTTTGGTACTCTCTGTGAATTACGTTGTCTTCTTACTCTCTAGCGGTGGTATGATCTCTTAAGATCAGCTTTAACTATATTCCGTTTTCTTCTCTTCCCACACCCAGCACTGAGCAGCCGGAAACATTGTTAGAAAGGAGGCATTATGAGAGAAGATGGAATAAAGTGTATAACAGTTTAGTTTAGACATTTGCTTCCTTCAATTTTAATGGCAGTAGTCATGTGAAGGCTATGGAGTACACACTCCAGCCCCAAATATGCTACAAAAATACGGTGTAATGCCGTTTGTGGAATGCCCAATTCCAAAAAACGACGAGGAATGGACAAACCTGGGTTTTCTTCAACACTTTGGGCTACAGCTGCAATTTTCTCAGTTGTTCTTGAGCGACGTGCACGAGTTTTATTCTTCACATCACTAACTTGTCCCAACAGCTCGAATTTTTCCACCAATTTCTGTATTGCGGTCCGACAAGGTGCTTCACGACGACCAAAAAATGCTTTAGTTTTGCGAACTGTGACTGCAAGATTTTCACTATTTTTGTAGTGAATTTTAATAATTTCAATGCGTTGTTGAAGCGTGTATCGTTCCATTTTTAGTAATGGCGTAGTTTCTACTTGTCAAATGTCAAAGAATAAAAGCTTCAAAAGTGACAGCTACTGAAATAGCGGGCCATTCACAATAACACCTCTCATTGGAAAACCCTTTACTTTTAACCCCGCTATCAATCAACGACGAAAATCGGACCAAAAATGATATCCCCCGTTTTCCCAAAAAGAATAAATTTTGAGCTAAGGTAGAGGGCTAGAAACCGTAGGGTATAATGTACGTATAGCTTTAATAAATGCGTGGCAATACAGCATTAGTAGGTTAGGTTGGGTTAGGTTATCAGTTCAGTTCAATGTTTGTCCAGAAGTTGTAGAGCCCTATTTTCGTTAGGTTAGTTGGGACATGCGGGTAACAAAACCATCCGCACTCTTGCCAATGAATGAATCTTTCCAGATTTGGTATGTTCGTCAAAGCTATCGAAGAACTGTGAAACAGAAATTGGGCTCATGGAGGGCTGGAGAGTCAACTTCAACTACTTATTTATTCATATTAATAGGTGCAATGATGATCTTAAACAGCACCTCAGAAAGAATTCGACAATTGTGGCAGTCTATTTTAAGAGTTTGCATCTATCGCAAATTTCTACTTCACCTGAATCCATTTAGTCCTTCTAATGTGGCATGGTATGCTCTTCATTTGAAACCAAAATTAACTCTTTTTCCACTTGTTAAAGGGAACAATTAAAATTGCATTCAGTCCAACATGGAAAATCAATTAGAGTTGCATTTCGTGCACACTCCCACTCGTACCTGCTCTAGTTTGCCCCTAGATAGCAACCTCAAAAAAACTGTTTGCGGGTGTGTAACAGTACGATTACTGAATTAACTTTTTGGTTACATTCCTAGCCAAGTCTCTGACTATTATATCCTAATGTTTTTCGGTGAGTTCGCACATAAATTTTAATCTGTATCTTGCAGCCACATGAGCAATATTTAATGGTTAATGGATTACTAAACCAGTTACACAACGCACACACATTTTTGTTACAGAAACTGCTGTAATAGTTACAAAATATTAATGTAGTTAAATCCAGCTACAAACTTGCAAGTATGTATCCCCATTAAATCAAGATTTTATGTAATTAACATTTTATATATGTGTGATAGCATACCTATACTGTTGTATACAACAAAAACGATTTTACGTCAATGCAATTAAATTTTATTTCTTAGCCGATTAGCTAGTAAAATTCTGCTAACTATCTACTATAGCGCCGCAAGCACAGATGCTTTGCCGCAGAATGTGTCAATATTTGTTCATTTTTATTAGTGTGTACGGCTGCTGTATATATTGTGCTGTTTCTACCATTTAATAATGGGATACAGGGTGTTGAAGCCAATAACAAGCCGCAGCAATTGGCTTATATAGGAGGCCGAGCGGCAACACCAGGCGGTAGTTTAATTAACTGCTACAACAGTATCTGTAAGGGTGTCGGGTGTGAGTCATCGGGGATTCGGTGGAGTCCTACAGCTGGGTGCATTTAGGGCAATAGAAAAAGTGATTTTAATTTAATGGGCAAAAGCATAATGAGCGTGTGTGTGATTAGCCAATTGTTTAGATAGCGGTAAAAGGATATTTTCATTTTAGATATTTCACGCGGCGTGGAAATACGTTACATGGGGAAATTCTAATTATTCCATTTTAATGTTTTGTGTGTGATTTGAAAGGGGGGTTAATTTATTATCAACAGAAAAGTGCATTTTGGCCAATTTAGTCTAGGATGTAGTAATTTTTTGTCATACTAAACAGGAGAGTGTGTTATGAAGATTAAATCGGTATTTTGGTTAGTGTATCTTATTATGGATACCTACATCTGTGTAGTCAGTAGGATCAGTTTCAAAAAAATTTAAAGAACGCTTCCGCTTAGTTAAGTTGTTGAAACGAATATGACATAGAAAAATTGTGACTAAATAATTTGGTCGATTCGAGAAAAGCTGCGGACTCTTGGCCTATCTTATGCTTCTATTCAGGTTTGACAATAAGATTTGTCATCATGCCAAAACCTGTGAAGTAAAATAAACGAATACTTCTTGCTTTAAAAGTGAATAATATAATTTTATTTGAATTTATCTGGATGGCACATGTGACCTCCTTACAAGATAATACACAAGATAATGCGCGTTATTTTCAATGCCAGATGTCA
The DNA here is from genome assembly GCA_955612985.1 of Cheilosia scutellata. NCBI lineage: Eukaryota > Metazoa > Arthropoda > Insecta > Diptera > Syrphidae > Cheilosia > Cheilosia scutellata. The sequence goes on from OY015311.1 coordinate 88,654,750, forward strand.
GATTCAGTTCATCCAATAGGCACATGATGTCGCTGGTTGCTGTAGAGAGAATCCTAAGGCTTATGCTACAATACAAAATTTATTAGTTCAGTTTACATAGTTTACAACTCGGCCCTCCTGACAACCAATCGACTCGATTGGAATAGCCTATACTTTAAATAAAAGATTCGGTGTTGCCTAGAGGATCAGTACAGTCAGTGTCTGTTTCTTCGACCGCGGTTAACCACATCCGTAGACGATTAGACTCTACTATCCCGTCATATGGGATCTGAGTTACCTGAAACCCTTCAATATCATTTAATACGTATCTGTCATTTGGCAGTTTTTTAGCAATAACGTACGGGCCCTTATACTTCGGGATAAACTTCTTGTTTGTACCTACTGTGGTATCCACATTTTTTACTACAACAAAATCTCCCACTTCATATGATTTTGCCGGTGCACTGTGCCTCAGAAAATACTTCAGATTGTAGTCTTGTGATTTTTCGATATTCTGAAGTGCCTCAGTACGACTCTTGACTAAATCCCGTACCTCTGAATCTACTTTACTCTCAAGATACTCAGTAAGCTCATCTATAATTCTACCTCTTTGTTCAACACCAAACAAAAGCTCACACGGAGACTTCCGGGTCGACGCATGAACCGTATTGTTAATTGCATATTCTACATCAACTAGTTTTCTGACCCAGTCTGCATGATTCACAGGCTCAGTCAACTTTGCCAACATCGCTTTCAGTACCCTGTTCACCCGTTCGACTTGTCCATTAGCCTGTGGTGATGCAACTGCAACCTTGACATGTTGAATATGATTTTTATTCAAAAATTCTGTGAACTCATGTGAAGTAAAACAGGTTCCCCTGTCACTAATAATCCGCCTCGGTCGACTAAAATTGTCAAAATACTTCTGTAAAGACGCACACACTTCGTTTGTACTGGTAGTCTTGACTGCATACAGTTTGATATGTTTTGTAAAACTATCTACTACAACAAGCACATGCTTTCGTACAGACTGCACGGACGGAAGTGGACCAAAGTGGTCTATATGTACCGTATCGAAGGGCACAGGTTTCTTAGGAATGTTGAATAAGTTGTGTTGGTTACTACGGGCCGCGGGAGAATAAATTATACACTTAACACAATTTCTTATAAAATTGTTGACTTTCTTTCTTAATTTTGGAAACCAGTAGTTTTTCCTAAGTTTGTCTACTGTTTTGTCTACACCTAAGTGACCAATCTTCTCATGAATGACTCTAATAATATTGTTTTCCATTTCAGTCGGTACATACAGCTGAAGATGGTTTGAGGGTTTATTTACCCTAAAGACTAATCCATCTTTAAGCTCAAAATTCGGGACCACCTCAACCTCTAACTTGTCCCTAAGCTCCCTTATCACTCTATCTCTATTCTGGGTAATCTGAATATTTACATCTACATCATATACATCTTCATAACTAATTAAATGACATCTACTAAGGGCATCCACGTGACCCATTGAAGTACCACAGCGATGTTTTATCTTATAGTTATAATTTTCAAAGCTAAATACCCATTTAGCTATTCGTTGATTCACTTGTTTTTTCACCATCGCTTGCGTCAGCGCATTGCAGTCTGTAACTATGGTAAAAGAAATCCCCATAAGTTGTGTTCGAAACCGCTCCAAAGCATACACAATTGCTAAAGTCTCCAACTCAAAACTGTGAAGTCTTGATTCACTCTCCGATGCCGTTTTAGAGAAAAACGCAACCGGATGCATCTTCCCATCGTCCTGCTTTTGCATCAAAACTGCCCCAAACCCAATTTTGCTTGCGTCTGTGTGTAACTCGGTCTCTCTCATGGGGGTATATATTGACAACACTGGTGCTGACACCAAAACCTCTTTAAGAGTATTAAACGCATCTATGCATTGCTTATTGAAATCAAATAGCATGTCCTTTCTCAATAGGGTAGTTATGGGTTTCGCAATCGTGGAAAACGATGGGACAAACCTTCTAAAATACGAAAACAAACCTAGGCACTGCTGCAATTGTTTAAAATTTTGTGGTTGCGGAAAGTTTCTTATTGCCTCAATATGTCTATCATTGGGACGAATCCCCTTAGAGTTTACCATATACCCAAGAAATCCTATTTCAAAATATCCAAATTTACACTTACTTAATTTCAATTCCAAACCTCTCTTATATAAACGACCTAAGACCTCAGTTAATATCAGCATGTGACTTTCAAAATCTATAGTTGCAATGGTAATATCATCGACAAAAATAACTATCTTTCCAGCATCTACTAGATCCCGTAGTACATCGTAAATAAATCGCTGAAAGAAAGCTGGTGCATTTTTCAGGCCAAAGGGCATTTTCTTGTACTCGTACTGACCTAATGGCGTCACAAAAGAAGTATACTTTATGGAGTCTTCATGCATATGTACTTGATGAAATCCATTTTTTAAGTCTAGTATACTAAAATATTTTTTTCCCTCAAGGTATTCTAGACAATCTTCTATCAATGGCATCGGAAAATTATCTCTTACTGTTTTCTTATTCAGCACTCTGTAATCGATACACAGTCTACCCTCACCATTTTTCTTCCTAACCAGAACTGTTGCAGAGGCATAAGGGGAATTACTACTTCTAATTATACCCTTAGCCATCAAATCATTAACTATATTTCGTACCTCTATTCTTTCCGCATATGACAAACGCCTCGGGCCACAATAAAAGGGTACATCATCAGTTACATGAATCTTCATTTTCGAATCGTACGGTTCCACCTCAATATCCGAACTTGGATTACAATATGTATCCTCAATAATACCCATTAAAATGTTTCTTTGTTCCATACTTAACTGTGGTTCAATATCAATCTCAGCCCTATCTCTATCTCTCAAACTACAAAAACTTTGTTGTTCTAAGTTGCACTGATCTATAACAAGTGTTTGGTCCCAGCTTGTTCTCGTTCCACCGATCACCACATTATGTATCTGAATCGTATACTCCGTTTCCACAGGCACAGGCAAAATCACTTCTTTAATACCTTCACTCTTAATTAAGTTCTGAGTCAAATCGTCCACGGGCACCGCATCACACCGCGGCAGACACTCACCGACTGTTACAGACTTCCTCTTCAAATCAAACAAATCAAACAAATCAAACGCACCGCAGTGTACCATTTCCGAGATACAAGCTTTATTATTCTTCTCTATATCTAGTAATTCATTCATAGAGTATTTAATTGTTTTAACTTTGACTTTACATAAGAAAATGTTAAGTTTTTTCAATAAATCCCGACCAAATAACATTGGTACCGATAAATCAGAGTCCGGAAGGACTAAAACCGAGTGTTTAACGCAATTATTTTTTGTTTGGATACTGCATAATACTTTATCAAAAACATTTAATTGTTTGTTCCCAACCCCATAGTACACTGATGGTTTCAAAGTTGTACTTAGACTAAAGGGAACCACTGACCGCCTAATGAAGCTCCTCGGACTACCGGAGTCGAATAAAGTTTTAAATTTGGTAAAATTAGTGCGTTTGTTTTGGTTATCACTAAAGGCAACACTTACCATCTGTACAGCACTCATCAGTTTTACACTCTCCCCAGACAACCAGCTATCAGTATCAGCAAAATCTTCCTTCAGGTCATCAACAGCTTGAACAGGATTCTTCTTCTTCGGACACGTATGATGATAGTGTCCGAGTTCACCGCATCTGAAGCACGAACCAGCAGCTCGTTTCGGCTTTGTACACTGAGACTGAAAATGCCCAAACTGTGAACAATTATAACAGCGAGTCGTCTCAGGACGTGTCGATCCTCTTTCCGGGACTGCAGTTCCCCTATTGGTCTTCTGTGGTGGCCCCGTATTGGGAGTACGTGCCATATTTGGAAGAGCAAATTTAATACGCAATTTTTCGTAGCGATCTAGTTGCACCTTCAGTTGCCGCAATGTAGTGGCTTGATACAACATTGTAGCCAACGGTGTCCGGTCATTCAATCCGGCAACAATAACATCTACTAAATCGCCCTCAGGGATGTCAGCCTTTTCAGCTATCATCTTCATCTCCAGCATGTACCGCTGGGCACTCTCTCCTGGCTGCAGTTTCCTCTTCCTAAGTTGCTCATAGATCTCCCAGATCGTATGAGAACATCCAAACTCCTCTAACAGCCCCCTCTTCAGTTCTGTATAATTTGTAGCTCCCATCGTACGAGCGAATAATTTGGCTGTTCCACCAAGTAGACGGCGGGCATGCAACCACTTAGCACGCTCACCACACCGCAGCAACTCAAACATCTCTTCTAGGTCCCGTATCCAACGATTAACATCGTAAGTGTCGTCACCGGAGAATTTAGTAACCATAGAGTCTACTGTTGCCATGTCTAAGGGAATATTTTGTTGTAACTCACCCTGAAGCAAATCTACTTCTTTGCGCAGCAGTAGCAACTCCTTTTGCTTGCATAATCGAGCAAACTCTCGCTCCAATTCACTGTCATCAGTGGCAGCAGTATAACCCAAGTTGCACCCAGTGGACACGTTGGCAGCAATAGAACACTTGGCCTCGTCAGCGTGAATGACTGTCGGAACAATGGCAGTAACACGTCGTGATGCAGCAGGGACAGCAGTGGCAGCAGAAACATTAGACGTTGGAACAGCAGTAGTGGCAGCAGAATCAGTAGTTGTTGGAATAGCAGTAGAGGCAGCAGTGACATCAGCATCAGTAGCAGCAGAGACAGCAGGAACAGCAGTATAAATAGGCGCAGCAGTATTAACACAAACAGCAGTGTCTTTCTTCAATGCAACTGAATTATTTGCACTGGAAATATCAATCCTATCAAGGTCATCGGAAGAAAGCAATTTATCAGGGTCGACCTCAAGCTCCACATCAGCACAAAGTGGCAGCTGCAATCCCTCATACAGCCCACGCAGCTGGCTCATAGTAGCCGTTTCGGGAAACAGGACTCCCGCCCGCAGCAGACAATCCACAATTTCGTGGCGTGTGGCCGATCGTCTCATCATTGTAATTAATTTTTATAAACGCGCGTATTTTACGTTGGTTATGATGTAATCCCACTTCTGAGATAAAATAAACGAATACTTCTTGCTTTAAAAGTGAATAATATAATTTTATTTGAATTTATCTGGATGGCACATGTGACCTCCTTACAAGATAATACACAAGATAATGCGCGTTATTTTCAATGCCAGATGTCAGATTCAGTTCATCCAATAGGCACATGATGTCGCTGGTTGCTGTAGAGAGAATCCTAAGGCTTATGCTACAATACAAAATTTATTAGTTCAGTTTACATAGTTTACAGAAGATAATCTCTAAAGCATCTACAATTTGGTATTTGAGTAAAATAAAAAATTCAGCACTTCATTTATATAACGTTCTTCGGAAGCTTTACTTGCTTTCAGAGTGCTGATTCGATAAGCTATGGCGTTGGCACTACTGACCCATATTTGAGGTCCGCACAGTATTATCGACGAAAGTTCTTTTGCGAGCAGCAGTCTTCGCTTGTTCTTAATTACTTAGATGGCGCTACAGACCGTGGTGGACCACGGCCGTCCCTAGCTAGCTGCCTCCTTTTAGGCCAGAGTGTTGGTGTCCATTCGCGCTACATGACCTAGCCATTTTAATCAAGTGACACGTACTGCCGTCTGATGCAATGACACCAGAAATCCTATTGCGACAAAACTACAACGTCAACTTTCCTCAGGCAACGGAATGGATCCGGCCAGACTCTGAGCCAGGGAAAGAATGCCATTGTGTATTCACGGATGGCTCTAAAACCGGACAGGGTTCTGGTTCTGGTGTCTTCGTGGAAAGCGAGAACATTAGACTACACTACCCTTTAGGTAACCACGCGACTGTCTTCCAGGCGGAGATTTTCGCTATCCTTATGGCTATGCGCTATATTGTGACAAACAGGTGGAGGGCTAGAAGCATATGCGTTTCCAGTGACAGCCAGGCTGCACTAAAAGCGCTGCTCAACCCTCTCACCTCGTCCAAGTTAGTGCTCGAACTCAAGCTTGCTTTGAACTTGGTCGGTAGGCTAAACACGGTCAAACTTGTCTGGATCCCAGGTCACACTGGTATCCAGGAAAATGAGATCGCCGATGAGCTTGCCAGGCTGGGTTTAAAAGAAGCTCTTTCAGGACCTGAACCTGCGTTAGGTCTGCCTGCATCTGTGGTTAGGTTATCCATTGATAGTTGGGTTTCTAGTAAACACGAGTGTCGATGGCGTGACTGTGCTGGGTGTAGACAGACCAAGCGACTGCGTCCGGACATCTGCAAAAGGTCCGCGTCCTTTCTTCTGTCTCTCAGGAGAATTGACTGCAGACTGCTTGTGGGCGTCCTTTCGGGCCACCAAGCTTTTGCCAAACACTTAAGTGTATTGGGCTTGAGCGACACCACCATTTGTCCTGCTTGTGGAGAGGATGACGATACAGCGGAACACTTCCTTTGTAGTTGTCCTGCCTTTGCTCGCATCAGGTGACGGATCTTTGGGGCTGACGTGGTGAGTGCCGAACATCTAAGCTCTTCATCACTGAAGCTCCTTCTCATCTTACTTCGAAAGACGGGAAAACTAAGTACAGCAATGTAAGGTGACTGTTTGGCAGTACAATGGACCAGTAGTTGTGTCTGAGTGCTCCATCGGATAGTAACAACCTCCGACAAAAAAAAAAAAAAAAAAATGCTGTTGAGTTCGCTGTTAAATCTCCTCCTCCCAAGCCCATCAACGCAAAAGGGACCGAAAATCACCCGAAAAATGTTCGAAACGGTTCAGTTGCCTTCTTAGGCCAAAGAAACAGTGGTGTGCAAGTGTAAATCTTCGTTTGATTTCTGCTGTGGTACATATCATTATCAGAGTTTATAGCGGAGCCGAGGTAGACAAAGTCCATAATCACCTCAAATTTATAGCTGCCTATCGTTACGTTCTGTCCAATTCGTCGATTTTGGAAATCCATTCTTGTTGACAGCATGTATTTTGTTTTGCCCTCATTCACCATCACTAAACCCAAGCAGATATGATCTTATAGGCGATGTTGAGGTTCGCGCAGTTTAGAGGGTCTCCTTTTTTGTGGATCGGGCAAACGATGATGAGGTTGGTGTAGATATGCTGTCTACCAAGTTATCTGCCGCTAACTTAAAAAGCTCGGCTTATAAACCCTTCGGACCAGCAACTTGGTTGGACTTCAGCTTAGATATAGCTATCCTCACCTCATTTTGGTCAGGCGGACGGAAGTTTTGTCTTTCACCGTCTAGGGTAAATACATAGTTCATTCTGCCTGACAACGGAATTTTTTTCGTCTTCGCCGTTTAACAGTCTGAAGAAGTGGCTTTTCCATGTCCTCAGCACCGACTGTTACTCTACCACAAGATTTCCCTGTTTGTCTCTACATGTCTCTGTTCGTATTCCGTTGACGGGCTTTTGAGGGGGAGATTCAACGACGAACTCTACTAATTATACAGAGCAACATCGACCTGGTCAAAAATGACTGCCAACTATCAAGTTCCATTCCGTATCTTTCGTCGTAGAAACAAAATTGTAAGCGGCTGTTTTTTGTTTTGTTTTTTTTTTAAATACTACTTCTCCCGGTAAAGGCGAACTTATAACGCTTCAACAGCGACCCAAGATGCTTGCAGATGTATGTTAATTCTGCACTTAAATTGCTGCAAATTGTAGTCTTCAGGAAATATATCCCCAGGAAGCGAGTTCCAGAGTTTTCTTGTCCTGTAACAGAAGGAGTTTTGAAAAATTGATGTCCTCGCGGTTGTCAAGTAGTGTACCTACTGTATGGTCATGAGTATGGTCAATAGCTGCCTGTCTTGTGGGGCGCCCAAAAATTGTATTTCGAGGGATAATGTACCTCTAGAACAAGCAAAGGTCAGCGACTTGTCTTCTGTACACCAACGGTTGTAGATTTCATGTGAGTGTAGAGTCTCCAATAAGTCGAACTGCTCGTCTCTGTATGCTGTCAAGAAGGTTAAGTGAATTGGTTGGTATATTCGATGACTTAATAAAAAAACTATAACGAACTTATTAAGGCTTATTTTTCTGAGTACTTCTTTCAAAAAACTAAGTTAAACCTCACATGGTATTACCAACGGCATCTCTATGTACATAACACCAACACTAAGCACATCATAATGACGTACCTTCTACCTTACTTTCACTTTGTCTCTCCATCTCCATCCAAAGAGATGGAGATTCCAAAATAAAAGATTAACAACCTTACGACCATAAATGCAGAAATAAAAAAAAAATTCCAACCAAAATGAGTTGCATGACGAAATGATTCGCGTTAACTTTAGAAAACGTAATAGAAAATGCTTTTAGGAACTAAATAGGAAAAATAAAATGGCAGAGCATAAACCTTGCATTTCCCGGAAAGGTGCAGGCACTCTCATTAGAAAGCTATTTGGGTAATACTCGTACTTGTATGCATACGAGAAATTTCTACATACTACATACTAAATCCCTAAATATAAAAGCATCATAAATACTGGAAGAGCAGAAAAATTATCAAATGCATACAACCCTTTGTGCTTCCCCACTACCCCAGCTTTCATCGCACCTTTTACCTCATTTGTGCACTTCCGCTCTCTCCAACTCCAACCTGTTAAAAGGGCACACATTTCTTCATTAGTCTCACTTTGGATGTGTCAATTACAAACGTTGTCTTGGATGTGGCAATAAATTTCCTAGAATCCGACCCGGAAAAAGGTCGTACGGGTATTCCGTTGTCTCTTTCTTTTTAAACCACCATATTTGTGCGATTTCTATTTTTCATTCTCATTTCCTTGGAACATTATTTTTCTCATTCGTTGGAAAAGAGGAAAAAAAAAAAATATGAAAAGTATCCTGCAGGAAGATGAAAATGAGGCCAATATGATGAAAGACTACATTAAGCGTTGAACACTACATTTAACATAACGGTTGTTGTTGTTGGAAACGGCGACAAGCGACAACTATTATGATAGTCACACCAAACAGGTGAATATGTCAGAAAAGTCACTGAATGCCTGAACAATTCACCTAAAATAGGCCTTTTCTAGGAATCAACTTGTTGTGAGTTTCAGTTGTATATCCCACAGGAAATGAAAGTGTCATAATAAGGACCATACAACTTCCCTTTCTGAATGCGTCACTTTGTTTGGTTCTTTGTGCGACTACATAATCCCTTATGTTGTTTTCCTGGTGGTGTTTACATAGATACATGATTGGGGATTGTGGAGTAGAGTTATGCATGCAATGTTTTATGTTTAAATATTTGTGATTCTAAAATATAAAATATTTTTTATTGATCGATTTTTTTGCATTACATTGAAACATTCTTCTTCGAAAATTATGACGGCAAATTATTATTTGTTTGAGATGATGTTGGTCCTTGTGAAAGTGAGTCATCTTCATCAGCTACTTATAACTAGGACTATAGCCTTGCGAATTTCACTTTTGAGTCTCCGTTTGTTAAAATCAAACCGTAAGCTGCGTAATTCTTGAGCAACCTATTGCCCAAAACCGTCGTATTCATCCGGTTATTTTTTTAAATTTTTTAAAACCGCTTTGAGACAGTCTTCATTATTTGACGCAGGTCTCTTTTTGTTGGCCTTCCTTTCGATTTAGTCTCGTCTATGACTTCAGCGGTTTGCAATGATTCAGATGAATTATTCTCAGTTATAATTGTAGTGGGATCATCAATTTTTTCTTCACAATCCTTCTCCTTAGACTGAAATAAAAGGAAAAGTAGGTAAAATAAATTTATGTTTATCTATCGTTTCGTTTTATTATTTATTTAATTAGTAAATATTTTTTTTAGTTTCCACAAAATGAGAAAGATTGGTTGGATATTGCGGGAGAATATGAAAACCGTTGGAATTTTCTTCATTGCATTTGGACGGAAAACACATTGTAATGCAAGCTCCATATAATAGTGGAAGCCATTATTATAATTATAATAATGATTTTGATGGCAGTTGTTGATGCCAAATATCTATATATAGCATTGACACATTGAGTTAAACCTTTTACAAATAAGTTTAACACTTTTGCAGATAGGTTTAACCTATTCACAGATAGGTTTAACCTATTCACAAATAGGTTTAGCCTATTTACAAATAGGTTTAGCCTATTTACAAATAGGTTTAGCCTATTTACAAATAGGTTTAACATATTTACAAATAGGTTTAACACTTTAACATTTCAATTTAACCTTTTCACATTTCTAGTTAACCAAATAACATTTCAATTTAAACCTTTTTCAATTCAATTTAACACGCGTTCGTCGAGACTCTGCTATTATAAAATTGAATAATGGTTTCCATTTTTTTTATTGATTTAGATTTATGATTATGCAATACATATATTTTACTGCTTTATCAATGTATTACTTCTTTATCAAATTGATACGGCGAACGGTTCGTGAGGCCTCATTGGGATAATTTCCAACAACTCGGGCCCAAAGCAAACCAAGTTTGAAGCTGAATCCTATTGAAAAATGTTTTTCAAAAATGATAGCCCATGCACGGCAGATATTAGGTGCTATAAACCAGGACCATATTAATAATAACAGAAGTTATTGAGGAAAGCGTCGGAGTGATAACACAACATGACTGCTCAAATTATGTAACAGATATGGTGCTGCTAATTCCTAGCGCTGCAAATGAGCAGGCACTTCACTAAAATGTACTATGTACTATAAATATTACTTTGAAATAAATAAATTATTGTAATAATGAGTACTAGTGGGTCAAATTATTATTCTATTTTATAATAGCAGAGTCTCGACGAACGCGTGTTAAATTGAATTGAAAAAGGGTTAAATTGAAATGTTATTTGGTTAACTAGAAATGTGAAAAGGTTAAATTGAAATGTTAAAGTGTTAAACCTATTTGTAAATATGTTAAACCTATTTGTAAATAGGCTAAACCTATTTGTAAATAGGCTAAACCTATTTGTAAATAGGCTAAACCTATTTGTGAATAGGTTAAACCTATCTGTGAATAGGTTAAACCTATCTGCAAAAGTGTTAAACTTATTTGTAAAAGGTTTAACTCAATGTGTCAATGCTATATATAAAAGAAAGTGTCCGAAATCCGATGTAATCCCATAACTCGAGATTGGGTGAACCGATTTTGATGATTTATACTTTGTTGGAAAGGTATTTTCTCAGTACGGGTTATAGAAAAAAGAAAAATTGGACAAAGGGGCGTGGCACCTCCCATACAAAAAAAATCTTATATCTCAAAAGCCACTGAATCGATTAAGTTCAAATTTACAGACAATCTTAGGTATTGGCCCAGGAGTATTCCAGTGAAGATTGGTCAAAATTGGACAAAGGGGCGTGGCACCTCCCATACAAAAAAAAACATTCAAAATCTTATATCTCAAAAGCCACTGGATCGATTGAGTTCAAATTTACATACAATCTTAGGTATTGAGAATCGATTTATTCTCATTTTTCGCATTTTACGATAGAACATTATTACTATCTAAGACCTAAGCAATACAACTTATGTGCACGGGCAAAGCCGGGCGGGTACAGTTATATTACATATCCGCCTTCATTCCTATTAAAAGAAATAATTGAACAAAAATATCAAAATATATCTTGAAATATTTAAAATAACTATTTTAGGCAGAACAACGTTTGCCGGGTCAGCTAGTAAGTTTATATATATCCATGTTGGATGTAATGGATGGAGGAGTATTTTTTAATACATCATTTCACTATGGGATTAACAGAAAACACTATTATTTTGCCTGATCAAAAACCATTGTAAATATTAAAAGATTGAAAATAATCATTTCTATAGTTTCGAATTATTGATACTAAAATTGTTAAACCCAAAACACCTTCACATACTCTAAAAGTTATGAATACTGGTAGAAATAAGCCAGTTCCATACTGTTTTGTTGCTGATGATGCTTTTGCAATGACTAACTCTATATTAAAGCCATATCCATTTCGTAATCAACCAGCGCCTAATCGTATTTTCAACTATCGTTTGAGTAGAGCACGAAGAATTGTTGAAAACGTTTTTGGAATCATACCTTACCAACCGTTTTAGGGTTCTCATAATACCAATGAATCTCAATCCTGATCGAGCAAAAGATGTGGTTATGGTTGTACCCTTCACAATTTCCTGCTATTAAAGAATGAACCTAATTACTTTAACATGCAAATGGTCGATTCCGAACATACAGAAACTTACGATTTAATAAATGGGAGCTGGCGTTTAGAAAACAATTGGGAAGATTCATTTTTTGATCTTGAAAATGGAACACGGCACAACGCACAACTATAATCTTTCTCAAAAGGATGTTAGGGATGAATTCAAAAATTACTTTATAACCCCACAAGGTGAGGTTCCCTTGCAGTACAGACATATTACATCAAATAATTAAAAAAATGGACTTACCAGATTTAGTTGGAGAAGTCATAAGAAATGGAATTAAAAACTGTAGAGCCCGAAAATAGGGCCATTTACTGCTGTATACCTACTTCATCAGTTACGGCTCCAATTTTTATTTTTTTATTTTTTTTTATTCTTGAGACATCTTAAATATATTTCACAATAACTAATAAAGTATTTAACATCATTAATAAAAGTTATTATCATACCTGGTTTCTCAAATTATGAATCTTTCTTTTTATTTCGCCTTCAGAACACGAAAACTGTTCTGGCAAATTCCGTTAATATTAATTTTTTTTTGTTTCTGTCGCGAAATGCCTTATCTCTATGAGTCGATTAATTTTCTCCGATGTCCACTGTTTTGCCATGTTGACTCTCGACAGCTGCTCGCAAAATACGAAGCTCCGATAGGCGATACTGATCAGAACATGTGTGACTTTCAAAAGGCTCAAATCTCGAGAGTAAAAAGTTAACTCTCCGCGAACTACTCTCAAAAAGAAGAGCTGCTTGAGAGCTGCTCGCAGCCTTTTTACTCTCAAATGGACAGGCACCTTAAGAGTCCCCATTTCCGAGATAATGTGGAGCCTATATCTTTAGGGTCACAAAAAAATCAGGAATGGTGCAAATGGACGTAAAAAAATGGTTTGAAGTTCGATCCAACGAAAGACTTTTCTTACTATCCAGACAGTACCGCCTGACCAATATTGAACAATAACCATTTCATAAGAAAGCTTTTTCATTCAGCCTTTCAGATAAAAAAAAAAACAACAGAAAACTGTGAGCCTAATGACCTACGTCTCCTAGACAAAACGTGGCGTATGCTCGACTTTTAAACATTTTTAAACTCAAAACATCATTATTCGTTCTCAATTTATGAATAACAACAACTTCAACAAATAAAATACTTTTCAAGCCCAATTGAGCTATGCGAGAATAAGATCCAAATTATTTTGGCCAAATAAGTCTGGAAAAGTAAATAATCCCAGCAATCAAACTTCTTAACGAAGTCACCTTGAACTCAATCAACTAGATTCGCGTGTAATGCTCAAATTACGGACATCTGTGGTTTTGTAAATCAACTCAAGCACAACACTGTCTATATTTATTCACATATCCGTACTGCGCTTTGACATCCCATAGATACATATACCAACAGTGGCTACTAGCTGAGTTGAGGGGATAGGACTGTAGGGAGACGTAGTCAAGACATTTTCGAAAATACCTAATTGGGAAATCCTGAATAAACTTCTTGTATACACGACACATACATGGGTATATCCAACAAAAGCAAGAACAAAAAAAATCCAGATCCAGCTCGTGTTTGTCTCCATATCTACGGATCGCGGAGGAAGGTAATGAGTAATGTCTTACCAATAAGTCGTCTTCGCTGTAATTTGTCTCCACAGAAACAACCATCAACAATACGAAGAAGAAGAAGACAATTTGTGGGCGAATTAAAGGGACAGCATTCCCTGGCAATAATCTCACCCATAGTTAAAGCACATCCTGCGTTGCGTGAGACGAAAAATCTTCAAAAATCGAGAGCGATATCATGTCGAACTTGGTATATATTGTATATCCATGGAGAATGACGAAAGTAGTCGTCTTCTTTGCTGTTGTTTTCCTCACTTTCGTTGGGCGAATTCAAGGGATGCCCTTCTAAGGGTGTGTGGAATGTTTTGATTTGTCGATTAATGGTTAGAGGATTATTTACGCTCTGTGTTTATTTCTTTCCTTTGGATTAGCTGTTTGTGTCTTGTCAATATGTTCACTCAATTTGGTACGTTCTTTAATTAATGTGGAATTTAACACAATGATGAACGACAGATAATAGAAAAGGCCCAGCTATTAAGTGCAGACAGTTTTGGGTAGGGCATCTTCTTCATTAATTGCTATTCTTATCAAGGTCTTACTTTCGTTTTACGATCGAAAAGCGACAGTCCATTGGTAGTTTCGGCTGAATTTCACATCGTGTATGCGATTTTGGCTTACACAATACACATAGACCCAGTGTCCATTTGGACAAGTCAAATTTGTTCAAGATAATTAAGTGAAATTACCGAAACGAATGTGAACATACCTACTTTAGGTTATAGGCGCATTAGCTGGAATGCCAGATTAATTTATTAACTGAATTGTGTTTTGGAAATAAAAAAACAAGTAGCATTTTGATGGCTTCGCGTTCTTATTAAAATGTTAACAGAGCTTGTAAAACTATGGGTTAAATAGTTAAATAGCATTAACTATTCGGAGAAAAATTTATTTATTTATTGAAACGCATTTTTAGCAATATCTGTTAAGGAAAATTCCAATCGAATAATCTAATTTAATTTCTTTCACGTCTGCAGGCTCGTCAAAGTTGTAAAAAGAGTGAGTGTACTACAAGAGCATATTCACAATTTATTAACACACAAAGCAGCGCGTTCTCCTTACATCTAACAGATACGATATACTGAGATATGACGGCATATAAATTGAAATATTATAAAATAATCAATCGAATGTTTCATAACAGAAACAGCTCAATCAGCCCACACTCCTAACACCCAACCGAGACGCCATGGTTTTGCCACACCACTTCCATTTACAATACATACACAAAATGGATATAATAGCATCAGCACAACACACATTTTATGCCAATGATTTCTATCATGTTCGTCTTCAATTTCTACATGATGTTGTACTTTTCTCGCCTGGAAACACCATCCGTTGTACGAATCCGATTTTTCCAATTTGACAGTCGCATTTAAGGACACCGTCTCACAATAGTATTCGCGAGGGAAGCATTATAGATTGAACTCTCCGGACTCACAACATACCCGTCACAGATCAGGATTCAAAATTATCGATTCTTCTGGGTAACTTCCCATCCGTGTCATAGAAACAAATATAATAGCTGTTGCCTGCATGTTGCAGGATATACCCTCCCATCGTTGTCACAATAGAATACCTGCCTCATCATAAATTATTTTGGAGAATGCAATTTTTCTCAGAAATGTATATGCGTTCCATATGATGATGGTTATTTTTTTAAGAATTAAAAAAAGATCCTTGAACTGATGTGCTATTTATTGACTGGTAGACAAATATGTCATCTTGTCCATTTGGCGGTAGACTGAGTGTCATTATTAATGATGAGACGGCATTATTAAGAATGTATAATGGACTTCATTTGTGATGGTAACTTTGTCAATTTGACAGTTGTGGTTGCGCTGCGAAATTTAATTTTAGAAGTCACATCATCTTATTAATATTAATAAGAATGACTTGCCGGTAAATGTCGAGAGATGTGCTTTTTTTGTCACCATACCACAAGACAACAAAATGTTATCAGCAAATAGGACAATGTGATTGATGTTGACTGGGGATTTCGACATGTCGACCACTACTAATTAGTGCGACAATAATTTTTCGTTCATTGATCACTCCTATGGCTGTTTTATTATTATTTTTTAAAATGTCCACATAGCTAATTATATCCAACACTATAATTATGATTTGCGCCTTCTTCTACAACATCATCCATCATCATAATGATCAAAGTGGCAGCATACGGCTGTTCTATTAAATTGAAGGCCTAAGTCATTAACAACTTTGTTTGGAAGTGGCCAGAAAAACTACTGGCCGGAGGTAACAGGTACGCACCCTATTGCTTCGGGCGAATTTCTTTTGATAGAGATGTCTCTGTGGATTTTTCCTCGTTAAGAGGACCTGATTTTGACTGAAGCAGTCACCTCAGTTGGTTAAAAATTCATGAAGATAGTACATCCTGGTGATGGTTTGTCTTCGAGTAAGGACGGAGGGTGACCGTAACCGTTTGCCGCCTACCTATTGCTTCTGACAGTCCATCATTAATAAGGGAGACTGATGCGTGGCAGAAATGGGAGTGATTGAATCAATCCGCTTTGCTGCTTGACCAAAAGACAAACGACTGATTCTCTTCTGGAAAAGGACTAAGTGGTTACCACAGCAGTCCGCATCTCCCATTTGAGACTGATGCTGAGCAAAAGAGCTTGATTTAAGCTATCCACCCTACTGCTTGGTACCGAAAAGGAGATGGCAGTTAGTCTTCGAGAAAACAGAAGCAAAAATAATAAAACTTTATTATTAAAATAATTGTTCGTCAGTGTAAACGTTGCGTATATTTTACGGCAGACGCGGTGGCCCTTTAAAGTCGACTCTTTAACGTTTGGTGGCCAAATTCCAGACAACTGGATCGATTTTTGGATGAATGGCTATGTAAACAAGCAAATGGTAGAAAAACAAAAATGATTAGTCACGTATAGATCTACCTTTGACATTAATAATAATGGTGAGCCTGTGGAATGTTGATGATGACAATTTTACGCCTAATGAATTTAGTCTTGCGGAGCTCGATTCTATTGACATTGAAGGTTTGCCTTGAGCGAGTTTTTACGTCGGTAATTTTTGGAGGTCATTTGAACACCCCAACATAACCAGTGATACGTATGTACTTTTCAAATAAAGTGCCTTATATGAATTTCTTAACGCTCTCGCAAGAAATTTTATATATTTCACCGGACTTTGTGCAATAGTGTCAGTTCCTTCCGAAAAATCTTAAAAATGTATGCCTTTTCGTCGTAGATATTCTCTTATCTATAAGGTGAGGCAGAATAAAAGCTTACACAGCATAAGCTCTAAAAGGGTTTTTTAAAAGCGGTAGTTCTTGGTGGGCGCAGTAGCGCAGTGGTTAGTGTGCTGGACTAGGTTCGATCCCCGGAAAAACACAAATTACGGTTTTTTCTACTGTGCCACCTCTCGCGAACGTCTGACAAACATCCGAGAGTATGACTGAAAAAACTTCTCAATTCAGCCGTTCGGACTCGGCATAAAATTGTAGGTCCCTTCCATTCGTTACAAAAATAGAAACTCACACAAAACGAATGGTTGCGAGAAGCTAGGCCTTGGTGTCTACCGCCTGTTGCGCCACATATTTTTTTTTTTTCTTGAGAACCCTTGAAGCGCTGACAGAAGTCAGCGGAAAGGCGGTGATTTAAAATCCATTGCCAATGCTGCGTAATGTTGCGAATAACTTCAGATCTTGCTTGGAAAATGTCTACGCCTAAACAGTCGTCATTTTGTTTTAGTTATTTTTAAAATCTAGTTCAACTTATTTAAATTTGCTTAGATACTTTAAAATGGTAAAAATATAATTTGGAAAAAAACTAAATACATTGGCGTCAGCAATATAGCCTTTGAGGACTTACAAAACATCAAACATCGAGTGTAATGGATATGTATTGTAGGTACCAATATCCCCCAAAACATTCAACCAACATCACCAGTCATTTCTGGCTCCAATAAATCAAATATCATTCGAAATCGAAACATGTTATACATCAAAGGAATTTTGAGTCCTGTTTTAATTTATTTCGACGTTTTCTGTTTTTTTTTTTTTCGTTTCCTCTTCCTTTTTGTTGGCTGCCGCCGCCTTATTTGCCCCTTGCCTGCGTTTACTCACGGATTCATGTTCGTGCCTATGCCATGATATCGCAATGAAATTCCATTACATCGAGGAGGATAGATTTTTGTCATGTTGTGTTATATGAAACCCCGCGGGGGGAGCAATGGGCCTCGTTTGTCAATCGTCATGCTCTTGGTCATTTTATTTCAGGAATTTCTCTGACAAATTAGACTTTGGAGTCCTTTTGATGTTGGGTTATGTTTGTTGATTAATTAAAGAGGCTGTTTGGATGTTCGCCTTTTTTTTATTAATTTTGCTGTAGTTAACAATATATACCTTAGGGCGGAGGAGGAAATTTTTTTTTTGATGATGAAATAAAATTTTTGAGGTTTCCTTATTATCTGTCTGTTGAGTTTAGAACAGGGAAAGGTTAAAGGTGCCGCCCGAATCTGCTCAGAAAATGTCGAAGCGTCATGAATTTGACGCGAATTATCTTCTTTTACAAGATTTTAATTAACTTGACTTTCTGTTTTGTACACAAATCTATTTACATTTTTTATCCACTTTCCAAATAATTAGAGACCTACTTTACTTCCTTTAAATTGTCATTACATTCAGAAATCATAATAAATTAAAAAAAAAATCTTTAAATTGTTGTTGGAATAGTCGGCAATACTGTTCCGAGTACTTTAACGTATTTATGGCTCAGCTTTCTGTTCCTTTCTGCAAAAAATTTCAGAGTAGTAAAATAAATTTATGAGAAACTAAGTAGAAAATAATCTTTAAAAATAGACACCCTAGGCCAAGCTTCTCATAACCATTCGTTTGTGTGAGTTTTATTTTTGAGACGAATGGAAGGGACCCACAATTTTATGCAGAGTCCGAACCGCTGAATTGAGAAGCTTTTTCAGGACAGTTATACTCTCGGGTATTTGTCAGACACATTTTCAAACAATCTTAGGTATTGGCCCGGGAACGAAGCCGTGCAATTCAGCCAGTACTATAATATTTTGACATGCATTTATGTTTGAATAATTCAAAATATTCCACGAAACTATTACGATCCCCTTAGTACCAGTGCACACGTGCGATTTTTTAACGCGCAATAACCCTTGTCGAAACCGTTCCTTTTTTGAGTCGATTATCAGCAAATGAATATAAAAAACAACGTGGTTAAATGACAGGTTGAAGTTTAGGCTTGCACATAGATTTGTGACAGTCTGATTTTTACCGCAGTCTCCTTGAAATTCTTACAAATAAAATCTTTCCAAATGAACATTTTCAAAATTTGATTTGTACCTACCCAAATTTTTCTGATCCGAAAAATTCATTGAGAAATGAGAACAACAAAATTATATAATGAAACTTTTACTTATACATTTCAAGAATGTCTTACTAAAAGCTTTTCTGGAAGACGTCATAACCACTATGTTCAGTATTAATAAGTAAGCTTCCTCTCTAGAAGAAACACTTATCAGATAAGTAAAGAACGCGTAGTTCTTATAACACGAGACATTTTGTAAGAACATTAAATACATCTTCCATTCTTCTTTACGATTATTCCTAGGCACAAGTTGAGACTTAAAATTTGTTTGTTTTGCTTAAAAAATCAAGCTTATTTAATTTCTTGAGAGACTGTTACTTAGATACTGGTTAGCACCTTAGTGCTTACATGTGATGTAGACATCTATACCTCTGGACGGTGATCTGAGCGCCCTGTTTAAATAATTTATCTATACGACAAAAAATTATAATCATATTTCGCTCGTCAAATACTATCCAGTACGGTCCAAGTTCCATTTGCAAATGAGGCCAAATATCTCGGAATGATTCTCAGCACAAAGTTGAAATGGAAACCACATGTAAAAATTAAATGCGAAGAACCTAAAAACAAGTATAGAGAACCCTATTGGTTACTCGGAAAATATTTCAAGCTTAACCTCGAGAACAAGCTTTTATTATATAAGTAAGTGATTAAGCCTGCATGAACGTATGGTAAGTTATGGGGTTGTACTAATGACAGATGTCTAAATATTTTAAAAAACTTTTCAAAATAAAGTGTTATAAAGATCATTCGTCAGTGCACCGTGGTATATTAGAACCTCGGAATTCCCACGGTTAAAGATGAAACTAGAAATCGACTATTAGGACACGTTAATAACTCGGTCCTGAAATTTCTCGATGAAAGAAATTTATTGCGGAATCTACAACGAACTAAACCTTCCGACTTAGCCCGATAATTATTATCAACTGCGTTAAATTGCGGAACGAGAAAGACCTATCACCGGAATATTGCCTGCCAAACGCGTATAACTTCGTGATAAAAAATTTCATGAAAAGTCATAACTTAATTGCAGTGCGAAACAACTTTGTGGGAGGTGGTTTTAGTGAGTAAAAATCTCTCACTTTTTTTTTTTAAATACTTCTCCCGGTAAAAGCGAACCTATAACGCTTCATCAGGGCTCCGAGATGCTTTCAGATGTATATTAGTTCTGTACTTAAAATGCTGCAAATTATTGTCTTCTGGAAATTATATCTCCAGGAAGCGAGTTCCAAAGTTTGCTTGTCCTGTAACAGAAGGAGTTTTGGAAAGTTGATGTCCTCGCGGTTGTCAAGTGTACTGTATGGTCATGAGCATTAGATGCCTGTCTTGTGGCCCAAAATTTGCATTTCGAAGGATAATGTCTTTGAGTTTCTCGGAACATCTACAATGGAAGTACATTTAGAACAAACAAGCGGACGCCGTTCTTGCGATATAGGATATATGGTCCTGCTATGTGATTCCTGAATTGACTGATCAAATATTTATTCACTTAATAAAATTTGGATTATGGTTTGAAAAATATTTTCAGCTCTTCAATCGTGCCTGCTCATCCCAGAGCATTTTTCATAAAATTTCTTATAGAATTCTAGGCCCCAGCGCGCTCAGTGTTTTGAGATATTGGCCGCTGTTGCATGGCTCTTGACATATTGGCAACCCCTTATCCTTTAGGTAGCAAAAAAAATCTCTATCTATTAAATCGGGCCAGTTAATATTAAATGGTTAAAACATTTTCGTCTGAAAAGAAATTATTTTCATCTTTTATTGTTCATATTCATCTGCAAGTTTTTGTCAGCTTTTTTTAAATATTCGTCTGAAAACTTGAAATTTCGTCTGAAAATCTGAATAAATTGTCAGCATTATTTTTGTCTGAAAAAAATATAATCTTGCCAGAAAAAAATTTTAAATTGGCAGCTATATATTTTTTTTAATTTCATCAAAGACAATTACAACTAAGATGTTCGATATTCGCCGCATGTCAATACCCCGCGATACCCCTTCAACTAAATTATATTATATTTTAAAGAATTAAAGACCGCAACGCCGATTCTCAAAATTCCCTTTTACTCAAACTTATAGTAGCCGTTTTTTATTATCAGCTATGATCCATATAGATCATCGATTTACATGCACTTACAACAACAACATGTGATTCTGCTTTTCATCGAGATCACGAAATATGATCTGAAAATTAATTCAACTATTTCTCGTTGTTGTTTCGTGGCGTTGTTTATTTCATTCACTAAAGGTTGGTGTCCCTGTAAATTATAGCCACACAGTAATGTTGCCAGACCAAAATGTGAACCACAATTAACAACACAAAAAATCAATTAGCATTTTTTCAAATTCGAATAAGTTACTACACCGACTTTCGAGATGTTTTGTTTCGCTATATAGCACAGAAATATAAATGGAAATATTAGCAGTACAATACGGTTAATTATGATGCATATTTGAACATAACATTTGAACATAGTTTCCCCAAAAAAAATATTCAATGCTAAATGTATGCAGATTTGTATCCATATGGTAACACCCCGACACAACAAGCGAAATGTCAAACTCAAATATGAGCATGAGCAAGTGCAATGGAAAAATCATCGCATTGTGACGTCACATTGTACAGTGTGGCTGCAAGATGGCTGGTAGCAATACGAAATTTGTCATAATTGGTATTGGATTTTATATGTGTGTTGCCACAACTCAATCAATGATCCAGTTTGTTTTATTTTCATGATCTGATCCGGATCAGATCACGCTGATAATAAAAAACGCCTAGTAATGTTTTCAATATAAAGAGTCGAAGATCACATCCCCTACTAATATTCCCTTCTACTCAACTAGCTATGTGGAAATCTCTTTATTGTTTCGGGAAATCATATTTCGCCAAAAATTACAAATGTTACTCTATCAATTTCCCATTTTATTAAACTGTATGACCATCTAGGCGATGACTTGACGCTGTGAAATGTTCAATAAAAAAAAAACTGTTGAAATTTCAATGTTTTTCAAAGGAACCATTCGAATTACAATCATTTCGGAACAATTTTCAGACAATTGTTTTTTTAATTTTCAGGCAATTTTTATTTTTTTCAGACTATGACTATTATTTGTTTTCAGCCGTTTTAAAAATTGTTTCAGAATTTTCCAATATCTGATTTTCTGATAATTTCTATTTATTTTTAGACGATTTCTATTGAATTTCAGACGTTTTTTAAATTTTTGCCGACGTTTCCAATTTTTTTTCTGAATTATTTATTTGTAGACGAATAAATTGTAGCCAATATTAAATATCAGAAAAAACGCGATATACCTACTTAATTTCCTGCCTCTATAATCGAATCGAAAAATTTACCAACTTTGGTTCCCTGTTCCAAGTCTCTCATTCATAAATTTCTCAATTTTTTCACAATTTTTTCTGCAAAAAAAAAAATCATTCGATAGTTAATACCTACTTATTGGCCAACCTGTAGAAGCGACGATGACCGGTCATGAGAAAGATATTCCAAGTGTTAACATAGAGTAGGCTGCGCAAAGCAGTTCGGGGGAGGGGGATAATGTCAGGCGAATCGAGCTGAGAACTCATTTTTCACGTGACAGCATGGACGTCTCCCCGAGTCCACGTCACGTCCGTGGAGATAGTCGCTATATTCGGGATAATATATTGCTTAGATAGTTTTACAGTTTGTCAAAGGATAGCCCGACTTCACTGTTCCAGACTTCTTCTTCGATATATTTTTAAGATAGATAGGAGAAAGGAAATCATATTTTTTTCTTTTTTTTTACATATTCCTTTCAGTAAAGGCGAATCTAAATCTTCAACATCGCCAGGTGGAAAATTTCCGACAGAAGACTTAAGAAAGCAATTGAAAGAAAGTTGGGGCCCCCTTATAATATAGACCTTTTGATCAATATACCCAAATTAAAAAAAAAAAAAAAATACACAGCACCGTAATTTTTTTTTTTAATTTTATTTAATAATTTATATTCAAAAAACCTTCTTATTGATTTAATTTTGTTTTATATTATAATACATTCACTATATACAGCCGTTTGTCTTTGTATGAATTCATAATATCTACCCCTAATCTTAATTGATTTATAATTAAAATTTAGTTCCGTTTTGTTTTTTGTTGGCTTATCAAATATTTTCATTTTAATTGTTTACTTTATATTTAATTAGATTTTCTTCACAAATAATATAACAAACGTTTAAAACTTAGAATTAGCAACGCAATTCAAAATAAATATTTACTTTGTATTCAAAAATGTTTTTAATTTCAATTTGTATTTACAAATAACATAATTACAATTACCCTACTATATATATTTTTATATAGAATTTATTTCTTTTAATCAATCGAAAGGCAATTTTCGACGAGAACAAAGTTTCACTCCGTAAGCTCTTGTCATTATTTTACTTAGTTAGGTATTATTAAATTAATTTTATTATTATTTTTTTTCGCTTTGCTTTACATTTAGTTGAAAAAATATATAAATTACAATACAGAGTGAATTTTTAATAATAAAGTTTCCATTCTTCAGTTGGGTATTGCCAAGCTGTTGTTGTGATGGACTGTGGCAAAAATAAATGACCAAAATTCTTTATTACCTTGCTGAGTTACGCAGACATCCATAACTTGCAACAACAGCTTTGACAGATACATAATTTATTCACTATACCTTTGAATTTTCTTTGATTTGGTTTATTATTGACATTACGTATAAAACACTATTTTTAGTACAATTACAATTTAGTTTTACATTTCTTTAAATATTATGCTTACGGTTTATTAAATTACTTTATTAATGTTTTTTTATGTTTATAACAGCAATATAGATTTAATGTTTCTTAACAGTTTCATCTCTTTAACTTAAATTTTAAAGTTTATAATTACTTTTTAGTTGAGTTTAATTTTTTATTTAATTTTGCATGTTACTTTAAATAAAAATTTAGCGACTTTACTTTTAGACTTCAAAATGATTTTATAATTCATCATTATTACTAGTTTTTGTTTCTATTTACAGTTTATTTATTTGTTGTCTCATTTTTTTTATAAAATTGTTAACATTTTCTATCCGAATCGCTTGTTTTTCTGTGGAAATGTATTTGCAGGAAATATAAGTTTGTAGTATAAATGCAGTAGTTTATTTATTTTATTTTTTTGTATGTTTTTGCTCAATGCATTTTGATTTCGATTTATTTTACACACATTTTAGATTTATTGAGGAAATTTGCATAGTAAAATTGTAGTGAAAGTGTTTGTTGATTTAAGTTTGAGTTTTCTTTTTTCTAGATTTTTGTGTAAAGAGTTGTTCTTTGTTTTTAATTTTTTTTAACACAGGGTTAAGTGTTTTAATTTTCTGATTAAACAACCATATCGAGCATAATCGACAGAGAAATGAAATGAAACTAAGGAGTTCAGCGGCAGTTGGATTAAACGAAATATTCAAAAAATAAAAAATGGTTTTCCTATCGATAGCCCTTGATAGGTCCTTGCCTTGCCTTTTTCCGTTTTATGACGACGGCGAATAGAGAATAGATACTGATCTTTCAGTTAGGTTTACAAATGAATAGATATAAATTTGTTTTAAGTGATATATTTGTAGGTGGTTTTCTTCACGGTTCGCTAAATCCATTTTTGAGGATTTACGTCTGTGAAAATTTATCTTGCGAGTTACTTTTGAGCCTATAACCTCGTACACCAGTGCACAATCTTACGATGATCAACCCCAATGGACTAACAATGCTCGTGTAGGACGTATACAAAATTGATCAACACATTCAATTGTCCAATACTATCGTTCACTTAGTTTTTCAATATGTGTGACATTGGTAAGAAATGTATTGCTTGATTTGGCCAACTGCAATTTCGGATTGATTGCACAACGAGTTGCCCTCCTTAAAAGTGTACGACTGTGGTATCAGCTGCAGTAATAGCAATAGCAGCGACAATTGCTTCAGCAGCAGTTATAATGACTTGACCAATACGTTGCTTCAACTTGCTCTGGCAAGCATATTTCATCGCATTCAACATAATGTTCGCCAAGGAAAATTAAAAAGTTCAGCTAAGCCTTATAAAGATTAAGGGCAAAACTGAATAGAGACGCTTTCACTATATCATAATCAAATTATTATTATTGAATGCTTTTAGTTTAGACAGTTCTCGGAACTCGAAATCATTGCTCAATGTAATGCACAAGCACGACTGTGTCTTTCCAGCAACGCGGGAACGTAACTACTCATATTATTAGTTGGGGGACAATATCTAACCATCGTCAACACATTGCGTTGCTTGGAGAGAGTTCAGAGCTTCGTATATTCGACTTGAATGCTTTGAAATCGACATTGATACCAGTATGGCTTTCGAAACCGTAGACGGACCAGGGACCGAATTTTCACCATGAGCCAAAATTCTGAAAAGATAAATTTAATTCGAAATCGAGACCAACCATATTTTCATGCATTTTGAAGGAGGATTGAGCTGTCAAATCTGAAGCTCTATATGACAATTGCCGAATTGCTGACAGAACTGACACACTTGGTACTATTCATATAGGAGGGAAGACTCTGCTTTCAATAGCTCAGGTCAGCTACTGGAGTACGCGGTCTAAATCGGCATCATTGGCATAAAACAGGCGTTCAATGTAGTTGAGGAACAGGCTTTTACTAGTTGGTGTAGATGTAAACAACGACAAGACTAAGTGCATGCTATCAACTTATTAACAGACATTTGTCTTCCGTCTTCTTTCCATGGCAACTCGCGATGTATTCACCGGTTTGTTCTACCTCGCTGAAAACATTAATCCCGGAAACGATACCCTAGTGGAGGTCCGGCGAAGGATTACTTTCGTGCTGCTGCACACGAGTTCAGAACCACTGACTCGAATGAAGAACTGCACTCCCCAGAAATAACCATAATTCTATACTAGTTCTGCTTTATCCTACGAAGTGCTGGACGATAAAGCAGGAAGGGAAAGCTGTTACTTGGGTCCTCGAGAGAAAACTTCTTTTGCCGATTTTCGAGAATAGGGTGATTAAAAAAAAGGAGACAACCGGGACCTCAATAAGATCTACCAAGCTGTGCCGATGTATACGTAGTCGAAAATGACAAGTCATGCAGCCTATATTAAATCGGCCACATCGAGCAAGTTTACAATAATACTCCAGCGAACCGGATCTTCAAATTTGAAGCTGAAAATCATAGATGACAAGAACCACTGAATCAATATTTTAAACATCGATCCATTGCTGAAGATTTAGTTAGATATTTTTATTAAGTCGGTCGTGGAGTCTCTATTTTTCAAGCCTTAGAGTCACGACTCACAAGAAATTAAAAAAAGAATATGTTAAGTTCTATTTCTGAATGCTGGGTTATATCCCGCATCATTTTTGTATGACCCTTTGGCAATATAACAATTTATGAATTAAGAATAGAAATACACCTAGATTTTAATCCAACTGCGTCGTGAATTTGAAAATCAACTCCGTTTATCGGTATAAATTTCGAAAAAAAAAGCAAAATCCGTTTAATGGTTCTAGTCAAATGAAATCATTTTTTTTTAATACAATAAATTATTCAAACTTAATTTCGAAAATAAATGCACAGTTGTTGTTGTCACGTGTCAAAGTTGCACCATTTTACTTAGAAATATTTTCCATGTCAGTGTGTAATTATAATGAAATAAGATTGAACGCAGAATATGGAACGCAGCAGCAACTATTTACCGTCAGAATCGCGTCGCATGGTTTATACTGCGTTCTTTTGATTTAAGTAAATCATCGGTGCTCATTTGATGGTGCACTTCTTCGGGAACTGTTTTTAAAATATTGTGACCCGATTGATTCTGTAATGAGAAAAATTTGGAAAAAAAATTTTTGGATTTAAATTTAGAGCTGAATTTTTGAAAAGGTTTAAATGAGGTAGAAAAGGGACTACAAAGCAGTAAGATACTCGTGTGCAAATAAAATAAAAGTGAAGCCTTTAATAGTACATAGATACTCATAACTATTTAAAATTAAGAAGATACATTTAATAAGAATAATTGTGACCATCATAATAAAGAAATAAAGTGTCATCACAAATAACTGCGTCATTAACCAAAAAGTTGACTCAAGGGTACCTAGGTGTAACCGGCATTAATTTAAATTTTGATAAAATCTATATGAGTGCTATTTATAAATTAAACTGGAGCATACCAGGAGAAACAGATTATTTGTACCTGAAGCAAAATCCAGTATTATCTACTGTACTTAAATTTCTTCGACTTTCGGAGAAAACCGAGAATGCACTTCAGCGATGAGGAGCTTGCAGAAGCATTCAGCATACCAACAGTGAAGATTAGCCACCTGAACCCAGCATAGGCACCATAATAACAGAGGAACTGATCAGAGGTATCGTCACAATCTCGACAACCGTCGCTGACATTGGTGTCTACAAACCACGTAGAATAGACCGTCGACTCGTCCCACATAACGGTCTTTGCCTACAAGCTGCCTGCGGGCCTAGGATTTTTCATATGTATTTTTGCTGTACAAAATCAAAGGAGCGTCATTAACGCATGCGTACTTGAAAAGTCCTAGGCCCCGCCCATGGTATAGCATGGAAAATCATTGCCGCCATTGATTTTGACATTTCACACCAATTCACAGACAGGGGAATTAATTCCGGGGAGAATCGGGTAGGTGCACGGAAGTCGGCATTCTAGTTCTATTGTCTCATAAGTACCTACTCCAAAAAGTTTTCTACAATCTCCTCTGCTATACAGAGAAAGCAAAAATGCATTAATTTCTTAAAGAAGCTGGAGAGCCGTGCCACACATACTGCTTTTTAAAGAAACCCAATCGTCCATGGAGGGGGACGCGAGAAAACCTAACGAAACTTTTCAACCTGGGAAGTTATCCTTAAGAGGCCTCTAGACGTATTGTAGAACATAAAGTGGAACTCAAAGCGCCATCTATTTTTGATTTTCGAAGCTCTAATCATGGAGAAAAACCACTTTTCGTCATCCATTTCACTTTTGAAATCAATTCCGGAGGCGGACCTTAGGTGGGATATCATATACATATAATGCTTGGTATGAATTTATTGATCGTATGGGGGATGTTTGGTTTTGGTTGCTGAGAATTGTATTCAAATGAATGTTAGAGTGAGAGGGAAATGTAGGTTCATCATTGACAAAGAATCCATTCTTCATTGATTGCATAATAATTGCTTTCAATGTGCAAGGGAAAATTAAATCAACGATGGGGTAGGTATTTTTCACATATATATTGATGGTATGCGTGGTTGGGTACTTTTAGCTTGGCAAGGGAGATGTGGACGGGGGATAACAACGTGAAGAGAAGGAATATACCTATAAAATTGCAGATCGGATACATGACAAGGTAGATATTTTGTATATCTTTGACTCGTGGATTTTTTGGTAAGGGTAGTTTTATGATTCTAAGGGTATAAAGGGGATGTGGGATAGAGGTGAGGTTGTAAAGGCACTAGTGGGCTAGGTAATGGGTAGGAATTAAAATCACACACATCGATCCCATATACATATGTATCTAAATCTACATGCATACATAATTATATTGTACCTCAAACTCTTACAACAATCGAGCTCCCACAAATCAACAAACACCCAATACATATATTTATTGGATCCTGTATATTGTCCAATGAATGTACATACCTATCTATATATAGTTATATGTATATTAACTTTGCTTTCTATAGCAGAACTCACAATTCCTTCCCAACTGAGTCCCAATTGAACACCTCTTGCTTCATCCCCCCTCAAAATGCTGGTGTATCTTTTGCTACTTGTTCTGGCGATGTTCATTCCAATTCTTTTCCTCTGACCCCCTCTTCATACGGAAAACCAAACACCTACCCTACCATAACTCATAAAAGGTAAGACAACGGCAACTGCGCATACAAAAATTGCATAATCTTTCGTTGTAAATGGCAACAGCGCAATGCTGCTAAATTCGCCTTCAATAATATTCCTTTCAGACAACCCACCATTTCACCGCCTCCGTTTCGTCTCTTTTCCTACCAACCCAAACCAATCCATTATCTGCTTTACACCTGATCACGGTGTCACCGACAAGCACTTTTCAAGATACAAATTTGTTACAATTTTTAGCAATGATATATATAGAATTTCTGAAAATCTGAGTACATTCATCGTTTAAATTAATTTATAATTTTTGTTATACAGTTTAAGCAATTTTGTTTAAACAAATAAATATATTTTCAAAAAGAATTTATTAAATATAGCAACGTATTGAAAAGTGCTTCTGTCGACCCCTCTCTCATTTTCATATTTTTATTCAAGAAGCAAAAATTACTTTGAATCCCCATGAAGCAAAAATCACTTTGAATAAAGAATCCCCACCTGCTTACACACATATCAACACACGCATCCTTGATTCCATTTAGATCACACTTCAGACTTCACGCCAAACCTGTTTCATTTATAACACGCCCCCCAATGCAGTTGACAATAAACTACACATTTATCCCTTATAGCTTGGGAGTCATTCTGATTGGCTATTCAATTCAGACGACAGAACTACCGCCATCTAAATGAGAAACTTGGAACTTTTTTCTGAGAATGTGACACATACATGGTATTTTTCTTGAAAAATATATAAAATTTAAACTCAGTATTTTGCAACAAAATACATGTAAATACATAATTTGTTTGTTTGTATCCGATAACTGGTATGATGCTTTGTTGTTTTGAGTAAAAATTGCATCAAATATTTATCAATATATACAGGAAAAACGTTGTTCATTATTTCAAATAATTGTTTGTTTTCAAACACTTGTTTTTAAAAACCAGGATGCAATTTTAAAATGTTTCTTCTTCTTAATTGGTGTTTTGCATATTACCTTTCAGATGGACTAGTTATCTTAGACTGTTTCGAACTCTATCATATCATTCGTCGGCAAACAAAAAGTCGGTTTTATGCCAATTTTCCCAAACACAGCTGCGAATTCTTTCAATAAAAGAAAAACGAGATATCGCTTACAAACAAGCTTCATTGGATTCCAAGGACATATTCTGTTCTTTCAAATGCATCCTACATCATTTCAATCGCTTCAGTATTTACTTCTCTAGGAGGGAAACGAAATGCCATTTTTCGCACTTTTGCTCGATTTATGGGTAGAGGCCTCTTAAAGCCATGCTTAGCTATCTCATCGGAAATCTCATATCCCGCAATCCCACGGTGACCTGTAATGAAGACAAGTCTAAGATTTCAGTCTTCCAACCGAATACAAAAGTTTCCGAACTATTTTGGCAAGTAATTCATTGAGCAAATTTTGACTGTAACTATACAGTGCAGATCCAGATTCTCCAACGTTTGAATAACGGGTTGGTGATGAAATCTCCTTTTCCAAAATCACCTGTTCCATAATCCCCTGTACTGGAATCCCTTACACCAAAATCCCCCATTTTTAGATTTGGTGTTAATTCTGTCGCGCGACAGAGTGCTAGACCTACCGATTTCTACTCCATCCTTCTTTAAAAAGCACATCACACAATTTTTGAGAAATTCAGATCATAAGAGTGAAAAACGCATCGAAATTAGCTCAGTGGTTCTGAAGATTAGAACAGTCATATCTCATACCAGTAGCCGCACTTAAAGTTATACATTCTAAAGTCTATAAGGTTTTATAAATAAAAACAAATTGTTTAATTTTCAGCGAAATCGGTCAAGAAGTAATAAACTCTTTTTATATTGAAGAAGATAATGATTAATTTCAAATAAAAAAAAAACACACTCATGCTAATTCAATGCAACCAGTACCGATATGACCGATATTTCTATCTGCTACAGTTTCACATAATTCATAAAGTTTCATACGATTGTCAAGTCAACAAATAATATGACAAAAGTATACTCCTCAAAAGTAGGTTTTCCTGATCCTCTCTGAAATATGGATCCAACAGATAACTATCCATCTAAACGAATAAAATCAATTTAACTCCCATTCGCCAGACACATCCCCGCTCGTTTTCCTTATTTAGCCCTGTAGAGCGTTATAAATAGCTTTATAATGGAATGAACCTCTCTAACGATAGGAAATACTTTTATCATCAAAAGATCAAAATGAATCTTCCTCCTCAATATATGATAACACTGTCCCAAACAAACACGATTCTATTACAATTCGTTTTTTGTTATCTTGATTCTTATCCACATCCACCCGGGGACAGTGTTGTCTGTCACTTTAAAGGACGAACCAAATACGGGTTCGGGGATATATTATTCAAATTCTTATTCTCAACCGGAGGGTAAAGATATTCATTTTGAAAGTTAAAATATTTCGGTTCCCCGCCAGTTCCTGTTGTGTTTTTATTCCATTCCGATTTTGCTTCAAATATTTACTGCCGCCTCTCGTCGCCGTATCTCACTTGTCCCATTGTGTGGTCATAAAAACAAAGATTTACGTCCTAATGAATTATTCAAATTGGTAATACAATATAGTGATGGGGAATAATATGACACAACAGCACACACATACACGCACACTGTCCAATAACCAATGTCCGAAGGAATTGAGTTTATACGAGCCAAACTGTATCTCTATATCGCACAGAAACTTAAAAATAATAATAATAAAAAAACTGTAAACCTCAACAAAATAAAGAAAGAGCGATTAAATTTCCTAGTCCACCTACAATAGATACCAAAACAGGACTTGGGCAAGTGGGGTTGCTCTCTCGCAAAAAAAAAAAAATTAAATAAAAAATATTATATCTACACAAATGATAGTTGTAACAGTACCTTGTAAACAAGCAAATTTATTTTCCATTTTCTATTCTTATTCTCTGTCTCTTTATGTGGGCATCGGCTCGGCGAGCATTTTATTTTTTTTTTCCAGTTGCTGGCGTTTCTATTGTTCTTGGTAAACAACTTTTAAGTGGGTTGTCATTTAAAGTTAAGAGACTTAAAAAAAAGACCGCTCATATAAGGGCCGGGGATATATTCGTACCCATATAGTCGAGGGTAGAAATCTCTGAAAAATTGATTTAAATTGGTCGCATGGGGGCATTAGGCCGAACTGGGGAAACTTTCCTATATTTATATACTCTGCCATGTGCAAAGAAAAGAAAGCGATACATTTCCAGCAATTTGGAGCTGGATTTCCTTTTTTTGTTAAGTCAAAGGCCGAGGGCCTGGGGAATATTATAAGATGCTATTCGGGAGGACATAATATTTTAAGAAGGTTGACTTATTTTATAAAGAAAAAAAAAAAAAAATGTTTTATCTTTTGCAAATAACACGCAAGCACTCATATGGATGCATGGGTACATTATTTAAACAGGGTGGTTGTTCCTTCAGTTGCTTTAAAAAAAGACTTAAGTAAAGCAAAAGTATACAAATTTTCGTGGCGATTAAAAAACAAAATCTTACTTATGCTCCGTTATTACGCCGGTCTTAGAAATACTTTTTATTCGCAGTTCTGATTGTGGCTACATTCCTTGACGAGAGGTCAAGGTCGTATTCATTCTGAAGGCAGGTAAATCTAGCCATACCACCGTCAAAGATTTCAGGGTTATAAGTCTGACATCAGTCGGCCAGAATACAATGTGACACTACTGACCTTAGAGTGACAGCTTTGAGAGGCACTACACAAGGAGGTGTTATCCCCCCTTACTATGCGGCCTTGTCATTAAGGAAATTTAATAACATAGTGCATATGTAGTATAGTTACCTACTTACTTGCAAAAGGAAAGTTTTTACCGACCATAAGAAACCTGTAAGGAAACTCACTCAGAGTATACTCAGTAATGTCAATGATAATGCTCTTTGCGCATGCTGTCGCATCGTTGGCAGAAGTTGGGGATCAAACTCCAAAATAATCCTGTGAATGTACACGGGAATAATACAGCCAATACTCACATTATATGGCAGCATAGTTCGGTGACAAGCCGCGAGCAAGGCAATTGTTACAAATAAGTTAATGACAAAAATACAAAGACTAGCATATTTAGGGACAACCAGCGCAATGAAAACAACACCTACAGCTAGACTGGAGACAATTCTCAATCTGACTCATCTATAGCTACACCATGAATCTCTGCTGAGTCCATGCTCACAGAGATAAAGCCGGCAATGAGAGGGCTGACGAACTGCCAATAAATGGGTCTGGAATGGACAATGATCGAGCACTTCAGTCGATCAAGCAGGGCTGACTTTATGCGACTAAAATTGCATTTTTCCCCTTTTTTTCTTTCTATCCCCAATGGGACCACTTTTCCAAAATTGTCCGTATTTGCCCCTTTTCTGTATTTTGAAAAAATACAGTGGCCGGCATAAGTATTTTGACAAAACTAAAGTTAATTCTGCTCATAATTTGAACTTGCTTCATGTAAATTTTGCCATCAATGGAAGGGTCATTTAAGTTCCGTTTGGACTTGGGCAAAATCCTCAACTTGTTGTTCCTTCCCGCGGGCGCCCGTCTGAAAATGGCTAACCAGCTTGTCTGGTTAGTGTCAGCCAAGGATTTATGCTTACGCTTTAATCGTATGTCGTGATCCATTAGTTGGGGTGGGAGAAAACCCTTAAATCGTACCTGATACCAGACGTGGAGTGAGCGCAAAGCAAACCGTGCTTCTGGTTGCAATCGGCCGGGGGTAAAACCGGCTATTAACGAGCTCCTTCAGACGCCCAGGCAAGGTCTGTCGTATCCCTGTTGCCTTACCCCGGTATATCGGCTCTGCCGGGATGGACCTTCTTTTCCGACCTACTCGTGGGAACAACATTAAAACTTTCAAACATGCAAAACACTAAAAACAAAAACGAAAACCAAACAAACCGACCTAAACTAACGAGACAAGACAACCCAACCCAACAAACCCAGGACAAACGCGACGACCAACACACAACCAGCGATTCGGACCTACTGACGACAACTCTCCCCATCTTCAAAAACCTCAATATTGGAGGTGCGGAGGAAGTATCCCAATCCTCATCCACACCTGCCAACATTGGATCTGAGACTGAGGACGAATTGCTGGGCGACACGGAATCTGAGGACAACACCCTGAAACCACGCGCCGTCTCTGAGGCGACAAGAAAGCGCAGTAACTACAGGGCCTCTAAACGATTCCTCAAAAAGATTTCTGAGAGAGACCCATCCTCTATCAACGATAGAGACAGGGCCTTGATCAGGAAACACAAGAGGGCGATAAAGAGCTACGAAAATCCGAGGGCTGATAAACCCAAAGAAGCTACAGCTCCTATAAAGCCAAAGAAAACCGCAGAGAAGGGGGTACAGGACAAATCCAAAGGTCACCCTAACAAGGCAACCAAGGAACAGTCCAAAACCTCGAAGAGAACACCAGAGGCAAAGAAGGTGCAGACTTCCAGCAGAGTCTCCACAGGCACAAAAGCCGGAACCTCGGGCACCTCATCCAAGAGGCAACGGTCAGAGGAGGAGATCAAAGAAAGTCGGCCAAAGAGAACAAAGGCCTCAACCAGCCTGGACAACACTCCGAGCGACCTCATTGCAGCAGTCATTGACGAGCAAGATCCCGATGGCAGGATCACGGCTGAGCGCTGGCTGCTTGCGGAAAAAGAAATCCTCAAGGCTATGATGGTCAATATCCAAAAGGGCGGACCGGAATACGCCTTTGATGGAGCCGGATGGCACAGAGGAGTCAAGGTAGTGGGATGCAGCGACAGGCAGACCCTTGAGTTTCTCTCCAAAACCATCGCCAGTTTTGGCGAACTGTGGGAGGGAGCCAAACTTAAGGTGTTACCAAAGTCTGCACTACCACTCAGACAGAAAGTGAAGCTGTGGATACCACCCCCCTTCGATAAAGAAGAGGACGAGAACATCGTGGTTCTCCTCGCAGGCCAAAACAAGAGCGTCGGTATAGGCGAATGGGTAAAGGTCTACTCCAGAAGAAGTGGTGACGGCAAGGAGCTCTGCTTTGCAATAAACCAGACCTCTGCAACGACCTTAAAGAAGACCCCAGACAGGAAGCTAAGGTTCGGACTGGGTGCCGTGAGGGCACGACTAGACGACGATGAAGAGCCAAAGGCCGAAAAAGCTGCTGGTGGTGCAAATTAATTTGCATCACTGTAAAGCAGCAACAGACGACCTACTGCTGTTCATGTCTGAGGTAAGTGTGGACGTGGCACTAATTCAGGAGCCTTGGATCTTCAAAAACAAAGTTCAAGGCCTGAATTCCGTTCACTACCATTTATTCCACACCAAAAAAGAAGGTAAAATTAGAAGCTGTATTCTAGTTAGAAAGACTATTGCTAATATATTTTTTCTACACAGGTTCAGCAATGGAGACACAGTGGCTGTAAAATTCGAGGCTCCAGGTAAGAACCTTATCCTCGCCTCAGTTTACATGCCACATGAAGAAGAAAACCCACCACCTGATACAGTCCGTGAACTAGTGGATTACGCTGACACACGGAACACATCAATAGTGCTGGGTTGCGATGCGAATGCCCATCACATGCTGTGGGGCTGTATGGACATAAATAAAAGGGGTGAGTCTTTGTTTGAATATATTATTTCTACAAATCTAATTTTGTGTAACAGGGGAAACCATCCCACTTTCCAAAATAGAAATAGGGAAGAAATTTTAGACATAACTCTTAAAAGCAATAACGAGCAGGTCAGGGTAGAAAACTGGAGAGTCTGTCCGGAGAACTCCTTCTCGGATCACAGTAGAATACTCTTTACAGTAAACCTACATCCCAAGACACAACGTATCTTTAGGAATCCTAGGAAAACGAATTGGGTAGACTATGCGAAAACGATTAGGGAGAAGATACAACATCCAAAGGATGAAAATCTCACTGACACTCACTCAATCGACAACGCAGTCCAATTAATCACAGAAAACATGCACAAAGCCTTTGTTAAACACTGTCCCAGCTCTCGCAATCGCAAACCCAAAAAGGCAACTTGGTGGACCAGCGAGCTCAAAAAGCGGCGAACTGCTGTGAGACAACTGTTTAACAAAGCAAGACAGAGTAGAGCAGAAGAAGACTGGACTACGTATAGATCCGAACTTAATCTGTATACTAGAGAAATTAGGAAAGCGAAATTTGAATCCTGGAACACGTTCTGCGAATCCATGGAGAGTACAAGTGAGGCTGCCAGACTACGTAAAGTATTATCCAAAGACCCCACGGTCCCAGGATATATTAAACGTGCTGATAACTCTTGGACAGAGACTAGTCAAGAAACACTACAACTCCTAATGGACACGCACTTTCCGGAGTCCAGTCAAATCACTAGGTATGAGAACAATCATACTCCTACTCCATCAGGTACTGAACCGGAAGTAGCCACGGAAAACATTATAACAGAGCACACAATCGCTTGGGCAGTCCACTCGTTCAACCCCTACAAATCAGCGGGACCAGACGACGTCATCCCAGCAATGATGCAACATGCTCTCAGTGTAATACTGCCATGGCTGAAAGTAATCTTCAAAAGCTGCATAAGGCTCTGCTACATACCGCAAAGCTGGAAAGAGGTAAAGGTGATATTTATTCCTAAAGCAGGAAAGCATATGCACTGCACCGCAAAAGATTTTAGGCCGATAAGCCTCTCCTCGTTTCTCTTAAAAACACTGGAGAGAATAATCGACTCATACATAAGGGATCTACTCAATGAACATAACCTATGTAGCACTCAACACGCCTACCTTAAAGGTAAGTCCGTGGAAACAGCTCTGCACGAAGTTGTGTCAATCATTGAAAAAGGCTTACACCATAAGGAATTCACTCTGGCAGCATTTTTGGACATTGAAGGAGCATTTAATAATGTTAAAACAGTGGCCATAAAAACAGCGCTCGAAGACCTGGGAGTGAAAAAAGAGATTACAAACTGGATTTACGAAATGCTTAACAGTAGAGTAATTAACTCAGAAATCGGTGAGAGCAACATAAGGAGAATAGTGACCAGAGGTACTCCACAAGGGGGCGTCATATCTCCTCTCCTGTGGCTCCTAGTGGTCAATAAGATCCTTACAGCTCTAAAGATAAAAGGGACAAAAATTGTAGCTTACGCGGACGACATTGTAATCCTAATAAGTGGAAGATACCTACCCACTATTAGCGAACTAATGGAATCGGCTCTAAAGGAATTATCCTCGTGGGCAGGACCAAACGGCCTCGGAGTAAATCCAAGCAAAACCGAAACTGTCCTTTTTACTAGGAGAAGGAAAATTGAGAAATTCGATCTGCCGAAGTTGAACGGTATTCGCCTGAAACTTTCCTCAGAAGCTAAGTATCTAGGCATCATCCTGGACTCTAAACTTACCTGGAAACGCAACACAGAAGAAAGAGCAAAGAAAGCACTATGTGCTTTCTACGCATGCAAGAAAACCTTTGGTAAACGCTGGGGTATGCGCCCTTATATAATCCATTGGATGTATACGGCAATTATAAGACCCATACTTACCTATGGGTCCATTGTATGGTGGAAGGCAATAGAAAAGGTAACCTATCTCAATAACCTATCCAAGGTACAGAGATTGGCATGCATCGGAATAACGGGAGCAATGAGATCAACACCTCAAGCCGGGCTGGAGATGATTCTAAATCTTCCACCCCTAAATGAATACATTTGCAGCATGGCAGCCAAGGGAGCCCTCCGCCTAAAGGAGGCAAAAACCTGGAAGCACAGCTCCTATGGACACGCCTCCATAATTCAAAAATACCTGAGTACCGATCTGGCTAGAACAACGGACTACATGATTCCGTACCAGAGCTTCAACAAAAACTACTCTACCTACATACCCCAAAGACAGGATTGGATTACTAACACGCACGCAAGCGTACAAGAAATACAAATCTACACTGACGGGTCAAAAATGGAAGTAGGCACAGGAGCCGGAGTTTTCTGCGAATCCTTATGTATAAATGATTCGTATAAACTCCCAGATGAATGCAGCGTCTTCCAAGCTGAAATCGTCGCCATCGACAGGGCAGCAAGTACCATATCTACAAAGAATCTCGACCCTTCCAAGATTACAATCTTCGTAGACAGTCAGGCGGCCATTAAAGCACTAGACAGCGCAACTATTAAAGCAAAGACAGTCAGGGACTGTCAAAAAGCCCTAAACAAAATAGGCGAGAAACACAAAGTCACTCTCTGCTGGGTTCCCGGACATAGTGACATTGATGGAAATGAAAAAGCAGACGAGCTAGCAAGAACTGGGTCGGAGCTTGATGCTGTCAATATCATTGCATCAATAGACATCCCAATTAGCGTAGCAAAAAGAAATATCGACCAAAAATCAAGGGAAAAAATTAACACCACCTGGTCTAACAGACACGACTGTGTTATATCCCGTAGCCTTTGGCCAAAAATTGATGAAAAAAGAACACGATGTATTCTGAGAATGAATAAACGAGATATTCGAATCTTAACGGGTGTACTGACAGGCCATTGCACCATTGGTACCATGGCCACAAGACTGGGAATTAACGCACCAGACTACTGCAGGAGCTGTCAAGACGTAGAAGAAACGGAGACCATCAAACACCTGCTCTGCGAATGCCCAAACCTCCAAACTAGTCGACTCCGATATCTGGGAGACAGACTTTTCGGAGACCTAGAGGACATAGTGCAGGTACCATTGACGGACACAATCAGGTTTGTTAAAAGTACGGGATGGTTTACTTAGTAGACCATCACCGAAAAGGAACAACTCCAAGAAACCAGGTAAAGTGTTTATGCATGTTTTTTGTGTTGTCCAATAAAATGTAAATTTTAACCACGACCAAAAACTAAGGGATCACAATGGACCAAAAGGCCCCCGTGGTAGCACAGCACATAAAGCTGTGCACTTCCCTCTAACCTAACCTAACCTAAGTTCCGTTTGAATGATACAAAACTTTCCTTAACTTTAATATACCTACTTTACGAAACTAGTTCACAAATAATTGGGAACTGAATGCATCCTTTTTCTATCAGCTATTGTCCTATTGTCATAAGTTTAGCCATATAGCCATAACTTCCCTGTTCAAGGCACAATAAGATAGAACGAGAGGAGAATATGCGTAAGCCATTTTAACTTTAGTGAATTTAACTAGTTTTGCGTTTTTTTTTGTGTGCCATTTGTGGGCAGATTAGTATTGCCCCTTTTTGTATTCTAATCCCCTTTTTTTTGCGACTTTTTCAAAATCTTCGAAGTCAGCCCTGCGATCAAGCCTCTACGTTGTAATCTTGGGGAACGATTGAAAGAGTGGAGAACAAAATTCGTATGAAAACCAATAACAGGTGGAAAGAACGACCTGTGAAATATCACGGAAGCTTTGGATAAAATATAACAGAAGGCGGACCATAAAACTTCTACAGTTTGACAGATCATCGCTGTCTTAGCTGGTAGGGGCTCAAAGGACTCATAAGAAACCGCGCAATGAAACTAAATCTCAAAGATGTCGACATAATATGTAGTGGCCGCGGAGAGAAAGAGGTCCATTGGACTATCCGAATAGACCATTTACGGCGTAGCCGCGGTCAATATTTGAATGAAATTATCTTTAAAAAGTAAATGTCAGACATAGTTCTTTCAGTTCATAATAAAGATTCCACCATGTGAGTTAGTACGTATACACAACACATGTGTCTAATATGTATTAGTTTTTAATGGAAGATACCAGAATTATTTAACTGATATAGTCCATTTTCAATACCAACTTGACGATGGTAAAAAAAAGTCTTCTCACTAAATTTCATTCGCCTAGGTCAATTCTTTTGGACGCTATCGTGTTTTCAACAGACAGACAGACGAACACACGAACAGACGGACAGCCGGACATGGCTAAATCGTTTCAGAATTTGATTTTGATTCAGAATATGGCGTTACAAATGTAATGACAAAGTGAATACATATACCTTCATTTTGAGCGTATAAAAATGTGCATGGACGAAATTGCTTGACCGAATTTTTGATCACTCTATCATCGGAATGTAATTTGCAATTTAAACCTCGAGACCAAAATTGCTCGCTACTTGTCATTATTAAAGGTGCTAGTACACGGCATGTAGCAAGCCACATACGTATGTAGCTCTGACGTCAACAGAGAGTGCACAAAGATAGCTTGTACACGGCATGAAGCCATTGGGACCATATGCTGACGTAAAAATGACGTCAGTGCTACATGCGTATATGGCTTGCTACGTACTAGCACCTTAAGAGCAATTCAAAATCTACATTGTATAGTTTAGGTGGATATCTACTATTCGATCAATAAGTCTGTTGTGGTTATCACAATCGTCCTATCCAAAATTGGTATAATGGAATGTCACACCTAAATACCATATCAGTAAAATGTGGAAATGTCTCAGGAATTCAAAATGATTTCAAGGGTACCGCACATAACCGACTCTGCTTGTGGCATCACAATGGACCTAATTTGGTGTAAGTGAATTATTTCGAATATAACCTAACAAGACTATAGTCTACATACCTACTCAAACATTTCAAGGAAATCTTTAAAACGCATACAAACAAATTTATCCCCTTAATACATATTAAAATGCATAACTGCGAAATAAAAATATACCCATTCGCATAAAGGAGACTAATACCTACCTCTCAACATCCCTACATATTAAATTTACACCACTCCATAAAATATATGGGTAATCTTTTAAAGTTCCTCTTCTCAATGCAGGTGTGGCAGTGTTAACTCCTGCAAATATGCAGCATTCCAAAGTGACCCAATTGCCATTGCCTTTAAATGGTATACCTAAAGCTTCCCACTTTAAGGCATTTCGAAGTACAACATTCCCATAATCGCACAGCCCCACTTTAGTCTCGTTATGCCCCATATACATCGGTGTAAAATCGACCACAATAAGGCAACCAAATTCACACAAACAACATCAAATCGTGTCATAAATTCTCATCCTTGTACTCGATTTTACATAAATAACACATAAAATACTCTCCATTTGTCCTGGAAAGTATACGTATACAGAACTTTATATATGACCGTCCATACCATAACTATAATCAGTGGGTAGTGTTGTTAGGGAACAACTAGGGAATCACTAGGGTGGTATCCTTCTGCATACCAGAGCCAAGATCATTATAAAACACAAAACAAAACCAAGAGTGTTTGTGGAACGAACAGGGGAGTAGGACATAAATATCTTACGACTATCGTCTCCCACACATAATGTCCGTGTATTATGAGACTGGCTTAGAAGGACGGCTGCAAGTGAATGGCAACCACCCACTACTCAGACCCTGTACCTACTACAATCGGCGGGAAAAAAAAATTTCCCAGAAAAGAAGAGGGATATAATCGCCAAAAAAATTATGCGAATTGTGTTCTACTACGAGTAGTATAATAGTATTTGTGTGGAGGGTGGTTTCTTTCTTTTCATCGGAGTTTTTTTTTTTTTTTTGCATAATTATTACACATACTCTAAGCTAAGGAGTAATCCCATATTCTAGTGACAACGAAACCTCATTTAAGGATTCGTTACACAAAACGAATACAGCGAAACAAAGGACAATATACAAACGAGAAGTGAATGCGACCGAAGAAATAAGAAACCAACAAAAGAAAAGTAAAAATATCCTGAGAAAATATACCGAAAGCAAATGAGGTTACAATTATCCTTACGTTTTGTTATGCGGACTATAATACGCCTTAATTTTATGCTTTAATCGCTTGAGCTCTCTAGACCGGTGAGGAGGAGGCAAATGTGGTGGCTTGAGGCAAATGTGGTGGCTTCAATTGGATTTTAAATTCAACGCCGCCACCGCCGCTGCCGCCAGAGAGAAGCAATTGAAAAGACATAAACAGTTGTGGGATTGAGGCATTATGTTGGTTTAATTTTATTTTCTCTCCCAACTTAAGTTGTTTTCGCAGAAAAACGGGCTAAAGCGAGTGGGGATTTTTTTTTACAATATAATTATTTTGTCGCGGTTGGCATTCTGATTGAAATGCAATCGCTGAACCATGGCCGTTACCATGCTTAGGTTACGGCTTGGATTTACAGAGGAAAAAAGGACGATGTCTATTCTTTTTATTCAAATTAAATTTGCATTACCTGAGGGTTAGAATTAGAATGAGTGGCGGGATGAAGGCCAACCCGAAGCGGATGTTTGTATATTAAGCTGAAGCGTTGTTCTTATTACATTAATTCAAGGAGGTGGTTGGTCTTTAGCACTGGTATATAAGTCGTGAATTTTGATTTAGGTTTTTAAACCATACCAGTTGCGGTTTGCAGTATTTAGCTGAAGGGTGAGGACTTTAAAGAACTTGCAGAAAGCCCTTAACGGGAGCTTAACGAGTCCAGACGACAGTCAAATCGAAATTCTTCTGATGAATTGCCCATAAAATTAGTACCTACTAATACATGTGATTTATATCACGAATGCAATCGACTCATGTATCCACTTTCACTTCCACTTCCACTGAGAAAAGGAGATACTGTGTTTCCCAGTTGATGACAAGTTCCGATGAGGAAACAAAATCCGATCTCGTGTATGAAGATAGGCAGCTGCCATTTGGCTGTAAGCTTGAAACTTACACTTGACACTTACAAAAAGTGAAGTAAACGTAGGTACTCACCATTTTACTCTTGTCGGATAGTACACAATGTGGGAAATGAGTAACAAAATGAGCAATCCATATAAGTGGTAATGGCATTTCCTAAAATCAGTTCGCAAACTTTTTGAAGGCCGCAGGTACCTACACATACTCTGTCCTACTAACATTAAGATAGAAAAGAGTCATGGTTATAATTGAAAACGAAGGACTAGCTGATAGGTAATTCTACTGCACTAACATTTGTATAAGTTATCTCTGCAAATATTTCTAAAGAATAAAATGTAAAAATGCTAGATTACCCTGATCGGATTATGTTATTGAACAGATGGAAAGTCTAACATCTGGTTAGGCTAGACATCAGAAGAACCTTCATATCTTCAAGTTTTGATTGAAGGAATGTGTGCCAAATAAATGGAAGCTCCAGTATCTGTATTGTTTGTCCGGTTAACAAGAAAGTATATACCTATCTTAAACCGCGCTAACTATAAAGGAACCAGTCTCCTTAACATCGCATACAAGGCTGCTTGCACTATAAAAGCCTCAAATCGTTTATCAACTTATTGATTGGCCACTACCATTACGGTTTTAGGACCGGTAAGTCTAAAACCGAGTAAAAATAATCACACTATGGCAGATATTGGAGAAAATATGTACTCATCATCGTTTTATTGAATATAAGGACGCATATGACAATAAAACGGGTCATATGTAGAGTCATATTGACATATTTGGTAAAACAAAGTCAGCTGTCGCTGGTACGTTTGGCACTGGGAAGCGACTAAAAGGGATCGGCTAACGACGGCAAAACATAGGAGCTATACTCAATTTCGATAAATCGGACAGAATGTCGCATTCGATAGCTATAAACTTGAGGCATTTAGGCTCTTAAGTTGCTTTATCGATGCTAAACGAGGAATCCTTTTAAAAATCTACCAAAGAATAGACATTTTAACAACCCGGCTGTTTCAGTACCACATTAATCTTACTAACTAAAATTACTTACTACCCTTTTTTGTTTCGAATTAGAATTTTAGGAACTTTAATACGGTACTAATCTACCTCAAATCCTTTTAAATGGGGTTTTTATGTAGATACATGTAAAGCGGGTGTCCCATAATTCACGCAAAATGTAATTTTAATAGAAAATAAAGATAGCTTAAATTAGATATTGATTAGATATTGACTCTATGAGTATACAGATTAAGTATGGTTATGTATTGAATAGCACATCGGATAAATGGCCGCCACGGTTTTGCTGGCAAGTACGTAGCTACTCTTTTATTGAAATTTTCTATGACCATTTCGCATAAATGTGGCTGAATTTCATTAA
This sequence comes from Cheilosia scutellata, assembly GCA_955612985.1. Taxonomy (NCBI): domain Eukaryota; kingdom Metazoa; phylum Arthropoda; class Insecta; order Diptera; family Syrphidae; genus Cheilosia; species Cheilosia scutellata. The sequence goes on from OY015311.1 coordinate 88,698,808, forward strand.
TACATCTCTCAATTTCCTCTTTCAAGGGGTTGGTGGTCCTAGGCTTGTTTGCATAGGTCTTTGACTTCAAAAAACCGCAAAGAAAAAAGTCCTATGGCGTTAAATCTGGATGGCCAATTCTGATCTCAAAAACGGTCGATTACACGATTAGGAAATGACTCATACAGTAATTGATTTGTTTCTTTGTATGTATGGCATGTGGCACCGTCTTGTTGAAACCACATGTTGGTCACATCCATATCTTATAATTTAGGCACTAAAAACTGGGTTATCATGTCACGACAACAACACACCGCATTTTCCAAGAACAATGGTTCGATAATACCTCCAGCCCAAAATCCCCACCAAACAGTCACGCGTTGTGGATGCATTTGTTTCTCAACAATTACTCGTGGGTTTTCTGAATCCACTTGTTGTTGTTCCAAAATCCATTCAACGAACTCTTTTCGCGCTGTATGGTCAGTAGTCTTCAGTTCTTGAGTCAATTGAACTTTGTAAGCATGAAGTTTCAAGTTTTTCGTGAGAATTCGCAGTAGAGAGCTTCTCGAAATATCCAATTCTTGACTACTGTGCCGAATTGATGTTCCTGAACTATCAGCAATACTCTCGCGAACTGCTTCGATGTTTTCTGTTGAACGACTTGTGACAGAACAGGAACACCCATCAGAGTGTTTAAGATCACTAATTGATCCAGTTTCCCGTAATTTTTCAATTATTCTCTTCACAGTTGATGGTTTTAAATCACTATGAACCGTAAGCTGTAACATTGATATCTTTTTTTCCGTTGGCATCACTGTAGGAACTATTAAATGGCGCAAAATTCATATTTGGGGTGAATTTATGGGACACCCTTTACATGTCCTAAGCAAATTCCATATCCAACGGTTAGTGGTTGATAAGTACAAGCTAAAGAGCGTAGCGCTATCTAGAGAATATTCGCAATCCATCCATCCTCAGAACCATTAACTCAACATCTAACAAGAACATCACCAGAGAGAGCAATGCCACCTATCAGGCAATATAATACTAGCTATGACGTCACTGCGCCTTGCACCTGGTCAGGAACTCGCCAATCCTTACTACTAACTTGTACTATTTCTTTATTTTTATTTGTACTAAATGTTTACTTAATTATTTAATTTTATTGTTTAATTCTTGTGTTACGTTTTCATAAATAAAAAAAAAATTATATGCATTTTGAATCGAATTCAACTTTGAAACTATGTACCTCGATTTAGTGAAAAGGCCTGATTTTTAATAGTTCACTATTTCGAGCGTCTACTGCATTTCGTTTCTTATTTTTAGAAAAATAGAGAAAAAAATGTGTGAGAAAATAGGTGGCATTTGTGAATTAGAAAAAATGTGCGGTACAAAACAAGGAATGTTCAAATTGTATTCCCACAAACGAATGCAAACAAGCAAAGCAAAGAAAATCATAAAGAGTTCCTGAAATCTGGAATAAAAAAATATCCAAAAGCATTCAAATAGAAACAAAAAACAGAATCATAGAACTAAACACAAAACACAGAGGAAAACAAAATCAAAGTAACAACCTTTCACAGTTCAGTGAAGACGCCGCTGACTAAATGCGCGACAAAAGTGAAAAATGTTTGCAAAAAGTAACAAACACACACACTTATAAAGAAAATCAAAAGAAAGAAATTAAAGGATTAAGAAAAAGTATGCGCATAGGATGGCAAATAAAACACTGTGTAGTTGGAAAACAAAGGCAAAATCCTTTCAAGCAAACACACAAAACACATACAGAAAGTGAGAAACAAACAACAAAATAGAATTCATTCCGTGCTGGTAAAGTTATGTAGTGGAAAATCCATTTACCGTCTCTCCGAAACAACCCGCCACCGCTGCCGAAGGAACTCCTACAGGATGCAACCCATTGCTGATGCCGACTAGTGGTGGCGCTATACTCGTACATATTACTCCTGAGGATGGTGGTTGCTGTTGTTGTTGCTGCTGATGCATAGCCGCAACTCCTCCACCAATACTAGTCAGGCAGAGCATACTGCCACCGCTGACTGGAGATTGCATGCCACTGCCGCCGCCTCCACCTCCGATGTGGACTCCACCACTGCCAGCAGGACTACTGGTAGTTGCTGTAAGGACTTTTCCGGGATTCATCCCATTTTTATGAGTAGCGAATATCGGTCCCGGCGTTGAGAATGTAGCCAATTGCGACGGATGTGACATTGTTACTCCAGTGATTGTGTTCGTCCCGAACATTGGACTAGTCGAGTACATTGGATGGTGCGCCAGGTCAATCTGGTGACGGTGGACGGTTTTTTTAGATTTTAGGTCAAAATAAAGGTCGAGTCGTACAAACACGTTCACATTCGTTAGAGTATATGGATTCAATTTGAAGATTAGTAGGCCAACCGGATGATCCAATTTTGAGATTCAATGAGAATGGGATGATATTCCAAAATGGTGATTGAGAAATGCATACGAAGATAGGTACAGCAATCCGCCCAAAGGCGTTTGAAAAAAGAGAAAAGAAGAGTAAATTATTGTTAAGTTAATTGAAAATAAAAAGGAACAAGCAATTTTCTATATTTTCTGGACAACGCCTTTATATGCAGCACTCGTACAATGTACTTAATCTGTCTGAGCTTTGTGGCGAGTCAATGTATATAGTAAACCAACCAAGTAAAACCAAGCTTAAAAAAATTCCAGAAAATCGCAAGATAAGGAAACTGAAAAGAGATGTGACACTTTGATTTATCTAATTAATTTGCTGACCACAGATTGTGGTCAAGTTGGTAAGTTCCTTTGCATTGGTGTGTGATTGTGTTGTGTGTTGGGGTCTTTAATTTATTATCTTATTAAAGAGTCTTGGCCGAAAAATGTCCTAATATTGTCAGGGAATGATCTGGAAAATTATCTTGACGTGGGTTACTTCTACACAGTTTTAATTTTGTTCTACACCCAAAAAAGGTTTGGCTATAAAATCCGGAAGCAAACTAATTCCTATTATCGATTACAAGAAGTAACTGAGAATCAGTACACATTTTTTATGTGTACTATTTCCACTGTTATTTGGCATTATTTGAACGGAGGATAGGAAAGGGGATGCGGTTCTTGATAATTTTCTTTCGAAAATTATGGTAAACGAAAACAAAAGTGGAAGCCTCTATAAATTGTGCCAAATAGACTAGTCGTATTGTATAAATTCCTGAAACAATATGTTAACCAATTGATTGGCCTCCACCAGTATGGTTTTAAGGCCGGTAAGTCCAAGAATTATGGTAGGGAGCATTATCACCCAAGTATTGGTGAAAAAAAAAACATGCCCGATAACTGGTCTATCAGCTTCATATGCCCTATCTACGAAAAAGGTGATCCATGCAAGTCGCATATAAGTTCCTATCCAACTTACTACATGAATTGGTTAAACCGTTCTTTAACAAACTAATCGGTACGTACTAGTCCGGCTTCAGGCCCGGCAGATCGACTATAGACCAAATTTGCACACTGAGGCAAATCCTGGAAAAGACCAACGAATTTCAAGTCGAAACTCATGTATCCAGGCTTCAAAGTTCATAGACGCGTATGATAGTATATACGTCGTCAGGAGCCTTATATGAAGATGGCGGAATTCGGAGTCCCTGCAAAACTGATTCAGCTTTGTCGCGTGAGGCTGGAAAACACGAACTGCAATGTGCATTTGGCAGTATCTTTTTGAAACTGTTTCAATAATCCACCGGATTACGACAAGGAGCCGCGCTATCATGGGACGTCTTCAGTCTCTAACTGGAGGAGATAGTGGGCAGGGCAGGTGTCAACACGGAAGGCACTATCTTCTACAGGTCCGCGGTTCAGCTGCTGGAGTATGCGGATGATACTGACATCATCGGTCGTTCCCAGCATGCCGTGATAGAAACTTTCACGGCGATTGAAGAACAGGCGAAATTCGTTTGTAAATGAAGACAAGACTAAGTACATGCTATGGCTATCAACTAACAAATAAGCAAAAGGCCACCGCCTATTACAAAACGTCACTATTGGTAGCAACAATTTCGAGGTAGTTAAGGAGTTCACCGACCTCGGAGTAAACATGAACTCGACGAATGCACCCTATAGCGGAGATCCGGTGAAGAATTACCCTAGGAAACTGTTGCTACTTCGGTTTGCCAAAACAATTGGGTTCACAACTCTTAACTCGAAGGACGAAATGTATACTCTACAAAATCTTTATCCTGCCAGTTCTGATTTATGGCTTCGAGTGCTGGATGATAATCAAGAAGGGAGAGCTGATACTGAGCTCCTTCGAAAGAAAAATACGTTGGCGGATTTTTGTTCCTGTGTGCTAGGAGGGCGAATGGAGGAGAAAATACAACCGCGAACTGTATGAGCAGTACCAATATGTGGATGTAGTCCAAAAACCCACAAAACGTCGACTTTATTGGCTCGGCCACATCGAGCGAATGGACAATAATGCTCCATCTAAGAGGATCTTCGACAAGGAGGACCGAACCTCTATTTTAAAGACCAAGTCATCGCGGATGCCAGAGCGTTTGGTCTGAACAACTGAAAGCAGAGTGCCCGGGAACGCAGAGGATGAAAGTCTGTAGTATCTCAGGCAGGGACCCTTCACGGGTCGGGAGCTCGTAAGTAGTAGACGAGAGAAGTGAGATCGAGACTTTCCAAAACAGGTTTAAGACTATGTTCTGTTTCATCTATCAACTTGGAATGTCGGCGACACTATGCTTACCGCACTTAGTGCTTGAGATCTGTGCGCAGTGTTATGCGGACGATTTAGCCGTGATTTCTGTTGTGTCATGCCGACCTTTTGTGCAAAAGTCCAGACGGGCTTGGTCCATGAATGGTTCATTAGGAATGCGCCTTCGGTTGCATTAGGAATTCGCTCAAGTTCGAAGTCGTCCTAACATTCAATACGTCGGGTTAAACATCTCGGTAATATCGAGTCAAAAGCATACCTTAGCAAAACATGCGGCTTATCTATACATATACAGCTATGTTCCAGAAATCGAGTGAAAACGAAATTGCAAATTGAGTGAATTCGTTTTCAGTGTTCTGCATTTCGAGTGATTCGGAAACTGCGAAATTTTTTCGAAATCACAATTTTACTTTGTCTCAATTCCGAAAATTTTGAAATCAATATCGTATACAGTGAAATGTAGAACACAATAATTCATTTCCGATTTCATTTCGAGTGAAAGTGAAATGTGGAACTTAGCAGATAATAAAACTGTAGGACTTTTCTTTGTCAGCTAAAAACTCGAAAACTAATGGACAGATTTCGATGAAACTTTTTTTTAAATGTTCCTTAAGACTGTAAAACTGCTATAGGCTATGTCGTTTATAGCCACGTCCTTAGGAACAGTTTTTAGCCAAAATGTATTTTCTGAAGTGAAAATATATACATACACGTATACCTTGCTACAAATGGATGCTTATTGCTTATACTTTTGCGATCGTCAAACAAAAACCAGTAAGACAATTATCTTCGACTATGCCGACGCTCAAATACCCGGTACTATATTAGGCGTATTTTTTTGGGAAGTGAGTATAACAAAACCAAAAGTGAGTATACCAGTTTTGCATGTAAAACCAAAAGTGAGTATAACAAAACCAAAAGTGAGTATACCAGTTTTGCATGTAAAAGTAAAAGTGAGCTAGCTATAGATTCCCAAAAAAATACGCCTATTATTGTAAAATAAAAAAAATATTTTAGTATTAAAAAATTATATATTTGTATGGGAGGTATGGGTACTTTTTATTCGACCAAGCTCATTTTTTGTCAAACATTTTTAAATATTATTAAAACAATATGTGCAAAATTTAAACTTGCTATCTTTACTGTAGCTATTTAAATTTAATTTTTAACATAAAAAGCTATATAAATCTGATATTTTTGTATGGGAGGTAGTAGTAGTTTTCATCCGATCTTGCTCATCTTCGAACTTAGCCTCAGTTTGGTGGATAAAAGCTTACATACCAAATTTCAAGTCGATACCTCTTAAATTACGGCCGTAATCGTGCGGACAGACAGACGGACAGACAGACGGACAGACAGACGGACATCGCTAGATCGACTAAGAAAGTGATGCTGATCAATAATATATATAGTTTGTCATACCTACAACGCCTCCTTATGGGCGTTACAAATGGAATGACAAAGTGAATATACCCTCACCACAGTGTGGTACCGGGTATAACAATACGTATGCTACACATTCGAAAAGGGTTGATTTGTTTTCGCAGTGAGTGCTATGGTCAGTTGTATAATGTACTTATGTAGGTATATGTATATTATGTCCGATGCATGCAGGATGGGGATGGGGTGCGTCGTGCGTGCTGCAGTATGGCATGGGGTATATTAATAATCTTCATAAGAGAAGAGATGTGTAATACAAAACAGGTTTCATTTCAGAATTCCATTCGATAAGTGGTATGGTAACAGTGTAGAGTTGGGGTAGGTTAGGTAGTTGTTTGGATTCCATTGGAAGAGGGAAACAAAGGAAAGGAAAGGAAATGCAATATACATATAAACAAGTGGCAAGATCATGGAGAGGGAGGGCGATGCAGAGGGTGCACATTATACATCACACATTACATCCATTATCGATATAGCCACGCAACGCAGTAAGAATTTCATTCTGATATAACGTAACAGGGTAGGGTTGGGGTAGTTCTTTTGATTCCATGGCAAGAGGGAAACAAAGGAAAGGAAAGGAAATGCAGTATTATAAACAAGTAGAGCAAGATCATGGAGAGGGAGGGCGATGCAGAGGGTGCATATTATCGCATATCGCCACGCAAAGCAGTAGGAATTTCATTCTGATATGACGTATGTATTTTTTGAAGCGAAAATATATACATACATACCTACCTACAATATTATACCTTGAAAGAACCTACGAAAGAACATTATTACATATCTAAGACCAAAGCAATACAATTCCTGTGCACGGGCAAAGCTGGGCGGGTACAGCTAGTTACTAAAATAAGTAATTTAGATCTACGCACACTGCACAGCCTCCGAATGGTTGGTGGTATTGCGACGCACGTAAATGTGTTGTTGCACATTTCATATCATAGCTATACTCCTAGCACGCGAGCTTTAGTGAACCTTCTTTCACTTAATTTAATTTATCATGTTCTACACACGCTTAAGGCTATACCTTTGAATAAAGAAGAGGTTGCTTTTGACATTACACGCCTCGGAGTTTAAACAACGTCCCTTAAAGATATCCTACGATCTCAGTCTCGTGAATGTGACTAATGACGCGAGGGCACTAACATTTTAATTATGAAGCAACAATTCATTCGACTTTTCTTGCATTTATAACTGGCTTTGGGTAATAGAAAAGTCTGTAGTTGCAGACTCGAAATTTATTCCCTTAACAACTTTGAAACTGGTGCAAGACCTTAAGAACTCCCTAATTAAGTAGCAAGATTAAATGTTTTGAAATGGTCTATGAAATCCTTGTCAATCTAGAACCCAGGGGAACGAATTCGCCGATGAGGTGTTTGGAAGCCCCAAATCTACGTTGGGCTTACCAACATCTACGGGTACGAGTTCCATTAGCCTGTGCGCTCATGGTAAACACAACTGTTAATATAAGAAATCTGCAACTTTCCCTCTGTCCAATTTACTCTCGCAAAACATTAAGACGCGATTGGCTTAAGTGAATCTTGAACCAACAGATACTGCATAGAAATGGATGATTCAGCGGAACATGTCCCCGTGGAGTCCTGCCATCTGTCATTCCAGATGGCTGATCTTTGGTTCCCTTGTAGAAAATGCTGACAGCAAGGCTGGACATCACTGAAGTCCATTTCAGTTTTTTTTTGCGGAAAGAAACTAGAATAAAAGTGGTGCCATTCTGGTAACATAATTCACCAGTAGTTACTTCAGCTTGGGTATAGCTATCCTCACCTCATTTTGGTCAGGTGGACGGAAGTCTTGGCTTTCATCGCCCAGGTTGAATGGTTCATTCTGCCTGACAGCGGAATTTGTGTCGTCTGCGCCGTATGTGCTTGAGTTGGGGTTCCTCTGTCATTGTTATATTAAAAATTGAGAAATGTTTACCGAAAACAACTCACATTTGGAACGAACTTTTAAATTGATTCTTCGGCTTTAGGTATTAAATAAAATTGTTCTAATGGTGCTAATACACGGTATGTAGCACGCCACATATGTATGTGGCTCTGACGTCAACAGAGAGTGCACAAAGAGAGCTTGTACACGGCACGTACCCATTGGGACCATTCGCTGACGTCAAAATTACGTCAGAGCCACATATATATGTGGCGTGCTACATACCGTGTAGTAGTCCCTTAAGAATTAAAATCGATAAGAAGAGGCAAATAGTATTTCCTCGTACATACTCTGCTGGTTGCATGGAAAACAATATTCTCCTTCTTAAGTTCATCGTTCGAAATATATTACTGGACAAAATAAGACGAATGCAAGCAAAAAGTGAAAAATTTTTATTTCTGTCAGATTTAAGAACATTTAAATAACAGAAACTTGACAAAGCCTCATTAAAAAAAAAAATTATATAAGTCAAAATTTGCCACTTTTTACATGCGTTTATCTTATTTTGTAAAGCTATTTAATTATATTAAAAAATACCATTCCATAGAACACGGAAGCAATTTGGTTAATGAATGGATGGGTACGAGTTTAAGGTAGGTACCTGGAATTTCAAAACGATTTTTGCTTATTTATACGTAACCTATTCAATCAGCATTTTGTTCTGAAATTCTCCATCATAATATCGAAAATTCAGAGAAAATCTTGTTAAAATGCCGAAGCACTTATGAACTCAGTTATTCTGTGGGAATTTTGTTGTTAATATTTTCGAATGCTACCCCCACACAATGCTCTTTCGAAATATGGGAAAAACAATATTCATTTACAATGATTGGGCACGATAACATTTTTCGCAACAAGAATTCTGACCGTGCAAATGCCTACTCCAATAAAAGCGACGATATGGTATGATTTTATACAGCATTGCTTCGAGAATGTTTTGATTTCATTCTGAGACCGACATAGCTATCACTATAACAATAAATCGAGGGAAACATCTCCCCAAAGGAGACACTATTAATAAATTAAATAACACCGCCATTAAAGCTCGGACAATGACATAGAACAATGTCAGGGCAATCGGCCAAGTGCACTATTACGACAGGGCCAGGATAGTACGAGTACATATTTTATTGAACAGAATAATTATTCAAAAATTGAGAGCCATAAAAAAAGGCAGGCGTCCGAACAAAAATCGCCAACAAAATGAAAGCTTCAACAAGGGATGCCGGAGCCGGACGCATGACTCTCATACAGCAGTAATGCCAGTGCGATGGTAGGTACCTACATATTTCAGAGCACAACACAAAGTGTGTGTAGTAAAACGCATTCGAGTAGAGCTGCATAGTTATATTATTGTGCTTTCCGCACTACAAACATATGAGTGCCCTCAATGGCAGACAGCAATTCAACAAGGATAGCAACGAATTGAGCAAACATAGAGAGGCAGGCCAAGAAGATAGGAATAATATTATTGTACACACTGGTCACTCGCCACTTCTTAGTTCCATTTTCATTCTTTGTCTGTCGTTATGCCATCGCACGGTTTGTCCTCTTTACACTTGTGTGTTCCAGTTTTTTTCATTTTGTTTATTTCTTTTTAATTCACATAAATTGCTGCTTCTTTCCTAGCTAACAGGACACACTAGGCATGTTCATGTCCACATTTTGAAAACTGTCTAAAGAAAAATTACTAGGCGGGTTGTGGGTCCATGTCTACATGTTAGTATTTGTGTTGTGTGTTATGGTTTTTTTCTCGCCTTGGCTGCGGCAAAAATCTCACATAAATAACAGCCCCCTCTACTCGTATCGGCCTTAACATTCGGAACATTGTGGATCGGACAAATTTATTACCTGAGAATAAATATTCGGCTCTGCCCGTTTTATATCAGATTGTCTTGGTCGGCCTAGAGTTGCACTGCAATAAGGTATCCTTTGGCCTCCGGTAGCAGCAAGTTCTGCATATGTTAAATCAGTCTTGAGTTGTGATAATGTCCAGCGTAGTTGAATTGGATTTGTATAAACGGTTGGATAAACATGAAAATAGAAGAGAAATACATTTTGGTGTTATAGGATTTAAATATATCTGAAACAATATTTAGCATAGGTAGGAAATGTTTTGTGCATTTAGTTTGGCAGTCTAGGCAATGTCTTAATAATTAAAAAAAAAAAGTGATACTCCATGTGCCATGTACTTCTTACCATAGTCTTGTATATAATAAGAAGCAAAGATCTTCAGGTCTCTATTTGACTGTAGTCTTATTAAAAATATCATTTTACATAATGCCTAGGACGATCTTCGGAAGTAGGATGACCAAATTTTATTGAAAGTCCACTAAACTTCAGTTACCTGAAATAGTTACTGGAGTGTTCAATGAAATGCCAATTGGTCATAAATAGAACTTAATGAAAAGAAAAATTCGTATATCCATTCCTGTTTTTTGTACTGCAACTATGGAGACTAAAAGGGATAAAGGGATGGAGACTAAAAGGGATAAAGGATTGTACAACCCAGAGCAAACGTGCGAATGTCCTGCTACTCGCAAGAGTAAGAAAATAAGGTGAAGCGGGCTGTTAGAATCAGACAAAGTCGTATACGGAGTTGGAGTTTTGACAATTTTTTGGACAGAGACCTTGGTTTAATCTTGACTATCCTGCAACCTAAATTAAAATTACACGCGAGTGTTAAGAATGGAAAAGAAATATGGCGTCCAAGGTAATCTTTGGATATTAACTGATACTATGTAGTTTCTTAACCACTTCTACACAGACTGACATCATTTACGTTACAAGGGATGTTATAAATTTGGTCCTGGTATTGACGCCAGTAACATGGTATAGTACATTGTAACCATCGGAAGTTCTCCGCATATAAGAAGTCATTGCCATTGCATCAGGAGATGGTCTGGTAACCTTTATTTCAAAAGATTGTTTTCGGTTAACAAAAATCCGTGCAAATTGACATAATCTATCCATGTAATTGAAGATTCAACTATACGAATTGATTGAATTAAATCCGAATTTCAGTGTGCCTACATCCATGTGAGTTGATTTTCACCATATAGCCTTAAGAACCTCCTCCTTCTTCCTTTTTGTTTTGCGAGGTTATATGGTTAGGACTATTATAGAGATCATAACCGGTCTGTCTGTGTGGTTCGCCGATTTGAGGTCAGAAAATATCTGCAGGCCTTCCAGTTTCGGATCACTTCGTCACTGAGGCCAATCAAATGCTGCTGTTTTTGCATTTCTGTGATCCGGATGTTTTTTGGCCTACCTCTCTTCCGCGCTTGTATAGGAACGTTGATTGACATTGTCATTTTTACAGGGTTCCTATGGGATACCTTTTTTGAAAATGATTATACAAACTGAGCCGATGGTATCTACTCCAATTTTTTCGAGATGGTTTCTTTGACGTTAAGGCTTCCTCAGATCTTCGAACTTCTAAGGCCTAGGCCACGCACTGAGCGGCAAGCGGCAGAGCGGCAAAAAATATTTCAAAGCGACGTTTCTGAGCGGCGTCGCTTAGCTTTCAATTCTGTTCTATTATTTTAGTGTAGTGCTGAGCGGCAAGAAATCATCATGTATGTTTGAACGTTTATATCTCGAGTTTGGCAACACCAAATTTGATGATTCTTTTTTTGCTGGAAAGGTATTCTTTGTAGCAGGTTTGTATGTAAAAAAAATTTTACAAAGGGGCGTGGCACCAACCATACAAAAAACATGGTATGTCTCAAAATCCACAAAACCTATTGAGCTCAAATTTTAAGAAAATCTTTTTTTTTTCACGAAGGCTATTTTATGAAGTTTGGTCAAAATTGGACCAAGGGGGAGCCACGCCCATACATAAAAAACATTCAAAGTCGTATATCTCGAAAACCACCAAATCGATTGAGCTCAAACTTAGATAGGTACAGATGACCTTATTTATTGGTCCTGGAGTGCTCCTGGACAAAGGGGCATGGTACCTCCCATAAAAAAAAAACACATTCTACAGATATCTTATACGTCCTATACAAAAAATATCTTTTATGGGAATTGCCGCTTAATAAATGGCCACTTGCCGCTTATGATTGCCGCTCAGATTTTTGCCGCTCAGCCGCTTTGCCGCTTGCCGCTCAGTGCGTGGCCTAGGCCTAACTCAATCAAACTTTGTTACTCATGCTGTCAAGCGAACCATCTTTATCTTACCTGCCGTTAATTGGCTCTCTGCGGCTTAAAACCGTCCTTTCAGCTTAGAGGGACATATTTCGGTCACAGAAGATAGCAGAGTTTTCCACCCTACTCTCACGCGGTGATTGATGTAGCTTCGCTATTGATCATAGATCTAAGAACGTTTCGAGCTTGCGGGAATCGCTTTTCCATTCAAATAAATATCTGAACTAGGTCGGAGTGGATCCGACAATAAGCATATATCGAAACATCCACCCATACATCAAGTGCTCGTTGCAAGGACGTTTGATCAGTCCTAATGATTGCTCCATCATCAGCAAAGAATAACTGATGCACTTACGGGTTCGCCATTTTTCCTTCATAATCTAGGACTGCAATAAATAGCAAGGGACTTAATACACTTGCTTGGTGTATACCACAAGATTTAATTGGGAACTCTTACGCCGGGGCTTCTCTTATCTTTGGTCCGCCATACATATATGTCCATGAACATCTCTACGTTAGGGTTCTGGAACTCCTCGATCTCTTGGTGGTCTTTCAAAATCAACCAACACCAATTGGAAATCCCTTGAGGCAACACAATTTTTTTTCAGTATGATCCTTATATTTGGAATTACATCTGTGGTTGATTTATCCGCGACAAACCTTGTCATCAGATAGCCGTATTATTTGCCGCAATCGGCCATCAGATTAAGAACACCCTACGTGGGTAAAATTTGCCATCCCTTGATTGATTATGAGTTCAAACACATAATGGTACACTTCCAGTTCCAAAAGTCCAAAAAGACATTTAAGAAAATTAAACAAGCGTCCGCACAAATTGATCCGCACTACTGTTTGGCAAAGGAAGTAACGTTTCAAATTATCACACATGATAGACACTATTAAAACATGAAATAGCGTCGACCTCTTTCCAGCGTGCTCAAAATGTTCTCTACTCCATTCTCCCGGAATAAGAAGTGCCACAGCATTGCCGCCTAACGTGTTTGTGATTCTCAACAGATCCTTTGTCGTAAAATACACTGACTCTGTGCGAGTTGTGTCCGGAAATTATCGCGTGTTGGAAAACAGTGAAAGGAAATACCGCCAAAATCTGAGCATTTCCCTTTGCCAACATGATTTGTTAGTGTTATAGGTAGTTTGACAGCTGTTGGGTAGCATAGGAAACCTTAAATACCCGTGCGTCGTTAAAGGAATGACATTTTCACAAATATATGACAGCGATATACGCTTACCAATCCCGGTAGATAATAGCCAATGTAGCTTGGCTACATGCGAATGAGGTATAGGTACATTCTGAATACAAAATGAATGGGTATAGCTATACAGTTATAGGCTTATGGTTTCATATGATATGCCTACCGTAACAGTGACTGTAGTGGTGAAATTTAAATGTTCCTCTCTGATAGCTGTGGCCGTGGCTATATGGCAGGGGGCTCGAGAGACTTGATGTCGCCGCATCGCAAAGTGTGTGGCACTAACGTTATAGTCGTCGGTGATATTGAGTGCCTTTTATTCAATGGAGATTATCGAGTACAAATACGTATGGGACCGTGCGTTTAAGTGCTCGTACTTATGACAGTTTCTCGATGACATTAACAAGTAACCTGTAATAGAGTTGTTTATTGCTGAACTCGTGTGGATAGCTAATGGTAATCGATTTATGGAATTTCTGTTTCATATTTGAATTGAAGCTAATTACTATAATGAGCATAGGCAGAAGATGCGGTAATAGATTCGGGGGTTTTTTTAGGGCGTGGCGGAAATATACTGAATAATATTACTTACACTGTTTGGAATGAGAAGGTAGCACTTATGCTCAATAGTGTTAAAATCACAGAAGGCAATGAGATAGAAATAAACCGAAGGGTCAGGAGGAGTTTTAGTCTGCGTAAACCTTGTTGTGCACATGGGAGTCGGACACACGGGGATGGTCAACGCCAAAAAGACCTCCTTATGGTGCATAAAGCATTTCAAAAAAATAATGAAGTAGAAATATAACATTGAACAGCAGAATCTGCCATTTATGTACAGAATGAGCCACATTGTTGTTTCCCCTTGGCTAGGGGCAGGGACCTTGACGTGTGTGCAATCGTATAAGCACCGGTGCGAAGGCTTAATGTTGCAATGACTCAATGGGTTATGTTGTCGGAGGCGGTAGTCGTCTGAAGGGTAACCCATGGCAGACAGGCTGTTGAAGAGCAACTAACTAAGAACTGCCTATGGGGAACAGCATATATGCTGAGGGATGCGTGGCTATAAGAGAGTGCTTAGTCGCTAATATGCGGACTCCGAATACCAGGCGATCTTCGGTTTTAAGCCTTCCTTTGCCGTACCGGGCTCCGGCATGGGTTATGTTTCTTTCCCAGATACTCGGGGAATCAATATTTCGAACCAAATAAATAAAATTTTCAGACTGATGCCTCTGTAATCGCATCAACCTCTGGCCTTGCTGTTGGGCAACCAGAAGAGCAAACAGATCGTGCAGCCACTGTGCTCTCGATGGTCAACAACCCTTTTGCTATAGAGCACACGACCACAAAGTCTTGGTGTCATGTGGATCCCATCCAAACTTCACTTTCTAAAAATAGAGAGCTCTCATAGCGAAGCTTTCTGACCATTAAATCAAACTGTGGATCTAAAGGGTCAATATTCCCAATATGGTGAACTATACTCCCGAAGAAGCAACATTTGGAGGAATCAACTTCTCTTTAAGCATTAACGATTTTAAAAGATTTTTTGTATTTTCAGACATTAGGAAATCAATAACAACATCAAAAATCAAAGCTATATGGAAGAGATTTAGAACTGCAAGTAATTTCAAGATTTACAATAAATGGGACAATACGGTTATATGTAAGAACCTTGAATATTTACGTCTCTGTAATTATTCAATCAGCTTATTTACGGGTTTAGTTTCTCCATTTCCATTGGCGCTATTCTACGATACCCGGAGGCCCAGAGCATAGCTTCAATGAGGGCCGAGGCCTGTGCTAATGTCCCTATTACATATGTACATACATACATACATAGAATGAGCCACATGGTTTGCTCCTTATCCTAGTTCATTAGGTCTGCAGCATAGGCTTTCTGTTATAAAAACCAATTGTCATGATTGGTTCAGATTTCTACAGTTTCGGATCACCCTGTTTTAAAATCCCTTGGTGTGTTTTATAGCCCGTTTTCCGCAAAGAGCTACATTTCATAGACAAACTGGCAGACCTACAAGCAATCATTTCAGAGACAACATAAGTCGCTTAGAGGCGTCTGCTGATGAACACCCCTCCACAACGAACAGGCGGTACCAATCACAACTAAATATGCCGGGCACGAATTTGCCGGGAATTTTAGGTATTGATTTGCATTACAAAATCTATACAGCAATTATTTTCAACACCTCAATTGCAAAATACTCGTTTCGGTGCCCAAAATGAACTGCTGCTTCATTTATTTACAGTATTTTTTTTAAAGATTTGGTCCCTGCAAACTGCAACTTGTATTAGCTCTCAGTCATAACAATGGGCAGAACAAAGTCCATGTTAAAAGACATCGCACAACATAATTATACTTATTTTCCAGAAATAGCCAAGATGGCAAAATTTAAGAGGGGCTCTATTAGACCTTCCGCAAACGGCTTGCATCGTCTTCGTCATCGTAGCGTATGCAGCACGATGTATTTTACGAATTTTATTTTAAAAAATGTCAAATGAAATTAGAAAATTCGTTCAATGGATATAAAACTCCGAATGCCTATACAAAAATAACATTCAAGAGTATTCAAACAAGAATATTACTCAAAGAGCTTGGACCGAAATAGCTCAACAGATGAATTGGTCAGGTACCTATAAGTACATACATTTTGAAGATTGAAAATTGCATCGTTTGTGGTTCAATAGCCGTATCGTTATCGTAGCTGCACAGCAAATTCATGACGTAAGATACGAGCGGTGTGAGGAATACCTTAAGCTGACAAGGTGGGATCATGACGTAAAATTGAATGACAAAAATTTCGAAAAGTTTTTTTTTTTTTTTCCAAAGCTCAAATGCAAAAATGTTGAATGTACAAACATCTCGAAATACTATATTATCTCGAAAAAATCAAGAAAATAAAAAGTGAATTTGAGATTTTGTTTTGGGATCCCATAATATAAACTTTATATACCCAACCTTACACCTACTCCAAATGCTATACAGTGACCACAAGCAGGAGGGTTGCAGTATCTCACTTTTTAAACCCATTTTTAGATTTAGTGTTATTAAAACTGTCGCGCGATAATTGTTACCATTGTCTCAAAAATTAATATTAATTCGAGATTTTTTTTTTCGAGATTTTTGTTATTCGAGATTATGCTTTCTATATATTTTTTCGAGATTTTTGCTTTCGAAATTTATTTATTTATTTTTTTTTTTTTTTTTAGATATCGTGGTAAACCCTGACAAGGTTTATTAATTTCTTTTTTATATGTACAAAAAAATGTACATATTCCCTTAAAAGTGTTCACTTTTCGGGGGCGTATACGTAACATTATTTTGCAGAAAACCAAAAATTTAAAATTTCTGCCCCACATGTAACAAATCTTATTCTTCGGGTATCGGGTGGTGTCGGTGTTTTCCTTAAAAATAAATACAATTATTCTGTAATTATTAACAAACATTTAAACTCTGCTGATAATATAAAAATTACATTTTATTTAAATAATGACAAAACTGTATTTATGTATACTTATAGACCTACTCTACTTTTTGAAGAAATTAATAATTTGCTAACACATAGCTAGATGAGAAATCTTAATTTTTTTGGGTGATTTTAACATTGACCTCATCCCAAAATGTAGTTTTATTGATAGTTATTTTTTGATGATTTTGGCTAGCTATGATTTGGATTGCTGTATAAGCGAGCCTACTCACATAACTGATAACTCTAGGACCTGCATTGATCACATTTTTGCATGAAACAGTATATCTCAAAGTTTTTATCTTTTGAGTTCTATGGCAGATTTTGGATTCACAGATCATTGCATGACTAGCATTCACTATACACATACCTATTGTCAACGAAAACCAAGTGGCCGATACGTCATATCTCTCAATGAAAAAAATTGATTTTGTCAAGCTGAACTATTTCTTCCGCTTTGAGTTTTGGGAAAATCTTTATAATATCGAGATCCCTCTAAGGCCTACAATAATTTTATAAATAAACTGGGAATCTTTCCTGAGGGTTGTAGTGTACATCTCTAGATCTATCAAAAATACTGAATCCAAACGGTTAAAAGAATGGATGACTGCCAAACTCTTGGGTTAAAAAAAAAAAAAACCTTATGTAAAATGCCGAAAACACCCAAATAACAGTAGACATAAAGCTAATTAGAATCAGCTTTGTAAGGAGATTTAGAAAGAAGTTAATGATTTTAAGGAAAGTAACTATTTGATTGAACTAGTAAGAAACACAGGACTCGCAATGCTCGAGTTAACAAACCAATTTTTTTGGATGAATGTAATATTGGGGTTTCTAACCCAATTAAGGTTGCTAATCGTTTAGTGAGTTTTTTGTCTCCATAGCGAATAATTTAAATTCAGAAGTTTTTGGTAAAGATAATTGTAGTTTTGTTGATAGCGATATAATAGCCGTTTTTTATTATCAGCGTGATCTGATCCGGATCAGATCATGAAAATAAATCAAACTGGATCATTGATTGAGTTGTGGCAACACACATATAAAATCCAATACCAATTATGACAAATTTCGTATTGCTACCAGCCATCTTGCAGCCACACGGTACAATGTGACGTCACAATGCGATGATTTTTCCATTGCACTTGCTCATGCTCATATTTGAGTTTGACATTTCGCTTGTTGTGTCGGGGTGTTACCATATGGATACAAATCTGCATACATTTAGCATTGAATATTTTTTTTGGGGAAACTATGTTCAAATGTTATGTTCAAATATGCATCATAACTAACCGTATTGTACTGCTAATATTTCCATTTATATTTCTGTGCTATATAGCGAAACAAAACATGTCGAAAGTCGGAGTAGTAACTTATTCGAATTTGAAAAAATTCTAATTGATTTTTTGTGTTGTTAATTGTGGTTCACATTTTGGTCTGGCAACATTACTGTGTGGCTATAATTTACAGGGACACCAACCTTTAGTGAATGAAATAAACAACGCCACGAAACAACAACGAGAAATAGTTGAATTAATTTTCAGATCATATTTCGTGATCTCGATGAAAAGCAGAATCACATGTTGTTGTTGTAAGTGTATGTAAATCGATGATCTATATGGATCATAGCTGATAATAAAAAACGGCTAATAGAAGACGATTTTTTAAGCGATCGTTTATGTTTTCATGCAATAACTTCAGGTGAACTACTTTGTATTATTAAATCGCTAACTAATTCAAACTCTGTAACAACTGATAGCACTTCTAATGCAATCCTGAAAAAGATTGCTTCGAACATTGTCGATATACTTGCGCACATTTTTAACAAAAGCGATTAAGGTGGAATTTTCCCTATTACCGACCAACTCATTGCTGCGTTATGCTAAATGGAAATACCCACTCATCAACCATATTGATGATAATGAACACTTTGAAATTCGTATAATCTTCAATAAACAATCGATGGTTAGCATTAGTCCATTCCTTTGTCAACTCTTATAATTTATACAAAGGAACATTGAACTTGTAGAAATAGACAACATTGCTGCTGGTTTTTCTACGTGAAATCCCAACGCACAATGTCAAGTCTGAGCCAACTGGTGATCTCAATTGATGCCACAATTAGAGATAATAAATGAAATTATTTCCAGCTACATAGAGTAGAACTGCTGATAGACCGAACCGATAACATTTTTCAGAGATGCATATGTATGTATATATTGGTGGATGACCTAGTGAGGGCAGTAAAATGTTTTGCGAGCATTGGCGCAGTGCCACCGTTTTTGTTATCTTCTATTTTTCAGTGGAAATGAATGATCATCTTATAGCGCACAGTGAAGGCACACAAATTTGAGTGAGTTAAAAAATATCGAGTTGTAAATACAGACTTGAAATTATTGAAAATACAATTTAACCCTAATGCTCCAATCGTCCTAAAAATTAAAGACTCACACGTCTCACGAAACGAATGGATCCAAAAAGCTAATCATTAATAGGCCTAGGCGCAGGTGAAATTCCTTCTTGTCCATGTCACATTTAAACACCAATATATACATATTCAATAATAGAGCGAATTCGGCACTACACAGTTCAGGGCGAACTGGGACCTTAACAAGACTCCTGTTAGTCCTGTTAATATAGAAAAATGGATCGACCAGCATTTATACGATTGTCGGTGGGAGTTTCAAGACCCATATTGGTACTTATAGCTGTAGAAAGAGTCGACAAATTCCTCCGCTTTCCATTGTATATATCCATCTTTTGGCAGATACATAAACACATTGCCTTGCCTTAGCGTAATTCTTTCCACCACCACTGTCGAAGCAGCTTAAGGTTTTTCCCGCATAGATAAGCGACGAATGATTCTTTCTATCGCTTCAAGTCTAATATAAACATGCTTGTAATCTCTGGTCAGTTATCAGTTTCGGGTTTTCGTCTCCAGAGTGAAGGTAAAGTTCAGAAAAACAATGCCATTTCGTTCGCGGCACTACATCCTTATTTATTGTCTCGCGATTAGTTTACATTCGACAATTTGCACAAGTGCGGGATCCTTTCAAAAGCCATCCACGAATAGTGACGCAAAATTTACTGAAATGCAAAATAGCCTCCTTAAAGTACAATCTGAGATTTTGGGTCTCAGCACTGCGCTGGCATTGGGTGATCAGTCCTCTGACCTCAAAGTACGACTAACAACACTCGAAGGGGTGTTTGAAAGTCTTAAGCAACAACTGTCAGACGAACGTCGTGATAGTTCCGCTTCTAATGGGAAATATGACAATGCAATTGCCTCGCTAACCAATTATTATAACTCACTTAATACACAGCTGAAAGCGCTGCAAACGTCAATGGAGAATCAAATTCAAGAAACCGTTAATAGGCGTGGCCCGACAGATATAGCCGATGAAATACGAAGTCGAAACTTTGTCAAGGCTGAATCGCTTCTCCTCAAGATGGCTGATAATACCAAAATCGCAAAGATCGTGAATGACGTCTACGCGAATACTGAAGGAAATGCAGTCATCCTGTTGGACTTTGCCAAGGCTCTAACCAAAATCGATCTCAGTTACCATGTCCTCAGCAGTCTTAGCTACGAAATGCGAGCAAATGGCCACAGAGATCCTTACAAACTGATGGACGTATCGAACGCGATGGCAAAGGAGGTCGTCAGGCAACAGAATGGTGCTGCTGATATTAAGTACAAAGCGATCGAAGTCATTAACCAGACTGTGGTTGATATTATTGATGTTGCGACAGATATTCTCAAAACGGCCATGTATTCGGATAACTATCAGAAAAATGTCAATGTGGAAAAACTGGCAAATGCTATCGATGACTTTATGTCTGAAGCCTCCGATAGTGTAATGCGGCGCGTAGTAAACGACGTCCATCCCACTGTTTCGGCTGTAAAGATTGCGGACAATATCTACAGCAACAAATATATTCCACAAATAGTCTGGGGACTGGTGGCTTTGTTCCAAAAGTTAGAAAGTACTAATGATCTGAATAATAAGGCAGTTCTTAGCATTGGGGACTACCTAAAACGACTGAGGAAAATGAACAACTACGCCAACCTTAGTGAGGCGAAAAAGCTTGCCGTCGACAATATCATCGAGAAGATGCCGACATGCGTCAGAAACCTGTTCTTTTCGGAAACAGTCTGCTTATGGAATAGAGGAAAGTTGGAGTACTTGTACGCGGCGAGCGACCAGTTCAATTGGAATCGGGATAGGCGCAATATATTCACATGGTATCCGGGGGAGCCTGTCATTCAAGGTGACTGGTTTGTCGAAAAGTTTGGTGATCAGTTTTACTTCAAGAACAAGGCTCATTCCGATGAGTCGCTGTATGCGGGCGATTACTTATATAATAAGGGGAGGCGACATGTATTCACATGGATAGGAGGTGGTCATTTGGGGAATAAGAGCGGATGGAATGTCGAGCTTACTGGGGATTTTTGCTACCTCAGGAATGAGAAGTACAATGAGTATTTGTATGCGTCGAGTGAAATGTACAGTGAGGACAGAAGGCATGTTTTCACATGGGTGCCGGGAACATCCACTCAACAAGAGGACTTCCAATGGCAGATAAGGAGTTGTTAGGAAGGCTTTCGTAAAATAGGCGTTAGTGTATAGCATTATGTGTAAGCGAAGATTTTATTAAGTGAATAAATATGTTTGTGTCTTGTCTTCGAAAGAAGTTATTCTCTGTGTTTTTATTTCAATTCCGGTTGGTAGAGGTCATTGTCTAAAAATTTAAAGGATACACCGCCGTCTTGTTTATAAACAGTTTGGTACTTCGATAGTCCAAAAAAAAAAATTAAATGAAGCAGGAACATGCAGGGATTTACATATGCAGGGGAGGCAAATTTGTAAAAGCTTCCAATATTACAGCCAGATGGAATAACCTAAGTTTTGAGAAAGAGAATTCACTAAATTAAGTCAATGGTGTCTTCAATAGTCATCGAGACGACTTACGTACTCTGACAAATTTGGAGCTTAGGTCAGTAAGGATTTCTCAGGAGTCAGGCTACGGCTGTTTGATACTCATTTGTGCGCGTATTTTTTGTACAAATAATATAAATAAAGGTTTGCAAAAAGGTCTGCAAATATTTTACAGCCATAGAGGATGGTATGGGTAATTTAAATGAACGAACGAGCTTTAATTTCATACTTGTTGGGAGGTAGGTGGCAACTACTAGATGTTGGGCTGAGATATTGGAGATAATAGTTTTTATCAAAACCAAAATCAAATACATACTGAGAAATGTAGTTTATAAAACTTGTAAATAAAAGTGGTCCGGAATAACAACCTTATGGTACACATAAAGGAACAAAACAGATCATTGGGGAATACAAGCATGGCAGGCATGGTAAGCATGGTGTAAGATGGTAAGTTTTAGACTTGAAGCCATCCAAAATAATTTGAATTGAACGGCGAGACAGAAAGTTTCTAATCCATTGAATAAGAGACGCATCGATACGCATTTTCGACAAAAGAGCTTGATGTAAAAAGTCTGTAAAATGCCTTTTTTGTAGTGGTATACAACAGACTTTGTTTCAGTGGAGTCATGGGGAGATTGGTTCCACTTTTTTGGTGAGATAAGCCATCAAATCACCTGCGGATCTGTTGAAGTGATTGAGAAGTTTCTGTAATTCTAATTCTTGATATTTCATAAGTTAACGAATTATTGGGTGGAATGCATAAAAGACAGTAAATGCTTTTACTGAGGATTTTCTAAGTAAATACTATTTTTGGCATGCATAAAATGAAGTAAACACTAAGATTAGGTGCATATTTACTTCAAGTAAAAGCATTTACTTCTCTTCGCATGCATTTTTGTAGTAAATACTTTTTTGGAATGCAGAAAAACTAGTATGTGCTTGTTTTTCTGCAGTAAATACTGGAAATTTTTCAAGTTGCTATCGACCAACTTGAAAATTTCCTAGCATCTACTAAAAAAAATAAGTATTTACTATGATATCCGGCGAATTCTAAGTACCTTTTTACTTGAATAAATTCAGTATTTACTTAAAGTATTTGCAATCAAGTAAAAACTTTTTTTTTCAGTAAATGATACGAAGTAAATACTGAAAATCGGAGCTTCTACTTCAAATTCTACTACTACTTCCACTTCTACCTTTCAGTATTTACTTAAACCTTTTACTTGAAGTAAATACTTTTTTTTATGCATACCACCCATTATCACCATTTCCATGATCTTAAAGAAAGGATGAACCTAAGTGCTATGGGTCGGTAATTGACGGGCTGGATAAATGGAAAAGCTTACCCACTGCTTTTGCCAGCGTGGAAAAACACCTCTTTAGATGGGGTGGATACAGCCTGGACCATTGGGTTTATTATACCCGGTACCACAACACGCCTACTGCAAGGGCAGATCGGTAGAGACAGCTCTACACTCCATTGTCGGTACCGTGGAAAAATCACTAGCCGTCAAGGAATTTACAATGATAGCCTTCCTAGACATCGAAGGGGCTTTCAAATATAGAGCCGAGAGCGATAATTAACGCACTTGAAAACCTGCAGATTGACGCTAGTCTAAGTCACTGGATCAACCAAATGCTGCTAAGCAGGGTTATCAATTCGGAACTTGGCTGCTGCAAACTGAGAAGGTCTGTGCAACGCGGCACTCCGCAGGGTGGAGTACTTTCACCGCAGCTATGGTTGCTAACAGTAAATGAAATACTGGTAAACCTGGAGAAAAATGGTGGTAAAGTTATAGCCTTTGCAGACGATATCGCCATTCTATTTACTGGGAAATACCTCCCAACATTACGGGACTTGATGGAAACGGCCCTCGCAACGCTGGTCAAATGGGCTAACAAATGCGGCCTGGATATAAACCCGGGTAAAACAGAGCTAGTGCTATTCACGAAGAAGCTCCGAATTCCTCAAATTGATCCACCCAAACTAAAGGGGATCCGCCTCAGCTTCTCTGACAGCGCCAAATACTTAGGTTTGGTTCTGGACAGGAAACTGAGCTGGAAACTAAACCTGCATGAACGCATTAAGAAGGCAGCTACTGCACTTTACTCCTGCAAAAGGATCCTGGGACTCAGATGGGGCATCAGCCCGAAAATAATGCACTGGCTGTATACAGCAATAGTCAGACCGATACTCATGTACGGAATCATCGTCTGGTGGCCAGCAATAGATAAAAGAAGCTACCTCTCTCTACTAAATAGAATCCAAAGAGTGGCATGTGTGTGACCAATGCCCTGCGGACAACTCCAACCGCAGCACTGGAAACCATGCTCCACATTCTGCCCTTGGACATACACGGTAAAGAGATGGCGGCAAAATCGGCATTGCGTCTGAGAGAATCACAGCAATGGAGAAGCAGTGACACAGGGCATGCCAATATTCTAAAAACTAATAATGTTACAACAGAAGTTACAGACTAAGTAACCACGGTCCTGGTCTTCAATATTAAATACAAGACCAGTATTCCCGACCAACAGCAATGGGAAGAGAATACGGTTATAGATGAAAATACGATAAAAGTATACACAGATGGGTCTAAGACGGAGGACGGAGTAGGAGCCGGGATTTTCTCAGTTCCATTCTCCCTAAACCAGTCTTTTAGACTACCAAATGACTGTAGTGTATTCCAAGCAGAAGTTATGGCTATTCGCGAAGCCGCTGAACTGCTGAAAGTGAGATCGATATCGAACTCAGACATCGTCATCTACACCGACAGTCAAGCAGCTATTAAAGCACTCGAATCACCAATATTAAGATCCAAATTGGTCAGGCACTGCCGCAAATCTTTAAATGAGATCTCGGATATGTGCACGTTAACGCTGTGCTGGGTCCCTGGTCATAGAGATATACTAGGTAACTGTAAAGCAGACGAACTAGCAAGGAACGGCATGAAAATGGAACTCTCTACTGGTAAAGGAGAGCCCCATGTGCCAATTGAAACGGTAAGATACAACATCTCCACACTAGCACTGCAACAGGCTAATGAGAGATGGCGCGATCTTGACACCTGCAACCACGCAAAACAGACCTGGCCACGAATAAATCGGCGCAAGACAAAGGTCCTGTTAAACGTCAATAGAAAACATATCGGAACTCTTGTCGGAGTACTAACAGGCCACTGCGTACTAGGAAGACATGCCGTAAGGCTTGGAGTTACCGCTAATGACTTCTGTCGCAGTTGCATGGACGAGGAGGAGGAGGAAACTCCGTTCCACCTACTATGTAACTGCCCGGCGCTATCCTCGATTACTTCTTTGAGGTGTAGTAAAATACGGAAATTTCTCCAAAATTCGAAATGGTTCCAAGAGTAGCGGAAATAACCGACTCTGCTTGTGGTATCACAATGGACCTTACTTGGTCTAAGTGAATTACTCCGTATTAACGGATAATTGCCACCTAACCTAACCTAACCTAACCTATACCCGGTACCACACTGTGGTGAGGGTATATTACACTTTGACATTCCATTTGTAACGCACATAAGGAGGCGTTGTAGATATGACAAACTATATACATTATTGATCAGCATCTGTCTGTCTGTCTGTCCGCACGATTACGGCCGTAATTTAAGAGCTATCGACTTGAAATTTGGTACGTAAGCTTTTATCCACCAAACTGAGGCTAAGTTCGAAGATGAGCAAGATCGGATGAAAACTACTACTACCTCCCATACAAAAATATTGGATTTTTATAGCTTAAAAATTAAATTTAAATAGCTACGGTAAAGATACCAAGTTTAAACTTTGCTCATATTGTATAATATTTAAAAATTTTTTACAAAAAATTAGCTTGGTCGAATAAAAACTACCCATACCTCCCATACAAATCTTCTATATATGTATATATATAAAAATGAATTGCTGTTCGTTAATCTCACTAAAACTCGAGAACGGCTGGACAGCTTTGGCTAATTTTGGTATTGAATTATTTGTGGAAGTCCAGGGAAGGTTTAAAAGGTGAGAAATTGGACAAAGGGGCGTGGCACCTCCCATAACATTCAAAATCTTATATCTCGAAAACCACTGAATCGATTGAGTTCAAATTTGCATACAATCTTAGGTATCGGCCCAGGAGTATTCCTGTGAAGATTGGTCAAAATTGGACAAAGGAGCGTGGCACCTCCCATACAAAAAAAAACATTCAAAATCGTATATCTCGAAAACCGCCGAATGGATTAAGTTTAAATTTACAGACAATCTTAGGTATTGGCCCAGGAGTTTTGCTGTGAAGATTGGTCAAAATTGGACAAAGGGGCGTGGCACCGCCCATACAAAAAAAACATTACAAATCTTATATCTCGAAAACAGCCGAATCGATTGAGTTGAAACTTACAGACAATCTTAGGTATTGGCCCAGGAGTGTTGCTATGAAGATTGGTAAAAATTGGACAAAGGGGCGTGGCACCGCCTAAACAAAAAATATCTTTAAAACCGCCGAATCGATTGAGTTGAAACTTATGTACAGACAATTTTAGGTATTGGCTTAGGAGTGTTGCTGTAAGATTGGTCAAAATTGGACAAAAGGGCGTGGCACCGCCCATACAAAAAACATCTTCTATGGGGTGAAACTCGATGACGTTATAACTCGATAACCGCTAAGCCGATTTCCATGATTCTTTTTTTGTTTTGTTCGTATTGCTGTATTTCAGGTTTACGCAGAAAGAAAATTACAGAAAATCGATTTTTCTCATTTTTCGCATTTTACAAAAGAACATTATTATCTAAGAACTATAAGCAATACAATTTCTGTGCACCGGCAAAGCCGGGCGGGTACAGCTATCTTATTTAATTTTTCTGTACGTGTGTTGTAATAGAACTCCTCCTAAACGGCTGGACTAATTTTAATGAAATTTTGTGTGTGTGTTTGAGTGGGTCCAAGGATGAATCTAAACCATCCATTTGGTGAACATTGAACAAAAGGGCATGGCACCTCCCATACGAAAAAATCCAAAAAATCTTATATCTAGAAAACTACCGAACTGATTGAAATCAAATTTTAAGAAAATATTATATAGGCTTTCTCATATAGTTGTACGGACTTTTTTCAGAGATTTTTCTGTATCTGAGTATAGCCAGCTTAGAGGCTATTATACTTCAAAAGACTATATATTAGGGCGGGAGTAAGAAATAAGTCCAGTGTATTGACATTTTGACCGGCAATATCTAGTACACTCAGAGAAAAATCGCAAGCTAAAATCAAGTATGCCCAAGCTTGATTTTAGATTTTTTCATTCATACTTGCTAAATCTTAATATGACACCAATTGTTCTTGAAATAAGCCGAAACAATCTTAAAAGAGGACATTGAAACACAAATGAGCTCTTGAGTTAGTTTTTTTGTTCTTGAAATAAGCCGAAACAATCTTATTTCAAGCTTGTTCATGATTGAAACAAGCGCAAAAATACTTAAACTGCATGCGCATGTACTTTATTTTGATTTCTATTCGTTCCTAAAATTCACACTCACTTACTGAGTGAATTCTCATAAGGCAACATTGAAAATTTAATATTATTTCCTATGATATCTACTGATGTGAAATGTGAATGAATGATGTGATGATATATTATAAGATGGTAGGTAATTAAGATCTTAGGTTTAGATCTTGAATACCCAAAATACATTTTTTTCAGGCATCGCATAATGTAAGAACCACATTCTTAAATCAATCCCGAAACATCTTGAATACCCAAACATTTTTTTCAGACATCGCATAATGTAAGAACCACATTCTTAAATCAATCCCGAAACAGGATTGAAGTTAGATTTTTTGGTCTTGTTTTAAGAATTTTCGAGCTTAAATCAATCCCGAAACAGGATTGAAGTAAGATTTTTTGGTCTTGAAAAAACGAGCTCAAAATAAGATTTTCGTACTTGAAATAAGATTTTCCGAGATTACCATACTTTCGTCAACGAACGAGCTTGATCTGACACTGATATTCTTGATTTTAGCTCGTTTTTCCTCTGAGTGTACGCATGTTAGCTCATTTATATATCTGGTTTAGGTAGCTCAGCAAAAAACTGCCCATAGATTCCATTGGTAGTTCTATGTCCAGAATGTCGAGGTCAGTCAGATTGAAATCACCCGCAGTGACGACTTCAGTATGATTACAGGTTACAGGAAAACAATTTTTATTATGGAGTCAGACAGCACATCGAGCTCTTTAGAGGTCGAGATGTTGTCAAAGCTGGGGTTTCTATAAATAAACAATTACATATACGCAAGTCAAGCCATTAGAAATTAGATTCTGGAAAAGGGCCATGATCCTTTGGATCTTGAGAGGCTACATCATTATAAACATAAATCTCGAGAACGCGATGTAAAAAGAATAATGGAAATAAGCGATACCCATCCAGAGTCCTTACACACAACCTGTTCATGCGGCCCCAAATTGCAATGATCCCGACAGTGCAAATGGATGAAAACGGAAGTGGGAACCCAACCCTTTGCTATGCTTTGCACTATCTAAACTATTTTTTTTTTTTGCTTTACTTTTGATTGGTACCTCTTTTATACCAACTAATGAAGTCCTTAATTTTACATCTGACTGTAGTAGGTAGGCAATTTGACGAAGTCACAAAAAAAAAAAAAATCGAGAATTCCTGAAGGCAGTTTACACTGTGTCCCACATAACAATATAAATATGTATATGTATGTACCTACCTATGTTTTTGCGGAACTCATTTTCGGATTAAAAAAAAAAAAAACTTTTCGCAGAATATTTCTAGTAGTGCACCTAACAGCCAGCAGCAGGTTATTTCAAATTCATTGATGTCAAGTAATCCAATCCAACAGTTCTCATTGTTAGCTAAACAATATTGGATACGGCACAGGTAGCTAATATCGACTTGCATCCGAAGTAATGTTCATCGTACCATGCAACTTCTCAAACTTCGCAGAACAGGGAGAAAATGCACTCGTACAAACATTCGCTGAATTGATTGAAAGCTAATAGGCCATGCAATTGGTATGTAATGCGAAATGAAAACCCCGTCCAAGTGCGTGATATGTGTTCAATTTAGCGGCACAATGTACGCTAGAGCTACCTACCATCCAACAAGCCACCGGCACAGAGGCATCGTTTTCATCACTGCTCAATTTAACTGCGGTTTCCCACTATACCATCAAGTTACCCCATCCCATCGACCCTCAACTCACCTTGTTCACTAGCTGCTGCTGTTGTTGTTGTTGCTGTTGTAGTTGGTGTTGCTGAAGCTGACTAGGATGCTGCTGTTGAGTAGCATATCCCATTTTGCTCACCGGTATCAGAGTGTTGTACGTTGTTATATACTGCGGCGTACCATGATGATGATGAAGATGCTGCTGCTGCTGTTGCTGGTGTTGCTGATGTTGCTGCATTTGCTGCTGAATATGATTTTGAGCAGTCTTCTTGTCCACCACCGCATACGTTGGTATTCGATCATATGTGGACGAGGTAATTACGGCGTTCTGTTCGGCTAATGCTGCTGTCGCATACGCTCGACTGTGTCCCTTAGTTGTCCATTCGTCCTCATCGTCACGACCGTCTGCAAAAAGACCAATAACACCACCAACACAGGGAATACACACATACACCGATTCCGTTCATTACACAGTTACGAAGTGACTTATAATTACCTTGTGGTATTATGTCCGGATTCTTGTCAATACTGTCCACACTGCTAGTCTGACAAGTCTCCCGGCCAATGCGAATATCCTGAATCGAAGGCCCATTGTGCAGATTACCAGCTCGACTAACCTGATGTGAGTAATTGTTTCTATCATGGCCGGATGATCCTCGCATTCGAACAATAATGACAATTATGAGTGCCACCAGGAATATACTGCCCACAATACCCACCAGGATACCCAGAAATGGTCGGATATCCTCAATGACTGGTGCATATGCCAAAGAGAGATCTGTAATTTTCGAAATCACTATTTGAAGGAATAATTTGATTACTATCTAGCATCTGGTTAGTGCGCTTCAGTGAGTGCGATTGTTGTCTTTAGTCAAAGGGGGTAATTTCAAAGGATATATATGGATATGTACATTGTACAGTGTAAAAAAAAAAACAAAAAAAATCAATGAAATTAACTCTATACAAAATGAAAAGCAAACAATTTGAATGTCCTTACTTTTGTCATTGTTTTCGGCGACTGCATTGTCTGCTGGTCTCTTTTTGAATGTAATTACGACTATACACAAGGACACGTCCATTGTGTTGTTACATTTCGAAGGGTTGTACAATTAATACCAGATAACAAAAGATTGTGCGACGAGAAACGACAAAATAATGGTGCAACACACAGGATAAGTAAGTACAATAAAAATAAAAGTCAAACACATAAAAAAATTATATAAATAAAAAGTAAACAAAGAAAGAAAGAAAGATTGTTTTGTATTGGTGTAGGTATATATGATGTGGAAAGCATCCAAGGATACCGAGAGTGTCCAAAGGGAAAACTAAAGGAAACAGAAAAATAAATACAACCATTGGATGACATATTACCTGTTTGCTTCTCCGGATCTTTGAGGGTATAAACTTGCAGGATTGTTGCATTGCTTCGGCCTTTACTATTGTTCGCTATCAAGAATACATTGTATGCGGCTCCGGGGTGAAGCCCTCTGACTTCAAAGAACGGTGTCCTTGTGGGGATAAAGTAAAAAAAAAAATATGAAAAATATTATTTATAGAAGGGAACTTTTGAATCATCTACAAATTGTGGGTCAGTCAAACAAGTATAACAAAGGCAGCAGAAAGACGAAATTGACTTTTCAATACGAAATTGCCAGACAGGCGGGATAATTTCTAAAGACCAAGATTATGGTCAGTCAGTGGTGATTCTTTAAAAGTATTTTCAAGCTTGAGGAGTAAAATGCACAGACAGGTATAATAACTAAGGGTGAATGTTAGGTACGAACACTAAAAGTAGGCACCTCTACCAGTGTAACTATCATCGTCAGTATCAATTAATCCAACAAACAGTTATGACTTATGAGCTTTTAGAAGATAACACTTGTTAGAGACTTATCAATGTGTGGCATTTGGTATAGCTTGGTATTATAGAGGTGAACTTATCCAACGTTATTTTTTTTTAAATTGAAGTCATTAATCGTCACTATATATCTAGAACCGTTGCATGCTAAGCTAGATAGAGGATATGCCGTAAGAATAAGTACCATCGATTTTACCAATGGCGTCGAATGTCAATTCGGTTTTGACAACTGAGTTAGGATTTGTGTGAATACCCAACGAAACTCTATATTTCTAATGAACCCAGAATAATCGTCACGATTGTGTTTGCCGGTCGTGTATGGTGTATTATCGCTTTTTGGCGATATCAGACCTGAAAAATCGCCCGATTAGATGGCGCTAGACTCCTTTCAATGGTCACGGTTAAAAGTGAATAATCCACAAATTCTGACATCAATGAAGAAGAGCAAGCAAAATTGCCAGAAATATGGGACGACTATATTTCAACGTCGACCCGTCTTTATTGAAAACCCCTTTAGTGAATCTTCAGTAAGTTCAGCTTCTATTCACATCTATGCTTTAGAAGGGTGTCACAAAAATATTTCAACCTCTCTACTCTAGGGAGTCGCAGCCCGGAGTATGAAAAATATTGGGAACCCCTGATTTAGCCTCTTAATATAGTGTCATATTTACACATTATGGAACACATTTTACATCACTTCACAACTAACACAGAATAAAATAGTGTCAGCCTCATCTTCGAACCAAAAAGATGAAGAGCGTGAATTCGACTTGAATTGGCCGTTCACAGCTCCAAACCGGACTATATCCAATGCTTTTATTCATAATGACATTCGAAACAGATCCAATGGTCAACAAAATTACAAAACCTTTGCAAGCGTAAGTAATTTGACAGGTTCAAGCTGAGATATGATGAATACCTTCAAATTCTGACTACTATAGAGTATGGATACTATAACAGATTTGAGCGCTAGCTACACAGATTCAAACTGTGCAAATCTGCAGGGCAGTATAATACCTACCGCAAAAGACTTCGGGTAATCAATTTTATTTCTTATGGCATAGTAGAAGCCTTCCGTCAGGTTAACACATTTGTTCATCGCAGTCCAATTTCTTCATTTAAAAATTAAGAAACTACTGCGTAAAAGCAACCAGAAGGTATAATTTTCATCACTCCATAAGTTTAGTATTTCTACAAAGTGCATTATGTATTCTCGTTTCTCGAGCGTTCATTTAACATAGATCTCACTGGGTTGGTAGGTCTGTGATGAATATTTTTCTTTTTTAAATGTAGTGCGATCTTTAGATCTTTCAGCCCAGCTCATTCTTTTTCAGTTTCTTTACAAAGTATGTGTTTGCCCTGTAACCCGTAGATATAAACTTCTAGTATTTTACTCCACAGTTATACACCCTTGTCCAAAATCCTGCTTAACATTCACTAAGTTTGTCATTTTTTCCACTCAGTCGATTGAACAGGATACCTTTAAAATTGTTTGAATAAAATTTAGCAGTGAGAAATTTTAGTAGGTATATCACAGCTAATTCAAAACTTGAATCAATTTAAGAATTCTCAGACAAATAGTTGAAAATCTGAAGCAGAATATTACCGAACGCCTCAGTTTAGTGTATAGTATAATAACTCATATAGCAAGAGATCTATTCCAGGTGATTTGGCCTCTTTCAATTAATTTTGGACTATCGCTAGCTCTGTTTCAGAAAGGGTTTATTGATAAGTGTCTAAAAAAATAATTTTTGATTTCTATAGATAACTTAAAGCGTAAAAGTCCTTTTTCTGGCTCGGATTCTTCAGTTTTCTACATAATTTCCATTTCCTTGTTCAGGACTGTTTGGTAGACAGCACTGCAATTATTGATTAGCCTGCGATAGATAGATAAGCTCTGTGTACTCTAATTCTTAAGAGATGTTGTTTTCAGTTTTACTGAAATTAGTATCCGGACCGAAAAGGGATTAGAGTGCACTGCGAAATTAGACACTTAATAAAGCAAATCCTCCGCACGACTTTTCTCTTATAGAAAAAGTAAGAGGAAAAATATAATGGTCTAAATGTGTTGACATTTTGCTGACAGCCACTTCAACTATACCTACCGAACACTAGAGATACAAGATTCGGAAAATTAGTAGAAGGGGGAATGACCGGGTAATAATTTATTTCTTTGGCAAACTGTATAAATATTTGAAAACTTACTTAGATTTATTAATCTTCAAATGGCGTGTGGAGCCATTCGCATAGACCTCCATTGTAAACTCCTGCTGTAGCCCTCCATCGAATCCCTCTAAGCATTCGATTTGAAATCCTGTTGATGTTTGATTGAGTAACGTACAGTTGGTCAACGAATCCGGTTCACCTGTGAAGTTAAATAAAAAAAATCATGAAAGTCCACAAATAAAATAAAATTAACGATAGAAAAAGTAGGTAGGTATACGCGTAAATATTATGTTTGATCATCTTTAAATTTGACCTTTATGTAGCTAAAAAAATTATAGAATTTAATGACGACTGACATTATAAAGGTTGCGCTTTTTAAGAGACCTCTGTCTTAATTACCTCTAGGACTGGTAGATGTGGATATAACAGAGCTTTAAGAACTCTTGAGATTCTTGCACAAGCTAGACGGCCTACCTACCTACCTAAAGCTCTTTCTAAAATCAGTATCCAGCTTGTTGCTTGGTCTCTGTTTTGCTAGTTATTATTGTCTGCATGTTTAAACTTTTTTTAGCCATTGAAGATCTGGGACAATGGTAGATACTATTTGATCTGCAGTCTGTCAGGATCTTTGTGAGTAGTAGTTTCCCACAACGCTATCACTAGTATAAAATTTCTTTCCGTTTTTATCCATACCTTTTGAAAAATGTACTGACTTAGAATTGTTCTCACCAGATCCGCCAAAGTCGATTTTTTTTTCTAAAAACAACCGGCCAAGAACGAACCACCAAAGCCCGTTTATAAAAGAAAACGGGAACGTAGATTTTAACAGACAAGTGATACAATTAATTAAAAGCGGGACCAAAACGAGCAATTACAGCTATCGATCGGTTATGTACAGGATTTCACAATATTTCTCCCCCAAAAGGTTTGACTCATCGGTTTTTTCGCAGATCATTCTTTTAAGTAGTAGTTTTTTCTTTTCAGAGCTTCTTTTGATGTGAAACCTCTTATGGCTCGTTGGGGAGTAATTTCAAGATTCTTTGAAAAAAATTCCGATGAAACAGGGTATAAGCATGGTGGAGCACTATGGAATTAGCCATAAGTGGTAAAGATGGGCGTGCGTGTGTACATAAGTGAAACATCAACGCCAAATATGCCGACGCTAAATCGTAGAGTGTCTTCTTAGGAATCGTATCGTGTTAATAGCTCGAATTTGAATGCAAAACCTTCCACTCAACAAGGCCGCCCCCTGCCAACCGTGCGGAGCTTAACTTATTTTCGCCTAGCTCTTTGAGCAAATAATTTTTTTATTATATAAATAACAATTATGTTTAACCTAGAACTTACGAGTCTTAAAGGATTTAAAAAAACTGTCAAGGTGACAACATTGTCAAATTAAAAATTGACTAAAACCTGACTTGACTTAATTCTCCATTTGTACACGTTTAACCAACTCAACCAGCTAAAGGCAACAATAAAACCGAGGTATAGTACCAGTCTAATATTTAAAAGCGGTTTTTTACTTTGTGGGAAGTTTCTACGAAAACGACCAATATTCCTCAAGACATTGGTCAAATTACAGCCAAAATGTGACAATATATTATTACAAAAGTGTAAGAACAGGGGTAAGATATAAACACAAACATAAGTAGAGTATTGAAATATAGAATATATGACATCACACGCATACAGGCTCAGGGGCGTTTCTGGTCGGGGATGAAATCATGAAACTCGATCAGTCGTGTTCTGTGCTTGTGAGTGGTGAGGTGTTAAGTTTAAAATAAAGAAATACAAAAATAAAAGAAGACAAAAAGAAGAAAAAGAGCGAATAAGGTGAGTTATTGTTACTCACTGAGTATATTTTGGGACTAATGTTTAAGTGGAATAAGTTCAAATATAGTGTGGTTTTTTTTTAAGAGTTAAATATTATCGAATCGACATAGTTTTTGAAGGCTGATAAAGTCTTCGGTGTATTTTTCGTGAACGTATGTGTTATTACGTTTCATATAGATCGGTGTGTTCGACGAGCTAGTTGTGTGTTGCGACTTGTTTGGTTCCACCGTTCATGCCGGTTCCCCTTTGAACGAGAGGTTCTTTGGTGTGTGTGGCGGGGCGGATGTGTGTAAACAAAGTGCGCTGGTTCCACTAGTCTCTTACGAACACAAATGCTATCATTATTGGCTTGCGACTTTATTTTTTTGTTATGTTGCTATACTTCGTGCAAAGGACGTGTGTTGGTGAATTTGCCGGTTCCCCTTAGAACGTGAGGTTCTTTGGTGTGTGTGGCAATTGCCTGGTTCCTCCTGCGCACACCTCAACTCTTAACATGAGTTTGTATCGGCAGGCATACCGGTTCCCTGAACACCATATGGGTTCGGCGTGTGTGGTATTGCTTTGCAATGTTCGGTCAGGCAGGACATCTTTAGTTAAATATTTCGTATTCATTCTTGAGTAGAGTAGTTGTCGATGTATTTGTTTGTATATGTCTGAATTATACTCATAGGGGATTTTTGTTATTCTCGTTGCAGATTCGGATATGCCTGATTGTAATGCAAGCGCCAACAAAACAAACAAATACATACATATATAAATATATGAATGTAAAAAAAAAAAAAAAATAATAATAAAAAAATATATATATATTCCGTCTGAATGTAAAGTTTTGTTTGTTTATCTTACCCTCTTACAATTCAGAAGTGGGATAAACATATCCATGCGCATTACATTGGCAACTCCGACTTTGTTATGTATGGAAAAGTATGGTTTCGTTATATTTTTATTTTCAAAGTCTTTCCTTTTGAAATAGAATTTTGTAGATACATGTTTACAGGGATTCAAAAAAAAAAAAAAAAAAAGATATTCCTCTCTTAATGCTTAAATTTTTTTTATTTTTTTTACAAATTGAATAAGCCATGGGTAGGCATAGGCATACAAGTAAAAGGAAGTATAGAGATCAAAGCTATAGCAGTAGCGAAAGTGAACTAGAAGAACGGCGTAGGTCAAGAAATAAACGTAGTAGAAGGGATAGGATTCCAGATTCTGCGGGAACATCCCAATCTATAGATAAGTTCACCGATGCTATAACGGCATTGATAGAAAAGACGGGAAGCACAAATTCCGGACCACATTTTAGGGGAGAAGCGATACCAATATTTAATCCGGAGGATAAAAATCAGTCTGCGGATAAATGGTGTCACAAGGTAGATGAATTACGTGACATCTTTAAGTGGTCAGATGAGGCTACGATATATTTTGCGCTGACGAAATTACAAGGTTTGGCAGAAGTCTGGTACAAAGGGCTACAAAGCGTCAACTATTCATGGAGGGAATGGAAGGAGAAAATCAAAGCGGCATTTCCTTCGAAAAGGGATTATTATGAACAACTTACCGAGATGATGAGACGCAAGAAACGACCAGAGGAAAGTTTCATCAAGTATTTCCATGAGAAGTTGGCAATGTTGAATGCTTGCGACATTAAAGGGGGTAACGCTGTATCTTGCATAATTGGCGGTATAGATGATCGTGTCGTCAAAACGAGTGCACAGTCGGGAGGATATAAGAATCCGGAACAACTGTACCAATATTTAAGCCAAGTGAATGGATGTGATACTCAACAGCGACCGCAGGTATTTCATGAGCGGAATAAATATAGGCAACAGAATCACAATAGGCGCTTGGATGAAAAGCCAAAAATAGTGAGTAAGGATTCGGTCTGCTATAAATGCGGAAAACGTGGACATTACGCCAATACTTGCCATGCTAAAGAATTACCTGAAGAAAATCGATGTACATTATGCAGAAGCCGTTACCACGAGGATTCATCATGTCCACGAAAAGTAACAACTAAAACAGTGGCTGTTTTACAGACAAAAGGTAGTGACCCTTCTAACCAAAAATTTTTCAAAAACATTAAAGTTAATGGCGTCGAAATGGCAGGTTATGTAGACTTCGGAAGTTCTAGCACATTATTGACAACAGCAAAAGCAGATCAGTTAGGGATAGCTGTAGATAAAACCGATTGTGTTCCTTTGACAGGTTATGGAAATGGCTTTGTGCTTAGTCTAGGAGCTGCCACTGCCAAAATCGAAGTTGATGGAGTTGAAGCTGAAATTAAGATTATCATAGTGAGCAACGAATCACAGGATGTGCCAATATTAATCGGACGAAGTTACACCGAGCAGCCACATGTGTGTGCCATCAAAACGGAGCGTTCTCTGAGATTTTTCGTAGAGGAAAAACAAGAGGAAGGTTTACCGCAGTGCAGTGCTCCAACAGGTGACAATAAAATCAGTTTGAAATCTCGAGCAATGACGGTCATACCACCAAAGCACATTAAACTCGTGGAAACCCAATCACAACAAAGGGATAAGGAAGTATATGTAGAAACATCATTGCGTCCAAAGGAGGGTGAAGAGAGCTATGTCCCACGAGCAGTCTTACGAATTAGTGAATTGGGAAGGACCTATGTGCCGTTTATTAATTTTTCGGAACAAGATATCGTCATTCGAGAAGGTAAAGTTGTCGCCAGAGGATGGGTATGTGAGGAAGAACAGATTAGACCAGAAAAAGTACTTCAAATACAAGCTGAAGATTTAGAACTGCTTACAAAGAATGATGTCGCAATAGGGCCGGTGAATGAGGAACGCAAAGATGAGTTGCTAAATATTCTCAATGAACATCGGGAATGCATTGCTGTCAATGTCAAGGAATTGGGTTGTGCAAGGAGCGCCCAAATGAAAATAATATTGGACGACGACAAACCTTTTTCATTCCGACCGTACCGAATGGCATTGAAGGAGCAACAGACTGTGCGAGAAATGGTCAAGGAACTTCTAGATAATGATATAGTGCGTGAGTCAGATTCGGAGTTTGCGTCCCCGGTTTTGCTAGTGACAAAGAAAAATGGAGAACAACGACTTTGTATCGATTTCCGAAAACTCAACTCAAAGACGGTTAAAGATAGTCATCCACTTCCCAGAATCGACGACCAAATAGCCAAGTTAAAAGGCAGTGTATGGTTCATCAGCTTGGATTTACGTTCTGGATACTACCAAATTCCGATGGAGGAAAGCTCAAAAAAATTTACCGCTTTTGTGACGCCAGAAGGACAGTTCGAGTTTCAGCGTATGCCCTTTGGTTTGTGCAACGCGCCAAGAGTATTTCAGAGGCTGATGAACAAAGTACTCGCAAAGCAGTTGGACACAGCTGCAATATACCTGGACGATATACTTCTGTATGGCAGGACTGAAAAAGAAGCACTGGAGGCATTGCGAAAAACACTGGCCATATTTAAGGAGGAAGGACTTACCTTGAATTTGAAGAAATGCACATTTTTAATGAATAGGGTAAATTTCTTGGGTTATGAAATAGAAAATGGAATGGTTCAACCGGGAGCAGAGAAAACAAAAGCCATTAGGGAGTTTCAGGTGCCCAGGTCAATCCACAATATTCGGCAATTTCTTGGATTAACTGGATATTTCCGTCATTTTGTTCGAAATTACGCGCAGATCGTAAAACCGTTGACCAACTTATTACGCAAAACAGTGGAATGGAAATGGACTGAAAAAGAACATGAATCGTTCATGCAGCTAAAACAAGTATTATGCGAGAATCCAGTGTTAGCAATTTTTCAACCAGACGCAATCACCGAAGTTCATACAGATGCAAGTTCACTGGGAATCGCAGGAATGCTGCTGCAACAACAAGATGATGGGCGACTACATCCGGTCCTCTATTTTAGCCGACAGACTAGACAACCCGAAGACAAGTTTCATTCATATGAGTTAGAAACTCTCGCTGTCGTGGAAACACTGAAGAAATTTCGACCGTATCTTCTGGGAACTAAATTTTGTGTTGTGACCGACTGTAATGCGCTTAAGTCATCAAACGAAAAGAAACATCTGATACCGCGAATAGCTAGGTGGTGGTTACAAATTATGGAGTTTAGTTTCGATGTAAAATATCGGCCAGGTGAAAGGATGCGTCATGTTGATGCGCTTAGTCGTAATCCATGCCACGATAAGCCAAGTGAGATAGTCATGCAAATTCGACAAGCGGATTGGGTATTGTCTGGACAACTAACAGATCATAAAATACAAGAAATCTATGATATTTTGACTAGGAAACCTGCTACTGAAGAAGAACGACGATTATGCAAGGATTATGTTTTACGTGATGGACGGGTTTATCGCACGACAACAAGCGGAACGCAGTGGGTGGTCCCGAAAGGTATGAGAAGACAAGTTGTACACGCCGCCCATGATGAACTGGGCCATTTTGCTTTAGAGAAGACTTTGCAGAGATTGTGTCAAAATTACTGGTTTCCACAGATGAAAAAATATGTAGAGAAATATCTGACGTGTTGCGTGCGTTGTCTATTCAACAAACGTCAGACGGGTAAAGCTGAAGGATACTTACATCCGATACCAAAGCCGAATGAACCAATGAGTTTGCTTCACGTCGATCATCTGGGACCATTTCCCAAGACCAAGTTTGGAAACTTACACATCGTCGCGCTAATAGATGCATTTACGAAGTTCGCGTTCATCAGAGCTGTGAAGTCAACTAAAACTAAGCTAGTTATTGAGTTTTTCAAAGATATTTTTGCAATGTATGGGACACCGAGGGTCGTCGTATCAGATCGAGG
This sequence comes from Cheilosia scutellata, assembly GCA_955612985.1. Classification (NCBI taxonomy): domain Eukaryota; kingdom Metazoa; phylum Arthropoda; class Insecta; order Diptera; family Syrphidae; genus Cheilosia; species Cheilosia scutellata. Next base: position 88,738,519 of record OY015311.1, read on the forward strand.
AAGCGCATTCACTTCCAAAGACTTTAAGGAGTTTTGTTTACAAAATAATATTAAACATGTTCTCAATGCCGTCGCAACTCCGAGAGCCAATGGACAAGTAGAGCGGTTGAATAGGTCGATTTTAAGTGCTCTCATGACCAGCACATTGGAAGAAGATAGGTGGGACAGCAATGTGCGACAAGTGCAATTTGCTCTCAATAACGTGGTTAACAAAAGTACCGGTAAAACAGCGAGTGAGTTGATGTTTGGCATGCGACCAAGATACGGGTCCGACACTGTTTTGAAGGACGAAATTAAATCTGTCGCCGATGTACTGGATGACCTTCTTGTGGTCCGTTGTGAAGCAGCGGGGAAAATTGAGGAAGCCCAAGCACAACAAAAAGAGCAGTTTGATAAGAAGAGAAAGAGGCCGAAGAACTACAAAGTGGGAGACTTGGTGCCCATTAAAAAACAGGAGGCACCAGCTGGCACCAGCAAAAAACTTATCCCGCCGTTTAAAGGTCCTTTTATTGTAAAGGAAGTTTATCCAAATGATCGTTATTTGGTGAACGACATGGAAGGAGCACATCGACGAACACGCAGGACAAGTTACGAAGGGGTTCTATCCGTCGACAATATGCGACCTTGGGTACCCCCAGGAGGTATATCCGACAGTGAAAGCAGCGCTAGCGATGACGAAGATGGGATAAGTCAGCCTTCGACCCCGAAGAAGGCAGAGCTCGGGGCGAGCTCTAAACAGGATGGACGACTGTAAGAACAGGGGTAAGATATAAACACAAACATAAGTAGAGTATTGAAATATAGAATATATGACATCACACGCATACAGGCTCAGGGGCGTTTCTGGTCGGGGATGAAATCATGAAACTCGATCAGTCGTGTTCTGTGCTTGTGAGTGGTGAGGTGTTAAGTTTAAAATAAAGAAATACAAAAATAAAAGAAGACAAAAAGAAGAAAAAGAGCGAATAAGGTGAGTTATTGTTACTCACTGAGTATATTTTGGGACTAATGTTTAAGTGGAATAAGTTCAAATATAGTGTGGTTTTTTTTTAAGAGTTAAATATTATCGAATCGACATAGTTTTTGAAGGCTGATAAAGTCTTCGGTGTATTTTTCGTGAACGTATGTGTTATTACGTTTCATATAGATCGGTGTGTTCGACGAGCTAGTTGTGTGTTGCGACTTGTTTGGTTCCACCGTTCATGCCGGTTCCCCTTTGAACGAGAGGTTCTTTGGTGTGTGTGGCGGGGCGGATGTGTGTAAACAAAGTGCGCTGGTTCCACTAGTCTCTTACGAACACAAATGCTATCATTATTGGCTTGCGACTTTATTTTTTTGTTATGTTGCTATACTTCGTGCAAAGGACGTGTGTTGGTGAATTTGCCGGTTCCCCTTAGAACGTGAGGTTCTTTGGTGTGTGTGGCAATTGCCTGGTTCCTCCTGCGCACACCTCAACTCTTAACATGAGTTTGTATCGGCAGGCATACCGGTTCCCTGAACACCATATGGGTTCGGCGTGTGTGGTATTGCTTTGCAATGTTCGGTCAGGCAGGACATCTTTAGTTAAATATTTCGTATTCATTCTTGAGTAGAGTAGTTGTCGATGTATTTGTTTGTATATGTCTGAATTATACTCATAGGGGATTTTTGTTATTCTCGTTGCAGATTCGGATATGCCTGATTGTAATGCAAGCGCCAACAAAACAAACAAATACATACATATATAAATATATGAATGTAAAAAAAAAAAAAAAATAATAATAAAAAAATATATATATATTCCGTCTGAATGTAAAGTTTTGTTTGTTTATCTTACCCTCTTACAAAAGTAAGGTGTACTTTATATTTTTCCACAAGTGGAACCTGAATCCTCTTGTTCAATAGTCCTGCACACTAGCCCCTGAGTCTCTGCGCCCATAAATTGTTACCAACCCACAAAATAGTTCAATCAAACAAAATATAAATTTATATAAAAAAAAAAAACAACAACAACTTCCCGGAACATAAAAAATCAGCATGCGAACACCAAGCTAAGTGCTTAATACATTCCATGTCCTGCTAAGATAAGGCATCAGCCTGCATCCCCCTGTGTCAAAGTTTATTTTGCATCACGCAAAACATGAACATTCCCGACAGCATTACGTACTAAGCCAGCAGATAGTGGATACCAGTTTGGTGTCCCATGGGATATATCCATAGCCACCCACTGTCATTTAGCGGAAATTCGCAGAACCTTGGAAAGAGCTAAAAACAAGCGCACAGCACCGACGAAAACACTCTGCATTAACGAAGATTAAATGAGTACAAGTATGGTGGTGATTGTGGTGGGTAGTGCAATAAGTCTGTCATCAGTTCCGGTGAGAATTTGCTACGGTCTTCTTCATTTTGCTGTCCCGTAAAATGTGGAGCTTTGGATGTTCCAAGCAAAGCCCATCGGTTCGGATTTTCGCTTCCCGTCGAGAAGGGGTAACAAAATACCACTCAAATGCATATCTCATGCGGGCAGAAATATGGTGGCTGAGGGTGGGGGCTATGTTAAGCTTATGCTACATCTACACGCATAATAATACCTCAAGATGAAAACGATGTTGTTGAGGGTGCATGGAAAAGCAAACAAAGTGACAGGTTATTCCACCTACCTGCTGGTGTTATAGTATAGATGCATGGCTCACTTTGGTCACCGATTTCGTTGCTTGACCAGCACAGCAGAGTACCGTAGTCCTGAAAAGCAGATAAACAGACAAACAGGACATTAAGATTTCTGCAAAGTGACAAAAGTGCTGGTATACTTACGTTTTCAGTCATGGGCGTATAATGAGCAACACTGCGGCCACGCTCAATGGCAACCAGAGAGGCTGGAATGTCGATGCTTTCCGAAGTGGATGCATTGAATTTCCATACGAAGGACGCCTCGGATGGATTCGCTTCAACTTCACAGGCAACTTTGACCGTCTCATGTCGTCCTGAGCTGTACATGGTTCTTTGTCCGGGCCGACAAACAGGAGCAACTGTAAACAAGAAAAGTGATGAAATTGAATGATGTTGAAGTTACGTTATGTGATTAAGTCAGAATGTGAGATGGAGAAATAGTGCAACACAAAGGTGCCGGCAGATGATCTTTTTCAGAGATGCATGGTGGAGGGTACTACGAGCATGCATTTGTGCGGGAACCAAATGTTTGAGCTGACAATTTTAGTGCGGTTACACAAATGAATGAAAATGTTAGATATTTTCTGTAGGGTCCTAATCGTGGTGTCGATTTCTGGTGGTGATTTTTTGTATTCTGTCCTATCCTTTCCACATTTGCAAGAGGTACGAGCAACCTATAAAATTTAATTATTTATTTATTTAAGTAAATCGCTCCAGCTGGATGAGTTAAAGCCATTTCGCAGCTGAAGTTGTCAGCTGAACAATTTAGCTTTGCGAGAATTGGTCTAACTTTTTGTTTAAGCATTCTACGATAATCGTACAAGGAACGATGAACCCATACAGACTTTTAGACAAGTCACCTGAGTAGCTATGAGGCTAACTAACTACCTTCCTCAAAGTAGCTATTTCTTTAACTGCAGCTTAGCTGGGGATATATTTGGGAAGTGGCATCGCTGCCTGACTAAACTATTTTGTCAATGAGGCACCGGTAATAAAAGCATACTCCTTTTATTCGCTAAGAACCAGAATTGACAACCTGATGTGCAACTTTTTGTGTAACGATACTTGAGCCTAGATCCCAGGGATCACTTTTAAGGTCTTGGAAAAGATACAAACTTTCTATTTGTTAGCACTAATTGATGTTCCTGACATCGGGTCTATTTCCTGCTTCGGCGACTATTAAGTTAAGATGTAAATATCCCCTTCGAAGCACCGCTTTTTCAACCCTCCTTAATGAGGACGACCTATTTCTCTTGCTGGCACTTAGCCAGGGCTTCGAATCATAACTAAAATACACCCTATACGAGTTGTATCGTTCCTAAAGCTTTGGTTTCCATACAGTATAGTGCTGTTTATTCCATTTCCACGATCACAGGCGTAAGAAGCTTCCCCCAAGTTTGTTAATATTTCACTTCGTTGTTCATTCATATTGGGTTCCTATGGTCCCCTACGTTAAGACCGTCTCGCAGCCATCTCGGATATTTGTCTTTCTTGAATGTCTTTTGTACCTGGCATTGGCTACTCCAGGACTCTTGCGCTCTCTGACGGCCGCCCACGATTTTCCCAATGAAGTCTTCAAGTCACCACTCCTATCGAAATCAGTTTTTAATGCTTTTGCTTTTGCATTCAATGGAAATGAATCTTTCATCTATACAAGACATTACTATAATAATCTTCGGAAATTCAGTGCACTGTAAATGTCAGTTTGAAGGACTAGCAATACCTGCTACTACAATTGAAGCCTAATATCCTCAGAGGAGTTCAATTGGTATATACATATACATATACTATGAAAAGAGGAAATATAATTTATCGATTTTGTGTCACCTTTAACACATCATTAAGAAGAAAATATTCGAGATATTAATGAAGTAAGTATTTATAGAATGTCAATCATTTCTAGTCCTTAGGAATAATAATTAGCTATATTCAGGGTAATGAGTACCGTTTCCTGGTATCATGTGCTTGGGTGTCTAAATTATACTCACATGCCAGACTATAAAAAGAAATTTGACTGACATTCAACTAATTACAAAACGTATATTTCGCACAGGGAGTTTCACAGCTCGTTGGTGGGCGGAAGCGTTGCCTTCAGTTATTATTATGGTAGTTAAATAAAACACAATCTCAGGAAATTTGTGTGATGGATACATAGTTGACAACTATTTTATTGGTGAAAATATGGAAAGACTTGTATGTCTAGTGGAATAGGTAGAAATACTTTAAACATTTGTGCTTATCTTAAGGATAAGTGGATTTCTTCTGCGACGAACACAGGGATCTGGATAGAAAATAACTCAAAGGAATCCTGAGAATTATTTATATTCTGGGTGGCACTTATCTACCATTTTTAAGTGACAGAGCTATGCTTCGGGAGTAATTTTGCTGTTTGAATGGACAGTCAAAGGCTGTTCCCTTAGGGGGGCTACATTCCTATTGTTTATCCTAATGAAACGACAATTATTTTTAAAGTGTTAAGCACGATTATCATACTTTAGAATGACAAATATGCAACTAAACTAGAAAAGCTTCAGAGAATCGCCCGTCTTGATACCTGGCCATCAGCAATTCTAGAAGTTTTTTTTTTTTAGAAGCAAGAAATAAGACCTTAAGTAATACATTAAAGTCATACTGCAGCTGTAGGCGCAGTAGAGCAGTAGTTAGTGTGCTGGACTACTGTGCGAGGGGTCCCAGGTCTTACAAACATTGGAGAGTATACCTGTCCTGAAAAAGCTTCTTAATTCAGCCGTTCGGCTTCGGCATAAAATTGTAGGTCCTTCTTTCCATTCGTCCGAAACATAAAAATTCACACAAAACGAATGGTTGTGAGAAGCTAGGACTAGGGTGTCTACACACCTGTTCCGCCAACTATTTATTTATTATTCATACTGCAGATACTAGACTAAGAGCCCACAGTAATTTTTGGGTGTGATTGATAACACCAAATAACTCACATAATTAGGTAGGTCTTAAGTAGTTGTTCCTAAATGTTACCGTCTTGCATGCTGTAGTGGGGCCATTGTGAGTAATACCATGTCAAAAATGAATTTTTTTCTGAATTACAAATAATTGGTATAACAACTTTAATATAATTTCAAAATGTAGAGTTAAGTGCCCTGATTATCAATATGGTGGTCCAAGACGTTTTGCCGATTTTTAGGTTACTTTAAGAGCGTCTTGTAGGCAGAAGGCCGCCTGCAAAACGTCTTGGACCACCATATTAGTAATCAGGGCACTTAACTCTAACTCATTTTGAAATTATATTAAAGTTGTTATACCAATTATTTGTAATTCAGAAAAAAATGCATTTTTGACATGGTATTACTCACAATGGCCCCCACTACAGCATGCAAGACGGTAACATTTAGGAACAACTACTTAAGACCTACCTAATTATGTGAGTTATTTGGTGTTATCAATCACACCCAAAAATTACTGTGGGCTCTCGGTCTATACAGTAGGACTTTAAGCAAATTGCTCTTGTGAGATGCCTTCAAATAATCAATTCAAACCCGAAAAAATCGTTCGTGGCATTCAAATTACAAATCTCCTCAAAATGTCTCGAAAAGAAAAACCTAAGATAGAGAAGGCTAATGAACTGCATCAAATCCAGAAGGAATATGCCAGCGAGCTGTCACTGACAAGTTTGCAAATATTGGGATAAAAATCGGATGGAACGAGTTTAAAACTAAATATAAGCTGGCAACAAGAAGGGACATACACAACATCCACGAATGCGGGCAGAAAGTCATTATAGACTTTCTAGATAGATAGAAGACAACGGAGATCTCAAATGCTTTTACAATTGAAGCTTTGATGTAGTTAAAGACTCTATCTACCTCGCCTTCGCTTTAAAAATTACCTCAGAAATTAAGCCAATTGGATAGTAAGGCTTTCTCAAGAAACACTAAGATCCCGTTTGCGTTGAAGGGATTTGGAGAAGTAGATTTAACGGCGAACTTTACAAGCTGTACTGTGACATCGATCTGGTTCGACAATTGCGAATCTGTCGTCAACGATGGCTAGTACATGTCGAGCGAATAAACACCAACCCGAGGAGTCTTCAACTTCAACCCAGATAGAAAACGCAGCAGAGAAATACCTTAGGTGGCGCGCACAAATGGAAGGGGACCTCAACCAACTTGGAGTCCGCAATTCAAGGTATTTAGCCAAAGGCGAATCTGACTGGAGAGACGTATTAGTTGAGGCCCAGGTCCATCCGGACTGTAACGCCATCTAAGTAAGTTACTAAAAAGAACAGATTTTGACAATTTGTATGACCATATTCGTATGATAGATAGACTGCTTCTGCAAAGCCTTGTGCAGCAAGAGGTAGTAACGTTTTAGAAAGCACTTCTCATCGTAGTATTTACAAAAATATTCTATTCTTCCCATTTTTCTTTACAACTCAGATTTTTCCTATTTTCCTAAAGCTAGTATTAGACGATATGTTGAATCATCATACGTATGCTGAAAATTGTGTTCCAATCACAACATATCGTGCATACTTTGATGACAGACATTTTTTTTTACACGATATGTTGTGATTGAAACACAATTTTCAGCATACGTATGCTGATTCAACATATCGTCTAATACTAGCTTAAGTCCTATTTTCGAGAAAATCCATTATTCCCATTATATGTACATGTAAAGCCGTCAATTATGGGTTAGGTAGAAAATTCTTATTCAACTGGGACTGGGACACAATATCCAAAGCAAGTGTCACTCAAGAGTACTTAATACTCTAATAGACTCCAGGCGAGTAGTAAATAACATCAAAGACAACGGAGATATCAAATGCTTTTACAATTGAAGCACTATAATATGTCCGTAAATGTAAATGTCCATCATTCCAATTCCTATACCTCTGTGAAACTAATCCTGTGGTAATATTTCTTCAATTTGTATAACTTAACCAAACTTAAATCGAATCTCATCAAGTAAATTAAGAGTAAATACCAATTTAATCGACTGATAACACATTGCATGCGAGTACACACAGCACATTGCATATGTGTTGTGTATCCATGTACTGTTGGCACACATCAAATTTGCATGAAATCCTAAAAGGAATGAATGTAAGACTAAAATCGATTTGCCAATAAATTTGAACCAGTATCGTTAGGTTGAAAGCCCATTACACCACAATTGCATGTATACCCATTGCTTCAGACTCCTCCAAGGAATACCATGTTCTCTATAGTTCTAGGATACAAGAATGCTCATAAATCTACAAATATGCATGGCCACCTAGCTTTAAGCCATTTCAACAATTTAAATTGGTTTTCATTTAAAAACAGGATGTTGTGGTGAAAATTTCATAATTACATCGAATATCCAATTGCACTGGATTACTTTCGCCATCGCCTTCTCGATTACTGCCAACGCATGTGTATATTCCACTCCTTGCCCGGCTAACACTTTGCAGGACCAAGCTTTGATTTGCAACGATTATTCCCTCGCCGATGTTGTTCTCCAAGACATTGCCCTGGAAATGGAAATAGAATTTAAAAATTATGTTTGTGTTTATGGATATACAAAATCATGTTGAAGAAAGGTGAAAATATATGATAGGTAAGTAAGATGGCTTTTATGTATTTGTATCATAATTCCCAATAATTAAAATGAAAAGCTCAAAGGATCGATCCATATGTACATTGTACATACAATACACATACGTATCTGCCTTTGTAAAGCTGGCAAGCAATTTTCTGCTTCAGACCCCCCCCCCACCCGCAGCTGAATAGATAAATTGAAAATCAGATTAACTTACATTATGCCGCCAGCTAACTTTGTAGACCCATGGGTTGGATTTAATATTGCATTCGAAGAAAACATCAATGCCCTCACGAAACGACGAGTTCATGTTGTTTGTGCCAAGTTCTAATGTTACCACAGGGATATCTGCAAAAGAATAGGAAATTAATGTCTTTTGTTGTGTAAGGAGTTGAATAGTATTGGTGGATCTTGAATGTGAAGATAAAAGGTGGATGCGGAAGTATACAATACTCTTGATCTCTCTGTTTCGTAAAATATATAGGTACATGACATCGAATTTTACCGCCCACTTAAGACGCCATGACAATTATGGGTAGTAGTATCATCAAGACTCTCGTGAGTGCCATCTATTATTTTTACCCATAGGGATACGACACCTTGCAAATATTGGTTGAAAAAGCAATTATGTAGATACCTACATTTTAATTAAATACGTTCCTATTCGTATTTTTAATTAAGTTGAGTGGCTATGGACACACAGAACACTTCAAGTATTCTGAAAGAAATAAAATCTGAGATTTCTTCTACAAAAAAAAAACTTAAATGTATGGTTTCTTTGCCATTCTCAATTTGCTCCTTAAAAAAGAGGAAACAAAATGAAATTAACAGCGCAACAGAATAAAGAAAGCGTAATAAAATTTTCTATCTCCATCTCCATCTCCATTCCACCTGTTCATTTGTGGAAGCCAAACAAATCAAAAAAAAAAAAAAAAAAGAAGAAACCCCTTGAAGCAAATTCTTCTCCACTATAACATCTCTGTTATTTTCTACAAATTTTAATTAACCTAGTGAAGAATTTGTAATTTTCCACAACTATACTGACTCGTTCTTTCTGAGAAGGGTATAGCATCACCACTCTCTGACCCACTCGTTGTTGTATAGCTTTCGCCCGCCATCAACGTCAACGTCCATTGAATGCAGACGCACACAATAGCTGAGAAATGGGCGGAAGATAAGAATAGTTTTCATTTTGGTCATATTCCAAATTCTTTCCTGGTTTCTCCTTTTGAACAAGACAAGTATACAATCCGAAGAAAAGAAAGAAATTAATTTTTTCTCTGCTCCTGTATGTAATCAGCTAGACAATAATATTAACCCTGTGTTATCTGCGTTTCGTTTTTTTTTTTTTTTGCTGAACTTGTATTCATTTAATTTTGCTTTTTGCATTGAATTGTGGGAAATGCTTTTCGAAGCAGAAGCAGCAATTTAGTAGATGAGGAGCAAATATATGAACATTAGAAATATTAGCGAACAATAAAACACAATGTTGGGTGTAGCCATAAGGATTCTGGATCCTGTGATCCTCAACATTCAACAAAAATGTGAAACCCTAGATTTGGATTTTGGAACGCAGTTGTATGCTACTATATAATATCCCCTGGTAGATGGCGGATCAAGTTTTACTTGTCTGAAAAATGACAGTTGTGTTAGAGACAGAAAAGTCGTGCCAGACAAGAAAAATATTCAATGCGGAAATGGTGGAGAAAATCTATCATGAAGGATGCACGGCGATCGCTTATGCAGATGATGTTGCTATATAGCTGTCTCAGGTAAGCACTTAAATACTCTAAAAGAGCCCCAACAAAATGTTTTAAACAAGCTAGCTAGCTGGGCAAGTCGGTGTGGTTTAGGTGTCAACCCCAACAAAACTGATCTAGTGCTATTCACCAGGAAATATAACATTCCGACAGTCGACCCTCCCTCATGGTATCAACCTAACTTTCTCTGACAAAGCAAAATATCTGGGCCTTATCCTGGATAGGAAGCTTAGTTGGAAACTTAACATCCAAGAAAGAGTCAAAAAGGCTACCAGTAGCACTCTTCTCTTGCAAAAAAGATATTGGTAATAAATGGGGTCTACAGCCTCGAATAACTCACTGGCTCTATATCTCAGTTATAAGACAGATACTTATACCTGGGATAATTGTCTGGTGGACACCCTTGGAAAAAGCCATAAATAGCGACTATCTAAGCAAGGTCCAGCGCACATCAGCCTTGCGGTAGCCCGTGCTACCAACATGCACGATTCGCAAACCCGAATAATCGATGACTGGAGTGCGCCTAAATGCACTAATCCACACCCCACACCCCACACACTTCAACCACTCTCCCCAGCGCACAGCCTGCATGTGTATAATCGGTGCACTATGCACAACTCCCTCTGGGGACTGTACATTTTGTTTCATCTATTACCCCTTGACATTTTTAGTAAGCAAATGGCGGCGAGTGCAGCCATTCGCCTTTAAGCTACTCAGTGGTCAAGGAAAGACTTTGGCCACGCCACTATTCTGAAGAACTTCGAAATCTCAATCGAAAATACTGACTACACCCCACCCCATCTCTAAATTTTGACAAGAACTATCACTATCTTCTCCATTAGAGCAATCTGGAATGAGGATACTTTCCCAGAAGATGAATCAGTTAACTTCTGCACTGGTCGGCTCAAAAACCAAAGACGGAGGTGGTGGGGGTGCTTTCTCCGAAAGTCTTAATCTTAAGCTTTCCTTCCGTCTACCAAATTATTGTAACGTGTTTCAGGCGGAATAAATGGCGATAAAATAAGTATTATATTGGGTCAAGAAAATCGTGATATCCGCTAAAGATATCTGCATATTTTTGGAGAACCAAGCAGCCATCAAATTCTTGGATTCGATCTCTATAACTTCTCTAGTAACCCTCGATTGTCGATCGTCTCTTATATACGGAGATGTCCGAACAGTTCAACATTCACCTAATTCGGGTACCGGGGCATAGAGACATTCCAGGGAATTGTAAGGCCGATGAACTCGCCAGAATAGGAACAACTCAAGCCATCCTGCCGGATAAAGGCACCTTAGGCATACCAATCGCTACTTGCAAACAAAATAGAATAGAATGCTAATAGGTCATAGAAATATTGCCACATGATGCTATAGGCTTGTTGAAGTAGGCTTGACTACTTTCTCGGAGTTTGTCATGACGTTACGGCAAGGAGCAAGGTATATAAAATAATGTGGTATAATATTGCGCATGTCCGCATCCTATCTCATTCGCACGTTAAAACGTCACGTGTGTCGTAGTACATATTTTGATATTTCAGTTCAAATTCACTAGCAAATTATTGTGATTTCGATTATTTGGTGGTATATTAAGTAAAACCAGTAAGACAATTATCTTCGACTATGCCGAAGCTCAAATACCCGGTACTATATTAGGTATTGTAAAATAAAAAAATATTTTAGTATTAAAAAATTATATATTTGTATGGGAGGTATGGGAAGTTTTTATTCGATCAAGCTCCTTTTTTGTCAAAAAATTTTAAATATTATGAAAACAATACGTGCAAAGTTTAAACTTGCTATCTTTACTGTAGCTATTTAAATTTAATTTTTAACATAAAAAGCTATATAAATCTGATATTTTTGTATGGGAGGTAGTAGTAGTTTTCATCCGATCTTGCTCATCTTCGAACTTAGCCTCAGTCTGGTGGATAAAAGCTTACGTACCAAATTTCAAGTCGATAGCTCTTAAATTACGGCCGTAATCGTGCGGACAGACAGACAGACGGACAGACAGACATCGCTAGATCGACTAAGAAAGTGATGCTATTCAATAAAATATATAGTTTGTCATACCTACAACGCCTCCTTATGGGCGTTACAAATGGAATGACAAAGTGAATATACCCTCACCATACAGTGTGGTACCAGGTATAATAAATTAAATTAAAAGGCAAATTATGCGATATTCGCCCGAGATAGTAAAAATGACAAGAAATGAAAACAAAACAATGTTTAGTGATGTTCTTTTTTTAAAATACCTAATGAATCGGTTAATAAAGTATGGAAATGTAGCAGGAAATACAAGATCAATGATCATTTGTTTGCCTCAACCATTTCATACGCCTAAATTAGAGGGTTATTAAATTATATATTCTCAAAAAATTGTTGAAAGCTAAAATGATCGAATGATTAAGATCGCGAAAACAAGCTGCCGAAATGAGGTTTCTTTGTTTTATTGCTGAGGTAACTCGCAGATATCGTGTGAGAAACACCACCAGCATTCGAGACCTTCTCAATGTGGAGCAGCTAATTCAAGAAAGGAGTGTTTTATGCTCCCATTTCAACTAGAATTCAAAGATGTACCATTTCTCACCCGAACTGAACTTAAATTTGGGGAGTTTGTTCGTGGTTATTAAGGCTTGCCTCTACATTAAACTGTCATTCAGCACTTCACTTCTATGATGCTCAAGTCAAGGGAAAAAGCATTAAGGGCCGTTTGCTGATACGACTCATAAAGATTTAAGTTCCACATAAACTCTTATGCATACAAAAAGTACCCCATACGAATTTAATAGAACTTAAATCGTTATGAGTCGTATCAGCAAACGGCCCTAAATGTCGAAATAATCGAATACCTGTAATGTTGCCGATTAATAAACGTCGGTCGGGCGGTATAGAATTTTTTAAAGGGTAGATCCACAACCACAAATCTCACGGAATTTGTATCCAACACATTATGCGCCTTGGAAAATGGTAAGGAAGTGGATGTCGTGGGTACTGATTTCAGCAATAGCGTTTGACAAAATCTCGCACAAAGTCATACTATACTCAAACTAAAAGCTACCGGTTTTCCACCGCGGTTTATTTCCTGGGTTAAGTCCTATCTAGAAGATCGAAGATATAGTGTCCTTTTCAGATTTTCCGTCTCTAACCCAGTCATAGCGTCCTCTGGTGTAACACAGGGAAGTCATCTAGGACCTCTGATCTTTAATTTGACAATAAACGATGTAGTGCGTGTTATTTCACACTCTGACCTAGAGATTTACGCAGATGATTGTAGGAAACCCTACTTCACTTGCCTATACATTATTTTTATTTTGCGTATATTCAAAAAACTATTAAAGGTAACAACATTTGATTGATGGAAGTAGGGAGAAAAGAAAAATAATCTGACGTCTACTAGCACTGAATGGTCTATGCTAGTTCTAGTATAACACTTACAAGATACAAAAACCCCATATTTTTACCCTATCAAAGAACCACTCCAATACCTAGCTTCCCAAATATCCCCTGAAGGTGTGGCTTAGCAATTATAAACGCTCGAGAGATAGAGTAAAGATTTAATGAGAGCAGGAGATGAGCAAAATTATCGTTGTACAATTTCCTATGATGTGCTACGGATCTTGGTGCTAGGAGACAATCAGGCCACTACTATGTACTACATAAGCGAACGGACGTCAAAGCCGTTTTAGTGGTCGCGTGATTCCTAAAAACGCTTTGTATGGACCAGTTAGGATATGAAGTCGCGAAGGAAAATCGAGAGTTTGGGCAGTCGGTGCTTGGTATCGAGACAGAAAGGTCTCCCTTTGAATAGACGACCAAAAACTATTCAATTTTCGCGACACGTTTTAACAAGTCTTTTTGTATTAAGTAGGCACAGAAGCCACTCACAAAAAAATATTGAACTATATAAATAATAAAGTAAAAAAATTAAGTAAATTTAACTATCGCGAGAGTGTTAATGTTAAAAGACATAAAAATAATTAAAAGTCAAAGCAAAGTTTGTGCGTGCGCGTTTCGTTTTTTTTTTGTTCTTTCCCCTGTCCTCGAACACTGCCACTAGAGCAGCAGAGTGATAGATTTTACCACAACTTCTAAAAAGTGGCCTACAACAAAAAAAGGGAAAGTTAAAAAAAACAGAAAAAAAAACCAACACCTATTGACCAAATCGATTGAAAAAGAGCGGCGATCATATCCACACGCTATCATCTAATCAGCTTTTGATCCTCCCGTCGCCGTAGCTTCCCCGTCAAATTGTTTCCTTCGTCAGATGGTTGGCAGCACAGAGCATCGTCAATACCCACCATACGTCCCGTCTTATTCATCTCGGGTACAGCATCCCAAAGCATCGTGTGTGCATGCGAATCAGTCCGTTTGACATCAGCTTTTGCTTATCATCGACACTCCATAGAATTGCATCCTAAGGCCCTTGCATTTTCTAACATTTTGTCAAGTCATCATCAATCGACATAGCAAAACGACCGACCGACGACGCAACATTGGTCTTATCGCACATCAGCCTAGCGAACAATCACAAGCTCGATTTTCACCACGAAGCAACTCCGACAGCGAACATCTCTCGACCAGCGAAGCTATTAACACCCAACAAGTCTACCTGCATAACAACGTCAGCAGCTCAGCGAGCAACAACAGCGATTCGCCCACCGACCCAAACTCATCTTTACTCTATGTTTGTGAATGTCACTTCCCTTATGTCCCTCCTAGGTTAATAAATCCCCGCAATACATATTTTTATCTAATACCCCAGCATAAAACAAAATAACTATTATAATATAAATCAAAGAAAAAGATAGATTCAACAATCGAAAAACAAGTGTGATTCATCGAAACGTTCAAATTAAATATTATTTTCGGTTACATAATTAAATTATAGGTGAAAGAGTACCGAATTAATGGTACAATCAACGATCGTCCCAAGTAGAAGCTGTGCACAGAGTCGACCGGGATCATCCAGTTTGTGTTGTTTGGGTAAGTCATTGCATATTTTATTGCACATTTTTTTTTGTTTAATTTGAACGTCATAAATGAGATAGGTACAGTCTACAAGTTAATAAATTATTTTAACACAAATATAACAACGATACTTAAACATTATACAAATCACAACAAAGTACATAAAGTATTAGACAAATTACATTTAAAATTAAAACAAGTATAAGACACATTGAGTTCTTTGAAATACCTACGAAACAAAATACGAATATTTAAATTACATGCTGGATTCTTGTATATTTTCATAATTTCCCCTCCCCCTAGTTTTAAGAATTTTGCTAGCTTTTGCCTAGAGTAAAATTTAGTTTTTTTTAGTTTTGTTAAAAATTTAAATTTATCAGATATTGATGATTATTATTGAATATATTTCATTAATTAACCAAACATCGGTTTATCCTTTGTTCGATGAATTATTATTATGCGTTAAGAACTGCATTTTCGGATCGTCAGATTATTTTTTTTGTTCTATTATTAGATAGTTTTATACATTTTAGGAATTAAATAAAATTTGTTACAATTTGAAGTTAAATTTTCTACGTGTTGTTATTATGGGAAATAGTATTTCGAGATGAAATCGATGACAAGTGAGACAGGTCATACACTTTTAAGTGCAGAAGTAATGCACACCATGCAGCATTAGGTTAATTTATTTCGGATGTGATATGACAAAATAAGATGTAACCACAGGTAAATATTTATATCAGATCGCTTTAGGGGTTACTACTAATTTGAGTGGCAGTAGTGACCAAGGTGTGTTCTGGCGGAAGATTATTTCTTTCTTGCAGAATGCTAGGGGTGGGTTAATACTCAGGAGGCACAAACACCTATGCTCTCCAACAAAATGCGCGGCGGAAAGATTATCGAACTATTGCGGGTCCAACTACTATTTTAAATATTTATCGTCGAATTACACCATCGATTTTAATTGTAGGCCTGAAAAAACGTAACACCGTCCCTCTTCCCGGCAGCAAGATCCCACCCATCCGACGAGCTAGAACGAGCTTTATGCTAGCAGGCCTACCGCTGTTAAGGGATGGGACACCCCTTTCACGCTCCTGCCCGGATGGCCTGAAATGCCCTGTACCATTCAGTCCTAAGGGTAGATTCGAGTTTGGAAGGGTTAAGTAAGAAGGGTTGAAGAGGAACATTTTTTTTTTTGACTGCATCATTACCATTGCAGTAATTATCAAAGCTTTAGGTTTTTGGATACCTGCGAAATGTTTGGTGAACGATATCTACTATCGGACTTTTTTTTCTGTGGTCATCTTCTCATATTTTCCTTTGACTCTTCTTGCGCAAACTCCGCAGCATCTCGGAGAGATATACGTTACATGATATGAGATTCTCTAAGCAGACATCTTGCACTGCTGACTCCCTCGCTCTACAAGTGGACCTGAACCACTTCTATACCTGGTGTCAACAAAATCGTTTAGAGCTTAACGTGAAAAAATGTCAAGCTATTACATTCTCTCGTAAACGTCATCCCCTACCTGAAAGGTCTTACTTCTTTAACAACGAGCTTGTCTCCCCTGTTTCCTCAATTCGCGATCTGGGCATTACCTGCGGCACCCAACTTAGCTTCCGCCCCCACATCGACAACGCTATTATGTATAGCAGAGCTAACTCAGCACTTGGCTTTTATTAAACGTTGGTCGAAGGAGTTTTCTAACCCCTACGTCACTAAATCCCTTTACATGACGTTCGTAGGGCCACTTCTCGAATATGCCAGCCAAGTCTGGTCACCTTACCATCAGGTGCATATTATGAGAATTGAAGCTGTCCAACGTAGGTTTATCCGGTTTGCCTTACGTGGGCTAGCCTGGGATGACCCATACAATCTCCCTCCCTATGAGAGTCGCTTAAAGCTGCTTAATTTACAGGCTCTTAAAACTCGTCTGGAAACATAGATTGCCCTCATCTACTTCATCAGATCTCTTTGAACACCAATCCTCATCACTTAAGATCAGTAGCCCTATTCCGCCTTCCCCAACACCGTTCCCCCAAGCAAGTTTGTGCAAAAAGTTCGTTAACAAACAAAATTGCGCCATTTGGGGCTTGGAAAACCTTTACGTTGTTGTCGAGAAGCCAATGCATCCATACAGAGAGTGACAGTTTGGTATGCGGATTGTGGAGTGGTGGCATCATGGGACCGTTTTTCTTCGAAAATGAGGCTGGAAACAACGTTTTGGTCAACGATGAGCGTTACAGAGCCATGTTTGGTCATCCTGGGTTCATGCAGGATGGCGCGCCATGCCACAATCGATCTTTTGCGCAACAAATTCCCAACACAATTATCAGCCGTTTTGGTGATGTCAGTTGGCCGCCTCGGAGCTACGATTTGACCCCTTTTGACTTTTTTGGTGGGGAACCATGAAGGACCGATGTTTTGCCAACAATAATCCGAGGGATACTAAGGGCAATCTTTTAGATTTCAGCTTGTAATAGATGCCTAATGGAACCACCAAAACGTTGAACAACAAAATACCTCTGGAAATTGGTGCCTCATGTTGGGCGCCACCTGTATCAAATGTAGGTACTGGTGCAACGATAAAAACGTGTAACAACAAAGATCATTATATTTTATCCCTACGTTAGTAGGTTACTAACCTTTGTTCAATTTAACGTAGCTGAAAATCCCTTAAAGATGAGGTGGATAGAGATAGCGAATGATATATTAGAAAACAGCCTCTTTCGCATCAGGGCGGAACAACAGCGTTTGACACTCTTGGTAATTTAAACTGCTGTTCTAATATAATGTACAAAATTGCTCAGATCTGTAAAACATTATAAAACCTATTGTCCTTCCTGCTCCCCAATGATTCACAAGATGAAGATGTCAAATTATACATCCATATAATCAATTATGACAAAATCCCATTTTGTGCCTATATCAATGATAATGAATACAAAAGCTTTCATGTCACGTCGATAATACTCCAGTATTCCATTAAAATCCCATTTATATTATGTATGTATTCCAATTCTGAAAAATCATCATCTAAAAATGCTGTCATCATTATTGAAGAAACACATCACCGGCACTCGAAGCGAATATTAAAAGCGTGTAGCCGTAGCGTGTTAGCGTGTCAATATTAACGAATTCATATAACAACTGCGTACAGAAATAAAAGTAGGTACTCGTTCTACGTAATTTTGATTTGCACGGTAGGTAGGTACCACAAGTGATATACGCAAATATCCTTACGCACCATTCTACCGCCTTCATCCACAAAACCATATCCAACTTCATGAAAAGATACGTATAATTCTTTACTTACGATATATATCCAATTTCCATCCATCTTCCATTCCTGATTCAGGTATCATCGATTGCTCAGCGCGGCACGAGAGAAACTTCCCCCTGTCGTCGATCGTTGGTGTAAAAGTCAATATTGACGTTGTCATATTTCCATCCGGATTCAACTATAGGTGTGAGTGTGTTTGATACCATCCAACATCCAAGGCAGGAGTCAGCATACCCCCAGAGGCGTGCATTCGATGTCAGCATGAGACGAAGAATATGAAATGAAAAATGAGCAACACAGAACAAAATTAAAAGAGCAAACGAAATGCGTATGTTGTTCATAAGATGGATGTGTTTGCAGCTCCAATGAATAAGGATATCATCAGATTGCGAAAAATCAATCAATATTCTCGCGTATTTTATGCAATTTTAATTTCAATATCATTGATACTGTTGTGTAAGGGGATAGTCATAGTGAACATTGTATTGCTCTGACTGTAAGTGTGTTTAATGTATGTGGCTGGCTTTTACTTACGATTTCATGGGTGTTATTCATCGGTGTGCTACCCTTCCACCAGGTGATTGTGGGCGCGGGACGTGATCCAACCACAACACAGTTCAGTTGATATGAATTATCGGCAGATAGAGGTCGGTTTACTCCCTGCAGCTTTACAACGAGTGGCCGTACTGTAAGGATATAGATGGAATGTCATTTATTATGAAAAATATGTTTCGAAAATAATGAGGGCACATGTGCTGACTGCTGATTCAGAAAAATTATTGCGGAAAGAATTTTTTTTTTAAATGGATTAGGGTTGTTTGGCTAAATATAGACAATTCATTGGTTAGTATGATGTGTGAAGGTGTAGAAGTTACTTAGGTTATCATGTATACAGTAACAAGCTAGTGAAAACCTATAAATTCGGTCAAAAGCTAAAGAACGAGGAGCTTATTGAACTCAAGCAAGCATTAGATAATGGGTAAACCACAAAACTGAAAGAAGGCATGCCCAAAATACTCCAAACAGAAGCTAGAACGATTTGGTTGGGTTTACCACGATATCTCGAAAAAAAAACTTCGAAAGCAAAAATCTCGAATTAAAAAAATCTAGAAAGCATAATCTCAAATAACAAAAATCTCGAAAAAAAAAATTTCGAATACAATGGTAACAATTTGCGCGTGACAGAATTAATAACACCAAACCTAAAAATGGTGTTAAAAAGTGAGAACCCCCCTGCTTCTGGTCTCTGTAGGATTTGGAGTAGGTGTAAAGTTGGGTATATGCAAAGTTTATATTATGGAATCCAAAAAAAAAAAAAAACTTTAATTTACTTTTTATTTCCGTAATTTTTTCGAGATACATTATAGCTAGTCTTTCGAGATTTTTCTACATTCGAGATTTTTGTATCTACATTCGACATTTTTGCATTCGAGATTAAAAAAGAAACTTTTCGAGATTTTTGTCATTCAAGATTACGTCATGATCCCGCATTTAAATATTTAAAAAAAAACTCTGCAAAAAGCTCGAATAATTAAATAATATTTGGTGGAGCAACGCGACGATATCCTAAGCAATACCTGACGAGACCAACTTGTGGTGACGTGAAAAAAAGTCGAATGAAATAAGGTGGAATCGACTTTATTTCCATTTTAGATTGGAAACAATGTCGAATTACTAAAATTTTTAAATTTCGGCAAAAATTCCCTTTTTTCGGCCTTATTATCTACCATTTTTCTATCTATTCAATCTAAAATGGAAATAAAGTCGATTCCACATCATTTCCTTCGACTTTATTTCACGGAACCCAACTTGTGGCAATATACATATAATGTATCAGGTATCACCCTATAGATATTGTAACGGCAAATCAAATGAGAGAACACCGGTGATACTGCGGTTGAACGATAACTTCGCGAAACTACAGAGAAGATCGTTGTTTTCCCGATCCTGATGACTGCCTCAAGAGTGATAAATGACTGTAGCATCTCAGCAGGAAAGGCACAATAGGTCGCTTTAGAAGTGACCGCATTGCCGAATCCCATGAAGGCTCCCATGTCTAATAATCGAATCTAATCGTCTAATTGGTAAACCAAGATCATCTGCGAGAGTGAGCGAGATAGCGGAAAAGATAAGATTCGGAAGAGATATGAGAAGAAGTCTTATGGGAAAGAAAAAAGAAATTTCAAAACTCATAAAACGTAGAAAAGGAATTATTTCCAAGGTCTAAGATAAGATCTCTAGCACAGCCCTTGGGCAAGCTGAAAGGCTCACCCGGAATCTCATTTTGCCCTGAATATTTGGTGATTGGTGATCAACGCCCAGCCCAAACGGTAAGGGCTAGGATGCTGACATTTTGAAAAAAAATTAATTTTATGTCCAAAATGAGTATTAAATAGCGCTTTGGGGTAATTTGAACGCCAAGAGGGGAGACGTTTTATGCTATAGACAATCTTCAGAAGGCTATTTCCATAGAATGCCATTATCCAACTTTCCGGCATAACAATAGAAGATAGGGACCCCGGAAATAATACCACTTTTCACAACTGCAGAAGTCGATAAGAAGCTGGCTAAATAAAAAACAATAAGACTCCTAGAACTGACAGAATTCGAAAAGATTTTGGTCGATGAAAGCAAATTTTTGTAGGGAATATCTTAACTCAAGTATATGAATGCAAAGCTGCTGGACCAGAAGGCCTTCCAGCCGAGCTATTTGGTACTTGGTAGCTCCGCCATTATCTCTGCAAATGGCATCTCAGCTCAGTAGAATTTTAACTCTTGTGAGGCTCTATGTCATTGGACAGAGAAGACAAATTAGTATCTGTGTTCTTTACCCCGAAAATTAAGGAGGTTCTTCATAAGCCCTTGGACATCCCAGTCGTGCTTTATGACGCTAAAACATAAATTCTATCTCATCGGATGAAGAAGATATCTTCGGTCGCTTCGAGAGAAAAATTTCTCGGAAAATATTCGCTTTCGTTTGCTTTGACAGACTTTGGTGGAGGAATTCAACGACGAACTCTACGAGCAGGTCCAAAAATTGCATTCTGGGAAGCCAGCTCATTTCGCCATAGCTACTACAGGTTATATAATATTATATAATATGTATGTACCTATATTCAAGGATGTGACAGCCTTCCTGGCAGCTTAGCTGTCAATAAGTAAGTATGGCTACCTTTTGCATCGGAATTTTGTTTGTATGTACAGGGTGGGCTGCGAAATGATTGTTCATTTATTTTGAACCGCGAAAATTCGTTATCGTTTTTTTCGCATTTTCCATCACTTTTCGTATAGTGTTTCGGGCTGAATAAGTGAATAGCGGCCATTTTATGTCGAATATTGTCTGACATAATCGTTGGACTTCAAATAACCCCACAAGAAGAAGTCTGGAGGTTAAGTCGGCCGATCGCGGAGGTCAGTCATAAATCACAATTTTTTTATACCCGGTACCACACTGTGGTGAGGGTATATTCACTTTGACATTCCATTTGTAACGCACAGACGTTGTAGGTATGACAAACTGTATGTATTATTGATCAGCATCACTTTCTTAGTCGATCTAGCGATGTCCGTCTGTCTGTCCGCACGATTACGGCCGTAATTTAAGAGCTATCGACTTGAAATTTGGTACGTTATCCACCAAACTGAGGCTAAGTTCGAAGATGAGCAAGATCGGATGAAAACTACTACTACCTCCCATACAAAAATATCGGATTTATATAGCTTTTTAATGTTAAAAATTAAATTTAAATAGCTACAGTAAAGATAGCAAGTTTAAACTTTGCACATATTGTTTAAATAATATTTAAATTTTTTTGATAAAAAATGAGCTTGGTCGAATAAAAACTACCCATACCTCGCATACAAATTGGTATACAATTTTTTAATACTAAAGTATTTTTTTATTTTACAATAATAGTACCGAGTATTTGAGCTTCGACATAGTCGAAAATAATTGTCTTACTGTTTTTTTTTTTTTTTTTTTTTTATTTTTTTAGGCACAATTGTATGAGTTTTTTTTTTTTTTTTTTTTTAGATGAATGGAAGAGTCCTACAATTTTATGCCGAGTGCGAACGGCTGAATTGAGAAGCTTTTTCAGGACAAATATAATCTCGGTTGTTTGTCAGACGTTCGCAAGAGGTGGTGCAGTGGAAAAAAAAACCTTAAGATGTATGTAATTCGTGTTTTTCTGGGGATCGAACTCAGGACTCCTCGCACAGTAATCCAGCACACTAACCACTGCGCCCGATGGAGGACTAAATGACGCAATAAAGTGATCGTGGCCCTTGCTGTGTGAGCTGTGGCGCCGTCCTGTTGGACCCAAAAGTTGTCCACGCCATTAGCTGTCAGAATTGGCATTGACGGATGTAAGAAAAAAACCAAAAATAAATATAATGTAATCTAGAAATAGATTGGAAATATGTAGATATTAAGTACGCCGGTCCCCGACGTCAAAGGTGCCTTCATAGGAATACGCTGGTGCCAAACTACCAAGAGAGTACATATAATATGTTAAGAAGAGTTGAGAGATTACATGTAAGGCCCAACGTTCCCCTTAATTTAAGACCGGTCATTAAACCAATTTACAAAAAAATGATCAGCCCCTGCAATAATTATTGACGGGGTAAGTTTGTTAAATTAATTAAATTAAAAGTAGCTCCCCTTTCGGCCACATAATTCCTGCCCTCCTGATATGACATCGCAACTGAGAATGCCGTTAATTATATTGTTCCATGCGAGAGGCATTTATCGAGTCATGCTCGCCCACCACCACCACCACAACATGTGACGTGGTGAAGTAGAAAAGCAGAACAGATTTTGAACAATTACTTGTAAACATGACATGGAGCAGTGCTTTGTGTTGTCACACACAATTAATTTTAATTGCAATTCTTGCAACAAGAGAGGGCGCCTTTCCTTGGAAAAGAAAGTCCTTACAGCATAATATCGCTGCTGCTGCCTCCGAGGCGATTGCAAACAACGAATCTCTGGAAAACCCCGACACCGGCTCCAGTTGCAGTCAACAAAAGGGGAGACATACTCGTATTTCATTTGTACTAAAGTTGACTACGCCACAGTACTGTTACAGTACCCATATACAATACCATCATGCACACAAACATACTTTACTTACAATTCATGTCCAGAGTGACGGTGCTACTAATTGGCGTTGTTAGATTATTGTTCGATGCCTGACACGTCAGCTGCATGTTGAGATTTCTCCTTTTTAGCTTTCCAAGCGACAGCACATTGGCAACACGCCGATCCGACAATGGATGTGAAGTGTCATCGAGCAGAGTGTTTTCATGCCACCAGGTAACCTTCGGTTGTGGTCGTCCTGTAAAAAATAAAAAAGAAACGAAACCAAAGTAAATAAAGCTACTAAAGGTAAGGACTTTGTTGACGGGCTGAAATGAGAAGATGACCCTTGTAAAGTATCCTCAAATGGGTGGTATATATGTGTGTGTCTCTCTGTATCTATCTGCTTTGCTTTGACACGGTGAAATAAGAGAAATTACAATATTTTCCAACTCATTTAAGGATAAAGGCAAAGGATTATTTTTGCCCCTGTTTACCCCATTGGGATATCTGCTTCTTTTTTCAAACAACACGCGCGAGTCTATACCACCTCTTCAGCCAAAACCCAAGAGCATGATGCATATAACAACAGTAGTCAGTACAGTACAATGGATAAAGGATTCCTATTCCTTTGGCTCCTTCATTTGAATACTTTATGGAGTATAATATTGTATTCACGTGACATACGATAAGAGGGCGAATCCTCCCAAGAGAGGTTATGCGTCTGCCATGTATATTATACATACAGAGAAGAAAAATTACGAATTTTTGTAATGAAATATCCTTTATCATTTGTCCTCGCTTGAGGCGCGATGTTGGTGTCGGCGGGGCTCTGTTGACTGTTTTAATCTTTCAAAATGTGTATAAATGTAGGCTGACAGATTTAAATACACAACAAGGGCGATGACGACTTTGTGGAGTATCTTATTCTCATTTTCCGCTAATTTTGCGTCTGAATGTCATTCAAGGCATATTGGTTGAGGTTCGGTATGTGCTTAAGTGTAATTAAGTAGGTATGTATCTGCGGGATGTATTCTGAGTGGATATTGAGGAGGGCTAGGAAGAGTTCCAAGAATTTTTATGAGATTAGCAAACAAGGGAGTGAAACCAACCGTGATTGAAAGAGGAAGCCTTCCCCTTGGTGTTGTTATTAATTTGCAGGCTGGCGGGCTGCTTCCTTTGAAGGATTATCCCCTGACAGGCGGGATGATAGTTGGATAAGCCGCGCATTTATTGCTTGAATGTTGTTACACTATGGACAGTATGGGATTGGATTTGTTTCACAATCAGTTGATGAGTTATGGTACGGCTGATGCGACGCGACGTCCGGAATGCAATGAGGTGTGTTATTATGTTTTCCGTTGTATAGAGCGAAAAATTATCTTTGTGATATTTGGACCAGTTTACCTATACAAAAGTAGTTGGCAGGAGAAGGAACAATGAGAACTGTATGGTTATATGTACATTATGTACGAATATAAGGAGACAGATTAATTTTGACATGGAAACGACTACAAAACCGCAAAGCTCTGAAGAATAAATTACCTAAATTCGCGTGCAACCAACATGGACTAGAGCGGCATGTTGGTTGAGGCTCATGTCTCCCCATCTAATTAACTGAAGTATAACCGTCAAGCTGTAGTGCTACAGGCTATTATAAATACATAAATAGTAAATAAAGTTGGCGCAACAGGTCCGCATATACCTAATACACCCTTGTCCTAGCTTCTTATGAAAACCAATATTTTGTGTGCATCTTTTTAATTTTTGGGCGAATGGAAGGGACCTACTATTTCATACAGAGTCCGAGCGGACTGTAATACACTCGGATGTTTATCAAAATGGGCAAACAAAAATAAGGCAGTCCCCGTCAGAGTAAGGAAATTTATTTTTACCCAAAAAATAACAATTTGAAAAAAAAAAAATTTTTATTGGAAATTTGCTGGAAGGAAAAATCATCGAAAGACTTTGCAGAGTTATTACGCGAGGAATGCTTCTGCAATAGTGAGGGACTTTAACCCGATTTAAAAAAAAAATCCAGACTTTCGTCATCCCGAATTGGATTGCAGCTAGTCCAAAAAAGTATAGAAAGCCGTGTGCCGTAGATCAAGAGGTTTTACCCGCCTTAATCTCCTGATGATTACTTTGTCAGTATTAAAAAGTTCGGTTATTTCTAAGTTAACATGATTAAGAAGTAGTCTACTTCTGTGCCTTTGGGCAACTTTTTTAACTTCTTCCTCAATTATTTCGATGTTTAGATTTCTATGTAGATAAGCGTTCCGTATGTTTATGTACCAAGGTGCATTAACTAAGGACTGTTCGAGTAAAAATCCGGAAAGAGAAACTAGGCCTGACAATTTTTAATGCTGAAAGAAACGGATTATGCTTAACATTTTTTTAAACTACTATTTCTACACTTTATTAGGCCGCGCTAAATAATTATGTTCGGCTAATTTTTTGACAATTATGAAGTGTTGAAAAGAAGTTCACCAAACTCCAATTTAAGAAAACAGAGATTTATCGAATGTTACGATATTATTTTTTGAAATTCAGTGTTTTATTAAAATTGCTTTGGCAGTTGCCTTTGTAGTTTGTGGATGAGACCTTTGTGCCAGATTTTATCGAAAGCTTGTGCTATATCATAAAATATTGTAGAACACACTTCTTTCTCTTCAAATGCTTTTTCGATTTTATCATGTGATTCTATGCACCTGATCAATGGTAGAGTGCTTATTTCTAAATCCAAATTGGTGTATTGGGACTAATGATCCTTCGTCAATTATTTTTTGCAGGCGTTTTACCAGTATTTTCTCGAATAACTTTGACAACATTGGTAGTTTAGATATTGGGATCTATGAGGTTACCTCGTTAGGTGGTTTATCTGGTTTTGGTATCATTATTACCTCCACGACATCCACATGCTTGGAACATATCTCAACTTATATGCAGGCTTTAAAATCTGCGCTAGTTTTTTCAGACATTTTCGTGGAAATTTTTCAAAATTCTTCCTGTTATCCAATCAAACCCTGGGCTTTATTTCATATACATACCTTCTTTAATTTCTTTGGCAAGCTCTTTAGCTGTTACCGACCGAATAGGTCTATCTTTTTCGCACCTTACTTCGAGTCCTTGGTAACCTTTATCTTCATACCGCGGTACTAATAATCATTTTTAGTGTCCAGGCTAACTTTTACGAAGTCACAATGGCGAACATTTCCATATAAAATTATCCATTGTGACCGTCAAAATATTTAAGTTGAAGACTAAAAATGATTATTGGTAAGGCCCATAAGGTTTAAATACGTCTTCAAGATACTATGCAAAAGTGTTTGCCTTTTCTGGGTTGCTTTTCACCCAGTTACCTTCTCTGATTTTTACTGAAGGAATATGAGTTATTGGCCTATTCACCCTCTTTGTTGCCTTCCAGAGTGACGAGCGAGTAGTCAGTACTAGCATCATTTGTAAGGCTGGTGAAGCAAGTTTTTAAAGATTCGTTATTAAATTTTCTAATAGATTTTCTAAACTTGTTATTTAAGTTGTTCAGTGTAGTCTTGTCGCGTGGCGCCCTTGTCTGCTGCCAACGTTTTCTAGCTTTCCTCCTTTCTGTAATAATTTCACATATTTCCCTAGGATAAGAGTTTTGTTTAACCTTTTTTGTTTTTGTGGGTGTTGCAGCCCACTCCCCTTTTTGTAAAGTACAAAGTTCCAATGCCAAAATCGACGTGCAGTCATTCGCTTGTTAGTTGGCTAAGCTTTCTGTACAAAAAATAGAATCAGTCTCTGTTCCTAGAGTGCGGTCTTCCTCACATTATGAAACCATTATTACTAAAGAACTCCATATGGCAATGTGGCCAAATAGGGAAATCCGAGAAATATGCGATGCAAGTTAAGAGTTTCCTATACCTAACTTTTTAGAAATATTCCAAGCATGCACCATGTTCAGCTTTAAAGCGCCAACTGCTGGACCAATAGCGGGATGGTAGAGTTGGTGGTAGTTGAACCTCCATAGAAAAACATCAAAAACATGCTTGGTAATAGGAATTAGTTCTGCACCCTATTTCTGATAGGAATTAAATTGTTGTATGTTCAAGTCGACTGGGAATAAATGTCCCCTAAAAGTAGGGTCCAAAACGGTTTTGAAAAAAATGTGTAAATGTCAGCTATTTGTATTCTGCGCGTCAGCGGTTGTAAATTTGATGTTAATTTAGGACCTATTAGTCGAACTACGCGGGCTTTCCTCACACACTATGTGAATCTTGATGGAGCTATAGCCTTTACGCAACTGACAGTTCCTTTTCCAAATAGATTGATATACTGTTAACAAAAAGTTGTTTCCATATTTGTCAATTACGCCACAGAGCTTTGCTTTTGTTATCCAAGAGGTAAGCCCTTTAAAGGTTTTGTATAAAATGTATCCCCTTCTTACATATCACCATTAAGTTCTTTAAACTTTCTTACCTCCCACGAAGCCAAGCTACTTAGTCGACAGCAACATCCACTCGTATCTTTATACATTTCCGGGCACAATGTAATTATATTTTGACCCCTCCCCGCCCTTTTATGCACATATACCTAAGATAGGTAGGTACAATGTACATATAGAAATATTATCAGTGTGGAAACATTTTAATAGTATATCAAACGATGAACTTTACTAGCAGTATAATGAAAGCACACCACCATCAAAATTCCATTAGACGCAATTTTAATGGCATCTTGCACTTAAGAATCTATTAAGTGGTCACATAGGTTAGGTATACATAATGCTTGTCTATATGCGACTGTATAGTACATAGAATATACACCTTCAAATTAAATATTCTACAAGTCTATATGGGAGTAAAAACATTACGCTGAAGAGTGCAAAAAAAAGTTTCCCAACTAAACTTGAAACTTTCTCTACCATTTATTCCGTAGCGTTCTACCCTACCCTGATCGAATCTCTGTTACCAGAGAACAAGCTAATTGAATTATGCGGCACAAAATTGTATGACGACAACTTAGTATACGTAACGTATACCTGGGAACAGGCACTTATTTTCCTCAAGTTTTCTGTAGAAATAAAAATAAAACTTTGTTTTTTTTACGGTTTTAAGGTCTTATTGAAGGGGTTAGATATTATGCATTCTGCAAGTGCAAAGGTCTCATTCGTATCTAAAAATAAAATAATCAAACCGCTCAGAAATCAGTATCCACGCCACGCAGAGTGGAAGTTGTGCTAAACTTTTGCAGAGTTGCACTAGTTTTTAGATGCTTATAAATGCATATTTGGAAATCGCATGCATTGCATACTGCATTAGGGGTGAATGAATACATTTACAAGCTCAAGCTATAGCAATATACAAAAAAACAAGCTTCCAACTGCGAACTAAATTTGTATTATTTTAATTACTCAACTTTTACAGACTTGGTCCGATTAGATTCCCTACCATTGGAGCGTTTTGGACAATTTGGACAGGAGCAGAATTTTTCTCTACCCCATCTGCAAGCACTTGAGAAACGTCTTGTTTCCTGATTGACACACTAAAATGGCTGGGAGTGTTTACCACCTACTGGAATTACATTGCGGTTAACGGAGAGCGCAACAGAATTATGATAGCCAATTTTTTTGTTCAGCACTATGGCGATAAGTTTCTCAAGTGCACGACAATAATCGATTAGTCGGGTGACCTCGCTTTGCCCAGAACAGCTGCGATTTGAAAGCCAGCGAGCTGTTAAATATTTTCTTAAGGATCACCGTTACGGTCGATATTATTCCAAGAATCCATTAGCAATTCATGTAAAGGATATCTAATATTGGTAGACATAATTTGAAAGGTACTTATCCTAAATGTAGCTACTGCAAGATTGGGGTGATGAGCTACTGCCGAGGCAGCTGTCAGGCAGTCATTTGAATAATATTATATTAAACTAGCGGGCCCGACAAACGTTGTTTTGCCTGTCAATTGTTCTGCGGCCGTCTTATTATTTGAAATTTCATTTATGATTTTTTTTTTTGAGTGTTTATTATTTTAAATTTTATTCATACTTTTTTTTTTGTTGAGTGTATATTTGAAATTTTATTCATGAGCTTATTCTTGCTTTTTAAATTTTTTTTGGCAAGATTTTACTTTACTGCCCATTCGAAAATAACGGTTTTTTTGCACAGTCCGATTGATTTCAGTGCCCTAAACACAAATCTGAAAAAAAAGTTGGCGGTCTCTCATCGTTTGGGAGTGACACGCCCCCAAAGTTCAAAAAATAGTACAATATTTGTAAAATAAATTTTTTTATATTCCCTAAAAGTGCAGTTAACTTATAAAAAAAGTTTCATCAAAATCGGATCATAAAGACCGAAGATATGAGGTAATTAAAAAGAGCTAAATTTAAACCACTGAATTTTTGCTCTTTTGTACTGACATTTTACTTACTTTCAAGGGCACGGGCTAATATTTTGTATTTAAACCTTCTTTTTACTGACTTATCACATTTTATTTCTTACAAAAACTGCATAAACAGTGAGAACCCCCCTGCTTGTTGTCACTGTAGGATTTGGAGTGGGTGCAAGGTTGGGTCTATGCAAAGTTTTTATTATGTTGTTTGTTTAATTTTACCGCCAAAAACTATGCGCTTTTTTTATTATTTTATATCTCCGGTATTTATGATCCGATTTTGATGAAACTTTTTGATAAGTTAACTGCACATTTAGGGAATATAAAAAAAATAATTTTACAAAAATTTAACACTCCATTCCTGAAATTTTGGTACTATTTTATATGGTATTTTTTTAACTTTGGGGGCGTGCCACGCCCAGACGGTAAGAGACCGCCAACTTATTTTTGCATATTTGAGCTCAGCGCATTAAAGTCAATCGGAATAAATAGAAAAAGTATTTTTTTCGAATGGGCAGTAAAGTAAAATCTAGCCTTTTTTTATTGTTGACTGTTTATTATTTGAAATTTTGTGGAATCGGATCGCAGGTCCAATTGTGAATCTAAACCATCCTTAGACCTATTCAAAAATACACACAAAATTTCATTAAAATCGGTCCAGACGTTTAGCAGGAGATCGGTTTCAACCACGTACAGAAAAATTAAAGCTAATTAATTCTTTTGAATAAAGCGATAAATTTTAAAAAATATTCATCGGGAAAACTATTGACAGTAAAGTTCGTGATCAAGCGTTTGCTGTAGGTACCTGATGGGACAACTAGGTATGTATATACAGGTATAAACTGTATGCGTATAAGCTAAAATTGCAATTTTGAAACCTTTTAGCGTTTCTAGACTAGATAGCGTGGGACAGCAGTCTGAACTTATTCGCTCCGGACTAAAATTCGATTCTGTAATGTGAGAACAATTTTTGGCCCAAGGAGTGAAGGACCCCAGAATGCGAGACTCTTCCAAGGAGTGTTCATTATATTTATAAATGCAAATTGGAAATGGCTCGGAGTTAGTATAAAAAAAACCGGCCAAGTGCGAGTACACTCGCGAAGCGAAGGTTCCGTACTTGGCCAGAGTTGATTTGATAGACCTAGGTACAAAATAAACAGTTTTTTGTATAAAGGAAAATATTTTTTTCATGGGCATCATCATCTTACCTATGGGCATGAGGTTTGGGTAATGACCGAAAGAATAAGATCGCGAATACAAGCTGCCGAAATGAGATTTCTCCGTTGTATTGCTGGTGTGACCGGTAGAGATCGCATTAGAAATACCAGAATACGTGAGGAACTGAATGTCGAGCAGCTACTTCTCCGGACGGAGCGGTCCATGCTTCGGTGGTTTGGTCATGTTAAACGCATGTCCCCGACCAGGATTCCACGACGTGCTATGGAATCCGTACCATCGGGCAGGCGTCCTCTAGGTAGACCTAGGATGAGATGGTTAGATCAAGTCCATAATCTCTCCTCTACCCGTATGGGGATTGCCCTTGATGATTTGGAGTCGATGGCGGAGGATCGAGAGCTATGGAGGGTCCACTTGAGCAACCTACACCCGCGACCCACTTAATGGACAAGCGGACCATTTGAAAATGATGATGATGATGATGATATTTTTTTCACCAAATTACTAATTACTCTAAAACCAGTGAATTAATCGCTATCATTGGTGTTTGTCGTTTAACTAGAAATTATACCTGATGTTGTGTGTAAATTTTAGCCTTATACGTCAATTAGTTCTTGAGATGGACCTAGATACAAAATTGGCTTAGTTGATTCGGACAGACATCGTAGCGAAAGTAGTAAACCTCTGTTGAAATGCTTTTGTCTTCTTTATGTAATGTGTTATTATTATAGGCTAAGTCAGTTCATACCAATGGAGCTTCTGTCAGCTATACTTACTTAGTTAAGGTGGCGCTACAGTCCGGGGTGGACGTGGGCCTCAACCAACAAGTGTCTCCAGCCAGCACGATCTTTGGTCAGCTGTCTCCAGCTTCCTCTACTGCACCATCCCTCAGGTGTGGATTCGAGGATCTTCGGGACCGGAACATTCATACGTCCATTCGCTCTACATGACCCAGCCACCGCAGTCGTTGGACCTTCACTCTTCTGGCTAGGTCGATGTCGCTGTACAGCCCGTACATTTTGTCGTTGTACCTCCTCCTCCAATCGCCGTCTATGCAGACGGGACCGAAAATTACTCGAAGAATATTTCTCTCAAATCAACCAAGGGTGACTTCATCCGCTTTTGATAGATTCCGTGCCTCTGCACTATAAAGTAGGACTGGGATGATTAAGGTCTTATAAAGGGTCACTTTAGTTGTTCGAGAGAGGGCTTTGCTACTCAATTGCTTCCTTAGCCCCAAAAAACAGCGAT
Organism: Cheilosia scutellata; assembly: GCA_955612985.1. Taxonomy (NCBI): domain Eukaryota; kingdom Metazoa; phylum Arthropoda; class Insecta; order Diptera; family Syrphidae; genus Cheilosia; species Cheilosia scutellata. The sequence goes on from OY015311.1 coordinate 88,770,623, forward strand.
TGGCAAGAGTTATTTTTCGTTTAATCTCAGCGCTGGTGTCATTGCCTGAGTTCATAGGTAGACAAAGTCCTTAACCACCTCAAAGTTATATCTGTCTATATAAGTATATAGTGACATTCTGTTCAAGACGTCGCTGTTAGGTGTCCTTTATTGATGAGAGCATATACTTTGTCTTGCCCTTATTGACCGCCAAACCCATCCTAGCTTCTGTCAGCTGCCGGCAACGAAATCAAGTGAGATTTTTGTTCATGCATAGTAAGTTTGCCAGTTTTGTCGTCGTCCCAGAATTTGGCCGGGAAGCTTCAACGTCTTCTTTAAAAGAATTTCATTCTAGTCTAGTAGGTACGTTTCGATGTTTAGCTTTAATTTCAGCTGTCTGTTGGCTCATCCATAACTCGAGAAACATTTATCCGATTTCCGTGTTTTTTGAAGTTACTACCTATATGTATTTCTTACCGGAGTTCGAAAAGTTGACACCGTAAGGACCTACGCCAAAAATTCAATTCCAAAGAGAAGCAATACGCAATTCTACTTCTATATATTCCACACATAGACGGAATGGGGAAACCTTTGTGTGAAGTACCTACATAACTTACTGTGTCTAATTATAGGAAATGAGACAAACTGGATTTGCAATATAAATAACTTTATTGGTGGCAAATTATTGGTATTGATGGTATTTATAATCATTTATCTTTTCTATCGATGTTTTATCAAAAAGAGCAGCAGAAACATTCATAATAAGTTAGGTATTCCATTAATAAAGGCCCCATACAGCCTGCGGCAGCATATGGAAACAGATATTGCATTATGCACCTAGACTGTGTAACAATGCTATATGCCAAAAAATAAAATAAAAATAAAAAATAATGAAAATCAATATGCTAAATATGGTAGGTATATAAAATATAGGACGTAGGCTATCGAGATATTTTTTTACGCCCACACTGTTTGCTCGATTACCGATACCATAATGATTTTCAGTATCTACAAAATTGTTACTCGCCTTCGATCAGTGAAGATGGACATCTACTTATGAGCCCAACCACCATTATCATTGCAAAACGCAATCTATTTGATTTAAAAGCATGTAACATTTCATAATTTAATTTCAACTTAATAACATTCCATTTAAATGAACGCTCATCTTTACAGTCTAACCTCCTATTTTTGTACACTCTAAAACGCAACACTCTGTCTGCAATAAATTAGATTTTTTTTTGCAACTGAATCGCTCGCAGTAAAAATAATAATAGAACAAACTCTTTTACATACAACACAACTTACATCCAAAAGCGGGATAAGAAACAGAAATTTACAAATTGAGATTTTAATCTAAATGCTTTATGAAAATTGTTTTGAAACAATTCCAGCCTCGTATAGACGACGTTATAGTGAATAAAATAAAAAATTCCATTCACTTCATGGTAATTTGTCATGAGAAGGAGCACAGCAGTATCACCCAAGAGCCAAGCCAAGAGGCCATAATATCATTTTTCGAAGTTCATATATTTTTTTTTTTTTTGTATTTCTCCCAAGGGAGGTCATTTGTGGAGGATATGTGATTCCAATTTTTTTCTTTTATTTGATTTGTCGGTTGTACTAGCACCAACGAGGGTTGACAATTGCTCTATATAAGATGGTTCCGTCTCGGTCTCGGTTATGTCGTAAAACACAGAAAAGGTCAAATATTTTGTTGAGCAAATTAAAAAAAAGCCTGTGTAAGACAGCGCCTTTTCTTAAAAGGGCACGTTGTGACCCTTGTGAGTATTGTATATTATTTATACTTGTAATTTGTCATATGCAGGGTGGAGGAGGTTAGGGTTAATATTCGACATTCACACGTCTGGCATTTAGATCGATAGACAGATGTAGTAAGTACCTACTACTTATTATTTGCAAATCAAATAGAGCCAAACAAAATTAAAAAACTATATGCATTTCAAATGCTAAGTTATGGACGAATATCCAATCATGCTACTAATAGCTATGCAACTCGAAAAGCAGTTGATTTAAATTTTCGGGAATGTCCCGTAGTATTTATATTATATTCACAAGTCATACGGTGTCACTGACCCGGCAGAAGAATGACTGTTTCGAAAATCTTTCATCTAGTAACTAGCTGAACCCCCGCGCGCCGGCTTCACCAGGCCTTTTTTTGCTTGTTTAAATTTTTATTTTTTTTTTTAATTTTTTTTGCCTATCAATTAACGTAATTACCGACATTTAAAAAAAAATCAAATAAATTGGTTGAAAATTATAGGCGACAGAGGGAACATAGAGTTTTTTCCACTTTGTTTTATATATATAGAGATGGTTGTACCCGCGCGGCTACTCCCATGCACAGATGTTCTTTCATAAAATGCGCCAAATGAGAATAAATCGATTTGCTGGAACTTTCTTTCCGCCTAAATCTGATATACAGCAATACGAACAAAACTAAAAAAGACTCATGAAAATCGGCCCAGCGGTTATCGAGATATAACGTCATCGAGTTTCACGCCATAGAAAATGTTTTTTGTATAGGAGGTATAAGATTTTGAATGTTTTTTTCTTTATTTGGGAGCAGTGTTGAAAAAAGGGATACAAAATTGAAGGTCTAGACAGGGCCGAGCCAGGATTTTGTTTCGGGGGGGGGGGGCTTGCTTCCAAATCTTACGAGGAATTCTTCAAACAAAAAACTATATACCTACAGGGTGTCCCAGTTAAGCAGTATAATCCTTTAAGGGAAGATTCGTGAAGTTCCGCCGAACAAAAAATTTTATGGCAGGGGGGGGGGGGGGGGTCTATTTTCATCGAATTTCCCGTTATGGCCCTTCAAAGCATGTGAACTATAATTTTGAGGTGTTACCACTTAAAACGCTATAACTTCTTAACTATTAGAGATACAAAAATTGTTTTGTGCATTTTTAAAAGACAATTTAGAAGCGCATATAAGTCTTATGAACATCGGGTACCTATGTGGAGCTACAAAAAAGATATGGCTCCTTAAACTCAACGTTTTAAAAATCATTTGTTACATTTGTTTACTTAAAATGCTTTTTTTCTCAAAATGTTTACTTAATAAGTTTTCATTGAAATATAAATTATGAAATTTTTATCTTTGAGAAATTTTCTAAAAATTATGTCAAGCAACTTTTATGGAAACGTTTCGTTGGCAAGATAAGAGTCCAACGCCGATACCCAAATCGTAGTACACTATGTAGCCGGGTACTGATGCGTACCAGGGGGGGGGGTACGCACCGGGTGAGCCCCTCGAAATAAAAAAAACAACGTTCAGACGCTGCGGCGGCAGAAATTGAGGGTGGGATTTTGCGTTCATTGATTTTTATTAGATTTTAAATCGTATGTACCTAAACGAACGTACTAAAATTATTTTTTTCAAAGCAAAAGACGTCTTGATTTTTTTTTGACATGACATGATGGTAGAACGTCTGCGTTGACCATGAATCTGTCCGTAAGATTTTTTATTAACGAATAAACCCTGGCTACGTGCCTGGGTCTAGAATGTGTTTTGTTAGCCCGATATGCGCTCACTCCTCAACAGAGGAAAACGACGATACAAAAAATCATTTTTCGAACAGCTCCTCTACCGAACTGTCCGAACATATAAGTATGTATGAGTATGTATGTCCTAAGTATGCCGCTAAAACTGTACTCGGTGTTTTTATCGCCTGAAGCAGTAGAGGCAAGGAGGACACCTTTACGAATCTCAGATGGGATAACAATGAAGAACTGCTGATGTGAGGGCTTTATACTTTGAATGCTTGTAATCGAAAAAAAAACAGGAACTTAGGAACTTTGCCGATTGCGAATCCCTCAAAACTCCAATGCTATCGATGCGAAAAAGTCATCAGAGACGCCGCAGCTGATGTGCTAAATTTCAGAACGAAAACCTTCATTTGATGAAGAGTACAGAAAAGCGACTTGTTAGCTCTGCAAGCCAAAGATGAGGAAAGAACAACGGCCTCTCGGGAGGAAATATCACTTATTTTAAAGTGGCTCTCGGTGAGAGAAGCACTTAGGCCTTTATAATCGGCACACTGTCACTGGATTTGAGGAGAATGGTTCCTTTCCTGGATACTCATGTAATTCATTTAGTACCGCTTATAAAGCTAAGAATTTTACCGGCGCTGGTATTACCTAGATCACTGAGATTATTGAGAAAATGGAGAAGCAATGCTAAGAGGTTTTACCAGAATGTGGCAAGGAAACCTTAGAGCAGAGTCACAGTCAGTTTTGACAATATGTATGGAAATACAACTATTGAAGATTGTTGAACGTTGAAGACGACCAATGGAGGAACACCACCATCGGTCCACAAGATGGGAGGCATCTAAAACAGCCCCAAATATTTGGCGTTACCATTGCATACAAGATTCCTTCTATCAACGCCTGTATTCACTTATCAACGAACCCCTATCGCATTTATTTTCAGTCCACGACCAAATATCCAAACTACGGCAGATTCTGGGTAAAATCCGATCCAAGTCCAGACTAATACCCGCCACCATCTATTTATAGATTTTAATGTCGGAAATTATAGCATTTATAGAGTCGAGTTATATAAAGCCATATCGAGTTTTAGCACCTCGTCAGGTTGTGCAGAATTACGATAGAGGTCACTCGTTGCACCATTAAGGTCGGAAACAGTCTGAATAGAATCACTGCTAACATGCTTTTTACATGAGAATTCCCACGCTGAAAGAAAAAATTTTCCCTATTTTAAAAGCAATTTAAAAAAAAAACAATATACCTACACGAAGAAAAATTCTCATTCATTAAAAACAACCAACAAATCTTCCCTGTCAAACACACACAAAAAAATCCTTTGGATAGAGAAAATTCCCACGATCTGGCCGCACTAATGGGACCTTTGATGTCAGAAAACTATTTAAACAAGATGATCCGCTGTCATTATTGTCATGTAACTTCGTGGATATCATACTGGCGAAAATTCTGGAAAGTATAGCCAACCCCAGAGGCACAATGTTTTACAATTCTCTACGAGACGTTAATAGACAGGCCCACTACTGACTAACGACTGAGATCTTAAACCCATAAGGTACATTCATTCAATTTAAAGTCAGTACCAATTGCTCTGTTTTCTAAATAATTCATTCTTCGTTTGTATTCCCCCCCTCTCCTTAATTATAACTCTCTAGTCAAGCTTTGAGATGCAACTTTAATAATTCATTCCGAAAGGAGAATAGCAAAAAGAACAAAAAGCTGAACTTCTCTAAGGCATACACTTTGCCTAATGAAACCCATCGTTGTTGCTCAATTTTCCTACTCCTTTGTAAGGATGCAAAGGTAGCAGAATACCATTGTGTATTTTCATCATTTCGCTGTCAATTTTAAGAGCACACACAACACCAGCAGTCATTAGACATCACAAACACCAGCTTTTGCTTTAATACTCGCGCGTACTATTAATTCATATGGAATGAAGGAGAATGCCGATATACGGTTTAAATCCTCATATACTTAGGTATCTGTTGTACGTACGCCCATCTTTCATCACCAGTCACACTTCCTTTAGCACCCACGCATTTCTATGTGAAGCAAAGCACTGTCACTAGTCGAATAGACGACGATGAGACAAAAAAACACAAACGCAAAGAACCTTTCTTTTCTGGGCAAACATAATTTGCCAGGCAGCTAAATACCGCGCTATTTTCGGTTTAATTTATGTCTTTAATTAATTCAAACAAAACAAACGTCAAATATCTCGCGCAAAGGTAGGCATAGGAGGAACACCAAAGTTGGATAAGACTTCAGTGTTTATGGCTGTGTGTTCGTAATCTCTCTTGTTTTCTAGAGGGTGGTGGATCCAGGATGTCATTAGTGTTGAACTGAAGCTCACGCTCTTTGGAACTTTTATTGCCGGGTTAAGGTTGTTACCTGTTTCGTGAATTACTAATTATTTCCAATGGTGCGATGCTGTGGCTGTCAGTGGGTGGGCCCTATCTGTGTATAGGCTTATTAACCTACTGTATATAGGGGTTTAAGAAACATACGGGCAATTACAGCGGTTTGACTGTAAAAATAGGGATCAGCCTTTTTATTACGTCAAATAGGGATGTAAAGTAATTTGCTTCCGGATGTTTTGCGCTTTGTTATTTTGAGTGTTTGTTACATTTTGTGCAATTAAAAGGAACGGGGTGTTCTTTTTTTCGTCTTCGTTTGCGCATTGTTAACTGTTTTCATTAGGAATTTGACTTGAGAGTTGAGACAAATTGACAATAATTGTCAGCATAGATTGGATGAAATTTTAAGGGGGAGAATATAATATAAAAAAATGCAATTGCGAGTATTGTAGAGGTTCGACCCTCTGTTGGTTACTTTCTGAAATTGCTTTTAATATTGTTAATAGTATTTAGCGTTATTGAAGAGAGTATATTTTTAATCTACAAACTAACTGAAAACGTTTTAGAGGAGCTAGTCTCTGTCAAAACTCGGAACGAGTCGGAAGGTCAAGGACGATGACCATTAACACCATTTCGAACTGGCGTATACCTTGTTATATGAAAACCTCCTGCAGATCGCTAGTTTCTTAGTGGAACTCAAAAATGCTGGGACTCAGAAATGTAGCCAGAAATCGGTGAATCAAAACGAATTGGATGGAGACTGGAACCGATCCTAACAAAAATAATATAAGAAGTTAATTTGTCTATCGATAAGAGCTTCTTATTCTTATAACGATTTTCGTGAAAATATGTATCAATTGGTATAGGTGAGACCAGTATAGGTTTGTTAAAGTAACCAATTAAACCCCGAATTGCAGAAATCTATTCGGTACTACTGGCCCCAAACACATTAGCCCCATCGTACAGAGATCAATTTTCAGGACTTTCAGCAATCGCTGGCCTAAAAAAGGGTTCGGTCATAGTCCGATATTTCTCATCCTTTCATTTAAGAATATAAAATTCTTGTAGTATACATATACAGGTTTATTTATGGATTATTTGAACAAATTAAGAATGACATAATTATTTAACAGTGAAATTAAAACTATATTGAAAGAAAAACAATTTTTAAGTATTTATAATGTATATTATTATGCTAATTATTATATTATTAAATTATATAACCTATGAGATAGATTTCAGTAATAGCACCATCGTTTTTACTACTTAGATGGCCAGTATTGTTGGCGCTAAAAATGTCGGTCTACAAGTTTTAAGCAAAAATGACATAAAACTACATCTTGTTTGTTGTTTCTTTGAAGTGGATCTTGGTGAGAGATGCACTTATGTCGTTAGTCGGCCCATTGTGCATGCCACTGGGATTTAAAAAGTGATTCCTTTATAATGGCTACTGATGCAAACTATTTCCTGCCGTTTATAAAGCTAAGAATGTTAGCGGCGGTGGTATTATGTAGTTCACTGCGATCATTAAGAAAATAGTTTCCTAAGTAGGCCTTTCTTAAATTTACAAGGTCAGGGGAACTGCAAAGAAAGGGTGTGATGGACTCTTCCTCCTCTTCATCTCTGCAGCTTCTGCAGAAGTCATTATATGGCAAATAAAGCCTTTGCGCGTGTCTGCCTAATATGCAGTGCTCAAAAATGACATTAACGACTTTTGTGATACCATTTCTTTTAAGTCGCAGGAGCTCCTTGGATATTTATGTATGGACAGCTAGCCAGGTGAGCCTAGCAGTATCGCAGTATCCTAGATGTTTCCATCTGTGTCTTCCTCTGTCTGCTGCATCCGCATCAATTATTTGTTTAGCGTAGGAAACATCCACGCCAGAGAAGACTAGCCTTTCTAGTTCGTCTGCTGCGCAGTTCCCTGGAATGTCGAGCAGAACGTGAGGTTGTACTGTCCAGCCCAGCTATCTTGTTGAGATATACGCGGCAACCGTCCACTGCTTTATATGTATATGGATTTTATTGCATCTTGGCTATCAATATATATGACGATATCCCTTAGTGATACCGATTTAATCGACAGCCACCCTGTAGGTTGAGGAATAGCGGTGATTTCGTCTTGGAAGAAATTGCAGTGTTTCGGAAGACAGAAGGAGAGGCCCAGATTTAGATCTTCTGAGAAGACCCCGGCTCCAACTTTGTCCAGTGTTTTGGAACCGTCTGTGAATATTAACAGCGAATTGATGGACATTTCGCGAATCCAATTGGTTCCTGTCCAGTATTTCATCTGTGAATTGGGTGCTGTTAGGGAATACATGCTTCTCAACTTTGGGGCTACCACTGCACTGTTAGAGATACCAGCTTTGCCGCCACTCAATCAAATTTTTGCCGCTATTATTTCCGCTTCATTATAAGACTGATGATACCTCTTTTCTGTTCTGTCCGAAGTTGTACATAAATAGCTCGGCTATGTCTGAATCTGTACCTTCAAATATTACATTATTCGCCATAATCCGAGCAATTGACGCACCCTCATACCTAGGCTGTGTATATAATGAGCCTTAAGACGAACATATCGCCAAGATATTTAATATAGTTGAGTACTAATTGTGAGAGTCATGATTGCTCGTTGCTTTCTCCTGGTAAATAAAACCGCTTCCATTTATTTCAGCTGGTGTTAGGTTGATTGAAGACGGTCGAACAACTGAAATGGTTTCACGTCTACAATAATAGTAATATAGTCACCAAATCCTACCATTTTAGACCTACAAAACTGTTTTGGTAAGCACTGTTATGTTTACTCTAAAACCTGGAAACAAAAAATACATCTTTCGACAAGTTCTACCAATCTTACCTCAAAAATAACGAACACTATAATAAGAGCAACTGGCAGGACATTACTGGTGAATGACCCTTACAAGCGCTCATTACTTTAAAAGTAAGGGGCGAATGAATATTTAAACAAAAAAAACAGTAAAACAGTCTTCCTTGTCAAATATTTACTAGTATTAAGTGTACTTTTGGGTAGGTATATAGTCGACGGAAAAGTAAACACAGAGCGAAAAGTATCCTGCAAAAGATAATGCAGCAATTAAAATGCTATTTTGATTCCCTGTAGGACAGGTCAAGTCGTTTTTATTCAAATAATAAATTTGGTTTTCAAATGCGAATGCAGATTGTTCTGTTTTAATGGTCCGTTTTCACCTTCCTTAGAGCGCCGTTTTGGGATTAAATGAACACAATTAGGGGGCAACAGAAAAAACACCGCCCATGAAAGTTATATCACAACGAAACCACAAGTCCTTACAGTTAAGTAACAACATTTTAAGTATTCGTCCTTCTTCTCACCAAGATCAAGAAATATCACAAAGCATTCATTTATTCCTTTTTTTTTACTCGAAACAAATTAACTAACATTTTCGCAGCCAGGATATTCCGTAACCGTAACTATAAATAATGCGACTCGCCTAGATTAAGGTACACATCAGCTACGTAGCATAATGTAATACACCTTAGCAAAAATGATACTGTACTCGGTACGCCCACGGAGAAAAAAAAAATCATTAGTCAAATAGGATATTCTTCCTTATCCCAGACGACTCGGTAAAGTAAGGTAAAATAAGTATGTGTATGTGTATATGTGTATGTATAATAAAGCGATATTTTCATTCCACCCTCTCGTCCTTGGTCACACACACACACAGACACATTGAAATGCTGTTGGTGCAGTGGCGCTGCAGCATTTTCTATAAGAGTTGCGCTGCCTATGAAATCTAGTGCCACCCAACAAATGAGAATTTATTTGTAATATTCATTTATGATTCTCAGAGATGGATCTACCACACCGACTATACTGTAAGGGAGAAATCAGAGAAGACGAAGAAAAAAAGTCCTTTTGACTCATGAGTAATTTCGGTAAGTATCTGATACGAAGGAAAAGAGCTTCATCATCATTACTGGGAAAAAAGCGACTGCGATGTGAGCTCTTATGGAGTTTTCTGTTGAAAGATACTACAACACAACGGCAGGCGGGCGCGGCGGCGGTGGCAAGGCCATCAAACACAAGGAGTTTGAGCATGATTATACAAATAATACGTATAAATGAGAAGTAGTCTGTCGACGAATATAACACTAAACATGTACTCACCTCCTGTTGATACGCATGTGATGTTCACGGAAGCTCCTTCATTGTAAGGACCGAGAATGTAGTGCGGTATGTGACCGCCTTTACTATCTAGTATAACCAAATTTTCTGGAGGTGCTGCAAAGAGAAAAACAATTTTTTATACAGTAATCAATATTTTGGATTTTCTACATACATTGTAAGTTTCAGTTTTCGTCCTTAAATAAATTGGTGGGTATAGGGTAAGGTATAGTTCTATATTTAGACTAATTATTTCAAAGATTTTGCGTAGGTAATTTGTCACAAACGTAGTGTAATCAATTCAAATTACTTTATCTTTATCTTTTAAATAGCTGAGTGCAATAATGTCCAAGGACGTTTTGAACCTTTTTACACCTAAGACTTTATTTCATGGCATAGTTTTTTCCTACATCTGGTCAGACTGCCAAAGAACTTACCGACAATATCTTAAAGCAACTCAATGAAGATAGTCTTGACATTAACCTTTGCCAGGCTCACGGATATGATATTGCTGCGACTATGTGTTCATGGAGAAGTTCAAAAATGAATAATTCAAAAGCTTTGTTTACACTATGTTCAAACCATTCTTTAAACCTTTGTGGAGTTCACTCTTTGGGAAGTACTCCTTCAAGTGCAAGGTGTTTTGGGACAGTGGAAAGACTTTACACATTTTTCTCAGCATCTACCCATCGTTGGGATATTCTCATAGAAAATGTAGGAGTGTCAGTCAAGAGACGTGTAGACACTAGATGGCGCGCTCATCACGAGGCTGTTAAGCAATTGAAGGAACATTTCGTGAAGATAGTTTCAACTCTTGAACTCCTTTGTGATCCTCAAAAGCAAAATTTGGATACAAGAGGTGCTGCAACCATACTCGTATCTGCTGCGACTTTAAGTTTTTGTGTTATCTTTCATTCTGGTGCGATATTTTGGAAGAAGTTGATGCAGAACAGAAATGCTTGCAAAAATCCGCGCTCACTCCAGAAAAAAGTGTAGATAATGGCCCCTATTGTGAGTGTCGATAGTTAATCGTTGATCGACAAGTGTCGATCGATAGACAACTTTGATTGCCGATTGCGATTGATAGTGGAAGTGAAAAAATTTCTTCGTGCATACTTTCCTCCGCCCATATTTTGCAGATGAATTAGTGTATGGTCCTGACCATCAGGTCATCTCCAGCGTTTTTAAAAAGTTCCGCTCGTCTGGTCGATGCTTTCTCTTGGAAGTGAAAAAATTTCTTCGGGCATACTTTCCTTCGACCATATTTTGCAGATGAGTTGGTGTATGGTCCTGACCATCAGGTCATCTCCAGCGTTTTTAAAAAGTTCCGCTCGTAGCCCATCGGCTCCTGCTGCTTTGTTCGTTTTTAGTCTGGTGATGGCTACTTAAATATCATTTCGGTCGGGCGGTTTTCATCTAGATCGACTGGTACAGGTCGATGATTGGCGAGATCTTGGCTGGCATTGCCATTCAATAACTGGTTAAACTAGTGTCTTCAGATGGCTAACATCGACTACATATCCACTACAGTGTTTCCATTCCCATCTTTGCAGGGCCAAGGGCAAGCTGGCAAACGGCAACATAAAGTGAACGGGATGGCCAATAAGTAGCTAAGCTTGCTGACACTGCGTACTATGCATTTTGTATAATATTTATAGCTAAGACAATACTGTTTGCGACGTTTCCGAAGCCTGCTAATAAAGTGACATAAGTTGTTGCACTTGTGAAATAGAAATGGCGCATTTTGTGTTGTAATCTTTGATTACACCTGAAAGTTGACGAGTACCGGCTGGAATCTGTTTTGCTATACCGCTCCACTGAAGCAGCAATATGTTGATATGTGGGGGAGTGGCTCAGTGGTTAACAAGCAAACATCCGACACTATTTATATTTGTCCTGAAAAAGTTTATCAATTTAGCCGTTCGGACTCGGACTCGGCATAAAATTATACAAGCAAATGTGTTATCATCGGCCTGACTGATGCTTTGATACCCTCCACTGCATAAAAGTCATGCAAAATGTTTGCCATGCATTGGATTGGTATCTATAGGAGGTAACAGAACTACTTGACCGACATAGACAATTTTCAATACCAACCTGACGACGCGGTCAAAAGAAGAGCTCTCACAAAATTTTATTCGCCTAAGTCGATTCGTTTGGACGCTATCGTGTTTTCAACAGACAGACAGACGGACAGACAGACAGACAGGCGGACATGGCTAAATCGATTCAGAATGTGATTCTGATTCGGAATATATATACTTTATAGGGTCTCTGGTGAATCCTTCTTGGCGTTACAAATGTAATGACAAAGTGAATATACCTTCCTAATATGGAGGGTATAAAAATACAAATGGTTGTGAGAAGCTAGGACTAGCGGCTGCCCATTCGGACCTATTGCGCCAACTATATATTTATTTTATTTATTTTTAGGAATATGTAGATACATATTATCAGGAAGGGCTAAATAAGATGGCACTGCACTCACACCCTTTGCCTTTGCTAATAGATCAGAAAGGACCAATCTATTAACCTTTGCTATTCCTAGAAAATCACACCTATTATATGTATCAGTCGAAATGACAACTCTCCACGACTGTCAAATGTAAACGGACACCTAGTACAGTTAAAATTGAAAGTCAAATAAAACTATCATGAAATATTAAATATAGTGTAAGCTCCAGTTTTGTCTGACTGATTAAAATCTTCTGTCAGCAGCAGAATTAAAGCATGGACGCTGCAAAGAATGAGCTTAAGCCGCCTTACTCGTCATTCAAGTTTGTAAATGTGAACGAAAAATGTTGTCAATCTTTCTTACAAAATATTGTTCAGTTGCTTATACCCCAAACATGTTTGAAACAAAAAGAACACATGACAACCGTCAACTGGCACTTGATTGACAGTAATTGAACACAAGTGTAGTAGCTGTCTGCAATGTAGAGGTAGAGGCGATATCACAAGTGTAAGGATTTAAATTGTACCAAAACATTTCCACTTCTCATATTTACAGATTGTATATGTATCGCATCAAATAAATCAAAACGACCCAGTAATCCCTTGCCAACTGTCAATCCGAGTGTGACATTTGCACACAGTGTCAAATAAATTTCTACGACACTCAATAAAATCCAACAAGGGCTTCGCAATGTCCGCTCCTTATTTCCAACACACGCAAACACACATATCGAACATTACCAAGTCATCTGTCGTCGTCGTCAATGTTGACAATGACGACGATGACATAGTCATCTCGTTTGCAAATAGTGTGAAATTACTCCAAACGAGCATCATTACGAAATTCCAACATGTGATCTCACAACTGGCAGTTCAATGTACACAACCTACACTTCCCCTCGCCAAGAGAGGTGAGTGGAGACACGTAATGTGCAATCTACTTTTCCTGCTATGGGTTTTTATGGATGCACATTATGTGGATCTTTACGTAAATGGTGTTTACCCCAACACAGGGGGCGGCTGTTATCGAGTTATATACGCAAGCACTAGTGCCAATCGAAAATGCACCATACGGACATCTTTCAATATTCTAACAAGATGGGATATCTTGAAATGTGTTCTGCATTGTACCCCAACTGCGCACTTGGAGGGTGATATGAGTATATGACTGCTGGCAACAAGCAACCTGATCCAAGGCGCATATAAATGGAGACTCACTTTAGAGAATTGTATTGATTTGTTTTCTTCAATGTATTTGAAATACCTGTCAATCACACACTAACACTCGTACACTCCCATTACTACATACATAATTCACAGTAACTTCTTAAGGATTTTATCCCATCTCGAGTAAAAAAAAAAAAAACGAACACAATTTTTGAAGAGGACAAAAAAAAGAAGACATCTTTACAAGAACTTACTGATTACAGTCAAGTTGACTTTGGAGTTCCTAGTTGGGCTCTTTTGAAAATCCACTCGGCAGCGATACTCTCCAGTGTCCTCTTGCCGGGTGCCCTTAATTTTAAGTGTTGCAGATCTGCCGGTAACTGAAAAGGACAAACGTTCGCCGTATGCATCATCTGACCAGTGTGTACCCTGGGAGAAGTCTGAGTCTCTTGTATCGACACTGTAAAGAACAAAAGAAGAAAACAAAGTTAAGTGTTTTTTAGTTGAGATTTTTCCATCAAATGCAGTTAAAATGAAATGAAACCGGAAGGGCGACTATACAAAATAATGGGAAGGAAAGGACACAGGAAAAAGTTGATAAAACTTTGTCACACTTGCATTTCTTGAAGTTAATTGCAATTCATCAGGGACACTGACGATGACAACGAAGTGGAAATAATTCGAGACAGAAAGTTTAATGCAACTGAGTGGACATAAGATGCATATACCTACATATATACGTCCTTATACAATAATGGATATCCTTTGAAAAGTTGTAATTTTGTAGAGGGTCTGTTTTGTATTCTAGAAGTGAGTGCGATATACCTGCATTGACAAGTGCACTTTACTTACAGCTGCATATAGACTAAGTCGAGTAAATAGCGGGACGAGGGAAGAACCTAAAGTTACAGATCTGATTTTATTCCTAACTTAGTGCAGGTAGGTAGTTTTGTCGAACTTAATTTATTTTTGATTTTCGTAATTGGATTACGATACGACTTGCATGTACCTACTGCGATACAGATTTTAAAAGAAATACAACGGAAAACTAAATTGACGCTTAGAAGCTCACATACAGTGAGCGTCAAAAGGGTCGTCAAAAAGTTCTTAAAAACCACAAATCTGTAAAAAGTTTGATAACGAAATAACAATAATAAAACGTTTTTCATTTCGACAGAATTATAGGTATACTTTATATATATTAAAAAAATAATAGTTTCCAAGCTCCAAACACAAATGAAAACAGCATTGGTGTTGACTCACTTTTGACGCTCACTGTAGGTATGTGTAATTGCAAAGAAGAGATGGATGCAGCAAGCATAATAAAGTAAGCCATGCATCGAGTAAGTTGAAGAGGCCCTAGGTTCAACCCAAGCTGTAGCGCCATCATAAGGAAAAATGAAAGAAAATAGATTACATGCCTCTGAATTACGTCACTTATAACAGAGAATGTCAGAAAATGGTTTTTTTTTTTTTTTTTTTTAGGTACTTCATAGCAAATGTACCTATTGTGTACGTTTTAGATCAATCGAAGGACTACTTTTCGAACTGTAGAGGAAAAGCGTTTTCAATGTTTTTTTTTATGCGGGAGGTATGCGCTACGCCCTTTTGTGGAATTTTACATGATCAAAAATACATATAATCCTTGGAAGATATTTCTTGAAGGACGTAAATTAACTTTTGGACAGGTCCTTAACGACTCATTTAAACTTTTCTCCAGACTACATAACCACTTACATACCTAAAGCTAAGTACACACGATT
The DNA here is from genome assembly GCA_955612985.1 of Cheilosia scutellata. Taxonomy (NCBI): domain Eukaryota; kingdom Metazoa; phylum Arthropoda; class Insecta; order Diptera; family Syrphidae; genus Cheilosia; species Cheilosia scutellata. The sequence goes on from OY015311.1 coordinate 88,786,024, forward strand.
GTCAGATCTTACAATATTGTCAGATCTGTCAGTGAAAAATGTGTCCCAAATGTCTTACAACCGTCTGAACTTACAATTTTGTCTTACAATATTGTCAGAAATGTCATTGTCAGTCCATTGTAAGACATCCATCTGACAATGAAATTGTCAGGTTGCTGACGATCGTCTGAACAAGTCTGAACACACAATTTTTTTTATTGTCAGACAATTAGGACATTGTAAGACTCATTGGATATTGTCATGTCGTTGTTTATGGAAGCTGACAATAGCTTACAATTTCTTCGTTGTCAGACAATATAACCAGTGGTTTACGAGGGAAATCGAAGTTAGCTTTTAAATGATGGAAACTAATTCAGAAGATATTGTTATGAACAACTGTGGAAATTGGAATTTAAATTCTAATTGGAATTGAAAAAGTCGAAAAAAAAAATTGTACAGGAGAAAGTACAGAGTGAATGGGGTTGTTGGATGCGCAGAGTATAAACTACCCAAAGAAGCCCTGTGGTAAGAGGTAGAAGTAATAAAGGAAAAAAAAGTTGAGTCACGTTGCCAATGAAACCGTCTCAATTTATTGGATAATCGCACGCATGTCGGTGTCTTGATGTGTGGAGTCACCAAAACTAGAATTTCATTGCATTGTGTTGAGTACATTCGAAAAAAATTGCGATAAAGTTCCGGCTCCTCAGCTTACTATTAGGAGTAGAATCCTTCCTTCTGACAACGGGCCACCCAATCCTTCTTCAAAATATTACGTCCTTTTTGTATCAATTCATCATCCTCGCAGTCTTCTAACACGTAGGCAGTTAAAATCTCGCAAGTACAATATTTTTCTCCATTATTCCTATACTACAAAAAACAACCCACAAGAATTTGAATTTATCTGACAATGTCTGACAACAGATCGACCAATTTTTCATATTCAAATATTTTCCGACCGTGTGAACACCCAATTTTCAATCTGACAACGTTGGCAGAAAAGTCATTGTCAGACCATTGTAAGACATCCATCTGACAATGAAATTGTCAGACTTTGGGACAAATCTTACAACCATCTGAACGGACAATTTTGTATTGTAAGGTATTGTAAGCTCATTGTCAGTCATTGTCAGAGCACTGACAGATCTGACAATATTGTAAAATCTTACAATCGTGTGTACTTAGCTTAAGCTAACCTAACAGAAATTGGTAGCTCGACTGCATTGCGGTATAAAGTAGCAACACACGCATACAAATTTTCTCCTTTCATCAAAATTTTACTCAATATTAGCTGTGTGGTCTGCTGCATTCGGAGTCAGATGCCGTTGCTCATCGCCAAAATGCGGGCCGAATTAAACAGTAATTTGGATGACCTTTTTTAAGGTTCCGTTTCCATGTGTAGGAACCTTATTGCGTTCGCTACGATGTCTGTCCGAATAAAATAAGAAAATTTTGTACCTAGGTCTATCTCAAGAACTAATTGACGTAGAGGCTGGAATTTGCACACAGTATCAGGTATAACGTATAACCTCTAGTTAATCGACAAATACCAATATTAACAATACATCGGTTAGTTTTGGAGTTATTCTTAATTTCGTGGAAAAAATATGTTCATTCGCACAAAAAACTGTTTATTTTTAGATTTACAAAAAATACATGAAATCCTTTCTTGTAGATCATCTTCGTAGCTATATATGTGCTGAAGACTGTTATGTCGAAAAGTTAATATTAGGTCTGTTTTTTTCCTCACCCATCTCAGTGAAGTAAAGTAAAGTAAGAAAATGTGCAAAAAAACAGTCCCCAACTGGTCCCCAACCACTTTTCTGAACAGTCGGTTTTACCCCTGAAAAGTAAACAGCTGGCATTGCTGTCAAAATGGCCATCAATGAAAAATTCAATTTCAAAATCAAATTCCTTCTAAAACTGAATAATTAACCTTTTAGCGCAAAAAAAAATAATGATTATCAATTTCTACAGAATATTTACTTTTTCTGCTTACTTTTTTTCTCTTGTATGGTCAAAATAAAATCGCGAATTATTGCCAAAGAAAAAAAAGCAAAAACTGACGCGGGTGTGTTTGTTAGGTGAGTCCAAAAGAGTATTCACGCAAATTCTGAGATTCGATCGTGTCGAGTATTCCTCGAATTTAAAACTTTGACTCTAATGAAGTTCTCACAATCTAAATTTTGGGGGAAAGAAGTTCATTACCAAATGATTTCATTGTATGATTTTTATTTCGAAATCGGCTGCATAAATATTTAAACTGTCAGATTGCCAGTTGGTTTTGACTTTAATTTGAGAAAAGATGGCCTTATTTATATATATTCTTGGAGAAAGAAACAATCAAATTGAACAGAAAAATGCAATAAAGATTAAATAAATTATTATAAATTAGCATTTTAAATTTTCCTTGATTTGTTCTGTTCATTTTGATTGCGACATGCGATTATTTACATTTGAAATTTTTTTCCAAAAGACGAACAAATTTTGCTTCCATAATTTTATATTTTTTATGTAAATTTGACTGTAAACATTTTTTAAATAAAGATTTAGACCACAAATTTTCAGTCGAAAAAACTTATGAGAATGTGCGGAGGAATTAACAAATAAATCGAATCTCCATCGAAATCAAAAGTTGGTATGTCCGTCGGCTGAAATCGAATGGTTTTCATTTAAAAAAAAAGAGTATGGAAATAATTCCTTCATTACATATATTTAGTATTTTATTACTTTCCGTAATATTCAGTTGCTATTTTGAAATTTGTTTAAAATATATGCACTTTATGCATTTTACACCCACCACAGCCGACACATATTATGTATCATAAATGGAGGCACTCTGTGAACACATCCAAATGGCAACATCAAATGTGTTCCCCTGGTGTTCAGAATTGAAGAATGCTCCAAAGTTGGTCTTGCTGGAAATGAATAGCTTGTGTGAATCTCAGTGGTGTCAAATTGGGTGCAGTTGTTGTAATTGCGTGCTGAAAATCCTACTTTACTTTACTTCACTGAGATCAATGAGGAAAAAAACAGACCTATTTTAGAAGATATTTACAAAAAAAACTCAATCAATCGCCACAATTGGAACTTCCATTCCAATCCCAATGCATACCCATCTCATACACCATTGTCAATGTCTCACCACACTTACACGGCCATACGCATACCATATTGGTGTTTGGTTGAACACGATCTGCACTGCACTTCTGCAGTCTACATCTACACTCTACACCACTCGGCACGCGCAATCAAACCGAGAGAATTACTCCGAAAAGGGTGTGGCTTATGTTTTTACCGCTCTCGATGCATTTATGCGTTGTTGGATTGCATGGGGAGATTTCGTGTTGGATATGAGTGGAATTTGGAATGTCGTGGCTGGCAGTGGTGGTTGCTGTGGGAGAAAATTATTTTTGTTGGATAGGACTAGGAGGACTAGGATTTTTGCATAGATATGAATGAGATGTGCTTGAGGAGAAATACCTTTTGTTAGGTTTGATGGGAGAGCATGGTGAATATTTTTTTGTTGTGCATCTCGGTCGATGTCATGGTGGATGGAGGCGGAGGGTTGTGCTCTGGCCTCTCTCCCCACGCCCACTATCATCGCATTGTTTCATATTCGTTGTATCGTGTTCGTGTATGCAATTTTGTTGCACGTGTTCTCTCTCTGTTCATTTGTATTATTACGAGTTGGGCGGGGTCCGATGATTTTGCAATGAAATATCTTGCTCGCATTTTTAGGGGGCTGGTCAGTAAAGGTATGTAGATATATAGGTACCAGGTCGAAACTGACGAGTGACGAGTGACGACGACCGACCGACGAACGTTAGGGAATAATACCTTAACTATGCATGCATATTATTATGAACTAACGTACGGAACCTTCGGTGCGAGAGTGACACTTGCACTTGGCCGGTTTTTATTATTAGATATAATACTTTAGTCAGAGTGAGTGAGTGACTTTCGGTCCTCTTCGTATTAAAGGAAATTAGAAAATGAGGTGCAATGGGGAACTGCACGGCTGTACAACAAAATACAATCTTGTCAAGAAAATTCAAATAAGTTATCTAAGGTCTGGAGTTTATACAGAGCCTAAATATGTCTAAAGCATGTGCCTACCTGCAACAATAACAAAAAAAAAACGACAATAGGTCCTGATTACGATCATCAGGGACTGTGGTAATGGTATCTACCTATACTTTAGTGTTTAGTATGCCAGCATAGGTATATCAATTGTCGCGTTCTCATTTAAGGCCAAATGATGATTGATGACGAATTGGCTGTCGCCTGCTCGTGGTGGAAGAGTAAAAGTGTGACTCTTCTCTTCATCACAATTTTAACATCATTTACATACCTACCTATTTTGAGGATAAAGACGATGAGTCCCAGATGGCTATCTTCAAGGAGGTTATTTTAATTGTTTCAGATACAAATCAAACAAAAACAACTTTGTAGGTACGTCTCGTCGGTCTTACCAGTGTGTACGGCAGAAGTCTGAGTTGAGGGACAAAGCACAAAATTCGGAGAATTGCATTATTGTGTTTCAATTTACATTTAAACTGGTAAACCGTTGTATAATGTGGGTGTAATTACCATTTTAACGTGCTTAATGGTTTAATCGCAAAATGTTTTCCCGCAGATATCTAATTTCCTAGATCATCCAAAGACAAATATTTCAGTATTTTTACTACAATGATGCAACCAAAAAATTTATATCCCGCGCAACATTCAACACAATACCCTTTTCGAACCTCAGTTTTCAGACCACTATACCCCAACAGAAACTTATTGGTTAAATATCTTTCACAGAAGAAAACCCTTCCGTGTAGGTTAAATTTAATTGAAAGCCAAGTACATATTAATACCACCAACAAAATATTAAATTAATTACCCAAGGCAAACAAAAAATAATATCTCTCAATGAGTTCACAGTAGTTTTGTATAGTGTACAACAAAAAATAAATAAAAAGAAATATATATCCGCCTTCCACCCAATAAATTCAACAAAAAAGTACAAAAGACTGACTGGGACTGCTGTATATAGAAAGAGGAGAAACGAAACGACTAAAAGAGCAACACTCCGCCAGCGAAAGGAAAAAAAAAACCCGAAGCAAATAACAGTCCCTTGATTTGCACAGATTTCGGTTGCGTACAAAGTTTGCGAAAAAGTTTCTTGTTCTTTGTCTCCATCGCAACCTCCAAGTCCTCATTTATTTTGCATCGCAGCGCAACCCTAATTAACTTTACCAAATATCCAATAAAATATAGCTATACAACCACCTACACCAGCCACAGTCAAGAGAGAAAGTTTTCTTTTGCTCGGCCATTCTCTTATTCTCTCCCTCGAAATGAAATGTTTTATGTTCACTTGGAAACTTTCAAGGACTTTCTTTCAGTATAGAGGATAAATTGCGGATGCTTAACTTTTATAATTTTTTTTTTGTTGCTGTTCATGTTGCTATTAAATATGAGTAACCTTGGTAAAAGTGGGAAATAAATCTCCACAAACATAATTACACACAATCGATTTGATGGATTGTCCTAGAATTCGTCTATGCGGATGCCTAGAGCTGTATACTTTCCGCAATTCGGGTGAGTTTGTTGTGAAAAGCAATCTGTTCGAGGATTCATTTGAAAATGAACACATGAAAAGGATTACAATGGAGCTCAATGACAACGCAGCAAATCGATTTAGTTGTTAGGGCAATGAACTGAGAAACCATATCCAGTAGGTATAGGCTGATGGGAATTTTTCTACACACAAAGCCTCTTGTACTTGAAAGGATGCGTTTAATATGTTTGAATAAATTCGATTTTTATTTTATTATTAGATTCAAATTAAATTTAGTAGACTTTAAGAAAGATTTGTGACGGTTGGCCACTATAATATATGCGTTATACTATAAGGAACAGCGCCAATTGATAAGTTATTTGGCACCGGAACGATACGTTTTGCCCGTATTTACAGAAGCCCGTAAATGCAAACACAGCATTTCGAAGTTGACCGTAAAATAAAAGCCTATGCAATACAGAAGATCGATACATTTTCAAAAAGACCGAATTTTTTACGGACTTTTTCAGTTTTCAGGGGGAATTTCTGGAAACAATAAAAAAATTAGAAATGTTGTTGGGGAAAAGTGGCTTTGCATAACCTACTCAACCTCGAACTCATTCCAAAACCTACAGTGACCACAGGCATACAATTACGGTCTTTTGTTTTACGGGCTTTTTTTGTCGATCATTTGACTTACGGGATTTTGTAATACCGGCTTTTGGAAACGGGCTTTTGGATTGCAGGCAAACGTACCCAACCCATTTGGCACTATTTGGCACTCGTCTTAGCTAGTGGCTAGATAACGCGAAACTAATGAAATTCCTTTGTTCAGGATGCATAGGTATTTTACTATTTTTCACTTTATCATAATTCATCATAAACCATGTCATTTTTGACATTTTCATTAAAATCTCTACACTTTTGTATATACACAAGTGACAGTACATATGTACATAATCAAAATTCGTATAAAAAGCAATGGCAGTTTGTTAATAGATACATATACATATGTATTCAGTTTTATAACGTTTAAAAGACAGTTGCGTTTAATTTTACAGAAGAAAGTTCTTTGGCCGGTTACAGTATTGAACGGAAAGGAAATTATCAATTGCAATTAATTTTCTCGAGTTCTAAGCCGACCATTTGGTCCTTCGAGCCGGATTACAAGCGAAAAGTGACATTCAATTGTGAACATAAACTTAAATAAAATTCGAATTAAAATTTCAAAACAATTCTATAGAATAAAAGAACATTCACTTGTGAGTTTTTGTGTCAAACATATTCCCGCGACGCGAAATATTGCACCGATTCTGTGCAACAATCAGCAGGTGAGTGAGTAACAATTTGATTAGCCATTTTGCCTTTTCGTTTAAAATTTCGTTTAAAATGAGTTCCATAAAGGAATTGAAGCTTTTAAAAAATGTCCTTTCCATTCTAAAGATGGATTTTAAAAACTTCGATTTGGTTGCCGATTCAAAAAAGACAAAAAATATCTTGAGTGGTCGACTGTCCATTTTAGAAGATTTGCTTAGGCAAACTAAAACAACGAACGAAAAGTTGGTTAGGTACTATTTTGGATGACGATGAGGCAATTGCGGAATACGAGAAAATGAGAGGAAGAAGTAAGGGAAATTTATTTAGAATTTATAGCTGTACCGTTGGATCTCTTGGATAAGCTAACTGCCAGCCTAACCTAAAGTAATTCTGTTCAGCATGGTATACGTTTGTCAGAAATGTCGCTGTTTTCTATGGACAGTATGCAACAGCCAATTTGAGTCCATGATCCATACAAAGATTCAAAAACTTAATTATTTGAAGTCAGGTTTATCTGGCTAAGCAGATCGTTTACTGCAACATATATCGATACCGGGAATTACGAAAAACCTTGGTGCATTTTCTGCTCACGGTACGATAATAAGTGTTTTTTGGTGAATACCCATTTAAAGCTGTTCTTCAGCCACATCTGCAGACCGGAACCGCGTTAGGGGTGAAAACTATGATGGATACATCCTCGGAGTGCTTTTGAGACCACTGGATAATTTAATGCAAATCCGACAGCGACAGTTTATTCAAATGACAATATGTAGGGGGCGCAGTATTAAACACGATATAGGTATACACTACACAGACGCAAGTAGAGAAGGAAGCTGAACGAATTTGTCTTTTTGTTATTATTCGAAGGTTAAAAAATTATTTTTCATGAATATTTACTTATGCACAAACATAATTAAAAAATAGCCTACCTATAACCAGCGCATATTCCTTCTAAGCAATTAAAAAAAAGAAATTTCTAAATCGGTGCAATGGTTCGTAAGATTTTTTCGGACATACATAATAGACTAAAGCTTACAGCTGGCCCCCATAGACATATTAATCCCGATGTATGATGATATGATTCTGATATAACTAATTGTTAGAATTAAACAACTCTGAGCACTATAGCTAAGTATAGCATTTTTTTATTTAAACTGTCTTCACATAAGTTAACCAGTTCACGTTAAATATTTTAGGTTTTTAAAGGGTTTTCAAATAGGGACGGGTAGATTTTGACAGTTTCTGGATATGTTGTTTTTATTTTATTTTTCAGACGATTGTGTCTACGATAAGCGGGTTCGGAACCATTTTACGGTTTACATAGTGTTGTTCCTCTCAGTCGACTATTCAACATTTGGCTGCCAAATTCGAGCCAAGCGAGTCAACGCCGAAACAACACCACTGTTCTTGAGAGTATGCAGGAGAGTCTGATAAAGTCGCGCACAAGAACTCGGCGTTTCGCAGACATTAACTTGGCGAATTTTGTATCGGGACTTGGGCCGACATCCGTACAAAATCCCCCAGACCCCGCAGCTGGAGGTAAACGACCATAAACAACGCCATATGCGTTCGCTGACTGGGTCTGGAGCAGTTGTTGGAAGAGGACCCCGATTTTAGCATAAAAAATCATCTTCAGTCCCATTATTGGATGAACAGGTAGGTACGTCGACAAGCAAAATTTCCAGATTTAGAACGATGCCAATGCACACGAGATCGACCAAGTGGCAATGAATATCAGCAGAAAGTCAATGTTTGGTGGGGATTGGCGATTGAAAACGACGAGATCAATGTTCCATCAAAGGAGATGATCACCAATTTCGTTTTGATGATATGGATGTGGCCGTCATGTGGTGCCAACAGGGCGGCGCTACACGCCACACAGCTGACGCCATAATGGACATTCTGTACGAGCCATTTGAAGTTACCTTAGGCTGACGCGATGAGAGCTGACCACAACGATCGTAAGATTTGCTATAGGTATACATTAAATACCAATAGGCCAACGATGCCCTTAAAGGTAACCGTGCTTAGCCCAATAATAATAACTATGGCGCTGAATTTGAGGATTTCAATAGCTCAGCTGATAGTCAGTTGGCCAACAAAGCTTGCAGTGATATATTTGACCCCATAACAGATATCCAACATGAAGTATCTGGCGCTAACTTATTCTGACGCAACCCTTAAAGCCACAGCCAGTATTTGTGCCACTACCAATTGGTATGGGCTTTCATATTAACTTCTATACACACGCTGTAACAAAACCTACAACAACGGTAAATCAATTATCAACAATTCATTATTACCAATAAATTAAATTATGCCAGAGTGTTAATTATATTCATTGCCAACAACATCTGTTTGCTTTTATTAGTCACATCATAGGTATACTACCACTTAACGCGCAGTAATTATAAAAGCGAGAGTATAGGACTAATGGTCATTGGTCAAGGTGAACGCATATTACACACAATGCCTAAGAACACTTACCTATATATTGGAGTCTTTGATCCCACTTTGTACCAAATCACTAACGCTACTCTATCCTCAGGCACCGGCGGTGTTACATTACATGGCAGCCGACCCATTGAACCTTGAATGGCTTCAGATAGAACGAGTGGTCCTGCAAATGAAAGCAAAAGAAAGTAGTTGTATTAGAAAAAGTATTTCAAGTGTTTGAGGTTAAATAAAAAGTTCAGTTCAATTAAGCATAGACAGTTAGTTAATCGAGTTGACGGGTGTTGGCTCTTTGATGTAGGAATTCATTGAACCGCATCAGATCAGATCAGATTTCATGTGTTTTAAGCCAAATTCAAGAATGTCAGAAGTATGCCTTGCTCCTTGGTGATAGGTTCAAATTTACGACGCAGAAAGCTCTCACAAAAATTCGCATCTTCAGCAACATAACCTCCGATTCCCATTGCATCGCAAATAGGGCCCCATGTGCGATTCAATTATTTACATACAAAAAAAAAAAAAAAACGATAACAACGAACGAATATGTAATTTTCTTCAGTGATTCCAAAGAAAAGACGTCGAGGTATACTATTCTACTACGTACGTCGTTTCTTTAGTAGGTACTTACTCACACACAAAGGCGCCTGCGACTACCACCCTGCTGTGTGCTATCCTGTAACAAGGCGGAACTGAAAATTTATGTGACACATCGATTATTTCCATTCGAATAAAATGCCAATAGAATACGATCAATAACTCTGTATTCTTTATTGAAAGGACTCGTTTCTGTTTTTTTTTCTCCTCCATTCAGCTATTTTTTCTTAATTCAATATGATACCGTCGGTTTTTACAAAGACCCGCCCGGTATAGGTACTGAGACTGAGCCGTAAAGTACAACGAAAAAAGAAATCCACAAAAGAATAAGTATTTTTCAATTCTCATTTACGGATCCTTGCAAACAGCTGGTGTTCAATCTGTATGAAAAGGGCAAACGATACCTTACGCTACGCGTGGAGCTAATGTCGCCATAAAGTTGGAGTGGGAACTTGGATACCACCACCCTATAGGTAGTGGACTTCATATTTTTGTATGACTATGACACATTTCCTTTCTTTTTATGATGTAGGGGAGGTTCAATTGAATGATGTTTTCATACTGTAAAAAATGGTATTATAGGCCAACGTTTGTGACGAATTTAATTTTTAAATTAAATTGGTTATCGTATATCTAGGGCGTGCAATTTAAGAGAATTTTTCTTTATTTATGTCTGAGAAAAAATATTTTTTTTTATGTCTTTGAATGTTGCGCGTAGGCACTTTAACTTCTTCATCTTCTTATAAGATGTCACAAAAACTGACAATGGATAAGGAGATTTTTTTTTAGATATCCCTATTCCGTATTTTTAAGATGTCCAAATATGTAATATGTAGGTACCTACTTAATTTTTAATAAGTTCTACTCATGTTTAGGGCAACCGGAAATATGCTCTAAAAAAACCGTTTATAGCGCTTTAAATATGCTCTAAAAATGTGTTATATGCTCTAAAAAAGGTGTTATATGCTCTAAAAATATGCTCTAAAAACTATTAAAACGTGGTAAAATCGTGAAAAAAACAACAACTTTTTTTTTAATATTTTTTATTAGGTAGATACCTATATAAAAAGTAGAACAATTAGAAAAAATTGATTTCTATTGTCAAAAAGTGTGATCGGATTGAATTATGTCATTTTTTTCTAAACAAAAAAAAATTGAAGAAAAAAGGACAAATTTTCAAAAATGCTAAAATATGCCCTAAAATGCTGATTTATTCCAAAAACATGCTCTAAAAAGTGAAATATGCATTTATACCAAAATATGCACAAATATTCCCTAACGAATAGGGCTCAAAATACTTAGTTTTGTATAAAACACATTTCTATATATTCAAATTTCCAATACGACCTCCCAAAAAAAAAAACATGCTTTTGCAGGATTCCGGTTGCCCAACTCATGTTGATGAAAACATTTTTTTAAAAACCCTATCAGATAGATAGATAAGGTATGTAGATACGATTTTTTATTTGATTTCAATTGTTAGAATAGTGCTTACAGAGTTTACAAAAAAATTAAAAAGCATGGCTTTTATGCCGTCTGCCTAGTTGACAAAACAAAATTATATTAAATAAGATATTTCATCAAAATAGATTCAATAATTTCTTTACGTTAGTATGAACAGGAACATTTTTGTTTTCCCCATTTTTTAGAAACTTCCACTAATAATCCGCTCTCTATAGCCTGGTATAATTTGTGGGAACCGCTTGGATCATATTCCTAATTTACGTTACACATTAGACAAAAGATAAAACATACAAAAACATACAAAACACTACTTCTGTTTCGGCCCTAACATTTACTCGACATAGCTAGATGTCCCTTAAGGATAAAACGGAAAAACCTTTTTAGGGTTTTCAGCCGTTACACAATACACGACGACGAAACCTCGCTAATAAATTTTTTTTTTCCGCAAAGAACTCGGGGATTGAACTTTTTCGAGAACCGTCTAAGTAGTCAGACGTGAAAAAAATAAAAAAATAGATTCATAAAAAAAACTATTAAAATAATTAAAAGGAATCAGTGGCAACCATGGTATCTTTTCTGTTAACAGGAAAGGTAATGGGGAGGGCAGCTCCTTGGTACCCATAACACCAGTGGTACCATATGTCTTGAGGAAAGAGAGGAGGCTGATTAGAACGCTATTATCCTGATATTATAATTAGTCGTAATATGCGGACTGATCGAGTGATTTCGTGTGTTTTCCCTTCAAAATTTTAAATCCAAATTTTCACCTTCCCTTTTTGATATCCCATCCTTTATTCCTTTCTTCTTTAGTATCAAATTTTATCCTAGGCATGTAAGGTACGGTAGTCCGGAGGCCGGTTAAAGACCCCACCCCACTGACGAGCTTAGCACGAGCTTAAAGCTAGCATGCCGACTAAACCGTCGTCGACCGGACACCCTTCCACCGAAAGGCAAATATAGTAGATTCCTGTGTCTACAAAGGTGGAAGGTCATTTTATACCGTTACAGGTGGCGCCCAACGTGGGGCCCCGATTCAAGGGTTCCGCAATTTTCTGTGGGGCACAGAATCTTCATTCTTCAAAATTTTACATCCAAATTTTCTCCTTCCCTTTTTGATATCCCATCCTTTTTCCTTCTTCTTTAGTATGATATTTTTTTTAACCTAGGCATGTAAAGTACGGTAGTCCGGAGGCCGGTTAAAGACCCCACCCCACTGACGAGCTAAGCACGAGCTGAAAGCTAGCATGCCTACTAAACCGTCGTCGACCGGACACACTTCCACCGACAGTCATCAACAGTAGATTCCTATGTCTACAAAGGTGGATGGTCATTTTTATACCGTTACAAATTTACAGTATTGGAATAGTTTTTTTTAAGACTACAGGCGGTGCTATGTGTTACCTAATAACGTCAAAACTAGTGGGCAGATTTCAATAAATCTTTTTTACAAATGTTTCTTAAGTCTACGAGAAGAATATAGGCTATGTCCTTCATTGCTAACCCTACTTTTTGGGACCGATTTTAGACAAAATTGTACTTTTTTCTGACTTCAGTGCCGATGTGCATAATATGTCATGTCAATGTAATCAAAAGCGGGAATGTTTTTCTAAGGATGTGCTAAACTTATTTATCATCTCTTTAGTCTTTAACCTTAAAAAAGATAGGTAAGTAATTATTTTTGTAGGATAATGGAGGCTCCTTTACTTTGTCCTGCATTAAAATCACTCGGAACTAAATTCAATTCAATTTTAAAAGAATCGACTTGTTGTAGGTATTCGTGATTACATCTTTTCACAATGATCTCAAATTATAGCGGTAGCGCCAAATGTCAGAACAAAATATAATATAATGTGGCTAGTGACAAACAAACTTTTGCGAACATGAATTTGAGGAAGTGGACTCAGAATAAGATACAGACAATGTACTTCGTACTCAGTTTTTTTCAATTGCAATTTAATTTAAAAATGTTCTTCATCATTAAATATATTGATCCTTCTTTGACCCTTCTTTTGGAGAAACAAAAACCTCCATTTTGGAAAAATTTGGAAGGAAGACCCTCCTTTTTGACGAAATTGAGATGGGATGGTTAGCTATATACCTGATACTTTTTAACACTCCTTCCCCATGCCATGTACTGACGTGCAAAGTCTTTGCCTGGTTTTTTCTAGCCGAATTTATTGGTGGGTATTCTTAATTTTTTTAATTGCAGATGTTACGGAAGCGCTCTTAATCACTCTATCAACTGTTGATAGACTAGCACTTACTTCTACTTCTATTTTTAACTGATTTTTCCCTCTGACCGAGCAGAATTAGAGCATTTTCGTAAGAATGCACGTTTATCTTAAGCATTTACCTTTCGCCGCATACGCTCTTTCAAGTTTTTTGTTAAATAATTGCAATTACATACATACAATTGATCCGCTTTTTCCATTTTTTCAAATATTTCATTTCAAATATTTCAAGTAAACTGTCCCCTTAGCTTAGGTTAGCACAGGGATCTAAGGTAACCGGTTTGTAAGCAGCGTCGGAAGCGACCCGCCACCTTGCTCTTTGCAAAAATATTTCGTCTTCAATACCAACTATTTTTGTGATATAATGGCGCAAATAACAACCACGACGACTAAATTCACAATGATTCACATACATTTAAATCAAACATCTTAAAGTTCCAGATCCAGGCCACTAAACGTAGGTATACCTAAAATCCTGTTTGAATCAGCTACCCCCCACGCAACCCTCAATTTTGACAAATAAAGGCGCTCTAAATCAAGTCCCATACACCCACAGTTCGTTTGTTTTATTACCCAATAGCAGACATGTGCTAAAACCAGCAATAAAACTTAGCTGTCACATACGGCAATGGTTCGTAAACTTAAATGACAACAAAAGGACCACTAGATGTCGTTCATTTACAGACTGGAAAACAATTAACTACACCGACTCGCAAATGTATATGTATACCTACCTACCGCTACCATATTCACTGACCCGTTTTTCACAATCAAGAATCAAATTCAATTAGGAAGCGATTTAAGGTACACCCTATGCCTATATACCACTCTATATCATTATAATGATCTCCTGTCGCATTAACGAGCCTCAAAGAAGAGGAAATTAGGACTCAAACATCATATCCAAGTCCCGCCTCGACTATGAAAATTATGTCAAGCATATTATGTGTGTGTGTGTGTGTGTTCGTGGGAACAATTAAGTACTTCACTCTTGTGAAATAATTACAGTCATATGCCGGCCAATAAAATTATTGGCTAATTAACATTTATATTAAATTACCGCATAAATTGACTGAACATGGTTTTACCCCCCTGATCTAAACGATTTTGGGGTTAAACTACAATGGTGCAGCTATTAGATGTCCTCGAGGCGCTCTCATAATACAAAAGTATGAGTGTTAGCTGTAGGTACATACGTTTTTGCCTATGTGACGGAAATTCATTGGAGAATCGAGGGTGGTAGACGATTTGGGGGATATAAGTGTGGTGCGGGCTAGGGAACTCAATGTTTTACATTAAATTAAATCAATTAGTTAATTAGACTCAATGCTAGGACAGATTTGTGTGTGTCGGTGAATTGCATTAATTAGTAGTTAACACATGTATACCATAGCTCACTAACGTCCATCCAATATACCTAATAATGGTTGGAAACCGCTGACACAAATTATAACTATTATTCGTCCCGCATAATGGATATCATTTTATTTCATTTCATTGCGAGCGGTTGAGCCGATTTTTTTAATTGTGATAATGAAAACAGACCATGGGGAAAACATTTATGACCAGTGAAATGAGCTGTCGTAAGTAGCATTTCAAGGAATTGGTAGAAGATAGATAATTTTGCCATTGGTTACCTGAAGATACGGTGCGATCAAAAACCCCTCAAGACATTTTAAACAAAACAAAAAAACTTGGTATCCACTATTTCCAGTTCCAAGTAAAAATTTAGAAAAAGTAGTACGCAGTGATTTTCGGTGCCGTTTTCGTTGACGGGCTTTGGAGGAGGAGATTTAACAGCGAACTCTACGAGCTGTACAGCGACATCGACCTGGTCAGAAAAGTACGTATCAGTCCACTAAGATGGCTAGGACACGTAGAGCGAATGGACAGCAACGCTCCAGCCCGAAGAGTCTTCGATTCCAACCCGGAGGGACAACGCAGTAGAGGAAGACCTCACCTTAGGTTCTTGGTTCTTCAGCTGTTAACAGTGCTTCCCCAGGTTTTTGACAACATTCCTATCTCAGTTTTACCCATCCGAAATCTACTGCATATATACAATTCGGTGTCACCGCGGTTAGCAGAGGTTTTTCTCAATACCTATAGAAAGTCAACTTTCTCGAATTCCTGTCCGCCTATATCAAGGAGAGCGATGGTAGAAGCGCTGCCGCTGCGACCTTTTGTTTTGGCACTTTGTTTGCCTCAGCTCAAATGACGGTCCATGACAAAGTAGGCTAACAGAACACCCTTGTTTATATCTCCGTTAGACCCTAAGTCAAGCCGAGCAACAGAAATACTACCGCAATACCTTTGCGTTAGACCACGCCATGCAGAGTAATCCAACCTTGCGTTCTATTCCACAGAGTACAAAATAGGGTTTCTTTTCAACATGTAGCCATATTCTTAGAAGAGAACTTTTACCACCAAAAATTTGCAGCAGGTCTGGTAACGGGGAGCAAATGAAGCGCTGGTACCTGCTACCCCCTGCTACCGATCTCAACACCGAGACTGCCTTGGGCGAGGGAAATTAGATGTCGGCTATTTTTAGGAGTGATGTGATTGGAACAGTTTGAAGATGCGTTGCCACCGGCTAATATATACGAATAGCAGTTGCAGCTGAAAAGAGTGACACTTCATCACAAGGCTATAGTCCCTTCCGTCAATGCTGCCCGAAGTACATCGCGGAAACCAAGTGAAGAACAGTGGTGACAGGATGCACCATGACGCACTTCAATGTGTACTTTCCCCAGAAACCCTACCAACCAGATAGCATCTTATCACCAGATAGCATCTTAATTCAAAATGTTGAAATAAAAGCAGATATAGGTACATTGCTTTTTTACGATCCGTAAGGTGTTTTTGCAGTCGATGCCAGATGATCCCATACAGCCTATTCGCCCGCCATTTAGAGTTGCATCGCTGCACTTCCTTCAATTTTAAGCTATATTTGTCTTCGAGCTCGGTTTTCTGGACTGCTAGGGACGCTGCAATACGAATCTTGATTAATTTACTCTTATCGATCCGTCTCCATAGGTATCTGTGGAAAGACATGTGACTTTTCTCCCTTTTACCGACATATAGGTGTGTGCCCAAGTTTGTAAGACGTTTTTCACAGGATTCCAGTTTTAATGAATGGAAGCAAGATGGTCATATTTTACAAGTTTAAGCGGCTGTTGTTGACGGATGCAGTACGCTAGCATAAAATGGTGATCTCGTTCTTGTCCGATGTCAGCTTCGCGTCTGTTTCAAAAAGTCTAAGTGTCAGTATTTGAAGTGGCTGCTGATCGCAGTGTGATCGGTCAAGTTGGATATTCGTTGTTTATAGGTTGAGAGCCAAATAATCTTGTGGCAAATATTATCATTAAACAAACGTACCTCAAAAGTTCACAACCCACTCATCGTTGCCATTTCGGTCTCCTAGAGTCTAGACTACGACCTCCCCTCACGTGTTTAAGCAGTTCTTAAGACATCTGAAAAAGTATGCTGGAAAAACTAGAGAAATACATTTTAAACTCAATGATTTTCTTTCCTTTTATTTGGCCTTGATGTTCCTTAAATCAGAATAAAAAACAAACAAATTCAATAACATTTTTACATATTACAAATTTTTGCCGCAGGATGTTGTTCGCTCCTCTGTTGTGGACAAGAGCAGGCCAAAGAAACATCAAGTATAATAAAGGACAGGTACAAGAATACAAAAAAAAATATATATATAAACGGATATTTCAACTTGACTGGCATCACCATTATCAAGAACAACAACAGGACTAGCGAGTGCGACTCCTATCGGCAGTGTTCTCAAGCCAAACGACGGAAAAAGGCAACAAATTCCACAACATACAAATTATAAGCTTAAGGAAAATCCTAGTAAAAAATTAAAAAAAAAACCTATTATCCTCAAGTTGCTCTCAGAAGATTGTGAGTGCTGCCCCTTTGTCTCTTCCCTGTTGTTTGGCTTTTGTGCTGCAGTACAGCCCGAGGCCACAAAGAAGAAAATATTGAATTTTTATCTCTACAAGAGATGGCAAAAGAGACGAATACGGGATTGAATATCGATGCTGCAACAATTCTGATAATGTTCACAAGAAGGGTGTGGATGCGGGAGAGGAGCAATAAAAGAATAATAACGACGCCACAAACAGATTTTTTTTTGTATGGCACGTATGAAGGACTTTAACGTTGCAAGGAGATGAGTTCTTATTACATTTTTAAGTAAGGCACGAGTTCGTGTCGAATCTATTCTGTTGTTTCAATGTTTCGTTTTTTTTTTTTTTTAATTTCCTGTATCTAGAATGTTTATATTAATACAACGATACTTCCGTGTGGATCCAGTATATTGGCACCGGTTGTCTAAATTTTGTTTTTAATATACCTACAACTACATACATACCCACCCACATATATATCTACATTCATTTTATTCAACAGAATTGAATGCGGACTTGAAATGGAAAGAAGGTCGAATAAAATTCCTCCTTAAAAAGCCCGTTAAGCCAAATAGTGCATTTTATAAATAGTCATTTGAATATGTACAATGTAATTAAATTTTATTTAATTATCTAATTGTATTTACAAATATCATTTGTTTTCCGATTCAGTTATTTTTCTTGGACACCACTTAAATTCTTTAGGAATCTAGAGTCGATTTTACGCCAAAACAAAATACGTCCATGAATGCTTTTTAAATAAAATATTTATTTCAAACTTTGGATGTGAAGGTTGCGTAGGGTGGATGGGTGATCTAAATCTACTTACATTATTCTCTAAAACCAATGGCCGCAGTAACGCGCAACCTAAAAACCCATATTTACAATCCTATCGCCGCCTAACCGACAGAATAATAGAAATTCTAACTTATTGTGTAACTACTATAGATGACCCGGTGAACTTCGTACCACCTAAAATTGATATGTTTGTAACTCTTAAGCGATTATGTATCCCAATCATCCTTCCAACTCCAGTTCATTGAAATCGGCAATATTGGCCGCACTTCAATTTCACATGAACCCTCCCGGGCCAATAGTTAAGAATGCCTGAAAATGATAGCTCATTCGTTTCGGTGGTTTTCGAGGTAAGATTTTTAAGTTTTTTTACCCTCCACAGGAAGGTGTCATTACTTTTGTAACAGCAAGAAGGATTCAACGAAGACCCTATGAAGTATTTATATATTCTGAATCAGGATCACATTCTGAATCAGGATCACATTCTGAATCGATTTAGCCATGTCCGTCTGTCTGTCTGTCTGCTGAAAACACGATAGTGTCCAAATGAATCGACTTAGGTGAATCCAATTTTGTGAGAGGACTTCTTTTTACCGTCATCAGGTTGGTATTAAAAATTGTCTATGTCGGTCAAGTAGTTCTGGTACCTCCCATACAAAACCAATATTAGACACATGCGTGTACCAGTACAGTACCTACATATAAGTAGATACTAATTTGTAGGGCATCAAAGCATCGGCCAAGCCGATGATAACACTTTTACTTGTTTTTTTGTATGGATGTGTCACGCCCCTTTGTCTAGTTTTGACCAAACTTAACAGAAACTCCTTTACGTCAATGGAATGATTTTCTTTCTCAAAATTTGAGCTCAATAGTTTCGGTGGTTTTGGAATTTTGCGATTAATGGTAGTGTAGGTATACATAAACATGTACCTACAGCATTTTGGAAATACAGCATTTTGGACATACAGCATTTTGAAATACAGAATTCTGAAATACAGAATATATTGTTCATGTTCATTGTTCATACAGTATTTCCAAAAGATAAATATACAGAATTTTGTCGATACAGAATTTTGAAATGCAGGATTCTCCGGACTGTTCTTCAGTGGTTTGACCATGTTAAACGCATGTTCCCAACCAGGATCCCAAGGCTTACTATGGAAAATGGAATCCGCACCATCAGGTAAGCGTCCTCTAGGTAGACCCTGGATGAGACGGTTAGATCAAGTTGTTCTTGATGATTTAGAGTCTATGGCGGAGAATCGAGAGCTATGGAGGATCCACTTCAACAACTTTCACCCCCAACTCACTTAATGGATAAGCGGGCCATAGAAAATGAATGGATGGATGGACATCTCTCAGGAGAGATGAGCCTATAGGGTATTTTTTTAAACACTTCTCCAGCTTCAACAGCGCACCGAGATGCTTGCAAATTGACTTAGTTCTGCACTTAGAGTGATGTAACTTGTAGTCTGCGGGAAATATTCCTTCAGGGTGCGAGTTCCAAAGTTTGTTTGTGCACTAGCCAAAATCGTTTTGGAAAAGTAAAGTCGATGCGGTCGTCAAGCGTACTGAGAAGCGATGTACACTTGTTTGTACTGAAGGAGCTCAAATTTCGTTTTCCGAGGAATAAATTCGTTAAGCTGCTTGGAATATCTGCAAAATAGCTAGGCACAGGTCAGCAACTGGTTGTCTATGCGCCTGCTCGTCTCTGTAAACCAAGATGAGAGCAATATTCGAGGTCTAATTTATCCTGGATTTGATATTGAGTGAAGCGTTACTGCGAGCTGAAGTACCTATACTTGCCTAAACTGGTAGCATAAACTTAACTTTAACGCTGATCTCGCGATATTGGATGAAAGGTTCTGCGATTTGATCCATGAATTGAATTTAACTCCTATGAAGATGAATTCCTTCTGATATTTGGGTTGGTTGTCCTCATTTTAATTTATGACTCGATCGATGCAACTTTCTTAGAACTTGTGGTGAGGTTTATTCTCTATGCAAGCGTCCTTCTAATTTAGAGCAGGAATTTCGACAAGTTTTGCCGTTTTTACCTTTTTGTCATATTAAATTTGTCAAGTAAATTTACAACAAATTTGCCTTTAATCAATTTTATTCAACTTTCCTTTTTCTACTTCTAGATCTGTTCAGATAGTTTTTCTTTTACAGATACCGCTACTCATTATAAAAGTGCTTTCCTCGGCAAAACTATTATCTAGCGAGAAGGAAGTCTTCTGCCAATATGATCTTTTGAACAGCTCAGTTCCGGTTTTTGGGACACTAATTCTGTCAGGTTGTCTTTTTGCCTTTAATGGTGCTTTGAAATGCTTGAGGTGCAGCGATTCAGGTCGAAATGCTGTCATGTGCAGAGTAGAAATATCCGAAAACAATACAGATATTGAAAATATTTCCAATTTCTGTAGATGTTGTGTTTTCCATCTATCCGTCTTCTTGAAAAGAAATTTACAGTACTACAGCTATATGCTTTTTTTTTTTTTTTTTTTTTTTTTTTTGTCGGAGGTTGTTACTATCCGATGGAGCACTCAGACACAACTACTGGTCCATTGTACTGCCAAACAGACACCTTACATTGCTGTACTTAGTTTTCCCGTCTTTCGAAGAAAGATAAGAAGGAGCTTCAGTGATGAAGAGCTTAGATGTTCGGCACTCACCACGTCAGCCCCAAAAATCCGCCACCTGATGCGAGCAAAGGCAGGACAACTACAGAGGAAGTGTTCCGCCGTATCATCGTCCTCTCCACAAGCAGGACAGATGGTGGTGTCGCTCAAGCCCAATACATTTAAGTGTTTGGCGAAAGCTTGGTGGCCCGAAAGGACGCCCACAAGCAGTCTACAGTCGATTCTCCTGAGAGACAGAAGAAAGGACGCGGACCTTTTGCAGATGTCCGGAAGCAGTCGCTTGGCCTGTCTGCACCCAGCACAATCACGCCACCGACGCTCGTGTTTGCGAGAAACCCAAATATCGATGGATGACCCAACCACAGATGCAGGCAGACCCAGCGCGGGTTCAGGTCCTGAAAGAGCTTCTTCTGAACCCAGCCTGGCAAGCCCATCAGCGATCTCATTTCCCTGGATACCAGTGTGACCTGGGACCCAAACAAGTTTGACCGTGTTTAGCCTACCGACCAAGTTCAAAGCAAGCTTGAGTTCGAGCACTAGCTTGGACGAGGTGAGAGGGTTAAGCAGCGCTTTTAGTGCAGCCTGGCTGTCACTGCAAACGCATATACTTTTAGCCCTCCACCTGTTTGTCACAATATAGCGCATAGCCATAAGGATAGCGAAAATCTCCGCCTGGAAGACAGTCGCGTGGTTACCTAAAGGGTAGTGTAGTCTAATGTTCTCGCATTCCACGAAGACTCCAGAACCAGACCCCTGTCCGGTTTTAGAGCCATCCGTGAATACACGATGGCATTCTTTCCCTGGCTCAGAGTCCGGCCGAAGCCATTCCGTTGCCTGAGGAAAGTTGACGTGGTAGTTTTGTCGCAGTAGGATTTCTGGTGTCATTGCATCAGACGGCATATCCATAAGACAGGGGTCAAAGGATAATTCTCGCACAAGTTCATCAAAATTCCAATGCGCGTGGTACCAAAAGCCACCTCTCTTTAAACGGGAGATGGTTTTCAGTGTACACCCCATGATAAAAATATCAAGGGGGGGGAGATTCATCATAGCATCTAGAGCAGAACCCGGGGTGCTGGGGAAGGCCCCTGTGCAGCCAAGGCAAACTGTTCTTTGGAGTTTGGCGAAAGAGGCAGTAACACGTTTCCGCGAAAGCCTGTTCCACCACACAACCGATGCATATGAGAGAAGTGGTCTTACCATTGCCGTATAGATCCAAAGGACCCTTTTCGGAGATAAGCCCCATGTCTTACCAAAAGCGCCTTTGCACTGCCAGAAAGTCGACAGCGCTTTATCGGTTTTCGATTCAACATGCTTGGACCAAAGAAGTTTTCTATCGAGGATTACTCCAAGATATTTGACTTCGTCAGAGATCGGGATAGTGACACCTTTTAGCACAAGTTGAGTCAGACCAGTGAAGTTCCTCCTCCTCGTGAAGAGAACAACCGTAGTTTTAAGAGGATTCACTGAAAGCCCATTTCTTGTGCACCAATCATCGATCAAGCCCAAGGATCTCTGCGCCTGAGAGCAGACAGTCCTTAGGTTCGAGCCGACAGACAGAACGGCGACATCGTCCGCGTAGGCTTGTGTGTAGGTTCCAGGAAGATTGAGTAACGTTAGCAGAGAGTCTACTACCATACACCATAAAAGGGGAGACAGAACACCACCTTGTGGGCAGCCCCTGTTTACCCCTGTCATGACGCATTTGCCACAATCCGCCTCGGCAATCAACGTCCTGTACATTAGCATTGCTTTAATCCACAACACCAATGTTTCATCTATACCGTGATGTCTAGCTGCGTTACACATGCTGTCAAAAGTCGCATTATCAAAAGCACCCTCAATATCGACGAAAATACCCAACGCGTACTCCTTCCGATCAAGAGCGCTTTCGATCCTACCAACAAGGTTCTGAAGCGCAGTTTCACAGGATTTTCCGCGCTGATAAGCATGTTGCATCTCAGAAAGAGGATGCGATCGAAGAGCAACATTGCGCACGTGCAGCTCAACCAGTCTTTCCAAACTTTTCAGCAGGAAGGAAGACAGACTTATGGGTCTGAAACTTTTGGCGAGAGTGTAGTCAGTCTTACCGATTTTTGGTATGAACACGACTTTAACCATACGCCAAAGAGAAGGTATGTAGGCCAAGGCCAAGCTAGCGGTGAAAATTCTTTTCAGCGTCGGCATCAGCTGACTAAAACCTTGTTTCAGCATAGCCGGGTAAATTCCATCCGGACCAGGTGCCTTGAAACTCTCAAACGATGCAATTGCATATTTGATAGCGTCATCCGTCACCACTCTGGATGCAATATACCAGCTACGCCGCGTGGTGTTTGTCCGTTCCGTGGTGGCCACCGTTTCCGGTACCACTGAAGAGCGCGTAGTGATCTGATTTCCCGGGAAATGAGTCTCCAACAGAAGACTGAAAGTCTCCGCCTTTGTCTCAGTGTAGGTGCCATCAGATTTTTGGAGCGATTCCAGTTTACTTGGTCTGTCCCTTTTGAGGACTTTAACAAGTCTACTGGTTGCACTTAGTGATTCGACCTCCTCACAAAATTTCCTATAAGAGTCATTTTTCGATTTACGAATCAGTCTCTTAAATTCTTTTTGCTTCGATCGATACAGATTCCAGTCTTCTTCTAAGTTGGTTTTTAAAGACCGATTTAGGAGCTTCCTGGTTTCTCTGCGAAAACGCTGCAGTTCGGTATTCCACCAAGGTACCGGTTTTCTGCAGGAGTTTTTTGTAACCGGACACGCTTGTTCAAAACAACGGATAAGGACGCTGTTCAGATCCTGAGCAGACCTCTCTACCCCTTGTATTGACCTTAATTTAAGTGGAGCTTTAACAGAATTGCCAAGTTCCTCCTTAAACCGTGCCCAATTCGTTTTTCTCGGATTTCTCCTCTCTTGCGAAGGTGAAACTTCACAGTAGATTTGAAATTCGATGTATCTGTGATCTGACAAAGTGCTATCTGGCGATACCCTCCAATTGATGATAGTCTTGGAATGCCTGTTGGACAGGGTAATATCGATTACTTGCTGTCTCCTGGCTGTAACAAATGTAGGCCGACGACCCACATTGTTGATGGTGATGTCAGACGATAGGATGAAATCCAGAAGACGATCTCCTCGTATATTGCATTTGCTGCTGCCCCAAACAGTGTTTTGAGCATTAGCATCGCAACATAAGACAAGACCAATCTTTTTGACCTCGCAGTACTCTATGAGCTCAACAATTGCCTTTGGTGGTGGAGGAATTAGAGAGTCATAGGGGAAGTAAGCCGATGCAACAACAAAGGTTTCCCAATTGCCATTTGCATGGTAAGTGATAGTTGCAGCAACCAAATCTTGGCCACAAAACCGTTTGATTTTAACTGCCGTGAGGGATTTCGATACAACAAGACATGTCCTAGGTCTCTCGGACAGTTCATCGTAAAGAACATGGTATGCACCGCTCAACTCACCAAGGCCACAGATGCGATTTTTCCACACCCATGGTTCCTGGATGGATGTTATGCGGTTTTTTGTCCTACTGACAGCAAGCCTCCTACTTAAAAGAGCAGTAGCAGCCTTACAGTGTTGTAGGTTGATCTGAGTGAACAAAATGGATGTAAACTCTGGGTTACGACCACTATTAGCACTACTTGACATTGAAATGGAAATTAATCCTACCAAGGTGCAGATAGGGACGCATGTCGTACCTAGACTTGATGATCTCGGCAGAAGCCTTGTCTATGCTCACAACCAGAGAGCTACCATCTTCATCGTGACGGTTTTTACTCTGCCTGTGAGAACGGACAATCCAGGCTTTTGTGTCGAGACCAGGATTCTGGGCATGCAAACGCGTTAGCACGTCCGCCGATTTCCCCAGTTTCCCAGGAATCCAGCAGACAGCACGCGTGAGCTTGGGTGGTTTGTAGACCTCAAAAATTGTGGTCCCGTGGGGAGGGATCTTCGGCACCATGTTGCTGACCCATTTCGAGGTGAGCTGCGAGGAGGTATTCACCGTGAAGGTTCCGTCCTTGAACTCACATCCCTCAACCTGGATACAAGCATTAGTTGCCGCGGCAAGCTCCAAAAGATGTGCTTTACAGTGTTTGCACTCTGCATCGCTCATGCTATTGTCATTGCCTGCTTTCCCTATACGAACTGCTAGAGAGGAGACAGCGGCATCTTTGTAGGATGGCCTCTTGTCCCGCACCTTAGCTGTTCTGCGTTCGAAAGAAGCACTCTGACCGACAGAGCCATCCGCATCAACAAAGTTCTGTCCGCTGGTACTGCAACCTGGGTTGGTTCCAGCACCTGCATCATTCAGTACCAGTGCACAGGTAGCTCCAACGATTGGAGGGCCTCGGGAGCTCTCGCCTGTAGGTGCGATTGCGACGTCCAGTTTCCTTCCGCCAGTACTGCTTCCATTTCTGGTAGAAGCACCGGCTTCATTAGGAGACCGCACGCGGACAGACTCACAGACTTGAGGGGGGTTTATTCTCTTTTCGAGCTTGGGTCGCTTCTTCTTGCTTTTCGGGTAGGCAGAAGAGGAGGCAGCGTCAGATCCAAGGGGTTGGTTGGCTTCAGTTGGTGAGACTTCCACCGACCGGTTCCTTTTCAAAGGCGCCGCCGAAGAGCTGACGGATGTGCTTGCGCCTTCAGCAGGTGCAGCTTCTTTGCGCCGCAGATCCCTCAGCTTCTTCCTTTTCCTTTTCCGCTGTCCCTTAGACAGGCACAGCTCAAGGACCGCCTCTTCAGGAGCCCGTTCAACCAAGGTGTCCCGGGTCTGACCGTTAGTGGCAGTGCAGTGAGCCACAGCTTGTCTCATGCTCAATTTGCCGAATGAATCAGACATAGAGCCGCATGAGTCGCTTGTGAAATCAGGTATGAATGTTGGGACCTCCAGAATCCGTGTCCCGGCCGTAGTCGAGAAGACTACGGGTGGATTTTGGCTATTGCCATTACCACCTAGAGTAATCAATTCCTTTTGTTTCTCCATTCATAACGTTTTTGAGTGTTTACCACTGGCTCCTGTGGGAGGGATTTACTGAGGATAGGCTAGCCGTTGCCTCAAACCCTTAGTTGGATTTTAGTCGCCTCTTACGACAGGCATGCCTACCTCGGGTATATTCTAACCCCTACCCGAAGGGGGTAAAATGCTTAATAAGATAGCAGAATGTGCAGGAACCATTAGTACATTTCATACGTTTTTTAGTAACACTCTCGTCGTAAATAGCCTCTGCCAATTCCATGGGCTAATTTTTCAGATATTTACGAAATTATACCTTTGAAGTTCCAAGAGCACTTAAAATGGTACCTAACGAACACGAATGTATAAACGGGACGGATTTAAGTTCCATGAAAATTCCAAAGGTGTACATTTTCGTACTCAAAAATAAGTTGAAAATTTGTTGACTACCGAAAATTTCCTAATCACCAGTGATTGAAAATCACTTCTCGTAGAAAAAAAAATCGTCTACACATCGATTTTGTATTACCTGCAACTACATGCTAGTGGCTTTACAAATTTTCTAATTTACATAGTCAAATAGAATTTTAGATGGCTTGAGCTCCACCCCACTTTTAACTTCATTACAGTCAATCTGTATTCCCGTCACCACACCCCACTATACACTAACTGGTGCCACTTTGCCATCATCTGACTTAAACTACCCAGATATACCAAAGAACATTTGGCGGGCGGAAAATGGGTTGCCTTCACAGGATCACAGCCTCCAGTAAACATTGAAAATCATCACTCTCCACCTATACTGTCGAGGAACATTGTCACAAAAAGTCATTCCTTTTATCGTTATTGGTAGCAGTGCACATGTTGCCTCCTGCGCGCATACCAATATAACGAACATATCTACTAGAAAGCAATTCAATAAGGATGCGAAAATCCCCATACATTTGCGTGTGTCTTTGCTGTGAAAACAAAGTTTTCCCATGCAACACAGTGTGTGCGGAAGAAACTTTTTAAATGAAAGATCCCTCCCCGCATCATACGGGCCATACTCACTTATGTATGAGTATCTAACCCATATGCTAACCATTTGAAACGTCTTCGATACCTGAAGAAGCTCACAGCAACTATACCCTCAGCCCCCATCTCCTTGGTGACGATGAAGGACGTTTGATGGAGCAAAAAAGAAAGGAAACCAAAAAAGGGGGAAAGGACATTCTGCTATGATTTTGTCAAAAGCCATCAGCCGTTGATTGCAAGTCCTTATACGAGGAGCTGACTCAGCTGTTTAGATTCTGTTTTGCAGATATCCAAGGTAATAGGAATGACAAAACTTCTTGTCGAAATGAGGGATATTATCATATTGACTTTCGTCACACACAAGCATTGTCATACACTGACGCCTTCGCCCATATGTGCCCCAAACAAATACGCACACACATTCTAATGGGTATAGCTACCTCTTCTGATATGTACATACTTATATGACGTCTGTGTGTCGACAGAGACGAAGAGGAATATCCTTCAACATATCGCCGTTCACCTAACAGAAGGTTCCTAATAAAATTATACCGAGAAATCGTTTTTCTTCGGTTCACCTCCTTTCCGATGTGAATTTGGTAAAATGTCGTCCTTATACTCGCCCGCCCGCCTGCCAGCCAGCCCGCATACCAAAAACTTAGATTATCGAAGAGGCTACATCCAACAAAGAACTAACGATTCGTTGTGTGATTTTTTGATGGCGCAACTATGTGTAGAGAGAGGTAGATATCTACCTCTCCGCCCTAACATGAAGAAGACGAAGCTGAATTTGTTCTACTTTCAGATTTTACGATTATTGCGAAATAAAAGAGTGAGTGTTTCTATTTCGGTCATGCGTTAAGTTCTCCGCCTGATCCTAGTTCGGTTCCTATCCGAGAGTTCATCGGTGAAGAGATATATTGGATATGTGGGTATAGTATATATATATGATTGTGGTTGAATGTTTATCATTGATGTGTAATCTATTAAACTATTATTACCACTTTTTGTTCTGTCGCCCTTGAGCCCGGCGCAGGGAATGGATGGATAAATGAGGATTCTTATAGGGATATACAGTGGCGGGCATGTGTATACTGTATAGCCATCTATTGTATTCTCTGGCAGATAGGTGTTCTCTTATTCTTTTTATTACTTTCGTTAACATAAGGTCACGGATATGACGACACGAGGAATACAAACAGTTACGCGAAGAGCCTTTTGATCCTGATTTGATTGGCCATTTTCGAAAGCGTAAACAAAAAGTAATACATATATACAAAACTGAAATCGCATTTATCTGTAGTTGGCTTAGTGTGGAGAAGACCTCCGACTGTAGTCGATATGAGAATGTTTAAGTATACATACAGGTACGTAACCGATTTTGATTTTATTAGTTCCGCAAGGATTTTACAGATAAATGTAGATACATAAATAGATTTGTAAAAATTTGCAAAATCAGATTTTATTTTGGCTTTAGGTATTTCGCATCGGATAAAGATGTAATTTTCAAAACTACCTGGTATCAAAGCTAGAGCTTTTTCGTAAAGCATCACAAAAGCTTAAGTGCCTTTGCCTGCTTGTTAACAATGATTAAAACTTAGCGGATCTGGGATTGCAATTGCTTTTAAATTGAACCACACATCGGCATAGGAATGATACGAATTGAGTTAGATAGAAATGACTTATGCTTTTTAAATGCTTTTGTTGTAAAAAAGGTGTCATGCCCAATGTTCTAACACTGCCCACGTTTTGAAAAAAGCTTGAGGCAATATACCTACGTCCAAAATTTTAAGGCTAAAGCTTAAATAAATGTCAAGATATGGCGATTTAAGTAACTTTGCTGTCCAAGGATTGAATCTTTGGCATATTAAGATTTTTGGCTCGACACCGGGACCAAGCCTTGGCTAGAATTAATAAATATACAGTGGAAGCTCGGAAAAGTTGATCGAAATGTCCCAGAGCTTGTCAACTATTCCGAAAAGTCAACTTTTCTGGACACTTCAAGTACTGTAGAAAATTAGTAGGCATATTGTTCCATTGTGCCATTTTTTGCCAAAATTTAGTTAATTACCGGACAACAAATAAAATTAAATATGCGAATGGACGATACACGTAAGAAAAAGTCAGTAATAATCTAAAAAAAACTGTAACTGACACGCAGCTGCCATGGAAATATTTTATACATTTCTTCGGAATTCGTAGGTGCTGTGTTATGCATTTTACATCGTTTATTTAAATTTGATATATTTATAAAAAAACCGAATGCAAGTAAAAAAAGAGTCACGCTCTAAAAAGGTAACTAAGGTAACGTATGGTAGCTAAGATTTGGTCAACTTTTCTGCATAGTAAACTTTTCTGAGGGTCAACTTTTCCGAACTTCTACTGTATTTCTTATTACTTGCAAAGCCATCAGTAATGTTTAAAAAGAAAATAGCTTCATAACTGTTGGATATGGGTCATAAAGAGCACACCACCATGAAGCAACATCGTTTTGACCATTTCTTAGAACACAAACGTAGTGAACAAAGATGACACTATCATAATTATAGTTCCCACCCTAAAATGTTCCCGAAGTGTAAGCAAAAACAAAAATGTCACACCTAATTCCAAAAATAAATTTCATTACCTACCGGAAATACAGAACAACATCCCTAATTAGAATCAATTATTCCTTAGTAATTACCAATCTCGAATGATTCTCGTAAAATATCAATTCTCTCAACTAGACCCAAAAACGAATTTCGATCCTGAACACAATCATTACCCATCATCACAGCCTACTTGTCCCATGCCAATGATAGAGCAAAAAAAAAAGAAAACCTTTTTGTATGGTAAAAGTTTTCCTTTTCAATAGAATACAACTCGAACATCTCTGTCACACGGATCATAAAGAACTAATTAGTACCAGACAGGATGATCCTAATTTTTGGCTGGCTTTCTCGGTCCATATATGTTATTCCCTTACCCTTATTACATTACTATTTAGATGTCCACCCAGAGATGAGAATAATATATGTAATGGTACATGTGGAACCTTAATATTTTCGGTACGGCAGACACATGAAACTTATCATATGGACACATACCTAATGGAATACGTACGTTATAGTTACCAGACTAAAATACGTATTTTGGAGATAAATTACAATGCTAATTATCCATTATTCTTTTTTGAAGGCTCATTTAAAAATAATGCTTAAATGTATAGAGCTTTTGGTTATTTCAGCCTACAACCATATAAATTCGTAGGAATATTTAATCTTATACTGGTAGGGGTAGCTATACACAAACCACACCCTTTAATAAGTAATTCCAAGAAGAGTTCGCACAAATTTGTTCATACAGAATGTCGAGAGCAGAAAGTCCTACAACCATTATTTTTTGACTTCACTGAAGTTCGTTTCAATTATTACTATTTAAGGGAAAATGAATTAAAAAAAAAGGGAAATTCCAGCGAATCTCGGATTTTGATTTATACCAATTTAATAATAGGTTTTTAAATGAAAACTAAGTGCATTTATTGGGTTAGGCTTAAATGGACTCCCCATTACTCTTGATCTTCCGCTACCTACACTAAATCATCAAGAGCAATCCTCAAACGGGTATAGAGGAGACATTGTGGACTTGGTCTATCGATCTCATCCTGGGCCTCCCTAGAGGATGCATGACACGGATTCCATAGCACGCCTTGGTGTTGGAGCTGTGGTCATATGCTTTTAACATGATCAATGGTGTAGTGGGCGGCGCAGGTTCAAGCCTCGACGGAGAACATCAATACTTTGCCTCATAAAGAGAAACGAATTACAGTTTCAACACCATTACACCAAAAAAGGGGTTTCTGCTTGGTAGATATAATGGAATAGAACGGCAATGGTCTGGGTTCCAGGTCTGGAATAGAAATAATATACAAACACTAAACAACATTTTAGAGGACAGCATAGGATTACATATTAACTTTCTCATTTATTTATTATTGCCTCAAAGAAGTGCGAACATACGAATAAGTTCAAAGAAGTGCCTTCAAGGAGACTTTACTCTTAGCAGACGTGCATTGCATAGTCTCCTCATTATTCCCAGAATTTTATTAGACCATCTCCAATAATGGCATGTAATTTGAATAATTTCCTTAGCCACTGCAGTCGCATTGATCGATAACAGATTTTAAATTCCCTTATACGGTCATCTTTTACACTATACATGTATTCACTTCACAGCCAGTGAAATTGAGATCTAGAGGAGAAGGGTTTTTGGTGAATAGTTCGGGTAGGTGCACGGAAGCTCCCAGTCTATTACATATGTATTTATTTTTTCAATGCCTTGAGATAGTAGGTGAATTTACCTATTGCTGTTGTAGGTACCGTACATACCTACATACATTTTACATTATACTGTATTTTGTATGGTGATGGTGATGGTGAGTGGCCACCATGCAGCCTGTGCCGTGCATATAGCTACACATCTAAAAATCAATTATTGTTGTGCGTTAGTCTCGCAAAAAAACGAGAACTGCTGGACCGATTTGATGGATTCTTATTTTATTTTGTTCGTCTTGAAGGGTTGTCTAGAAAAAAATGTGTACACAAAACCTTAAATTAAAATTCAGAAAATCGAAAAAATCTATATTTCCGTTTTTATGGGAATACATATGTATATCCAAAATGATGTAAATGTAAAATTCTGTTTTTCGAAATGCTGTTTATGCTCCAATTCTATATTTTGAAAAAGTGTTTGCATAACGAAAAGCAAGCTTTGAAATAATTTTTAAGATTTATTGAGAAATAAAATATATGTAAAATAGACAGAAGACAGTGGCAGTGGCAGTGGCATGGCGTGGTGGTTGCGTGGAGACCACGTGGTGACCAAGTGGCAGGAAAATTTTTGTTTACCCGGAAAATAAGAACATGCGAAACGACCAAGATAATTAAGACCAATTAACAAATACGACATTTTAAGGACTGATGAATTCGTGGCACTATTCGTTGTTTGCTCTTAAATCACTTTCATACCAATTTGCCGCCATTCCATCGCTACAACATTCCTATATGCCACCGCTACGCCCGCCACTGCCTCACCACTTCGGTGCGCGCCTTGTCTAAGAGTAAACTGAATACTTCAAAGAAATAATATGAAGAGTAAACATAAAGATAACAACAAATTCTAAATTGATGCAAATAAAAAAAATATTGATTTGGAGCCCAGTAGTAAGATTCTGTTTTTTTTTTAAAGCAACTGCTAAAGGTAAAGCTTTGATTGCAGTAGGTATATCTAAAGGTATTCGTCGTAATTTGTTTTCATAAATCTATGCTGACATTCACGGAGACAGTAAAAAAATAAAAAAATGTATTTACAAGAAGTAACTGCTAGACATTGAGTTCCTCACGCATTCTGGTGTTTCGAATACTATCTCTACAGATCACACCAGCTATATAGCGGAGGAATCTCATTTCGGCAGAAAATCTCATATATAAAAGAGGAACAGATACCGGTCGGAATTAAAAGCCTACAACTCAGCTTTGACACCAAAGCTCCCTAATAATGAATGACCGAGCTGTCTCAAAATCGACCCAGCCTAACCTGCGTCAAGCAAATCATCAGCGAAGAGCAAATTACTTATCCTCATACCTTCCAATTCGAAACGTTCTATGCCAGGAATGAAAAGGAGAGGAGACAAAACGCCCCCCTGCCGAGGTCCAGTCCAACGCCCACGGTGAAAGGAATTGACTTTTGAGAAGTACTTACAAAAAAAAAAATATAAGAACGCTATAATAGGTCCGTACTGGCACCCAAGGCTATAGCTTCTAGCAGCCATGGGTTTGTGTATTTTGGTTATTTTTGGGACTAATGGAAGCACCACAATTATGCACCCTTCGTGAACGTTTGATAAACAAACGAGGGTATATCTGTTCTGAGAAAGCTTCACAATATATTACCAATAGAAGCAAATTCTAAAATCGACATAGGCTATGGCTTCGGGCTTTGCAAATTGCAAGACACATCATACAATGCTCCTAATGAAAATTGTAACTCCCAAACAATATTCCAACGAGCCTCGACCAGTTCCGTCTTCTACCTAAGCGACAAATGTCAGGCTTTGTTTATTCACAGATCTGATGACTTTCGAAGGCGTTTTTCTATGAATCACATACCGTGTTTAAGGTTAATCAGCGGATTCATTTCTGGCAAAACTAGAAATGAAAATCAGAACCGATGGGCAAAAGTGGGTTTTTATAGAAAACCCAGCCAAATATTAAACAATTTTTGTTTGCACTGTTGTTTTTCTTTTGTTCACAATATGTATATCCAAATGGCAAATTTTTAAGCCTAGTAAGAGAAATATCTACATAAAAAGCATTAAATTTAAATTGCGCCCCACCACCACCGGTATGTTACCATACTGCGGATGCATGAACTTTTTTTTGACGATTCCAGACATTTAGGCCTGCTTTCCGCAAAGTTGCTAAATAATATCACGCACCTGTACCTTATCAGAGAAAGTGGCAGCGAGGTAGGTACAGTGTAGGCTAAAAACACACCGGATAAGTCAAAACGTTTCTGTTTCATAAGTACCAAAAATATGTGTTTTGTTTCGCCTGAATCGATGTATGTATTGTGTTTTTTGATAAGTCACAATAACACGTTTTGTCTGAGGCGGTGTGTTTTCAGATATTTATCAGGTAAGAACGACTATTAGAAGATAACCTTTATCTTCATCAAAGTCAACTAAATTACAATTGAACATGCCTATCGACCTGAATAAGCACAATTCCGTACAACAACATCGATCAAAGACAATGATACATTGAAGCCAAAAACAATGTCCTTCAATCAGATAGAGAAAACACGGGCGGTACCTAATTGGCTTTACATCATCCTGTTTTGCATCGCTTGGTCCCCTATACGAAAATGTATTTAACAACATGCGCGACGACGAAGCCAGCAGCACAAGACACAACTTTTAGCCCAAAACAACCATAAAGGTACCTATAGCAACAGCAATTTCAGCTGAAAATAAATCTACTTCCGAGTTGAGATTGCTCCTTTGTGCCGCTGGAATAAACTTGCTTATGAGGGCGCACCACTCGTTTACATTGGCCCGGCCACACCATCATTTTCACCTTTTCGCAAATTTATCTGCAAAACCCAATGATAGTATTGTTGGTGTAAGGACTACTCAAGTTTTAAGATAATTCCAAATGACACAAGACACACCCCTTCGACAAAATAATGACACACAAGTATAAACGAAGTCGTAAAAGTGATCTGCTGGCAGAGACAAAGCAACGGATTATGCTTAATGGCGGGAAAGGGAAAAGGACACAAAAAATAATGAAATAACATCTCCTACTCCTTTTGTCACAATCTCGACGAGCGTCGTCGTTGTCGTCATCGTACGGATACTACTGTGTGCTGAGCTTGAAATTCAATTAATTTTAATCTGATTAGCATTTTGGTAGTTGACTGTAATTGTTATTGAGCGAAAGGATAATGATGTCCTTTAATTAAAACATTCACACGCACCAATACGGTGCACCATACCCCCACCGACCCGGGCGAATTCGATTAAAATAAAAGCACTGCCGTAACGGTGAACGAGAACACACATATAACCGTATATAGGATATACGATACCCCAGCGATGTAAAGGACGCTAAAAGCGTCACCATAGGTCGGTGGGCAGCGGGAGTTTTGGCTAAGTCCATTTCTACGGTCCACTTGGTGTCAATGAACATGAACAGAAAAGCACCACACGCACAGCGTTTCGAGCGATTTTTCCGGTTCCAAATAATTAAAGTTGAATTAGAAGTGTGGACTGAAAGTGGATAAGCAGACAATCGTCTTTGGGCATCTTTATTTTTATTTTTGTATTTTTCTATTTTCTATTCTATTTTAGCCTTTGGTTTGTATTTGTGAAATTTTATGTGAATTGTCACTAGTTTTGCTCTATTTATTTTTCTACATTGTTGAGTTGGCCGAGTATACGGCGGGCGGCCGGAGACGAAAAGGACAAAAGGACATTCGATTGTTGGCGTGAAATGAAGCTGAAAAGATATCAAATTCTATTTTAACTGTGCACTCGAGTTTTATTTTATTGCTTTCTGAAGAAGGGTCAAGCATTTAACGTAATCTTTGAAGTAACGCATTTGATTAACGTCCCCATGGGAGGTTCATCGTATACCATATCTATTTGGCTTAGACTGAGTTGTTGCCTTATGTAATGTACCCAATAGCGGTAGGCTGCAAAAGATAGGCCATTCTTGAGTGAGTATTAGCAAAAGATACACAGTCATGAAATGTAAGATTGAAATGTTAACCGATGGACTTACGAGGGAAATACCATTTTTAAAGACATTAGGCTTAGTCGGGATCGGGCCTAACCATTATTCGTTCTCTTTCAATATCGAGTGAAATAAAATGTTGATTGTCAGTCGTCGGGATCTGGGATATAATGTGTTGGCGGCACATCCTGTGTCTGTCAAACTCTATCGAATAATATGTATGTTTGGAGAGCCCGTTTCGGTACTTAAGGCGTTTTATAAAGGGTGTTTTTTTAGAACTTTAAGTTGGCTAAACTATTTTAACTGGCGGCCATATTTTGTCAGCTGTCAAATGATTTATTTTTAATTTGGTTTGGCATTTCAACATGAATAGACTGATGCCTGAACAACGCTTTCAAATTGTAACAAATTTATTTTGAAAATCATGGTTCTGTTTGAAATACGTATCGCGCACTACGTCCATTTTACGGTCAACATAATCGTCCATCAGAGCAATTAATTCGATTAACTATGGAACGATTTCGCACCACGTTTACTCTAAATAATGATAATACGCATCCAAAGAGACGTGCGTACAGAAAAAGTCATTGCTGCTGTAGAGGGTAGCGTAGAGGAAGACCCGAATCAGTCTATCCGCCATCGTGCACAGGAATTGGATATGTTTCCATCCACTTTATGGAAGATTTTGCGGAAAGATCTTGGTTTGCGTGCTTACAAAATCCAACTTGTGGAAGAATTGAAGGCACAGGATCTCCTAGCAATGCGTAGATTCGGTGAATGGGCCCAAAACAAGATTGCCGTTGATCCCAATTTTCATAAGCGAATTTTGTTTAGAGATGAAGCTCACTTTTGGTTGAATGGATACGTCAATAAACAAAACTGCCGTATTTGGAGTGATGATAATCCTCAAGTGTATGTTGAGACACCGTTAAATCCACAAAACTGACTGTTTGGTGTGCTTTATGGGTTGGTGGAATAATTGGTCCGTACTTCTTTAAAACCGATGCTGGCCAGAGCGTTATAGTCAATGGTGACCCCTATAGAGCCATGATTACTGACTTTTTCGTTCATCAATTGAACAACCATGTTGTGCAGGAGCTGTGGTTTCAACAAGACGACGCAACATGTCACACATCTCGTGTCTCAATTGATTTATTGAAGGAAACGTTTGGTAACCGCATAGTTTAACGTTGCGGACCCGTGAATTGGCCTCCAAGATCGTAGGATTTAGCGCCACTTGACTATTTTCGGTAGAGATATATTCGCTAGTCTACGCCGATAAGCCCGAAACGATTGACCATTTGGAGGACAACATTGGCAGCGTTATTGCCGATATACGGCCACAAATGTTGAAAAAAGTCATCGAAAATTGGACCTCCAGATTAGATTACGTTCGAGCCAGCCGTGGCGGTCATATGTCAGAAATCATATTCAAATTATAATAACCTCCGCCATTATCCGTACTATTACTTACAAAGAAATAAAAATTCATTAAAAAATCTGCTCTGGGTACCCTATTGTCGTAGCACGCTACCCGGGATTTTGTGGACTTTAATATAGTCTCTAAATACATTAAATTACGATTTATACAAAGTCATGTTAAACCTTCTAACCTCTTTAGTCTGGCTAGCATAGTATTTTAATACCCACATAACTCAACCGATAAAATTGTCCAAATGTTAAAATTTCGTCTAGGGTAGTAAACACAAATACCGAAGCGTACCAAATAAAGATCTTCACCGACACGTCTGCAAGATGGAATGTAGTGTATAGAAACAGGTGTCTTCCTACCAGAATTTAAATATCACTTCAAGCTACTTTCACGCATAATTTCTAGCGATATTAGAATAATTCTTCATTTTAGGAGCCATAACTTCCGTATTGAGACGTCCTTTGGTATAAAAATAATTGGATTCCTTCCTGTCCTAAGTCCGGTATTGACGTTGATAGAGTTGAGAACAGAGAGGAGTAGACGCTACCAGCTGTGGAACGCGATTTGATCATGTACATTTCGAATAAACTTTGACAATCCGCGCCAAGAGTGTTTTCATTCGCGGGAAAAAGTTTGGAATTAGAAATTTCGTTAGGTTTAAACTGTTTATAAACTTGTTTTCTTAAGCATTTTGATGGAATATGTAATTAATTATACTACTAAAATGTGCAATTTTCTGTTTATAAATGCTTAAAAAGTGTTTCGTTCGCATTTCATCAATTCGTTCGTTCGCTCTCATTTGAATAGTCCTTTTAAATAATTAGTCCATTAAAATTCAAAATGTATTAAAAATACAAGTTTATAAACAGTTTCAATAACGAAATTTCGTTTTCTAAACTTTTTTCCGCGAACGAATCGAAAGTTTATTCGCACATCATTCGCGTTCCACAAAATAACGAATAAAACATTCGTCCAAATTTAACCTCAAATTCGAAATACCGACCGTCTTTTTTTAAATCGAATCGAAACTCACTAAATTCTAAGAATTTCAGTCGGCAAATTCACCGATGCCGATCGTCCTTCTTTGAAATCGAAACTCGGAGAAGGTAGGTATACACAAAAATAAACAAATATAAATTGGCATTTCCGAAGGGTGGAACCTTTGAAAATGCCGACTTATATACATTTACAAGTTTGAAAACCTATATCTACCTAATGGAAATCCAAACTCACTTCTTATTTGTTAACACTTTGTTCCGAGCAAATTTTTGAAAATTGCTCGTTTTTGCCATTTTTTTTTAAGTTGTTCAAGTTAATAAATGTAGCTTCCTTGATTTGTCGACTTTTGAAAAGCGCCCCCCCCCCCTCGCTTCGCTCCTGGCTACCAGTCATAACGCTAAGCATTTTATATCTTTTTGATTTTTCAAGGACTGAAGACTTAGCAACTTTAATCGATTTATGTAGGAGGGAACACGTCTTTCGTAATCCCAAGGTAAGATTTATAGGTCGGACACCAAACAAGGCTACAGAACACCAAAACAGGTTCGAAGAAAAAACAGTAAAAGATTTAGCTGAACAGATATCTTTAAATTGCTTTTAAAAACGTTTTATAAGTCCCAATCGGCTCCTTGTCTTGCTGTTAATGGTATCCAAGTGGAGGTTAAAGTTTACCTTTATGTTGAAGATCACACCAAGACCATGTCATGTTGTAAAAATATATAACCCTGTGGATTACTACAGGTATAGGAATAGATCGGCTAAGAGTCATTTGCAAATAGAAAATTTAAGTTTTCTTTAGATTCTTGAAACAGGTCTAAAAAACCAACAATCTGTAAAAATCTTTATAACGAAATAGCAATAACAAAACTTATTTCATTTCGACAGAATAAACAACTTTTAGATATTCCAAACTCCATAGACAAATGAAAACTGCATTGAGGTTCACTTACTTTTGACGCTCACTATACAATACATAGGTATACCATTGTTAACCAGGGATTTTTGTATGTGGTTTTGATTGATATGCCAGAAGAACTGAAATTTCCCCCGTGGCGTTCCTGGCTTACAAATTTTACTATTTGTAAAAAAAACTTTTAGGTACCTATAGTAAAAATAAATTTTGTCGATTGAAATCGTTCTGAGCCGTTTTAAAGAAACTACATTCAAATCTGATTAAGTCTCGATTAAACATCTCAGGAATCGTGTGATTTCGTGCCATGCTGATGATTCTACATTTTACATAAAATTATACCATTCTCATTAAGGATACCTGGGACAAATTTTCATGCTGATCTTTAAAGTGGAATCGTGTTAACAGTCCACGCTAGATAATCGCCTGTCATGAACCAAGGACCTGCCTTTGTCATTCAGCTCTATCACACCATGACAGAAATGAGCAAGTCATTGATTGGGACACAATGACAGGCTCATTACCGCACGATTGATAATATTTGGAAGGGTGTTAATCGGCGTAAGCAAGCTCACGAATGACACCCTGATGGTTCCATTTTTGTGAATTTGACATGTCAAGAATTAATACGTTTTATGACGTTGTGCAATTGTAGCTGATTATTTTAATTTAGAGATTTTTTATTACATGTAATATGATTAGTGGAAAAATGTCAGTTCAATTATACTAAAAAATATGCGCAAATATTGAGAAATTGGTGCAGCATACAACATTTTAGACCTTATTAGCTCAATCATCTTAACATCGTACCAAAATTCATCTAGACGGTCAAATTTCTGTCCAGAACATTAAACAGCAGGCATTGAAAATACCATAATCCCTTAATGCTTTGAAGGATCTCCATTCGAAATATCTTATGTCACATCCATTTGCGACATCCTTTTAATTACCAATTCACAAAACGTTCGCATTTACTTAACTTAACTGCTACCCATACTCCCTCTGTGTGTGTCCTAGAAAATGTGACCACACCCTTCTAGCTCGGTATATGACTATATGGGCAATGGAATAAAAGCCAAATTAAAATAACCATACACAGGAAATCGGTAATTTACTATAGCACCCCCAGTTAATACACGTCAGACTATGATGGCCAAATAATCATTCCAAGCCCCCAACGCCATCTCGTAAACTGTATAAATGGTAAAAGCTTTTCTCTAGGGCTGTTATTAGTCATTGGTAATTTTTGCTAATTGTTTCCATTTGCCCTAATATGAAACAATTATGAACAATAACGCCCCCCACAAAATGGTCCAATTTTATCTTTTGGTTTTCGGACATTCATAACCATTCATAACCATCACCAGCCAACAACCGACTACCTACCACCCACTATTACCACTACTGTGTCACTGCACAAAAATGTGTCCTCCTTCTGATGCCTTGTGTATATACATAATTCTAAACATCTAACCTCCAGAATCCGGCTTTCGTCGTAGAGAACCGAAAATTCCATCAACAAAGTTATACACACATTCGGTTGGTCTACTCTCTACTCTCTATAGTCTAGCTATATCCATTGAGATCGACTGAAAGGAAATTAAGTGTCATCTTTTCGTCGCATGGCAGGGACATTAATTTATTGTTATTTGGTTAAGTGGTTCTGCTTGCTGCCATCGATAAGGAGTCACGAACAAAAGCACAGGCTTTAGAAATACTACAACAACAACAGCCCCGCACAGATAAAACAAAAATAAAATAGAAACAAAAAAAAAAACAAAAACTGAAAAGGAGAGGGCAGTAAAAATAAAGTTTTCATCCACCACTACGAAGGCGAAGGCGATGTAGTGGCGGTAGTCCATCCATCTATATTATATAACATTAGGGAAGGACGCATGCA
This sequence comes from Cheilosia scutellata, assembly GCA_955612985.1. NCBI lineage: Eukaryota > Metazoa > Arthropoda > Insecta > Diptera > Syrphidae > Cheilosia > Cheilosia scutellata. Next base: position 88,826,468 of record OY015311.1, read on the forward strand.
TACACAACCCATACACATAGCGAACTCTTCGGCTAAAATTCCTTAAAGACACATCCAAAATAAACTCCAAGAACAAACACAGATAGTAGCCCAACACGAAAGAACAAAAAAAAACTTATAATCGAGTTTTGGTCCTTGCCAAGGATGAAAATTAAATTCAGATTTTGTCATAAATTTGATATTGCTTTCGTTCCACACGGCACGGGATTATTATGCTGGCATGATGTCCTTCTGCTATACTAGTAGTGGTTGTAGTAGTAGTAGTATTGGTTTGAACCAGTGCTAAAGTGTATTTTAAGGGTGGGAGCAAGCAATTGCTGTGCATTATGGCCAACATTTAGGTGTTTTTGGGCGAATTATGAGGTTGTTATTAAAATTATGATGATTATTACTACAATGTCTTGCAAAGGCACATAGAGAGTTTAATATCCTAGAACGTTGTGTCAATAATAAGTGAACATCTTCAGGTGGGACTATGAAGACAAGATAAAATTAGCAATATAAGGGGAAGTGATCTACAAGGCGTTAAATTAGACGTTAAGGATGGAGTGGCCAAAGTGTAAAGGAAGCGAAGATTGCTCGGCGGGAGATGGTATTAGTTGGGACGGCATCGAAACTCAATCACTCTATCAGACTGATAAATAGTCAAAGGTAGCATAGTGAGATTTCATGGTATTATGTTGAATGGAGTTTATTTGAATAACTAATCCTGGCTTCGAACTGAAGGGAGAATCGGAATATTGCACTGGACTAATCTAGCTTAAAAAATAGACGATATGTATCATTGAAAAAGTATACGCCGTGTCCAAATTTTTAGCGTTTGATGTATAAATATGGCAATCTCTGATTAGCGTCGGTCTGGGGATTCCTATAGTTTCATAAGTGTCTTACACATCAATCCCTCGGGTGTGGATTCAAAGATCTTCGGGGCCGGAACATTCACGATGTCGCTGTACAGACCTTCGTCGTTGTATTTCCTCCTCCATTCACCGTCTATGCAGACGGGACCTGCCGCAGTGTAAAAATTTGATCGAAGGTGGACTTTCCTGGCCTGAAGCCACACTGATAGGGACCAATCAGGTTGTTGAAGAAAAGCTTCAGGCGTTCACACAATACGGCAGATAAGATTTTGTACGCGATGTTAAGAAGACTTATACCTCTGTAGTTGCGGGATATGCGAAGGCTTGTGGGTAAAATTCTGTTCTACAAAATTCCTGCATCGATGAGGATTGTACAGTACCTACATAAGAAAAAAAGCATATTCCGACACGAAGACGATGATAAACAAAATGTCAGTTCGAAAATTAAACCCTCAATGCCTGCTGTAGGAGATGACTTACGAATGCTTTCTAAAGCAGCGGAAGATGACTTGATAAGAAGTATACACTATCTTATCTGCAGAATTTGGTCGAGTGTAAGTATGGCCGAACTGAAACTTAGAATTGCGTGACCCGTCCAAAAGAATGGGGATAATGTACTGAACTGCTCTAGCTATACAAATAACTAAGTCTGCTGAATGCTGAATGCGTATAAGATCTTTTAGGCTAAAATGGGTGAACGCCCAAAAGACTTTCGCAACCTGAACATCGTGGTATTAGGTTATCAAACTCAAATACCGACTAAGTCTTCATACCTTGGCAGATAAGGAAGACCACCTAGCTATCGACTTCAAAGTCGCGTACGATAGTAGGTATACGATATCAAGTTTTGCCCTCCCTGCTAAGCTCGTTCGTTTGTGCAGGACTACGATAAAGAAATTTCAAAATCGGAAAGAACACAACCGAAACCATTGGTGTTGAAAAAGGTTATGCGCTACCATGTATTTTTTTTAAGTAATTGTATGAAACACACAAGCCAACATCAATCACAGGTACAATATTTCAAAAATTCCGCTCAACTACAGTGGAATTCATCTTCTTTTATTGTGCATCTTTTCGCCGGTAAAAGTTGTGTAAACATCGGCCTCACTTTGCACAGCAAATTTCTAGTACCTAAGTAGATAGTTACGTCTCAGACGCCACCCAAACCCACAACCCGCCTATTCCCCACACTTCACTTTGCCTAACGGCACCAACAACGGTTTCCCACGCCATTTTGCTTACACAGCAAAACAGTTCTAAACGGATATGCCCCCTTTTCCCCTGCGCATGTGCAAACCAAATAAATATGGTGCAGGGAAATAAGTCCCCGGGAACTAAGTCCACTGAGGGACCTAGTTCCCACCTAGTGGGAAATAAAACCACTTTCGTAAAGTGGACTTAGTTCCCATGTAAGGTGGGAAATAAATTCCGAAAACTCTGAGTGGTTTTATTTCCCTTTCAATATACCCAATTTCGCACATACATATATTGCAAGTCTGACAGTAAACCCAAGCAGGGGGGTTGCCATACGTATTTAACTGTTGAATGTGTACTAATTTCCCATAAGAAAGTGGGCTTAGTTCCCACCTCACTTGGGAACTAAGTCCACTTCACGAAAGTACCTTGCAGAGTTCAAGCTAAGGAAAACTCTTGGCCATTACTGTTTCTTCGGGCCAGAAAGGCGTAAAGTAAAGCAATATTTTATAGAGCAAAATAGGTATCTAGTATACAAGATCTTGGACATCCTGGTTCTTCTGTAACTACGGGGCAGAGGCATAGACCTAATTGAAAGTGAAGGATTTATTGAGTGATATTCAGTTTGTATATATGGAGTATTTTGGAAGGGGAAGGACTACGAATTTTACGAGTAATTCAACGACATTCACCTGGTCAAACAGCTTAAAATACAACAACGTCCATTAAGTCTTTGAAACTACCCCTGAGGAACAACGAGGCAGAAGAATACACCACCTTTGGTGGCGCGCAAAAGTGAACCAATTTGGTATGCTGGCTGGTGAGTTGCTATAGAGACGGTGGTCCACCCTAGTCTGTTAGCGCCATCTAAGGTAAAGTAAAGCATATCCTGGCCGTGGCCGTGGTAGCGTTGCGTCACGCACGAAAGTCAATTAACCGGAGACCTATTTCAGATATGATGCCGTGTAGGCTATGTTTGCAGGTACTATCAGTTATGGCTTTTTGCCTAGTTAGGTCATACTTAGAACACTGCTCATTTGTATATGAATATTCGAGGAGTTCAAAGAAACAGTCTTTGGTAGCACCATCCTGTTTTCCCTGTGGATATTAGCATAAGGTCCTGTACTTAAAAAGATTGCCGAAGAAACCTTTTCCAACTCATTTAACGTCTACCCACAGGCTTAAGTTATAAAAGTACTCAATTGACTCTCTATGCTGCAAAGCCATTTAGTCCCGTTTTGTAAATAGCTCCATTTCGAGGCATTCACGTTCAATTTGTTGCCTAAAACTATTGCTTTCGGTTAGAGGAATCCAGTTTGTCATCAGGAAAAAAAACACCCTCCCTCACGCAAATTTCGCTTTGACAGGCAAAAAAATTTGTCACGAATAAAGAATTGAGTTGTCGTTCCCATGTTCTTTCTGTTTACCAACTATATGAGAAAAAATTAAAAAATAAACGGCATGAGCAAATTTTTTGTTAAAAAATCCTTTCACAACAAAACCAGGACAGAGTTTTCACTTGCATTCAGCACAAATTTGAATTATGTATGACTACCGTACGTGGATGTGGGCTGACCATCCAGCATGGAATAGATACGTACAATAAAAAAAACGATGCTAGGTATCTAGATATAGGATGCTGATGACATCAGTTTACGGATTTAAAGAGATTCCCTCCCTGAACATACACACAGCCATCAGCCCAGGAGCGGGGGACATTTTTGATCCTCGTGGTGGAACTTCTTCCGGACATCACAAAGCTCGCCCAGTTAAATAGGATAACAAAAAGAAAACAAGAAACCACCACCACCACCGAAAAGGCATATTGACACCCACCCACCCACACATGCAAATAGGTATATCCTACTTGTTAATATTGTGGGGAACGAGTAGCGTGTCGCCTGCCAATTATTATCAGACGTCAGGCAAATATTTTTTTTTTTGTTCGGCTCTCTTCCTTTTTTTTCCTTGTTTGTGTTGTGTGTATGTATTCCCGGTAATTCGATGGGAATAAAAAAAATCTTTTTATGGCAAAAGTTTTTGCATTTGAATTTTGATTTTACGCATTTTTTTCGGTTTTATGTGGAGGGAAGGTTGTTTGGTCGGCGGGCGCGGCGAATGGTTGGCGGATGATGAAGGGCCATTCGAGGCATGACATGGGTGCTATAAGACAAATTAAAAATATACACACACTAGTACTGTATAAGCATAGAATAGATGTGTATCTTGTACAAATATTGATGTAGAGGGGGAAAAGCCGTACATGTCGATGGCTTGTTGTCGTTGACAGCAGGGTTGGCATTCGGATATAGAGTGGGTGGGAAGGCAAACTTTTTGCAATAAGATAAAGTTTTGACTCTAGCTGCGGGCTATCACACTACTTAGTCGCTGCTGTTGCTCCTTTTTGCTGGCTTTCGCTATTATTGTCCTCTGTGTGTAAGGAAATTGATTGGAAGTGGATTAGTAGGCGACGTTGTGGCGACTCTCAATATCATCCGCACGACGCGACGGGAGAGCAAGAGAGACTGGAGGAGAGTTTTCCCCGAGATTGGATCGAAATGGAATTCACTGTGGTCTGTGTAATGTGGTATTTCGGACACGTAAATGTTATTGAACAAAACATTAAGGATATGCTTCTAGTTGTTTGCGTTGTGACAAAAATTACAGCAATAAAAGTTTTAAAGTGACAGCTTACAGCATTTGGTGCGCATCGATGGTAGAGGAGGACTTTCTGTTCGTTTCTTTACAAAGTGACAGAAAATAAAAAAGTTATGTAGTAAGAGACAGGCTCATTGACTTAATTCCATTGCAAAAACTGATGGGTATGGTGTAATCCTTAGATTTAAGTACATATATACTAAGAAGACGAAGAGAAGTGCTTACCTAATGGGAACATATTGATCCAATTGACTGGACTGGAAATCTATATGAGGATGTAGGCGAGGATCACTGATGAGAAAATTATAAGTCCATCTCTGGCGCTGCCATCAAATTAAACTTGGCTCACAAGTACTTTGAGTTCGAACTTTGTGCTGTGCGTGAAAACATAGATTGACGAAATTTGTGTACAAAAATGAGTTGGTGGTCATTGTATAGGTAGGTATAGCGAACAGCTGGGTTCATGCATATGTTAATGCTATCTACTGTAACTTTCATAAGCTGGGGGTGATCTGTATACGAGTACCTACTATATTTCCTGTATAATTATGTCATCAAATGTAGGTATACATTTAAAACACAATAGTAGTATAGAAAGAGTAGGCTTTACTTTAAGTTAAGAAGAAAGTAACACAACCACAACAATTTGCACCTAGCTGCCAAAACTATAGGGATGAAGATCAAAAGGAATTTGTGCAACATTTCACTGAATACAAGGCTCTTTGACAGCTGGAACAACTTAACAAATTTACCTCAATCAGATCCAACAAGAATCATCAACAGATCCGAATAGATTTTTTTATTGCACGTCCTATTATGTGTGATACGTACTACCTCGAAAGTGTGAATTATACAAAAATGTGAACCGGAAACCCGGAAAAAATTTAGCATTATAGGTATACTACTCTAAAATGTGAACTCAAAACCAATTCTGATACTCGAATATCTGAACTTTTATTTTATAACTAGCTGTACCCGCCCAGCTTTGCCCGTGCACAGAATTGTATTGCTTAGGTTTCTTTCCTTTGTTTCCCTCTTCCTATGGAATCCAAACAACCACCTACCACAACCCTACACTGTTACCATTCTGAAATGAAACCTGTTTACTGTTTTGTATTATACGTCTCTTCTCTTATGAAGATTATTCATATACCCCAATCCCATGCCATACTGCAGCATGCACGACGCACCCGGCACCCCATCTCCATCCTGCATCGGACATAAAATCATAATATACATACCTACATATACAACTGACCATATCACTCACTGTGAAAACAAATAAACCCTTTTCGAATGTGTAGTATGTATACGTATACTAGCCTTGTTGTGTTTTGGTTTTGTTTGACGATCGCAAAATTATAAGATCTATTTGTAGCAAGGTATATATTGTGTATGTATATATTTTCACTTCAGAAAATACATTTTGGCTAAAAACTGTTCCGAAGGACGTGGTTTTAAACGACATAGCCTATAGCAGTCTCACAGTCTTAAGGAACATTTTAAAAAAAGTTTCATCGAAATCTGTCCATTCGTTTTCGAGTTTTTAGCTGACAAAGAAAAGTCCTACAGTTTTATTATATGTATAGATAGATTTATTATATGTATTTTATATTGGTGTCCTTCTACATTATGTACCTTCATATACAGTTTTTTTGTCTTTTATTTTTGTTTGGCGTGACGTCGAGGCCCGTGCCATAAAGGAGGTTTCAGTGTTTTTTAAGGCGTTCATCAATAATTAAAAAAACTGTCGGTTTTTTCTCTTGTTTTAAATTTTGTCCGATAACGTTGTGAGACTGCGCCTAGCAAGCAAGCAACAGCACAAATTTCTTACAATAGGTGACATTAAAAAAAAAAAAAGAGGCTTCTCAAGTTTGCATTTAGCGGAAAAGTATGGTGTCTCTAAATCTACGATAACTGCAATAAAAAAAAAACTCAAAAAAGCTTCGGAATCTATAATAATGAAAAAAAGAAATGTCTCACAGCTCAATCTCATGAGACTGAGCTATGGTTTTTTGCATACGACCCAATGTCTGATATATTGCCGAATGTGGATATAGGCACTTAGAGGAATCGTGAACAAATGAAGAACTTTTTTTAAGCGGAAGACGCTGAGGAATTTGCGTCAGGGTCAGTAAATCAACGCTGATTTTTATATGGCGATACTTCGCGGGTGGATCTGGTTATGGTCCTCTTCCAGCTGAGCGAGACTAAAGTATGCTATACTTAACAACAATAAAAAAAACGAGTTCCAATTTCGGCAGAGCTTCGCCGTACACATTTTATTTCGAAAAACTGGACAATACTAGCTATTAAAATTACAGAATGTTTTTAGCTATTTTCTTGTTAACCTTGCAGTATTAAACCGTGAGAATGGAATGTGAAATGTGGATGTACATTATTAAGAATATTATATTATAATCTGATACAATGAAAATAATTTGATATGGATTCTGTTCACATAACTCGCGCTTACAAAACCTAAGGCGAGGTCTTCCTCTATTGTGTTGCATCTCACTGAACGAGTTCGAGTCAAAGCCTCTTTGGGCCAGCCTGCTAGTCCTATACTTCTTTTAGAATTCTGTTGCGCATTTCTATGCCTAGGTCGATGTCGGTGAACAGCTCGTATAGTTCGTCAATTTTTACAATCTTTCTCCCGAAGCGACCGATGATATGAGAATCTTAATCCGCTCTAGATAGAGTCCAAGTTTCAGCGTCATAAAGCAGAACTGTTACCTATGCTCAATAAGGTCTTAAAGAGAATCTCCCTACACTGTTCTTTATTTAAGTTCTGCTGATATGTTATAATAAGACTTCATAGGATAGCCAAAGTAGGCAAGGCCGCTCACTACCTCAAAGTTATAGTTATGTACTGTGACGTTCTGACCAATTTCAGATGTCCCTTCTTGTTAACAGTACTTACTTTCTTCTGCCGTCGCTAACCGCTAAACCGATTCTAGCCGCTTTCGTTTCTATTCTTCTGATAGTTCGCTGTCTTCTACCAATTATTTCAATATCATCGGCGCCATGTGCAAGTAAATGAACGACCTTTTGAATGATCGTGCCTAGTGTCTGTAGGTTTTGAATAATACTTACATGTACGGAGTTGAAAAAGTTGTATGACAGCGCGTCATCTTGTCTAAATATTTATCTGATATCCAAGGTATCGGTGAGATTGTTTGCTGCTTTAATGCGGAGTATCGAGTCGTCTCCATCGTCATTATTCGCAACCCGCCGAGTTTGACAGAAATGCCAAAATTAGAGACAGATCTACGTAACTCGCCTTTAATATAAATGTTGTCATATGCATATAGGTGGCCCGGCCTCAAAATCGATGGATATCAATCTGGGTGAATATTTGGCCGATTGTGGACTTACTGGGGCTAAATGAGGTTGGGGCAGACATAATCTTGTAAGAGATGGTAAGGATATTATAATATGTACTTCTATAGTTGGTCCAGATTAGAGGGTCTACTTTCCTGTGGACCGGAAAATCGATACCGAGGTTCTATTCATCACTCATAAGTACTTTTTGTCGACCAAATCTTGGAGATGAGTTGGTGTATAAATATACAGTATACTCTTTACCAAGTCGTCTCTGGCCGTCTCATCCAGCCTTTCTAGCCTTGAGTTTTATTACTATCAGAACTTCATTTTGGTCGACTGGACTGGAGGCTTTCATTGGAAATTGAATAGTTCGTTCCACCCGATAGCGGAATTTCAATTGTCTTAGCTTTTTAACAGTCTCCAGAAGTGGTTTCTCCATATTTTCAACACCAGCGGTTGATCTACTTCATTAGGTTTAATTGATCATATTTTATACATATCCATCTCATTTGTAAAATCTTTCATACGACGGGGAGTGATGTGTGACCTTCGAATAAAATTTCGATTCCGATCCCGTATCGTAATTGCAAGTGGTCGACCTGTCACCCTATATGAACACCAAGTGGATATATCCAACCGATTTGGCAGGTTCTAGCATGACGACAAGTGTTTTTATCCATAGCATTTCGAGGAATAATTTAAGATGTAAAGAACGTTATATTCCTGTCCCGTTGATATGAGAAGACCGATACTACTGAAGGGTGAACTGCAACTGCAAGAGCAATCAACCCCATAAAGCGTAATGAAATATAAAGGGTAGGTCAAAAACAAGTTTTTTTTTTTTTAAATAAAATGTTTTTCATGTTATTATGGGGTTGGGGTTGAAATACTGTATTTCAAAATTCTGTATGAACAAAAGTCTGTATTTAAAAATTCTGTATTTCAAAATTCTGTATTTCAAAATTCTGTATTTAAAAAAAATGGTTCACTTTTTTACATTATCAAAACTATTTTTTTTAAATACAGAATTCTTGTAGGTATAATACATTTTTTTTGTATAATTTACTGTCTCCCTGATTGTCAACATAGACTTATGACATGATGATTATGATTGCTACGGCAATCAAAGCTTTACCTTTAGCACTGCCTTAAAGAATTTTTATTTGCATCAATTTAGAATTTGTTGTTATATCTTTATGCAGTAATTCATATTATGTATTTCTTTGAAGTATTAAGTTTACTCTTAGACAAGGCGCGCACCGTAGTGGTGAGGCAGTGGCGGGCGTATCATAGGAGTGGTGTGGCGATGGAAGGGCGGCAAAGTGGTATGAAAGGGACTTAAGTGCCAAACAACGTACAGTGCCACGAATTCATCAGTTCTTAAAATGTCGCACCTGTTAATTCTTGGTCGTTTCGCATGTTTTTAATTTCCGGGTAAACAAAAATACGCAGTTGTAATGTAAAAATCCACGTCGTCACCAGCCCCTACAATATGATATTACTAGTTTAAACTAAACCACTTCCATTCCGTCGCCATCGCCACAACACTGGTATGCCATCTGCCACTTGGTCACCACGCCACCGCCACGCCACTGCCACTGTCTTCTGGCTTATGTATTTGTTAAATTATGTAGGCACCTGAATTTCAGTTTATTTTACATATTTTTTTCTCAATAAATTTTAAAAATTATATCAAAACTTGCTTTTTGTTATGCAAACGCTTTTTTAAAATATAGATTTGGAGCATAAACAGTATTTCGGAAAACAGAATTTTGCATTTACAGCATTTTGGAAATACAGCATTTTGGATATACAGCATTTTGAAATACAGTATTTTGAAAACAGAATTTTGACCATACAGTATACAGAATACAGAAATACAGAATTTTGTTTATAATGTATTTTCAAAAAATAAATATACAGAATTTTGTCGATACAGAATTTTGAAATGCAGAATTATGACCCGCTCCCGTTATTATTGCTTTATTAGTAAGAGAAAACATTCCCATTAATTGTGGAACACAAAGTCGTTCAAGTGGACTGGCTTCGCAGTAGACAATTCTGTTACTCCAATTTTCCAAGACCTTGTTGATGGTTTTGCGCTGTAGCTCACGGATTTCTTGGATGACATTAGCCTAAAGTGCTTGAATCGTTTCCGGATTGTTGGCATAAAATCGGTCCTTCACGTTACCCCTCAAAAAATCGTTCAAACGGGTGAAATTGCAGTTCCGAGGCGGCCAATTGATATCGCCAAGATGGGCTGGATAACACGATTTGGGAATTTGGTGCGCAAAAGATTGATTGTGGCATAGGCTGAGTGGCATGGGGCGCCATCCTGCATGAACCAGAGGTCGTCCAAATCCATGTCTTTAATTTCAGTAAAAAAAAAAGTCGGTTAACATGGCTCTGTAACGCCCAACAAGGAAATCGAACGTCGCGTCGGCATCGGCTTTGGTCGTTAGAAATCGATGTAGATGAGTAAGAGGCTGCTTTTCAATACGCTCTTCTACATCGATCTTAATTAGCCTCACGATGTAGTAGTGGCGGTTTCGCGGGGAGAGTGCTTGTTCTATGTGGGCAACTGCCTGCTACTGGCTACTGTTTTAATCGAATATGTTAGTCGTTCATGTAGTAACGGACTTCATCTTTTCTTCCAAGGTAACCACCCTTTCTAAGTGCAAAAAAAAAGTAATATGTTGTGGCCGTTGGGCTTACCAAACTCATAGCTTCTGAAATTATTATGATATGATTTTAGTCCGCTCTTATTCCACATTATGGTTTATCCGATAAATCAGTATCCTTAGAAATCTATCCAAAGTAAGCAAATACAAGTGCACTGCACAAGTCGTCCCTTGTAACAATTTTAAAAATATCACAAACGCAGACGAAACTGCGGGAGAAAATTTATGTTCATATCAAGATTGCATCATTTGTTATCGTCTGGGGCCCAGAAATTCTAACTCTCTCCACGAACTTCAATGAACAGTCCTTGGTACACATATAGACCTTAGAATCCCCATAATCGGCCATGAAACACCATATATTAACAAAAAGAATTCAACATCATTCCCCCTAAGGCGTAGCACATATAAATATTTAACTAAGGACAACGACGACGAAGCAAGAATATAACCATAGGTACTTTTCGTATGTGGCTGCATTCATGGGCAAGTTTACAGTTCCTTACGATGACGCTCGCTGCTCAAGGATGTTGTTCATTGCAGCTTTCTTCAACCCATACAAACGGACTCCTTGGTGCACTATGTGTGCACTTTAGTGTTATTTGAAATCTCCAAGCCCACAGCGATAATCTCATTTTAGGACGCATACACTATGCACGCAAATTCTATGTTTTGTGTGCACGCTACTGGGTTATATGGACTTCAATCCTTTTATTGTATTTTCACACTCAATGATATTGCTTGCCCTTGCTTCGAATTGGTATTTCCGCAAAAGGGTTTGCTTTTTTTTTGTTTTTTGTACACTTTATTCTTTTCTCGCATTCAAAAGAGATATCTTCTTGGTTCGTTATATCCTCCGCATGTTGTCTAAATTTGCCATTATGCGTGCAGCGCTCCTCTTGTCGACGGAAGCAAAAGGAAAAGTTTTCTGGATAAGCATTTTGCATAGGATATGAACCAAGAACTGGAAGGAAATACACCCGAGGCGACAAAAATAATACCCACAAGATGCGAGTTGTAGTTGTAGTTGGTGTGGCATTATATTAGATATAAAAAAAATAACTGACGACCAACCATGACTTGTTTATGAGCCAGAGTTGACCATAGAGTTTTCAAGGAATTATTTATACATCTGGGATGGATGTGTGATTTTATTCATGCGGAAAATTGCAACAAGGATGCTGAATATAAACTTGTTTTGGAAAAGTTCCTTTTCTGGGCTTTGAAGCTGATATCTTGGAAGTTGCAGACGAAGTTGAATGGGCCCATAATTTAAAGTTGGATAAGATGTAGATTAATGACTTTATGATTGAATTATTGAAACATGGCCAACGTCTGGTAAATTATTGTGCACCATGTGAGGATGGAGTCATGTTCGTTATACGAGTTGAGAATAGTTCGATCCATGTAACTTTTTTGCAATCTCTAGGGCGTGGCTCTACTTTGTTTGAGTTAAGAATTATTATTGTTCGTAGAATTTTAAGAAAATGTTACAACGCTTTGAGCTGGAAGAATCTAACCAACAGATATGTTTAGCCAAGATCATTAATACGCACAATCGTTAATGACCATCGAGTTTTAAGGAGTTTCGATCCTTAGAAAAATATTAAACCAATATGAGAAATAGCTGTCTTTAGAAAGGTCTCCAACTTAGCTTTGGCATTAATTTGTAGACGCCTTCCAGTTATACTTATAGGTACCGAAGTGACTGTGTCTAGAAGTTGTTGTTAATGTTATATTCTCAAACAATAATTCATAATCTGAAAATCGACAAAATTTCCCAACAGAAAGTGTCAGGGTCAAACCCAGTTGGGTTACCGGGTAGTTACCGGGAAGCATTGTTACTCCTCGCATCCCCACTCAGTATCAGATATTTCTTCATTATAAACGGTATTGGCACATTCTATTCTGAGTGTCAAAGTGTCCCAGCTCCAACGTTCGATACCCTGAAAAGCATAAAATTACATCTGAAGATTTCTTCCATTGCGCTAATGACTTACATCCGAGAGTAAAACTGTCTTACAAAACTTTTCAATTAAGCCGTTCGGAATCGGCATAAAATTGTAGGCCCATTCCATTCGTCCCAAAACTAAAAACTCACACAAACGAATGGTTGTGGTTCCTATGACCTATGAATAAATAATAATTTGACTACGACAGTTCGATTAACGATTGGAAATGCTGAATACATTCGCAGACAAAAAAAATCCGTTCAAATGATATCTAATATTGCAGCAGTGCTTAAGTGTTATATTTTTGATGTATAGATTTGTTCTTTAATATTTTTAGCAAGATAATAATATAATACTCGCTAAAGATCTGTGTCTTATTATTTAGCAAGTTCAATTAACAGAAGAATGACTGGCTAATGACCATGCATAAAGAAGCGAGTTCGTTTAATGGAATATAGAACATGAAAGCGTAGAACATCATAAGCGATGAAGCTCATTTTGACCTTGATGGGTTCGTTAGTCGTCAAAATTGCTGCTTTTGAGGTTTAAAGAACTCACGTGTGATTGCCGAAAAATAAATGCATCGCCACGACGACGTGTCACTATTTGGTGTGATTTTTTGAGATTCAATGCTACATCAAGGGAACTCAGCCACATTTAAGCAAAATGGTCATTGGACAAAAGTGTCTGAAAGTCGTGGCGGGCATTTGCCGGATATGTAATTGTATACCTACAGTGACCATATTTTTAGAAGCCAAACCATGGACAAGAAGAAATATGAAAATTATATAGCAACAAACAGAAAAAAAAAACTCTTGCATTGGATTATTTCATAAATTATAACTTATTGAAGGGAAGACATAATCTACAAACTTAATTCCATCATAAGTCATGACGTAAAAACAACACAATAGAAACAAAATTAAAATTAAAATTAAATACGGGGCATTTGTACGTCCCGTATATCTTAAAAAAAAAAATCGGGACAGCCGATTGAAATACGGGACGGATGGTCACCGTCTATACCTAACCCTATCCTAACTACCTACTTTATGTATAAATTTAAAAAAGATATATGTATAGGTACAATTGAAACAAAAACACTTTTCCATTTAATTGAAATCTTGCATGCATTTTGGGACACCGTTTATTAACTCAATCTTTCCAAACTAAAAAAAAGTAAAACACTTCAGACGAAGAATTTTTTTGGAGAAATATTTGAAGCTTATTTCGAACTTCTCTTCCACAGAGGGAGAAAAATCAACGAGCTTATTTCCAAAAGCGCGGATTTGTATTTTTGTATATTCAAAAGCGGTTATCTACATTCAAAAGCGATATCTCTTTAGGTGACTAATTGCTAGCGGATTGTTTGCGGATAAAAAAATAAACTAACTTCTAGTGCATTGAAAGTGAAATAAGAAAGTGAAATTAGAAATAACCCCTAATGTTTTGTTTCAAGATCTGCAAACACGAAACCCTCCAGAACAAGCTACCGTGTCAGTACACCGCGTAAGTACCGCAAGTATTTTCCTACAGCGAGATGTTCTACCTCCCTTAAATGTGCAGCATTGTAGTGTAGAAATTAACAAACGATATATAAACTGTCATGTATGTGCTGGATACTTGAAATAGCTCGGAAATTGTGTTTGATGGCTGGGTTAAGCCTTAATACAACAAAGGCTTCAATATAGTACCCTACGCGAGTAAACGAATATGTGAACGACTAAGAAGCCTGGAGCGAATAGGTATAGAGGGGATGTACCCCGACCATCCATAGGTAGATGTATATTGCTATTGTAAGATCAATTATCACACAAGAAGCGATAGCATAGGCAAAAAGACATCCTAGCCATCGCAAAAACAAAAGCATGCCCGTATTTAAGGACCCATGACTACTTGCCCAACTGCAGCAACGGAGGTGCTACTAGAGCTGATTCCTTTGATTCTGTTGAAGAATGTGCATGTGCAAGTTAAACGACTCTAAAAAGAAATCCGAAGAGCAAAGTACATAACATCGAAGCAATTCGATGCACTGACTTTAAAAACATTCACAGAACAGGTGCTTGATGGTCCTAAACCTCTTTTTTCAATCGAACCTCTCAAAACCGAAAGTCTTTCATTATCGAAATTAAAATAAATCAAAAGATGAAATTGTAGTAGATGTCCCGCCTCTCCACTTACCAAATATCCTTCTCCGATGACAAGTTGCTAAATACTTATACTACTCTGAAACGTACCCACGATAACATGCACTTAAACCTTTTCACTTGAAGGGGCACCTGTCTATGTGCACTCGCAGAAAACATCCAACGTAAGCATTCCGCACGTAAATGCCACCAAAATCATCGTTCCACAATCAGCTTAAGATTTAGTCCTTGTTAGTGTGCTCTCGTCCTGAATTGCTGAAATCGATTCGAATGCGGTACCGGTATACCTTAAGGACATACTAGTGTATTGTGTTTGTGTGTACCTACCTGGCTACTGTTGTATTGTTTGGCACTATGTCGGAGGCACTCGCTTTTCCTCAATCGCTCGAGCGGAAACAGCGTAAAATCGTTTTACTTTTTATATTGAAAATACTTGCTCCTGCATCGAGTTAGTCAACCAGCCAAGCAAACCGTGCTATAGTAGCATTTATCGTGCACGAGACGTTTTTACACAAATTGAATTGAACAAAATGAAAAACCATTTCATCTAGAGGCGAAGGCGACCGATGAAACGATCGAAGAAGGCTCCTGTTCCTGTGTATGAGTGTATGTTGTGTTGTGTACCTTAAGGAACATAGTTCCACATAGCATAGCAGAGCATGGAAATGTAGTACAACGGAAAATAGTGAAAAACTTTAAGTTGAAATCTATATCCGGTTGAGTTGTTGAATGTATCCTCCACCCACCGTCACTGTACCATTGAAGACAGGAAGCAACAACGAAATGGAATTTCTTCACTATTCTATTTGGCTATTGGTCTATGGCCCATAGTATCTACGTTGGAAAAATACGAGAAAATTTATAACCCGTTCTTTCTTTTTGCCTCGTCGTCCTTTGTGCGGTAACTATCTGTAGATTCAATTCAGTTGAAAAGATATACAAGTTGTTGACGGGAGAAGTTTTCATTTATTTCGTTCTATCCCTTTGCAAATAATATCCACTCTGTTTTCATTTTATTAAATTTGCGATAACTTTACGTTAGATTCTGTCCAGTTTGTACAACCGAAAAATTGTGGAGATTTTAAAGGAAATTTTTGATTGGAAGACCAAATGACCAGCATTGAATGGAGTTGATGAAAGGAAGCAAAGCACCACAAGAGCGGGGGAAGTTCACAAGTCAAAGACATCAAGTGGGTATGGACGACAGACGACTTGAGCTCGACTAACAATCGGGTGCAATCAAAAATTGTGCAAGAAATCTGCCTGGATGAAAAAAATGCGGTCATCAGATAATCACACCCTCAGGCAGCTATACTGACATGTGGGTCAGTCGGTAGGTAAAGCAACTATATGCTCAAAATCGATATTCGGTGAAAATGGAGCGTGTGAGTTTGCATATTGCATCTGAAAGCTTGATATGGGGATGTAGACCCGATCTAAGTAGAAGGAGGTGACCCGGAAAGTATATGAGACTGCTCAAATCCTTGGCAAAACCAATGGTACAGATGTTAAGAAACTGAAGAACGTGCAGCTACACATTCCTTTGTCAATTGAAGGGAAACGAAAATTTCCAGAAACTGTTGAAATTGAAAAAGATATGATATCGCCTAGGCGATAAAGGCGCATGTCGACCTGGTCAGGGTCTACTGTACCATATGTCAGAAAGAGAGTTTAGGCTGGTAGGTTTTCCAGTTTTTAATACTATTCGCAGTGAATCTTTTCATTTCTTAAGGCTCCAGTTGGTCAATGAAGAAGATGTTCTTTCTAATTTCACGTAGGGGGTGATATTCGCATATAATCAATTTTGACGTCTTAGCCGATACTCCGCAGAGTCACCTAGGTTCATTTTGCTTAGGTGGTATTGTAAACCTTTATGTGTGTGAGGAAACCTCTGTCTATGAGACAGAGAGTCTATGTAGACAAAGTGGCTCATACAGCTCAAAGTTATAGCTGTCGATTGTGAAGTGTTGTCCGAATCGTCACCCATTTTAGCCGCTTCCTTTTCTATACCAGCAAAAGGACCAGTGACAGGTATAGCTGTATTCTACCAATTATATCAGTATCTTCGGCATATGCTACTAAACTCCTTCTGTTACAGGACAAGTTAACTTTGAAACTCGCTTCCTGTGGATATTTTTCCAGAAGGCTACAATTTGCAGCAATTTAAGTGCAGAACTAACATTCATCTCAAGCATCTCGAGGCGCTGTTGAAGCATTATAGGCTCGCCTTTCCCGGAAGAAGTAATAAAAAAAAAAAAAATTTAACGACATTTATAAAGGCCGCGCTACGTATGTTAGGCTGTGAGTTTCGCAATACATATTTTCAAGTAGTAGATACGAAGTACCATGACAGCGCGTTGCCTTTTATGAATCTTCTTTTGACATTAAAATTTTCCGTAAGGTCGTTAGGTACCGACTTTGATGTAGCCGCGATCTATCTCCAAAACTGGACATGGCTCTGTATAGTTTTTCTCTATTCTGAAGATGGTGTGAAAGGCGTTTTTGAAATCAATAAAAATATGATTTGTGTCGATTTTGACTTCTTGGATGTTTCTAAGATCTGTCTGACTTTTCAGGCCTAAGATCACATTGATAGGGACCAATCAGGTTGTTTACGATGGATGTTAGGCGTTCACACAATACCACAAACAGAGTCTTGTAATCAATGGTATAAACCGATACTTCTGTTATCTATACCCTCTTAAACAGTCAGATATAATAAAGACATTTCAGTGGTCATAGGTAGATGATAAGATTGAATAAAACAAGTTGTGTGTCAATGAACAATTAGTTCTATTGATAGGACCATTAATGACACGTGGAATACGACATCCGAGAGATACTATTTTTGATGACTCGTTGGCGCATAGATCATTCTGGACCTGCGAGTAAAGCCTACAAAAAAAAAGTCTAACAGATTCAAGCCGGACAATTTCGGTGGCCTCCGCGTGGGACTATAAAGTCGTTCCGTATCACAAAATAGAACAAGATGGTCACCAGGAACTGTCATTAAAGCGCTTATCTTTTGTAAAATAGCAAAAGATTTCGTAGAATGTAATATAACTATCTAGTCTTTGACAAAACGAATTCGAAACACGTCCTATTTCCAGTCGCCCATATACTATTGTGACTGCTTTTGGGTCATCGGAAGTTTTTTTTTTATATATATAAGGGAAACACCCTGAAAAATACTGACCGCGCTTCGCCACCTTCGAACAAATTTGTGTGCACTTCAATTACCAATAAATTACCAATCTATTCTCACCACCAATTTCATTTCCTATTTCCTTTCGATATAATGTCCCTAATTAAGGCACAACAGCTTTTCTTTTTCAAATGTCAAGTGCTTTTTTCCCAAAGTGTCCAATCCTCTTCTCCTCAATTAAGACGAAACCATCATCCGCTAATTAATTTCGAAACTAAATTCTTTGTTTTAATTAAAATTCAATTAGCTAAACTTCAAATACGGATTCCAATAACCTCCTTCCTCAATGCGGCTATTACCCAGGAAAACGAATTAATACCGCCATCCCCACTCAGTTTGTATTGAATACCGGAAGTCAAATTTACCTAAGCTATAAGCAGCAGACTTTTGCTCACTTTTATGTGTGTCCTTCAGAAAATCGAATGGGTGTCTTAACACCCTAACAATTTTCAACCCTTTTTCCCTGTTGGTCCTTGTTGTTGTATTGAGGATAAAAAACCCCCAGCAATGGAAAATTAAAAGCTCATTTTAAATTATCCTCTTGTACGGGCACAAAATTGATTCCGATGGCATTATGCGCATATACGAGTAGACTGGGGCGGGGTGAATTTTCCATTTCCCGTTTTTATTTCACCGGCATCGGAAGGAAAAGTTATGAATAAAAGTTTGACGTGCACAATGTAATGTGAAAAGGATGAGTCAATCTAAAGGAAAAATGGACAAATCCTGTAAAGAACATCAATGCACAACACTTTATGAATAAATAATGTAAAAAGGATCACATTGGACTGTGGCAAAGGCACCAGCAGCAGCACCACCACCACCAGCATCATCGGCAGGTACATCAAATATCATAATGGGTGTGCGGGTCTAGTGACGTGACTTGGAACTCAATTTTAAAGCAAACAAAAATATGAATAAACCGCGCGTTTCCGAGCTCAACATGATTTGACAAATATTTAAAGTGCGATTTATGAATATGGCGGCATGTGGCGGGTACCTATGCTTGTATAATCGTTTAAGGACTTCTAATGTGAAGTTGATGCTATATGCTTTTAAGTAAACAATTTGTGATGTCGATTTAGTAAATTTCCACAAGTTCCGTTAACCTTAAGGAGTGAGGATTGACTTTTAATAACGTGTGGAATTGGGTTGACTGATGACAGAAGAAGAACATCGTGCTAATGAAGGTTTTCTTTCTTTGGAATTTAATGAACTTGAACCAATCACAAATTTCGCAATTAAATGGAGGGATAATAATTTGGATAAACTTATGCATTTATATGGATCTTTAGAAGAAATGTTGCTTCGGGCCAATATTTCCGCATTAGGTACTAACCTACCTACTGGAACTACGAGCGATCTTATAATATGGTCGATGGCTATTTGCTACATCTTGACACATTTATGTACTGACTGGACATACATAACAAAGGAAAACACGAAAAAGGCAACAAAGCGTCGGTCGGTCGGGGTGAAAGTACCTTCACCCATATCTCCAAAAAATTTAAAACAAAGTGCATTGGAAGGGCTGAAGTATACAATCTTTGATTTTTTAATAAAAAAAAATATGGGTATGTAGTATATTATTATGGCATGGCTTGTTACAACAATTTGCTTAAGTGAGTTTCAATTTTTTCGGCGAATGGAAGGAACCTACAATTTTATTATAGTCACGCATCCTTGGCAAGCGTTCGCAACAGGTGGCTCAGTGTAATCTGAGTTTTTCCGGATATTGAACCTGAGACTCTTCACTCAGTATGGAATTTACTAAAGGGTTTTCCAATGAGAGGTGGTATTGTGAATGGCCCGCTATTTCGGTAGCTGTCACTTTTTTATTCTTCTTTTATTTATGACATTTGACAAGTAGAAACTACGCCATTACTAAAAATGGAACGATACACGCTTCAACAACGCATTGAAATTATTAAAATTCACTACAAAAATGGTGAAAATCTTGCATTCACAGTTCGCAAAACTAAAGCATTTTTTGGTCGTCGTGAAGCACCTTGTCGGACCGCAATACAGAAATTGGTGGAAAAATTCGAGCTGTTGGGACAAGTTAGTGATGTGAAGAATAAAACCCGTGCTTGTCGCTCAAGAACAACTGAGAATATTGCTGCTGTAGCCCAAAGTGTTGAAGAAAACCCAGGTTTGTCCATTCCTCGTCGTTCTTTGGAATTGGGCATTCCACAAACATCGTTACACCGTATTTTGCATAAAGACTTGGGTCTTAAGGTTTATAAAGTTCAATTAACACAAGAAATCAAGCCGGCCGATCATCAACAACAGCACAGCGTCGATTCAAGACCTCAAAGATAAAATTCGTGAGGCTATCGAGGACATAGGGCAGCCACATTGCGATTTGGTTATGGAAAATTTCATGAAAAGGATATGGTCCTGTAAGCGTGCTCGTGGTGGCCATTTGGCTGATGTTGTTTTTCATTATTAACGGCATACCTTCCTCTTTATTATGAAATAAACATCCGATCATTTATCTCAAAAAATGACATTTTTCTTTGAATACCAAAATAACACCTCTTATTGGAAAACCCTTTACAAGACAGAAATTTCTGGAGCTACAGCAGTGATGGGAAATTAACTTTTCAGATTGTACTTTTCACATGTTGAAATTGTAACTTTTAGGACTGAAGTGTATCCTCATCGTTTTGGAAATTGGTAGCTACATTTATGGGCAATTGTATAGTTTTGAGATCACCTGGTTTTTTGGCTATGAAAAATCCAAGATTAGAATGATCTTCAATGATTTTTTTTAAATGTTCGTTTTTATGGCCTATTTATAAAAAAAAATTAGAAATCTAAAAATATCAATATTTCATTAGATTTTAGCTTTGAATGCTAAAAAAAATTTAGTTTTTGCAAATGATGCTCCACAATTTTTTTACGATACCAAATTAACTTTTTAATCTATACACAAAAAAAACTAACAAATTACAAAAAAAAAAAATTAAAATCAAAGTCATGAAAATCTACCTAATTTTGGATACCTATTTCATCGACAAAAACAAGGTGAACGCGAAAGTATACAATTAAAGACTCTTCTCTTAATTCATGATATAAAAACAAATAATGTCCCTCTTTGCCCTTATATAAAACAAATAGCTATCATTTAAATTACAATAAAATAATTAAAAAGTTCGTTCAGCAGGTCCGTATCACATCCGTATCGCAATGGCGGTCTATTGTGACTGTGACAATAAACGTATAAACGTTGCTGGCAATTGTGACTATTCGTATCTCGATAGTTTGCCTTTTAGACAGATTGTGCAGAAAGAAACGAAAAAGAGTTCTCGGAATATATTACCTAGTATCTATACATTATACCTACCTTGGGCCGTATAAGTACCTACCCTAGGAATGGCTTCTCACAATCACAACCTTTCGTTTTGTGTGAATTAGCTAAATTTTATGATGCTTTCTCTGGAAAATTATACTCTCTGAATCTATGGAACTCCAACATTGAAGGGCCTAGTCTATTTCTTTAAACATAATACAGTCGAACAAGTCAAATCGAAAATGAAATGTCAAAACTGTCAAACGCGCGTAAAAGCAGAAAGTATAGGTCTGCTTGGGCGATGCTTTGAACCTTACTATATTTACTATCTAAAGTCGATATTTACGCCTGAAGTCGCATTTTAGCTTGTATCATATGAACGCGTTGTTTCTACATAAACTGTTAACGCACGCCCTCATAAACGCCGGCCGCATCAGAGAATGAAAAGGTAGGTTTTTTTGTGTAAAGAAGTCTTGTGAAATTTTCTTCTGTCAGTGAAAATTAGATCTCAACGCTCAAGAAGTCAAGAGCATGCATGCACTGTGCTTCGCAGTGCCCCTGCCTATGAAATTTGTTTCTTAGTTGGTTAGCTGCATGTTAGAATTTGAAGCTTCAAGCTGAATGCATTTTATATTCTTTATTTCAAATTCTGGATGTATTCGTAGCGTGGGTATGATATTGTATCTTTTAAAGACGGATTGTAACTGCGTAACTTTTGAAGCAAAAATATGTTTTGTTAATTGTATCTTTTTCGAGTGAATTGTAACTGTGTAACTTTAATTTCTGATTGTATCCAAAAGATACAATTGTATCCACTTTTCCATCCCTGAGCTAAAGTCTATTCGGAAATAGTTTAGGTTAAACAGGGTATGTATATGTATAGGATTCATATAGGCTTATCGCAATCTGTGGAAAACCGTTTTCAATTTAAAAGTGTAGAAGGGGAACCTAAACACATTTAATTTTTTACAGCATCTAAGAAGAGCCTTCAAATAACCTATTTCTTCCAAATTTTCCAAGAAGTAGATATATTTAAATGAAGAACATCACAACATCATCAAAATCGGATTGCCCGGCAGTAACTCTGTTTGGATCGTGCAGTAAGTATCCAACGATGCAGCTCTTGACGTATCCTAGATAAGTGAGTCTTAACTTGATAATTCAAAATTAGAGTAAAGAGAGGTACCTACCTATGCTCTAGAATGAAGCAATTTAGCCTTCGACTAACACTAGATCCTACTCTAATATTATATCTGCAATCGCTAGCGCACAAACGAAACGTCGCTTGGATTTACGCTTATATGTGTGTAACTGTAGGTATTTAATATAAGAACGATGGCGAATTAGAGGAAATTCAAATCAAAAGAAAACACGATGGAAGAAGTTTTTGTTAGAAGTTGGCATGCCCATGCAACCCCTCTGTTAGAGAAAATACACTTTACGTACGGCCATATTAATGTGTTTGACTGATCCCGCGCAGAGCCTAGTCATTAAAAACTTATGACATTATTGTCAGCAAACAGATACGACTTATGTTGTCTTACATTGATAACAAAATGATATAATTATATACAACTCACACATCCCACTGAGTAGATAAATTGGTTCGAACATGATTATGATTAATCAAAATCCAGTTCACCGATAAGTACATACCTGAAATAGAAGAAATAAAAGAAATCGCTTAGTTAAAATATAAAAAGATGTTTTAATTATTATTATTAAAAAATAATTGAAAAATACATACGTACACATTTTATATTCATAAATAATTTAAACACTGTCAGGGATTTCTGGCAGTTTATATCTCCAATCACACTGCATGATGGCGAAAAGAAAGCCAGTGAGCATAATTTTTATTTGCAAGAATTTCGATAAAACACATGAGAAGTATATCCACACAGAGAGTACCTAATGATCAATTGGTGTGCATATTTTTGAGGCAGTTTTTACTCCTTCTACTGTGTTGACATTTTATAAGGTATCTCCCAACCTTCATAATCATGAATTCATGAACAATAAGCGTGAATGATATTCTCCTTAAGCTTCAGCGATTTGGTGGAATACTAAAGGCCGTAGTACGCGGTATGTAGCAAGCCACATACGTATATAGCTCTGACGTCACCAGAGCCTGTAACACAACACGACAAGTAGTTGTAGAACAAGTGAATTTCGACAACTGTAAAAAATTGTGTAACACAAAACGACAAGTCCGTGAATACTTCGACAATTGTTTCTTATCAATTTGCCATAATACGTCCCTTATAAAATGTCCAATTCTTATTGGAACTACGTTTAGACTTTTTGCCAAGCTGTGTATTTCCTCTCATTTTGCCAGATTTATTTTCTTTTGTTATGATATCACTTAAAGCACCAAAATGGAAATCTTTTCCTCTCTTATTTTAGTTAAAATATTTTTTTTTTTTTTGATTTGCCATCTTCACCTGTTAAACACTTGTCGAAGAATGCCGACAAGTCAAGGAAATTTAATTCGTTTGACAAGTGCAACGGTTTATGCTCTGTTAGGTACAGAATTATTTTGTACTTGTCGGAAAGAATAATTAGACAAGTGAATTTAGACTTCTCGACTTGTCATGTTGTGTTATAGGCCCCAGATAGTGTGCACATATTGTTCTATGGGTACCCAAAGCATAGACATTAGACAGTAGACACCCACATGACAGCGTTGTATTGCTAATGGTATTGGCAATGCATGGTATAGCCAAAGTCCTCAGTTAAAACTTTCAGAGAGGACAAAACAGCTGTTGATCGATCAATCATAAAATAAATTTTAGCTGTTATAGGTACCAGTTTTATAACTATAGTAAGAAGTGTTCAACATTTACGGAAGTAGGCTAAAATTGTTTATAAAATGTAGAAAAATGACGGGTATCTACAAATATGCAGCCCTGAGTGTCAGAGTCTATTAAATGAACGTCACACGCTTGGCATTCCAATGACCGATAACACTGGTGCAAATTATTATGGTTGCGAAGGAAGATGAGGTTTTGGTCATAGAGTCATTATTTAGACCAGGGGTTACCAAACTTTTTCATACTGCGACTCCCTGTACAGGTTGTAAGATTTTTGCGACGCCCTTCTAAAGATATGTGAATAGAAGCTGATCTTACGAAGATTCATTAAAGAAAATGCGCCTCGTCGCAAAAGATGATTTTCGGCCAAAATTGGGGTCATCTTGCAAACGCTCCGAAGCGCCTGTCAGTGAACAAACAGCGTTGTCTATGGTCATTAACTTTGATCTCCTGGATCAATTGGATCTTGTACGGGTGTCGATGTCGGCCCAAGTCCCGATGCAAAATTCGTGCAAAGATGAAATCTGCGAAAAGTCGACTTCTTGTGCACGGCGAGGAATTGACTGCCTCGGATTCCCTTCCACAAACCGCCGCATGCTGATTTGGAATCAGTGGCTGAAAAATAAACTCCAGATGAGACAGATGCCACCAAAATAATGTGGCCCCCACAGTCTACCGGGTGCCAATCCTTATTTAATTATGCGGCTACTAGTCATTTTTTTTTTGTTACAAATACATACAATACATTGCTTTATTTTTTATTCAATACAAATTATTGAGAGAAAATTGGAGCCGTTTAAGTTAATTTTTTTGTTTTTAAAGAGATATTTTGTGGCTGGCGCTTTAGCTTCGAATTGGATGCGGCTATAATATGGGGATTTGGATTTTCGCTTCGACCTCGCTCTTGCCATTCGTAAAGAGAAACGTAATGCTACGTACGTAATGAATGAACTATTCCTCTGTTCAAAAAATGAAAGAAATTTAATATCAAAGCGAGCTCAAAGTTTATGGAACGTCGCGTGCAAGCGGCCTGTACGTGCCGTCTTGCGACCCCCTTAGGATAGCGCCACGACGCCCCAGGGCGTCGCGACTCACAGTTAGGGAACTCCTGATTTAGACCATCATCTAGCGTTGTTCAGCTAAACGCAGACAGGGTCTTGTTGACATCATCACAGGCACAGTTCATCAGAGGATAACTCAGTCTTCGGCAAGCCTGAAACTGGCAATATTAAATTTAGTTAATTGCAGTATGGGTAGGTACAAACCCCTATATTTATTTGAATTTTATATATCTTCAATTAAAAGATTAGATTGGATTTCTAAAGATTGGTTATAAATGCGATTAAGAGGGATTAAAAGGCGGCCTAGAAAAGATGTATAATAAAACTGTTACGCGATCTCCCTAATAGAAGAACGATATTCTATTACTCCTACAGAGTTTAAGAAGATTCATTTGAAGGACTTTATCACAGATTGGCTATATCGGAGAGGATACGAATATCTTTAGCTGATATCACGTTTTATTTTAGCCGAGATAAGACATTTTGTTACCATTATTTTCGCCTGAAATACAGTGATCGGGAAGATAGAAGGAGAGACTAAAATGTAATCTTTCTTAAGAAAGTCACCACTACCATGTAAACAGTTTTTGTTGATCCATTTTTAAAGAAGTGGATACATTTAGCATCCAAGAATATTGTCCTCTTCTTAGAATGATTTAGTAAATCTAATGGTGACTTGCAAATTCTTATCAAACTGCTATGTAGTAGTGTTTCTCGAAAGATTCCTGAATGTTGAACCAGTTGTTTTAATGGTCCACTGCGAAATTGCTTTAAGGCGATCGCCTTCAGAGGATGCCTAAATATGTCCATGGCTGTCAGGTCGAACACAATGTCAATTGCAGATGAAATTGCACATGTCTGACGTCTGTATATTTCATTGATGATGCTGATAAATGGTTGACAAGGAAGGGTTTCAACTATATAGGTATATTCAAATGATTTCATTTGTGTGCTAAAATATTTCGCTCAATGTCAGTCCCAACTCTATAATGGTTGTCATACAATCCTCTAAGTTGCAATTATTCCGACAAACACAATATTATGTATGTTCTACCCGAATTACAAAAATTCCCAATCCAGGATCTCATACTAATGACAAAAAATATCTCATCGTCCATTCCATTTTCCCTCCATCTACATATATTCACTAATCCTGCCTTTCATTCGCTCCAATATTAAATTCGATCTGCAAATCATCACTATTACCGCACACGAAATATTTTCGCAAGTTGTTCCCTCTCTAATATTTTCCCATCCTATTGCGAGGATTATTCCACAACGTCGCCTTCTGCGCTCTGAATTATATATATATACATATTTCGCCATAAATATTACCAACAGACTGTATTGACATTCCTCCTTTCTACCTCGATTAACTACTAAATCCTAGTGTTGAACTTTGTACTAGAGCAGAGTACACCCGGAATAGGGAACGACAGAGAGAGAGAGGGAGAGATTTAGCTCCTCCGTCCATCGCGCATTGCAACAAATTAATCACGAGGTCGCCCAAAAACTCTATCCAACCACCACCACCCCACCCACCCCGTCAGCCGTCACTAAACCTCATTGTGCGCCCCCGTTTGTCATGTCCGTCATCGCACGAAGAAAGTGGCTGTACAGAGATTGGTTTGTATGTTTTTGGGTCTTGTGCAGATGGAAATTCCTAGCAGAATGATTAAAGCGAACACCAAGGGTTGACAGGACAAACCCGTTTCGGCAATTAAGTATTATTAATATGCGACCAGATTTTTCTGGTTTACTCTCTCCGAAAATATTTCATTATGGAAATTAAACAGAACCGCCATGCCATGACAGTTTAGACGAGACAGATAGTGCGATAGTAGACAGTTTCTTCCTCAGCATCAGCAAAGAACAAACTATCAAGGATGGGGATTTGTATCTTGTTGGCAACACATGAGCTATCAGAATAGATTTTCTGATGATGAGGGAGAAATGTATGATGTATCTCTAATTCCTCATGGAAATATTATCTGGAGAGACTTTTCATCCCTGTCGATGTTTTGACCTATGTTAGGCTTAGTAGTAATAAGCTCGTTGTGCGGCAAATAGGCCCGACCACGTCAAATATTAGTTCGGTTAAGTATAGGCATTACTTTTGGATAGTTATTAACACGCAGCCACACGTTTTGAATGTGCTAAACGATGTGGTAAGCAGGCAAAGGGATATCTGGTCAATTCACCCAGAGCGGCGTTGGTGGTTTTAAAAGTTCTAAATTCCAATTTATTATACATTTCGCCTACTGGGTTGGGTAGTGGATGATAAATATTTTATTAATACTTTACTACAGCACATTGTTCATGCTCGCTATGGCCCAAACTCTGAAGCAAATCCAAGCGTTCAGAATATGAAAGGATCAAAAATCTTGACAAAGCCTACGTTCAGCATGCCGAAAGGGTGCGGGGGCTATACAAAAGCAGTTATGGTTTGCCTATATTATATTGTTTTTGATTGACAGGTATGTAAATACCAAAAACCTAATTTGGCTCTCGTTAACTCCTATGGAATCCATTTTTGGATGAAGGGAATTAGGCAGTGTATATAATGTAATGTGCGGGTCGGAGCCGGAGAGTATGTGGGAGTATTTTGCATATAAACATATAGATTATTATGGAAAGTGGATGTACACAAATGTTTTGTGCTTAAAGCCGTCGTTGATTGTTTTAAGGGATATCGATTAGGGGGGAAAAGCAATACATTATGATGGTTTATTGAGACCCAATCAAGGGATGAACGATATGGTCTTGTTTAGGGGATATTGTGTGGCAAAACAATAGTTTGCCTTGTGGGTGGTATTATAAGTGAATAAATTAATTTTGGCACCTAATCAGTCCTCGTCGATATCAATTGAATGTGAATATGGTATAATAAGGTGTGATTTCGCAATTGCGTAGGTAGGTATCTACTACACAAAAGGTACCTACATTGCATACATAAGCCTTGCGTATAGATCCGGCGAATACTTTTATTTGCATTAGCAAATAGATTTTGTATTTAGATTCTGCCATATTGTTGGGTTCATCGGTTAAATATCCACCACAAAGCTGAAAATGACAAACTTGTCCGAAGCTCACTAAATAAAATGTATCAAAACAAGTTCGACTTGTATTCTGCAAAAATCTTGGGAAGCTACTATATATTAGGCGTTTTTCTTTTTTAGTTCAGAGCGAGCTTAAACTATCAAAAAAAAAGTTCATGTTTCTTATTTAGCTTGCGTCATAAAAATGTTCCATCGATCACTTCTAAAATAGTCTAACCCGTGAACGATCTATACGGGACGAAAATTGTTGTACATATCTACATTATATTATTGTGGATGCAGGGGTTCGGGAACTGGATCAAATTATCCAACTAATAAAGCTCGGAAATGGGAATGTTTGTAACAAGGTTTCTCTTATAAATTATATAGCGGCGCATTTCAAGTTCGACTTTCCGATTTTTCATCCGATGTGTTGTTTGACATAAGGAAAGCTTGTCTTGAAATACTTCGGTTGGAATTAGACGAATAGCAATTTTGAACTACGCCATACTAATTCATTATCAGACTCCGTAAAGCATCTGTTTAAACAATTGTTGAGGAAGTCAAGTATGCATATAAGGCCTCTCATTACGAAGAAAACTTCATGGAGAATAATTCTTCGAAAATCTCGGCAAACTCGTTAATACAAGCATAAGTCGCCTCCAACGATAAGTTCTTAGATACTGTTGGTTCAACTGACGTAAAAATGACGTCAGTGCTACATACGTATGTGGCTTGCTACATGCCGTGTACTAGCAACTTAAGTGTGTCCGCACTTGTTGTGGCCCGCCACCTCAACCTAACCTTACCTGTTGAATTATTCTAAATCTTCCACCCCTAGGTGAATACATTTGCAGCATGTCTGCCAAGTGAGCCCTCCGCCTAAAGTAGGCCAAAAACCTGGAAGCACAGCTCCTATGGGCACGGCTCCATAATTCAAAAATACTTGAGTATCGATCTGGCTAGAAAAACGGACTACATGATTCCGTACCAGAGAGCTTCAACAAAAACTACTTTACCTATATACCCCAAAGTCAGGATTGGATTACTAACACGCACGCAAGCGTACAAGAAATACAAATCTACACTGGGGCGGGTCAAAAATGGAAGTAGGCACATGAGCCGGAGTATTCAGCAAGTCCTTATGTATAGTTGATTCGTATAAACTCCCAGATGAATGCAGCGTCTTCCAAGCTGAAATAGTCGCCATCGACAAGGCAGCAAATACCATATCTACAAAGGAATCTTGACACTTCTAAGATTACAATCTTCGATAGACAGTCAGGCGGCCATTAAAGCACTAGGCAGCGCAACTATCAAAGCAAAGACAGTCAGGGACTATCAAAGAGCCCTAAACGAAATAGGTGAAAGACACAAGGTCACTCTCTGCTGGGTTCCCGGACATAGTGACATTGATGGAAATGAAAAAGACGAACTAGCAAGAACAAGATATATTCAGAAAAGGAATAAACGAGGTGTTTGTATCTTAACTGGTGTACTGACAGGTCATTGTACAATTGGTACTATGGCCACAAGACTGGGCATCAACGCACCAGACTACTGAAGGAGCTGTCAAGACATAGACGAAACGGAGACCATCAAGCACCTGCTCTGCGAATGCCCAAACCTCCAAACTAGTCGACTCTGATATCTGGGAGACAGACTTTTCGGAGACTGAGAGGACATAGTGCAGGTACCATTTACAGGCACAATTAGGTTTGTTAAAAGTACGGTATTGTTTACTTAGTAGACCAACTCCGCCAAGGAACAACTCGAAGAAATCAGGTAAAGTGCTTATGCATGTTTTTTGTGTTGTCCAATAAAATGTAAATTTTATCCACGACCAAAAACTAAGGGATCACAATGGACGAAAAGGCCCCCGTGGCACATAACTTTATAAATATATAACTTAGGTAAGGTTTGACGCAGTGTTGTGAGGAGATCCGTCATCATAGAAGGAATCAATTTGTCCATCGTGTTACTAAGGACGTACTTTATCAGAAAATGTGTTTCTTGTACAGACTATTATTTTTTTTTTAATACTTCTCCCGGGAAAGGCGAACCTATAGCTATAACGCTTCAACAGCGCCCCGAGATGCTTGCAGATGTGTGTTAGTTCTGCACTTAAATTGCTGCAAATTGTAGTCTTCTGGAAATACTATATCCCCAGGAAGCGAGTTCCAAAGTTTGCTTGTCCTGTAACAGAAGGAGTTTTGGAAAGTTAATGACCTCGCGGTTGTCAAGTGTACTGTATGGTCATGAGCATTAGCTCCCTGTGTTGCAGTGGTATTGCCCTAAAACATGTGGCATATCTTTCGCGATAGGTACTCGTGACTTCGCTCACTTAAAAAAAAGAAAAAAAGATATTTCCAATACCGTGCATTATAAAACTAATAATTTATATACCTATGTATTTCTACTAACGCGCAAAGTAATCAATACGACCTTGGTTTTTTTTTTTTTTTTTTTTCAAAATTGTGGAAAAGCCCGGTAAAAATTATATAAGGGATTGGGATGAAAGGGTTTTGAAAAATTCTGAGATATGACACATGAGTATAGATTTCTAAAAATCACTTCTGAATCGATTTACCACTGTCAGTCTATCCGTCTATCCGCCTGTCCGCCTGTCTGTCTGTTGAAATCACGATAACGTCCAAACCAATCGACTTAGGTGAATGAAATTTTCTGAGATGACTTTTTTTTTACAGTCGTCAAGTTTGTATTAAAAATGTCGGTCAAGTAGTTCTGTTACCTCCCATACAAAACCAATATTAGACCCATTAGTTAATACTAACTCACATAGCAAACATTTTGAATGACTTGTATGCAGTGGAGGGTATCAAAGTATCGATCAGGCCGATGATAACACTTTTACTCGTTTATAATATGGCAATAGAAGTGAATTTTCATGGAGCTTGTCAAATAGGTAGTTAAAAAGGGGATGCTCATTGCTCAACCAAGATAGCTAGTATTTTAATTTTAAGATACTCAATCGGGATTCACCCTTTACTGGCTCACTTTTCGTTCCGTCCAAATTAGTGCATCACCATGCACTACCCCCTTTTTGTTTTCTACTCCGAGTTTGTCGCCATTTAGTTCATCTCTCATATATCATTCTGCTTGGGAATATTGAGATGCCTCGTGCTCCTGTAGCATTTTCGTATCATCGGAGCTCGAAAGTACTGGACAAGGAGCCGTAAGAAATATCATTTAGGAAAAATGTTACTCTCTTAGGGGTATGTTCCCTAAAACGGGATGTTTGGGTATACATATCTACTAAAATTATTTCTATTTTCAATCACCTCGTAAAATTGCATATACATACCTATACATACCTACATACAGTTAAAATCTACAATGGCCACAAGTGCTTTTAATTGGGAAAATATTTATATGGATACATCAGTGAGTTGTAAAATCTGGTATAATAGGACCTACTTTGAATATTTTCTCTCAATAGTTC
Source organism: Cheilosia scutellata (assembly GCA_955612985.1). Classification (NCBI taxonomy): domain Eukaryota; kingdom Metazoa; phylum Arthropoda; class Insecta; order Diptera; family Syrphidae; genus Cheilosia; species Cheilosia scutellata. The sequence goes on from OY015311.1 coordinate 88,858,162, forward strand.
TGTTGACTAAACTCAAGATTATGCGGTGACTACGCGGCCCAGATACCTACTGTTGGTTTTGCTTTAATGACTCGAGACAAGATCGACGCAAGACCCAATTTATTTACTTGAAACAACGTCGGCCGGCGCGACGAAAGTAATTGCCACACAAAATTTCAATGTAGTAGTAGTAAAAATAAATTTAAATTAGAACGCAAAATAGAATTGATTCAATTTTTTTGTTGTTGTTTTTTTAGACCCACCTACTGCCCGGCATATAAAAATAAAACCATAAACCTCAAATGATTCACATCACATACCTATCACCCCAGCAAAACTTTAACTACTCGACAAAATAGCCCCTCTCCGATGTCAGGGTTCACGAAAAACAACGTCATTAAATAATCCGCCCGATGAGACAGCTATTCGTCCCCTCCGCAACCGCAACACTTAAAAACACTTTTCAGCCGAGCAACAAAATAAAAAAACAACAACAGCGATAAGCAATAATTTGTTTGTCGTGTTGAATGACGCGTGTTCGGGGGGGTTGCGGCAACTTGCCGTTCACCACAAAACTAATTCTTCCCGAAAGAACACCTCTCGTCCAGGACACAGACAGATGGAGCGAGAAATCCCAATCTCTAATCCAACTCTGTAGTTGGGCAACGCTAATGATGATAATATTCAATGGCATTCACCATCATACGGACAACAAAATAACAATGCGAATAATGTGAGCATAAAATCACTCCGTTAAACAGAAAATACCCTTATATTATCCATTGGAGATTTCGACTCATCTTATACGGATTTGGGAGTTTTTATTCGATGTTGATGCTGGCTGCTCGATGCTGCCTTGGCTACCATCGTTTATTACACTCGTATATGTATGTACACGACCGTTGCTGGGGTGGTGGAAAGTCGAACCAAATCGAATGCGAGAGTGTGGAGATGATTTTCAACAGTGGAAAAAATTAAGAGAAAAAAAAAAAAACGGCAAAAGTCGAAAACAAAAAGTCCACGAAAAAAATAAGCAAGCTGTGGTGAAAAGCCTTGGCAACGCCATCAACACCACTACCAACAACGCCCACATTCGGAATGGCTACCGGGCTATAGTTCTTTTTCCTACAAAGAGATTGTTCGATCATTAGGGCGTAACCGAAATCCGCCCAATGTAAACCGGTATCTCAAGTGGTCTTATCGTTTTAAATGTCATAGTGATGGGAGCGTTTTTTTTTAAGAACTCGTGAAGGGAATAAATCAGCTATAGAGTCCTAGAGGTAGATATATTATATAGGTAATAAGTACGAGTACACCTACGCCTACAGTTAAAAAGTGTTGTAAAAAGTACCATATTCATAACACCAGGATAAATCCTGTCGTTATAGTAGCTGCATCGACGCGTATGCAGTAGAAGGGGACTCATGCACAGGACATATAAAAGTAGGTAGGTAATTTTTTTTTTTGTAACTGGAGGAGGGCACGAAATTTTTATGACACGTAATTCTGAAAAGGAAACTGCCTGCATGAGTGCAGTGACCTACAACCGGGCGATCAAAAATTAGGTAGGTAGGTACATAATGTATGGTTCATTCTAAATCACTTGTAAAAATATCACACCAAAAACATAAATGTAAAAGAAGAGCCAAGTTCTGTTATATAGAACAAAAAGTGTGTAATTCGTCAGCCACGAAAAGTAATGAGATCTAAATGTACGCCAAGTTCTTAGTTTAAGAAGGTTAAATGTTAAACAATTGGTAGGTCACTGATCAAGTTTTCAAACTCTTATAATTGTACGATATAATAAAGTTATAAACGAAAAACTTGCCAAGTTAACCTAACAAATTGTTTAACATTTAACCTTCTTAAACTAAGAACTTGGCGTACCTACATTTAGATCTCATTACTTTTCGTGGCTGACGAATTACACTTTTTTTTATATATATAACAGAACTTGGCTCTTCTTTTACATTTATGTTTTTGGTGGTTTTTTAACTTATTGGCTTAACTGGTTCCGAAGTTAGAGGGGGGTCGAAAACAGCCTGAGTTTGTTCCTGTTAAAAGGGGAAGTGCCTTTACTAGAGAACTTGCCTGGGGCACTACCGTGCCCTTTGATTACATGAGAAAACGTGAGTTTTTTATGAAGCCTGGTATCAAGCGAATTAGAAAGGCCTTTTACATGATTCACGCGAATGAAGACTGAGAACAAAGACTGGATCCATCCATGCGGAAAATACTACTATAAGTTGAAGCAGAGAATAAGAATGAGGCCAATTAACAGGTCCATTCCTCGAAAATCCTTTATTCATTCATTCATTTTAAAATGTCCTGTTTATTCATTATAAGTGTCGCTGTAAGATCCTCGAAAACCTTCTCACCGATATTTAATATAAATTGTCCATTGTTGCCGTATAACATGACGTAGCACCACCTTGTTGAAATTATCTCTTTTGGATAACTTTTATCCATATTCAATTAAATTATCGATCTCCACTGACCGTAATGCGAATTTCGATCTCATTTTTGAAGAAATGTGATGCCATCAGCGGCACCGTGTAAATGATAGCACACGGTGCATTTTGCTGGACGTTTTTGAATAAGCCTGAATAATATCCCGCAACTTTGCATATTCACAAAACCAAAAATTAGTCTATAGCTCAAGAAAATTAGGCATGAATGTAAATTTCGCAGTTGATGAAATTTGTATAGTTTGGTGACGTTGTTCAAGCTTTTCATGCGAAAGGGAAGGCTTGCTTGATGGAATTCTTTTCGTTTTGATCTTCCTCTTCACAAACAAATTTAAGAAGCAGCATAGTTCTTACTTTTAGGATCTTCACAATTCGAAAGTACTTTTTTTCACATCTGAAAATTTGAGGCCTATTTAGACAGCTGCCATTATTTCCTACAGTGTCAGGACGAGTACCCGTGAAATTAAGATAATGTATAATATTCATTTTCAATTCATTATTTCAAGGACCTCGTTGGAAAAAATCACTGCAACTAATAACTAAAGCAAGACGCGCACGAATGTTGTGTGGAACTGTGGCACTGGCGTGGTGACCAAGTGGAAGGTGGAATCGCTAAAGCCTATATAAACAGAAATGTAGACGAGCGCATTAAAGTGGAAAGGGGGCGACGTGGCATTTTGCAATTGGAGTGATGTCAGTCTGGTACCACTAGCTACTTATCTCAAAAGTTTAATTTTCGAGTGGGAAGCGGGTGGTGACTACGTAGATTTGTAGAGGCATATCATGTTTCAGAGGCTAGTGACGACGTGGATTTTTGCATTGGAACTGCGTACTTTTGTTTACCCGGAAACTGAAAACATGCGAGACGACCAAGGACTGGTGAATTGGTGGCACCATACGTTGTTTGCCACTTTAGTGCGCGTTAAATCACTTTTATTACAGAGTAAGGAAGCGAGTAGTAACAAAAATTCTCGCTGGTTGGGATTGACCCTGACAATTTCTGTTGGGAAATTTTTGTCGAATTTCATTACACTTCGCCGCCATTCCGTCGCCACTCCAAATGTTCACCAATCCTATGCCACTTACCACTTCACTGTGCGCCTTGCGCGGGATTTGGGGATTGCAAAGACTTAAGGGAACCTTAAGAAACGACATTATACCATAAAAAGTCTAACCTGTCTATTTTCATCAGTTGCAATTATGTCTTACTAGCAATGCCCGCGGCTCCGCAGCCGCCGGTTCTTTTCTTTTAAATAAAACAAACATTTATTTGAGTTATCATTGTACGCGTGTTTAAATTTTTTTGTCTTTTTAAATCTTTTTTTAGTGTTTTTTGTATAAACAAATTACCACTGCAGCTTACACTCGAATATGCAACATATAGCTGTCCATGTGAAAAACATGGCTGTCGGAGGTCAACTCCGGCAATGGAGGAGTTGTTCCAAAGATAGCCCCTATACCTCCGTTTCCCCTTCCCTCATCTTCTCCCTAAGTGACCTATACTCAATCCGGAGGATGTAGTCAGTAGAATGTTGTAAGAATTTTAAAAAATCGGTCAAATAGTTCCAGAGTTAGTCCCTATCCCTACCAACACTTTACCTACCCCTCCCCAGTCACCAACTTAGTCCTTACGTAACCTGTAGTGATCCGAACGGTGTCACCATAACAATGGTAAAATAATTTTTAAAACCGCCCTAGTAGTTCGAGAGATACTCTTTACCTCCCCCCTTTATTTTGACACCTCTACCACTACACTAAAACCTAAATGGGCATTAAATCTATAAATGAGAAAAATAAAATACATCATAGTTTAAAAAAATCTAACACCCTTTTCGGGATAAATATTGAAAACAGGTTAATTATATTTTTGCCTTGTGCCATTATTTAATTTAATTGTGATTAGAAATTAACCAGCATGTAAAATTTCAAAGTCCTAATCTTAAGTCAATGGTCATAATATTTCACAATAATATTTCATAAATCATGAAAATCGGACGAATGGTTCTCGAGTTATGGAGAAACGAACAGACGGACGTTGCATTTTATAAGTAGTATGGATGGATTATTTAAAAAAAAAAGTTATGTTATAAATTCTCTTTGGAACATATTTTTTTACTTTTAAGCCCGTGCTGCAACTTGCCCCATAAGCTGGTAAGGCAAGATGTTCTGATTACATATTTTAATTATTTTATTATTATTATTATATATTTTTTTTAATTTCATTAAGAAGCAAGTCCATTCTAACTATTGACCCCAACGTCGCGTATTTAATATTTATGTGACTTCAAGTGAAAAGGGCTACAGCTAACTTCGGCCTACTCTATGTGGCTTTCCGGGGATCGAACTTGAGATTCTTGAGACCACTTGCTCAGTAAGTAGTGCAGCACTCTAACCATTGAACCACTGAGCCGACTATCACTGGGGTTGCATTACATTTTATTTAATCTCGGATATAGCTATATGGTAGTGAAAATTTGTTGCTTACCTAACTAAATACGTTTAGGAATTCAATATCGACGCGCAACTTTTCATTTGGTTTGGAATTGGAATTTGATTATTTGCTTAAAAAAAAATATTTGCTATCGAAGTACCAACAACTCCCAGGTGAATATTATAACTTTTATGCCTCGCATCCGTTGGTACTGTACGTTAGTAATACAAAAAGAATCACAAAAAAATCACTTCATCAGCTGAGCCCTGAGCATTAGCAGTACTTTGTACACTGTACAGTACATAATTATGATTTGCATAATTAATTTGGAAAATAATGCACCCTCATTACATACCTCATAGTAGTCGGATTCATTTTTCTCTTCACATGTATACGGGACTAATCGATTTTAATTAGATTTGGTATAGGAACTCGACGTTACTTCCCTTTTGTTGACGTAATATTATTTCCAATATCAACATCTATAGGAATATTTGTTTTCCTTTTATTTTTATCAGACAACACAAATTAGTTTCTGAAAATATTGCCAAGATGAAAGATACAAAAAACCGAAACACAAGCCTGCTTGATGGCATGCTGGTATGATGTGTGACGATGGTTCTCTTGATGGAAACCTCCTAATTGTACAAACTCATTAATCTATGCATATTTACCAGCTTTTCCGTTGTATATATGTTATTTGGTTTGTGATTTAATATTTATGAGGATTTCTGTCTTTTTTCTTTCTCGTTCTATATGATTAACCGAAAAACAGGACAGTCGTATGCATACGTGTACACTTGTACAGGGATGTGATGTTGAAAAATATTCCCATTTCAGCTTCGTAAGCACCTTTGACGAAAATATTGACATGCATCTCCCCTGGATTCAGTCTCTTATGAATATTAAAAAAAAAAGTATCTGAGTGATGAGAATGTGTGCGGACGGAAACTGAGAGAATTATTATTACATATTTTGTATTAAAGTGAGTGCGGAGTATTACGGAAATACTTTCTGTTTACATAATTATGTGTATCGATCTAGCGAGATGGTTATCCTGCGATTCACTTTCTTAACTTGGGTATAATTAGTTTGAATACTCAACGTAAACTATAACGGTGATTTTTTAGCTTTTTTATTTAGCTCATCTTCAATTGGCAATTACTATTAGGTAAGTATATATGTATTGTACTATCTGGATCCGGCATAAATGTGGTAGTACATGTACACGGCATGCAGAGAGCCACATCCACACCTGAATTACAGCAGTATGAACAAAACACAAATAAAATCATGAAAATCGGCCCAGCTGCAGCGTTACCGATGGGCGACTTTTTTTTTTAAATTCTCTGTTTTTACCCCTTTTTACAACATTGGCGACTTTCAGGCCACTAATTCCATAAAAGAAATCGTAAAAACTGTTGAACAACTCAAACAAATATTTTCTGTATCCATAATTAACACTTTCCAATATATGATTCCACTGTCAAGTAGTCTCCCTCATTACTGCATCTTTGATTATGCCCAGAGCAAACCATCATTGAATACAAATTGCTGAAGGGAGTTTCAAGTGATGAACGTTTTTTAAACTATTTTGAGGAACCAAATGTTAAAGAATTTTGGGTTAAGATTGGCCACATGCAAAACGAAGTTCGATTAATTCCGAATTGTTTTCGACGGTAGATAAATCAGCTAATATTGCCAAAGAATTAGCTAATTATTCGCCATTTTTAAGACTTTTTCACCACTGCAATTTATGAATTGACAAACAAAAAGGTCTCAACTTATGGAAAAACAAAATGCATCTGTCATAACTTTTTCGTAAATTTTTCTCTCTGAGAAAGATTTCATCCCCATACAACTACCATTTTGACAGTGTTTTCCATTCTTACTACAAAAGTAAAGAAAAAACTTAATGTTTGTTGAAAATACATCGAGTACTAAGTTTTATTTGTATTAAGTCCCTTTTTAAACTTTTGGCGACTTTATCATTTTCGCCATCGGTAACGCAGCCCAGCGGCTATCGAGTTACCTCGTCATCGAATTTCACCCCGAAGCTGGTATTCGTATTTTCTAAGTAGCCCTTTCTTCCCTAACGCAACCGCACATCACAATTAAAAGGGCTAGCGGTAAGGATATAATATGGGGTACTGGTGTTAGTGAGAACTTTTCTTGTTAAGAATATCCAAAAATGTTGTCGAATTTGTAAACGTTCGGGATTTTTGCTGCAACTTGTGCATCGAGCTTATGCTTATAGCCTAGTCAAAGCAGCCGTTGTTGTTAATGTCGTGTCAAAAATTCTCAAATTTAATTGACTTAAATGCTTGCTTATCAAAATTCCAAGAGCACACATTCTTTGGTTGGTTCATCTTCGTCCATGTTCACGTCCATGGGTATGTCTTTAAACTGTCTCTACAGGGGACGACATAAAGCCGATTTTTGAATATGAGAATGACAGCTTATTATTATACTTATTTCTCCTTTGTTGTATTACACCTACTGTTGGCTTGTAGATTTTCCACAATGGCTTCAAGAGCGTTGTAAAGAAGTAACATGTTAGTAGATACGTCACGGTATATTAACCTTTCGACAATAAATGGCCCGGTTATATTTTTGTCAACTTGAACGGGGCAGTGAAATTTATCATAGTCACAGGCAAACGATTTTGGCAGGCATGCCGAATTTTAGCATGGTCCTGACCTTAAAATCTCTTACGTAGTTGATTTTCCCCCAAACTGGACTAATATGGGCCAATCAGCTTACTGGCGAAGGGTCTTATAGGTTAGATTAGGTTTGTGGTCTTGCGAAAATACAAGAGTTCGCAGTGACTAGATGTTTTGGCCTATATTTTCATTGAATTTAGCCAGCGTGTTTTCAAAACAATTCAAATAAAAATTTACTTCATAATCATTTTCGTTATGTTAGGATAAGTAATACCAAATACCTAACCTACAAAATATAACAAGATAGTATGTATTTAACATTTCCATAGATTGATGTATTGGAGACCCCAGGCTTTGCAAATTTCTGCTTTCGTCAGACGCATTTTCCTCATGTGGTACCGAAGATTAGTGTGTTCAATTTAAATATCGGCCTATATGTTGATGCTGTTCTTGTTGGGTTATTTCCTACTTAAGCTTAAGGGTGTACTCCGGGCAGCGTTCCCTCCCTTTTGGTTGGGCCGAGTTCTCATCTCGGTAGAAAATAGTACTCAAATGGCTTCCAAGGTAGTACGTCTCACAATGCACCTAAACTAAAGTGTACTTTCCAGTTTAAGTATAAAAGTGATCAAAATTAGAATTTCTATCAATTTCCGCAATTCTATTAACGTAATAACACCATGTGGCCAAATTTGATAAAAATAGTGCCTAATGTGGTGTGGTTAGATATGTATATATCTATTATTCTATAAATTGCTTAGTTGTAGTTTTATTGTTCTTGAGACTACGTTCTTTAGTTAAAAAGTATCATAAATAAACTGAGCTGTTTTTTCCAAGCTGTTAGAATTCGTATATTCAAACAATAACTTTTAAGACTATTAATGTATTAAGGACGTTGTTCAAAAAGGTATAATTCCGACCAATATGACTATATGGTATTTTCTTAACATTCATTTCTAGAAAATTCGACTTTAATTTCTTAATATAAATTGTTTTCTTACTTTTACAAAATACCAAATAAATAAAGACGAAGTTAGTTTTCCTTTATTTCATATCAATATGTATGTTGTTTCACATAGCGTACCTATTATGTATATCTGATTTGTTAAACATCAAATAAATTTGTATGAAAACAAAACCATTTTTCACAGTTTTCTTTAAAAATTGTTAAAAAAGTGCAACATACGAAAAGCATTGCAAAAATTGCGCAAACATAGAAGTTACCTCCCCAATAGTATGAAAATAAAAATCCTCATTATTCCTGAAAGTTTTATGTAATGGAGTTTACTCTACTCAGTGCGTCGGTGCTTGACCATTCTAGCTCCATTAGTAAATTAATAATATTTATTGAGCAAGTTACACATCTTCTTTAAGAAAAAGTAGGTACCTACATATAACATTAGAATTACGTAGTGATTACAGTTGTAATTGCACCATAATGTCCATTGTTCTTATTCGTACTATTATTGTATTATGCACATTTCAACAATTATTAAAGAAAACAAATCTCTCACTATATAAAGTCAATTTTTGTTCTCTTACAAAACGTTTTGTGATTTTGTGTTATAATTGGGCACTTTTTAATCTATGAAATTGACAGTTCATACAAAAATTGTATATGGGAAAGTAAAAAGGTCCTTATAAGTAGGTAATTAAGTACTCCTCAAGTGTATGTATTTCGAAAAAAATAAAAATGAATTATTAACTGAGTGGGGAAGCGAGGAGTAACAACGATTCTCGCTTGTTTGGGATTGACCCTGACAATTTCTGTTGGGAAATTATGTCGAATTTCAGTCTCTGAATTATTGTTTGAGAGAATTACATTAACAACAACTCGTAGACACAGTCACTTTTGGTAGGAATGATAGCTATTTCGAACTACACCACTAATTCATCATCAGACTCCTTTAAGTGATTGTTTGAATAGTTTTGAATTCTGACAGTCAATTCTCCGTATATATCCACTTGGGAAGACATTTCTGTTTTCCCCTGTCAGGAAGGGAACTTGCACCTCGGTTTTCTCAGTTGACCAAGTGACTACCACTTGCGCTAATTGAGCGACGAATACAAGCCCGCCAACTGGTGATTAGAACGGAGGAGAAGACCAACCTCTGTGCGTTGTTGTTGCTACGAGGTGTTTTTGTTTATTAAGATTATATTATGTTTATATGCTATGAAATAGTAGTACGCGACGGCTTCAAAGTAGTATCCGTACTCAGTTCATAAAAATGTACTCAAAATGAGCAAATGAGTACAATAGTCGCACGGGAGGGAACACTGACTCCGGGATGTTCACAGATTCATCAGCGTTGTCAAAAAGCTTATTGCCGCCCCTGGGCCCTGTTCTTGCTTCATTCGTTCATTGCATTGAATGTCCTCATGATCAGGGACCAAGTAGAGTGATACCTTTTGATGGGTTCTAAGGAAATTCGTGATAGTATTTTACAAGTTTTTATAGCTGCCTGGCAGTGGCCCAGGTGGCATACTAATATAATTTTCTCATGAATACTTTGCCTACTGAGTGGTGTCCCTGTCTATACATAATGTTGCCCGCTCTAATCTTTCGGAATCTTTAAAAGGAAAATCAGTAGAAACTGCTGAAGTGATAAGTCAAATAGATGTTAACCAGGAAAATACAGAATTAGTGCCTACTTTTTAGTACAAAATACAAGATACCATCCTTCAAACTACCCAGGATTGGTGGAGTGGAGTTTTCCCTTTCGGATAGCGCAAGATATCTTGGTACGGTTCTAGATAAAAAATTGAATTGGAAACTTAAAGTTCAGGAAAGAGTCCGTAATGATGCATTGGTTATACTTATACATCATGGGGGCTAGACAGACCAGCCAAAAACGGAGCAGAGTTTCCACAACTCTACATCATTGAAGGTATAAGACCACCAATAACCGTAAGAGAATTACTCGCGAGAAAATTAAAAATAGGGCAGATCAAAGATGGTCAGATAATATAGTAGGTCACAAGGTCTCAAAAGCTCTGTGGCCTAGCTAGATCGGAGTAGAATTATTTAAGCTCAGCAGATCTAAGCTACGGCAATAAGGATTCTCTCCGGGCATTGTTTTCTAAGGAAGCACGCCATGAGACTAGGTTTAAAAGATACGAACACATGCATGATGTATTTCGAAGACTTACATATCGCAGAGGATACTACTCATCTCCTCTGTGTATGTCAAGCCCTTGCTCGGTACAGGAGGAAACACCTTGGAAGGTACTTCTTCGACAATTTGGAGGAGGTTGGCCTCACTAACAAAATTGAAAAAATCTTTAGGCTTTGTAAAGAAATTAAGTGCTTGGGCGAATTGGTTTAGGTTTTTGACCGTTAAGGTTTCTCCAGGGATGGCGATGGACCCAATAAGATTGGACTAGCCATCTTATTGGGTCCTCAATAAGATGTGATGAACTCAAACCCTATTCAACCTAACCTAACCTAACCTAATTTTTTGGTCATCCAAGGCACTGTAGACATGTCTGGCTTCGATTGCAATTTAAACAATTTGGTTGACGGCTACAACAATTATACCATCTTGGGACCGCAAAGTTTATTGCACAAATATCAAAATGAAATATCCCTAAGTTCAAGCAATTTTTAAAAATTTCAAGCAAACATCAAAACTTTCCAAAATCCATCGAATTTTGCACGACAATTTTAATGTCATAAAGGAAATATTGCATTTTCATTGTCTCATTGGCAGAAATCTTAAGGCAAATAGAAATCTTAAACCAACACAAAAAGTATTTGCCAAATTTAACAATTTCGTTCATTTGCTAAGTGAATAGTATCTATATATTTACGCATACATCGTTGAAATAAAGATTCAATTCAATTTCGGTCGATCTACCCCACTTGCCAATTTCACAAGAGAAAAGCAGAAAAAAAATCTAAGACAACGATTCCTTATGGAATATTGGTGCTCGAGGCAAGGACATTATTGTGTCCACAAGTCAAAAAGCAAAATATTACAAAATACCAAATGAAAGGATATATTTCTGTGGATATTTTGTGGAATGTATATAATGCTGTCCTCTTGACTATAATACCTACCCTAGTCGCAAACTGACAACTCACAATGGGTACAATTTTGAGGACATAGTTGATATACAATCGCATCATCTTTGACACAAACATACACACATGCTGTTGTTAGCCCCACCTAAGCTCAGACTCAGAGTTATCCTCTTTTTCTTATATTCGCTCTGTATATGCGAGAGTGGTGTGTGGCGGTTAGAAATTTTATATGAATTTAATAAAATGAAATGAAGAACGATAAAAGGCACTTGGCGCACCCACTCCTTTGGTTTGAATTCTGAATGAGACAGAGGACTGTGAACTGGAGCCTGTCCTATACTAAAGACTGGAGTAGACTATATTTTCTTTTAGAAAACGGTTTGATATATTCAATTTTCATACTTCCGGATGAGTGTGCCTGTTAGTACGTGTGTACGAAAATGTTTTCCAGAAACCTTTTGTTAGGCTATCCTTGAATAGGTCATTCGTATTAACTTCTTAATCCCTACAGAGATAGTAGCAGAGCGTGAGTGGTTGACATGAAAACGAGGTAGGACACACTGGAGCAATGCATGGAATTAAGGACTCGTGATAGCTATACTTTTTTTTTGGAATAAAAAATAATAAAAATGCATGTGGCATGTCCGGTGACAGAATATGAAAACGAATGACTCCAGCTTTTAGCAGATAATCTGCTTATTTGAGAGAGCAGAGTGCACTGCACAAAAGAATGAATACTAAGTTGGAGTGCGGTGATGCATCACTTAAGTATGGGACAGACGATAGACATAGGATTGCCATGTATGAGTGTAGATTGCATTATTAGAAGAGTTTAACACGAGTTTGGGATAGTGAAATGAATGTGAATTGTGCAACCGCACAAATAGCTTATGACTATACCGGAATGTGATGAAGGTGTCCAGAATAGTTGGGATTGACGGTGAGTGTTGCTGGGATATTGTAATTTTACTTGGTCACCATAGGAACGATCTGGTATCTAAATTCTATGAAATTATAAGACCGAAATACTCCATCCACATCGTGCGGTGCAAATTAATCTGTTCTAACTTAAGAAATATTATACTCGCATCACTATAGTTATGAAAAGGAGACCTCAACCAACCCGTAATGTGTAATGGCTGACAAAAATAGATCTGTAAAAGTAGTCATTGCTCTATGTATAATTATTATCACCCAATTTCCGGTAATTCTCGCGTTACAAATGTGCACCAAAGTGTGAATAAGGGACATCTTTGGTAACCTATGCGACACCACTTCTCGTAACGACCTCAGGCTTATTGAATTTGCTGCAGAAAGTATAACGTTACCAATTCACCATATAGCCTGCTCACGGTTTCTCAACTCAATATTTATAAAATATCATGGCTTTCATCAGATTAAATCGTCATTTTGCAATTGACTTGAGGCTTCTCAGCAGGAACAAGAAAGGGCGCAAGAAAGAAGAAACTCCGCCGGCGAGAAATAACAAAGGGGCTAGCATTGTAAACACATGGTATAGAGCAAGGGTTCCCAAACTTTTTCATACTGCGACTCCCTGTACAGGTTGTAAGATTTTTGCGACGCCCTTCTAAAGATATGTGAATAGAAGCTGATCTTACGAAGATTCATTAAAGGGTTTTTCAATAAGGACGGGTCGATGTTGAAATGGTGTCGTTCCATAAATCGCAATTTGGCTTGTTGATATAGCCATTCATCCAAAAATGCGCCTCGTCGCAAAAGATGATTTTCGGCCAAAATTGGGATCATCTTCCAAACACTCCGAAGCGCCGGTCAGTGAACAAACGGCGTTGTCTATGGTCATTAACTTTGATCTCCTGGATCAGTTGGATCTTGTACGGGTGTCGATGTCGTCCCGATGCAAAATTCGTCAAGATGAAATCTGCGAAAAGTCGACTTCTTGTGCACGGCGAGGAATTGACTGCCTCGGGTTCCCTTCCACAAACCGCCGCATGCTGATTTGGAATCAGTGGCTGAAAAATAAACTCCAGATGAGACAGATGCCACCAAAATAATGTGGCCCCCAGTCATTTTTTTTGTTACCAATACATACAATACATTGCTTTATTTTTTATTCAATAAAAATTATTGAGAGAAAATTGGAGCCGTTTAAGTTAATTTTTTTGTTTTTAAAGAGATATTTTGTGGCTGGCGCTTTAGCTTCGAATTGGATGCGGCTATAATATGGGGATTTGGATTTTCGCTTCGACCTCGCTCTTGCCATTCGTAAAGAGAAACGTAATGCTACGTACGTAATGAATGAACTATTCCTCTGTTCAAAAAATGAAAGAAATTTAATATCAAAGCGAGCTCAAAGTTTATGGAACGTCGCGTGCAAGCGGCCTGTACGTGCCGTCTTGCGACCCCCTTAGAATAGCGCCACGACGCCCCAGGGCGTCTCGACGCACAGTTAGGGAACTCCTGGTATAGAGACTAGAGACGAGGAAAACAAACTTCTGCGGAAAGTGAAACGGCAAAGAGACAGTTTAAGGAGAATAAAGCTTAAGCTTGGACGATAGACGTTAAGAATTTCGTCCATCCGGCCAAAGGGAAGTGAGGTGATTAATATGGTATTACATTTAAATATGACCAATTTATTACCAAGAATGGCACAGACAACTTTTGCAACATTTTCCACTTTACTATTTCGCTTTCAAAAAATGTCTGAGGTTTTCTAAAAGTTAGATACATATAGCTCTAGGTCTTAAAATGTGGATTAAAATATTTTGTATACAGCTTCGAATTAAAAAGTATTAAAATGTGCCCTTCAGCACAAGTTGTTTCGACCATTTATAAACTCACGGTCAATACACGTAAGGTAGTTGATAGCAATATGCGATATCGATTCTTACCTGAAAAGGAGTAAAGAAAAAAATGATTAGATACAGTGCTATCAAAATCTGGAAGAAAATTATAGCTATAAATTTAAGACTTCAAAAATGTAACATATTGCAACATCAGAAGTAAAGTTTTCTGAAACAATTTCCCTAAGTAAACAATTTGTCAACATGTTCAGTGAAGGGATATGGTTTGGTTATAACCAATTGGTGTTGAAAGCATTTCGTCGAAAGCATTTGTATTTAATTATTGTCAATTAATAAAAGTCGCTAAATAAGCAGGAACAATTTTCCACTCACCGGCAACATTGTGAATTTAAGTCCAAATAAGAGAGATTACAATTTTTGAGTGGATCAAATGGTAAATGGCCCGACGAATCTTTGAATCCACCCCTGAGGGACGACGCAGCAGAGGAAGACGCACAATTGGAGAACGACCTCAACCAACTTGGTGTGCATAACTGGAGGCAGCTAACGAGGGACCGAGCTGGCTGGAGGGGCTTGTTGGTTGAGGCCGTAGTCCACCCCGGACTGTAAGCGCCACCATAAGTAAAAAGTAAGCACCATTCGCTTCAAGAACATACGAATGGCTCAACAGCTCCGTATAATCACCCTCGGGGATGTTGAGGTATGGATATTGGATTCAGATCCTTTGACCTTTGTTGTATTGCATTATTTCTTCGAGTTTCACATAAATAAGTTATCCTTAGAAAGATATCCGAGTGTTGAACATTCCATCTCAATGCTTTCCACATCACGGACGCATCGCAGATTTTTTATTTTTGTATATTGCTGCGACAACTCTTAACAGTGAATCGTCCCAAAGAAGGAGAAAAATTAAGAGCGGCACATATCCTTGTCGGACAATAAATCGTCTTTGTCTGTATCGAAGTAACCAACATGGAGGTCGAATTAAATAGTTCGCATACCCCCGATGAACGACATGTTGTAATTTCTGATATTGCTGTTGGAGGTTTAACTGGCACTGTCACGCTAACGACTCACGAGTCGCTGCTGACTTTTCCAGTCTCGTTGATGCCGGCCATTTTGGAATACGTCTTCTGCAGTACGATACGAGCTACTTATGTTCGGTTTAACACCCTGACTGGGGTGGTCGGTTTCATATTATTCCCACTAATCGAGGTTTTTAGTGGCATGGCTAAGGTAGGTTTAGACGCTATAGCATCCGGGTCGCAGGTATCTGGGTGCTGAAATGAAAGTGCTCTCGGCTCGCCCATATTGGTCATCAACAATTGTCGTATGACACCTTAATCTAGTCTCCCTGGCTTTTTTATCTGGGCTTGGGACTGGTTATTTGCTGCATTACTAAAGGTGCCTGTCCATTTGAGAGTAAAAATGCTGCGAGCAGCTCTCAAGCAGCTCTCGATAGCAAACTCGCAAGTGGACATAGTCTTGAGAGTAGTTCGCGGAGAGTTTTTACTTTTTACTCTCGAGATTCGAGCCTTTTGAAAGTCACTCGCAAGTGGACACATGTTCTGATCACTATCGGAGATTAGCTCTCAAAATTCCAACACGGTTCGTATTTTGCGAGTAGCTGTCGAGAGTCGACATGGCAGAACAATGGATATCGGAGGAAATAAATCAACTCATAGCGTTACCAATACACACTCACGTACTGGTATGGCTTCCCTTCACGCTGGCTGGTTGGAACATAGTTAGAATACATTTTAACTAGTAAAATAAATATCAAGTGGACACGGTTATGAGAGTACTCTCAGGGAATCTACTCTCAAAATGTTATCGAAGAACTCGCGAGATTAAAATCTCGAAATTATTACTCTCAAATGGACAGCCACCCGAGAGTAACTCTCGAGAGTTTACTAGTGAAAGTACTCTCAAATGGACAGGCACCTTAAGAGTCTATAGATGCCCAAATTTATTATTCTATCCTATTCTTGAGTAGGTACTCTGGACAGTTGCATCGCACGTGATGGATAGACTCCACCTTTTCAACGTCTTTAATAGCTTCAGCAGTGGTCGATATTCAGGAGGCCCAGCTGCTTCGATTGAAAACCCAAAGCTCAGAGTCCTGTAAGAACTCCAGTCAGTTCCAAAAAAAAAAAAAAATAAAAATAGGTGGCACAACAGGCGGTAGCCTAGCTTCTCGCAACCATTCGTTTGTGTGAGTTTCTATTTTTGGGACGAATGGAAGGGACCTACAATTTTATGCCGAGTCCGAACGGCTGAATTGAGAAGCTTTTTCATGACAGTTATACTCTCGGATGTTTGTCAGACGTTCGCGAGAGGTGGCGCAGTAGAAAAAACCTTAAGATGTAATTTGTGTTTTTCCAGGGATCGAACCTGGGATCCCTCGCACAGTAGTCCAGCACACTAACCACTGCGCTACTGCGCCCACTAGTCAGTCAGTCAGCCAGTCAGTTCTATGATTATGAATTTTCATCTATTTTTGCTCTACATTGGGTGCATGTTTCCAGACAAAGGTCGGTTTATTCTGCCTTAAGATGCTGAATTGTATGTACCTTACCTATCACTATCGATAGGTATAGAAACATACTCCGAGCCATGGCTATAACCAAAAAGGTATTTAGCGGATAATACAATTTCATAATGACCATCCTTATTGTAGTCAGCATTTGGCTCCACAATGTCTTCACATTTTCGACCCATTCCCAAGCGTCGTACCTACATATGATTAAGAAATAAATGTTTTCATTGCCCCATAAAGCTCCCACCTAAAACAGCAATAAACATAACAAAATCTAAAATGGCCAACAACTTTTCTGAATACATAATCAATCTGCGCATAAAAGCTTTTTTATTATTTTGTTTACTCTCAGCGCTTAATCAGGCATAAAACTATCGTTTCCAACCTATTTCACCGCACCTTGTCTCAGCAACTGTAACGCAAATAATATAAAAACCAAAATCCCATTTCATAGGTAGTAAAATTCACGAAATAACACCGACAAATATGTTTGCACAAATAATAGAACCCCAGTGGCAATCCGAAGGGATAACGTGTTGACGCCGCACCAGGATAGGTAACCTACCATTTGGCAGTACCAATTATCATTTGGGAAGAACAAACAAATTAAATGTCATACAAAGTGTCAAATTAGAAATTCTCTCCCACTCGGTGAGGTGGAACATTTCCAATTAACTAACTGTGCACACCATTACCTTCAGGTTCAGGATCCTTTAACGTGCTTATTTTTGCATGAAATTTGGGACACAAAACACAAGACACGTTTGTTAACGCCAGACTTGTCGATGGAAGTAGGAAACTCATCAATAAAAACCACAAAATATGATTTTCTTTTGTGTTGGTATCGTACCTATCGCAAAGGAATTTTGAGTGTCCTAGAGAGCACACATTTAATTTCGACACACACACATACAGGACATTATTCCAATATGGTATGTAGGGAACAGTGAGATCTCAACGTTTTATAACCGAAAAACCGCACGAAACAAAAGATATTTAGAACAGAATCCCAATGGAGAAAGGATGATGATGATTGGGGGAGGGAGGGTATAAAGGACGAGCATCGACTGCGACTCATACAATAACACTACTTCGATTCAATTAGAATTAAATTGTCGTCAGGTTTGAGTAGGAGATGTCAGGAGTTTCGATTATTTTAGCTGACAGGATAATAATGTCTGCAAAAACAAATGCACACACATCCTAACTACTACTGTCGATGGCTTAAGGAGATCTTATACAGAACACCCGCTGCTGTCATTGCTGAAATAAACTGTCGTTCGTCCTTATTGACAATGGAAAACAATTTTCTTGGGTTTTGCACAATAAATGTTGCCACGGCAACGAAGGCGAAGACAACTCTGCCATGGCCAAGGTGCACACGAGCACGAGGTGATCTGCCTGAGAAGTAGATTTTCATCTCAGTGTGTCGTAGGTAAAGGTATGTCGTGGGAGTGCGGCAGTGCGGGTGTGTCATAAATATCTTTTCTTCTGGATCTCGGTACACACTAGTATGCTAGTCTATAAACCCACTTGAGATAGGTGATAGTAGGAAAAGAGGATATCTTCATGCATCGGGCCACTGGCACTTGAAACTCCAGAAACATCATCATCAGCATCAGCAGAGTCCGGAATCCGGATGATGGTATTTCCCAGAGCATTGTAGCAAGACACTGCTTTTGTTCACATCCGACTGCTGTAGTGTATACACGGATGCAGGCAGGATAAATCAAATTCGCATTGGAAATGTTGGAGGGCTAGTTCTCTACTACACCCACCTATATACGGTTTCCAGTTTTCTGCACTTAAGGATATTTCAAGATTTTGGTAGATATGTATTTTTGTCCTGCTTTTTTGCGTTAGAAAACTTCTCTTGCTTGCCTAGGCTTCTTTCGGATGAGTGGTGTGTGTTGTCGTTAGCTGTTGTGTTTGTATGTTTGAATTTCAAATAATATGTCAGGTACATCCTTCGTTCATTTGTTGTGCAGTTATCTTGACAAATTCTATTATCAATTTTATTGTCGAGCATTACCTTGTTGTTGTGTGATTGCGGGATTGAATTTTGCACTTATACGCACATTGTATGCGGAATATACAGGACATACAAGTAGCTATGCATGATTGCGGTTGCTGTTGTTGATTTCAAGAGTAACCCAGTAACCAGCAACCAGTAACCACATTAAAAAGGCACTGCCTTTGTTGTGCGAATGTAGTTTGGGTTTTGCTAAAAATCTCCCTAATCGTGGTCGGTTGCAGGAAACGGTGGCCTTAGATTTGGCGCGCCCTTGCGTTTTCAGTCACAGAAATTAAAACAACTTTCAATGCCAAGGACCAATCATGACACCTAACAATCACAAGGCTCCCGAAAAATTACGCCAGCTTTTTTTTTTTTGGAAAATATGCCAGAAATTTTTTTGCTTTCGAATTTGGACGAAATACCAGAATTTTTGTTTGGAAAATATGCCAGACATTAGGAAATTAAACCAGACAGATGTGGAAAAAGCACCAGAAAGTAAAATGGAAACTTGAAAATAAACATAGGCAACTCCTATTCCGGCCTAATTTCCAAATTAATTTTGGTAAAAAGGTCAGAAAATGTTATTTATTTGAAATTTATCGAGCTTCACATACAAAAAACCTCGCGCCCATGTAGGATTTGGAGAATTTGGAGAAAATTATGGCTTTTCTTCCAAGGAAAAAAGGCCAGACTTGTATAAAGAAAAATTTCTGGCATTTTTTCCAAAAACAAATCAGGTGTTATTTCCTCTGACGTACCTAATTTCCGGGAGCCCAATCACAATGCTGAAGTGATTCTTTCCCATTGAAAGTTATTCTACTACGCTCTGAATACAGGCAAAGTACCTATGCAAAGTCTCAGGAACTTCATTCTGGAAGTAAAATGTTCGAACATTTGAGCCTGTATTTCAAGAAGTCTGCACGGTGCACCCGATTTTGTTTCTTACTTATTATAGTCTACACATTGCATGGTGTTAAGGAACATTTTGCTATCTATAATTAAAGTCCAGTAATTTGGATATTCTTTCTCGGTTCGCCTACCAAATTAGGGTCTTAACTCGTAGCCAAGCATATAGTTCGATATCGTCACCTGAGCTCAATTACTTTACAAATTTATTGCAAAATAAATTAACGCTGCAAAGACTCGCACATTTTCTAAAAAAAAAAACTCAGTACACTACTGGTCAACAGTTGTGAAGTAATTTACGCAGCCTGGGAATTAGTAAGTTCAGATATAACAATATAGAGAATGTTGACGGTAATTCATCAAATAGGAAACTCGTGTTTCGACATTAATAGTTTAGATTTCCATAGAACTTGAGTTGAAGCATCCCAATTTTGGTCATATAGCGGTTCGCTGTGAATATACATATGTGGTCGAAATCATTAAGGTTATGTCTAGCGCCGTCGGATTCGGTGAAATGCACCCTATACTTTCTTGAAATTTATTCTTCCCATAGTTATTCAGAACATTACTCATATTATATTTAGCATACCATCTTAACAATTGAAAATCCTCCTGATGAGTGGAAATTAAGTACACAAAAATGTTAAGTGCAATGATTACAAATTTCCATTTCACTATTCTTTCTGAACGAATTTTAAAAAGACATGAGCGGATTTCTAACCTATTAATCATAAAATCACAAATTTTTGGCAGGTATTCCACAGCGACAGACCGACATCTGCAGGCTGCCCTCGAACAAGAAATATAGCATTTGGCACTATCCTGGAGAAGCCAATAATGTCATGCAGATTAGTGGCTTGGATCTGAATGTCAATGTTTTTTTTCGGTCTGCAGTTTCAAATAATTGAAAAGTATGCGAAAATTCAACCTTCAACTTATGACCGAACATATTTCAAATACCTACATATTTATTTTCTATAGTTGCAATAGGGTAGGGACGGGGATTCTTTTACAACACTGTTATATACTGGGCATAAAGCTATTCAAGCGAACCAAATATCTATACCTAACTATAAGACAAGAAATAAAAAATGTTAGTCAACTCACAATACTTGTAATGTCCCTTGTTAAAAAGAATGGAAGCTCCGAAACAACCGTTTCCATATACACTCCTTGCCACTTGAATAACACACCCTATAAACTCCCAATTTAAATCCTAATAACTTAAAAACTCGTTTATAAAGTAACGGTTATTTTTTGAGATTTTGTTTAGTGTCTATTTTCCTCTCACTGTAAAAAAAATTATTTTTGATTCTATTTTGTGTTGGTGCATTGTGTTGAAAAACATGCGCTAATTTTGCGCCACTTGAATAGTTCTCATCTCTGGTGAACACGTGATCTTCCGTAATAGCTTTTATTTGTTAATTTAGACTATTTAATTTAAAATTTAACTAGAAAAATTAAAATTTAACGGAAAAATGCTAAATAAAAGCTTACAAGGACAGTGGTCTATCTGTTGCTAAAATGATATAAAACCTCGAAAGGAGCCGAAAAGTTGAATCCGCGTTTTTGTGTAAAGAGTCCAAGTATGGAAAAAATATAAAAATATACGTACACACTCTGTGCTTTCTGATTTCACGAAAATTCTCAAACTCGCAAAAATCTGGGGTTAATGCTAGTCTATAACTATTCGACGTGTTATTTCCAAAGCTGCACATATAAAAAGATTAAAAATTACGCAAAAAAACACCACTTAATGCGGACCACAAAGCGCATCGCCTTAGTTTTTGCCGTGCTCATATGAGCTGGACTACAGAGAGTGGCATCGCGTTGTCTTCTCAGATGAAATCAAAATTTCCCAACAGGAATTGTCAGGGTCAATCCTAACCAAGAGAGAATCGTTGTTACTCCTCGCTTCCCCTCTCAGAAAATAAATTTAATTTGGAGGGACCCGATGGATACACTTAGTTATCAGTGCAATGAAAACTGTCAGGCGCTTCTTATGAAAGCAAAAGAAATATTAAAACAAAAAGGCGTTAAATATGTATGGTATAATAATAATCAAATTCTCGTGAGAAAGGTTGAGGGTGGAAAAGTAACTTCGATTAAATCGTTTAATGATCTTACACTTATTTAAAATTGAATATGAATAACTCAAACGATGTAAGTGATTTAATCGAAGACTTTTCTGCCCTTGAACCCAGTAGTTCCAATTGTGATATTATCTTTAGATCTAGTTCATACTGCGATAACAAATTTTTTATTGTACATCAGAATGTCAGAAGTCTGAGAGAAAACTTTGCGTCTCTTACCACGCACCTTGATTCGTTCGCGTGCATTCCAGATATTGTTTTTGTGTCTGAAATATGGATTTACAATTTTGAAAAGACTGATTACGTTATTCCCGGCTTTAATTTCTTTGCTAATACGAATGAAAATTACGCTGCGGGTGGTGCTTGGTGTTTCATAAAAGAGGGTTACCAGATTCAAGAAGTTTTGTGTGTCGATTTTGTAAGTGCGGATGTCTTAAAGGTTTCTATTGTAGTAAAAAATGAAGTGTTCGTTTTCTTGTGTGTCTATAGGCTGCATATGTTTAATGTTTCGATGTTTATGAAAGAATTTTCTGATCTTTTAATTAAAGTAAAAGCTAAAAATTTAATTGTTGTTGGGGATTTCAACATTAACAATTTAGAGAGTAGCGAAACTGTTTCAGCATACTTAGCCTTACTAGCAGCGCATGGACTTTATTCCTTTATTAATGAGCCTACTAGTATTGTGTCAGGTAGATGTTTGGATCACATTTATGGGCGTTTCAAATGTGCGTCTACGAATAAATGTGAGAAATGTGTATTCGATTTGATGATCACTGACCATTGTATGACAGGACTGCTTTTAGAAATGTCTCAGAGAAAGATTAGCACTTATGCAAAACCACTAAACAAAATTAAGAAAATTAATTTTAGTAGACTCAGTAACAATCTGCTTCTTGAGTTTTGGGATGACGTCTATTCGTGTAGCGATGTTTCGACTTCATACGCAATATTTATTGATTGCCTTAAGAAACATATTTATAATTGCTACTCTTTCTTACCTCCGAAAAAATTGAGCAAAAGACTCAAGCCCTGGATCACTAGGGACTTAGTGAATAAAGTCAATGCCAAAAATAAACTTAGATTGAAATGCTATAGATACCCTAGGAATATGAAATTAAAAAGTAAATACACTAAATTATGCGCTGAACTAAAAAAGAAGATTCCAATTTGTCGTGATACCTATTACCGTAATTGTTTTGATTTTGCCAGAGGAAACCTTAGACACGAATGGAAAATAGTGAACAGCTTACTTAATAAATCTTCTTCCTCTAAAAAACCTTATTCTTTGCGTATCGGTAACTGTTTAGTTTCTGACAAATACGAAATCGCTGAAGCATTTAATGACTACTACACAAATATTGCCAGTAGTCTTCAACCCAGTCCAATGAATTCCTCTTGTGATCTCTGTATGTGTCCTGAACCATTTCAAAGAAATAGCTTTGTTTACAAACCTATAACATCTCTTGAATTGTTTAAAGCTATTCGCAGCTTAAAAAATACAAATTCTAGTGCCGCAGATGGTATCTCAAGTCTGATTTTAAAAAAAATTGCATGGTTCATAGTGGATGTATTAACGGACATCTTCAATGGGTGTGTTTTTGCAGGGGTCTTTCCCGAAGAACTTAAGTGTGCTGATGTTATACCTTTGTTCAAAAAAGGTTCTGCTGTAGAACTGTGTAACTACAGGCCTATTTCTCTCCTCCCTGTGCTCAGTAAGATTTTTGAAAAACTACTGAAAGACAGAATAGTACATTTTTTAGACAGCAACAAGTACTTTAGTCTTATACAGTTTGGCTTTCGGAAGGGCAAATCTACAGAAGATGCTCTACTGCAGTTCTGTGCCCAAACAATGTCTAATCTTGATGGTAAAAAGTGTACAGCTGGCTTGTTCATTGATATTACTAAAGCCTTTGACATGGTCGATCACAATATTTTGGTTGGAAAACTGGAAAAGGCTGGATTTCGAGGTTTTATGCTTGATTGGTTTAAGTCTTATCTAAAAAATAGGTCACAAAGTGTGAAAATTGATGAGATAAGGAGCGAAATAAAAATGTTTAACATGGGTGTACCTCAAGGCTCTGTCTTGGGTCCAATTTTATTTCTCATCTACATCAACTCACTCTTTGCACTTGACTTCAAAGGCTCACCAACTGCTTTCGCGGATGACATAGGTTTTTCATATGGTCAGAATTGTCCTTTGGAACTCGTTGCTGACATCAATTGCGACTTGAATTTGTTGAGAATCTGGTTTGAGAATCATAAGTTGTTAATAAGCTCCAAAACTAAAATAATGTATTTCACTCTGTCATCGGTAAAAAGTTTAGGGGCCAATTTCCACTTCCATGCACCTGAGTGTCAAAAATTCAGATTTACCAATTTCAACTGTACGCATAAACCTACTACTCCCACATTTTGTAGTACTCTTAGTTGTAGCGATAACTGTTTTCTTATCGAGGCAGTAGATGAATATAAGTATCTAGGGCTTATTATCGATTCCCATATGAGTTTTACGAACCACACGGAATCTTTGAGGAACTATTTACGTTCCACTCTGAGATACTTTTATTATTTGCGAAATGTCTGCTCTACAATTCTTCTAAAGAAAATCTACTATGGTATTTTTCACTCCAAGCTGCAATATGGAATTTCTTGTTGGGGAGGTGCTTATCGTAACAAAATACAACCTCTATTAGTTTTACAGAAGCATATATTAAGAAAATTATGTCAGAAACCTGTTAGATATCCTAGTTTTCCTTTGTTCAGTGACCTAAAAATCCTTCCTGTTCGCCATCTATATTGTTTTAAAGTATTGAAGTCATTCTTCATGAAATCTGGTAATCGAAATTTTCGATTAATTTCTAATTACAATTTACGTGGAAACTTTTCGTGTTTGGTATCTGTTCCATTTGCTCGTACTACTGCATACCGTAATTTTTATTCCGTTTTGTCTTTTCGGCTATTTAATAAACTTCCACAGTCTATCAAAGCAATAACAACACCTGGAATGTTTTTAAAATGTGTGAAAAATTGGCTTTTAAATCTCAACTACGCTAGCTTAGACTCTCTTACTTTCGACATTCCGATTTAACTCTTACTTAAATTTCTTTGTTTTCTTTGATCATTATTTATGAATTTAATTTAGTTTTTTTTTTCTTCATCCTGTTTTCTTTTTTTTATTGAATTTCACAACTTTGATGTTTATGGCCACCCCATCATAAACTTAAATTTAAATTTCATTAATTGTTTGAAATGGCATTCAAAACTATTTTCACTACTTTTGTTAGTAAAATATAGAATGTCTCAACTTTTCATATAATTTTATCATTTTTTATTATTTTCATGACCTACGAAAGGAAACCCATCACTAGTACCGCTTATATGTACCTACATAGCAAGGCTGGTCGTATCATGGTGTGGGGAGCGATCTCGTATATTAGGGCACCTGCGAAGTGCAAGCTGCAATTTCTGTCGACAACGATGAATGCGATCGCGATGGCATACAATAGTGTCTTAAAGCAGCCCTTTCCATTCTTTCACACCCTTTGTGGACCCTTGCCGTGGACGTATCAACATGACAATGCGCTAATCCATACCGCCAATCCATCAAAAACATTGAGTTATTAAGCTAGCCATCTTACTCACCGGATCTAAACATCATAGAAAATGTTTGGGGATGGTTGATCCGAAAAGTGTATTTGTCGGGACAGCAATATACAACCATACCAGAACTATATGAAGCCATCGAACTAGCTTGGAGCTCAATTTCACTCGACTACTTAGCGCAATTATACCAGTCTATATTCCAAACAGGATCTGTGAAATATTGGAGCAAAAAGGGGCACGCCCACTACTGACAAATGTAAGTTCTTTTAAAAATCTTTTTTATTTGATTAAAAATAAGAAACACACCATGTTTGAAACATATAGAAATGTTCATAATGTACAATGTTCTGACAGGCAATATTTTAAACAAATAAATTCTGCTAATTCTGTTTTTTCAAATTTAAGAATTTAAAGAAAACAAATATTTTTCAACTTTGTCAATAAATTACAATATATTTCAATTATAAAGAAGCTACACAGGTGGGTACCAGGAACACAAAAAAAAAACAGCCAAAATATGACAAATTATTTCATAATTGCAATATAATTTTTACATTTATCGAATTTTTCACAATAGCCGTTTTTTATTATAAGCGTGATCTGATCCGGATCAGATCATGAAAATACAACAAACTGGATCATTGATTAAGTTGTTTTTCACATATAAAATCCAATACCAATTATGACAAATATCTTATTGCCGCCAGCCATCTTGCAGCCACACGGTACAATGTGACGTCACAATGCGATGATTTCTCCATTGCACTTGCTCATATTTAAGTTTGACATTTCACTGTTGTGTCGGGGTTGTTACATTCAATATTTTTTTTGGGAAACTATGTTCAAATGTTATGTTCAAATATGCATCATAATTAACCGTATTGTACTGCTAGTATTTCCATTTATATTTCTGTGATATTTAGAAAAACAAAACATCTCGAAAGTCGAAGTAGTAACTTATTCGAATTTGAAAAAATGCTAATTGATTTTTTGTGTATTTAATTGTTTCATATTTTGGTCTGGCAACATTAGTGTGTGGCTATAATTTACAGGGACACCAACATTTAGTGAATGAAATAAACAACGCCACGAAACAACAACGAGAAATAGTTGAATTAATTTTCAGATCATAATTCGTGATCTCGATGAAAAGCAGGATCATAATGTTGTTGTTGTAAGTGCATGTAAATCGATGATTTATATGGATCATAGCTCATAGCTGATAATAAACCAGTAAGACAATTATCTTCGACTATGCCGAAGCTCAAATACCCGGTACTATATTAGGCGTATTTTTTGGGAAGTGAGTATAACAAAATCAAAAGTGAGTATAACCGTTTTGCATGTAAAACCAAAAGTGGGTATAACAAAACCAAAAGTGAGTATACCAGTTTTGCATGTAAAAGTAAAAGTGAACTAGCTATAGATTTCCAAAAAATACGCCTATTATTGTAAAATAAAAAAATATTTTAGTATTAAAAAATTATATATTTGTATGGGAGGTATGGGTAGTTTTTATTCGATCAAGCTCCTTTTTTGTCAAAAAATTTTAAATATTATTAAAACAATACGTGCAAAGTTTAAACTTGCTATCTTTACTGTAGCTATTTAAATTTAATTTTTAACATAAAAAGCTATATAAATCTGATATTTTTGTATGGGAGGTAGTAGTAGTTTTCATCCGATCTTGCTCATCTTCGAACTTAGCCTCAGTTTGGTGGATAAAAGCTTACATACCAAATTTCAAGTCGATAGCTCTTAAATTACGGCCGTAATCGTGCGGACAGACAGACGGACAGACGGACAGACAGACGGACAGACGGACAGACGGACAGACAGACGGACATCGCTAGATCGACTAAGAAAGTGATGCTGATCAATAATATATATAGTTTGTCATACCTACAACGCCTTCTTATGGGCGTTACAAATGGAATGACAAAGTGAATATACCCTCACCACAGTGTGGTACCGGGTATAAAAACGGCTAATAATATATATATCCATCCACGCAAAACTTATCTTTTCCTTTATTGGATTTAATTACAGATACATAATATTCATCTTCACTCTAGAAGCACACATACACTCACAAGGGTATACTAACAGAATATTTCCAAACCTTTTTTTTATTTTTTATTTTTATTATTTGCAGAATTTTGAAAAAAAAAGAATTCTGAAAAGCAGAATTTTATAAAACATAATTTTGAAAGCAGAATTTTGAAAAAAGAATTTTGACCTCGCCAGAATTTTGACCCCAACCCCAAAGGAACATTTCACTTAAAGAGAACGAAAATCTCTGCACTACCAGTCTTTTTCTTCCTAGCTTGTGTTTGAACCTCCCATAGATCGTTGCAATACAGCTGCAAAAAACCGCGGAAAATATTAGTCAGAAATATTGCTCACGCTGTGCACCGCATTATACGAAAAAAAAATTGAGAAATATAATGTTTAAGGAATAACTGTGTGGTTTCGTAGAATTGTATTCCAGACTAGAATTATTTGTTATTATTTGCCATAATATTGACAAGAGCTCAAATAATATTATACTGAAATGCGATGCGAACTTCATAGCACCACTTCCCGCTGAGATTGTTGACTTGACGACAGCTAACAAGCTATTGTAAAATTAATTCACCGGAATTTGTATCCAGAAATTTATTTTCAAAACCTAAGCACATGCTTGTTCCT
Organism: Cheilosia scutellata; assembly: GCA_955612985.1. Classification (NCBI taxonomy): domain Eukaryota; kingdom Metazoa; phylum Arthropoda; class Insecta; order Diptera; family Syrphidae; genus Cheilosia; species Cheilosia scutellata. The sequence goes on from OY015311.1 coordinate 88,886,356, forward strand.
AATTCCCGTCAATTCTTTGAACTGGTTTGTTCCCCTGCGACAACGCGTTGAAAACAGAAAGTTGTTTATCGAATACGACAGCAATTTATTCTTCCATCCCGCTGACACCGACATCACATCCTTGTTCCCATTCACACAATCCATTATCCATCTATGAGGCACGATAAGTAACATGGATAGAAAAACCTCCCCGATGGCTATGACATTATTACCCCTAACCATGTTGGAGTTGGACCCTCGTCATTGCATTGAGGCGCATCTCTCATCTCCCATAAGCATATTGATATTTATATGAGTTTCTGAACGTAGTTTAAGAATTTGCATGTTCCTCAGAACTCAGATAACATGAGTGCATATTATAGCATCATTCAAAGTTTGAAACTATTTCCATGTGGTAAAGAGGCGACAGCACGAATGCATGCTGATAAATCACGTACAAGGAGGGCGCAGTAGCGTACAAAGCAAAATTAAATTGTAAACTTTAAATGGAACCGAAACGAGTTGCAAAAACTTTTTCCTTTTCATATTTTGTGTTGTTTTTGTTCTGGCCAAAGAACCACCCGCTGACTAGCTTTTTCTAGATGCGACCCCGGAAGAATGAGGTCAGACACTATCTATTTCTCGTATACCCACACCGCAAGCGATGTTCCCCCCACATGTTAGTGTGTCTCTAAATGCGCCCCTTCTATATATGGGAATCGTCAAAATATTTCCACAGTATTTCTGGAAGGAAGACAAGAGCTCGGGTTCACAGGAATTGCTCGGTACTTTAAATTACAACTACCAGAGCGAGAAGATCTGGATCTACTTCGGCGTTAGGTCTCACCCTTCAACGAAAAATTAATTTGTAAGGTTTATCCTCAACGCCACGGCAGGGTGAGTTCACTTCCTACACATCCCCATACAAAGAGAACAAGCAGAGTAGCTATGGATGCAAGGATGATGAAGATTGGAGCATAACTGCAGTCGAAACATAGGAGGGGAGCGCGCTGATGATGAAATTGGGCGAAAAGTTGTATGTGCGTAATTGCAAGACCACACATAACAAGGACGAGTTTTATAACATTTTTTTCTTCCTGTTTACCCATTTTTTATGTTTCATTTTTATTTTATTTTTTCTGCTGGGTGCTCTTTGCGCTAGCGGTAGGTACTGGCAATGGCAAGCAAAAATCGAACATCCTCAGAGTATGTACTTGCTGCTTGTGATGGTTTTGTGCTGTAGTAGTTGTACTACTCGACTATAGTTTGAGGTCATAAATAAATGAAGGGAAACAGCGCATTGTTTCGCCATGTATGGAAGATGCATTGCGGCACTCTCTTGTCTATATTAAAATGGGTGTAATTAACTGTAGAAGCTAAGGAGTTTGTTTTTACATTGTTCGTGGAATGAGAAAATGTTTTGTGTTCTAAAATCTAGATATAGTTGGGAACAAGTACACTGAGGGTATTCCAGAACCGAACTAGATAATGAGAAGGCGCCACACTAACAGCGAAATTTATTGCATGAGTTTTGTGTTGTTTTCAAATTAGAGCGGCGATTTGAAAATATGAGGTCTAATGAGATGTGCGCTGTCAAACTTGAAACGAAAAATATGCTTCCAAGGGAGTCATAGGAACTCTATTTTGGTAATTATTTGTAATGAGAACATCAAATTTGACTGTGATTTTGTGTTAAGTTAGATTGATGGGCATTATATCTATTATAAAGGGTGTCCCATAATTCAAGCAAAATGTAATTTTGATAGAAAATACAGATTTTTAATTAGACGGCTTACATTTTTTATTGATTCATAGAGTGTAGATACACTTATACAGATTGGGGTTATTTATGGCACATCTTGCTGGCAAGTATGTACACTCCGTGTCACTTGATGTGGATGCATTTGTTTCTCAACAATTACTCGTGGGCTTTCTGAACCCCAAATGCGACAATTTTGATGATTAACGAAGCCAAAAAGATGAAAATGAGCTTCATCACTTTGTTCGAAAATTGCGGACTATAGCTGACAAACCTTTATTATTTTTAAAATATTGCTCAACAATGAAAATACGTTGTTCTTTCGTATAGCGCTCCATTTTTGCTAAACCCGAATTGTCAGCTGTCACAATGTTATCTTTTTTTCCCGTTGGTATATCTGTAGGTACTATTAAATGGCGCAAAATTCAAATTGTGCGTGAATTATGGGACACCCTTTATTATTGGTTCAGTATGTGCGTTGTCCATTTCTTGTATACAAAATAATATATAACCTTCAGGACAGGACATGCCTTTCTTTTTTATATGAAAATGTGTATATATATATTGGTTTTATAAATTTTGTAACTCGATAATCGATACTAAGCTATGGTTGCCAGAAATCATTTGAAGAAAGTAGTTATCGAGCATGAAAATTCAGGACGTTCCCAAACAAAATTGGATCTAAAAAAGAGTACAAAACTAGGAGCAAAACGCACATACTACAGTAGTCCCTCGATAATGTGAACTAATTAAAACAAGGCGTTTTCGAATTTTAGAGGGATTCATATTACTGGAACTTTTTTCAGTACTTACTAAACTGATTGAAAGGATATTCAAATCCATTAAAAACAACACAAAATGATTTTTTAAAGCACAGTTTCAATATTTATCAATTCAGAAGAAAAACGAAAATGAAATAATTTCATACAATTTCAAAAAATTCTCAATTTTTGGTAAATTTTGTTTAAAATTCGGTTTGTTTGAAATGGTCCAACAGCTTCTTCGAACTTAATTTTATTCTGTATTTGTTGACTTTGATACCAGTATCTAGTTCACGTAAAATTTCGGACTTATCTTTCATCGATAAAAATTGATTGAATTTTTGTTTAGATGCCATTACATGTAGTTACTAAAAATATAACGACGAACTGCTCATACATATAACATCCATACCTATACAAATGGCAGTTGTTGTGTCTCTATAGCCTGAAGCTGCATTTACAACCTTAAGATAAATAACAGTTATTGAGTCCCTAATATCGCACGCAAAACTAGCAAGAGAAATATAAAAACTTTTACAAAAAATTCACATTTTAGAGGTTGAAAATTTTGGAAGTTCACATTATAGAGATGACAATGTAAAGTTTTGCCGATTCACATTTTAGAGAAATTCACATTATAGGTAATTCACATTATCGAGGGACTACTGTATTTGTTACAAAAAGATTTGTTCATTGCAGTAATACTTCATGTTTTAAGGCCGTGTGTCAATTGCGCTGAATAATTATTATTCTCGGCTGATTTTCTGACACACAAATCTTAAAATAGAGATGGAGGGATGATTAAGGTCTTATACATTTCCTTGGTTCTGTGATAGAGAGCTTTACTTTTAATTTTGGCCGCCTATACATAATATTATTTTAGGGTTTCGAATTTCAAACATAAACAAAAGTCGTTCCACTAACGGGTGAAGAGAAAGCCACTCTCGAATGTTATAAATGTTCCTGCCCTTCCTGGTACCTATTCCATATTAATTTTTTATTTTTTTTCAATACTTCTCTCGGGAAAGGCGAACCTATAACGCTTCAACAGCGCCCCGAGATGCTTGCAGATGTATGTTAGTTATTACACCTCTCTTAAAAAGACTTATTTCTCCGTCTCAGCATGGTTTCGTAACAGGCTAGAGATCTCTCAGAATATTTTGTAATACTGCATTATCTGAATTATCTTGAGAATGACTTGCAATGTGATGTAATTTATACAGATTTTTCTAGCGCATTTGATCGCGTTAACCACAGTACACTAATTTCCAAATTGACTACCAATATCCTAAAGTGGATTCATTCCTACTTAACGGATCGTATCCAGTATGTTCGCGTCTTACTAGATTAGCTGTTCGTAGACTGCGATAGAATATTGAAATGTCATCTTACGAGACGAGGTGCAAATTATTTGGTATCTTACCTCTTTTCAGACGGAGACAATATTGTTCCATTATGTTTATTCGCGATTGGATAGATGGTCATATCGATTGCCCTTTTCTATTATCAATAGTTGGATTTTATGCTCCTGCGAGAGTTCTTAGAAATAGCATTTTATTTCATATACTTTATCATACGGTTAACTATGGTTACAATGAACCAATTTCTAGATGCCTTAGGGAATCCAATAAGTATTGTGATGTTATTATGTATATTATTAAATAAATTCTGTTATGAGGCTTTGGTGGTCATTTTTAAGTATAATTTTTGTTTAAGTAAACTAGCGAGAACAGTAGATGTATACTTATTTTATTGATTGAAATAAATATACTGTCCTGCTAAAACTGCCCTATTTACTAGGTCTTACAAGAAATATCTACCTCCATAGGATTTTTTCCTAGTGTTTTGGAGACCTTTGCATTGACTTTGTCTTGCTCATTTGTCCGCCTTCTCATTAGAGCTTCGTGCTATGTTCCATGAATCTGCAGCTTTTCATAAGCTTCGATTTTATTTCAGATTTTTGCTTTTATAGGTAGATACCTGCCTATATCTGCTTTGCTGTCGAAAAATGATTGAATAACTTCCGTTGGTAATGCCCCTACTGCAGACTCATGATGGGCTACTCTTGTCAGTGCGCACAGATTTTAAGAGGTACATGGCCAATAAGTATTTTTGGTATCGATGTATGACCCGTATCCCGTATATAAAGAGGAATGCCACTGTGTTTAGTTAATGTATGTACCTAGATATAGTTAATTTTAAATAAGCGCAGAAAACTCTTTTCTCCAGCTCATAAGGATGTTCATTTAAAATCGATTACAAAATTTGGCACCAGTACGATAACTTAGGCGCCAAAAATTGATTTTTTGTAGAGGTGTTAAATATAAGCGTTTTTTACTATGGGAGGGGTGGGTCTATCTGGCTTCGTTTAGGCGGGACGGGTAATTTAAAAAAAAATTAAACATAAAATGAAAATAAAATATTAAAAAACAATAGCAACGCCTACAATTAAGGATTTTATGATTTTTGAAAGCCAAGAGTCCGTTCTTTCAAATTATTTTTAAATCAAGTTATTTTTATTAACAGTTTTTGAAAAAAATGCTTTCAAACTTGAAATTTAAGGAAAAAAATTAAAAAAAAATTTTGTATGTTGATTTTATCAATATTGAGAATATAGATACTTAATTTATTTGTAGTTTTTACTGCCTAAATTAATTCTTAATCGAACACTGAAAACTAGATTGAATTATGTCTTCTAATTTTTGAGAAAATGGAAAATTACTTTTATATGTCACACGCTTAGAGTACAAATTGTTACCTTTGCACCTTGAAATGGGTATGGGGGGGCATGCTGCCCCCCTGCAATCCCCTGCTTGGGGTCACTGTTGGATTTTGGGATGGGTGCAAGGCTGAGTATATGCAAACTTTCTTTAAATTATATTAGTTTACCCAATGTCAACAAGATTCTTCAGTAACAGTCTCTGGCCTAAAAGTTCACATTATAGACAAAATTTTGCTGATTTGCACTATAGACAATTTAGAAGAGATTCCTAGCTATAAAAAATGCTATAATAGGTACTTTGTTGTTAGTGTTGCCATTGATTTTTAATATTTTATTTTAATTTTAAGTTTTATTTTTTTTTTTAATTACCCCTCCCTCCTAAACGGAGCGAGATAGATCCACCCTCCCTTAGCAAAAAAATGCTTGTATTTAACCCCTCTACATATGTCCATCATTAGTTTTCACCGCCAAAATTATTGTACTCACCCCAATTTTTGTCCTTAAATTTCAAGTTTGAAATTGTGTTTTTCAAAAACTATTAACAGAAGTAACTTGATTTAAAAATAATATTCAAGAACAGATGTCAGGCTTTCAAAAATGATATAGTCTTTTATTATAAGTGTTGCCATTGTTTTTTAATATTTTTTTTTTTTTTTTTTTTTTTCATTTTAAGTATTTTTTTTTTTTTAATTTCCTCTCCCGCCTAAACGAAGCGAGATAGACCCCCCCTCCCATAGTAAAAAAATGCTTATATTTAACTCCTCTACAAAAAACCGTTATCAATTTTTGGCGCCTAAGTTATAGTACTCTCCCCCAAAATTTCTACCGAACACATAAACAGACAGAGAAGAAAGCGAGTTAATAGAAAAACGTTAAAATATAAGAATATTCTCTTGAACTTGCCGATCACCAAAAATGGTTAGGTACAGAACCATTGATCTTACAATATTGAACAATTGTGATTCTTAAAAAATGAGTATGCATGCGCTTCATCTTCATAATAAATTCTGTTTTCCTAATCTCTGTCTGACACAGACATCAATGCTATCCGCATCCTTACAGACAGCAATTTACTTAATTCGGGTTCATCAAGCATCGCCGTAAGAAAAAAATCCCAATTGCCATTATTAGCATTCATAAAAAGAAAGTTACCCTTCTTCGAATTGGCGGCGGCTAAATTAATCCAGAATGTCCATACCTTCATCGACCCACACTGTATATTATATTCATCAAAAGGTATCATCGTCATCGTCTTCCTCCGAAGAGGAGTCAAGTGACTATTGGCAATTCGGCCAACTTATTGTCACATTAACCCCCGTCGCTGTCGATTTTTCCAGTATACCATGTTCAAACCTAAATTGAAGGCAGTCATATTATTGATTACAGCCTTTCATTGTGGCCACTTCAACCTACACAAAATTGCAGATATTTACCTTGTGATCCGAACCATCACCAGCTCCTTGCCCCGGGGTAGGGAAAAAAGTATCAATAATGTATAAAAGGAAACAGGAGACGAAAAGTCCCCCAAAGGACATCGAGAGACAGGGATATTGAATAAAGTACCTCAGCGCCGTCGTTCATCTTTTGCTTTCTGACTATAGTGTCGATGTCGTAAGTCAACTCAAAGATAGGTCTGTAACAGTATATCTTCGTGCGTGTACAATGTACATTAGTTGGATATACGACGAACAAAAAGTAAACTTACTTTTCGACCAAGAATGTCTCAAAAGATATGCTAATCCGATTAGGAGTCCCATGTCCCCCGCGCTGTTTTGTTTTATTCATGAGCAGCAAAAGCCTATACCACACAGTTTCCAAATATTATTTAAATCAGTCTTCTCGGAGTCTGTTGGAGGTATAGCTATAGGTATAGGGTTTCTCGACTTATCAGATTTATCCATTGGAGTTACTCTTGATTTGTGTTTGTCCCTACTGATGTAATTGCCGTTTTGGGGTGTATTCGCCATAATGCTGGTACTTGTCAACATAGGCTCGGTGGCGGCGGCGAGCGTCAACAGCGACGAACGTATAGATGATAAATGTGGTTCGACATGACTTAAAAAATACAATTTATATGTACACCATACACATACATCACGCAGCAGTGGATGGTTAACGAAGCCGATGTACGAACTACGAATATACGTTTCCGCACGACTTGTTGGTGTTTCTCTCCATTTTCTTTTTACTTTTGCACAGAGTGTAACAGTAACAGTAACTGGATTATGGTCCCCTTTGTACGTGCGAAAGAAAAAGTGAAATTAAGACTTTTGGGCAAGCACCAAGGAGTAAAAAGCGAAAAAGGACAAAACGTCAAAAACCCCGAAAAATAGGAAAGGAAAGAAGATGGAAGAGAATAAAAAAAACAAACCCCAAACTCCAACAACGACAAAAGTTAATCTCTACAAAAGTGGGAGGTGGGGGGCTAAATGATAAATTACCAAAATCGATAGCTTAAGGATAACAAATTTTCTTTCAATTTTTACGATGAAAGAGATTGATTGGGTTGGTCTCGAGCTTATCGACTCCTTGATGGTTAGAGTTCACCAACACTGTCACACGGATTGTTAGACGGGTTGCTGGTGCCAGGGGGGTAGGGGTGTTTATTTGTACGGCATCCCCGAAATACTAATCATAGCCCGGCATATTAAATGTCACATCTTATAGGCGGTTTTGTGTGTCTTTTATTTAGAGGACATTTATTGGTCAATTTTGCCATTGGAGGCAGTTTGTTAGTAATATTAATGATGGGTTGATGGCGTGCATCTGAAAGTTGAAGGAACAAAAACCAGAAAACTTTCATGGAATACTTATCCTCGCTGGCAAAGGCAAAAGTTTTTCTTAAGTTTTGTGTCGAGGGAATGTTATTTTTTTTTGTTGGTTCTTGTTTAAATGCTCCCTCAAGGAGAAGGTATTTTTAGAAGTGTGAAGTTTTTTTTTTTTTGCTATTTCTTTTGAAAAGATAAGATTATAAGTATATATGTGACGTTAATGAAAATAATTTTCAACACCAAGATGACACTGATGAAAAAATATAAAAACAAATTTTAAAATCCTTTTCGCAGTTTTAATTTTAAAAGAATAGTTTAATGGAACTTTACAAATTTTTAATTGTGTTGGACAGTTGCATGGCAAAGCTCATTATAATTTAAGTATTATGACTAAAGAAAACTGGGGAGAATAGCTAAGTTACTTTGTTTGGTTTTAATGATATTATTTTTTATAAATAAATTATAAGAGCTTTGAATGAGGGAAAGTATAATCTTGTTAAAATTGGGGAACGGCCTGTAACAATTTCTGCTGGAAAATAGTTTTCAGTTGGTTTCTTGTATTGTGCTATTTGATAGAACAACAATTTTGTTTACAAACACTCTAAGTGGTTGCTTAAGTGGTCGACACTCCGCTTATAATCCTTTTGGAAAGACGTTATTGTTTTTCTACTTTAAGAAAGTGATTCCATTAGTCTTCAATTTGTCGAAGACGACTACTAATTAAAGGCTATTGTGCAATGAGTATAAACATATCAAGACCCAGGAGGTATTATTTCAATGAAAGCGACCGATCTTTCAAATTAAATTATAGAAGCTGTATTTGCAGCCTTCTCTCATAGAGATATTATGCTAAACATTTAACCTTCCCGTTTCTGTTGTATATATAGTACAGAAGCGTGGATCTTGGTGAACTCAAACTGTAATCTCTTTATAATTATAATGAAATAAAAAAAAAAAAAAATAAATAGGCGGCGCAATAGGCGGTAGACACCCAAGGCCTAGCTTCTCGCAACCATTCGTTTTGTGTGAGTTTCTATTTTCGGAACGAATGGAAGGTACCTACAATTTTATGCCGAGTACGAACGGCTGAATTGAGAAGCTTTTTCAGGACAGTCATACTCTCGGATGTTTGTCAGACGTTCGCGAGTGGTGGCACAGTAAAAAAAACCTTAAGATGTAATTTGTGTTTTTCCGGGGATCGAATCTGGGGATCCCTCGCACAGTAGTCCATCACACTAACCACTGCGCTACTGCGCCCACAATAATGAAATAAGTCTCAATAAAAACTAATTGTAATTGTATTATTGGAGGCTTTGAGAGAAAGTCATTTTCCCAGTGACCCAGTAAAAAAAAAAATGGCTACTTCAGGTTGGGCGCATGGGCAATTAGGCACCATCAGCTTGTCAAGTCTTTGAGTCCGTCCCTCAATAACAACGAAGAAGACGAACTTCATCTTACTTTGTGCGAACAATTGGAAACCAACCAACCTCAACCAACCAGGGTGAGCCAAATACATAAGTTTCTTTTTAAAAATGCAATAAAATTAAGAAAAGTAAATTGTTGCCATGTATTAGATATGTCTTTATTAGTAAGTGCAAACATTTACATTAATTATGGAACACAACGTCGTTCAAGTTTGGCTTCGCAGTAGCATTCTGTCAAATTTTCCAAGACCTTGTTGATGGTTTCGGGCTGTAGCTCACGGATTGCTTGGATTATTGTTGACATAACATCGGTTCTTCACGGTTCCCCACAAAAAAAAATCCAAGGGGTCAAATCGCAGCTCCGAGGCGCCCAATTGTCATCGCCAAAACGGCTGGATAACACGTTTTGGAATTTGGTGCGCAAAAGATGTGGCATGGCGCGCCATCCTGCATGAACCAGAGGTGTCTTCAATTTCAGTAAAAAAAAAAACATCGGTTAACAGGGCTCTGTAACGTCCACCGTTGACCGAAACGATGTACCCGCCTAAAAATGTTCCAATGATGCCACAATCTGCACCAAAATGTCACTCTCTGTGCCACATTCTCGTCTGTGCGGCACCGTACGACAACGGGGACCATGAGTGTTGTCCACTAGCATACCAGTGTCACGAACTTTTTGCACAAACTTGGGTACAGCAGGCGCGGTGGGTGGGCTTCATTTCGCCCAAAACTTATTTCCAAAAAACGCACTATTTGGGCTACAAAGTAGTCACTTTGGTTTTTTAATGTTTTAGTTTAAGTTTTCAATGTTTCCCAAAGTTTTTCAAGCGTAAAGCTACTCATTTCGTTCCGCGGAAGTATAATACTGACTTTCTGTCAAGATTTCGAGTGATAAACAGTTGTCAGTGTCAAAATACCCTATGATTTAAAAAGAACCCACTATAGATGGCCCACCCTGTATGTGTGGGCAAGCATTAGAAGCAAGCTGGCTGAAGAGGTTTTTTGGTTGAGGTCTTGGTCCACCCCGGAAATTCCATTTTATTTAACAAATTACAGTGTCAACTTATAAAACGGCTTCCACGACAAATAATTTGCTGGAAGTAATCAGAATTATTATAGGTCGGTTTTACTTAAAGCGAACTGGCTGTAACTGGATTACGGGCATGAGTCAGAGACATGAACAGCAGAACATGGAGTCAAAGAAAATAGCCAGTGATGTTAACTCACATGCTTTTGGTATCCAGTTGACATCACAACCCCCATTATTTGTTATGTGAAACATAGTGGCCCCTTGTTCGGATATAATTTTCCGATGTCTTTGAGAAAAATACCTCAGTTATATCTTATATCAAAAGACCCGATCAAAACCACAAAAGAACAGTGATTTTTGGATGATACGAATTCCTAATTGCTAATTGCCGTCTTCTCATTGGAAAATGTTGCTAAATCACGAACCTATACTTAGACAGAACAGATTTCCTTTTTAAAATGCTTAAAGACTTAGTACCTATACGAGCTTCCAACAAAGCTTATAGACCTTAGATATGGAGTCGCAATTGTATCTTGTATACGAGGTAAGATTGTGGCAAAATCCGTTTCCTGTGTGAGGAAATGGTCCTTATGTTGAGGGAACAATTGCAATATTTTTTCTCGTCAGAGCGATTTACGAGTTTTAAGCTAGTATTAGACGATATGTTGAATCATCATACGTATGCTGACTATCATTTGCTAACAATTCTAAGCATATATGCATATTTTCGTCTGTCGTATGATGCCCTATTACACGATATACTGAATTACTCCGAAAACAGCAAATTGTTTGCTGTCAGCATATGCTAGCATACAGTTTGCTATCATATTTTTTCAGGACGTATGATGCCATATTAGACGATATGTTGAAGTCGGTATGCTTACAAATTTGAAGACTCGTATGATTATATGCTGATAAATTAACAAATCGGGATTTTAGCATACGGGCGCGTTGTATTTATCGATTTTCTGCGATTCTGGTGAAATGTACGCGTTCGACGTAGAACGAAATGAAAAGACAACAGACTCAGAGTAGGGCACTAGCTCCTATACGGTTTTGGGCATAAGCTGTAAAGGGGTCGTCGGTAGGGGATGCTTGTTATTCCCTCTACACTGTACATGAAGGTATATTCACTTTGACATTACATTTTTAACGCCAAGAAGGAGACATCGGAGACCCCATGTATTCTGAATCAGGATCAAATTCTGAATCTATTTGGCTATGTCCATCTGTCTGTCTGTCTGTTGAAAACACGATAGCGTAGAAACGAATCGACCTAGGCGAATGAAACTTTGTGAGAGGACTTGTTTTTAGCGTCGTCAGGTTAGTTTGGAGGTATATCGGTAAAGTAGTTATGGTACCTCCCATACAAAACCAATATTAGAATACAATATTAGAACCATGTGTTGTGTACGTACTCAAATGCCTCACATTTTGCCTCACTTGTATGCAGTGGAGGGTGTGAAAGCATCGGCCAGGCCGATGATAATACTTTTACTTGTTTTGACTTGGCTTGTCATCGTGGTCATTTTTAATATGGTACAAATATGTTAAAAATGACCACGGCGACAGGAAGAAGATAAAAGAAACGAATGAATTTTTTTATTATTAACTTTTTATTAAAGAAAATGATAACATGCACGAGACAATTTACGTTTCGCAAATATCACTTATGCCGCTCGAAGGCTCCGCAATTCACCTGCAATATAATGCTGCATTTTCCGGCACACCCAAGTCATTCAAAATTGGCTTGTCACTAACCGCGGATGGCTAAAAAATGCACAACAAAACCAGCCTATAAGCTGCGAACAGAACAACACAGCCATTTTTTCGTTTAAAACCAAAAATCAAGGTAATATAAACACAAAAAACATGTCCGGCGCGTTCAAAATGTATCGAAACTTCAAAAATAACAAAACCGTATGCTGAAAAATGTGGTGTATGCTGATGAGCCTACTTTAGCTCGTCAGCATATATCATACGAGTCATCATACACCGAAAATTTGTCCGAATGTTAGCATACGGTCCCAAAAGGGGTATTACACGATATGTTTAGTTCGTCAACAAACGTATGCTGACTAGCCAACAAATTTGTCAACAAACGCCTTTCAGCATACATATGATGACAGAAATTTGCCTATTACACGATATGTTCCGATTCGGAATCAATTTTCAGCATACGTATGCTGATTCAACATATCGTCTAATACTAGCTTTAGTAATTTTTACTCAAACTGAATAGTGAATTTCTTCCAAAAACACTGGGGAAAAAATTTCCACTCGATTCGTATTCAAACAATGGACATCTCGTACTTCACTTTCGTTCCACTGCAATAGAGAAAAAGAAACATACTGTGCTTCTGATAGGGACCCCATATTAGTAATTCGATCAAGATCAATCTTTGGTGATATTTTTTGATATGATCAAGCAAATCTAATTCGATCACCTTTGAATGAAACAGTAAGCCGATTGATAGCTTAACTCGCGTAGTTTTTTTTTCTCCTTTCATAATAATCAGTTCTGTAATGCGGCGAATACAATCTCTCAAAAGGGGACTAGAGCAGTCATATTGAAGAATGCCTTATGTCTATCAACATACCTTAAAGCAAAGTAATTTGTTCAAAACTATCCTGACAATAAAAAATATAAACCAGTGATCGAAGTGAGCACTGGGGCGCGCTAGATGAGCACTAATCTAGGTATTTCGTCAGGGGTTTCCTCGAGAATTTGGCTGCCACGAAAATGTGCTGACACTTCTCCAGGACGCACTGAGTGGGCTCTGGGAAGACCACTACAATACAAACAAACTTACTTATTCTGAATCATTGACAATTATTAGCCTGCAAGTCTGCAAGCTTTTGTGATGATAACTTAACTTTTTTAGTGCCTATCGAAATATGGTATATACTTGAGATATGTATTAACAAGATTACCGCATTTAAATACGTCATATTACTCGTACCTACCATAAAGGCATCGACAAGAACTATAAATTTCCGATAGTATTAACAAGTGATTATTGCTCCCAAATCGCTCAAACCATCCATCACAAATATAAATCTGTATTTTTATAAAAAGGCACTTTAACGCACTTTCTAAATTATTTATTTCCAACCTTGTATACATTTCCCTCTACAGAAGAATCATAAATGACACATTTCTCCCTAGAGTCCCCCCAGATAAGTGGACCCAACACAAAAATGGAATAAAACCAATCACATCGAACAATACCCCAGGCTCAGCAGACCCAGATATTATATTTTTATATATATTTACATATTGATTTAAAACCAACACCATGCTGCAATAAATGTGAATCAAGGGAAAGAATTTTAAAATCGTATTTTCTTTCAAAGCAAATATAAAAAATATTATATTCAATCCAGATAAAAGTTGATTTCGATTTTTTTAAATAAAAACGTATGACGCGCTTTAATTTCTGCATGTGTTCAATTTGCTCGTCAGATTTACATAATGCATATGCATGTGCAGGGATTAATAGTTAAATCTCTTTCTTTGATTTTATTTTACGAGCTTAAAGCAAATAGGTACACGCTGGAACACCGGCAATTGCATTGTTTTATTTTTAGGTTTACAATTTTGTAATCAGTTATGTGAACTTATCCCTTTTTCGACTTGTCAACTGAGGTATTGTTGATTTACATATAAATATTTCGGTTGTTATTTGAACTGTTTGAAGCGGGTTTAATTAATATTTAGTTTGATTGTTATGCGTAGTATGTGCGCAGCCTATCAGGGGGTAGTTTATTTAGAAAATGTAATGTGACCATTTCCACCCCGCATTACATTTATATTGCCACACCCTTATAAACGAGAAAGTTAAAAATGTTCTCAACTATGTAACCGATTGGCACCTCAGAACTCACTGTATTTCATTCGACGATGAGACAGTGGACTTTATTAACTCATTTATTAACTTTATGAATAATAAAACCTGATTCGCATTTCGCAATTTGAAATCAAAGGGCACGGTAGTGCCCCAGCCAAGTTCTCTAGTAAAGGCACTTCCCCTTTTTACAGGAACAAACTCAGGCTGGGGGCTTATTCCCAAATGCGCGGTGGATCGCTTTTCATGGCGGATTGGCATTTTTGTATTTCCAAAAAGCGATTCGATCCATTCAAAAGCGATAGCTATTTAGGTGACGGATTGCTGGCGGATTTATTGTGGATAAAAAATAAACTAAAACTTCCGGCCATCCTAGAATAGTGAAATTTAGAAGAATGCTACATCCTGTGGTGTATACACTGGGAAAAGTCCAAAACTTGAGATTTTCCATTCAGGGGGCGTGGTATACGCCCACTTTTGAAAATTGGTAATTTTTTATTTGGACCACTTCTCATTGCCGTAGAATGAATTTACAGAAAGAAAAAAATGTAGGCACTTATATTCTCCCTTCAGGAGGCGTGGTATCCGCCCACTTTTGAAAATCGGATATTATTTATTTGGGCCACTTCCTGTTGCCGTAGAATGTTGAAATTTGGTACACTTGCATTATTATTATTAAGATTTATTATTATTAAGATTTATTAGAGAAGAAATAGTTAATATTTTTGCCGGTCAACATTTCGAAAAAAATTCTTCGATTCAGTCTAAATAATACCGTGTTCTCGTATATAATTAACAACAGCAATACAAAAATTATATCGATTTTCGGTATATAAATTGTGCTAATGGTATAAAAATTGTTCTGGTTACTGGAATATAATATACTCCAAAGGTGTATATTATGTACTGATAATAAATTAGCACAAATTATACACCAAATGGTAAACAGTTTACACCACATTTTGGTGAAAAACTATTCCCTTGAGTTTGAAAAATACACGATATTTCTATGGATAAAATACACCATTAGCGCATTAAAATCGTAACTTAGAATTTATTCTGATTTAAAATTTACACGGAAGTTTATTGTTTATTTTTTCAATCGAAAACAGAGTCTGAGATACTATTTACACCGCTTTTTATTTGTTGATGAAAGATGTATCTGCTAGAATTATAAATTCATTCTATGACGCAAGAAAATCATGAATAAATATGAATGTGAGTGCCTAATTTAAAAACGAAGCTTAATCTGTCGATTTATTTTCGGTCCTATCCCGTCCAAAAATCGAGCGCCTAGAAAATTTTAATAATTAAAGATTTTTCATTCGATGCGTGAAAATTAGTTTTTCGAAAATTATAATTTTCTGGTTGTTTTTTCAATTTTTTTAGAGACGTACTGTTAAAATGCGGCATAATTAAGTCTATATACCTATAGTAAAAATAAATAATTATTGTCTTCCTTCTAAATATGGCGGCCATCCGAATCTCATTTTTTTTCCTAATATTCCTTGAAAAATATGGCCGTCGTCCAAAATATACACCAATTCCTGAATTTGGATATAAAAATGCACCAATTTAGAAGAAGAAGAAAAAAAAAATACACAATTGTAGAAGTTATATGCAATATTCTGTTTTCGTGCATTTATTTTGCTGGAAACTGTGTAAAATATTCACTGATTTGTATTATTTCATGAAATTGATACAAAAAATACACCAAAGTTAAAAGAGAAATGAGAAAAATGCACCATTGTGAGAAATACAGTGAGGTTCATTTGTTTAGACGCACAAATTTTTTAAAATAAGAAGAAATAGTGTTGAATTTGCAGAAAAGGCAAAAGTTAAAGATATATCTATGTTAGTTAAGCAATACATTTATATAGGTTTTAATTCTAACGTTTTTGCACGCTTGCGGTTAAAATGAAAAATACTGAGATATGGAAAAGATGGCAGCTTGTAATCTCCTGTTATTGCCGGCTGGGGTTTTAAATTGGTGGTGGTGGTGTCCCGAAGTGCTCCCAGCGCCAGCACTCGCAACACATAATATTCCGCAAATATTTTCCCGATTTTAATTGGTTTAAAGTTAATCACACCAAAAACATAAATTTAAAAAAAATGAGCCAAGTTCTCTTATATAGAACAGCAAAAATTAGGTGCGTAACTAGTCAGCCACGAAAAGTAATGAGATCTAAATCGCTTTTTAATATGATAGACACTGACTACCATCACTTTGGCTTTCTTTCTTATATTAAAATTATATTCAGCAGGTAGATTGACGTCTATTCATATTTTAAGTGGGCAGATTCCACGCCTCTTAAATGGATTTCAATTTGGAATTACGGAATTTATCTTTTTATTTATTAAGATTTATTAGAGAAGAGGATATAGGACAGGTACACAGTTAATATTTTTGCCGGTCAACATTTCGAAAACGAGATATTAACCAATATCTCATACCTATTACAATGAGCTGGTTTTGGCAAAACTACATGATTTTCATTCGGCCAAGGATTTTGTTGACGTAAGGAACAAAGTCATGGCAGTTAAAGAAGATTTCAAGAAGCAGACATTTTAAGTTCGTAGGTATACTTCAAAGCAGGTGTCAAAAAAAAACAGTATTGCATTCGTTTTGTGAGCTCTCACAAGATACTCAAGTCATTTTCATCGACAAAAGTGACCGCAGACGAAGACGAGAAAATAGGATCCAAGTGCGACTCAACTACCATGCAAGGCAAATTTTGTAGAGTCGGCTAAAAAAATGCATGAAACTTTGGATCCAATAGGCAAACTCATCAATATGTGTGAATCTTCTGTTTCTGACGCTGTCAAATAATAGCTCAATTTGCTCGACCCAGCACCAGACGAGCTAGGAACACTTTCCTATCCTCACTGCACGAAAAGCAACGTCTTCTCGAACTCGGCTCAGAAGGATGGAGTCTTTCCGGTTCTTTACTTCAGGCAAAGAAATTTTCTCATCACTGGAAAGAAAAAAAAATCACATCGCCGAAAACATACTTCTTCTGAGATAAAAAGAAACACGCCATCTTTTTCTTTGCGACTTCAGGCTCTGCTCCAGGGATGATAATGCTGAACCCAAAAAAAGTAGTAAATTGCCCGAAAAAACGAAGTAGATATACAAAAAACGAAGCAAACATTTGGCGAAATGCTTAAAATGATAAAGTTAGGTCTTCAATGGGATAAAGGGATCTATAGAAGGATGTGTAGTCTGACAGAAGCACATAAATGATATTCTATACTATAGTGCAGTGTTTTTCAAACTTTTTGAGTATGCGACCCCTTTGTTTGTAAAAACAGTTTGGCGACCCCCACATTATAATGTGTCAGTTCTTCAAAAAGCTACATACACTGAGCCCCTTCAAAACCCGGTCTAATTAAATAACATTTTATTTATTTACTGAAGAAGACATATTATTTTGCTAAACTTTTCCTAATGCCAAACTTTTCATGCGGATACACTGCTTTCTTCATCGATAAGTTCTGGCATCCAACATCCAAGGTGTTACCTTCTGAATTATATGATGTACTTAAAGATGTGATCCGAGCTGTGAACTCTATTAAAGGCAAGCGAAGTCACAATGGCGAACATTTCCATATAAAACTATCCATTGTGACCGTCAAAATATTTAAGTTGAAGACTAAAAATGATTATTGGTAAGGCCCAAGGCCTTGCAAAGTCGGCTGTTTAGGACCATATGTGATGAAATGGGTTCACTCCATCAAAATCTCCTTTATCAGACAGAGGTCAGATGGCTGTCAAAAGGAAAGGTATTGACACGAGTTCTGGAATTAAAAGCTGCATTATTTAGGTATGTTCTTACAAGATTCAAAATCTGAAATTCGAATCATTTTTCTGATCCCACCTGGCTTTTCAAAGTATCATTTCTCGCAGATCTTTTTGACTACTCCAAGGGAGAGAAGAAAGCATTATAACTGCAAAAGACAAAATCAGAGGATTCCTCGTAAAACTTCCTTTGTGGCCAGAGTCTTTACAAACAAAAATTGTTTGATATTTTCCCTGCGTTCAGATATGTCGCACTAACAAATGTTGTGTTCTGTTTTATTTTTTTTTGGCACGGGCTTTTGTTTATTAATCTTACCGGCTTGAGAGCGCGACCCCCCAAGGAACTCTTGGCGAACCTCTAGGGGGTCGTGATGTATTTAGAGTCAAATTGATCAATATTGTCTATTTTAAATGATATTTTGAACCATAAATAAACGAAGTAGAAATAAGTTGCTACGTAGCAGATGAACAATAATTAAAAAATGAAGTAGATCTACTACATATGAAGTAAATTATCATCTCTGCTCTGCTCTAAACTAAAAAAGAGAAAAAAACCCTCCCTTTTTGATAATCATCCAGGTTCTGTAGAATGGACGTGGACATTCTGGTCCTCAGAGTCAAAAGTTTTGAGCCTATCTGCCTTGCCAAGACAAAGTAGCAGCAATTTTTTTATAATCCATATTAGAGTCTACCCGCCCGGCTTTGCTCGTGCCCATCAGGATATATTTTTGTCTATCAGGATAATGCATATCAATGATGCTTTAAATTTTACATACTTTGGCTCCCACGACTGTCGAAGAATAGCGTTTGAAATGTATTTTTTTGTATGGGAGGCCCCTTTGTAATATTTAAACAGAAAATGGACAGATATATTATAGTGTTTTAAATGCCTTGTGGTATAGGTATGGGTGGTGCAATCCCACCCACATTTCTAGCGCGATTGTTTGTTTGGACAATGCACATCAATGTTTACAATTTAACAACTTTAACTCCATCAATTATGTTTGTACATAGATATATAAGATACCACGCCCTTTTTTTAATTTTCACGGGAACACTCCCAATCCAATACCTATGATTGCCTGAAAGTTTGAGCTCAATCGGTTTGGTGGTTTTCAAGATATAGGATTTTTAAGGTATTTTTAATGTATGGGAGCTGCCACTCGGCTTTGTCCAATTTTACTCCAAATGACCCACTCACCATCCTTGAATCCACTCAATGCGTAACTACGAACTATGAACGGCGGCGTAAAAAGTCATCATCCTATTGCAAGATTTTTATAATTTTTGCAAATGGAGGCATAATTTCAATTCTACTTCGACATTTTTGAAGTATGTAAATAGATAGACGTCAACAAGACTATCACTGAATCACTAATTGTTTAGATCGCAAATGATTTGCAAAGAATTTTGGTGAAAGACTGTAAGATGTTTTCATTTTTAAAGGCTTTTACTTAACTTCGTGAAAAATTTGTTGTGTCAAAATCTTGCAAGCCAAATTTGAACCACTTTGTCTAAACTTAGAACTTTGAAATTTTCTATGCTGGTTGGGTTGTGAAGACAATGCAATATTTAAAAAAAATGTTTGGATTTTGACTTCCCCTGCCCCTTTAACCTTTAAGGGAGGCTTTTTCATAACACATGATTCAATAGCCGTATTAACTTGAAACTTTATATGACAATAGGTAAGTCAAAACTATTACATTCCTAATTAATACTTTGTACCGATTCGTCCTATAAGGGTTCAAAAATGTTTGTAGTTATGTACTATTGTATTATTTGAGTTTAAACTACACAAACATGGCTTACACTAAGCCCCTTGCAGGATAAACCTTAGAAATAGATTGGTTAATTTTTATTATTTTGCTAAAAAACAGTATACTTACAAAAGCGTTTCATTAGTTTTTTAAACTATTATTATCTCTACTTAATAGAAAAAAAATTAATAATGCAAGAGCCGAACCAAAGTTTTTCATTCACAGAAAAAATGTTACATTACAAGAACATCGGGTGACAACTTTTGCCACCTTGTATCTGCGGGTTGCTCCTACCCATAGAGACCATTCTATATTATGATTGTCTCTTGTCATCATTTATGTCGTCCTAGTCCTGTTCTCGATTACTTAATGAACAACCAATGCAACAGTAAATACATCAATGCGTTAAAATTCCACTTTAATCGCGCAACGAACTTTCACTTCACTCTTCATAAATGCAATTTCAAAAAATGAAGTATCTCTCCATAAATCAGGGCATAAATGAAATATTCTCAAAAGGATTTCTTTATTCAAAAAGCAAAAGGGTTCACCCATTCTTTCAGATTTTTTTGTTTTTGTTGCAATGCTACACTTTCTGTTCGCGCTCTTAAATATTATGAGAATTATACAAATTAGGGTTTACCATAATTACACGCTATAAGCTTGTTACCAAAGTGCCGCGCCTTCATTCGTTTCCATGAAATTTAATTTGAATTAATTATGTTCTCCTCACATTATGTTAATTTTAGTATTTTGCTCTTTGTGTGGGATTATCCGTAGTAATGCTCCTTAAGGATGCCACATCGGAAGAGTGTTGAATAAAAACGACAAGTGTTTCTAAAAAATATGAAAGTAATTGTACAATTCTATGAGAGAAGATTCTATCCTTCATCCTTTGAGTTTCAATACCTAGATTTTTTTTGTGCTTTACAAAATAGACTCAAGTTTTATCGTTTTTATGCACAGAGAGAAATCTTAAATGTTCATTAAAAATGATGAATTTATGATAAACAATTGTGCTACTAACGAGATTAGCTTCCAATTGCGTCCTTGATTATACAAATATATGACAAGCGCTTGAGTTTGTTGTAATTATGTAAGTAAGATACGTTTGATTTGTATGGACAGCGAATTTGTGTGGGCTATAGTTAAGCACGTTTGTTATTCTACGAATGCCCTATTTATGATTAGAGATTGTTTTCACAACTGTTTCTGAGTTGTATTATTTCATACGTATTTTAGTAACCATTTGACCCAGGTTGTACAAATTCTAAAAATAACAAGGAGTCTGAAGGCACAAAATGACTTTAGGCATTCTCCACATTTTCAGGGAAGACCACTACTATCCGCTAACTAGATCAGAGGCGAAAATCACCCCAAAGTTAATTGGTTTGTACTTTTGTTTATGTTGATGAACGATGCTTGAACGTGTCCCAAAATTCATGCAAGATCTGAATTTTGCGCCATTTGTGCGGAAAGTGTAGTCACTTTCACTTTCAGTAAAGAAATAACAAGATGACATGGTTATTAAAAATTTAGCGCTACATAATTGTAATTTTAAAGTAATGAAGGTTTGACAGCTAAAGTTCGCGATTTTCTGCGATGACGCTTATTTTCTTATTGATGACATTGTTAATCAACAACATTTTGGGCTTTAGGCAATATCTTATCATTCTATTTTAAAAATTCTAGGCATCAACTATGTTATTGGTGCTCCCTATAGCGATATGAAAATCCTCTTTTTTTCTGTTTAAATTGCAAGATGTGGATGTTTATGAAACGAGCCATAAACTCCGAGAAACTATTCAAGTACTGCATGAATCATTTCCTGGTCGTGTAATTTCCCGTTTTGGTGATCAGGATTGGCCGTTCAAATCAGGAGATTTAATGCCGTTGGACTTTTTTCTTTAGAATTTTTTAAAGTCTATAAGGTGTATGCCAACAAACCGAAGAATATTCATAATTTCAAGGCGCCAATCAAGTATCATTAATATTTTATGTAAAATCAAAATTAATGTAAAAATCAGAGAAAATTTCGACAAAAGAGAGCTTCTCTGCCAGCAAAGCCATGAAAGCAACCCTACACTTTATACTTTATGAATCAGCACAATCTTCAATCCTAATGGTCCGGGTCTTGTATGGTATAGTATACAATGAAATTCTCTTAAATAAATCATTGTACTTTTTGTTTTCGTTGGGATAATCTTTGCAATATCGTTCATTTACGTTATGATTTCTCATCACGCATATTGCATATACATAAAATACAACCGCATTAAACTTCTTAAGAGGACCACACCTGATCCACACTGTCAGCATAGATACTCTTATAGTAAATTGGAAACACTTGTCATTAAATAGTTAATCTGTATATAATTCTTCTGTATGTGTTTGTAACCGAACTCCTCCTAAACGTCTGGACCGATTTTAATGAAATTTTGTGTGTGTGTTTGAATAGGTATAAGGATGGTTTAGATTCACAATTGGACCCGGTAGGTGGCGCTGCCGTACGATTCTACAAAATTTCAAATAATAAACACACAACAATAAATAAAAATAAAAAGCAAGAATAAGCTCTTGAATAAAATTTCAAAAAATAAACACTCAAAAAAAAATCATAAATAAAATTTGAAATAATAAAACCGCCGCAGAGCAATTGACAGGCATTGAAAATGTACGAGCAGTCGAAACAACGTTTGCCGGGACCATTAGTTTATTATAATTTACAATAGACTCAATCGAGGTATACATATATTCGTTGGCATAAACCTACCTACTTCTCACGATACAAGTTCATTTATATTATTATATATATAAATATAAATATTTATATTTTTATAATCAACTGGAATAACTATCTATTTAAGCATTTTCTTTTCAAATATGTCTACTAAAACTGTTTGATTAAAAAAAATTTATTTTCCCTAAAAATTTACATAAATACACGTACAGTAGAAGAAATACGGGTATGAACAACAAATATTTTTTTCTTTTGTTCTAAGAATATAAAAATATTTATTACACATTTTAAATGTATGTATACGTAAATGTAATGTAAGCGTAATGATACTGCAGCCTTTCGGATAGTTTCTTTAAGCTGATTGACACAGAGGAATTGGTTGTCATGTATAAGTAAACATTACGTGCAAGAATTCTCGACAAATTTTCGAGGGGGGTTAAGGTCTGGGCTTCGAGCCGGCCACTTCATTAAATCGATATTATTTTGTGAAAACCATTCTTTTACGGACCTTATCCTGTTGGAAAACGAAATTGTCTCGAAGAAAATCTTCGGACATTGTAGTGATCATTGGGCAATGACCGAAAGAATAATATCGCGGGTACAAGCTGCCAAAGAGATTCCTCCTTTGTATTGCTGGTGTGACACGTAGGTATAGATCATATTAGAAACACCAGAATTCGTAAGGAACTCAATGACGAGCAGCTACTTTTCCGGACGGAGCGGTCCATGCTTCGGTGGTTTGGTTATGTCCCCAATCCAGGATCCCAAGACTTACTATGGAATCCGTACAGTCTTATGTAGACCCAAGATGAGATGGTTAGATCAAGTCCATCGAGCGCTATTGAGGGTCGACGCGACGTGAGCAACCTACACCAGCGACCCAATTAATGGATGAGCAGCCCATACAAAATGAATGAATGAATGAATCTTGAACACAATACTCGCTGAATGAAGTGCAAAATAGAGACAGCAGACAAAAAACGCAAACGAAAAAATATACACCCTAGGCTTATGCCCCTATTATGTAAGACAACTACAACTACAGTTGAGTTGTCTCTTGGTTTTATGTAATTCAAAATTCGGTATTGTCCTTATTGTCATACACAACCTTGACAGAAAAGTTGTCTATCAAAACACAACAAAGATGGCAGTGGTTGTCTATAAGTTGTTAGTTAGTTTGGGTTGCGTGAAAGTTGAGTTGAATTGAAGACAACTCAACTCAATTAAGTTGAGTTGTGTTCTATAATAGGGACATTAGCTTCTAACAATCATTCGCTTGTGTTCGTTTTATTTTTGGGACGAATGGAGGGGACCTACAATTTTATGTCGAGTCCGAACGACTTAATTGAGAAGTTTTCAGGACAGTTATACTTCTCGCAATAGAAAAAACCTTAAGACGTAATTTGTGTTTTTCCGGGGATCGAACCTGGGACCCCTCGCACAGTAGTCGAGCACACTAACCACTGCGACACTGCGCCTACAGTGTGAGAAAATACCGGACTCTATATAAAATGGAAAAATAACCCAAGACATCAAATCTATAAAACTGAATATAATAAATGAGCTATTCGGTGGTGACAATGATTTCAATGACTGTTGATAAGTTTACGGGTCACTTCTCTGATCAAAATCCGTGAATTTCATATTATAAAACAGTTTGTCCTGACTGAATGGCGATAGGTGATCAACGCCCAGCCCAAACGGTAAGAGCTAAGAAAGGAATCTGACATTTTGCAGCAAATTTAATTTTATGGCCAGAGTGAATAACTAAGAAGGGATTTGTGGAAAAGGGGAATAGTGGGCCAAAGTTGAAATTGGGTGCAAAGCAAAACCAAAAGCAGATAAGGCTTTTATGGTGACATTCAATGGTCACAATTCAGACTGTGTGTAGTTTATTCGTGTAGTTGTGTAGTGGTAACATTAAATAAAAACTTAACAGTTTTTGTGACTTTAAATTAAAAATAAAGGACATGTTTGCCCCTTTAAGGCACATAACAAAAAATGTCAAAAAATGCCTTCATCTACTCAAAACAAAGTCAAGTAGGTACACCGTATGGTGACTATAATCTATACATATAATAAAACTGTAGGACTTTTCTTTGTCAGCTAAAAACTCAAAAACTACTGGACAGATTTCGATGAAACTTTTTTAAAATGTTCCTTAAGACTGTAAGACTGCTATAGGCTATGTCGTTTATAGCCACATCCTTAGGAACAGTTTTTAGCCAAAATGTATTTTCTGAAGTGAAAATATATACATACACATATACCTTGCTACAAATGGATGTTTATACTTTTGCGATCGTCAAACAAAAACAATACGTATACCATACATTCGAAAAGGGTTGATTTGTTTTCGCAGTGAATGCTATGGTCAGTTATATATATAGGTATGTATATTATGATCGAGAGACGTATAATACAAAACAGGTTTCATTTCAGAATTTCATTCGATAAGAGGTATGGTAACAGTGTAGGATTCGGGTAGGTAGTTATTTGGATTCCATAGGAAGAGGGAAACAAAGGAAAGGAAAGGAAATGCAATAAACATAAAAACAAGTGGCAATGGCAAGATCATGGAGAGGGAGGGCGATGCAGAGGGTGCACATTATCGCATATCGCCACGCAACGCAGTAGGAATTTCATTCTGATATGCCGTATGTATTTTTTGAAGTGAAAATATATACATACAATATTATACCTTGCTACAAATGGATGTTTGTACTTTTACGATCGTGCGATGCGACAGGCACAGGACAAACAAAACAACATTAGCATAGGTTGATTTGTTTTCGCAGTGGTCAGTTGTATATGTAGGACTGTAGGTATGTATATTATGATCGTATGTCAGTATGGCATGGGGTAGGTATATTAATAATCTTCATAAGAGAAGAGACGTATAATACAAAACAGGTTTCACATCAGAATTTCATTCGATATGGTGGTGATAACAGTGTAGGGTTGGGCGGGGTATGTAGTTGTTCGGATTCCATAGGAAGAGGTAAACAAAGGAAAGGAAATACTTACAGCATTGCAAACAAGTAGCATTATCAAGGAGAGGAAGGGCGATACAGAGGGTAAGGGTATACATTATACCAATACATTACATCCATTATCGATATCGCTACGCCAAAATTGGACAAATGGTATAATGAGTACGATTTTTGCTGTGATTGAGCTAATAGAGATCTTTTTTAAATAGTGGCGGCTATAGCTAGAGAAAATTTTAAAAATATATTATTATAGATTATGCAATGTTCTATGAGAGAAACTAAAATATTTCTACTTGATTGACACTTTGAAGATGCTAATACACTAAAATTGAGGGCATAAAAGCAAAAATAAGATCCCTTTCAACAAAGTATTTAGAATTTAGAAGTGGAAATCGATAATTCAGAAAATAAAGGAATGACATCATCCAGAGCAGATTGATGCAAATATTGTAATATCAGAATAAATATACGTTTATCGGAACAAATCGGGCCTGGTACTATCATAGCTTTACTACTGACTTTCTAATGCTCATCATTATCGTATTTCTTATAAAAAAAACTTGATTAGGTATAATATTTAATTTGCTGTGAAAAAACATTATAAAACCACCCTTTACCATCAGAATCAAATATCGTTTAAGGATAACTGATATAGCAACAACGTTTTAATATCATGTTATTACTGACGAGTTAAAAAAAAACAAATAATTAAGCAAACTCTTTAGGTACATAAACCTCGGGACTTATCATACCTTTTCAAGATCTGTAAATCAGGAGATTTTATATAAATCATATCCGACATCACATCGTACAAATTTTCTCGAACTAATGAAATAGGTATAAAATGTAGCATGTCATTCTGCGTTGTCATATTGCTACTAAAGTATAATTCATAGTGTACTAAAATTTATAGCTACTTAGGTTATATTGGACCAGCGACCTCTAACTTAGTTAGTGTATCGGACAAATGAGCGGACAATTTTTCTAGGTTCAGTTGTTCATTATACTCGTAGCAGTTGGAATATTTTTGCTGAGGCTAGGTATTTTAAAATATGGGTCATGCTCATGCTCATGCCAAAAGAATGCAATAATATGTGCACTAAATGAAAATTTAACTTCCGTAACTTTCGCAACAATTCTACCTTCCCCATCAATTAGAATTTAATTCTAACTGCGTCAAAAGACCTATGGCTTCAATATCGAAGGAAGTGTTGACTCCTTTAAATATTTATTTTTTTGACTGATTACAAATCGTCTGATTGCTCAGAAGTTAAAGGCTGTGAGATCAGAAAATAATGCATTTTGGTGATGAACGCTCTCAAAAAGTAGCCATGGAAATAAACGATGGAGCCTAAAGCTTTTTCGGAGACTTACATTTCGAAAAAGTTTCATAGAAATAGCAATATGTCTCGTAGTTTTTACGTTGACATAAACATTTAGTGTGTACAGAAAAACGACAAAGCTCTCCTCACACCTATTTGCGAGATAAATCTTCGACAGCAAAACCAATCTATCAGTATATCGTAGACTATTTTTATTACGAAATGGGTCTCAATGTACGAGGAACAAATTCGTTTGAGGGACTCAATAGCATTTTAAAACGCACCTCAAGGGTGTGCGTACTTAGCTTGCTGCTTACAACGTAACAGCTACTACCGACTTGGCGACTTCCCAGAATACCTACGAATTCTTGCATTCTGCTATACCTATTCCAACTATAAGTCTTCAAAGTTCCTACATTTGCCGTATAGCAACTCGATAAGGGTCGAGGAGGACGAGCATTCTTTTTGTGCTATATTTCTTGTTTCAAGTGAAAGGCTTTGGGTGTATCTTTAAGGTTAAGAAACTATAAATAAATAGTTGGAGCAACAGGTAAAATATAGGACCATAGTCCTAGCTTCTGACAACCATCCCTTATGGGTGGGTTTCATTTCTAAGACGAATGGTCGTTAAATGTTTGAATTAAGAAGGACTGTGCGAGATTTATCAGCCGTCCACGAGAGATGGGGCAGTAGTCTGACCTCTTAGTAGTCATGTCACTAACAACTTATATTTGCTAAAGATTATATGGAGATAAAATGGTTGATCATTACCGACCCAATTCCTCTACTGGAACCTGCAGGCCTAATCAAACCATCAAATGAATTAAAATGTCATCAAATGACCCCGTACTGATTTCGAAATTGACCACAGCCACTGTATTATTGGCAGCCTATTAGTACTGATTTGAAGACTAAACGCCCTCATTCAACAACACAATCCGATCATATCCTCGCAAATCCATTTCGTATGTGCACCCTACGCAAACAACAACCATCTTAACCTCATAATATCCACATCTTTCACGATTTTTTTTTTTACTTACAGCAAACCTAAACCAAACTGCTGTCCTATATAAAGAGGATTTATCTTGATCCTCACCAGACAAGCAACCACCCTACTAGGTCCTACAAATGTTCATATATCCTCACATGACTGATTTTCGGTACCAGATTAGTGTCCTCAAACATTTAGCTTAAGACCCATGTAATGTTGCAGCTTTGCTTTACCATCATGTTGAGAATAAAGCGGAGTAAAACCAGCCCGCACATCAGTATAAGTATAAATAAGATAAATACTTTAAGATCTCAAGATTTGTAGCAATAAATAAAATGACACAAGTAGTACCGCATCTCACTCACCATTTTCCTCCTCAATGTTGCGCGTCATAGTGCCAAGTGGACTGACCCGAACCCTGGTCGTATTGAATTCGTCGATAAATAAAAATATAATTAAGAAAATCAATTGGATATCCATGGTTAATCAATCTTCCTTAGCACAAAGCACACACACAAGTTTTCCAATAAATTTCGATTCGAATTCTTTCGATTCACTTCCTGGACGCTTTCGCTTTAATTGCTTTGACACATTTTCTTTTTGATTCTTTTTTTTCGCGCAGTGGCAAGAAAACACTATTCACTTAATAAATTGGCCAGCAATTACAATCAAAGGTAATTGACGTCAGTGGCACCATCAACCAGCTCTAAAAACACCACCACTTGTGCGTAACAATACAATAGAAAAACAGATCACGAAGCAACAGCGGAAAATCCTTCGGGAAAAGCACAAAAAAAAACACTTCACCACAAACCACAAGAAAGGAAAAAGTACGTCAAAGGGACCGACCAGAAGGGAAGAAAAAAAACTGAGAAAAACCCAAAGTATAGAAGACTGTCTCTTTACATTCCACAAATCATTTCGAATTATGTGTTTCTGACATTTCGATTTGTTTTTCGTCGTTATAATGCGCGTTTGCAGTTCCTTGAGGTATTATGTTATCATCGGGACCCGCACAAGAGAAAGGCAAATGCGTTCTTGCTTTATTATTTGTTTTTGTTTTGTGTATCTATGAGGTTTGAATTTGCTGCATCAGTTGATTACATCCGGTCTAGTGGTTCAGAAGCCCACACTATCATCAGCATCACCACCGCCAACCGCCACCCCCATTATCATTGTTCGCGTTCAAGAGGGAACTGGATTATTTGTCGTTACCCCCAACGGCCGCGCGGCACCGTTTACTCTGTTGCATCGCACACTATCCGAAATCGCTAGATAGTGAATTTTATTCGTTAATTTATTATTTTAATTGTAATTTGCAAGTGTAATCCTTTTTTTTTTTTTATTAGGTGGACTGGTCAAGGTGCAACTAACCTTATGATGCGTTTTGGTAATTTTCTTGTTCGCGATTAATCCTTAAGACCGACCCGACAAAAATGTATCTAAGACCATTTCGATTGGTCGAATATTTTTATTTATTTTATTTTTAAATTTATTTAATTTTGTTTTTTTTTTCGATTTGAATGGTAATCCCGAAAAGTTTCGACCGTACCCGCGGGATCGCAAACTCTCACTAAAAGATTTTTATGGTACACACAGATACCGAGACGAGCGAGCATGGATAGCAGCTTAAATGATGATAATGACGGACGAATTTTGCACGAAGAATCGTCGACGACACAACAACGTTCTCTCGGTGCGTTAAAAAAGTTTTCATATTAGAGCTAGTAGAGGGATGGTTGGTGTGTTTGTTGATGAGGCGGAGGGGGGTGTGCATTGAAAATCTGCAGATATGCTCTCAGAGCAATAGGGGGTTGTGTATAGAGAAAGTCCCGTGTAATATGAAAAGTATATGATGGGGATCAGATGGGGTGGCTGTGGATGGTGTTCGCTCTCTGTGCAGCGAGAATTTAGGTATAGGTCGTGTAGCAAAAGCTTAAAAAGATGTGGACAGTGGACCTACCCTAAGATAAATAGGGAGAAATACTGGTATTCTGTTGAAAGTGGATTGATTTCTCTCACTACAGTGACGTTCGATTATTGCTTTGTAATTACTTTTCTTTTTTTCTTGTACGCTAATTGCTTCAATAATCATACAGAATAATTACAGTTTCCCATTTGGAGAGGATTGACTGTTTTGGATTTTATACTACCATTGCTATGATTATCTTCCTAGGACCGTGCTGTGAGACTTTATAAGACCAAACATTTTTTTTTGGCATACTTCAAAAGGGCATCCGTCAATATAATTATATATTATTATATGGAAATATTTTTAAACAGCCTTTCAATGTCAACAACTATAAAAGGATAGTATAGTATATTTGACTCAAGGTTTTTCTAAAGAAACATAGTTCGCCACAGTAACCACTCAGCAGACGTACCCAAAGTCAAGATATTAAATCAACCACTAGACGTCACTGGTCTACAAAATAGAGAAAATAAATATGTAGACAGTTGAAGTTCATGTGGGCCAGTGTTGAGTAGGTTTTAGTGGTGTGCTTGCGACGTTTAGGCGAATGTAATTTGATATTTAAAACGAATTTGAAGTAATCATATCAGAGCCGCTCACGGGCAGTACCTACAGTAAGTAGTTAAAAGCCCCAGCAATGGAGAATGCCGCACTTAGAAGAATGTGGGTCAAAGTGGCGCCCAATGTGAAACAAGTAAAATTGATTGCGATTATTGCCATGTAAGTGGAACATCCAGTTAGCTTTGAAAATATCATAATACACATACTAGCCCCGACTTAAAAAAAAAATTGTTCGCCCAACTTTACGATTTTTTAAGCGTTTGGTTTTTAAAATTAAAAAAAAAAACTACCAACATTTGCAAAATTGAGTGAAATTTGTATTAGGGTCGATAAATCAACTCTTGCCATTTACTTCTTGAATATTATCCGTGTAAATGTTGTCAAGTGGTCCATCCGGAATGTCCTATTTTGGCATACCTTTTCTAACATATCGACTGGTATCTCACCAAAAACACGAGTTATGTTGTCTTCCAAGGCGGCAATAGTGTTTCTGGCGTTTAGACGAGAGACTTCACATATCGCTACAAAAGTCCTGCGGCATCCAATCCCACGATCAAGGCGGCCAATTCACAGGCCCAAATCGTGAGATGAATTACTCACCAAATTCACCGCGCAATACACCCTTGGATTCGCATGCTGTGTGGCATGTCGCGTCGTCCTGCTGAAACCATATGTCGACCAAGCTCAGCTCTTCCATTTGGGTTAAAAAGAAGTCCCAAATCATCGAACGGTAGGCAGCACCATTGACGATTAGGAAGACTAGAAAACGGACGAAGTGCACTATTTTTGGTAATAAAATTCTATCATTTGCAAACGTTGTTCAGGCGTATAAGTTTATCCATCGCATCCAAATCGCAATGCTAACTGAGCATTTTTCACTTTGACATGTGTCATGATCATGATCACGCGTGAACCGTAAACTGTCAAAAAAATCACGCTGAAAAACCAAACAGCAAAAATACTTATCATCCCTTACTATAGTAACTAACCTACCTTCCAATAGCTGAACTTCTCACAACCTCTTGTTTGTATAGATTACTTACTTACTTACTTATCGGGCTCCCGACCCGTGAAGAGTCTCTGCCTGAGACACTGCAGCCTTCCATCCTCTACGATCCCGGGCACGCTGCTTCCAGTTGTCCAGACCAAGCGCTCTGGCATCCGCGATGGCTTGGTCTTTGAAACGGAGGTTCGGTCTTCCTTGTCTTCTCGAACCTGGGGGCTGGGATTCGAAGATCCTCTTAGCTGGAGCATTATTGTCCATTCGCTCGATGTGGCCGAGCCAATGTAGTCGACGTGTTTTGGCTTTTTGGACTACATCCACATATTGGTACAGCTCATAGAGTTCGCGGTTATATCTTCTTCTCCATTCCGCCGAAGTATTTCTCTTTCGAAGGAGCCCAGTATTAGCTCTCCCTTCCTGCTTATCGTCCAGCACTCGGCGCCATAAAGCAGAACTGGCAGGATAAGGGTTTTGTAGAGCACACATTTCGTCCTTCGAGTTAGGAGTTTTGAACCCAGTTGTTTTGCCAAACCGAAGTAGCAACGGTTTCACAGGGTAATTCTTCGCCGGATCTCCACTAGGGTGTCGTTCGTGGAGTTCATATTTACGTTTTGTTTGTCCTAGGCGGTGGACAGATGCTTGTTTATTTGTTGATAGCATGTATTTACTCTTGTCCTCATTTTCTTCAAGGCCAACGGATTTCGCCTGTTCTTCAATCGCCGTAAACGCTTCTATCACGGCACGCTGGGAGCGACCGATGATGTCAATATCGTCCGCATAGCCCAGCAGCTGGACGGATCTGTTGAAGATAGTGCCTTCCGTGTTGACACCTGCCCTGCGCACTATCTGCTCCAGTACGAGATTGAAGAAATCGCATGACAGCGCGTCTCTTTGCCGAAATCCGGTGCAAGTTTGAAATAGATCGGAGGAGCTGCTTCCAAACTGCACGTTGCAGCGCGTGTTTTCCAGCGTCACGCGACACAGCTGAATCAGTTTTGTCGGGATTCCGAATTCGGCCATCGCCATATAGAGCTCCTGACGATGTATGCTGTCATACGCGGCTTTGAAGTCGATGAATAGGTGGTGAGTTTCGACTTGAAATTCGTTGGTCTTTTCCAGGATTTGCCTCAGTGTGAAAATTTGGTCTATAGTCGATCTGCCGGGCCGGAAGCCACACTGGTACGTGCCGATTAGTGTGTTGCAGAACGGTTTCAGACGTTCACACAGTACGTTGGATAGGATCTTGTATGCGACATTAAGCAGGGATATGCCTCGATAGTTCTTGCAAGACATAGGATCGCCCTTTTTGTAGATGGGGCATATGGAGCTGATAGTCCAGTCAGTGCTGCCACTAAAAAAATTAAAAAAACATAGTTTTGAAGCATGATTTAGGTTCAAAAAGCATGATTTCCATTTCGTAGTTGGATAATGGTAAAAAGAGAAAAAGGTAAATAGAAATGGTGAAACCGCATCATGACAAGTAGATACCTACTTTCAAATACACATTACAAAAAGAAGGAACAAAACTTAAATAAATTATTCATAAAATTCAAATATTATACATTTTTATGTATGCTCAAAGTATATTATTTACATATTCTGTAATTTAATA
Source organism: Cheilosia scutellata (assembly GCA_955612985.1). Classification (NCBI taxonomy): domain Eukaryota; kingdom Metazoa; phylum Arthropoda; class Insecta; order Diptera; family Syrphidae; genus Cheilosia; species Cheilosia scutellata. The sequence goes on from OY015311.1 coordinate 88,919,403, forward strand.
AATAGCACTTACAAATACAAAAAAATAAATACATAGTTACTTTTTTCGTAACTTTTTAGTTCATGAAAAAACTAATTTGGAAGTAAATATCTACTTAATTTATGTAAACTCTTTGTTGTATATATTTTTGTAATATCTGTTTAAAAGTTTGTCATTAACTTTAAATTCAAAGCATGTTTTGTTTTTACCCATATGTTTACTATGCAATAACCCGTTTAGTGAATCAGTCCCAAGACTGTTACTTAATTTGGTTTTTACTATATATACTTCCGAGAAGATGCGTTCCGTATTGGCCGAAGAATGTGGCAAAGAAAATATTTCGAAAACAAATTGTGATAATTTTGAAAAGGCTGGAGTGACATCTGCTTTCTTTATATTACTTACGCCTTTCCACAATTCGTCAGCATCAGCATCTTCATTTAAATTCAAATCTATGTGTTTCAATGCTCTCCTCTCGTTATCTATTTGCTGAAGCTGATCTTCTTTCACTAAATGTGGAAAATGCTTTATAAGTGAAAGAATGGAGTTACTCTTCAATATATTTTGTGGAGCAAGAATTTCGATGTCTTTAAGAATAGTTTCTTTGAAATTAAATCTAAGAAAAATTTGCTTAGTAGCTTCAATAAAAAAACTTAAGCGATCACACTGAAAGCTATGTAAACCGCTTTTTTCGACTACAACATTTTCCAAGAGACCCACTTTAATACCATAATACATTTCGTTGTATGGTAGCTGATTGCGAGGATTAATCAAATATATTAATAATTGCAGTCCTGCCTAAACATCCCTTTTTTAAATAACAACTTAAAATTGATTTTATTGATAAAGAAACTTCTGAATGAACTTGATGTATTTTTGGCCTTTTGGGTTTTCAGCTTGCATGCATGTACATATTGAGTTTTGTAAAAAAAAGGTAACACAAAACTAAGAAAGCTCAAATACATATAATGCCTCGGATCGTTCAACATATTGAAAATAGTGTGACAGGATAAAAGTTTATCTGGTTTTGCTGTTTCTTCTACAAAAAATGTTTTAAGGGCATCAAATTGCATGACAACAGAATTCACAAACTCTAGCCTTGAAAGCCAACGCGTTTGACACAGACGAAGAAGCTTCCTTGGCTTTATGTTTAAAATATTCTGAAAAGATTTGTATATACAAATTCGCTTTGGACTGTATTGTATATAATTGTACACATCACGACATAGATCTTCCACACTACTTGGTAATTTTGTGCCCGCATATGAAGCCACAAGATGAAAAGAGTGACAAATGCAGTTCATGACAAATAAATTTGGAATATCTTTTTTCAAATACGTCCGAACTGATGAATTTACGCCCATCATCACTGCAGCACCATCAGCACCAAAACCGATTAAATTAGTCTTATTATAACACTAGTCAACAAATTTGTACTTTGAAATGGTATTGTTTATGATAAGTAACTTTTCTTATAGATTTTGAAGCGCTGAATACGAAAATGTGTAGGAAAAACAAAATAGTTTCAGTTTTTTTGAAAATAATTTTTTGTATTTCTCACAAATATGGTATATTGTATAATAAAAGTCTAGATCTTACTTTACTGCCCATTCGAAAAAAAATATTTTTTTTTTGTTTATTCCGATTGACTATAATGCGCTGAGCTCAAATCTGCAAAAAATATTTGGCGCTCTCTTACCGTTTGGTAAGATTAAAATTAAAAAAAATACCATATAAAATAGTACAAAAATTACCTCATATCTTCGATTTTTATGATCCGATTTTGATGAAACTTTTTTTATAAGTTAACCGCACATTTAGAAAAATTGGACACTCCTTTCCTTTTTATAATTTTGGTATCTACTATTTCATATGGTATTTTTTTTTTAACTTTGGGGGCGTGCCACGCCCAAACGGTAAGAGAGCGCCAATTTTTTTTTTTTCATATTTGTGTTTAGGGCACTGCAATCAATGCACTATGCAAAAAAAACGTTATTTTTACCCTAATAGCGTTTTTCCATGTTAGCGATACTTTGATGGAAGCGGTCTCCATGCTTGTCACTTATTATAACGTATCGCGAAAACCCGAACTAAGAAATAACTTTTATAAATGAATCTGCATTCTGCATGGTCAGTCAAGTAAAAATTGGCTGAAAATATTTCAAATACCATTTCACTGTTGTCTAGTGTAATCAATATCACTTTCTTGAAAACTCACATCATAGATAGTGAGTCTGGTTTTTCTAATACAAATAGGTTGCCCGTGATGCTTCTTTTCCGTGAACAGGACGGAATTATTTTTTTAGTAAAAATAAAACATGATTTTGGACTCGAAAACATTAAAACATATTTTGAGTCCAAAAAGCATGAAAATCATGCTAAATCATGATTTCTGGCAGCCCTGAGTCCAGTCATCGGGCTTGTTTTCTGCCACCCATACTTTGTTGATGATTCGGTGCATGCTCCCTACCAAAACATCACCACCGTATTTAAAGAGCTCCGCTGGTAAACCATCAGAGCCTGCGGCTTTGTTGTTCTTAAGCTTTTTTATAGCTAGGCCAACTTCTTCTATACTAGGTGGTGGAACTAGTTCTTCATTGACTGGACGCGGGTTCTCTTCTTGCCCTATCACAATCTCTACATGATGCCCATTTAGCAGTTGCTGGAAATGCTGCTTAAACACATCTACTATTCCCTGCGCTTCGGTGACTAGGTTTCCTTCGCTGTCTCGAAGAGCCTGCGTTCCGGTTTTGTAGCCAGCAGCCAGTTGCTTGGCTTTTTTATAAAACCTCCGGATGTTATTACGATCGCGCGACTCTTCGATCTCCTTGAGCTGGGAAGCTGCGTAAGCCCTCTTCTTTCTACGCAGGATCTTCTTTTCCTCCCTTCTCCTGGCTCGATACTCTTCTCTCGCGGCCCTTGTTTTGCGCTACAGCGCTTTCTTGTTTGCATCTTCTGTCACCTTTTTCCTGTACACGCATTCATCATCATACCACGGGCTCTTTCTCTGGGGTGGCTGGTACCCTACAGTGGTTTCGGCTACCTCCTTGATGATGTCCCGACACTGGCACCACTGATTGTTGACGTTTGTGGTAGGTGAGTACACAGAGGGGAGTTTCCTGCTCAGGCGCTCGCTGTAGGCTCTGGCTACTCCAGGTGTGCTAAGGCGTCTAACGTCGAATTTCTTCTTCTGGGCGGTTCGCAGCTTCTTCTCGTTGGACAGCCGAGTTCTAAATTTTGCTGCGACAAGAAAATGGTCAGAGTCGACGTTTGCCCCTCGGAATGTGTGCACGTCGAGGATGTTGGATGCGTGCCTCGCATCGATTAGCACATGGTCGATTTGGTTGGCGGTTCGACCGTCTGGAGAGCGCCAGGTTGCTGTGTGGATCCTTATCCTTGGAAACCTAGTGCTACTTATCACCGTATTACGAGCTGCTGCAAAATCGATTAGTCGGAAGCCGTTGTCTGTTGTCGTTTCGTGGATTATGTGCTTACCAACTAACCCGCCAAAGATGTTTTCCTTTCCGACTTTAGCATTGAAGTCCCCGAGTACAACTTTTACATCGTACTCCGGACAGGCTCCGTAGGCTCCATCCAGGAGGTCATAACTCCTCCTTGATGGGATCTTCAGCCTCGTCGGTAGGGGCGTGTGCACATATTAGGCTTATGTTTTGGAAAGTATTTGTTTGTATAGATACTTTTTTTTATTATTGGGATAAATGAAAGGGCCTTACAATTTTATTCCAAATTAAAACGGCTGAATTTAAGGGCTTTTTCATGGCAGTTATAGCTACTCTCGAATATTTTCGCGATAGGACAGGAGGCACAGTGAAAATACCTTTTAAGATTTATGTGTTTTGTAGCGAACACTAACCGCACTGCGCCCACAAGAGAGGTCTATAAATTAATTAGCTAGCCATATCCCGATGTCATAGATATTGAAAATGAAAAATTAGACAATAATAATCTTGTATAGTTCAATATAACGACATAGCTCAAAAATGAACTAAATGAACTATAGCATTTAAAGGCAGACATAATTTTATTTCACATCGGTTACTAGTTCATAATGTCCTTTTAGCTGTCCAGAGGTGAGCATTTTAATTTAAATATAAATAAAATAACTATCGGTATCACAGTAACAATAAATTCACGACAAATTTAGTAATAACGTTAGATGGCGCCACTAACAACGACCAGTAAACCTACATAAATCACTATTCGCGCTATGGACGTATTTATATACACTATACAGCTGGCCTCTAGCAAGTATGGCGTCTCCATCCCTGTGCATGCGTCAAGTGATTTTATCAGGGATGTTTTACCGCCACATTGGATTTTTACCAATAGGTTCTTGAAACCCTTTAAGCATTTTTAACCACAAAGAATTCCGAATAGGAACCAAAACATGATGAAATCGAAACGGGGGCTTAATAAAATTGTAAAAATTGAGAGGTGTTAGTCCTATTATAACTTCTTAAGCAGCTGTTGGACAGGTTCATTATTTAAATACCCTAAACATGCGAGCTGTTACTGGTGCGTTTGCAAGTATTAGCACAGAAGCGGCAAAAATGGGTTTAGTGGTGAATGAGGGCAAAACAAAGTACATGCTGTCAACAAGAAGGGACACACAACATCGGCGAATCGGACAGAACGTCACGATAGACAGCTATAACTTTGAGGTGGTTAGGGACTTTATCTACCTCGGCTCCGCTATAAACTCTGATAATGACACCACAGCAGAAATCAAACGAAGAGTTACACTTGCCAACCGCTGTTTCTTTGGCCTAAGAAGGCAACTGACTAGTAAGGCCTTGTCAAGAAACACTAAGGAGACTCTATATAAGACCCTCATCATCCCAGTCCTACTCTATGGCGCAGAAGCATGGACGTTAACAAAGGCGGATGAAGATCTTCTTGGTCGTTTCGAACGCAAAATTCTTCGAGTGATTTTCGGTCCCGTTTGCGTTGACGGGCTTTGGAGGAGAAGATTTAACAGCGAACTCTACGAGCTGTACAGCGACATAGACCTGGTCAGAAAAGTGCGTATCAGTCGACTAAGATGGCTAGGACATGTAGAGCGAATGGACACCAACGCTCCGGCCCGAAGAGTCTTCGATTCCAACCCGGAGGGACAACGCAGTAGAGGAAGACCTCGCCTTAGGTGGCGCGCACAAGTGGAAGGGGACCTCAACCAACTTGGAGTGCGCAACTGGAGGCGGTTAGCCAAAGATCGGGCTAACTGGAGAGGCATGTTGGTTGAGGCCCAGGTCCACCCCGGACTGTAGCGCCATCTAAGTAAGTAAGTAAGTAAGTAAACATGCATGGCGTTAAATGGCGTTTGAAATGACAGTCTTTTCGGTGCTGAAGCCAACGACAGAAACATTGGTCATCTTTAGAAATATGTATCTCCAAGGTCCTTTCATACATGCCGTTCCCTTTAAGCTTTAGTTGCTATAGCAATTTATTTTTTATACAAAGTGTTCCAATTATGCATTTTCTTTGAACTACGCCAACATATTTCATTGAGTCAGAGTACTCATACTCAATGACCGCTTCGTTTGATTTCTGGTCGAACATATATGTACATACATAATACATATTATGGGATTGCTGGAAAGGGTTTTATTTATACTCCAGTTAGGACCGACTTAAGGAAGATTTTATACGTGACGTGATTCTGATTAAGTTGGCCTCGTATATAATTACAATGATGACAAAGTCATCGACATAATCAATTATGTTGAAGAATAAATTGCTTAACAGCCAGGTTGTCAATGGCCGATGACCAAAGGGGAGGTGAGAGTACTACTCCTTGTGGGCAACTCTATCTTTACGGTGGATTATGATACTAAAATCATCACTGACAATACAGTTAATGTTTAACTTTTAAGCACCACTTTGATCTATTTTATATGCTAAGTTCGTTTATACTTCTGTGCTACGAAGCATTTGATATAAATGTATATCCATGGCATTGTCAAAAACACCGTCTACCTCAAAAATGCGACACACTGGGTTATTTTTAACAAAGCTCCTTCTGTTAGTTTGACATTTTGTTACGCATATTGACAGGAGTGTAGTGGCATGTCGTTCTATTGTTTTAACTCAAAACTGTGGAAGGCTTAATGGATGTAAATGTAGATAGGTATTGCACTAGGTTTACTGTATGGCCGAAATAAAAAAAAAGCCTGATCAGACAATTCATTCGAAAGAATATTATTCTAGCCGCATGCCACATAATTACAAATTAAAGTACATTTCAAAATCCCTGCAATTTGATTGATACTTTTCATTTAATCAGTTAACCAATATCGGAAAAAGGAATTAATTCAGTCTTTGATATATGTACTTGTACGTATTGCCAAGAGCTTCCAACTCGATTCCAAAATGTCGAAGATACGTATAAATCGAAGGAGAAGCGCCGTCATTCAATAATTCAAATCACCAATAATTAGAAATTCAGCCTCGATGGATCAGTAAATTTTTGCCCTCTTAAAGAAGACAAAAATCCAAGGGAAGTACTTGTGCCTGCTGTATTTTGTACTGATGGCTCAGAACCAAATTATAGTAAAGCTGAGTCACCGTTTCTACATACGTACCGTCATCTGCAAATTGATTTTATTCCCACGAAACTGAATAAAATGACAGAACGACAAAGTCCCATGCCAGCCGTCTAACTCTATGAGTTCTTTTGTTTATATTAACTTTTGTTGTCTTATTTAAGGCACGTGCCAAGTTGACGGCACCGAAAGAACAAATGTCGTTTAAATATGATTTTGTACTGCTTTGTGTGAACAAGAACATTATTTATTGTTGTTTTGATTTAACAATGTTCGTATTCGCATGATTGACATGGAATTTAGTTATACAAAAAAAAAATAAATGAATGCGTGTACCCCTCACTAGTATAGGTTTATTATCTTCCCATGATATCAAATAAGGGAGATTGTGTTCTACGCCGCCCCTTGTAGTTTTGTTTGCTCTTAGTGCAACATGTACCTACTCGTCAAATGTTTACATTTCTTTAAGGAACTACAAATGAATTCACATTAAATTTATATAAGCCAATCCTTTTGTTTTATATAAGACATATGCAGCTAAATATAAAATTGGTTTGCAAATTAACAAGTAAACTAAGACACTCTAATTTTCCACCCCACCTTTTTCCAAAAAAAAGTGTGTACGTCGACTTCATTTCATTCAATCATTATGGTCGTGATTACCTACTGTGTCTCACAAGGGTGAACTACCACAAACATTTTTAGATTGCACTAAATATACCACAATTTAGTCTGTCATTGAAATCAGCGAGTCTTATAGGTATACGACACGACAACTACTCGTAGGGGGTGTTTTAATTCGAGATGTGTTTGGTTCAAGTAGCACACTCGTATTAGGTATACTCACTCAAAAATATAAGACACAAAATAGGAGCGGGTGCTGGCTCATTATATAAAGGGGTGACTAAAATGTGTACTTCACTCATGCACGTTTTCAACTTGACGTGGGTATTTGTTGTGAGAATTTCTATTTGAAAATAAATAGACTTTCTTCACATAAAATGTGACGATGGATAGCTAAATTCTAAAATTCTAAAATCGACTATCTACTAGGGTTCCATTATGGGAGAAAAGTGAATAGAAGATGAATAAGGGACATGGTTGGAATGACTCCGAATCAGAGCTAAAAGATAATAACAAGATCCGAATGTAGCTCCCACAATGCTGTTCGTTACACAACAAGAGAAACACATGGTTAGTTTTACTTCGAAACTACACTTTTTCTAACTATTCCAACTATCTCCTTTCAAACCATCAATTCACAAAGATTTATAGCGATATCTTAAAAATGAATAAGTTGATATAATACCTATACAACTTTAAGAGTGTTACTCTCTATCCCTCTCTTAGAGAGCATAATCTTCCAGTGATAAAATATACTAAAGATTTTATTGATATAGAGTCACGACCAGCGTTGCCGCCGAAAAAAAATAAAGCGTGCCACTTTTTTCAGAGGAGCGTGCCCTTAGCGTGTCCAAAGAAAAAAAAAGTAAAGGTTTTTTTCAAAATCAAAAAAAAAAAAAAAATATTTATTTTTGTTTTTAGTCTGAGTTAAATTATAATTTATATAATGAAAAAGTAACAAATTTTTAATAAATACTACATTATTTACAAAACATAAATAGCTATATATCTTAAATCTTAAAAGCGTTTAGTACCTCGTCTTTTAAATGGAATTTTGTTTCCATTTCTTCTGAACGTTTTTTATACAAATTTTGACAGTAGCTTAAGATTAAAGATTTTTCATCAGCACTCAAACCTGAAAGCTATTCTAAGAATTCAATTCCCAAAAAAATATCAAATATTGGCTTAGAATTTTGGGTTTCATTGCATAGATATATCATTTTGTGATATCGAATTAACATAAATTCTTCCTTAAAAAATTTAAGTATTATTTTGTGAAAGACATTTATATGTGAAACTAATAAATTTATTTTTGGGGCTTCGCTTTGAAATGAGAGGTTTAATATGTCTGTTTGAGTAAGAATGTAATCGAAAAATATATATGTAATACTTTTTTATCTTTCTTTCATTGAGTAGGTCACAAATAGATTTTTTGTTCTCTGTTCGTTTTCTTTCTTCTGTTGCAGCAATTAAAAAAATGAGTCAAGACCGTTCATATTTTAACAAACATTTCACAACTGCCTCAAAAGACAGCCAACGACTGGGAATCATTTTCTATTACTTTGTTTTGCTTTATTTGAAAATATTCTTGAAAAACTTCCATTTCATTTTGTCGTTTAGGACTGTTTTTTAGAAAGCTATTATATATCCTTGGCTAGTTCTTGCAATTCCTCTGGGAGGGTCGAACAAGCATTTGATATGCATATTTGCAACGAATGAGATGTGCACGTTATAGAATAGATTTTATCATTTCTCTTCTTGTGCAAATGTTGAACGCCCCCTTACCGCAAGACGAAAGAAAATCAAAATAAATATTCTCTGACAGAGACGGATATATATTTTTTGATTGCAAAGATATGAATGCATTCATAATGGGATTTAGAAGAATGGCTGCGTTCATACATTTTCAATTGAATTGGCTTTGTTAATGAAATATAATGGTGTGCTTACACTGAGCTTTAATTATTTGAGTAAGGTAAGAGGAATGAAGAAAGCGTGCCATTTTCAATTTTTGCGTGCCACCGTGCCACAAATAAATTTGCGTGTCCAAAAGGCACGATCGTGCCACTTCGGCAACGCTGGTCACGACTGGCTCAAATGAAGCGTAATTTGGAAGCTTAATCTTTGACTAGTTTCGAGCAGCTGGGACCATGTATTGTAGTATAAGTAGCCAAAACAAAAATGAGCATCAGCGTAAAATCGTCTCTAAAAAAGTGTCACCAATTCGTAAAACAAACCTCTAGATAAACACCCTGTGTATTACAAGGGCCGTTAGGTCCATCCTTACGGTCTTTCAAACAGAATGCTGCAGAATCCTGGTTCACGAAATTAGTTCCGTTTAAAGCAGCTTTAAGATTCAGAGTATTTTAGAAATTGACCAGCACTTGAGTTTGCCCTTTGAGCATTCTAACTACATAGTACAATTTCGAATGAAATAGTCTAACTAATTACTTGTGAAGACATAAACATTAAACACAATGTACAAAAGAGCAAAACCCAAATCGATCCGAATAGGAGGATGGCACCCTATATATAGGTTAGGTCACGGGTTGCCAATCTTTTTCATACTTCGACTCCCTATACAGGTTGTAAGATTTTTGCGACGCCCTTAAGATATATGAATAGAAGCTGATTTTACGAAGATTCATTAAAGGGTTTTTCAATAAGGTAAGGACGGGTCGATGTTGAAATGGCGTCGCCCCATAGATTTTTCGGCCAAAATTGGGGTCCTCTTCCAAACGCCCCGAAGCCCCAGTCCGCGAACAAACGGCATTGTCTATGGTTATTAACTTTGATCTCCTGGATCAGTTGGATCTTGTCCAAGTCCTGATGCAAAATTCGTCAATATGAAATCTGCGAAAAGTCGACTTCTTGTCCACGGCGAGGAATTGACTGCTTCGGGTTATCCAGTAGGTATAGTCCGTCCCAAAGCAAAAGAAAAATCCCAACATGCGCAGTAGCACTTTATTTAAGAGATATTTGTCCCTTTAGGTATTTTTGATCGAATGAAATTGTTAATGCTTTTTTCTACTTTATCATATTACGAAAATTCGATTTCAACCCTTTTAATAGTGGCTTACGCTGTTATAATAAAGTTACTCAACACTCTGGCTTTCATTACTAAACACATATTGGAGAAGTCCAACACGCAGAAAATTTCCCTGTTCTTTAGGGTGGGTAAATGCGTATCTTTTGCATATACGCCAAAGCCAACGAGCGAAGGTGGTGTGTTGACAATCAGTCATGGCTCGTCGATCGAGCGAGATGCAAATGCAATATGCAAGTAGGGGTATATTTGTTGTTTGAAATGCGCACATATTTTTTTTAGCTGTAGTTCTGGTTTGAAAAGTTGTTTTGTTGCTTTGTTGTCGCTGAGAGAATAAAATCCCTAATGTGAAGAGACCTGCGCAAGAAATTTTCACTTAAGTTGGGACGGGTTATACATATACTCTTTCACCAACCGCCGCATGTTGATTTGGAATGAGTGACTGAATCAGACTGAATAAACTCCAGAGTCCAGATGAGACAGACGCAACCAAAATAATATGGCCCCAACAGTCTACCGGGTGCCAACATCGACTCCTCCCAAATCCCAATCCTTATTTAATTTTGCGGCTATACTCGTTCTTGTTAGTTATTACTTTTTAATTTATCTTGTCATTGTCATGTTTTTTTTTGTTGTTTTATTTTCCATTCAATAAAAATTATTGAGAAAATTCTTTTTTTTTTTTTTGTTTTTAAAGAGATTTTGTGGCGGGTAAATGTACTGCCCATGAACACGAAACAAGTCTGCCTGGATAATGCGGGAAACACAAACGCGCTTTAGCTTCAAATTGCATGCGGCTATAATGTGAATATGGACCTCGCTCTTGCCATTCGTAAAGAGAATCGTAATAATACGTATGTTGAAGTTGAACTCCTCCTTTGTTAGAAAAATGAGAGAAATTGAATTTCAAAGCGAGCTCAAAGTTTATGGAACGTGCGTCGCGTGCAAGCCAGCCTGTACGTATCATCTTGCGACGCCCTTAGGATAGCGCAACGACGCGATGACCCTAGGGAAACCCTGGGTTAGGTAATGATTCCGCACTTAAAATGTACACAAGTTGATCTAAACTGGCGTAAGCCGTAAGGTAGTCGACATTAAATGAAAAAGTACGAGCATTTAGCGCAGCACTGCGGCCTTTTGTACTCGACTCGGAATCTCTATGGCTATAGTGATTGATTTGGGCATGCGCTTAGATCAAGGTCATGAAGATTCTTTGTGATTGTCGTCGCTTATAAGTTTTTAACGTATTGAGGCTGTAATAAGCCTCTGTTGAAGCGTTTAAGTCTTCTTTTCGCAACTGCCCAGCAGTTTACTTTATCTTGTTCTTCTAGGTATAGAGTCTGCATATATCTGGAATTTCTAGGGGCTTTGGAAGCAATTTTGAAATGTCGTCCTACAGTTTTTCTTGATATTATAGATACTAAAAGTACATACAATGTTTCTAATTAGGAAAATTCCAAATCATCCTTTAAATAGCTCAACCTCTGCAAATGTAACCTCATAGGCAGCTTCTATTCAAATGTTTACCCGTAAATAGCTCCCTATGACCTTTTCAATTCGCTTTCTTTAGGCATTCATCACATACCACAGCCCTACGGAATAAGGACTAATATTCTGTTTAAAGAAAACCCCCCAATTTCATTCTTAATAAATAAAAATTCTTTCTTTTCTCAGCAGAGGGTATTTCCAGCCAGTATCTAACCTACACATCTAGGCGTCTTCTGTTTGTTTTTCCAACCTCAGATCCATTTATATTTGTCCCGACGCTCTATGGTCCATTGTATAGTGAGAGCTTTTCTTTCTCAATTCAACTTCCTACACTACACCCCAGACACCTACAAGACTTCGCACAGGCCAATTTTGCAACCGACAAAAAGCCAAAAGTTAACACAAAGTAAACGGTCCACTCCACACCGAAAAAGTCATTGTTGCTGGTGGTTTTGAACTTTCAAAGAGCACAAAGAGGTGTTGGCTTGGCAGTGGCATAGGCACAGTAGCACAGCGAGAGAGAGAGGCAATCCATAAAGCTAAGGAGTAGGATACATCCAAATAGAGTGTAGTAAGTTAATACTCATGATGATGATGACGAAGGCTGCAACAAATAAAAACCGGAAAGCTTTTGCCATGATGCTAGCTAACTGCATGATTGCCTTTACTCTTTTGCGTGCGTTGCGTATACTCTTCTTTTGCCAATGTTTTTGGGTTAAATATTATACTGATGGGAAATTGTAACAAATTGCTTATTGAGGCCAAGCAATATTGTAATGCGATTGTAGCTTATTAATATAACTATGAAAGCTGACCTCATTTGCAGGCATTTCAACTCAGCCTACTCAGTCATTTCTCCAAAGGCGATTTACTAATAATTTGCAGCAAACAGGATCTCACATCTCATCTCTCTTTAGGTACTATATCGTAATATCGTATGGTAAAAGCTTGCGATGCGTAGTAAGGATGAAAAGCAATGTGTACGGTATTTTCTTTAATCTGCAGCATTCAGTTTTCAGTGATGTATCCTTGCTTAGATGGGATGGTTGGAGGCAGCGACTTAAAGGTTAATAAATGCTCCATGGGAAAGAAATTCTCTGAAAATAATACTCTCGCTATGATTTCGGAATAAAAACCCACATTTTTTGAAGTAAAAAAAAAAAAAAATAAATAAATAAATAGACAGGCGGTAGACACCCAAGGCCTAGCTTCTCGCAACCATTCGTTTTGTGTGAGTTTCTATTTTTGGAACGAATGGAAGGGACCTACAATTTTATGCCGAGTCCGAACGGCTGAATTGAGAAGCTTTTTCAGGACAGTCATACTTTCGGATGTTTGTCAGACGTTCGCGAGAGGTGGCGCAGTAGAAAAAACCTTAAGATGGTAATTTGTGTTTTTCCGGGGATCGAACCTGGGATCCCTCGCACAGCAGTCCAGCACACTAACCACTGCGCTACTGCGCTACTGCGCCCACCATTTGAAGTAGCCATTTTTTGAAGTAGCTCCTGTAAAAATATCCCATTTATTTTGGTAAGGCAAACAAAGAGTACGCTGCCATCAGTATTATCTATTTGGTCATCAAACTTGTCGCATAGGAACTTTAAACTATAAGTCAATAGCCAAGGGGCCAACGAAGTAGTGTATGAGGAGCCCAACAAATTTGATTACTGCTTGGGTAGGGTACCGCAAGTGTACTTTCCAGCCTGCGTATATTGCATCTGAGGGATTTACGCACCATATCCATATGTTAGTGCACGAAAATCATGAAGAGTCGGTACCACATCTAGCGGTGCGAAGGATCACCGCCATTCGCGCCCACCACAACATGTGTAGGTATGTCTAAGACGTTTGGGAGCTCGACCAAGAGGAGGGATCGATACATGCAGTCGCGCTAGTTATGCATTGAAAGCCTCTTAGTTTCGAGATTAAAAGCTAGAGGCTCTTTGGGATTGGGAGCGGTCTCGGGTAATCAGAATTTTGATCTTAGCTCGCCAATACAAAACAGCAATCTCCATTTTTTATGAACTTTTTTTTAACTTTTTTTTTCTTTGTTTCTGTAGCCTTTAAATCCATGTGGACACTCAGCTTAGAAAATCTGATTCAAACTTCGTTTTTGACACCTTCTAAGTCGGAGCCTAGAATTTCTTGAAATTTGTTTAAAATAACATTACCTATTGATCTTCCTGAGTTGCCTATATATCAGCACATTGCGGACCACAAACCACATAGAAAAGACCTTCGACTCCTACCACATAACGGACTTTACCTACAGTGGGTTGCCAAATTAATAGGGACATTAATCCACATTTACCGTTTTTTTTGCGAGTAATCGGAATATTTTGGTCCAAATTTAATTTTAAACTGGTAATAGCAGCTACTTGTCTTTGGGAATGACTCGAATGAGTTAATAAAGTTCTTATTTCCGTTCTTTTTCTTGGAGTGATATCCATTCCTCGACTCATTCTGTTCCGAAAAAATGCCTAAAATCATTAAAAAAAAAGATTTTTTTTTTTAGAAAAGCTTTGCTTTAAACAAAATAAAGTGCATTACTTACGTTTCAATTAAAAGAAGTTAAAAAAATGTCCCCAATAAATTTTCAAAAAAAAAAAACTTTTTTATTTTTGTTCTGCCTTTGATTGCACTTCAAGAATAAAACCGGTTTTTCCCCCGAATAAAACCATTTTGAATATCCGCCGACAGTGAAAAATAACCGTTAAGCACATAGACTGAGAAATAAAAATCACGAGGTACGCTTAGAACCAAAACAAAAGCTCAAAAGAACACTGAAACAATGTCCCTATTAATTTGGCAACCCACTGTACATGCTGACCTGCGGGCCCAGGATTCATATATTGGTGCTGTACAAAATCAAAGGAGCGCCATTGAATCATCCGGCCGTTTGAGCCGCTATAGCTCAAAATGTTCGACAGTTAACAGTTAAGTAACTCATTTCATGGTTGGTCCTTCTTTCAATTCGAGTCGCAGAGGAAAATTATTCTTTAAGTACTCGTGTTCAAGGAATTTTAGTTCTCTTATAAAGCCTTAATGCACAGCACGAGTGGAAGGATTAATACATAGCCAGGAAAGAAAAGATGTACTGGTGCACACTGCACATTGGTTTTAAATAATTTTGGAATTATAATGGGAAGGGAACTACGAGTATCATAAGCGAATGAGTATATGGGACTAGAAGTGACAGAGAAGAGATCATTAATAAATATGAGGAAAAATGTCGAAGGCTAAACAAAACATAGCCTTGGGGAAAACCAGCATTTATAGGTATAGTGAATTGCAGATTTGAAACCATCGCAAATTTAAATGAACGACCATAAAGGTAGTTTCTAATCCAATAAAGATAGTTTCTAATCCTAGGCACGCATTTTGGACAAAAAAGCTTGATGCAAAATTCTGTCAAATATTGGTTCCACTTTTCGTAAAGACAAGGCATCAAATTACCAAAGGGTATGCTGCCACGAAAACATTGATTACCCAGATTACGCTTTCCTATATTCCTTTAATGGTACAAATTCGATGGAACACAGCCTACACCACAAGGAATTTGCATTAGCTGCCTTCTTAGAAATATCAATTCCTCTCTCGGACACAGTTCAATAAGAAAATCGGTTACTTGAGGCACTCCCTAGGGAGGGGTTATCACTCCCCTTCTCTGGGTTCTTGTCATAGACGATATACTTAAAGAACTCAGTAACGCAGGGTTTAGCGTAACCGCCTACGCGAAACCATGGAAACATGGCTGTAGGGTGTGGACTTTGTGTCAACCCGGAAAAGACAGAACTAGTACTTTTTAGCATACAAAATACAAGATACCATTCTTCAAACAACCCATAGGATTGGTAGGGTCGAGCTTTCCCTTTCGGATAGTGCAAGATATCTTGGTACGGTCATAGATACAAAATTGAATTGGAAACTTAATGTTCAGGAAATAGTCCGTAAGGCTCATAATGCTCACTTCATCTGTAAGAGGACAGCAGGTAAAAAGTGGGGATTGAGTCCAACAATGATGCATTGGTTGTACATGGTGGTTAGACCCATCCTTACCTATGGGGCTCTTGTTTGGTGGAGAGCCACAAATAAGTTATTTATACGGGATATGTTGACCAGGTTATAAAGAACAGCCTGCACTACCATCACTGGATGCTTTACGCACTACACCCATACAGCTGCACTTGAGGCGTTTATGCATCTTTTACCACTGGACCTACAAACAAACTATATACATCTCACTCATTATGTCATTTTTGTAAAATATAAAATATGACAAGTCAGTAAAAAGAAAGCTTAAATACAAAATATTAGCCCGTGCCCTTGAAAGTAAGTGAAAAGTCAGTAAAAAAGAGCAAAAAATCAGTGGTTAAAATTTAGCTCTTTTTAATTACCTCATATCTTCGGCCTTTATGATCCGATTTTGATGAAACTTTTTTTATTAGTTAACTGGTTAATACAAACAAAAAATTTTGGAAAAATTATTATGGTATTTTTTGAACTTTGGGGGCGTGCCACGCTCAAATGGTAGGGGTATGCCATATTTTTCAGATTTGTGTTTAGGGAACTGAAATCAATCGGACTGTGCAAAAAAAAAACCGTATGAACAGTAAAGTAAAATCTTGCCAAAGTTTTACTAATGTTACTATTTTGTTTAAATTATGTATAATAGCTGAACTTAAGCCCAACAACTTGGCTTTGACACCAAACTCGATCCCCCTGATAATAGGATTGACCTCTAGCTCCCTCATTTTCAGGCAAATGCATATAAAACGATTTATTTTCAAAACAATCGTGCAACCTTTGTCTCCACCATCTGCCCCCGCACTCCCCTGAGAATCACTTCAAGGTGAGAGGAACCTCCAGAAATCCAAATAAATAAAAATCGCAACACACCTGAGAGTACTTTTAAAAACATCTATTCCGCGAGGTGTTGACACACTTTGTCGTACTTTTATGTAGGTATATAGCATTTCTTAAGTGCACCGGAAGAACTCAACACTCTTAAGATTAAGATAAACTGTTTAGCGGTTGCAAATTCAACTTGCTGCATCACCCTCGCAACATTGAACTCACATCCCGGATCTTAGGCATCAACTTTTTTTTTTTTTTTTTTTTTGCATCCCTCTTTTGTTTGCATCCACTATATAATGTTGCATGTGTTTCTTTCTTTAATTATGCACAATGCATTGTTAATTAACAAATGAAATAAACCACACAGCGCGGAACGCAAAGGCAACTCATCATAGCATTGACACATGTATGTCATGCACTGTGTCTCGTTTGGCGGTTGCTGTGCTAGTGCTTCTCTCAGACGACAGACGGATGCACAAGTGCACATCATGGATAACAATTGTCCCAATTGAAAAGCACATTTAAATGACAGATGCATACTGGCACACTAAACCGTTGAATTGTTAACCAAATGAAATCAACAAAAAAGGGGGCAGGGAAACCGAAATAAATAAATATGTATGTATAAAAAAAAAAACAACATTCATGTTGGCCAATTATTTCCTTCCACAATGTTATCAGTGTGGCGAACAATTAAATTGCAGCACCATAAGTCAGGGTAGCCGTAGACCGAGAGTCAGCGCGTAATGTTGTGCACTCGCCAAACACTCGGGCAAGGGTGGAACGTGGAAGTGCTACTCTACTCTGATGGTTGGATATGGTACTGGAACTAGGGTCTGGCTCTATATGAGGGCCAACAAAGAGTGTGTGTTCCACATTCGCCAGGCTGGCTGGAGCGGGAGGATGGAAATAATAAAGTGAGCGTCATATTGTGGTACAACATCATATTATTATGAGAGTTCCGAACTACAAGAGTATATGAGCTCTTGTACTTTGGTATATTGTTTTTATTTTTGAGTGCGCTCGCGTTTCTGACCTACGAACATACATTTTAATGAATCCCTACAGCCAGCGTGTGTAGGAAGGTATTTTTAAAAAATGAATTCTTAAAGTTGGAATGAACGAGGTTTTTCGAATTATTGTTGCGAACATTTTCGATAGCCGAGGTTCCTACTTATCGATAAAAACTTCAAAATACATATGTACATTGTACATATCTACTCCAATTGGAAGTTTTGCATTTTCAATAAATTGAAACTAACTAATTGGAATATACCTACTCGCCCTACATGGATGACTGTATAAAGTTGGTTCTGTTCTGTGTAACTGTGTAAGGTGTATAGTGTATAGATAACGCTCGTATCTTTTTGCGGACAGAAAAGGGAATAAATGCCCGAAATTTGGAGATTTCAAGGGATATCGCAATTTAAAAAAGAGGATACCTACATATATAGGGGATAAGTTTTTAACTTGTTTTCGCATTGAAATTGATGAAATTCAAGAATGATACTATTCTATATAAATATTAATGTAAATTGTGTTTAATAAATTACACATTATTATTTTTAAATTACATATGTGTTTATGTTTATCTTTAATAAACAGCCAACGTGCCATCATCGCCGTCGTCGACATTCATCTGAATCGTTTTCGATAGCAATAATTTCTCCACTTTTGGTTTTCTTCTTATTCACCCCTATTGTCGTCGTCGCCAGTCGTTTGCGACAGATTGTCGTGTCGAGTCGTTTGGAATTTGGTATTGCGTAACTGAAACGACTCGACTCTCTGAACTCTCACATTCCACATACATTCCACAAACTATGACCATGGGATTTGACATTTCAGTCGACGAATTTATATTTGGTACCTATGGTGTTTTGTTTGTGACTAGTTAATTATTTAATAAAACAAATCAAAAATGAATAGTTTTGACATGTTTTTTGAAAGCAGTGGCGAAGAAGAAAACCAGAAAAAAGTGTTGGTAAAGTTAAGGAAGGAAATTCGAACCAAATCCAATCCATTGGATTTGCCCGACGTTAAATGGGTGGTAGAAATAATTTAAATTGCAAACATTGTGTTAATAACATTATTTTCAAATTTTAAATGTATTTTAGACTATCGAAGTCGAAGGTGGTCCAAGACAATTCAGAGATAAGGCTATGTCGTCCCATTGCCGATATATGTACATCACTTTTTGTTAGGCCCTTTGGGAACGATTTTGCCAACGGAATATTTTTCTCCATTTATTTCATTAACTGTTGAAATTTGCTTTTTATTTGTGATATTCATTTTAAAGAATAATCTTTCGTTAGTTAAATATTAAATACACATACTTTTCTTTAACCCTTGATCACGCAGTTGTAAAAAATTAATGCAAACTAATGATATAGTTGCAGCTCTTTTTATACCCCTGTGGCACATCCGCAGGGATACAAAAAACGATACCCAAATACTGCATCCTTAAGCTTTCTGGGTTTTTCATCATGAATGATTTTATGGCCTTAATTAGGATCGTCGTGTAATAACTCATTACTTGTGCGCCTTGATTTATATGGTCCAAGACAATTCTAAGAAAAGGCTATGTGGTCTCATTACCGATTAACATCACTTTTGTTAGGCCTTCGTGAATGATTTTGCCAAAGGAATATTTTTCTGCATTTCGTTCAATAAATGTAGAAATTGTCTTTTATTTGTTGTCTCCATTCTGCAAAATAACTATAATTGTCTTTTAGTTAATTAAAAATTAAGTAGCTACACATACTTTTTTTAACACATTTATCACACAGTCGTTCGCAAAATATTCGACGACAGAAATGTATCATTTCCACGACAAACGTCGTCACAAAACGCCTCACGCAATACCGACGATCGTCGTCGAAAAACACAATCCACATTTTTTGACATTTCAGACGCCATTGTCGATCGTCGCCGCGACAAAAGTCGTTTATTTTCAGTCGCCAATACCAAACAGTCGTGTCGTTTTTGTTTAGAGTCGTAAACGACGACGACAATAGGGGTGTTTGTCTTCTGAAGCGATTGAACGAAGCAATTTAGGCTTCGTTTTCAGAAATTTGTAGAATTCAATGCATGAGTTGAGTACTGAATATTACATTTTACTGTGAGAATTACTTTTAACGTTTTGATTTGCAATCGAGTTTTTTCATTGGTCCAAGGCTTGGTCATCGCAGAAAAATAAGATGAAATAAGGCCCCAAATCTGACAGTAAACCCAAGCAGGGGGGTT
Organism: Cheilosia scutellata; assembly: GCA_955612985.1. Lineage (NCBI taxonomy): Eukaryota > Metazoa > Arthropoda > Insecta > Diptera > Syrphidae > Cheilosia > Cheilosia scutellata. The sequence goes on from OY015311.1 coordinate 88,939,203, forward strand.
GCAGGGGGCAACATGCCACCCCATACGTTTTCGTTCTTTTGGGACCTTATTTCATAATGAAATTTTACCCCAAACTGAAAAATGAAAAAACCCAAAATATGAATTGACACCCCAATTCGCAGAATTTTACACAATTTTTTGTTGTTGTTGCCTTTCATGTACATTTTTGGGGTGATTTTCAGTTTGGGCCCATTTTTCATTGGGACCAAATTTCATGTAGCCCAGAAAAGACACGTTCCACCAATACTGTTGTTCGCGACTAGCACAAAATGTATTCATTCCATCAACATAGCGATTTCGTAGTGCTCACTATTTTCTGCTTGCAGATGTTTGAATATTTCCACCAGAAATCTGCTAGAGGAGTTAGATATAGGATAAAAAAGGGATTTTGGAAATTTTCAGGGTATAGTTTCTTTGACTTCGAAAAAAGGGATAATCCCCTAAAAAAGAGGATAGATACGAGCGTTATGTATAGATATACCTACGTGGAAAGGTTGAGAGTAATTGCAGGCACAACACGACACTTGAACTTTGAAATGTGTAAATGTCAATGATTTCGTGTTTTGGATGTCAGAAGTCAGACTAAAAATACATTCTAAAAATGTGAGACGGGCGTAATAATAGACGAGATGAAATATTTGAATAGTGTTATAAAAAGTCGCAGAATCACCAGGAAAAACATACACACTTACACTCCTTAAAGCATTTTATTTCAGAAGAATTTATATAAATCTTTGCTTGGTGGACAAGCCCTATCTCTTCTATGTTGTTAAATAAAATAATACATAGTTTAAAAAACTAATAAAACGCTTTTATAAGTACTGCACTAAAAAGCAAAAAATAAAAATTAATCAATCCATTTTTTAGGTTTATCCTGGAAGGATACAATGTTACTGGCTACCGGTTTGCGCGTTCACAATTGAAAACCGAAACCGTACATAAGAATGTATTCCTAACGACTGGGTAGCCGATACCGGTACCGCCTGGATTATTTGTGCTTTAAGCTCTTCCATATTCCTGTATTCCATATTCACATTCGAATAAATTTTTCTCGCCATGATTCTCTATACATGATGGCCACGGTAAACACCTTGTCCCGCTGACTTCAAACCATTCGCGGACTGTTCTTGCCGTGTGAATGGGAGTATTGTCTTGCTGGAAAATAAAATGTTCACCCGCCGGAATTTCTCCAAATTCGTCTAGGGCATAATCCAGCAGCTCCCTCTATCTTATACCATTCACATCAAAGGGATTTTTCCATGGAATCCAAACGCACCCCAAACCATCACGCTTTCACCTCCGGAGTGCCGGCTCATTTTCACTGCTTTTTCGTCTCGCAAATCACGCCAATAACAGCTGAAATCGTCTGGACCGTCCGAATTAAATTTTTTTTCATTAGAAAAAATTACGGATTCCCACTCCCTGGTCATGTCATGTGGTTTCTGGCGTCAGTCTGGAGTCCTTATGATGCTGCTGCAATAGCCGATTTTTCAGCATCTTTCTGTATCGAAGGTTGGGTTAAGTTAAAGCCTTAAAAGAGTATGAACGGCTGGCTGCATTGAGAAACTTTCCCAGATGTTTGGCAGAGTTTCGCGAGAAGTTGCGGAGTGCAAAAACCTCAAGATGTAGGTAATCACCTATTGATTATGCAGATCGGTCAGGTCAGTCATACAATGCCATTGTGGTTGGGACAATATCCTCATAACAAATCTTGTGCTAACAAAAATTTACGTTGCTTTGACTTTCCCCAAAAGCTACCCCGCTCATGAAATTTTAAAGAAAGTCTTGAAGTTTCACCCATTTAACCTTCATGCATGCATCTTCCCGAGCGACAACGCTGGTTTCACATACCTAAATGGAGATACAAAAAAGAAAACTGTTGGTACTGAGCTCCACGAAAACTTAGTACCATTAAGAAAAGTTTTCTTTAAAACTGAGCCATAATTCCAAAGCACCTTTATTGGTCATAAGCTGCCCTTTAATTCGCAAAGGAATTAATGTGCACTGTATCTACTATACAATATCCCTCTTGTATTTATATGTCCTTGAATTTCTCGTTTAGTAGTTCAAATCACTAAATGGTCAACAACTTGTATAATTCAGCGTCACATTTTCGATCATTATCAACAACTTTTGGGAAAATGTGCATATAGGGACTTAGGACCTGACTGTGAATGAATTGACCACTGATCTACAGCAGAGCGGTAGACTGACTGTTGAGTTGTCATGCGGATAAGCTCCATGGAAATGTTTGTACAAAAAGTTTGCCAAAACACCACCCAATTTAGAACACCCTTCCTTCAACAAAACCCGAACCCTGTCTGCGCTCAATCTTTTACCACTGATACAGAAAGGTCAATGCCCAGAAGTCCTGCTAAATAGACCCATTTTTCATTTTACCGTTTTAAGCATAATCGCCATAGAAATAAATCACAGCCAATGGTACGCCATGCCAATCGATAAAAGTTTTACTACCCCCTCCCTCTGTTACCAACTCCTTTTTCAAACAATTTACAAGCACAAAACCAAACTCCTCTGTTTGCATACAAATGTAAAATAGGTATTTCATTTTAATGTTGTTTTTGACAAATATTAATATTTTCGGTGCGGCACAATGACCGCATCTAAATTGGCTTCTCATTTAAGCGAATTAATTAAAATTAATTATTCACCAAATATCATTGCCGATCCATTATGATAAATGAACCGATTCATTTGACCGACACAAATATGCGTAGTCATACATACATAGTTTGCATGTTGAACGCGCGAATGCATCAAAAGCCATAACGATATGAGTGAAATGTGACCCACCAATCCTCCCCAGATGAGTAATGTGGACATTTATGCATTTTGCATTTGACCAAACGCAATGTAAACAATCATTACTAGTATTGACAGCCAAAGGACGACTGGGACTGGCCGACCCGACCGACGCGATGGTGTGGTAGGTGGTACTCTTAATTAGCCACATCGCGCAAATCTCGCACAATCAATGCACACACGCTGCCAATGTGTGTGTGTGTATACAATGGTTTCATGCGATTCAATAGTTTCAAATAAAGTGGTTAATAAATAATGAATTTTAACTAAACACCAATAAGTGGACAAAAAATAAAATCCATACTCATTTTTCGACAGTCGATGAAAATAACATGGATTTTGTGTTTTCTTTTTTTTTAACCCGATTTATATTAATTTTAAAATAATATCACATTTCATGGGAAAATGAAACGAATGCGTATATAGGGAAGCTAACAGGTGCAACTAATCAGAATCGTCATTAGTGTCCAATGAAGCTAAATATTCGTTAAATTAATTGGATGCGCTCAAGCGGGGATTTTTTAGTGCCGCAATTGGGAAACTCGCCCAGTTGCAGTTTTGTTGACCAGAGACAATCGACAATAAAACCCCATTGTTAGCAACAAACATGCGGTGGTTTCAAATACAAATTAAGAACTGAATTAGCATTCATTAGGGGATCTGAATTTGATTCATTTAATTATATATTATGGTTTGATTTGTGTCGGTAGATGTGGATGGGCTAAAAACAAATGATGTGACCAGCCAAACCAATTGAGATCCGTTTTGCTGTCAAGAATATTTTTTAAATGTTCTTTTCGTCTTTACCAATTAGGCTACTCTTCGTCACTTTGTAGTCTAAATTGCAATGGTGTAGGGCGACTACTTTGAAAGTTAAAATAAATGCTAATTATAATTTGGCACGCAAATTCCTTGACGAATTGCATCATCAGTAATCGAGCGATTCATGACGAATATGCCGCTGCAATAAGAAGAGAAAAAATGCGAAGATGACTGGAGAAATCGACAAACTTTGTATAAGCAATAACGAAATGTATTACGGTGTCAAAATCTCTTGTACCTATTCAGAATGTAATTGGTGGTCGAGCTCTCAACGCTCCGTTTTCGCAAGTGGTAGTCACTTGAACAATTTCCACCAATTGTAGGTTCACTTTCTGACAGGGGGGCTTTCATCAATTGACAATATCTACTATATCTGATATTGGTACTTTTTTTTTCCTTTGAAGCTACGATTACATTATGTCTACTCTTGACATGCTGATGTCACAAAATTGACTAATCCGAGCTTAGTGCACGTATTAATCGTAATTGACAACCCATCACGCTTTGTAAATCGTGCGTTTGAGCGCGTGTCGTTGCGTCCCAAAATCCATGATATGCTTGCTTTGTCATACTATTACAATGACAGGAGCAAGTGTTCGGCGCGGCGTTTGACAGACGATTATACCAGGGTCATTCGGTGACACGATCGACAATATTATACTTTATAGGTACCTACTGCTCAGTGACATAACTATAGGGCGGCAGGGCTGACAAAATGCCACCCAAGAGGGCGCTGGCCAAAGAGGCAGCCTAACCTAACATTTAAAAAAAATTGTCTACCTAAGTATTTAAAAAAAAAATATAAGCCTTAAAGCACTTCAGTCTAAAGCCACCAATCTTTCAAATGACTTAATACGTTTGAAAATTTGTCTAGAAGAATTGGAAAGGTATACCTAGACATGAATTTGTAAATTTAAAAATGGAAGCAAATAGTGTAGCAGAAAAATGGTACAATTAACCCTCAATATTCTAAAACTCGGAAAGTAAAACGCCATTTTGACGAACTTTGGGAAGATGAGCGTCTTCAAGATCCGGAAAGTTTGTTCAAAGTGAACATAATATTTTATTGAGTATTGGACATCATTAATAATGAACTGAAATCGCGTTTCCTTCCAATAAATGAAAGTCTTTCCAATTTCAGTGCTGTGCAAGCTATGTCAAATGACACTGATCTATTAAAAAAGCTCTAGAATTTGTTGATATATGTACATAAAAAAGACATATCTGAACCATTTGCCAGGAAATTCTCAGTTTTCGGTCCACTTTCAGAGACGAAATAGAAAAGTCTTTGTGTACCTATTAGAGAACTTGCTGATTTATTAATAATAAAGAATCATTTTATGTTGTGCAGCTTTCCTGAAGTATGTACTGCATTAATGTTATTTGTTACAATTCCTGTGACTGCAGCTAGTGCTGAACGATGATTTCCAAAACTAAAATTAATAAAACCCTATTTAAGAAATCCTATGGGACAAGACAGGCTACGTAAATTGGCTATTCTGTCTATTAAAAATTATATGACCCGCGCCCGATCTTTAAACTTTGATGATGTTATAGATATAGATACTTTTGTGGAACAGAAAGGTCGGAAAAAGGAATTTTATTAATAAATATCTTAATAAATTAAATTGTTATCTATATATAAAAATAAGTTGTATTGTGTTTGTCGCCAATGTTCTCTGTAATGCGTGAACCGATTTTGATTCTGGAAATTTCCCATGAAAGTTGGCGTTGATACCATGGTTTGTAAGTACAGTATAATCTCGATAATTCGTACCCCGTTAATTCGTAAACCCCGCTTATTCGAAATAAACTGCTGGTCCCTTGAAAAAATCCCGGTTATTCGTAAAAAACCAGTGCATTTTGGTCCCCTCGGTAATTCGCAATAATTTCCGTATGACTTTGCCATTAAACGTCTTATAATTCGTAAGTCTGTGTTGAAAACCCCGTTTATTCGAAAAAAACCTCCTTCTCTCTCTTCAATCCTCTGAAATACGTTTGTTAGGTAGGTACATGTTTATGTTTAATTGGAAAGACAGAATAAGAATTTAGTTCTTTGAAAAGCAAGAGAGAGCGAGATGGAAAACTTTCACACTTGAGAATGTGTGTAAAATAGGACCACTACTACAATTGGGTGCTGTTTCTGCTGAAATGTTAGTCATTTTCACACATGTATTCACAAACTGACTGTTAAAACTTATTATCCCGGTAAATCGAATTTTTATTTTTTAGGTCTTCAATAATTCGTAATCTCGCTATTTCGAAAACCTCTATAATTCGTAATAAACTCTAGGTCCCTTGGTATTACGATTTATCGGGATTGTACTGTATATACGGTCTTTAATGGTGTATTGCTTCATGAGTTATAGGGGCGTGGCACCTCCCATACAAAAAAAACATTCAAAATCTTTTACCTCGAAAGCCAAAGAATCGATAGAGCTCAGATTTACATACGATCTTAAGTATTGTCCCAGGAGTATTCCTGTGAAGATTGGTCAAAATTGGACAAAGGGGCGTGGCACCACCCATACAACAAAATCATTAAAAAATCTTATATTTCGAAAACCACCAAATCGATTGAGTTTAAATTTACAGATAATCATATCATATAATCATAGGTATTGTCCTGGGAGTGTTCCTGTAAAGATTGGTCAATATTGGACAAATGGGTGTAGCGCATCCCATACAAAAAAAAGCAAACGCTATTCTTCGAAAGTGAAAGTCACAGTTTGTAAAATTGGTAACATTGATATGCATTGTCCTGATATATAATAATATTGAATTGAACGTGGCTATACAATCCAAGATTCCTGGCGACTTGGTTTCGTACAATACAGTTACTAATGAAGAAGATGTTGTGAATTATCCAACAGAATTTTTGAATTCGTTGGACTTACCAGGATTACCTCCGCAAATTTAAAGGCGAAGATGTATTCATACCACGCATCCCAATGATTCCATCTGATATTCCATTTGAATTTAAACGACTTCAGTTTCCTGTTCGCCTTGCGTTTGCGGTTACTATTAATAAGGCGCAAGGGCAAACGTTAGGAATTTGTGGAGTGTATTTAGAGTATCCAGTTTTCTCACGTGAACAGTTATATGTAGCCTGTTCGCGGGTTGGCAAACCATCGGTTTTGTATATTTACACCGAAAATGGAAAAACCAAATATATTGTGTACCACAAAGCATTGCAATAAAAACTATTTATCACTAATTCAAATGAATTTGAATTTTTTTTTTTTTATATTTCTATTTTGCACTACGAAGTGTGCAGGGGGTCCGCTATTTCATTATAAATTGATGTATAGACCTATGCTCTTGAAAATACAATTTATTAGATATTTAGGTAACTAAAATGCATTTATTAATAGTGTTGGGTAACTACTTAATGTGGTTTATTAAAATTAAATTACAACGGCACTGCTACTGCTGGTGAAATGCATCATATTTTAATGGAAGTATAGGCTCAAGTAAGATTGCCCCCTGGGTTTTTCCCACTTCTGAATTTCTGTTCCCAGTAATAATGACAATGAGAATGGTGTTAAATGGATGCGAGGATCGTTCATAAACGAAAAACATTCTCAACCCTTTTGTTCAAACACAACTAGTGTAGCTGTAGCTGTAGGTACTTAGAGGGGAATGAAATGAGAGAAACCCGTCTCATGGAAGGAGTTTCATTGCTTGAGTGCCAAAACGATCTGCTTAACGCAGCACGAACTGTGAGTGAATTTTGTTTGGATGTCAGTTCGATCGAGAATACCATTTTACGTATATGGGCGCAGTTCGTGTTAGCGAAAGATTTAGTTAATGGTTTTAAGCCTGATGGAAATAAGTAAATATCTATGGTTTTGTAATTTTACAATGGTATGATATGATATTAAACTTGATAGAATTTTTTAATTTACAAAAAAAAAAAAAAAATGGGTAGAGAAATAGCCTTAACCGAGGCGGAAAAAATACAAATCAAAGATTAATGTACGCTCGCCTCATTTTTCATGATCCAGATAGATAGTTCAGGCCTTCACTGTAGGCGAATCTTTTTATTCGTGTAGGTATGTTGGACGTTGGTAGCTAGTTCTATGAAAAAATACAAATAAAGTGACTTACAAAATGCGGGCAACCCAATAACCAATCAAACCACTCCGTTTCTCACATTAAATTTGTAAGCCACTGTCAAATGTCAACAAAATTATAAAAGTAGACAATGGAAAATGGAGTTTTACCTCGTTTATTGGTGAAAAGTCTATAATAAAGTGAGAAATGCAAATAGAAAATATTGCAGAATTGAAATTTAGTGTTTGTTTAAAGTGTTTGTATAAGTTAAATAGTTGAATTTGTAGAGATTATGTACATAAATCCAAAATAAATTCTATTATCGCGCGCATTGTGGCGGCAAATTTGAAGAAAATGATCTGCTTCTGGAAAACCAGATAAGCACAACTAAGTATTTTATTTCCCTAAGTTCGTCTAAATGTGCTCTAAAATATGGCATTCTAGTTTTTCATTTATCATTTTATTTTAAAATTTGGTAGTACAAACCGCTTTTCAACTTATGATTTTGTGCGAAGTGAAAAATAACCAAGTTCATTTTGCATTTGGTATAACAAAATTTTAAAATAAGAAGTGAAATGTGAAACAAAGTGCACTTTCTTATAGAGCGCAGTGAGACAGATTCAACTGTACCAAACACTTTGGGGTAATTTACCTAGATTCCTAGAAGCATGTGAAAATACATTTATTTTTTTCCATTTATTTCTCAATTTTGTTTTGTTTACACTAGAAACGTCAAATTTTGAAGGAATTTACGTCAAGTTCTTTCAGTAATGCCACACCTCAAGAGAAAAATTGATCCTGGTTTATTTTATAATGCTGATCTGATCCGGTTCAGATCACGGGCATAATAAAACACGGCTAATATTCGACTGTATCTAAACTAGTCCAGCCATCGAATTAGCTTGTAGCTCGATTTCGCTTAATTATTTGGTCAATTTGTATAATTACTATGTATCCCTTCCAAACCGGATGTGTGAATTTTGGAGGCTCAAAACACCATTGAAATTTTTTTTTAAATCTTAAATACTCCAACTACCCTAAATTTGAGTAATGTTTATGTTAGAAAGAAGTAGAATTCTCCAAAATTTGTTTTTCGTTTAAGTACGTTCTATTCAAGTGGCGCAAAATTTAGACCCAATTTTTGCCGGTTTTTAGTAAATAATTTTTTGTTAATACTTAAAGCTTTAGTCTTAAATCTTCCTTCCGGTCAAATCACAACAACTAAATGAACTTTAATTTAAAAAAATTAAGTCTCTACACTCAACGAAAAACATGTGTAAAATTTACCTAAATCGAGTGCTAACTTGCATAAGCCCTAAGGCCGTTTTGAGCTTACTTAGTTTTAAGGCAAGTTGGGTTAAAATGCTTAGGTAAATACACTGCCACATTATCAATGTAGAACTGCCTTAGATATAGCTTGAATTATGCATGTTTGCCTAAGGCAATATTTCCTAAGACTAAGGTGATTTTTGCCAATATTTTTAGCCAATAACTGTGTTGAATTGCCTTAACTACTAAGGTAATAACAAAATGTTTTTGCCTTAGAAATTGCCTGATTTTTGCAAGATTGCTAAAGCAAATTTTGATTAAACTAAGGTGCTTATTAGCTAGCCTATAAGTGTGGTGAATTACTGAATTCCCCTTTGGTTATATGTATATATATAATATGCTTTTAACCATCAAGCTAATTGAAAATCAAATTATTTATTTTTTTATATTATATTTTATTTATACCGGACAGTTTCACAATTTTTTTTGACGGCTTGTATCATTGTTTTCGTCGACCATATTCCTGCATATTCGTGTAGTTTCCATCCACTATTTCATTCAAATATCCCAGCAGTCACCAGTTTCATCCGAAGATTCTATAATAAAAAAAATACATTTTTTCAAACATAAATTTCTTTGTCCTCGATTTTAATAAACAAAAACATACCTTCATTATTACATTCCTCGACAACATTTGCGTTGAGTTTCCTTTTTTCTAGAACATCAATGTTCATCTTTGGGGACATTTTGGTTTTTCCTAGAACAAACAAGTTATTGATAATGAAATAGGGATGTTGTTTTTTATCAGCAATAGAAACTATTGACACTATTGCTAAAACTCACCTTATTATTGTAATCTGCAAGCCAGCACGCAGTTTGAATTTTGTATATCTAATTAACAAAAATTGCCGCTGTTTTGTCTAAAAATATAAGCACACAAGTACACGTTTACTTTACGGAAATTGCAAATAGACTGTCTAATTTTTGGACGCGAATTCAACTATGTATTTTACTTTCAAAAGTAACCCCAGGCGTAAGGCAAAGTACAGTGGGCCTAAGGCAAATTTACACAGTTTAAGACAATTAGAGGGGTGTCTTCCTAGATTTAAGGCAAAACTCCTTTAGGCCTAAGGTAAAGTTAAACCGCTACCCAATTTTTTAAGAAAAGTTGTCTAAGATCTAAGGCAGTTAACCTAGCAATAAAAGACAAAGTTAAAAAAAAACATGTTATTTCTTGGTTAAAACTACTAAGCATTTTTAGGCAATTCAGCTTATTTTCCATTAGTTAGGTCGTATACAAATGTGCTTAGTTTTAAGGAGAAATATGCTTGTCTAATAATATCCATACAAAAAACTTTACCTAATGCGGTTAAGGCAATATTACACAGGATTTTTCTCTGAGTGTAGCATGCTTGGTTTGGGACCTCTGGGCGATAGAAAACCGACCTTAGGGAGTGTGCTATTCAAGTGGTCATTCAGTCCCCATAACATTAACAAGACGAACACAATCGTACAAATCCGTCGATTGGTCGTGAAATTCAAGTCGCGTCAATTGTGTCACGACGTAACACGCCGCATAACAGGCGATTACAGAGATTGACTGTTTAGGACAAATTTAGAAGTCAAAGTGACGTCAGCATGACACTGAATGACATGATTCATGATATGTGCAATCGTAGCTTAAGAAACGTCCAACACGACCATCACACCAATTGCAGCGTAAATATTACACCTGAACCTCTAGGAGCGAGGAGCCTCGACTCAATAATTAAAATAGGATATTGCTTTCCATTATATTTGGAATCTTTTCTAACTATGTTTACAGGTAAGGACAAGGGGAAAGAACATTTTAAATATAACAACAACGTTTGCATTTTATCGAAACATTCACCCTAGGTCAACATACTTTTGCATCGTGCCAACAATATGTACCTAAATATATAAAAAAACATTTGACTTAACTCCACTTCAGACGAACTTAAAACACAAGACAACCGAAGATAGAAGTAGCTAACTGGAAAGAGAGGAAAAGAAAACGGACCAAGTAACTGTACTGAAGATGTTAAGGAAAATACTGCGAACTCAAAAGCCTAACTAGACTAAACCTACCCTAGCAATATCTTATTATGTATAGGTACGTGTGGAAAGTGTACAATGTACATGCACCATTTGCACAGTGATCGCGACTTTTGGAATTATGTTTAGGGATCGTCTAGTTTTTTAAAAGCTTGCACTCATCCATTTTCGCAGGTAAGACCATCTGGCCATCTGGGTATTCGATTGCCCTGAGGCTGAATACAATTTCAGATAACGAAAAGTTAAAAATGTTTAGCAGCCAATTGAAAAGATAATGTGCGAGTGCGGCACAAAATTTTTAAATCACAATTAAAGTTGGACACATATAAAATGCCCAACTAGGTACACCCTGCTGCTACAGAAGCGTTGCCCACGTAGTATAGATACGACACGATTAACCCAATTACGTCAATTTATCTGCATATTGCTCAAAGTTAGCTCCTATTAAGCCATAATGTTGTTTTCTTATCAATTTACAAGACCTGTCAACATACCTGATTTATGACAGAGGCTACAACTGAATTTGGTTCCAAGTAAACAATGGTAAAGCTGAAGTGGACGTTTTTTTTAGCTCGCGTTCACACTCCTGATGAAGGAGCGCGAAACGCAAAATACCAGGTGATGTCGCGCGTCAAAATGCACACAACAAAAGCCATAAGGCTATTTTATTGGACCCAATGGCACCCAAAACACGTACGAAGTTGCCAATTTCACTTGTTATTCCCAATTCCAGGCACACTGCTGTTGCTTCACAAAAAATAAAAAATGAAATCACCATCACCATTTGTTGAAGCAGGGAATTTTCCACCACCAGGGGACCACAGTCTAAAAGAAACATCCCATTTCCTACCGTAGCAATATCCAGCAGCCAACATGTTTACATTTTTAACCGAATTTCGGTCATCACCATCGTCGGAACTCGGAACGCGCCAAACCGTCTAAAGGCAAATCCGCACCACAGCCAACTTCACCATATATAAGTACATATATACATAGTACCTATGCCTCCCTTGCCATTCGCATCGGTATACGGTCATTTGGTCGGACGTAGGCAGCAACGAAAACATGAAGCAAAGCGTTATTGCGATGCGATAGTGTCGACCGGTACCATCATCGCCATCACCTACGAGCATATGAATGAACGCTCGGATGCCCTTGCACGTAATTCACGTGATATCACTGGTATTTCGCTCATAATGTACACATAATAGAGCTCATTAAGCGTTGTTATGGACGCAAATGCAGACTCAGAACCAAAAGAAGGGAGCACGGGTACGGGTAGTTCCAGAAAAACAACAAAAACAACAGGAAATAGTCCCGAACAAAGTGTGGCGCCACTCTTGGCTCTTCCTGGTGTTGTTGTCTGACAGAGTTGCGTGGCTGAAGGCCATCATTTCTTGTGCACACGAACTCGCAAGCGCTTGACTTGAACACATTTTTATTGCAGTTTTATTGCAGTTTCCAGGACCAAGAGAAGAGGTCAACATCGATTAATAAGGACCACTTAAAACATTTGGAGCACTTCTGGAAGGCAATTATTGCCCCGAGTGTTGCTGCCGGCCAATTAGAAGAATATGTAATCAATTGCGAAATTGAGTTTTGAAAAAGCACTCATAATCAAATTGCTGGGCGAATGGCAGATCACGCGAAGCATTGGCGTTTGGCTCTAATATAGAGAAGACAGAACACGAAGGTTGTTTGGGTAGAGGGAGGTTTATTAAGTATTAATTATAATGGAAATGGTGTTGTCTAAGGGACATCCCCCGAGATACATCAATAATTCTAAAGCGTATGCCTAGGAAGAGACTAACAGATAGCGGCCCGTAACTAGGTTTGAAAAATGTTGGCGGCTTTAAAACATTATGTGGTCCTATTTGAGGGGCCTTCAAATACATGAAGACCTCAAGAAGAAACGCAGGCTTACATTAAAAACTTTAAAAAAGCTGGATTTTGAAAATAAAAAAAAATATCTTACAGTAGCGGACTTGACTAAGGACAGCTAGACTTGACTAAAGACAGCATAGTTCGGAGGATGGTTACAGAAACTGTGACCGGACGATTTCGACAAAGGCACAGGCTAAAACTGTCAAAGCTCAGAAAGAAAGAGAACTACAACAAAGAGCCGACGTGATTCTGATAAGACCCACGCAATGGGCAACTTGTTATGAAGTATACTACGATAAGTACTGATATATACAAGCTGTACGACAAACAAAAGCTGGGTAAGTCCTTTTAGAACAAGAGAGAACCAAATCTGGTAGATAAAGCAATTATACAATTTCTTGAGTCCGGAGTCCACCTAGATTTACGCGTTGGTAGAGCTGGATGAAGCCTACTGTACTACACTTAGGTCCTTGTGTACACATTGTGATGCCATTTTATGGGGGTTATTCGTTGGGTGTTAGGTTAGGTTAGGTTGAAGTGGCTGCTGAAGTGGCAATTAGGTCCCTTGTGATACCACATGAATCTATTAAAAATTTCGTTCTACTCGTTGAACCAGTTTGAGCTTCTGATGAAGCAAAGGAGACTACGAATGTCTAGGTTTCTTAGATCGTTTAGATCATTGTAGTAGGAGGCTCCCAAATGGAGTTTCCGTTTTCGGCAGAGTGCCGGACAAGTGCAGAGGAAGTGCTGAATGGTTTCCTCCTCCTCTTCGTCCAAGCAGCTTCTACAAAAATCGTTTGAGAGTACGCCAAGCCTTATTGCATGCCTACCTATAAGGCAGTGTCCCGTAATGACACCTATTGTAGCGCCGATATGCCTCCTGTCAAGAGAAATCAAATTCTTAGAACGTTTGTGATCTAGCTTTGGCCAGATCTGTTTTGTCGCTAGACATGTCGTGCTACATGTCCACCTAAGGTTTGTTCTTTGGATGGCATCCTGCTTTATTATAAGTTTACACGTAGCGATTGGGATACCTAAAGTACATTTGCTTGGTACGATAGGTAGTGTAGTTCCCAGCTTGGCAAGTTCGTCAGCCTTACGTCTGTGCCCCGGCACCCAGCAGAGGTGAATGTTGAACTGCTCCGACATCTCTCTGAGAGACGTGCGACAGTCTAGGGCTGTATTGGAGTTAATAGAGGCTGATTCCAGGCACTTAATTGAAGCCTGACTATCCGAGAAGATGCGGATATCACGTTTTCTTTTAGCCAGGATAAGACTTCCTTTATTGCCATTATTTTCGCCTGAAAAACGCTACAGTGATCTGGGAGACAGAAGGAGAGACTGAGGTTTAGTCTTTCAGAAAAAACACCACCTCCTACATCGATATCTTTTGCTAAAGATATCGATGGGAGTTAGGTGAAACAGGATGTCAAGTGCAGCAGAAGGTGTGGTGCGAAGAGCTCCACTGATACACAAGCAAGCGGTTCTTTGGACTTTGCCTAGTTTATTGCGATTTGTCGCTTTATCTAAGGCAATCCACCAGACAGCCACACCGTACGTAAGTATCGGCCTTATGACCGAGATGTATAGCCAGTGGGTGATGCGAGGTTGTGGGCCCCATTTATTTCCTACTGCTTTTTTGCAAGAGAACAGAGCTATGGTTGCTTTCTGCTGTCCAGCTAAGCTTTCTGTCCAGAATAAGACCCAAGTACTTGGCTTCATTGGAGAAAGTCAAGCTTATGCCATTTATAGATGGAGGGTCAATATGCGGAATTTTGTATTTCCTAGAAAAGAGAACAAGTTCGGTCTTGTGAGGGTTGACGCCCAGCCCACATTGATTCGCCCATTTTACTAGCGTGTGGAGAGCGTGTTGTAGGAGTTCTTTTAAGGTATTTGGATACTTTCCTGACACGGCAATAGCAACATCATCCGCATATGCAATCACTTTGTAGCCCTCCGCTTCCAGGCAAGTCAGCAGTTGATTGACCACTAAGTTCCAGAGAAGGGGATACAGGACACCACCTTGTGGGGTTCCTCTATTGACAGATCTTCTGACAGATGCCCCGCTCAGACTAGAGTTAATGATCCGGCTATTGAGCATCAGATTAATCAACTCCCTGAGCGAGGTGTCCACGTTCAGAGCTGACAGTGCTCGCGCGATTGCAGATGCATCAACATTGTTAAAAGCGCCTTCAATGTCAAGGAATGCAACCATAGTATACACCTCGATGGAACATGTCAGCGTATGCAGAGCTGTTTCCACGGATTTACCTTTAGAGTAAGCATGTTGAGCAGTGGATAGAAGTTTCGTATCAATGCTTTTGCGTAGATGGATTTCGATCAGTCGTTCTAGAGTTTTTAGGAGGAATAACGAAAGACTAATAGGCCTGAGGTCCTTTGGACTAACATGAGAGCATTTGCCTGCCTTGGGTAGAAAAACCACTTTTACTTCTCTCCATAACAAGGGATATGGTTAACTTCATGACCCGACGCTGTGCAGCCATCCTGTTATCCTCAAAAACGAGATAGTGCGAATGAGAATTGAGAGCACTACAGGCAAAAAGACTGTCGCGATATTTATTGTGCGCTAGCTAAACTCAAGAGCACATAGAGCTCACGTAGCTGGATGGGTCTTGCGCCTGTCATATATTTAGAGAATGGAAAGAACAATAAAATATGAGCCTAACTTACCACACCAAAACCATTCGTTTTCAATAATTTTTAGGAGGAGTGGAAGGGACCTCAACAAAAGCAGAATCTCAGAAGTCTATGTATCAGACCTATAAGAAAGTTAGAGAAAAACTATAAAAATAGAAGCACAGAAAATAAAACGTTGCTAGGTAGGTATAGCTCAAAACAGTCATACACGAAGCATTAGAGCAGGTCCTGAAAATTCCGAAACTACAGTGGGATTATGACGTAATCTCGAATGACAAAAATCTCGAATGTACAAAAATCTCGAAAGACTATATCTCGAAAAAATCTCGAAAAATAAAAAGTAAATTCGAGATTTTTTTTTGCACCCACCCCATACCCAAACAGTAAACCCAAGCAGGGGGGTTGCAAGGGGGGCAGCATGTCCCCCATAGGCATCTCACTTTTTAACACCATTTGTAATATTAATTCGAGATTTTTTTTTTTTTTTTTTTTCAGATTTTTGTTTTTCGAGATTTTTTTTCGAAATATCGTGGTAGACCCAACTACAGTAGATGCAACAAAGCAAGATCCACACTGAAAAAGTGAACTTATTTCCCACTGCTTGTGGAGTGAATTTCCATGCGGAGCAGATTCCCGTGGACTTATTTCCCTGCACCAATCCAAGCCACGCAGAGAAAAAAAATGTAGGCTGGTGTACGCTTACAGATGGACAAATCGTAGAAGTCGGAGTCTTAATCTCAGACGTAAAAGAACTACAGCGAGAAGAAGAGACTCAGAATCGATGGATACTTTAAAAAATGGGAAGATTCCTGAGGACCGAGTTATAAGGTGCGGGGTACAGGAAGACATCGAAAGTGATCACATCAGAAGGCGCCAAGGGCGTTTAAAAACGGCTGAACCAAAAAATGAGACACTTTCAAAGAAGGAAGGTAAGGGTATCCTGATGATAGGTAATAAGTAATAACCATTAAAGAGGAGTTATATTAGGAATGGAGTTGAATACAATGCTTACATATCTATACTGGCAACAGATCAAGTCTAAGTCCCAAAACGCTGCAAAGATCAATACACAACTGAGCAGACTAATGGTACACCCTGATGGGCCCAAAATCGGCGAAACCTGTTATGTCCCTCGCGCATTTTATCGAACAGTGTCAGATTAAGCCGTTCTTGTGATCGCGGGAGTAATCTCCATCAAACGCCTAGCGACAGAAATAAAATACGTTTACGAGAGCGAAAGGAGCAGGTTGGAAAGAAAACGGCAATAGTGGAAGCTAAAGTGATTACAAGACAATGCTGACAACAACTCGGGAAATATTTCGAACTGGACGGATTGGCGTTCGCAATGTAATGTTCTTACGGGACATGGGTACTTTAAAGATCAGAACATACTGGGAAAAACATCAAGTCCAGCGTATTATTATTTTGAATCGTATATCAAGACAAGATTGAACATAGGTTTTCCGAATCCACTCGATGCATTGCAGAATTACTTTTGCATCCTACCAGCTTGTATATCTATACGGCATTCTGGATTTTTCGTTGGCACTGTCGGCAGAATGGTGCCTATTACTTTCGAGCTTGATAATGATAACAAACGCCTGACCATAATATGTCAATGAACGGCAAGCTATCATCTCCAATGAAAGAATTTAATTGCGATTGCGAATAGCAGATAAAATGTGCCTAGAAAACATTCGAGAAATTATACCGGAGCCATAATCAACACTTTTTCGAATTAACTTGAAACTAACTATATCCCTTTGATACAAAATACTCTAAAAACGTTCACAACATTTTACAAAAGCCCCACCATACCAACTTCAGTTTTTGTATCTGTATAGAGTAAATTCGGTTAAGCGATGCCATATTGGGATTGGGATTTATCGCATTTAGAGGGAGAGAATTAAAGCATATTTCGCCAACCTTTCAAAATGAAGTCCCTTAATAGCATAAGCCTCACAATTTTGAACTTTCATTAAAGCTAGTGCTTTCCCAAATGAACATCATGTGCGTATGGTATACGAGCATATCTACCATTCACCATCAATTTGTGATCCATAATTTCCAATATTATTATATTATATTGATGAAATTTATTCGCTTTGATGAAGAAGATAGAGCACTAAGTGCAATGGTAAACACACCACCCACCCGTTCACTCGTGCATTGGTGGTGGTGGTGGTTTTGCTGCAAAAGCATGTAAGGCGCAATTACCTTCAACCTATGTCCTGACAGTTACATGGTACTTACAGGCATAATAGTCAGTCGCAAGTATATAGGTATACAGACTTGTTTGCTTGGGGACTCTATTATTAAGCTTCGATGTGCCTATAAGGGCAATGCAAACATAATGCAGCCATGACATCATAACATGGATTGCGATTCCCTCGATGCGCCACCATCATCAACTAGGAGACTCAGTGAAACATGGGAAATGTGATCAATGGCCTACTTCTTCACTGACAACTCGAGTGACACCATTGATGCATTACTTATGTGTATGTACTAGAAAGATTCAATGACAAAATGTCATTTCATTGAGTAGGCTTACACGATAAATTACAGTTTGTTTTTTTCTGTTTACATGGCTGGGAATGGAAGTACGATAGATGCTCCAATAAATTTAGATCCAGTTCGTGGGATTCGTATTGTCTGTCACTCTGTCAGTGTAGGATACTAATCCATAGGGAGAATATTTTAAATCGATAAAATTAAATTGGAACTTTTAATAGTACATAATGTAATACAAAATATTTAATTTCCCTGTTTGTTGTAATCTATATACATTATACACCCCTATCGTGGAATCCGTCGGAATTAAGTTTCACTTCACTTATTCGATTCCCTTTCACTTTCTACTGCTATCGTGGAATCCGCCGGAAACCTCTCCTTATCTACACGTTTTTGGGAAAGGTAGTTTCACTGTCAAACGGCTGTGTTTCATTTGACAACACAAATTTGTGTAGCTGCATTCGCCGAAGGCATATGAAAAGTTTGTTTTAAAAGTGTTTTAAATAAAAAATAAAGTGTTTGATATAATAATGGATACGATAGATATATTTTTGGAAGCATAAGAGGAAGAACGAAATGAGCGGTGTTCTCAGAGAACAATACGAGACAGGTTAAGACTTAAGAGGAGCAGTGAATGATTTCATGGAGCTACCGGATGATATGCGTTTTTAGAATGATTTTTTTTTTTTTTTTTTTGGTTTTAATAAAGTTCCATATTGCACAGATTTATTACAAATGTTCGGCTTAATAATGCAGCTTTTTTACATGTACATTTTCTTTAAAAAAAATTCTGACGATGTGCAGCAAGCAAGAAAACCTATGACATCCGCAATGATTTTGATGCGGGTAAGAAATGTAATTTTGTTCTGAAAAAATTATACCTAAAAAAAAACTTTAACAAGATTTCATTCTTGGAGACTCGATTTTATTAAACTTTATTGATTTGCTTAAGTTTAGTAGGTACCTATGTTCTTTTTAGTGACCAACAGTTCATATTGAATAACTCAGTTCCTTATTTTTATCTACCAAGATTTGTTTTCAATATTTACTGTTGCCCAGCATCTAGACTTCGAATTCGAGTTTATATGCGCATAAGATCAATAATGATTTCAATCACTCATAGCCTAGGTATATTGCAGTAAAAAACAAGTGTCATCGCAATTCAAAAAATATTCATACACCTACTCAAGTAGCACAAAAGTCAAAAATACACCAAAATATTTGGTGTATTTTTTGCATTTCGTGATTTGCGTGAAAATTAGTTTTTCGAAAATTATAATTTTCTGGTTGTTTTTTAAATTTTTTAGAGACGTACTCTTAAAAACGAGTCAAAAATACAAAAAATGCGGCATGATTAAGTCGATATATATAGTAAAATATATAATCATTGTCTTCATTTTTTTCTTAATATTCTTAATATTCCTTGAAAAATATGGCTGTCGTGCAAAATATACACCAATTCCTGAATTTGGATATAAAAATGCACCAATTTAAAAGAAGAAGGAGAAAAATACACAATTGTAGAAGTTATATACAATATTCTTGTTTTCGGTGCATTTATTTTGCTGGAAACTGTGTAAAATATTCACTGATTTGTATCATCTCGTGAAATTGATGCAAAAAATGCACCAAAGTTAAAGGAAAATGAGAAAAATGCACCATTGTGAGAAATACAGTGCGGTTCACTTGTTTAGACGCACACATTTTATTAAAATTAGGCAGGAAAAAAGTGTTGAATTTTCAGAAAAGTCAAAAGTTAAAGCTTAACTCTCGAAACGCTTTTGAAATCGTGAAATGGCTCATAAAATAGCTCGAAGTGAAGACTTGATAAGAAACTTTGTAAACAATAGAGTATCTTATGGAAAGAACTACAAAGCAAGGATCGTGAAAGTTTTAACACCACAAAACAATCGAAAATTGTAAGAATAGTGCCTTATGGCGCTCAATTTACAAACAAAATTATAGAATTTGCTTGTTTTTTTTTGTAGCAAATCCACTTGCGTTGTGCTATTATCAATGCTTTATACCCAAATTTTACAAAACTACAAAAAAAAACCACCGCCTAATCATCGATGCAAGAAACCCAGGCCTTGAATTTTCAAGGTCTGACATGGCATGGGATATGAACATTAAGGTGGTCTCCAGAAATTGAAGCAAAGACGACTTTTCGAACAAAAAGGAGTTTAACTTGGATGGTCCTGCAACTATAACTATTACTTTCATGATCTATACAAAGAAAATATGTTTTGAACCGTCATTCATCATTCGAAATTAGTGGTAGTTATGGTATGTGGTGCAATTTCATTCTTCGGCGCTTTTAAATGTTATTAGTATTTCTTGCAAAACTTTCTTTGGAGGAAGCAGTTTTTTCCGTAATAAAGCACCTTTGAGGACTTATTCCATGGATATTCCAGATGGATAACGTTGGTATACGCACAATGCACGCCTTGTTTAAGAATGGATTGTCTGTGAAAATATTAAAATATTGCACTGTCCCCCACATTCGCCTAATTTTAATATTATTGAAATTTATTGAGGCAACAATCAGTATCAACACAATCAAGAGTTGATTGTGGCGAAAAACAACTTTTTAGGAAAATATACCCTTGAATTAGCTTATAAGTTCATTATGGCTCTTTGAAGAATATAATTTTTGAGATTATATCCAATGGTTCTGCCTCACACATTATTAAAATAACTGAAAATGTACTAAAATAAATAAAAATATCGCAAAAAATGTTGGTGTTTTGTTGTTTTTCGACTTTTTAACAGGTGCGTCTATTCAAGTGAACCAAAAAAATGCATACGGTTTTGCATGGTGTATTAAAAAAATAGTAATGTTTTTTTTATAGTGTATGAATGTATCTTTCTGCCAAATAAGTGTTTTTTTTCTCTTTGTTCCACATAATACGAAAAAAACAAGAAATAAAACGTAACTATTGTACGTCTAAACAAGTGAAGCACACTGTATTATTAATATTAAGTACACCGAACTCGGTGTGGTGCATTTTTTACCAAAAAGTGTATTAATTACACCAAACTCTCTGTGTAGTGTATTCAATGGTGAATATTTTACCAAATGGTGTATTAAAAACACCGAACTCTCAGTGTGGTGCATACAATGGTGCATATTCAACCAATGAGTGTATTAAGTACACCAACCTCTCTGTGTGCATTTTTTTAACCAACATGCATTTACTGTGAAAAAAATATACAATGGACGAGATTTTCTTTCAGTACAATTTATATTTCCAAAAAAAATTTGAGTTAACAAAATACACAAGTAGGCCAAAATTGGAATTTGCTCCTTCGGAAGAGAGGTAATCCGTCAACATTGAAATTGAGAAGATTGTTTGATTTAATTGACGAAATGCAATACGGAAACATTTTTCAATGCCATAGTACCAGAATGAACCGTATCCCTTGGCATGTATAGCAATATTCCGTAGTGTATGGAGCAAAGTACGTGCATCTTTTGGCAGTTCAGTTTTTCCTTCACTTCGCAATAAAACAAGTAGCTCAGATACAGCAGTATGTGGTATTTTATATTTAATAGCCCAATCAGCCAATTTAGACATGAAATCAATATGTGCGTCCACATCATCAATGCCGCAATCTTCCGAAGACAGTTCCAATTCGCGATATATATTTTCCGCAACTTCGTCATTATCATCCAAATCATCATTCGAAATTGAGTCGATTAATATTTCATTTGGCTGTAATACAATATTAGGCTCATTTAAAATAATATTTTCTCCAGATAATGAACCATTTTTAGAGCTTTTGGGCCGAATATAAAAGTTGATGTTTTCCCAATTTCCGAATAAGTTCCGATGACTTTGCTGGATGTTGTTAACTGGTTTGACAATGTTTCTTAATTTGTTTAAAAAGTTTTTCCTTCTACGGTAACACTTCAAATAATTATTATTCTTCGAGGCACTCATTTTTATTAATATTTGTTAATTTAAAAACACAGTGCTCTTTAAGAATGCAGAGCTCGTTAAGAATGAAATGGCGACTGAATAATTTCAATAACATTTTGTTGTTTATTTTTCACACTTATGTAGTTTGGTGTATTTAATTTCCACAGGGTGTAAATCATTCACCGAAATATAGTTGGCCATTTCAAATGGTGTATAATATCTACAAAATATAGTGTACAAAATATGCCATGTTGGTTGGATTCAGAATCGAATAATTTTATGCACCATTAATGGTAGCTGAACATCGGTTTATTTTTTGCACCGAATTTCAAACGAAATGTTGAAATTTTGCACAGAAAAGACAATGGTGTAATTTTTATACCGATAATTTTGACAAATACACCAAAATTTTAAATTTTTCTTCAGTTTTCTCAATTTTGCACCAAAATTAATGAATTTACACCAATTTATACACCAGTGTGCTACTTGAGTAGAATCGTCTCTTCTTCCTATCACTCTGACGTTCACGTTAAAATTATTAACACGGCAGCCTTTTTCTTTTCTTTCACGCGGAATTATAAATTTAGCAAAGCAAAACGAAGTTTGTAATTTATTGCTTTCAGTCACTAATCTAATGAAAAAAAAAACAAGAAACAATGCTCTATAGCAGGGGTTCCCTAACTGTGCGTCGGTCGCGACGCCCTGTGGTATCGTGGGGCTATCCTAGGGGCGTCTCAAAACGGTACGCCCAGGTTGCATGCGCACGACGTTCCATATGCTTTGAACTCGATATATGGGATTCGTTAATAGCTTGCACACAGCTTGTTTTATTCCATTTCAACGTCGACCAATCCTCATTGAAAACCCCTTTAGTGAATCTTTAGTAAGCTCAACTTCTATTCACATATCTGCGCTTTGTTCCGTTGTGTGCTTTTAGAAGGGCGATTGGGAACCCCTGCTCTATAGCCTAGGAAAGTATCTACCAACATGATGTCGAAATATTTCACGAAGGTGTGATTCGCTGCCCAACAAAACAAGTGATGCTTGGTTAAATGTACGAGGGTATCAACGCGTCCATTAACTCTTTGAGGAACCACAACGAAAACGTAGTTGACCAACTCGAGGAACCTTTTTTTTTTTTTTGTCAATATCAGACATTTTGATCAATTAAGTGTACGGGTTCATTCAACAATTGAATGAGTTGATCAAACGCGTTCAACACAAAAATGTTAAATTTAAATTGGAATTACGTTGCTCAACATGAACAACATGAGTTTGTGCACTAAGTATATGTAGTTTACGGCCGCTTAAAAATTTGTTTGTTCAGTTGAAGAGTTGAACATTGTTGTTTGTTCAACAATAGGTATACATAGGTAAAGTATAGCAGTTTCCGCTACGATAGCTTCAGAAATTTAGCCGAAGTTTTAACGTTGATTTTCTTAGAATCGACAAAAATGTACATTTTCCTCATAGGTATAGGACAAAGGTACTGTCTATTTTATGGTGGCTGACAGCGGTTGACAGCGAAACCAACCTTACTGTATGGCTTTTGTTCTTTTCGTTAGATATATCCTACTTGAACTGTCACAACTGTCAACGCTTTAAAACGTCGGAATTTGAAAAGCAACCCAAGCTATGCTGCAGCAAGCCATATCAGCACGGTGAAAAAAAAAATCCTGAGAAAACTTACTATATGGTAACTGGTTTAAAACAAAATCAGAGTTCTGTTCGAAATAATCCCTGTTTCAAATTAAAGTAATGCTAAAAGTAAACGACAAAATTTTACCGGGATTGCGGTGATATAGATAAATGAATATGCCCCCAAATTGCTGATCCATTTAGCCATGCAACTGGCAAATTAAAATCAAATTATGTCTTTGTTTCTTTTCAATTTTATATTCTGAAAGTTTATTCCGCCAACTTGGTCTGTTGCAAAACGAGTCCCTTTCTACTCGGTAATTCCTTTTCGAAGGCATTATACAACTTCTAGCGCCTAACTCATTTACGACAATGTAATTCCGAGATCAAGCATAAATGCGATATTTTCCATTTTATTGCGACTCTAAAACCACGTCGAGGTTGATGCTCAAATATTCATGGAATCGCATTTCACTTATAATAAATACCAGTAGCTGGCTCTCGTTGGAGTAAAAACCAAAGCACCTTTGAAATTCCGTCCGTTTCGTTTTCCGGTCAGGATGCGACAAAGGAAATCAAGAAGTGTATAGTTGGGATTTATGACCTCCATAAAATCATCATAAACGGCCAAGCGCTTTACCGAATTCCTTTCCAAATGTGGAGTATGAGGGACAGACAGTCATTAAACTGACGGTAGGTATACATCCTCCCAGCCCACTCTCAGTGTACAGTGAAATTAGTTTTTTTTTTTGTGAGAATGGAATTGAAATGTCCTTGTACTTGCGCTTTGTTGTTAAATACCTGGAGCTGATGGATCTGGTTGACTGAGGACACGAGACGGATGATTAATTTACATTCTCTGTCAGGTTTGTCTGTGAAGCTGCGAGGAATGTACAGAATCGGAATTACCTTGTGAGGAGAGATTTAATTTTATTATTTTTCTTGGTTCTGTTGTTTTGATTGTTGTTAACTTAGAGGTTCCATCGGTTGCTGCTGGGGAAGGAGAAGGTGATGGTCACGGTGTGTCAGGCATTAGAGATTGAGTCACTAATTACACGGATTATTATGTGTCACCTGGCAAGCAAATGTAAATCATTAGACATTATCGGCTTAGTGAAGCGCTTTAAGTGTCAAAGTGATTATGAATGGATGAACAGAATGGGGTGGTGATGTGGCCAACAGTGCGGTCATTGATTTATTTGGAAGGTAATATATTTTGAATGGCATAAGTTAAGGAGTTAGGGTATTGGCAGTGCTTACGCATCGTAGACGACGTAATAGGCATGTGACTAGACTCGGACATCGATTTGAGCCAAAGGTATTAACGGGATTCAGTAAGTAGGTATAAATACAAGGGGCCAATAATATCTATGAATGGGACTGTTTTTTCGTTAAAGGTATTCGTAAGGGAGATGGTAGATGGACTATATGTATAACGGGGATTAGTTACGGCGGTAGGTTCTGTAGTTTAGTTAGTGTGGAGTTGCCGCCAGATGATTACGAATAGACGCACATTGGATACGATTTCGTACGAATTTCACTTTGCCAACACACCTTAAATAAGAATACTGTTACAAAATACGATGTCGGCGTCGAAAAGCTGCAATCGAAAAGCTAATACACTTTCAAAATGTTCGCGTATTCCTATAGCTCACGACTCACCACAACAACAGCTATAGTGTCGAAGACCCGTCGGAGTACTGACAAAAATATATAATTATTGCCGCAATTGATATGCTGGGTTTCAGTCGACTTGCATTTTGAATTAGAGAGGAGATTCCTTCAGCTGTGCCAACTACCGAGGACTTCTTAACTTCGCATATAAGATCTTCAACATTGTGTGAATGCTTAAAAACATTACCTGATTGAACCCTATAAGTGCGATTTCAGGCCAGAAAAGGCCATCATCGATCAAATGTTCACATTTAAAAGATCATGGAAAAACCCAGTGAGTTAAATCGCTACTGAGGACAGTATTATATAGAGACGAGCAATACATAGCCATGCCTAGTTTTGACATCCCTCAAAATGTCATCCGAGTGCATCAAGGCCGATAAAGAGCTCCCCTAGATTTGATGAACTGTTTCAAAAGTCTATTACTTCCATACGCCGACTATATAGAAATGAAAGTGTATACAGAATATCCTGGGAGATGGGACACTCAACGAATAGGACAGAACGTCACAACTGACAGCTATATGAGGTAGCAAAGGACTTTGTCTGCTTCAGCTCTGGTATAAACTCTGATAACAACATCTCAGAAAAAAATGAAAAAAAAAAAAATGATTCTTGCCAAACGCGCTGTTTCTTTGAGCTGAAAAGTTTATTGACCAGTAGCAGTAGAGCCCTAATTTAAACAACTTAGGAGATTTTGAAGCTGAAGCGGATAAAGATAACCTCGGTTGCTTCGAGTATAAAAAAAATCTTCGGTCCCGTTTGCCTTGCATGGTCTGGAGGCTGGAGGCATATATATGCAGAACAGCGACATCGACCTGGTCAACAAATTGCGCATCAGTCGTCTAAGCTGGCTAGGACATGTAGAGTGGATGAGTACAATTTTCTCGGCACATAGATTCTCCGAGTATATTCTTGTTAGCCTTAGCTGCTACTGTTCAGGTAGTATACATGATTATACATCCTTTTGAATCACAATCAACAATCTATAAGTGTTGTTGCCTTCAATTTAAATAATACGTAAATATTTACTAACGTTGTTAACTATAGGCAAAGGGAACGCCAACAGCAAATGCAAAAATATTGTTTATTAACTGAAACAATCGAATATCGTTAACTCCCTGTAATTTGCCTGAGCCTGCCACCAAATTTTGGATAACAATACGCCTCTCCACCACATGTCACTCAGCGCCAAAATGTGAAGCCAAAAGTACGTAACCCTTATCGCAAGTAATTACAAATTTCATGCTCCATATGCTATGTTAAACTATACAACATTTACATGTATATTTGAATTTCGAAAATGACGAAAACCATAATAATCTGAATTAAAACTTATTTCAGAGTAGCTATGCCTACGAGATGTATGACAACTTTCGGAATTATTACAACCGCACTCAAACTCACACTCTCAATATACTCGTAGTTTAGACAAAAACCATTTGTCGTTGTTATACCAATGATGCAGGAGACTGAGTTTGGCTGTGTCGTTTAATTGTCATTTCGTAGAATAAACGCATTCATTTGAATGTGTATTCAGCGATGATAAGCGCACAGTGATTGGGGAAGGATCCCAAGCATTATTATCATTGTTGTAAGGAAATAATGGATACGGCAGAGATTCCTCCTGTTACGCCATATATAGCATTGTCTGGGCTGTTTTGTTATCTTTATGAGCTTGTGTGTCATTAATGTCTCAAATGGGGATGCTAAAGTTTATATTTAAATTACTTCATGCCATGTTATAGTGAAACTTACATTCTAATGGGTAAGTAGGAGTGATTATAGAACATGTTAAGCTCAAACAGATTACAGACAATTTTGATTCTGAGAATTTAATATAATAATTCCTGTTGACAATTCCACTTAACGCACGCACAACACTTCTATATCGCACGAGTACCTGCCAGATGGCCATGACATGAATCCATTTGGCTCAGTTAATATCCATTTTTCACTTTAAAGGTAATTGCGCGAAGTAAATAATTCAATTACCCGAAAAATTATGCCTATAAAAACTGAGTTTACAAATAATATAATCTCTTCACATAATTGCAGAGAAAGGCAGCGCACTAACTTATCCGTTCGTGTATATACACATCATATACCATACTGCATACAGTTGCATTAAGTGCGAATGCGGAATAAAGCACTAAAGATGAATTTTAAATTGAAACTCATCAACTGTGTATTAAGTATTCATGTGAACACATTTCGCTTGGATAAAAACAAAAGTTTTTTTTTTTTTCAATAATTCACTATATTGTGTTGAATAAATAAGATAAAAAAAATAACAAAAATAACAAAAATCTTGAAGCGAAAATTAATTTGAATGCATGCTCTGCATGCAGCACGCCATATGCAGCACTCTGTTGGTCAAATAAATATTGATATTGTTGGCCGATTGGTGATAACTGATAATCAAGTCGTGCACTATCTCATATGGCGGATGGCAATGCAGCTTTCAGTCGTTCGGACGTAATTTATCATAACAAATCCTTTTAAAGCATTAACTCTTAATTGATTTTCATTTTACTGGAAGTTGGCATTTATAATGATGAATTCCAGTGGTTAACCAAAGGGGGTCTTACGGCTTTGTAGAGCGGGTGGAACAGAAAAATGTTATATAGAAAAATCGGTCGTTATGGCTTTTGAAAAGGATGATTGTTTGTGTAAATGGAGGTCCGTTTCACTGAGGTCGTATCAGTTAACGTGTTATTATGTTCACGGAACTGAGGTCTTTATAATAATGTTTTTTCGTAAAATGCGAAAAATTAGAACTAATCGATTTTCTGGAATTTTCTCTCTGCCTAAACCTGGTATACAGCAATAAGAACAATATAGAATATGTTTTTGTATGGGAGGTGTCACGCCCCTTTCTACCCCCGGGCCAAATTGACTGATGGACTGAAAATATGAGCTCAATCGGCTTAGTGATTTTCGAGATATAAGATTTTGATTGTTTTTTTGTATGGCCGGTCCACGCCCATTTGTCCCATTTTGATCAATCCTCATAGGTGCCATCCTGGGCCAATACCTAAGATATCTGTAAATTTGAGCTCAATCGAGTTGGTGGTTTTCAAGTTTTAAGTAGGCGAACACAAATCACGATCCATTTTTATGTACACTGGGATGAGGCCATACATTAATACACATTTTTCTCCAAGCCACATGTTCTCTTGCAAAATTCATTCGATGTTCCTTGTGTAAATTAATTTTACACAATACTTTTTGTGATAAAAAAAACTTTATTTATTTCGAATACAAATAATAACTAAGAATAACACCAAAATAACTGAACTATTAACTAAGCAATATAATAAGCAACTGAGCGAACAATAATACCTAGGCACCTGTATTTATAGCCTGACGAACATAATGTTGACTTTGCGACGTCAGCATTCCCTGGAAAGGCAGGTGCAGCGACATAGTTCGATGGCATGGATCATATTTGCTGACGCTGTGGGAATCGATGTTGCGCGTGTTGTTGGTTGATAATATTTCGTGGGAATAAATATTGCGCGTGTTTCTGCTTCGTTCGTTAACTCTTCCCCTCTTGATCTTTTGCGTCCACGCAAATTAGTAGAATGGAATGTTGAGGATGCTATTCCGATGTGTTATCACTTCTGGAGGCTGTTCTTCGGTTTTGAGATTCGACTGCATCTGAATTGGTATGGGTTGTGGGATGATGTTGACATTAGGTCTTTTCTTAGTTTTAAGCTTTAGAAGCAACACCGCTAATAGGGCCAAAAATACTACTGCAAAGAGAGAGAAGTTTATGGTTTTTAGTGATTCTTTTTCACCCTTTATTAACTGAATCTGCTTCGTGTTGTTTATATGGAGTTCCTTCATTAATTCCAACGACAGGACTTCTTGTATTTCGGATGTCTCGGATAAGACGTTTAGAAGTGGAGGCGCAGCTTTGATATTTGCTATCTCCTCCGAGATGTATTTCTGGTGGTTAATTGTAATGGTATCTACTGTTTCTAAATTTGACTACGTATGTTCCTTGAAGATCTTTCGTCGTTCCGTTCGTTTCTAGCTGACCCTTAAAATTGTTTAAAAGTAGGACTCCTTGTGCTATCTCCTCCACAGGCGTGACATGGTGATCGTTCGTCTTATTACATGTTGCGTTCATGGTTTTGAGCAATTTAGAAATACAATTATCGTTACTTATATCTATTACATGATTTTTTCTACAAAGAGATAATTCATTTACAGTTTTACATTTTTTTACTATTCCGTATATTAAATCATTTTTCCTTATAATATCTTCAAAATCTATTTTATTAATGACATTATTTTTTCTAATTGATTTGATAATAAATTTCTCAAAAATTATATTTTCTGTTTTAGGAATGCTTACAATGTATATAAGTTTATTTGAACTTAATGCTATTTTAACGTCCGCGAATTTTAACGCTTCTTCAATATTCTCATAAGGAATGTGTGTTTCATTAATTCTACTTATTATTAAGTTTAATTCTTTC
Organism: Cheilosia scutellata; assembly: GCA_955612985.1. NCBI lineage: Eukaryota > Metazoa > Arthropoda > Insecta > Diptera > Syrphidae > Cheilosia > Cheilosia scutellata. The sequence continues at coordinate 88,969,030 of OY015311.1, forward strand.
TTTGAGAGGATATGGGAGCTTACAATATTTGATTTTGCCAGTTCTATGGCGTAAATGACATTTGTCAGATCCTCTTTTAATAGTTTTGTTTTATATTGAAGGCTTAAGGCTAATTCTAACTCAAACGATTTGTCGGTTTTATAAACTTTAATTATTTCATTGGTTATATTTGTAAGTTGATTACTTCTATCATTATATGCTTTGTTTATGATAACCTGCTCGTTATTATTTTCAATTATACCGTTAATTTTACTCTCCATCATGGTAAAATCAGAATGATCTGGGTTACCGGCTATCCAATTCCAAGTGGACCCGATGAAATCAAGCGATCTTTTTGCTTTATGAATTTTGATATTGTCAATTAAATTCTTAACTTGTGTTAGTTCATGTTTTAGGATAGGGAATAGGGAGAAGTGCGAAAAATCGTGTTTGTCTAATACGGATAGTATTTCGGATACGAATATTTCGTATTGTTCTATTTCAAGGGTGTGGACTAGTTTTAAGTCTCCGTTCTGAATCCTGGCTTTGCCATAGTTTAAAGCTACTACTTGCGAGTTAGTGTAATCGAAAATCTGGACTTCTGCAATGGCGACGACTGCGCAGAGTAACCTGTAGGGAAAGGGAAGAAAAGATAAGTTTTGAATTTCGAATATTGCTTTTATGAATCGTCCTTCCGGACTTTGTTACAACCACGGAAGGTTTGTTTTCTTGTACAATTTCCTTTTTATACCTAACTGTTAATTTGGAGCCATGACGTTTGTTGTGTTTCACATAAATTGCTTGGCCTACCTCATAATGCTTTTCTGGTTGTCTCTTCTTGTTATGATAAGCTAAGTCTTTTTCCTGTTTTGCTCGTAGACGTTCGATTGTCTCATGTCTACTCATTTCGAATTTATCGGGATCGGTCGATACATTTCTGCCGTAGAAAATTTCGATAGGTTTCCTATTGATAGTGGAGTGAATACTTGAGTTGTACTCATAGACGGATCGTTCTAGTAATTCATCGAAAGAACGGTGGATGCCATCTGTTTTCAGACATCTCATGATTTCAGAGAGGGTTGAATGAAATCTTTCAACCTGGCCATTAACCTCACTTTTGTAGGAGGGTGTCTGGAAGATTTCTATGTTTAATTGGTCTCGCATCATAAAAGTGATAGAGGCAGAATTGAGAGACTTTTCGTTATCTATTACGACAAATTTCGGTACTCCGTAGAAGAATAAAATTTCTCGAAGAGGTTTCCGTATATCTTCGATTGCTCTTGATTTTATTGGTTTCGCCTGTGCGAATTTTGAAAATTTATCTAGTGCAGTTAGAATAAGGTTTCGTTCGGTGGAATAGATATCTATGTGTAGTATGTGTCCGGGGTATTGTGGAATTGGTGTTGTTTTTATAATGGGATTGTTGGGATGCCTCTCATATTTATTTTCCTTGCATATTGTGCATTGGCTAACAAGGTTTTTGATTTTAGCACTCATCTTTGGGAAATAATATCTTTCCAAAATTTGCATTCTATTTTCGTTTGCATTGCGATGAGCTCTTTTATGGACTCCTAGAATAATATTTTCTTGTTCGGATTGATCAGTTATATCATCAACTTTTACTCGGGTAAATCGTATTCTGTAACTATTGAAATAAAGAGGGTAGATTTCCTGAATCAAGCCCATGACCTCTTCCGTGGTCACTATTCCGTTAAGGACAGCTGGATTAAGAAATCGCTTAAAAATTCCTATTAAATTTTCTTTGGTGTAAGATGGTTCGGTTATGGTATGTCTACTAAACTTGGGGAAAGGTGTTTTAAATTCATGACTTGACGTATTACCTGTTTCCAAAATAAGTTGGTTTCTGAAAACATTTATTGGTGTTTCGACAGAAGGGATTAAGTTATGGGACGAACTCTCGTCACTATGTTGTGTTCCGGTTAGTGAATTTATTGCTGTATCGCGCGGAGGTCTAGATAAAGCATCTGCTACAACGTTAGTTCTTCCGGGTTTATAGATGATTTCATGGTTGTATTCTTCCAAGATGGCTTTCCATCTCTTCATTTTCGAATTGTTGTTTTTATTACTAAGCGCGTATGTTAACGGTTGGTGGTCTGTAAAGATTTTTACTTTGCGTGATCCGTAAAGGAAGTTGCGGAGAGAATGCAGTGCCCAAATGATAGCAAGCATCTCTTTCTCGTTGGTAGCGTATGATTCTTCCGTTTTATTTAACGTTCGGGAGATGAATATGATTGGTCTGTTGTCTTGTTCCAGGACTGCTCCGATGGCGTAATCGGAAGCGTCTGTTGTGAGTTGAAACTCTTTGTTAAAATCGGGATAGGCTAAAAGAAGATCAGTTAATATCAGGGAATTTTTGACTTTATTAAAAGATTCTATTGCTTCATCGTTGAGATGTATTGCTTTTTTGCTCGAAAGATTTTTGGAGATACGGCCTCCTTCACCTCTTAAGAGAGTTGTAAGGGGTTTTGCGAGGTTGGCGTATCCTTTAATAAAACGGCGATAGTAGCCTGAAAGTCCTAAGAAGGATCGTAGATCCTTAAGTGTATTTGGACGTGGAAAATTCATTATTGCCTCTACTTTTGCTGGATTGGTTCTGATACCATTTGAAGAGATAACAAATCCTAAGAATTCAACTTCATTCTTAAGAAATGCGCACTTGTCTAATTGAACTTTCATGTTTGCCCGCTCTAAAGTTTGGAAAACTTTTTGGAGATTAAGGTAGTGCTCTTCCTCATCCTTACTGAAAATTACGATATCATCTATGTACACGTAACATATTTTCCCGATATGTTCGCGCAAGATATCATCAAGTGCCCGCTGAAATATTGATGGGGCGTTTTTCAGACCGAATGGCAGCCTCGTGAACTCGTATTTTCCGTTGTTCACGGAAAAGGCTGTCTTTTCGATATCTGCCTCTTTGAGCGGTATTTGGTGAAAGCCACTCTTGAGGTCAATGACTGAGAAGCATTTGCTTTTACCTAATTGAGATAACACTTCCGTTATCTCGGGAATTGGGCATTTGTCCGAAATGGTTATGGAATTTAGTTTGCGATAGTCAATAACCATTCTGTATTTTTTCTCGTTGGATGAGTCAGCTTTCTTTGGTACTATCCATACAGGCGAGTTGTAGGGTGACCGTGAAGGTCGAATTATACCATCATCAAGTAGCTGTCTGACCTGTTTTTCCACTTCATCTTTGAGGGCCATAGGATAAGGGTAAAATTTGGAGTAAATCGGAGTATCTGAAGTTGTACGAATATCTCCTTTTACGACAGTGGTGAAGGTCAGTTTCTCGTCAGGTTCAGTGAATAAATTTGGAACGGTTTTTACTATATCGTTAATTCTGTTCCTCTGAAGAGCATTTAAGTGATCCAACTTTACGTCTATATTGTTTACGGCCGTGTAGGCGTGTTGCTTGATCCTAATTCTTACTTTGTCTTTTATAACCATATAACTATCTCTTGTGAAAATTATAGCAGAAAGCTCTTTTAAGCTATCATTTCCCAAAATAGCATTAAACGATTTTAGAGTCGGAAGGATAAAAAATTTAATATTTGTGTCTTTGAGACCGAAAAGATTGACATTCGTATAGTGGCTGACTTTAACATTTCCGCCAATAGAATTTGCATAGAAGGGTTGTGCGTTTGGTAAAGGATTTGAAACAAGGTTTGCCTGAATGTAGTTCTTGTTCGATCCCGTGTCTATTAAGATTTTTAATATTTGCCCGTTCTTCGTTCTGCACTCAAAGTAGGGCATCGAAGAACAATTTAGTCTAAAAAATGGATATCTGTGAAATCCAAAATTTCGTTTTCTGATGTGTTTCTGGATTCTGCATATTCCTCGGATCCTGCGAATGGTTGTTCGTGTGGATCGTATTCTGTAGCACATAACTGTTCGTAACTATGTACATCAGCATCTTCTGGCTGAGGTTCGATGTGATAATTTCTATGGTACTTCATAGGTCTTGGTGGCGGTGCTTCAGCTGGAGGTCTCTTTCCATACATCTGATTCGGCTTTGGTCTATTCATGTAATTTACTCCTCTTGACCGCATGCTTTGATCTACGTCCATTGGTTCTGGGCTTGGTTGTGGCTTAGGCGCATTAGGACGAGGAGGCATTGGTGCATAATGCTGAGCCTGATTTTGTGGGTAACTTTGAATAAACTGTTGTTGTCTGTAAGCGTTTTGGTTGAAATTTGGTTGCCTATGTGTGTTTTGGTTCATAGGTTGATTAAAATGGAATGGTGGTTGTGGTAAGTATGCTAGTTGGGGATAAAAATCGTGTCTATTTCCTTGAGGATTAGGGAAAGAAGTATTTGCTGCATTTCTGCGAGGTGGAATTGGGGGTACAACTTGATTGTGGGTGGCACGAGAAGGTGCGTTGTGAGCGATTGCATATTGAGTACGATAGTTTTGATTTTCAAGCTTAAAGCAGAGATGCAAAGCTTGTGGCAGATCGGTGGGTTCTCTAATACCAAGTAGTCTCGGCAAATCACCTTTCAAGCCTCGAATAAATGTGTCGAGGGCCTTGTCTCTGTAAGTTTGGGTGAGTAAAGTTATGGACTCGTTGTCGTTACTGATATCCATACAACCTATTTTGTTTAGTATAAGAGATAGATGCGAATAAACTTGGTGATAAAATTCTTGAACGGTGTAATTTCCCTGAACTAAAGAACTCATTTGGTATTCGAGTGTGGACAAATCTCGTTTGTCTGCATAGTGCATGGTTAAACAGCGAGAAATACACTTCCAATCCAATGGGGTGTTGTATGATTCCAATACCACATCAGCTTGGCCTACTATTTTATTTCTTATAACACTCAAAATTCCGAAGTACTTTGGTGTTCCTTTGGTAGATTCATACAGTTGTAAGATTCTATCTACGCTCTTTTTCCAGGAATTGTATTCCCCTGGTTCTCCGGTGAAGTCTTTTAAACTTCGAACAACGTCTGGAATTTTATCCAGCTCCGTCAGATTTTGCCGGTGTTCTGGGTTAATAGTTTGGTCTGTACCACTAACACCATCAGCGTTAGGGTTTATTATTGATTGAACCCATCGGCGACCTTCATTTTGAAGGACTCGTCCCACTATTCCCGTTACTAGGGAGTTAAGAACTTCGTTGGTTACTACCCCGCCCGCATTAGGGGGATTTTGAGGATTCGGAGGAACCTCGGGATTAAGGACCGGTGGTCGAATATGGACTGGGTTTGCCATGATTGAACTAACACAACTTAATAAATTGGAAAGAAAAAACTATCTTCTGAATTTAACGAATCAAGAGAGATTCTACAAAAGGGTTTTCTAAAAGCTTACGAAATTAATATTAATTCACGAAATTCGAGCACTATTTCTGGTTTTAACTTAATAAGAAATGATTTTACAAATGGATATTGAAAAAGATTGTAAGGTTAACACTAATTCACTTATATCAATAATTAATTTTTACCTAAACTATTCTTACTATAAGCACTGTTTCTTACACTAGTGCGGCTTGTTGCATCCTGGAGCGGCTGTCAAGATTGTTTGACTCCTTTTCCTCTGGTTGTGGTTTTTCCAGCTACTGGGGGGCCTCGTTTCTCCAAGTCGATTTGTTTCACAGCAATGTCTTTAATATACAGCAATGTCTTTAATACACAGTTTTAAACACGCTATTTTATTAAACACGCTATTTTATTAAAACAAGTTATTTTATTAAACCCACGTACACGAATTACTGTCGGATTTCAACGCGGGTCCCTGCTCGGGCGCCAATTAATTTTACACAATACTTTTTGTTATAAAAAAAAACTTTATTTATTTCGAATACAAATAATAACTAAGAATAACACCAAAATAACTGAACTATTAACTTAGCAATATAATAAGCAACTGAGCGAACAATAATACCTAGGCACCTGTATTTATAGCCTGACGAACATAATGTTGACTTTGCGACGTCAGCATTCCCTGGAAAGGCAGGTGCAGCGACATAGTTCGATGGCATGGATCATATTTGCTGACGCTGTGGGAATCGATGTTGCGCGTGTTGTTGGTTGATAATATTTCGTGGGAATAAATATTGCGCGTGTTTCTGCTTCGTTCGTTAACTTGTACTTGCCTCAAAACTGGTTTCTTTTTAAGTTTTCTTCTCTGTAATAGTACTACTTTTTCGTATTATCCTTCGGACCATTGCTATGCTGGTTTATACTCCGCTGTTGGCCCTTATTTTAGTCGTTGGTATAGAGTAGAATTTGAGACAAGCCGTTGAATCAACCGCTTTTCTCGCAATGTTGTCGCTTCTGCAGTGCGTCCTTTTCGATTTGTCCCATAGTGCTGTGGATCCGCAAGATAACTGTTTACAATAGTTTTACTTCTATTTAGCCTCCTTGCAATTTCTCGGCTTGAGAGTCCTAACTCCTTGAAAGCATCTATTTTTCCTCTTGCTGTCACTGTCAAAGTTTTCCGGAACCCATTTTTTTAACTAAATAAAAACTGTTCTTTTCAAAGCTTTTTTAAATATTCTGAACAAAACTTTGAAAAAGATCGCTCCTGCAACGAAATCTACGCAATGGCCTTATCCTAGTGGCGCATCTTTTTATACGCTTTTCAAGTAGTTCATTGTTTGATCTTGGGACATAACAGCCTTCGTTTCTTATTTACCCTTTAATTTTATGACTTTCTGTTGGGAAAATATGTACTCGTTCACAAGTAGTAAAAGTTTAGGGTACAGAATTTCCAACAGGTATAAAGAGTGAAAATCGAAATGGCCTCATCCTAGTGATCGCCAGTGTATATGTAAAGATGTGATTTGATTCGATGGTTTGGTAAGTTTAGTTATGTGTTATGCCCATTAACCTATATAGTTTGGAGGCTCTAGCTCTGCAATTCGAGGTGACCCGAAGTCTCAAATAGCAAGCCTCTCCAGTTAGCATTGTCCTGGGCTAAGTATCTTCAACTGACTCCAAGTCAGTTGAGGTGTCCTTACTTGCGTACTTCTTCCTTCCTTTACTGCGTTGTTTTTCCAATTTAAACTCAAAAAACTGCCTGCAATGGAATATTTGCTTCCATTCCCTAAACATGACCTAGGCCTAGCCATCTTAAACGACTGATGCGAAGTTGTTTAACCAGGGTGATATCGCTGTACAGCTCGTAGAGTTCGTATTTAAATCTCCTACTCCAAAGCACGTCGATGTAAACGTGAACCAACATGTTCCGAAGAATCTTTCTCTCGAAGCGAAGAAAAATATCTTTTTGTTATATCCGCTTTAGATAGAGTCTAAACATCAGTCCTATAAAGGCAGGTTGGGATTATCACGGTCTTATTCAGAATATTCTGGTTCAAAATAAGGGCTGTCCCGTATACAACCTCAAAGTTATAGCTGTCTATTCTTTTTAAATCCCCTCAAATCAAATTTTGGTTTTAAGCCCTTCATGAAGCCGGAAGATTTTTTCAATGATGTGAAAACTAGACATATGGTTTTGTAAAGATTATCTCAATAGATGCTGCCATAGGCTCCTTTCAAATCTATAACAGATAGTGAGTATTGATTTTGAACTTCTTGGGCTTACCCACAGGAAATGTTGATAGACGATGGACTTTGACAATTAGGTTATATGCGATAGGTGCTAGACGTTCAGTATTGGCGATAGGATCTTGTATGCGATGTTAAGGAGACTGATACATCAGTAGTTGGCATAGCTGAAGGCGTATCCTTTCTTGTAATCCGGACAAATGATGCAGAGATTTTAATCACTCCATCAGTTTTGTTGGTCGTTAGCTTTTATATTACTATTTTTACTTAAATTTAATCAGGTGTAAAGGAGTTTTTTTTATCATCGTCTGTATTGAATGGTACGCTCTACCTAACAGCAGGATTCTGATTTTCGATGCCATTAAAGAATCTGCAAACATAATTTTTTCACATTCTCAGAACCGACTGTGATTCTCCCATTATCTCTATAGGTTTGTGTACGGAATGTTCTACCCTTTTACGTACTCTTTACCTCTTGGTAAAACTTCCCTAGGTACATAGTTCCTGGAGTAACTTTTTGCTTGTTAAGAATCAGCAATCAGACTATAGTGTAACTGAGAATTTCAACAGTAACTGAAGTGATTCAATATAAATTAAGTACAGGTAATTAAGGGGATCCCTAATCTAAACGCACTACCAAAATTCAAAATGTAGAATGAAACAACTAATTTATTATCTATCACTTCCGACAATAATAGCTCCAACTACATTGACAAATAAATTCGCCAACGAAAAAGCGCATAATACCTTTAATTTTTCATTTTCAAAGTTCGACCGAGAAATAACTAAAACTGTGTGAACTTTGCTTTGGTAAAAGTTTTCCATGGGATTCCCTGGATTACCACCGCAGTATCCGCTTGTTATCCCATACACTTGACTATGAGATAAAAAAAATCAAAAAATTATTTGAATTTAAACTCCGTTTGACTTTGGCTATGGAAATTGGCGATTTATTTAACGGAAATTAAAGTCCTGAGATTTTGTCGTCCCTTTGAGGAACTTTTTCATACCAAATAAACAAGACGTTCAAGTTGAATAGTTACAGCAAACACACACACACAGATAATCTGTATATTGTAACTAAAATATCCTTGAATAGATATTTATGAGTTTCTGTGTTAATCGCTTTTAAACTTAGGTTAAGAGGTGAAGCACTATGCTGATAGTTTTTAAAGAGTTTTTAAAGTACTCAAACTAAAGCCTATTAAAACAAAAAAAAAAAAAACAGAACTTGAGGACAACGTTGTATCTATACGTACCTACGCATTTTATTGCCTAATTCCATACAAGCTTGCAGTTCGGCAGTTTGTCAATGGATTACCAACCCAAATTCAGTTAGTAAATAATTTACGATAGTACTGTACGGTTTTTTTGTTTTGATGAATATTTATTTTTACAAAATATGTTTTTGAATTTTAAATTACATTTTGTAATTCGCACTGCAAGGAATAAACATTTGTAAATTTGTCCTCGAATGTGTTCACAGTGTTTATTAGTTTTGAAAATATGCACACTCATTTTTACTTTGGACTATAATTATATACTCATTGAAATGGATTTCATCTGTAAAATATCAACATACACCTCAATGCACATTAGCAATTTTAAGACATTACAAGCAACTACAGGATAAGCGATAATGACACTGACAATTTTTTTATTATCATGATAATTTTTCCTCGTCTTCAAAAGTACATATACAGTCTTCCACAATTCTGTTTCACAAAAAATGTTAAAACCGAACTGACATTTTGACGTTATTTGTAAAATCTGTGATACTTTCCGATAGGGTCATAGGAACATTAAGATGACCCACCTTCTACTAACTTCGAGTCGACTGTTTTTAGGTATGCTAGGATGTGATAGTGTTAGTGGTTAGTGTGCTGGACTACTGTGCGAGGGATCCCCAGGTTCGATCCCCGGAAAAACACAAATTACATCTTAAGGTTTTTTTTACTGTGCCACCTCTCGCGAACGTCTGCCAAACATCCGAGAGTATGACTGTCCTGAAAAAGCTCCTCAATTCAGCAACTCCTCATGTGGTCAAGTTAATACCAAATTCTATTTTAATGGACCAAACTGATTTCTATTCACAGTATAATAATATTGGTTAACAAGAAAATCACAGAATCTATTGGCGCTATGGTCGAGTGGAAAAGATCCAATTGAATTTTATTTTCAATGATACAATTTAAAAATGGTATTTCACCTATTTCACAAATAATATTTTGAAGTTATTATTCTTTTCGACACATCTATGAATGACAAGCTTTAATTTGGTATAAGAAAAGAAATACAATTGGTTAACATTCAGTAGGGTAAATATGTACCACAAGAAATTTGAGGCGGCTATAATCATTTGAGCTGAACAGAATGATAAGACAAAAATTCTAATTTTGATCCTAAGGAATAGAAGATGAGAATTACCGTCTTAAGGTGTACGTGAAATGGCATAATTTGAAAATGACCCCCACCTGGAAGGAAAATTGCATAACTACTATCTCCAGGCAGTACAAAAATAGATACCGTTGTTAAGTATTTTACAGTAGTTAGGTTCTTCTATATATAAAAAAAAGTAGTTCAATTGCTACTGAATTTCTAGAAAAAAAAATTATATGACACCTCCCTGAAATATGTATACACAAGTTGACCCTAATATACGCATACAAAAGCTTCACATTTCTAATTACCAGAAGTAAACCCCCAACGATCTTATTCAAAAGTTCGCTACGCATTCAATTGCAAACGTTTGCTTTTACAACAGCTTCTTTTACAACCGCTCTAAGTTATGAGGATACTTAATGCAACATACAAAACACATCCTACTCGCAATTGCAATGATGCTGCTGACACAAAGGGATTCTTGCACGACAAAGGAAATGAACACAGGTTATGTGCAGTCATGCACTCTTTAAGCACACACATTGCTCTGCTCGGAGTGTATACTGGTGTATACGCCTCAAGGTTTCGCCTCACTTTTTAATATATTAACAACTATGTATGTACGAATGTTTGTGTTTGTTTCTGCGTAAATATATAGACTAGAAATGAAGTAACAGTTTGTCAAGGACATCAATGCCAACAGCAACCTTAGTCAAACGTCACTTATGCCAGATAATTGTATGGCTCGAGGGGATACGTTTAAACATGTGTGCCAGCAGCGCGCTCTATTGTATGCTATGATGGGAGAACGTAGGTGCATATGGACGTGCTGATGTTATTTTGATTCTTTGTTATTAACAACTCTTGTGCATAATGATGCACAAATTCGAGGTCCTTAGGACTACTATGGTTGAGTTGTGTTCACTGATTTTCTATAAAAGCACTTACGTACGTGCATTTTTAGAGAAAGTAAACTATTTGCATGGCCTTTGGTATGACATGTTGACTTCGAAGTCAATCAAGGTTAGAGCTATCATTTACGGGAAATATTTTGGAAAGAAAATTTCAATATATTGAATACTTGAAGGACAAAAACAGCGTTTGTAAGTATAAATCTTTGTTTCACTGCTATATTTAAAAATAATATTTACCTGCAGAATTAATGGTTTAGGGGCCGTGGTACAAATTGTTCACATAAGTCTCGGTAAACATCGAGTAAATAGTGCGTCTAGGCAGATGTGGTGGTTCGTCTACTGATGAGCCCACCCACCACATCGGGGCGAAACGCATTTGGAGTTGAGGCCACTTAAATGTTTTTTATAATATTTAATGCTTACTCCACAAACTTTAATCATTTCTTGAATTATTAATTCTTGACTTGAAACATTTTTGGTGTTCACATCATTGCCCATCTTGCATTGGATGGGTCTATTGCCTTACCATGGATGTGCTGGGAATTTTAGTTCTTCCGGTGAGTCGTCTGATTTTTTTCCACACGAAGCGATGACTATAATGTGTGAATCCTCCGTCTGAATTAAATGTCGCTGAATGTAGAACTAGTATAAGTATCGACCGATTTAAATGATACCTTGTCCGTGGCGGAGCCCTGTGTCCCCCATTCTTTGCTGATCGCTCATTAACAGCAGTTGGGTGTATACATATATATCATATGACATCAACTTAATAAGATGGCTCTTCAGTCAGCTCGATCCTAAGATTTGTCTTTAGCATCGTCAGTAGAAAAAGTCCTAAATAGAAAATTACAAAACAAATACATATTTTTTAACCAACGCACGAACATTTTTGGCCACCAGTCACTATAGCGATATCATCAACCGTGTAACAGCACTAGTCGCACAACTCCGATTGTTTCACAGGATAGTGCTGCAAGAACCGACACTCGTGGTACTACCGCGATAACGTTATAGTATACCTAGTTAACGCCGCTGTCGTCAGTCTAATATCTCAATATCCTGTCGGTGAAATAGTTTGTAACTATAATCGGTAATACGACGTTTCTATTCTGGTGGTCTATCTCCGTTGGCCGAGTTAAGGGCTTTTAGGATTACGAGTTTAGATCTATGGTGGCTTTATTCATTTGAGAAGCCAAACCAGGGTTTCCATAGTTTAGGAAGACACTTTCCTCATGTTTGAATCATGGTACTGAAGCAGTGCAAAACTTCTTTGGAATCAATCTATTTGGGGCTAATAACTCTGAGTGCTACTTGAATGGCTGTGGGTTTGTATATGAATCTCATCCCAGATTCTAGGTTGAAAATCTTGAGTATGGTATCAGCTGGAAGACGACTTTCCTTGGGACTTTGTAACTTTAAAGTTGGATCCATAGATCTCTGCTCCCACTACGGTATTCGTTTAAGATCTATAATTCGTGTACCATTTGTTACCTTTTATATTTTGTAAAGAAACTTTCCCAATTAGCACAATAAATTATATTCACTTGATGGCGTATGGCTGAGAAAAGCTAGCACTTGCATATTTTAAGACTTAAATCTCCTTACGAGGGCAGCGTTGATTGGGTTGATTGTGAGGCTTTCTTTACACACAAGTTTGACCCTATATTCTGTGTACTTAGTTACTTAGTTTAATCATCAGTCACTAGCGACCAAAGGTCTGAAGCAGAGGTGAGACGACCACGCTGCTAAGATCGCAGTTAGTTTATTAAGGGTGGTCAGATCAACCCCACCATCATGATATAGATAGTCATTTCATGTTTAAAATGCTATGACGCTGAACAAAATAAAATATATATTGTCAATTTTGAAACCGCGGTATCGTTAACCTGGCCATAACTCGCTTGCAATTAAATTTCACTATAGCTGCAATGTCCTGTTAGCTTAACAAACTTTTAGCAAGCAAGCTCAATGTTTGTTTTTATTTCCTGTATACCATTTCGACTTCTTAAAGTAGTCATAAACTTGAAAGTAATTTCGTTAAGAGGCTATTTGATAAAATAAAATTCAAACCCCGACTCCATCGGGAGGAATTAAACGATAGATACATACGTACTTGGAGGTAAGGATGTATGTCCGCGCTCTTTACTATTCTACTTTTATTGACTTATAAATTATAGTTATTGCCACTTTTGCACGTCGAGTTGTTTTATGCATGAGAATGTCCTGTTCTCTGAGAGACAACATTTATTTATTGAAAGAACAAACAGCAATTGTAATAAAATACGAAAGCAAACAAAAAAACATCAAATAAACTCGGCAAGGTGGAAGGAGGCAGCAACATACCATCACCGCCAACTCCAACACCACACACATTCAAGATATGAAAATATACTTTTTGCCGTTTAGCTATTTTCTCCTGGCCGATGTTGTTGTTTCGTTTTTAGTACGCAAAATTGTTATCACCAAACTCTTAATATTCAAGTGTTTGTGCTTACATTTGCTATTTCATCGGTGAACAACAGCTACACACATGAACACCCACTATGTGCCACCACCAACTACATAATACTCGCACTACCGGTGCGGATGGCACACACGATAGATATAATAATATATACTATACAGAACAAAAAACAAACCGGGTGGAAGAACATTCATTTAACTGTTCATATCACTGGAATATCCTTTTGTTTTTTTTTTTTTTTGCCAATTCCTTTCCTTTTTTTTATGCTTATCCTTGAGCACTTCAAATATTTCATAAAGTTTAGTTTTAGTCATTTTGCTCTGTTTGCAAATTGACGTGTATGGAGATGATAGGTGGTAGTGGTGAAGATGGAGCTCTCCAGTCACTATTCTAACATCACGAACAGGCAAGGGGATAAGGGTAAACCTACTCAATAATATATCAAAACGAAAAGTAGTTCTCCTTGTGTTGTTTAGAGAAAGCTTAAATGTGACACACTGTATGCTGCTGAGTCCGTGTTCCACACGCGCCCCAACGAACAAGTGTTGTTCCTTTGGTTTGTGTTGTTTTTGTTGTTCTTCTTCGCCTTGACGTGAATCAAAAACCAAATGGCGTCAAAATCTCATAAAATTTAAGAGGATATTTTTTTAGTTTTATTCGTCATATGGTCGTTTAATGCTCCGGGGGGATGGAGCAGCACGATGCTGATGGTGGAACAGTTTTTATTTATTGGTTACACATTTTGATCCAGTTTGGGTATGTGGAGAACTTGAAAATGGCATAAAATGTTTGCGGTTTAAGGGCGAAGACGGTTGGCGGAAATATTTGATAGTGTTTCGATGAAATCGACTGTAAGTAACAATCGCATATTAAATGGTTGAAGTTTTGTCAATTGCGGGTATCGTATACTTTTGATTTTGCGCTACAATGATTAGAAATGGTCGATGGTGGGCGTTGTTAATCTTGCTGAATGTAAAATGGGACACAGTGCATTGGTGTTATCTACACACACCTCGATTGTAAGGTCGATATATTCATCTATGGATGAGTTTTGTTGGGAGTTGGCTGCCAAAAGTCCATTTAGATTAAAGGTGCTAGTACACGGTATGTAGCGCGCCACATATATATGTGGCTCTGACGTCACCAGATAGAGTACACATAAGGCACACATTTCGTTTTTCGTATGTAGCGCGGTGGCGCACATATCGGTTGGCTGTTGGTTATTCGTTTATGATTATGCTATCCGTAGTTTAATTGCCCTGTGTGCAGTCTTGCACTAGAACTGTAGGTACTAATTGCTTTATTGGAACTTATAGTACAGACACAGTCAGTGCTGAGGTATAAACGGGAATACCTATAATATAGTTTCAAGCATTCCTTGACTGTAAAGAACACATTTTTAAGACTTAGCTCAGTAGGTAGCTAATAAAATGACAGTTCTTTATAAAACAAAAGAGCTTCTTTGATGTTTTATTTCATTTTTTTAATAAATTTATTTTTATTAATATTATATACTAACGAACAGTAACAAAAAATACTACATTATGAAAGTAATAAAAAATACGCAAAAATGAGCTTGTCAAGAAATTTGTAAAAACAATTTCGTGGCAGACTGTATGTGACCATACACTGTGGCGTATACGCACTAAAATCTCGAAGCCTCTTTTTACCGATAAATTTTCCTATAACGCCAGGAAGGTCTTATTTCCGATACAACTTGGTCATAAGACCACATTCAAGCATGGAAATAAGACCATATTTAGGGAAAAAGAAATATAACAGTATCTCCAAATCAACAATCAATATAAATAAGCAATTTTCCCGTTGACAGTAATATCAGTTATTAAGAAGCATAGATAAACGTATTGCAACATTTTCATAACATAACATTAACTGTTATTTGGTTAAAAAAATCACTGTTGCAGGCAAAAGAGATCCAGCATTATTTTTCAAACTTACTAATAGTATCTACGTTTACACCACACCTAAATTAATCATTTCGGCTAAATTCAGCATTTCAGACCAAATGTTCAGCATTTCGCCATATATTTTCCAACATTTCAAAATGTTGAATTTCATCGCTACATTTGTAAGTTTGTCAAATCGAACAAACCTCTTTACGAATACCGCACGTCATTTGATGAATTTTCAGCACGCTGACAATAAAAGACAACGGCTGTAAACAAATTTTTAAATTCAAATTTTTAAAATGAGAACTAGATCACAAAAGTTACAAAAAGTAAGAAGTGGATGTATTCTATTTAGCGTGGGATGTGGACGGATTCCGGTGAAGATTTTTTTGTTTTTTAATATTGAATTTAATATGTCAGAATTATCACTTGAATTCATGTTTAGATTAATATAACTAAAAATATAATTCTTTAGGTAAAAACCACTTCTGATTTCGAAACACAAAAACCATCAGTAGGTTATCAATTTTGAAACTAGCTGTCATTTTAAATGTTGAAGTTTCAGTGGGAACGCAAAATTGGATTTCGAAATTTTGTCTGCTGAAATGTTGAATTTAGGTACGGTGTAAACGTACTATAAAGCTAAATTTCGAATTTCTAACTTTTATTTTCTTAAACTTTCTAAAACTAAAAATCAGCAAAGTTTTTGGAATAACTCATTTTTAACTTTAAAAGATTTGCGCGAATTTTCATTTATGTTTTGTGTTTTAAATTTATGTATTAGAATTAGACTAAAGTTAAAAGTTTCTTAGTTTCACAAATAACTTTTAATTTCAATTTTAGACAATTTGGAAAAATAAAAAATTTAAATTTTGAACTTAATCCCACTGGCAAATTTATATTATATATTTTATAATTTATTTTACGCTACCGGTGAAACCATATTAGCTAGTAACATAATAGCTCAAAAATTTGAGGGATTTTCTCAATTTTGGGTGCTTTATTCCATTTATTTTTGGGTCCTAATTTCCAATTTCAAAATGGGGAATAATTTCATTATGAAAATTTACAACAATTTTTTACTTTTTGGTCCTAATTTTGGGGAACCATCTGAAACTCGTTCTTATTTTAAGTACTTCCCTCTTTAATTGGAAAGAATATCGCTCAAACTTAGATAAGTAAATTCATAGACTTTTGATTTTAGAAAATCAATAATGCTCTTAGCTAAATTCATGGAAATCGTTTTTCATAAGGAACATACAAAAAAAACACTTCTGCGGACTTTTAAACGGCAAATACAACCGAAATGTCGCTGACTGGCGACATTACGCCACCAGAAATGAAGTGAGAATGCTAATTTCAAATTCAACAAGGTTGCTGTTGACCATTTGGTGGCCAACTTACAAAACTACAACACACCGAATAAATTCCAAGTCTTGTTTGGAAGAAAGTATGACTGATGTATGGAATCTCAGCGTGGTTTTTTCTGGTCCACAAGGAAGAAGGCTATCCAAACTGCGTTAACTATGGACACATTATACTCATTGTGAGCCCAGTAAGTCCAAAAGCGCAAGTTGTCGGAGAACTTCGGAAGAAATTAGCCATGTAGCAAATGTAGCATTAGGTATGTCGCAATGCGGCGAACTGCGCTAGATTTCATCGGAGAATTTTTCCGAAAGTGAATCCGAACGGATACCTTGAATGGAATTTCTCCGATTTCATACAAATCGGAGAACGTATACGTATACCTCGATTATATTACCTCTGAAAGTTTTGAAGCTCGAAATTTGGTATTTTGTTTCGTGACTGGAGCCGAATTAACCCTATATCGGTATTTGCTTCTTGGAAGCTGCAGAGGCCGTTTAAATAAATCAGCAAAGGAGTTGGTTGCCGTTGTTAAGGTCGGGCTAAAAAAATATTATACAAAAATTGATTTACATTTGACAGAATGAAAAATGTAACGATTAATTATATCCACAATGGACATGGTTCACTGAATGAACGTAATCAGTCCTATGCAAGAGGATACATAAAAGCAACCCATTTCCGATGCTGTAGGGATCATCTTGTCACTATACATTTATGCAACATTTATTGCACTTGATTCGAATGATTGATTTGAACCGCAAATTTGTAGTTGCCAAAGGGTCCCTATCTCCCACCATCATCACACCGGATAAGATAAAATGAATAATAAAACCACGAAAAGAGTCCTTTCACAATCCATTACATTTAAAAATTATTCATTTTTACCGGCATTTTGTGTTCCATTACAGGGAGAGGAAGATTGACAGCAGTTGTTTGTGCGCTATACACACATAGACTACCCGGACGAGGGGATTGGAATAGTTATAAGTGCGCACTTTGACGCGGGTAGTTGTGCACCCGTAGTGTGCACCAAAGCTTCATATTCAAAGCATCTCTAAAGGACGGAAACACTCATTGAAGTGGATGCTATTCCAAAGATGCATACACAAAGTATCTCCCAGTACATGTGCACATATGTTTTGTTGACAATTCAGAGAGTGAATATTGGAGTCCCATATCCCCTGTATATGTACTACATATATGTATATAAACAGGATGACGACAACGTCGACTACACCGACGAACGATGCTGCTTGCTGTGAAGTACTCTTCTAGGTAACGCAACACAGTTCAGGGTCTGTTGGATGATTTTTTTTGCAACTTTTCTCCATGTCCTAGTGTTACTGCTGTTACTCTCTCAAACAGGAAAAGTGGTGTCCTCTTTGATGATTTATTACTCAATCCAATGCATTTCACAGAGTGAGAGTGCAATCGATTAATGTCAGGTCTTCCATCACCTCGAAGAAGGGATGTCCGTCAATTCATTGCCATTTTGCCTAGGTGTAGATATGGGTGCATATAGGTATACCTATTTTGAGACGTGTCCTCCTCATAGTGTGGTTGATGACGATGACGATGATAGTAATGATGCTTCAGCACCTATGCAAAGTGTGAAGCCTGTAAGTTGTCTTAATTGAATGGGAACAATGTGATTTTTTAGTCATTGATCTCAATATGTCGTATGCAGAATCACCCGCACAGCTACAAACCGATGCGCCTGTCACTGTTCAATGAGCAGCTCAGCATCCTTCGAAATGCATAATAATTCTTCAAAGCGGAACAGCGAATTCTTTTCACGTCCGTGGAGAGAAAAATGAATTCCCATCACGTTTGGAGAATCCTTGTTGACTTCTGCGATATGCGGATATCCCCGAACCCAAAAGCCACCAAAGAGGGAAGTAGGGTTTTCGTATTACATGCACGACTTCGTGACTTAGTAGTTTCATGTGCATAGTCCGCATTTACATATTGAACGCGATTGGGTGCAATTTTCGTATTACTGCAGGTGGGCACGTATTACATTTTTCTGTAGTATGTATGTATAACCAGCCTTCCTTGTTCGTTTTTTACAAATATATTTTAGATTCACGAACGGGTATAATAGTTTGGTGTAAGTTATGTGATTTTTGCTTGCACACACTTTGCAGGAAATTTAAATATTTATTATTTATTTGAGTTGTCATGCAACGGGGTTTGCGTTCGTTCTTTGGACATACACTGGTCGGCATAAGTATTTTGACAAAACTAAAGTTAATTCTACTCATAATTTGAACTTACTTCATGTAAATTTTGGCATCAATGGAAAGGTCATTTAAATTCCGTTTGAATGATACACAACTTTCCTTAACCCATTAAGTACCCATCGCGATGAAAATTTTTTTATATTTTGTAATTTAGAAGCTATTCCTGATCCTGATTCCATGTTTTAGATTTTCCTCACATTGAATGCCACAACATAGTACAATGCTTTTTCTTCTATGATTCGAAAAAAATGGTAACTTTTCACACTCATTTGGCGCAACTAGCGCAAAAGAGGCACAATATAGTAAAAGGGTTTTCAATAAGGACGATTCGATTTTGAAATGGAATAAAACAAGCTGTGAGTTGAGGTTGTTGGTTTTGACGGCCTCAAAAATGTAATTTTCAAAAACGTACAGATCAATGATGCCACCGGCCCAAAATCAACACAAACCAGTAACTTTTTCTGGAGGCATTGCCACCGTGTGAACCTCGTGTGGGTTGTCGTCGTTCCATATACGGCAAATCTGCTTGTTAACATAGCCATTCATCCAAAAATGCGCCTCGACGCTAAAGATGATTTTTGGCCGAAAGACAACACAGCTACAGTTAACGAACAAACAGCATCGTCTTTGGTCTTTAACTTTGAACTCCTGGGTCAATTGGATCTTGTATACGGGTTCGTCAAGTTGAAGTCTATGAAAGGCCGACTTCTTGCTGCCTCCAGGTTATTCTGTACATTTTAACGAACCGCGACAATGTTCTCCGTCGATGTGGAATTCCTTTACCGAACTGGTTTTCCACCAAACGTTGGAGATTCGCCTTTGAAGGGCCACCTCATCTGCCGTAAAATTGCGACAACGAAGTACCGTTTGCACTGACGAAGAGTCATTTTGATATTGAAGTTTTGTCATTTGGAAGTCCAGCTCAATCGTGTAACTTGCCATCATCTTTGGCATCAGTGACTGTTGAACGAATAACAAAAACCAGATTTTGACATATCTGTAGAAATATGCAGTTAAAACTCTAAAAAAATCGAAAGTATTTCTTAGAGCACAACTAGCACAAGTCTAGCACGACGCAGCACAGCCATTTAAAGGGGATTACTTCAAACACACAATATGTAGGTACGAGTTGTAGCATATTTGGGGCTGGAGTGTGTACTCCATAGCCTTCACATGACTACTGCCATTAAAATTGAAGGAAGCAAATGTCTAAACAAAACTGTTATACACTTTATTCCATCTTCTCTCATAATGCCTCCTTTCTAACAATGTTTTCCGGCTGCTCAGGGCTGGGTGTGGGAAGAGAAGAAAACGGAATATAGTTAAAGCTGATCTTAAGAGATCATACCACCGCTAGAGAGTAAGAAGACAACGTAATTCATAGAGAGTACCAAAATATTGCGGTTTCCATCAAAACTCAAAAGTCTACACAACGATCACAGCTGATCATATATAGACTTTTTGGATTGATAAGAGCATCTCCATCAAATGTGTATGACGAATGCAAATGAGGGATAAGGGATAGCTACTAATAGGGGGGGGGGGGGGTTTCTGTATGCTAGCTGAAATGCATACCAGCTGCTGTTAAGGACTGATGAGAATGATGGGAATGACCGAAAGTAAGTTTCTAGCAACACATTATGATTTGATTTAGCTTAAAGAATTTATTCCATACACAAAAAAAATGTCTCATAGAATATGAGAATCAAAACAAAATGAAACTTGAGTACTTTTAATACGTACGCAAACTATACACTATACAATTATGTATGTATGTAGTGTGGTTTGAGTGAATGCCAAATAAAATTTATCTATACATATAATGAAACTGTAGGACTTTTCTTTGTCAGCTAAAAACTCAAAAACTACTGGACAGATTTCGATGAAACTTTTTTTAAAATGTTCCTTAAGACTGTAAGACTGCTATAGGCTGTGTCGTTTATAGCCACGTCCTTAGGAACAGTTTTTAGCCAAAATGTATTTTCTGAAGTGAAAATATATACATACCTACACATATCGTCGTACGAGAATAACAAGGTCGTATGTCGAAAAAATTCAAAATTGACATTTTAATGCAAAATTGTTCAAATTTTTTTTTAGAAGCATTTGCTACTTTCTACAAGAGAGCAGCACATATGATAGAGGGAAAAAGCCATAAAATCAAAAGCATATTCACCAATTCTTTAGATCAAAGTCGTATGTTCATACTAAATGTATGTGGCTGTTTGTAGGTTTTTACTTTTAACTCAAAGTCGTATGTGCAATATTACACTAGAAATTCATATTTTCGAAAAAAAAATTAGCAACAAAGTCGTATGTAGATTTTTTAAAGTCGTTTTCTGAGTTTGTGGGCAATATTTAATATTAATTGTTATTTTATTTATACTCTATTTTATGACATGAACACGTCTAGCAATTAGTCTAAGAACTAAATCAACTACAACAGCAAAAAAAAAGTGTGATATTTTGTTTTCGCTGTATCTCGAAAGTATGTTTTTTCACATTTAACATATTGTTATTCTCACACGACGATATACCTTGCTACAAATGGATGTTTATACTTTTGCGATCGTCAAACAAAAACAATACATACACTACACATTCGAAAAGGGTTGATTTGTTTTCGCAGTGAGTGCTATGGTCAGTTATATATGTAGGTATGTATGTCCGATGCATGCAGGATGGGGATGGGGTGCGTCGTGCGTGCTGCAGTATGGCATGGGGTATATTAATAATCTTTATAAGAGAAGAGACGTATAAAACAAATAATTTCATTTCAGAATTTCATTCGATATGGTGTATGGTAACAGTGTAGGGTTGGGGTAGGTAGTTGTTCGGATTCAAAGAAGGAAACAAAGTAAAGGAAATACGGCATTACAAACAAGTAGCATGATCAAGGAGAGGGAGGGCGATGAAGAGGGTTCTATATCCTATACATTACAACCATTATCAATATCGCCACGCCAAAATGGGACAAACAGGGGTGACGCCTCCCATACAAAAAACATCTTATATGATTTTCATGATTCTTTTTTTGTTTTTTTCGTATTGCTGTATAGGTATTTGAGGTTTAGGCAGAAAGAAAATTCCAGAAAATAGATTTATTCTCATTTTTCGCATTTGTAACGAAAGCTCTTCCCACCTTATGAATGTGCGATGAACTGCAATCCCACCAATCACTAAGAATACAGGAATTCATAAAGAAATCGGTGGGTCATAAGGTGGGTTGTCCTGGCAGTAAGGTGCGAGCAGGCATGCTTGCATACGCGCGGCTATACTCGACGGAGGCGTGGATTCTTGCACCTACTGCCGGACGATCGTCAAATTTTTTCATGCCTTGAAATTTACAAAAAAAAGTGTGTAGAACGAATATTGTATGGTAAGGTCGCCTTTCTTACTAAACCGCCTATAATTGCTAAAAAAGAAACACTAAAACACGAAAATCCTTAGAGAAACCTGAGATGGATAGGTTTACTACTAAAGAACTAAAGAACATTATTATCTAAGACATAAGCAATACAATTCCTGTGCACGGGCAAAGCTGGCCGGGTACAGCTAGTCACTAATATAATACAAAATTATGAATGAGTGAAAATTGTATGTATGTGTGCGAATTATGATTTCAATTAACTTTAGATTTAATATCAAATTTATATTATGAATGTTGCAAAACTATTATTGAAAAATATCTATTGAATGTATGTATTTGTGTAATAGTGGTTTATGTGTTTTTCTTTTTAATAATGTACTTTGTTACCTGTTTATCCATGCGTAGATTTTCGGGACACGTCGCAATGATCTGCTGCTATGATGATGTTGTTTTTTGTGTGTATGCGTTATTTGCTTTTCTTCAATTAAGCGCGATTTCGGGTGTCTGCCAGCATGGGGTCTTGAGGTGGATAACGATGTTTTTGCTGCTATTTTCCGGGAGCAATTTGTGTGGTTTGTTTGAAGACGCGTGCCGATCAACTGATCAAATTCATTGTGGTGCTGCTTCTCTTGGCAATGTGCTTGCGTATGTGTCTGTGCACATATATGTATGCAAAACGCATGTGGTCTGATGGGGTGACCAGGTGAGGAGAAAGTAACGCACAACGCGAATCTTCAATTACTCCCTCCTAGGCTATCGAATTCGTCTCCTAATGGAACATTTTATTCTTTTAGCTATCAAACTTATATTTTTAGCACGTGAAAACTCTTACCTTTTCAAAACAGGTTTACTTTTTTTATTTTTATAAAATCACGCACTTAATAATAGCGATTTAACTTTAACCTCCTTTTTTAACTAAAAACTTAAAACACTCAAGTTGGTCTTTTAAGTTAGCTAAAGACTTAATGGTTTGAGATCTGTAGTGCGAAAGAAAGTTTGGGCGGAAATTTACACGCATATACTTAAATTTCCAATGGGTGGATTTTCGAAAATCCTTCATGAGCACGCCATCTAAACGCGAAATTTAACTTTTGCAAGTTTATGTTTGAAATTTTTGTACGCACCTAACTAATACTACAGAGTATACATAATGTATACTAATCGTAATTTTGTAAGTTAGATCACTCTGAGGTATTGTCTTGGAATTATTCAATGGAAAGTCCAGTCTATCCACAGCACGTCTTGGAATATGTGTGGGATATCCGTTAAACTTAAACTTGACCAAGCACTGAACTATGGACAGCTCCATTTTAGGAATAGGCTATCCGATTATTTTCCGGGTAAACAAAAATTCGCAGTTGCAATGTCAGAATCCACATCGTCACTGGTATACCACGGTCTAAGTTTTAATTAGACAGAAAACGCTTAATCTTGTTCGCTTATCGGCGTTCCGCCTGAATGTACATACATCAAGTGAAAACAACTTGCGGCCTTATACAATCTGAACGGTTTTAGGTTTGGTACAAGACATTTCAGTGGACCTGCCTTTTTGATATTCCTTCTGGCTGTCATGCGGATGTCCATTGCCCAATAGTGATGCGTGATGGGAAATTTACCCAAAGCTGTGCGTTAATTAGTTAGAGCCTTCATGATTTGTATCTATTGTATGTGGACACCCAATACAGTTAATATAAAAGTTATAATCAAGAAAGAAATATTCTCCGATTCCCATGGGCCTAATCGATAGCTTAAAATGGTCAACATCTTAAAATGCAATTACAGCAACTTCAAGCCATCAATATCCATTTGCAGGAAATCAAATTTAGTCCAATCTATCTTAATTTTTTTTTTTGTATTATTATTCAGTCCGTCAGATTCTCGGTATTTGACTTTGTATCCTCTTTGATTTACTGGATGTCCTCTGATGCGTTTCCTCTCCAACAATACTCGTATACAATGTGACAAATTCCTTTTACAATTGCAATAAAAAAAGCCCAGATGGTGCACACCAGGCAATATCTCGGTTGAAGAATCGTGTTCGAAATCTAAATGGATACAATATTTGCATCCAATTTAACAGAGCACGAAACCCTTCCGACAATGACTTGTTTTGCTGTCGAATCCTCACAAAAAAATGCACTTTGATTCAGTTTTCAGTGAGCACCCTCGAGGTTGCCCATTGTGTTCTACAAACGAATTCATCGATAACAAGTTATGCGTATCCTTTCCACAATTTTATTCGATGGATACATGTTTTGCTGGCATATTAAAAATTCCATATCATTACCAAAGAATTCGTCAAACTTTTCCCCAATGGAACTGGCATAGCTGTTCTGTGTTGCGATTAACATAAATCCGATTTTAAGATACGAAAACAGGCCATTCTCGGCTGCTCCTGTACCCGTTCCGTAATTCTCCGTCTAGAGAAAAACATCTCCCGAACAAGTGAAGTGGAAATATATGCGAGAGCAAAAACACAGCCAGTATATACGTTTTTGTTGGGTATGAGCAATTTTCGAAACACCAGCAACATTGCGACGAAAACAGCGAACAGCGTTCAATTTCCGATATCGTTGCTGACGGAAGCGAGGAAATATGAAAAACGAGTCTGTCGATATTTTCCTCTCTAGCTCCCCCTCGGCTGGCATACATACACTCGCATAGTTCGTACACAAAATATCAGTGACAGACAGACGGACGACTTAACATGTGAAGTGATGATGATAATGATTATGGAATATTGGAGTGCTGCTATACATCTGTAATGGCATTCGGGGGCTAAAAAGATACTCGTGGAGAATATACATTTTCCCAGAAATATGGGCCATCCATCGGAGATGTGTGGTGTGTGTCTGTCTGTGTATGTTGGGTACATGACTGGGTTGCATCTATTCTTGGCACAATATTTTGCACGCAGAACATGTGAAAAATTGTTCAATCTGATGAATGGTGTCATATCCATCGCCAAGATGATGTCACGTGCATCGTTTTACATTTTTGTTTGTGCTCTCGAAATTCGATGCTCATTTGGATGGAAGAGGATGTGACTTAATCTACTATTTCTGATGAAAACTATTATAATCTATGGCGCGAGTATTTAGTTTCAGTGGCTCAATTGCAATGTATTAGGTTCTTGGAAAAACTTAATTAGTGATAATCATGCGGTAGCAGTGGCGTGGCGTCCATATAACCCGATTCCTACCGGGTTACCTTTTAAAAGTTTCAGTTCAGCTACACAACAATGTTTACTTAAAAACGAGCAACATAAAACCCACGGGATAAACTTAATAATATGTATCTATTCATCTGCGCAAGCTACATACCCCGACCCCACCAACTTAATTGAGCATTATACACACGGAAACACACACCCTTCGCCATCATTATCATTAGTGTTAGAGAACTGCCCACACTCTCTGAGCATAGCCCAACGCTAAAATAACCCGAAATATGTCGGGTTATAAAATCTCTCAGTGGATAGAACAAATTAGTCTCCTTTCTCTTTTGTACACTTGCGATTATCTGAGTTTGATCCTCTCTGTTCAACGCCCGCTTTCTTATGCAAAAAAATAACCCGATGAAAAGCGGGTTATTTGGTGGGTTTTGTGTGTATCTTTTACCGCTGCGCTGTGGTGTAATTGAGTATATCTGGAAAATAACACGCTTACCGCCGACATATTTGGTGAATTTGAATTGTGTGTGTATCTCCTATCGCTGCGCTGTCGCTGTGATGTAGGCATTAGTCAGTTCCTTTTTTACCTAACGATTTTCTGAGGGGAGTATCCTCTGTTCAAAGGCCGCTTTCTTATGCAATACACGCTTTTCTCCGAGTTATTTGGTGAATTTTGTAAGTATCTTTTAAAAAATAAACAAACTGATGTGTTTATAAAGTTTATAAACAAGTCGCTAAGTGAGAAATCAAGTGTTTTGAGTCTTGGCTGGCTATGATCTTCGTAGGTACCTAAATACGTTTGAAGAAATGTTTCAAAGATTAAGTAGATGATTTTGCTGGACCTCCACAAAACTCCACAAAAATTATTTTTTGGATTTATTGAACAAATCGAAATATGAAAGTTGTGCACTATTGAATCAAGATGAAAAAATATCTTCATTAATTTAGTTTCTTCCTGGAGTTTTCGATTTTATGGCTTTGAACAATTAATTAAGGTTTTGAAGGTTTTGTATGCCTACCACATCTTCCCTTTGACATTTTGATATTTTTCGACTTCGACTTACCATTTAAAATTATTCACGCCACGCCACTGTGCGGTAGTATAACAGGTCATCCAGCAACAGTGTTGTGCCATGTAGACTAAAAATGTAGACTACACGATTGTCTACGTGTAGACAACTCTGCGTAAACAATTCTCAATTGTCGACATGTCCAAGTTAACAACGTAGACAATGTAGATAATTATTAGAACAAGTTTTTTATTAATTTTTCCTGTAAAGTTTCCTAACAAATCATTAAAACAGAAGCAAGTTTTGTATTAAACTTTTAATTCAATGTCGTATATTTATTTAAAAACAAAACAAAGTAAGTTTATGATGTTTAACAAAAAAAAATTGTTTAGCTCTAAACATGTTCACCTTCATCTATATTATGATTTAAAAAAAAACAAAACAGAACAACTTTATATTAAGTTTTAATAAGCTTAATATCAAACTTCATTATTTTAGAAGAATTGCCAATAAGATATAAGAACCCAACCGAAAGCGTTCTTGGATAATGCTTGAATTGAATTACTTCTCAATGGGTCTTCTTCCTTTAGGTAGAAATTTAGAATTAATTCAAACTAAAATGTAATATACCAGAAAATACTCACAAGATTATTGATAACTATTGCATTCTGATTGTCACCTTCACCAATATTTGTAACAGAAACAGACATCTAAAAGAATAGTTGGTCATTAATTTTTTGGTAAATCAATGGAAATTAAAATACACTATTATTTACCTGTGTCTGCGAAGACGGGTTTCTACAGTATTTTGAAGATTTTTCCTGCAAACTGTGCAATGTGCTGAGTATTTGTTGTTTGTTTTCACCAAAACAAAACCTAGCTCCTCAAAAGCATTGTTTTTTGGTCGACCAGACATATGTAAAGTTTTATGTTTATGATACACAGGATTTTAATTTTTAAGAAAATAAATTCTTAATTAATTCTTAAAAGTGTACTTTCTCGATTGAAGTTTACAGATGAATGATAGATTGGCAGATCTGAAAGGTATTGATGACATTGTCGACATATTTTTGACATTGTCGACATATTGTTGACATTTTCGACATTGTTGACATTGTTGGCGATATTGTCTACGTTGAAAAGTCGACAATTAAAGTCGACATGTAGAGGAACAACACTGTCCAGCAATTAGATGTCTCTGTTTAAATATTTAGATGACGTTCTGGTCATTGTTGTGGCTGCGGAAGTGCGGAATATCAGAGAAGGTGACTCGGACCTGGTTCAAAACCATAAGTCTCACGAATTTGTACTCAATTGAAATGATTTCGCCTCGAAGACACATAGTGTGCGATAGGCTTTGTCGAGATAGAGGAATATAATAGTTTCCATAAAATAAAACTGCACCTTCTGCTTGCCCCGCTCTACGTATATACGACCAGCTGTAACACAATCCGAGGAGAATTTCAGAACGCCTGCTCAATGCATGTTAGTGGAAACCCATTGAAACAGGTGGAGAAGTTTGAGTATATCGGGGTCTTATTCAGTTATTCACGAGTGCTAAAAGGAGCAATGCAGAGTTTTACTATATGATTCGTCAAGCTGGGTCAATTTTGAGACATATTGGTCATTTTCTGATTAGGAGGCCTGAACTCGGAGTCAAATTTAAGTTGACAATCTTTAATTCAGTGCTTGTTCCAACTTTTACATATGGCCATGAGGTTTGAGTAATGAAATGACTGAAAGAATAAGATCGCGGATACAAGCTGCCGAAATAAGATTCCTCCGTTGTATTGTTGGTGTGACCCGTATACATGAGGAACTCAATGTCAAGCAGCTACTTCTCCGGACGGAGTGATCCATGCTTCGGTGGTTAGGTCATGTTAAACCCATGTTCACAACCAGAATCCCACGACGTCATATGGAATTCATACCATCATATAGACGTCCTCTAGGTAGACCCAGGATGAGATGGTTAGATAAGTCCATTATCTATCCAACCCATATGTGGATTATCTTTGATGAGAAAAATTTTTAACTTTCTCGCATAGGTACGAAGTTAGAGAAAGATATTCTGCCCTATCGAGGTATCCGTCGGAACGGAAAATTCTCCGATTTCATACGAATACGAATCGGAGGACTTTTGTTTCGAGGTATTCTTCCGAACAGCTTTTCGGAACTTCTTTTCGACAAATATGCAAGGCACACTGGCATACACTGCTTTTTTTCCGATATTTTTGACAGCTTCGTACGAATTTTCTTCCGATATGCTCCGACAGGAATTGGTTGCAGAATTTGTTTACTTCGATTTGCTGTGAAGTATTAATAAATCGAATGTAATTTCAGTCTCCGACGGAGTATGCGTTGCGGAAAAAATTCCGTTCCGATCGGATACCTCGATAGGGCTGGTTTCAGTTCAAAGTTTCTAACTCGAGATTTTAATCATTACGATGAAAGGGGAAACTCGAAAAAGCAGATTTCACAATTCCGTCCGTCTATTTCTCTCTGTCTGCCTGTCCTTCTGTTCCTTACAGCTTAACTGTGGGACAGATTTATTTCCAACCTTGTATGTTGAGTTATCATCAATGTTAACGATACTTTCCATATAAAGGATTTTAAAAGTTATATTTTTTCAAAAATGGCTGTATTAATTTGAACCTAAATTAAAATTGGAGTTAAGATTAACATAATTTAGTTCACTGCATTCACAGCATTCAGCTAAAACCCCGAATAACTACATATCTATACATATAATAAAACTGTAGGAATTTTTTCTTTGTCAGTTAAAAACTCGAAAACTACTGGACAGATTTCGATGAAACTTTTTTTAAAACGTTCCTTAAGACTGTGAGACTGCTATAGACTGTATTATTTATATCCACGTTCTTAGGAAAAGTTTTTAGCCAAAATGTATTTTTTGAAGTGAAAATAGATACATACACATATACCTTGCTACAAATGGATGTTTATACTTTTGCGATCGTGCGACACGACAAAAAAAAAAAAAACCAGACTAGCACACGTATATGTAGCTCGCATTCGAAAAGGGTTGATTTGTTTTCGCAGTTGTATGGTCAGTTGTATATGTATGTATATTATGATCGTAATGCCCGATGTCGGATGGGGATGGGGTGCGTGCTGCAGTATGGCATCGGGTATATTAATAATCTTCATAAGAGAAGAGACGTATAATACAAAACAAGATTCATTTCAGAATTTCATTCTTATATGTGGTATGGTCACAGTGTAGGGTTGGGGTAGGTAGTTGTTTGGATTCCAGAGGAGGAGGGAGACAAATTAAAGGAAATGCAGCACAAACAATTAGCAAGATCATGAAGGGGGAGGGCGATGCACATTAAATAGATATATAAATTTTAGAAAATAGGATTTTTCTCATAAACGGTACATATGAATTTTACACTTATGATCATGGCACACTCCTTTTCTGACCAATCTTTGGGGGAAATACCTACATAAAATTGCCTCAAAATTTAAGCTCAATCGGTTAAATGAGTTTCGAGATATACAAATTAGATTTTTTTTTTGATTTTTTTACCAATTTTCACAGGAACACACCCGGGTTAATGCCTAAGTTTACCTAAACATTTTTGTGTGGGAGGTGTAATAATTTCTTGAAGGCTTCATTTCAATCGCTTGGTTGGTCTCCATGTCCATCATGGGGAGAAGTAGGTAGCTTTATCTACGTGTAAATACAAATTTTGTAAGTTGATGAAATAGCCCTGTTCACATAAAATACAATAGAGTTTCGCTTCATAATTGTAATGACTTAAACTCCAATGTAACATACCTGTATTAATTTTGTTCTAAACAATATGTAACATACATATCGCAATCACCCATGTAACCCCTTAGTTTAAGAACATTAGGCGTAAGCCTTATACTCATGTATATTCATTGTTATGTATACATATATATTATTAGATGTAATAAAGTTGCGCTTTTTGTCTTGTATCAGCCATTCTAGATCAACCATGTTTAATATTATAAGATCAAATTGCAAGTTTTAATGTTCGGATAGAACAATAATGTACACGTACAGTACACTGTACAAACATGGACAAGCTGTCAGCTGTCAGTGTCAGTCTACGTCTACGTGGCAAACACAAGAAACGACGAGTTTAATACGAACCTCCAAAGTAGAAAGTCGCAAGTCGCACACTCTCCCGCCATTACACAAAATCGATAAGTTTTATTATTTTTAATCGCATTTTTAGGCCTATTCGGCAAAATCTGTTATTCTGTTATGAATCATAAAAGATCTCGACCATAAAAGATCTTTTATAAATCGTATTCTGAGTTTCGAACTTTTATGAAAATCTGTTATGGAAGTTCGAAACTTGAAAATCTGTTACGAATCTGTCAAAACAAACCGCAGAGTTTTTTTTTTATGCATAGACGGTAGGCAACTGATCAAATTTGCGCAGAAAACATATTAAAATGCAGTCTGAAAAGAGTTTATTTTGAATTATTACAAACTAAATAATTGTGTAATAAATACTGGAACATCTTTTTAGGAAAAAGCCTGATATGAACTGTATCCGTAAAAATGTAGTGTCGCGAGAAACTTGAAATAAATATCCAACTTTACATCGTCATCATTAGAAATACAATTTACCTGAATATGAAATGAAATGGTTGTATTCGTGTTTTGTAAATTGTTCCAATCCAATCTATAAAGAGCTGAATAGAACTCATACATTAGGAAGATCAAATGGATTACTATTTATTCTTAGTTCCAGCAAAAGTGATCGGTGTCTTCGTCTAAACCAAAAATATTCATTCAATAATTTTCAATGGTCCGCTTATCCATTAAGTGGGTTGCGGGTATAGGTTGCTCAAGCGGACCCTCCATAGCCCTCGATTCTCCGACATCGTCTCTAAATCATCAAGGGCAATCCTCGGGTGTAGAGGAGAGATTATGAACTTGATATAACCATCTCATACTGGGTCTACCTAGGGGACGCCTGCCTGATGATGGTACGGATTCCCTAGGACGTCGTGCGATCCTGGTTGGGGACATGCGTTTAACATATCCAAACCACCGAAGCATGGATCGCTCCGTCCGGAGAAGTAGCTATTCAACATGGAGTTCCTCGCGAATTAAAGCAAAAGTAGGTACAAATTTCCTAATTATTTTCGATTACATAACCACTAGTTTATGCACAATTATTACATTTGTCTTCTTTTGTAAACATTTCGTTGACGATAAATTATATAGACATCCATTTCAATTCAAAACTTTCTAATTAATAAAAATCTTTTATGATAAAAGTCACAAAATTCTGTCTTTTATTCTGTTATGATTTATAACAGATTCCATAAAAGATTTTTGCACGCAGAATACCAATTCTGGAGATCGTAAAAGATTTTTTGGCAGTTCGAACTTTTGTATGGAAATTCATAACAGAATAACAGGAAAAATGGATAAAAGATTTTGCCGAATAGGCCTAATTGTCCTGCGTTTGGATCGTCATTAAAATTAAAGCGACAAATCGTATATAAAATAGCTTATTGTCCCGCGCTAAAATTTAAGCGATTAATAATATTAAAATCGTTTATTATCCCGTGTTAGGATCGTAAAAAAACAATATTGTTAAATGAAATAAAACTGACGTTTGGTCGAGCTCATATAGTAGTGTGAGATTTTTTCTCACTAAAACCACCTACCACAAATTTGTTTCGTAATGCAACTAAAAGCGTATTTTTTTGAGGCTCTTTACTATACTCACTTTTCGAGTCTCAAAAAAACATCCCTAACTCACTTTTAGCACACTTTATTTTTATTTGGAAGTTGGTACGCGTGTTTTCAACTTGATATATTAGTTGGAAATGGGTATGTTCAAAAAATTTATACTCATTGGAGAAACTGAAAAACGTTCTTAAATTGTATCGACTGCAAAGGTTCGTTAACTAAAACTGAATGAACTATATTTCGAAATTCCAGACGTATTCATACTGCTGGCAGAGTTCAGGAAAACGTGCAAATGCATGTTGATCGTAGGTATTGTCTTTCGCTGGGTTTTACCCCACATGTCGCCAGTAACGAGAATCCTTAATTAGTTTACGACCCCTAATGGTGATGGTGCAGATGTTTTATTGCTGGGGTGCTACTGCGACTATCTGCACTGCCAAGACATATATCCGGTTCTAAACAAAAATGTTTATACATTTTAAAACAATAAAATCCATCATCTTACGAAATTAAATTACTTGGAATAAAACAAAAATTGCTTGAAAAATGTTTTTGCTCTATTTTGTTGATCCAATATACAAAATTTAATACGTCTTGTTTACGGGAAAATGCGGTGAAATTATGTGCATACATTTACGCCTGTGCTCAATTCCGGGTGAAATTGAATTCGTGCAGATTTCGAATTTTCGGTGTACCAAACATGCATTTTTGATGACCTTAGGTCGCATTGACTTCTGTTTTCAAGCAAGCTATTGCAAAAAAAAACTAAATATTAAACGAACTGATCACACAGAAAATTCGAAATCCGCACGAATCCAATTTCGGTCGGAATTCAGCACATGGGTTATTATCTTTAAAATATTCAAAAAGGATTCGCGTCTATTACATCTATTGAATGTTCACATTGCATTTTGTTACCTTGAATACAACAAATTGCAGTAAGTACAAAGTACATATTAACATCCATTTTTCAACAAAGTTTATGTAGCGTTTTCAGTCGTATTTAAAATAATATTATCTAAGAATATGAAGTAGGTATTAAAATTTATAAATGCATTTCAATCAATCAGAGAATTGCAAAATATTTACTAATTCAGACAACAATCAACGAACACAGCCCATTAGTGACAAATAGCCGCTCTCAACGTTCAAGGAAAAAAAAAATTCCTCCTTATTTACAACACCGCCATCTATGAATGAAATTGTTCAACTTTCCTATCTCCACTTTATTACTGCGTTAATTATAGCCACTTTTATACCCACTTATGGTTTTGCATGTGAACTAGCTATAGATTCCCAAAAAAATACGCCTTAAGTTATGACTTATCAACAAATTTCTTTTTATCACGAAGTTATACACGTTTGGCAGGCAACATTCCGGCAATAGTTCTTGCTCATTCCGCAATTTTGACGCGGTTGATAATTATCGGGCTAAGTCGGAAGGTTTATTAACTTGTCCTAATAGTCGATCGATTTCTATGCTTTCGAGCGCAATTTCTCATTTCATCTTTATCCGTGGGGATTCTGAGGTCTCTATGGAGATCTTCATTTCTAATATACCACGATGCACTGACAAACGATCTTAACACTTTATTTTGAAAAGTTTGTAAAATATTTAGATTTGTGTCACTGGTACAACCCCATAACTGTATACCATACGTCCATAAAGGCTTAAGCACTTGCTTTTATTTTCTCCAGATACGATTTTAGGATTTTTCACAACCGTTCGGGGAGAACTTGTCTTAATTTGTACTTAATGCGACAGAGCAGATTTTATTTTCTGCTAGGGCTCTCTCTATTACCTCAGCACTTGATCGATCATTGAATGTTTGCATCTAAACCCGAACTGGTGGTCAGGTATAAGACGGTTTTCTTCTATAATTGGTTGTAACCGTCTAAGTAATATCCTCTCAAAAACTTTGGAAATAATTGGAAGAAGCGAGATGGGTCTGTATGACTTTTTTTCATTCGGTGGTTTGCCTGGTTTTAAAACCATAATGACTTCCGCAATTTTCCATTTATTCGGAATCTGATCGCGGTGGAAGAAGCTTAGTTAATGCTTTCCGAGGTATCATTTTTAGGAGTCCACCCGTAATCAGGTGGAGCTTTTTTGGGCTTTAGTTTCCGAGCACGAGATCGGTGAGTGTAGCGTTTCTTACTAGTAGGTATTATGACCTACATAGAATACCTTCGAACCATTTATAATTACAATCGTGCGAATAGAGCTGACGTTTTTAATTTGGCGGATTTGTTCAACGATTGTAGACGTATTATTATTAGGTATACGACCTATTAGTTTGACCGGTGATAATAAAAGCTTATGTGAATAGAATCTGCCTAATAATGAATCGAAATTCTCGTGCCTGGGGAATACTTCAGTTAGTTCAAAAAAATGAAAAAATCGCAGGTATTTTATTTTTATTTTAAACTCTAGCATTTTTGTTTATAACGATGGTGTGATTATTAGCTGCAAAGAATGGTCCTTCTGAATCTACAATATCAGAGATGCTTCTGGATGAAGCTTTGGAGAATGATATTAATACTGGTTGGTTTTTGCAATATGAATTTATATGCAGACGCACTAAATAGATATTTTATCAATAGTTCTAGGGGAAGGAACACGTTCATCTATGGTTTTAGAAGAATCCGTGAGGATAATAGAGGACGACATAGGTCAAACGGAGTGTTTCTTCAGCGACGATAGTTTTAAAGATGCTACTTATTATTATGATAGTGATGGGTCCTCAATTTCAAGCCACGAAGAAGAAACCAATGTCTCTAATCAAAATAATGAGACAGAAACGGGAACAGACAATTCTGCACGAGGCAGTCGATGGAAGACAGCTCGTCCAAGAAAATGGAAACGAAATATTAATAGCGAACTGAAATCCAAATGTTTACCTTATGCAGATTATAAAGGTAATTTAAAAAACGCTAAAAAAACCTAAGGACATTTCGAATCATAAGTGCAAATTTGAGTGTTTAAATATTAATGCAAATTGCCGAATGAAATTATGTAAAACATTTTGGGCTCTGAGTTTCGTACAGCAGAAAAGCTTTATTCTGCAAAATGTTGAGAGCCAAGTACCTAAAATATCGACGACCCATATTAGAAACAGCAACTCCGCGGCAAAGTGCAAAAAAATATTTTTTTACTCAGGATGGTATAAAGACAAGAGTGTGTCAGCAGTTTTTTTTATACACGTTGAATATTTCCAATCGTAGTGTGATTCATGCTTTTTTGGGAAAAGAAAAGATTGGTGGGCATTATTCAGCGGAGGATAAACGAGGTAAACAAACGCCACCCAATAAAACAAAACCTGACATTATCATGAGTGTTAACAGCCATATTGAAAGTTTTCCGTGCATGGAAAGCCATTATTGTTGAAAAGAAAGTCAGAGAAAGTATTTGGACAGTAAGTAAGCTTTCAATAAGAAAAATGCACGAGCTGTACAAAATACAGTGTGCCGAAAATAATTCTCTTCCTGTCTCTGAGATCGTGTACAGAAGAATATTTTGTAAAGATTACAATTTATCGTTTTTTGTTCCGAAAAAGGATCAGTGCTTGTTTTGTAATAAATACAAAGTTTCATCTCCCGATGGAAAACTTCAAATGCAAACAGACTACGAAAACCATTTGCAACGAAAAAAGGAGGCATTCGAAGAAAAACAGTCTGATAAAGAAAGAGCTAATTCGGACTCATGTTTTAAATCCATTTCGATGGATATGCAAAGTGTTCTTCAAATACCCTCAACGGATGTGTCTTTGACCTATTACAAAAGTTATTTTTGGAAAGTGGCCACTCTTATATGGAAGTAGATTCTATGCACAGTGCAATAGAAAAGAACAAAAAGTTCCTTCCAATTTACTGCGTAAATGACTGGCTCAATATATTTAAGACTGCAAGAGTTCGTGTCCAAAACAAGTCACCATATCAAGCTGTTGAAATGAAATTTGGTGATTTTTATAATTTAAAGTTTTTAGCAGAAAATCTTGTTAAAAACAAGACATTGGACACTGATGGGCAAAAAGTAAATTGGCTAAAAAATAAATGCTTCCGGTACGAAAAATCCAAACCGGGTATTCTTCAGTACAAATATAATTTACGAGACAATTTTAAGACAATTAATGTCATAAAAACACCGCGTAGAGGAAGGAGCGCTGTTCCAAAATATCTTGGGCTTAATAAGTGGCCTAAATTATATAATGATCAACTAAAAATCAGTGCTCTTAAAAAGAAGGATTTAATTGAAATGTGCCAAAAAGGTGTGGTACCCGAATTTTTTCATGCCTGGTTTTTTTCATTGCCGTCACATTCCGACACAAAAGACTGTTTGCCAGAGCCTGACGCTTTAGAAGAAACTGATAGCGAGTAATTACAGCTGCTATAATATGTTTGTATATTCTTTTCCTACTTTAAAATAAAATAAAACTTAAATAATTTAAAAAAAATGTAAAGTTTGTGTCTTTTAATTGCTTGCTTTCAGATATAATTACGTTTTTACTTCATACATTTAGTCCAATATCTATTCTGCTAAAATGCACTAAGTCAGCACATTTTTCAGTTTTTGTCTAATATTTTCTCAGTGATTTATCAGATACTAAAATATACTATAGGAGACTTATGTCAAAATACAAATAGTATATTTTATTAGGTTCAAAGGACTAAAAACAGCATTTATCGAATTTTTACGAGCATACAAATCTTAAATTTCAATTTACTCAAAACTATGTTTTTTGACTTAGTGCCTTCTGCTTGTATACCCACGTCGTGGGTTTACAAGCAGAAGGCACTAAGTCAATTTTCTATGATTTTGACATTTTAATGCAAATTGATTCAGAATGGTGATATCTTTATAAAATTAAAACTCTAAAAGCCGTAGCTAACACCGTTCCTGAGTTATTTGAAGTTCTTTTTTGCACTAAGTCAATAAAATAATGAATAATACAGCTAAAACGCACTAAGTTGACTTAGTGCATTTTGCATGTGATTCTAAGGTATATGACTCTACTATGATAGTACAGCAAGAAAGCACTAAAGCAACTTAATGCCTTCTGCCTGTCATACAAAGCAACAGTTTTACATATCAACATGACTTATACCGCCTGCTTATATTAAAATGATCAATATTGTAAGAACACTTCACTTCTACTCCAATGAGTAGATGGTTTGAATGCAAAATGTATTTGGTGCCGCACGCATACAGACGCAGAGTCGTGTCTGGTCGGGGATGAAATTCTGAAAACTCGATCAGTCGTGTTCTGTGTTTGCTTGTGAGTGGTGCTAGTGCAGTATTTGTTTTAAAATAAAAATAAAATAAAATGGAAAGTAAAAGGGTGAATAAGGTGAGTTGTTTACACTCACTAAGTATAGTTCACTAGTAGAAAGTAGTAGTCTGTAGCATTTGTGCATTTTATTTAGTGTTTATTTAGTGCCGTGGATCATGTAGGTATCAACATTGTTTTTCTTGAATGCGTTTGAAGGCTGATAAAGTCTTCGGCATGGTTTTCGTGAACGTATGTGTGTATTGCGTTTCACATGTACTACGTTTACATGAGCGAATTGAGAGATCGAATTCAAACTGAATCGAAAGTCAATCACTGTTTTCGCTCTCACCGGATTGAAAAATTGAATTGAAATAGGATTGAGTTATACGGAATACGTGTATTGTATAGTTGTGTTAGTAGTTAGCAGCGTTTTTAACATTGCAATAGTTTCGTCATGTGTCCATACATTTCTTGTCGCCATTATCGCAATACATTTTTTTTTCACTCTGAATAAATCTAAAAGTATCCACCAGCCGAAACAAATCACAAGCAAATAAACAGAACGAAAAAAAAACACACACACACTCTCACATGATAAACTCGATCCCTCAATCTACGTTTACATGAACATTTTCAATCCAATCACAGAAAATTTTGTGATCGGATTGACTCAATTCCGTTTCGATCCGATCAGTATTTACATGGGATTCAATTCGAATTGAATCCGGATTGAATCCCTCATGTAAATGGGGTAATGGATCTGTGTGTTCAACGAGCCAGTTGTGTGTTGCGACTTGTTTGGTTCCACCGTTCATGCCGGTTCCCCTTGGGACGAGAGGTTCTTTGGTGTGTGTGGCGGGGCGGGTGTGTGTAAACAAAGTGCGCTGGTTCCACTGGTCTCTTTACGAATACAAATGCGATCATTATTGGCTATACTTCGTGCAAAGGACGTGTGTTGGTAGATTTGTCGGTTCCCCTTAGAACGAGAGGTTCTTTGGTGTGTGTGGCAATTGCCTAGTTCCTCCTGCGCACAAGTGAACTAATTAGACGGGTGTTATCGGCAGGCATACCGGTTCCCTGAACACCAGGTGTTCGGCGTGTGTGGTTTGATGTTCATGGTTCGTGCAAAGGACGTGTGTTGGTAAATTTGTTGGTTCCCCTTAGAACGAGAGGTTCTTTGGTGTGTGTGGCAATTGCCTGGTTCCTCCTGCGTACACCTGAACTCATAACATGAGTGTGTATCGGCAGGCATACCGGTTCCCTGAACACCAGGTGTTCGGCGTGTGTGGTATTGCTTTGCAATCTTATCTCAGGCAGGATATATCAATGTAGTGTAAATAGTTCTTGTAGATATCTGAGTAGAGTAGTGGTAGATACTTGAATAGAGTATGCGATGCTTATTGGTTTGCGACTTTATAATGTTGCTATAGGTACTTCGTGCAAAGGACGTGTGTTGGTAGATTTGCCGGTTCCCCTTAGAACAAGAGGTTCTTTGGTGTGTGTGGCAAATGCCTGGTTCCTCCTGCGCACAAGTGAGTTAATTTAACAACTGTTATCGGCAGGCATACCGGTTCCCTGAACACCAATTGTGTTTGGCGTGTGTGGTATTGCTGTTCATGGTTGGTGCAAAGGACGTGTGTTGGTAAATTTGCCAGTTCCCCTTAGAACGAGAGGTTCTTTGGTGTGTGTGGTAATTGCCTGGTTCCTCCTGCGCACACGTGAACTCATAACATGAGTGTGTATCGGCAGGCATGCCTACCGGTTTCCTGAACACCAAATGTGTTCGGCGTGTGTGGTATTGCCTTGCATCAGATATCTGTACTGTACGTACTGTAGTTTAAATATTTCGTGTAGATGCTGAGTACAGTAGTGGTATATACTTAAGTAGATACCGATGTTTATTTGAATTGTACTTACAGGGAATTTTTATTATTCTCATTACAGAATCGGAGATGCCTAATGTTAATGGTTTGCAAAAAAAAAATAAAAATTATAATAATATTAATGTTTTTCCTGTTCCCTCTTACAATATAATAATGTGAAAGCCTGCAAACTTGCAAATCTTCAATCATTTCTTCAAACTTTAAATACCAATTATCTTCTATTATTTACAGATGTTCTGTTCGACGCATTAATATTTCTACTAAGCGCTTGACAATCGAACGGCTTAAAAGTTTCTTCTAGATAGGCGGCGAAAACGTCCGCTTTCTCTTTGTCCCTTTTTGCCCTAACTTCATGGGTTATCTTAATAGGGGGCGCTGCGAGCTTCGGCCTTTTAGTGGCTTAAGCCCTTAATCACCAAATTAGCTTAAATTTTGATTAGATTATGGCCGCTGCTGTTATTGTCGGTATTGATTATTTTTTTCGCTAGAAAGAGCTTTATTTGTTGAATTCCGTCCGAAGGCTAAATTCACTGACTCGTATTTAGGTTCGTGGTCGTTATGGAATCACAGGATGTAAGCTTTTCTATGAACTTGCTTCATAGGTTTAGATTTCGCATCAATCCACACTTTTTTATGGTTGCTTCCATTAGTGATTGTCTGGCACCGTAAACAATATCAAACAAAAGGCATTATTTCTGTTCCTTAGCAGACTAGCTATTTAATATCAAATTAAATTGGCAGACTCTTGGTGCTGATATGGTAAGCCACAAGCAAATTCCAGTAAAAAAGAGATTGTAAGCGTTATTGCTCTTTGTCATTTGACTTTCAAGAATCAGCAGCCTCGCACAAATAAGCCGCAGGATATCGCATCAGTTATCCATTCATCCAATAACGACGGCAGTGCCAACTCGTTCTCTTATGTCAATACTCCCCGAAAGGCTTAAGGACACTTGGATGTCCACCACAACGTAATTGAAATTCATTACAATACAGATTCAGAAAGTCACAGTCAAATTTCCAAGAGCTCTTCGTTAATTATGTTCTCGAACGTCATTAGTTGAATTTAATGAAGGAAAATGGAATTAATGAATGAACCATCTGAGCTGAATACCACCATGGTATCACGGTATCACCTGTTTATTGTGCACAATAGGTACCTATATCCGAAAAAAAAATAAAACATAAAA
Organism: Cheilosia scutellata; assembly: GCA_955612985.1. Lineage (NCBI taxonomy): Eukaryota > Metazoa > Arthropoda > Insecta > Diptera > Syrphidae > Cheilosia > Cheilosia scutellata. The sequence goes on from OY015311.1 coordinate 89,009,423, forward strand.
AGTTTCTCATTTTCCACTTACATTCACCATGATAGAGTCCTTAATTTTCCAACTGCAATTCAATTAAATTTACTATAGCAGCCACTTTTTCAATAACAATAATTATCGTCCCATGTGGATACTGGACAGGGACACGATGCGAGTGGACCACAATAGCAGGGCGATCCGGGTATATCTAGGTATAGGGGAAACGTCCGACCAGTTAAGACAATTTTCATATAATGATTGCCTTACGTTAAGTGCCACAAGTGTGATTTTTTTTTTTAATTTATCGCTTTTAATTGCATACAACCCTCACGTACTAATGATAACCCGCACAGCGCGAGCCTCCCCGTATCCGTTCGACGATTTCATTAATGTTGTGTCACTGGTAGTGGCAGCATGTCCTGCAATTCTGAGGTTGCGATATGGTCTTGCGACGCCATGAGGTGGAATATCCCTGCGAGACTATATTTTGTGTTTCGTTGGCATTTCGATGTTTGTTCTGGATGGCATTTTAATGGTCGGAAGGATGTTCGGAAACTGACAATAATTGAATGCAATCCGACGGTAGCTGTGACTAATTAATTAAAAAATTAAAAAAAAAAAAAGGGTTAAAGGTGGAACGACAAGTACTCAAAACTGTGTATCAAGTCATAATAAACAAGTTCACGACAACTCACGTCCGAAATGGATTTTAAAATTCCAAACGAATCATTTTCCTCTCTGACTGTGACACTAATCGATTGGACAACGTATCATGTGTTCAATACACACAATATTAGCTCGGTCGTATAGGAGAGCCTTTCCTTTCCAAATGAAGTATTCCTTGGCTGAGGCAATAAATCATCAAAAGTAAACGTCACGTACGATTGTGAGCTTTCACAACATTTTCCATCGTAACATGCCCAGCAGTCGCCAAAGGAATGAGAAAAAATATCCACACACACACACACACCATGTCACTCATAGGAAAATGTTTAAAAAAAAAACAAACACTTTAAAATCCATAAAGTCAAGAGGAGACGATGATGACGGCAGCTCAGAAGAAGAAGAACCTACGCGGAGGAGGATGGATATTTCAATTATTAGACACCTTGAATGCACCACTACCTCATAAAGTTGGCTGATTAGTGGATGCCATAAGTGCACTCTTACAGCTCGCATGTAATCAGAGCCACCACGAGGAGTGCTCCGCACTCCAACACGACTATTGAAAATTAATTGGAAAAGTAGGAGTGTTGCCTGCCAGAACGAAACATCATTAAATTAAAGTGTGTAATTAACTGTAAGCCTACCATCCACCATCTGAAAAGGATATGAACTTCACTTTGCGCAAAATTTTAATTAGTACAGCTTGGAATCGGAGCAGCATCGCTAGTATAGGTATGTGGGGGTGGTGGTGGTGGTGGTAAGCAAGAGTCTTAAACACAATCACCCGCGTGCGGTATAAGCCACATGGATGCCGACGCATATTACACTCTTCTAATTGCTCTTTGGATATGTGTTCGCCAGAGCGAGAACATTACCTACACGTCACATATTCGTTAACGACGCCGACCTAAAAGTTTCAGACCCAGCTCCACTTTCCGAAATGGAATGACTGATAGAGGTACCTACGATTACCTTGATAATGTGTGGATGTGGATAAGGCAGAGAGAAGTGTGCTCGTATGTTGTGGTTTAATAATTATATTTTTATTTTATTTTCGTTGCATATAACGACGAAGGTGGTGCTGGGTAACTGCAGAGGTACAATTTTAGTATACGCCTGGCAGAATCTTTTCAAAGAAAACCGATTGATGGGCTTAGTCTTGAAAGACTAATGAACAGTGAGCACTGAGCTTTGAAAACATATGCAGCGCAGCAGCTTCAGAATAGTCGAACGTCATTCACAGGACTAGCACTAAAGTCAGGACTTTGACTTTGTGAGTAATTAGAGATTCGCGGAGTGATGTGACTTGTTGTGTGTAGATGGTCTTTTAAAGTCAAAGTTTCATAAATGCGACTAACGACCAACCAGATCTTTTGCACAGGCGGGATATTATATTAATGAGCTGTCTGGTTAAGAGGTGATTAAAGGCAATTATATGACGCATTTTCTAACTAACGCAATTAAATTGTTTATCTTCTCATACGTCTTGGTAGGTACCTACTGTCGAGCAACAAGTAGAGAACGATATTACAGTCATCGTGGAAGTAATATTGTAGTAGCAATGCCCCAACAAAGAAACCCGCTGGATTGATGAGGACTTCCCACTAGCTACTAGCACATGCCCAGCAATCAATACTATTCAGTAAACCGAAACCAGAGTTGTCTGTAAGCCAACGTTGCCATATTCACAGTTTTAACTGTAAATTACAGTTTTTTAGACAAGCTTACAGTTTTTAAAATGACCTCCTAGTACAAATTACAGTTTTTTTTAAAGTTCAGATTTGAAAGAATAAATTAAAATGTGCTTTAAATCGTAGTGCTTCGTATTTAAGCATGTTATTTTATTTAAAATGAATTGTTTTGTGTTATTTTTGTTTAATAAAACTAAAAAAAAAACGTAATTTAAAAAAAATCGTTTAGTTTTTGAAGGTTACAGATTTTTGGTTACATTTTTTTTGGGGAATTTACAGTTTTTTGAAAAAAAAAATTTGGCAACATTGTAGTGTGACCTCAAAACAGTAGGGAGAAACATTGACCTCGCAAGAGCGAATCCCCAAGAAACTCAAATTACAATGTTCAGAATGGCCAAGACATTTGGAGTATAATGCCCCAGCCCGAAGGGTCTTTGAGACTAAGTCCATCCCTGAAATAGAAATCAGAGGAAGACGGCTTGTGCGATTGGAGAACGACCTGAACTAACTTTGTGTGCCCATGCCCAACTGGATGAGAGGGCTATTTGGTTGGAGCCGTGGTTCACTCCAGACTGTAAGCTCCATCTAAATCAAAGTCAGTAAGGTGAGAAGTATTTCGATCAGCATAACATTTTATGGAAGGCGAAATTTTCAACAGACTTCCAAATACCTATATAGTATGTGCATGATGGCGTGCCTTGTTTTAATAACTCCGCCACAAGTGGATTGCATTTGATCACACTCTGCTCAGGTATACGTCACAACTCACAATTTAACTCCCATACATTTCGGTGTCGACAAGCTATAAAATTTAACAACAAAAACAATATCTAATCATGCGAATGTAATGATCTTGTCTTCTATACTCAGAATAAAATAAAAAACTATAGCTAAACAGAAATTCTCTGAATTTGTTTGAAAGAAAGGATATTATCTGATCCTGATGCATTTCATTTAGTCTGCCCTACAGTAGTACCGCATCTATGCTATTTCAAATGACAGAGAATGCTTTGCTGTTCGTGGAAGGATATAAAGCCCAGAAGCACCCAGTTTGACAAAGAGGGAACCAGCACATTATGGAAGACGTATACTCTTCTTGAGTATACATTTCTGCGTTTCGTAAACTGTACCAACATACCCGCAACATAAAATGATTGTAGAAAATTTTGCAGATATTATCCATTATGTCCCTTAATTGTCATAATAATTCGACACTTTGGCTTATCATTTCCCAATATAAATAGGACATACATTCCATAATAAAACGCCTCCGCTAGAACACACATTTTTAATTGCATTCCCTGACATAAGACACTCCTGTGTTGTGTTATCAATTTTTATTATAACTTTAATTAGCACTTAACTTTATGATGTCATTAAAATGCTATTCCGTTTTAATTACTTAATTAATCCGACATACTTTTTAATTATTTCTGGCATCTGTGTGGGAAATATGTTTTTAAAACGTTAAAAATTACTTTCCACCCATCACTCAAAAATGTAGCTGTACCAAAAAATATACATAATAAAATAATAATCTAAATGGCTTTTAAATAGAATTAAAGTAACTTTAACGCCATTATATTTCCAAAACAATAAATGTCTCTCGTGTCCTTTTTCCGGTTGGTAAAAAAAACGAAAAGTGAAGTGTAATTAAAATTTATTACCATTCATGTTAAATAGTCCTTCATTATGGATTGGCAATTTACTTTTCTTCTAAACACGAACCAAATGTATGATTTCGAAATTCATGTTTTTCCCCCCAAGGACTTGTTAATGGGTTCGCACTAATTTACGATAATTAAAATCAGTCAATCAGTCAATTATAGCCACCGATTTTTTGTAGTTTTTCATTAGAAGTGTTTTTTGTTTATTGATAAATATTTGGAAAAATTGAATTGAGGTGGATGCATTTAGTGAATAGCAGACGTGAATATAACGTACTACATCTACATTAACAAACTAATAGGTAGCGATATTTTACTCAAAGTAGTACCTATTGAAAGTAATATATTGAACTAGCTGTGCCCTCAACTTTGTTCGCGTTTTAGTTTATTAGATAAACTGAGTAATATTAGGTAAGTCCCGGCCATCTGAATAGCAGTCTATGTGACTGCATTGGACTCATGACAGGTACGCGCCCGATCATATTATAAGGGGGTGTAAGCATTGGGTGAAAGGTAAACAGGGAAACATCACAAGGTGGCGTCATCTCATCGCTCATGTGTCTTCTCGCATAGTTGACGAACTGATAAAAATACTGTAGCAATAAGCCTTCGTTATGAGTATACTCAGACGATGTCGTTTACTTGTCTCAATTAAATTCACTTCATCCTCAGCGAACGATTCAGCTAAGGACTCCTGCTCCTACTCGTCAATAACTTAGTCAGCGGGCTCTTAGGGCGATCCCGCTTTCAGCCTCCAGGAATAGGTGGGATGGAGCTGAAAATATCGAAGACAGCGAAATATCTGGGCATAATTTTAGACTCTAAGTTGAACTGGAAGGAAAACATCTATAGGATCGCATCAAAAAATCCTAAGTGGCACTGTATACCTCTAGAAGAGTATATTCGGCATCACAAGAGGACTTAAGCGGCACTTAGTAAGCGGGCCATCGTAAAATATTTGGGACAGTGGTATAGAAATAATAAACATCTTTCAAATCTTATCAAAATCACTGACCGCACCTTGGCAGTTAATTAGTTTGTCGCTGTCGATCAGTGATGCCAACTGAGGCATAATTATGCCTTTTAGACATAATTCCGATGCTTGAGGCATTAAGGAATAATTTTGAGAAAAAAGGCATAATTTTTTGTGAAGTTTTTTTATATTTAATCCGTAAAAATTCATTTTGAATTTAGTAAATCTGGTACTTTGATCAAAGTCGCTCCAATAATTTTCATTTATCACTGTGCGTCATGCTTATTTTCCAATTCTCTACTAGACTTACTCACTAAACCCAAACAAGAAATTTGATATGGTATGCAAATGCATTAGGACGGCCGCACATGTTTTTTTCTTAACAATGTGCCTACTAATAAAAGTTAAAGACATAAATTGAAACTTTCTTCGTTATTTATCTTTTTTACCAAAAGGCATAATTTGTTTGAAAAAGGCATAATTATTTTCGGAATGAGGCATAAAAACTTCGATCCGGGTTGGCAACACTGCTGTCGATTGTCATATTCAGGAGCCAAATGTATATTCTAGGCCTTCTCGGAATCTCTCTGGCTAGGAGCAACTTGAGTTTCAATTCAAGCTGTCTCATGCGTCACGTATCTTGTGAACGCTGTCCAATAAAAAAAGACGGAGGCTGGCTGCGGTCATTCAAATTTTATGATCACGCTTTTACAGGCAGTGGTGACCCTATGCGGGGTAAATGGGAGCATATGGAGATTCCGGGTAATGAAAAGGCGGACGAGTTTACAAGAAATTAATCGACAACACATGCAACCCAAGAATCTGTTGCAAGAGGATTGATATTGATCCCATAGGCAGATACGCTCAATACATGCAAGGGCAATGGAGTCAAGGACGCACATGAATTGGTGACTGAGCCGCAAATTCATCTACTGAACACCGTGCGATAGACGTAGATGCGGGATTAAGATTACTGGAGTTGTTGTAAGGACATCGTCACCTACTTAGCCAATGACCAGCCTTAAAAACAACAGACATGGATAGAGTATATTTGGACAAAAGGGATCTTAAAGAATTCTGAGATTCACTCAAAATTGGATTGTTCTGACAGATAAACGGACTTCATCTCCTCAGTTACTCCTAGTACGAACTAGAGAAACTGGATTTAATGGATTCAGACCAACTCTAGGTGCCTCATTCGAAAAAAGCGGATTTTTGTGCTGTAATAAACAGTAGTTTAATTGTGTCGCCAACAGTTGTCGAAAGCTGTAGTTGTAAGAATATTTCCCACTTAAATACTTACTTACTTACTTAAGGTGGCGCTACAGTCCGGGGTGGACCTGGGCCTCAACCAACAAGCGTCTCCAGCCAGCACGATCTTTGGCCAGCTGTCTCCAGTTTCGCACGCTAAGTTGGTTGAGGTCCCCTTCCACTTGCGTGCGCCACCTGAGTCGCGGTCTTCCTCTACTGCGCCGTCCCTCGGGTGTGGATTCGAAGATCTTCCGGGCCGGAGCATTCACTTCCATTCGCTCTACATGACCCAGCCACCGCAGTCGTTGGACCTTCACTCTTCTGGCTAGGTCGATGTCGCTGTACAGCCCGTACAGTTCGTCGTTGTATCTCCTCCTCCATTCACCGTCTATGCAGACGGGACCGAAAATTACTCGAAGAATTTTCCTCTCAAAGCAACCAAGAGAAAGCTCATCCGCTTTTGATAGAGTCCATGCCTCTGCACCATAAAGTAGGACTGGGATGATTAAGGTCTTATAAAGGGTCACTTTAGTTGTTCGAGAGAGGGCTTTGCTACTCAATTGCTTTCTTAGCCCAAAGAAACAGCGATTGGCAAGAGTTATTCTTCGCTTAATCTCAGCGCTGATGTCATTGTCTGAGTTCATAGCGGAGCCTAGGTAGACAAAGTCCTTTACCACCTCAAAGTTATATCTGTCTATAGTGACATTCTGTCCAAGACGTCGGTGTTGGGTGTCCTTTCTTGATGACAGCATATACTTTGTCTTGCCCTCATTGACCGCCAAACCCATCTTCGCCGCCTCCGTCTCAATGCTCACGAACGCGCCATTGACATCACGCTGCGTTCTGCCGATTATGTCGATGTCGTCGGCATAGGCGAGTAGGTGGACGGACTTTTGAAAGATAGTGCCTCTGGTGTAGCGTTTGAGTTTTGCACTATTCTTTCAAGAACGATGTTGAAGAAGTCACATGACAGCGCATCGCCTTGTCTAAATCCTTTTTTGACATCGAAGGTCTCGGTGAGTTCTTTACCGACCTTGATGGAGCAGCGTGCATTCTCCATTGTCATCCTGCACAGACGGACGAGTTTGGCAGGGATGCCAAAACTAGACATTGCTCTGTATAGCTCGTCTCTATAAATGCTGTCATAGGCGGCCTTAAAATCGATGAAAAGATGGTGGGTATCGATTTGGACTTCCTGGGTTTTTTCCAAGATCTGCCGCAGTGTGAATATTTGGTCGATGGTAGACTTTCCTGGCCTGAAGCCACACTGATAGGGACCAATCAGGTTGTTGAGGAAAGGCTTCAGGCGTTCACACAACACGGCAGATAGGATCTTGTAGGCGATGTTAAGAAGACTAATCCCTCTGTAGTTGGCGCAGTTCAGAGGGTCTCCTTTCTTGAGGATCGGGCAAACAATGCTGAGGTTCCATTCATCGGGCATACTTTCCTCCGACCATATTTTACAGATGAGTTGGTGCATACTCCTAACCAAGTCATCGCCTGCGGCTTTGAATAGCTCGGCGGTTAGGCCATCTGCTCCAGCGGCTTTGTTGGACTTAAGCTTAGATATGGCTATCTTCACTTCGTCCAGGTCGGGTGGACGGAATTGTTGGTCTTCATCGTCCAGGTTGAATGGTTCATTCTGCCTGACAGCGGTATTTAGTTCGTCATCGCCGTTAAACAGTCTGCAGAAGTAGTTCTTCCATATCCTCAGCATCGACTGCGATTCTACTATGATGTTCCCTTGTTCGTCTTTGCAGGCTTCGGTTCGGGCTCTGTAGCCTTGGCAGGTTCTTTTTACCCTTTGGTAAAACTTCCGAACCTCATTCCTGCTGTAACATCTCTCTATTTCCTCGATCGCGCGCTTCTCGTGCTCTTTCTTTTTCCTCCTGAGAAGCCGGTGTTCGTCTCTTCTTTTCTGCGCGTAGAGCTCACGGGCAGCTCGGGTCCTTCTTTGCAGCGCCGCTTTGTATGCCTCTTGTTTCGCTGCATGTGCTTGCCGACATTCGTCGTCGAACCAGGGGTTTCGTTGTGGTGGTCGAGTGAGACCAAGCACATCAGAGGCGGCGTCTCTGATGGCTTTTTGGCAATGTTGCCACTTCAATACTTGATGCTGGCTGCATAGAACCTCTTGAGAGATTGAGAGAGACTCGATCGGAGAAGGATCTGGTGATCTCTTGCGATTTTAGCCGTCCGACGTCAAACTTCCTCACAGTATTTACTTGTCTTGGCGGTGTTCGGGATATCCGAAGGCGTACCTTGGCTACGACAAGGTAGTGGTCCGAGTCAATGTTCGCTCCTCGAAACGTTCGGACATCCATAATACTGGAGGAGTGTCTTGCGTCGATCGCAATGTGGTCAATCTGGTTGACGGTTGATTGATCGGGAGATCTCCATGTGCCTTTGTGAATATCGAGATGCGGGAACCGCGTACTTGCTATGACACCATTTCGCCCCGCCGCGAAGTCGATCAGCCTAAATCCGTTATCGGAGGTGGTGTCGTGTAGGCTGTACCTTCCGACAGTACTACCAAAGATGCCCTCTCTTCCTATCTTTGCATTAAAATCACCTAGGACGATTTTAATGTCATAGTTAGGGCATTGCTCGTACGTCTTGTCTAAAAGCTCGTAGAATCTTTCTTTGGTGTCGTCGTCTTTCTCCTCCGTGGGGGCATGGGCGCATATTAGGCTAATGTTGGCGAATTTAGCCTTGATGCGGATTGTCGCGAGGCGCTCGTTCACACAGCTGAAACTTAAGACTTCTTGCCTAAGTCTGCCTCCAACGACGAAACCACATCCAAATAAGTGCTGTTTTTGCTGCCGATAGCAGTCGCCATAATAGATGTCGCAGTTTTTCATCCTCTTCTTGCCCGGTCCATCCCATCGCACTTCTTGGATGGCGGTTAGGTCTGCTTTATAGCAGTTCAGGGCCTCCGCTAGTTGTTCGGCTGCACGTGGTCTGTTAAGGGACCTAACATTCCAAGTGCAGATCCGAAATTCGTTGATTCGTTTGCCAGGTTCGTCAACAGTAAAATCATCCGTATCCGAGGCTTGTTGTTGCTTCGTAACTGGGTAGGTTTTCCGTAGTCGGGCAGTTACGCCGGCGTACAACCTCCAACCTGGAGGGCCAGGCCCTTTGTTGGACCCCTTGGACGAAAGGGGCCGGATTCCCACTTAAATACCACATTTAAAAAAAATTCCTCACATTTATCCCTATTGTATAGTTCTTAAAGGGGTTATCCTTATTTAAATCATCGATTTCGGTCACTTTTTAAACGTACTATGTATATTAAGTAAGACCCTTTCCTAACACCCCATTGCATTTCGAGCTGTAAGTGAGTTCAGATCCGAATTACGGAAATTGCTTTCCATCGATTGCGGCCAAACTAAAAAAAATGTAAGCAAAGAAACCTCCCAATAGAATTTCGTTACCATCACTAACATACAGCTCCGTAATAGAACATGCAATGAATTTCGCACTCATGAGAAATGAAAATGAAAAGGAATATTGGGGCAGACGCAGAGTAGCAAATGTGTTTAAACAAAAGCTTAATACACATGTATAAGGATCGCACTCAGAACTGCATACATAGATCTTTTAAAATAACACAGTCCGAGCGAGCGTGCTGCTGCACTGCAATGCAACAAAACGAAGACAAGAAAAATATATGACCAAAACTTAACTGGTGTAATCTCTCATGGAAAACTATGTTTCATTTTCCATTCGAGGTTTTTACATTCGCCCCACGCTGGGTGAATTATACGATTACTTCGGCGAGTGGATTTCCAGTTTTTCTCGTTTCTGTTTTTTTTTTTTTTTTTTCGTCGGTATTATTTTCCTTGTCTCCCTTCATGCGATGAGGTTTAAGTTGTGATGGTCAGAAAGCCGCAAAGCATTTTCGACGATGACGACAACGATGAGAGCCAACAGAGAAGAAGAAAAAAGGACACTATGGGGCAGGAGTAAATGGCCTTTGAAATCATATCATTTCGCTTCAGCGATTTTTTTTTTTGGGAGATAGTTTTAGTTAACTTTTATTATTATAACTTCTCAGCAGGATCTGTCGGAGGGCTTAGTTGGGTTTTGTATGGTTGCCATGTGAACTGATTTTACTGTCGTCGGTTTGAAAACTTTTCATCCGTTTTGTTGGCGTGGCGATTAACTTTAGAATATTGAGAAGAACAGAGTCGATGGGACGCATTAAATCCTTTTAGGCGGCACAATAAAACATCAGATACAAAGCATAATAAAATGCATTACAACTATGTACCTACCTAGTGATAAGACAAAAATTTAAATAGATGCATTCGAAATGACTCCTTTTTTTATTTCGAAAGACGCAGCCGCAGCTCAAATAAAACAGACCCGAATAACAAAGCAGTCCAAGCAAACGTGCAAAGAAAAACCAAAGACTCTTATCAAATTGTGTAAAGGTTCTAGTACGCGGCGTATAGCAAGCCCCATACGCTCTGACGTCAACAAAGAGTGCAGAAAGAGAGCTTGTACACGGCATGTAGTCATTGGGTCCATGCGCTGACGTAAAAATGACGTCAGTGCTACATACGTATGTGGCTTGCTACTGCTACATGCCGTGTACTAGCACATTAAGAAGCAGAACAGCATACACACTATACAGGGTGGCGCAAGAGTCAAAGTACAATGAAAGGTAGTTCGTTCTATGGACTTTTTAATGATTTTTAGAATTATTAGAAAATATGGTTGAGATTTGTTCGGACTAGATTTTTATAATATATAAAAAATGAATACCCGCTTCATCCTTACAGAACAGAGGTTTAAAAAAAAGTAATCTTGTTGTTAAATTTAGAAAAAGTGGCATCTATGCTGTGACGTATAAGATCTTTTTTTTTTTTAAATTACCATCGAGAGGTGCACGTAATTTTTCAAAAGTTGCTGGGAAGCCACTAGTACTCAAGGTATGTACAGAAGGTAATACATATGTTTTATCGTCAATAATGATAACAATAAATTCTAGATTTTTATTTTTATTTTTTATACCTAATTCACTAGTGCTCAAGCCTCAAAGGCTTTGTGTTCCCTTAAAATCCTATAATGAACAGCACGAGTGGAAGGGGTAATAGGGAGGATAGAGAAGAGATACTGGTCTGGTGCACATTCGTTTTAAACAATTGTGGGTTGTAATGAGAGGGGAAAACCGTGTGAGGCAATGCATTCCACATGCGTGTTGTTCGACTTATAAAATAATCTCTATATTTTACAGTACATATCTCCGAAGTTAGACCTAAGGGTGAACTAATGCGCATTCGATGTGTGACGGGTTTTGCGAGAGAATTATTGAAGGGGCCGAATGCAGTTAGCTATTTCATCAGAGCATTGGTGGTGAAAATATCGATAAAATAAGGAAAGGCAAGAAACATTTCAGCGATGTGCGAGCGGGTCAATAGACTCCGCTATATTTCTATCGCATATAAGTTTTATCGCGCGCTTCTGAGTTCTATCTAGTAGGTGCAATGAAGTTTTTCGTGCACCTGACCAGATATGAACGTTGTACTCAAGCTTAGGCCGGATAAAGGTCTTGTACATTGAAGCTAAGTCGGAGGGTGTAAAGTATACTTCTTACATCAATTTAAGAAACCTAGACATTTCGCAGCGTTTTTGGCGACTTCATGTATTTGGTAATTCAAACGGAGTTTGTCGTTGACACACATACCGCGTATGGAAAGTCGTTCGGCTTCGTCGATAAGTCCCATTCATGGATAATGATTTAATGAGTGAGGGTTCAGTTTTCGGTTTAATGATAGAAGGAAGCATTGTGTGGGGGCTCAACCGGGACAGTACATATCAAAACACTCATTTTCGTAATATGTATTGTAATACAAAATTAAAGATAAAGGCAAAAATCTCAGAGCAACAACAAAAATGTATATCAACTGTTAGGCCTCGTTCACGCGAGGTCTATTCCTTTAGATTTTTGGAGTTAAACTTCTTAGGCCGCAGACTCGTTAATGAATTATTGAGCGAGAATGGGGAGTGAGACAAACTCGGTCTGTATATATACGGGAAAAGAAATTTTACGGATACGGGGCCTTGCAGCATATGGGCTCTTATTTGAACAACTTAATACACTACACGCTGTCACTGTTCTATACGGAAAAATCACATTACGCATGATAGCCTAAAAGTTACCTCTTCTTTTAAATAATCTGTGTTATAAAATAAAATAAATAAAGTGCACGACTTGGTCGCACGAATCTTTATCGATCACTGCAAATATTGCGAGGATATTGTCCTGAAATGGTAGATAGTAGGTATGTATATTAACTTACCAATTGTTTTTACATTTTATTACCTACATATGTAAGAAAAGCGAATAATAATAATAACCTAATCACATCTGTTGGTTAGTATGTTTTATCGTTAAAGAATTTTGTACCTACTGTAAATGAATATTGAGCCGAATACGTGATTTAATGGGTGTTGATTTTTAGATGTTTGCTTTTCGAATTAGCAACACTTTTTCAAGTGGCTACCAATTTGACAGCTCATATATGGTTATTTTGCTATTCCACCATAAATCCATAAACAAAATTGCTACATTCGGAGTGACGAAAATCAACTATGTTATTTTTGAGACGCGGGCCGTCACTATTTGGTGTTCTTAATGGGCTTGAAGCGGTCATAAGGTGCATGTTCATAAATACGAAGATGCACCCACTAATTAGTTAATTCCAAACACGTCCCACGAGCACATCAAAAGTGCGACAGAAATAAAACAGCAAATAATGTGAAGTGTTAATCTTTCCCTTTCGCGATTTCCCGCCTCTTGGTAGAGGATTTTCCTCCCGCGACCATCTTCTTACATTTATTTTTTTTTTGGTTCCTCTTGGCTGGAGGTTGTTAGTCGGCACAGTTTTAATTATAGGAAATAATTTCACGTGCGAGCCACCCTTTGCACACAGCGTGAAAAGGCTGATGTAAACCTTGGTCCATAATTATCCATGATGATAGTGCTAGTTGAAATGAGAACAGAAAGTATGGTACATCAGGTGCTGAAAAGTACAAGGAAGTTAAAAGGTACGGTACTGCCATCTCAATTGAAAAGGATCTAAATGTCCTAAATGCCCTCCAGAACGTTCCAGGCAATGTAGAGTGCTATAGATCCATGATTAGTAGGTAAGTTTTTCGCCATTCAACTGAGCTGTGGTTTTAAAATAACAGATATGTGGTTGCGTGATTTAGTAGATGGCTTTGGACTATATTCGGCATGGATATGTAAAGTCATTAGCTTATTCCGAAGACAGAGACAATGGACAACTTGGAAGCATTATCGCCTATAAATAGGTCCAAGTTGCGAAAAATAGACTTCCAAATTCCAGCTTATTTGATCCAGGCCTTATGCCCGAAGGCATACGTATTCAGTACGGGCATAAAATGATCTTTCTAATAAATCTGTCATTTTGATATGTTAATGTTATGTACCCCTTCAAAAAAGCGATTACATTATTGCATATCGTGTAAGTGTGCCTGTGCAGTGTATACAAAAATTATAAATATTTGACCAGCTTGACGAATGAAACAAATTGTAAATGGTTAAGTTGAATCCCAAAAAGAAGACGTATATAAGGAGTGTAGGAAATATAGAGAAAGCAGCTAAAGTTGAATTTAAAATAGTAATAGGTATCACTTATGTTTAAAATGGGCACGACAGGGGCGAATGAAACTTTATTCTTCATTGCAAGTTTAGCGGGAAAAATTGTCTGAGTTGGCAATGCCATTATTATATAAAATAAAAAACTGTGTTAAATCATTAAATATTATATATAATACTAGCAAATGTCCCGCCCGCCGGTTTCTTCTATTTTAAATAAAACTAAGCTCTATTTTAAGCTTACAAAATATTTTATCGCAATGCCTTTTTGTAAACTATACACGTTATTATTTTAGTGGTCGCAAGTATAAACAACTGCAGCTCACATGCGAACATGCAACGTATAGCTGTCCATGTGAACAACATGGCTGTCGGAGTCCAACTCCAGCAATGGCGGAGTAGTTCCGAAGATAGCCCCTATACCCCCGTTTTCCCTTCCCCCATCCTCTCCCAAGTAACCTATACTGACCCGGAGGATGTAGCCAGTATAATGTTGAAAAAAATTTTAAAATCGGCCAAATAGTTCCAGGGTTAGTCCCTACGACTCCTTTACCCCTCCCCAGATACCAACTTAGTCCTTACGCAACCTGCAACGAAGTCCTAAGTCAATGGACATAATAGCTATTTCACATAAATGAAAACTCGTCACAGGTATGATTTGATTATTTATACTACGCGATCATATCGTTACACTTTCCATTGCTGCAGATCTCAAATATAAGTATTTACCATTGTGCAAACTTATTTACGCATCAGAAATTACTTATTATGTACGCATAGTTTGTTTTATGCGTATCCATTCCCTACATCAAATTCAACTACGTCATACATACGCATATACAATGTGCATTCTGAATGCTTGTCGTGCGAGGTGCGAGTAATCGTTCTAGTTTTAGAACGCAATATAAAACTACCCCTGAGCACAACTGCAATCGATAAAGCAAATTTTTCGCACTTGGCCAAATAAGATCTATTTTAAATTTTTTGTATCTCACCCTCTGGATGGACCAGAAAGATGAATCTTAGCTCAAAATACTCGGTGAAGTATTGCCTAACAATTAAAAGCATATCTTGAATTGACATATGTATATAGATTTATGAGTATAATGGCCAGTTAAGCGTAGTAAGGTCGAAATAGAAAAATTGGTTTGAAAAGTTTTTCAACCCTTATAGGACGAATTTTGAAAAACGATGAATGAGGCATGTTATAATGTTTGCTTATCTATCAACATACAAACTTTCAAGTTCATACGGCTATCCGTTCGTGAGTCCCCCCTTACTTCCCGCTACTCCTTTACTCCTTAATAATTCTCACCGACCCTACGGACTAAGTTGGCCACACATCTATAAATCAGAAAAAAAAATCATGAAAATCGGACGAATGGTTCTCGAGTTATGGAGAAACGAACAGACGGACGTTGCATTTTATAAGTAGTATGGATATGGATGGATATGGATATACTATGTCTTAATTCATCTCGAACTTGTAGACTTCGTAGTCAATTTGTGCTATAGTATTTATGTGTTTACAGTAAATAAATAAAAATAAATAAATAAATAATTGGCGCAACAGGTCGGTCTTTAAGTACCCTATAGGCATAGAGATCACTCAATCAGTAGTCCATGTCCAGCACACTTACTGAGCAGATGTATATATGTATCCAGAATCTCCATACCTTCTTGAAGTTCATTCCATAGAAACCCCACAGACATTCCCTTTTGAAATATAATGTTGGCAACCTTGCTTGGCTTGCACCACAAAATGAATCCAATCCAGCTTGAACTTAAAGCCCACATACACTATACGGAAGACATCCTCCAACGAAGCGTACATATGTATACACATTATGCGCATTCAACGCAAGACGACAAAATCATACATATCCTAAGCCCTTGCTAATCATGGATAGATGAGAGGGATTGCTCTTAAGACCGCTTAGTTGATTATTCGTAGGTGGCTCCTGCAGTACACAGAAAGGTATACCTAATGGCAATAAATTCCAGATTATGGACCAATTCTATTGGTCAATTCAAGTGAATGTTGGAATAATTGATGTAGAGTAGGAAAATCACAAAACTGTGATTAAGGGTAGTTTTTGTCTATTCCATGGATTTGATGAAGGGGATTAGGGTTATGATAATAGCCGAATGATGATTTTGCTATCGACTGCACAAAAATGGGGGAAACCCCATAGTTATTAGTAGATTCCATGAATTTCCGGCAGATTAATTAAATTGCTGAAATCTAATGCCAGCAGTTGTTGGGGTAGATTGTTTTGGTGTCGTAGTAGAACAATGCCAAATTTGCTTCGGTCCGAAGAAGAACGTTCATGCGTGCTAAGCTAGACATTTTGTTGGACTGATTGATGTAGGTACTTTGAGATGTGTGTGATTTGATGTGGGGGAGTACCTATTCAGACGTTATTAAAGAGAGTAGCAGAGTTTCATATCTCAAAGCTATTGAATAAAATTTGGAAATCCTAATAAAGGTAGCTAGAGAAGGCGTAACAAAAATCCTCATGTAACCAAAGACGAATTCTGCGTTACCTATTGCACATTGGACGAGAAAACTCCGGATTTGAGATAGCCGCATCAGCCCCTTCAAAGTCTTCTTGCTGTCAACACAAGATTATATAGCTCATCGAGTTAAAGGCAGATTTGTCTATAAATTAAAAGCTTAAAAGAGAAGATGATTTAACAAAAGCGTTTAGATTGTCATAGGATTTGGAAATAATGGAATGCTTTCGGACTTTCGGTATCTACAATTTTTATGTCCACTTTTGAAAGATAACTTTCTGAGCTAACGTCTCTCATCCGGGCTATACAAATCTATGAACTACATATAATAGTTTTGGCATGTTAAGCACCATTTGGCTACTTAGTTCTTAAAAATGCATATTAGTCTTTTAACTCGTTGTGTAACTGTTAACCAAAACGGCTGTCAGAAACCTGGGCAATCATTTTGATAGTCGATTACTGCCTGACGATAACGTTTCGACGATCATTTTGCGCCATGTACCTACCTTTGAAAATTATAATCATCTGAGCGACCTCTTTTCGACGATTCAATATTTGCTACACATAACTTTAAAACCTACAAGACGATAAGCGTCTGCAAGGTAGTTAAAAAAATGTCATCTTAGGATTGGCGAGGTTAGGTTGAAAGCTGTCACACTAATATTCCTTTTCCTTCCACATGAATGTAGGTGACATTTCTTTAAACTGCTCGCTCAGTTCGAAAGTTACTTATTAGATCATTATTATACTCCATCTTGGAGCCTTTTCTCTTTAAAAAAGCATGCCCCCCATATAATAACGGTTTTTGTTTTAGGGGCTTTTTTCCGGCCATTTGATTTAATGGCTACGAGCTTTTGTAATACGGACTTTTTGAAACGGACTTTTAAATTGCAGGCAAACGAATACTCTGCCCAGCTTCTACAAATAAAATAAACGCCATTCCCTATTATCACTTGTCCATCGAAGGTTTCTGATCAGAACACCTATAAGGTATCGACTTCTATCTCCTGCAATAGGTAGACTAGTTCCATATTTGTCGAGTTCATCAGCCTTACAATATCCTGGAATGTCGCTTTGCAAAGGTTAATATTGCATAGCTCCGTCATATCGCTAAAGAATGAGCGACAGTGTTTCGGATACTATGGAGCTTATAGAAACTGATTCCAAGAACTTCACTGCCGCTTGACTATCCAAAAAGATGCGTTAACTACAGAGGTAGGTATATCGTATAAGTCTCCTCAAAATTGCATACCAGATCCTGTCTGCCATAATTAGTGAACGCGCGCCGATGGTCAACAGACTGATAGGCCCTTATCAGAGCGATTTTAGGCCGGCAAAGTTCACCATTGACTGTCATGTGATTTCTTTAACATTATACTTGAAAGAATTGTACGAAACTCACAAGCCAACCCAGGAGGTTCAATCTTCTGTGCAACTACTCGCATGCGCCGACGACATTGACATAATCGGAAGACTCGGCGAGCTGTCAATTTTGCACTTGTGAATATTGAGTCAGAAGCGGCAAAAATGGGACTGGCGGTAAATGAAAGCAAAACAAAGTATATGCGTTTTACAAGAAAGGACATTCAACATCGGCGCCTTGGACACTGAACAGAGCGTTATAATGGGTAGTTACAATTTTGGGGTAGTGAAAGACTTCTACCTAGGCTATGCGGTGAGCTCCAGCAATGACATTAACGCTGCGATCAAGCAAAGAATTACTCTTCCCAATCGCTGTTTCTATAGTATTGCAAAGCCCTCTCACGAGCAACTAAGCAGACATTGTACAAGACCCTTATCATCCCCGTCCTGCTATACGGCCCAGAAGGCCAGAAACGACATTGTCAAGGGCGGATGAAAACACACTCAGTTTTTGTCTCAGGAGTCCGGACGAGAAGGTACAATAAAGAACTGTACAGCGATATACACCTAGTCAAAAGGACTAGAATTAATCGACTAAGATGGTTGGGAGCATTAATGTCCATACGCTCTATGTATGGACATTAATGCTCCGTCCCGGAAAATCTTCAAATCTACTCCAGATGGACGACGCAGTAGAGGCCGACCTTAACTAAGGTGGTGGGCGCTGCTGGAAGGGGATATCAACCAACATGGCGTGCATAACTGAGGGCAGGTTGCGTTGAACGAGCTGGCTGGAGAGGCATGTTGGTGTTACTTACATCAAAAGTAAAGTAATAGCAAGTAAGTAACCACAAAAGCCATGCACCCCCCTATTCGTAAAAGTAGCTGTTCGATAAACTGAGTACCTCAAAGAAGGAATTTAAAGGCCATAGACAAACAGCATATCGATTACCATAACTCATTTCAACACATTGGCTACAACAGCTGATTGCAAATGTACATTGCTAAAAATGTCGAAAATTTTTAACAACTCTTCTAGCCTATTAACAGGGAGGATTGTTTTAGTTTTGGGTTGTTAGGCAGTCGTTCAATCCACTGGTCCTATCAACACAATCGAATACACAAGCGGCCACCAATTTGATTCCACGCAAAAATATTCAATACAATACCATATCCTTTCAGAATGAATTATAACTTCCTTATCTGCCGCATTTTTTATGCACTCAAATTTAGGTTAACTCTCTCGAGAAAACAAATTCCAATTCTATCAACTTCATGGTATCCCAAAAGTTATGTTTTATATTATCCTTCAACATGGAGAGGGGAGATCAATTGAAAATACCAAACGACTATACAATATCCATTATATCACACACAAGTAGCCATTTCGATTATCCATCCCATTGCTTCATATAACCTATACGACTCAATAGAATATGGCATTCATGCATCATTACTCGGGCTCTATAGTTGAATAAGAATTTTTATTGTTGTTCAACTGAAGAGGATGGATGCAAACATTCCCCAACTGTACTCAAGACCTACGACTAGAGTATATTATTTTCGATTTATTGTGTTTTCTATTCCCATAAATGTATTTATGGCATGTGGTTCTTGCAACAATAGGGGTTAGAAGGACATTCATTATATTGTTTCAGTTTCCCTATAGAAATTCCCAGGATAGGTACCTAGACAATACACAGTAACAAACTTATAACTGGAAACTAGCTAATTACGGCATTTTTGAAATATACAGGATCTACAATCAATTAGTATCCCAATAGCGATGTAATTCTTAAATGAACAAACATTATATATGCAGGAACTTTACTCCAGGGAAATAGTTCAGGCATCTAAATAACTTTCGCCATTCCATTTGGTATATGGCCAAGAGAAGGACTACGTTCCTTCTCATCGTGTCACTTGTGTAACGCACCAGTTTGTGAAATTAATTACCTCAAGCAACAGAAGTTCACAAAGCAATTTATTTGCCACCAAGTAGATATAAATTCCATTCCCGCAAGGGTGTTAAAACAGCTATAAAGTTTCCATTCGATTCGAAGTAATGTACGCGTTAAGCTTTCGATAGGAGTGAGTACGGATTCGTTAACAAATTCTATGGGATGTATGTAAATTCCTTCTGAATTTGAGAGGATAGTCCAAGGATGGATACTGGATAGTATATATATTACATATTAAGAAAGTAGCCGCATAATTTGGTTATTGTTCTTGGTTATAATGAAAGGACACCCTCTGGAAGAGCGGAATCGGTTTTTGAGATTTTTAGATATATACTCAGAATTTTAACTGTGGAACTATTTTGTAGAGACAGTTAAACTTGTTCGGTAAGGAATATTAGTAGTATGTTCGTTCCTGCTATAATTTACACTTGCTATAATTTACACATCAACTTGTGGGTTGTGATTAATGTATTTGGACCAGACCGGAAAAAATATAAATCAAAGTGTCACACATACGGAAGAGTCTTATAGAAATAACCCAGAAGCAGTATTGTTGATTCTACCACAATTTTTGAATATTTTATATAATCTAACACTGTACTATTATATTTCAAAAAGAAGTTTATCCGCCACTTTAAATGAATTTTTAAATAATTTGTGTCGTCATTAACATTTTCATTCCTCAGCTTCTCATTCCAGCACAACAGACAACGCGGATTTAGTTCGCTTTGAGTTCTCCTGAAAAAGATTCCATCCGCCGGCGAGTTCATCTGAGAATCACAGGCGATTCATCTATCTATCTTACGAAATCCATTCGAAGGTCAGTATAAGAATAAATAATAAAAAAATAAAAAATAAAAATAAATAAATAGTTAGCGATTTGAACAAAAAAGAACAAAATGCGAACATCTAGAGGAAGTTTATGCGAATTGGGAAACGGTATGCATAATTATATGCTGTGGTTCTAGTTTTGTAAAGGCACCAAAACTATTTGACCGACATAAACCATTTTTAATACCAACCTGACTACCGACGGTAAAAATAAGTCCTCTCACAAAATATCATTCGTCTAGGTCGATTTGTTTGGACGTTATCGTGATTTCAAAAGACAAACAGACGTACATGGATAAAATCGATTCAGAATGTGATCCTGATTCAGTATATTATAACACTTTATGTGGTCTCCGGTGCCTCCTTCTTGGCGTTACAAATGTAATCGCAATGTGAATATACCTTCCTGATGTGAGGGTACCTATACAAATATTTATATAGATAATCTTTATATTTTATAACTTGTAAACCACCCATTCGATTGAGCTCAAAATTGGACAAAGGGGCTATATTTCGAAAACCGACAAATCGATTGAGTTCAAATTTACAGACAATCTTAGGTATTGGCCCGGAAGCGTTCCTGTGTAGATTTGTCAAAATTGGACAAAGGGACGTGGCACCTCCCATACAAAAAATCATATTCTATCGGGTGAAACTCGATGACGTTATAACTCGATAACCGCTGGACCGATTTTCATGATTCTTTTTCGGTTTTGTTTGTATTGCTGTATTTCAGGTTTACACCAGAAAGACAATTCCAGAAAATAGGGTTATTGTCATTTATCGCATATTACGAAAGAACATTACTATCTCGCCATGTTTGGGTAGTTTACACTAAAATAATATAATATGTACCTACATAACTACAAACATGGCTTACACTAAGACCCTTCCAGGATAAACTTATACCGTATACTGTGGCGGATGTAAAATTTAGTTTACTCGAAGGTTGAATTAAAAACACGGAAAACTCATACCCAATTTTATGCTCTTATACATAATACATACTATTATAAGCTGCGTCTTTATAAATATATTTTCACGCGGAAGATCAAAGACAGCCAATTACTGCTGTTAACGCTGAACCGATCGGTAAATAGTTGGAGCTAAGTTTTTTGCGGCTCAACTGGAATACAAACTTCCGAGGAGTGACACGAAGCGGACTACACAACGTTTACAGGCGATTGAAATAGGGAGACATATGGAATTCATAGGTTGTGGTGGTTCCAACCTGTCTGCAAACAGCATGGCAGTTTATGATTTGCTTATTGAAGTGGAATGTACAAATTTATAATCCGCAATCCGTGTGCCCCAACTGCAATTTTATCCCGATTCCGAACGGCTGAGTGGATCTATAGCACAGTTGCAACGAAGAGATCATAGTGGCTAATTTCTATAGGCTTGGACAAAAACACCTCGTCAGCAGCATAATGGCAACAACGACAAGGACAACAATAGAAAACACTCTACCACAAAGGGTAAATCGTAAGTGTATATCTATACAAACATCAGCAGAGATGGGACCACCCCGACAAGCTAAAATCTGCGCACAGAAATGATACTCAGACAAAATCGACGATTGGATCAACAGAACTCATCCAAAGTTATCCTTCTATATGACAAATATACTATATAGGCCATTGATGTTTTAAAATGTTTGCCTGTATATGTATGGGTTCGATGACAATCCGTAGTGCTATTCAAGAGCTATTGAAGACGCGGTGCACGTCTACGAAGAAGAACGGCAAACGATGAAAGAGATAATCGATATGAAATTGTTATACCTGAAAACATAACCAAACCAGGCTGATCCGGTAGGTTACATAAGCACTAAGCAGGATGGGAAGCGATTAGCAATACCGGTTGAGATATATTGGCTGCTCCATTAAAGTAGTCAAAGCCTAGACTATTTACCTTTATAGAGAATACCAACAAATGGGAAGGTATTTACATATTTTTGAAGGGATCAATTAGAAGATATCATACAGAAAAATCGGAATGTGTGCAATAAGGACACAATTTAATGAGCATTAAAATAGGTGCGGTGTTGGTGTCCAACGTCACACTTTCGGAAACATGGTCGGTGTCTGCCTCTGTTAGCAGTAGCTGCGTTCCTTTGATGCAAGACTAACTACCTACCGTTTTATTTTTTGTTTTTTTTAGCACGTTTCAGTTTAAAATGAAAAATACCGTGTACCGGCAGCTTCTATAGACCTCCCTTGCGCGACTCTTAAAACCCCCTACCAACAATCGTGTTTTTTATCCTTGCCTTATTTATTATTCTTGGTATGTTCCAAGGGCACCACTTCCTCCCAAAAATGTCTGCCCAATACTGCTGTGCACCCACCAACATCGGTGTCAATTTGCCCTTCTAAGATGACTTATCCACCTCCAAGCTATATATTTAAGATTCACACACATCCCCGCCATGGCAACTTGTCAAAATCTCCAAATCAGGGATTGAATGACATAAGCATGGATTTTGTGGAATTAATTGGAATAAAAAATAAACACACAAAACGAAAACTCCAATTTTAGACCTGTCACAACAGCACAACACATCCTTGAATTATTTTGCAGCTTCCAGTCAAGAAGAAAATGATTCCTTTTTTTCTCGTCGTCGTTTCGATTCGGGGGGAAAAAAATATAGAAGGCTCAAGGCGAAAAGGACATCAGCATATAAATAAATCCAGTTGATAATCGAATAAAAATAAATCACACGTCACAATAAATATGTCAAACGATTAAATTTTCTATTTCACCAGTTGTCACGTTGGTTGACAAAAGCGGTACACCCCATCGCATCGTAGTCATTGTCTGTCAAAACAGTGATACGAAACAAATCCGATTAAATATCGGAAAATCGAATCGATATGATGGTCTACACTCGTGTACACATCCTTGCAATATCTTGAGTATGTGTTTGTATAACCTGTAAAAAATTGGGGGACCTTTTTGTTTCCACACACCACCTTGTTGTCTCACATGTACGATTTAGTAGCATGAGAATTATGTATCCGGGTTACTTTTGCCCCACACAGGGGGTATCCTTTTCACATAATCATTCTTATTCTGGCTGGAATTGTATCCTGTGCTATTTTATGTATAATGTAGCACATTCTTCGGTAAGTATATCCGTGGAATGGAACACCTTTTTGATATCAAGTTTATGCGTAAAATCGGCATTCACTGAAGATTTATGCCTAAGTAAGTGTCAAAGTTTTACTAAAAGCCCTATTTAAGGTGGGTGGGAGTTTGTGAGGGTGCGAGAGTGAACGTCGTTCCGTTTGTTGATGGTTTAATAGTGGTTAATAGGCACAGAGGGTTTTTTTTTCGAAGGCATGGAAATAAGGGTTGACAGTTGTGCTTATATTGAGAAATATTGCTGGTGCAGGTCAGAGTTTGAAAGGGAATTGCTTGGATAATGGATGCTCTCTGATATGTATCAAATCGAAGGCATTAAGCGGGTTATTGATAAATGGCAACGAGGTATGGTGTTATATACAGTATGGCACATAGAAGAATCGTGCATTTAAAAGCAATATGGGAAGCACATGCATGGAATTCGGTATACCTACCTATACCTGTGTTGATGCGTCAGATGGCAGAAATGAAAAATGTTATCGGCTATCAGCGACATTTTCGTCAACTTACTATAGCTTATTTGTCCTTAGTTAACATGCTAATGTAAGTAACTTTAGCTATTTTAATGAAGAATGGGATTGGGGAAGCGTTACTGGGGGCAGCTAACATATTTTGATATATGTAAATCCCAGTTAGGTTTCTGTTTTTTCAAATCGAACAATAAGTCGGTTCTGATCGCATTAGAATATGCGTTATCTGTATTACCTGACACCGCTCACTAATAATGGCCATCAGTCAGGTTTTTAAGATAAGTTGTTTTGAACATTTAAATTTTAAATGATGTCTTGGAAAATCCTTAGCCTTACTAATCTATTAAAAGAATCGGGGCATCCATAAATTTTGCAGCTTCGGCCACGGATTAGAAATCATCAGAAAAAAAATACTAGAGATTTCGGACTTTATCAAACCATTATGCCTGCCTTAATTTTGTTTTACTTCAATGGCCAGCGCGTGCATTACTTTTAGTTTGCACCCAAAATTAGAAAGAAATATCCAAGAGTTGGATGGTGAGCAAGCGGCAGAGCGGCAAAAATCTGAGCGGCAGTCATAAGCGGCAAGTGGCCATTTATTCAGCGGCAATTCCTATAGAAGATATATGTATATAGGAGGTAGGTATGTATAAGGTATAGAATGTTTTTTTTTTTTTCTATGGGCGGTGTCATGCCCCTTTGTCCAATTTTGACAGGAGCACTAAAGGGCTAATACCTAAGGTCATCTGTAAGTTTGAGCTCAATCGATTTGGTAGTTTTTCGAGATATACGAATTTGAATATTTTTTTTGTTTGGGCCGATTTTGACCAAACTTAATAAAATAGCCTGCGTGCCTAAAACAAAGATTTGCTTAAAATTTGAGCTCACGCCCCTTTGTCCATTTTTTGCCTGCCTTGTTTTGTTTTGTTTTGTTTTGTTTTGTTTTGTTTTGTTTTGTTTTGTTTTGTTTTGTTTTGTTTTGTTTTGTTTTGTTTTGTTTTGTTTTGTTTTGTTTTGTTTTGTTTTGTTTTGTTTTGTTTTGTTTTGTTTTGTTTTGTTTTGTTTTGTTTTGTTTTGTTTTGTTTTGTTTTGTTTTGTTTTGTTTTGTTTTGTTTTGTTTTGTTTTGTTTTGTTTTGTTTTGTTTTGTTTTGTTTTGTTTTGTTTTGTTTTGTTTTGTTTTGTTTTGTTTTGTTTTGTTTTGTTTTGTTTTGTTTTGTTTTGTTTTGTTTTGTTTTGTTTTGTTTTGTTTTGTTTTGTTTTGTTTTGTTTTGTTTTGTTTTGTTTTGTTTTGTTTTGTTTTGTTTTGTTTTGTTTTGTTTTGTTTTGTTTTGTTTTGTTTTGTTTTGTTTTGTTTTGTTTTGTTTTGTTTTGTTTTGTTTTGTTTTGTTTTGTTTTGTTTTGTTTTGTTTTGTTTTGTTTTGTTTTGTTTTGTTTTGTTTTGTTTTGTTTTGTTTTGTTTTGTTTTGTTTTGTTTTGTTTTGTTTTGTGATCGGCAGCAACTAGATGTGCTCAGCTCCACATCTCAGAATCGACTGACATGACTGCAGAGTGCTGATATGCGGATCAAGCTCTTTTATAGAGAGACAACACTACACAACAACAGATGTCACTCTTTGGCACGTAGTTGACTTGTGTGATCATGTTCCAACCTAAGCATAGTTCACTACACCAACAATTTATATATATAAAAATGGTGGCAAAAATGTAAAGTAATTCATCAATTAAAAACAACTGGGCCGATTTGGCTCAACTTTTTTTTCAGTTGTTCGTAATTGCCAGGAGAAGGTTTTTACGAAAGAAAATTTTGGGAAAACCTCCGGAAAAGTCGGCAAATTGGAAAAATCGAAAATAGATTTTTTGTATGGAATTTTGTGTGCAATTGTTCCGGAATGGAATGGAAAAATAGTAGTGGAAAATTCGGAAAATTCCGGAAGAATTTTTTTTACGAAATTTTGCATTTTCTTTGATTCTGGCAACAATTCGGATAAGATCTTAAATTGCGTTGGCGGTTGCATACTCTGGCATTGCTGCCACATTGTTGGAATGCGGTCGAACTGCACATTCCGCTTTGAAGCTGCCGATGAATCTTCTCACGGTCGACAAGCCAATGCGTGCAGAAAGCCCAAGATTTCGGCGACAACAATATTGATGCGAGAATGCAAAATCATCATTTGGGATGACTGCACGAAGGCGATTAAACGAGCATTGGAGGCAGTTGACCGAACGATGAAGGATTTACGAGGTGATTCGAGACGATTTGGTGGGGCTATGATATTACTCTCCGGAGATTTTCGTCAAACGCTTCCCGTCACCCCGAAATCAACTGCTACCGATGAACTCAATGCATGCCGGAAATCGTCGTCTTTGTGGCGACATGTCAAGAAGTTAAAAATGACCACGAACATGAGAGTCGCATTGCAGAACGACCCATCTGCTGCTGAATTCTCGAGACAGCTGATGCTGACGCTTGGCAATGGCCAAATTCCCGTTGATGTTTCGACTGGATTGATATCGTTCCCGGCAAATTTTTGCGAGTTCTCATCGTCGAAGGAGGACCTCATCACCAAAGTGTTCCATGGCATTGCACAAAATCATAAAAATCTCGATTGTATTAGTGAAAGGGCAATACTATTTCATTTCATTATTCAAAGTCAAATCGCTGGAGAACTGCATTCGTAGAAATCCGTTGAGAGCGTGACCGACGGGGATGAAGTGACCAACTATCCGACGGAATTGTTGAACAAGATTCCTGGCACAAACTCCGGAGCATAATTTACAGCTGAATGTGGGATCGATCATAATCATGTTTCGGAATCTGAATCATCCGAAATTGTGCAACGGTACGCGGTTGTCCGTCAAGAAACTGATAAACAATGTGATTCAAGCGACGATAATCAATGGCGAATTCAAAGGGGAGAAAGTCCTACTACATTTTGTTGGTCAAAAAAGTTAGTACGTACAATTATTATTAATTGCGTACTTTATACTACAATTTCTCACACTTCAAAAATAATAATAAAAAAATTATTAAACTATATTTTTTCCCAACGCTTGTTGTTACTATAAACTGACTTCTGTATGTAAACAAAAAGCCTGCATTTGGAAAATTATGTAACTATATGTTAACATTGTGCGTTCTCCCACACAGCAGTGCCAAGGCAGAGCGTTATTTTTCTAATAGTTTTAATTTAATTAAAAATGACACAAGAAATAGTTTGAATATACATAGATACGGTCGATGCAATACTGAGTCAGGGATTAGGGAAATGTATATAATCCGCCTGAATCCTTATTATCATAATGCAAAAACTTTTTTCTATCACAATGCAACCATTATCCAAAATAATTTTTAAATGTAATATAGCTCTTATTTTTCTTTTTTATTGTAGGTAGGTACTGTGTACCTACTTAGTACCTAATATGTAATATTCATTTTAGTTTCTGTGATTATTTTTTGAGCTGTGTTATCTATTATTATGTATTTAATTAATTAATATTAATAATTTTTTAGTTATGAATTCATGTTTATTTACTTAAAAAAATCATTATAAAGTAATTATTGGTGTTTTTATACCCTCCACAGGAAGGTATATACACTTTGTCATTACATTTGTAACGCCAAGAAGGAGTCACCGGAGACCCTATAAAGTATATATATATTCTGAATCAGGATCACATTCTGAATCGATTTAGCCATGTCCGTCTGTCTGTCTGTCTGTTGAAAACACGATAGAGTCCAAACGAATCGACCTAGGCGAATGAAATTTTGTGAGAGGACTTATTTTTACCGTCGTCAGGTTGGTATTGAAAATGGGCTATGTCGGTCAAGTAGTTCTGGTACCCCCCATACAAAATCACTATTAGACCCATGTGTTTCTCTGTCTTTTGAAATCACGATAGCTTCTAAACGAATAGACCTAGGCAAATGAAATTTTGTGAGAGGACTTCTTTTTATGGTCGTCAGGTTGGTATTGAAAATTGTCTATGTCGGTCAAGTAGTTCTGGTACCTAATATACCAAGCGGAGGGTATCAAAGCATCGGCCAGGCCGATGATAACACTTTTACTTGTTTTTATACCCGGTACCACACTGTGGTGAGGGTATATTCACTTTGTCATTCCATTTGTAACGCCCATAAGGAGGCGTTGTAGGTATGACAAACTATATATATTATTGATCAGCATCACTTTCTTAGTCGATCTAGCGATGTCCGTCTGTCTGTCCGTCTGTCTGTCCGTCTGTCTGTCTGTCTGTCTGTCCGCACGATTACGGCCGTAATTTAAGAGCTATTGACTTGAAATTTGGTACGTAAGCTTTTATCCACCAAACTGAGGCTAAGTTCGAAGATGAGCAAGATCGGATGAAAACTACTACTACCTCCCATACAAAAATATCAGATTTATATAGGTTTTTGTGTTAAAAATTAAATTTAAATAGCTACAGTAAAGATAGCAAGTTTAAACTTTGCATATATTGTTTTAATAATATTTAAAAAATTTTGACAAAAAATGAGCTTGGTCGAATAAAAACTACCCATACCTCCCATACAAATATATAATTTTTTAATACTAAAATATTTTTTTTATTTTATATTAATATAGTACCGGGTATTTGAGCTTCGGCATAGTCGAAGATAATTGTCTTACTGGTTTTTTTTACAATAATATAGTACCGGGTATTTGAGCTTCGGCATAGTCGAAGATAATTGTCTTACTGTTTTTTTTTTTTTGTTTTTTTCAAATTGTACTACATTGTACTACATTTTAAAAACCCCCGTACTACATTTTCGACCTCTTGGGGGGGCAGCGCTGGACGTCAAGTAAGTACATTGCAAGATTCTCTTTCGTTTCTCAGAAAAACTACACTGTACCTGTTAAAGCGACTTTGCTTTCAATGTGTGCCAATATCACAGACTATCAATAGATAATATTAATCGTCTGGACCAATTATACTGGTATAGGTATGCTCCGCAAAATTGATTGAGGGCTTCTTTAAAAAAAAAAAGTTAGCGAAAAGTTGATTAGGGCCTAGGGTCCTCAAAACCAAAAGTTTTTTTTGAGTTGGAATATAATTAGCCTTAAATTTTATACGAATCTTAACGTCTTAATTGAGATGCATAGGTACTAAGGACAGTTGTTATATCTAGGTAGGTACTCTCGCACGTTTCTCTTACGTGGGCAGACTAAAAAACCATAATTATAGTTTAGCAAAATAACCCCTGCACTGTGGCCAGAACCTACTCTACCACCATTGTCTAAGTCTAGACTAAAATGAATTTATTTTTCCATATAACAAGTCCCGGATTTATGCACAGCGTCTATGTCTTATCCTTGTTCCGTCAAAATCTCCATTTCTATTGAAACTTTTGAAATTAACTCCAACTCCAACTACAACTTTGCAAACATATGACAGTCCATGTATTTATTTCGCAACTACATACTTGGTGGAAGGCTGCATAAATAATTCCATGTCTGTATTCTTAGACCTCTCTCGCTGGCCCTTTCCAATATTGAACGCGAACCCCGACTTTAAGGTGTTCCGGTGAAAAGTGATTTCTCGCATCCACCTGCCAATACAGTTGAGAAACTTATTAAAGTTCAGACAGAAGTTGCATGACTTAAGGGAAAATTTATAGCCTTATGGCTTCTTTGGTTAACCGCCAAGGATAACACTCAATTGGAACAAACGAACATGAACAAAAAAAAAATACGAGAAGAAACCGAACGAACCAAGTAGATTAAATAAGCCAAAAAAATTGGAAAAGCATAGCAACAAAAAACAGAAAAAAAAGAACAAAAACTTTTTCCAGAGTTTCACAGAGATTCCTTTGCGCTGCTTCGTATATGCCTTGTTCACACAGTTTTGTGTATGCAAAGGAGTAGCAAAAACGAATCCTCACTTACCAGTCTAGGAATATTCCTGACGCTCTCTCTTTCTCTCTCTCTCTCGTTATAACAAATTGATTTTCTTTTTGTGCTTTTGCGCCCGCAATCCCTGTTTTAAATTCCTGGTCACAATCGAAACGAAATTGTATTATTGCCTTTTATTATCCTCTTTACATGGGAGAGGTTCGTGGACGAATGTGTTCGCATACCCGAAGCCACTTTGAATTGACGCCAAATATACTGGTTGTGCTCACAAATGATGAACGATTGTCTATCCAACTAGTTCTCTTTTATCTCCCCAAATTGGGCGAACAAAATGGAGGAATCCTAATTTGTGTTCTGATTATGTGAGCTGAGTGAGACAATTACTTATGGATTCAGATTCAGTGGATATTTCAGACAGACAGATGTTTGAATTGGTTCCGTGTCGATTGGGGTTACCAGTTCAAGCGAGGAGTGTAAATAGAAATGTTAACTAGGCTCCAGGCTACATTCTGGAAGGATTTAACATTTTTCCAAATAACCTTCTTCTCATTTTTTTTCTCAAACAGCTTGATTAATCAAACGTCCTTTGACATTTCCCAGCACTTTCAGAAGCCCTCTAATTTTCTCTATACCAATTTGTGGAAGGTAAACAGTTGATACAGTCGGGTATCACTTCACTGTGCTGAGGCGATTCCAACTATGCGTATACTTCCTCTTGTGAAGGTTGATCTGCAAGTGTAATTTGATGCATTTTGCATTTCCTTTTCTCGTTATTGTAATTTTTATTAAAACTAATTGCGGTTGGGTATAATCGAAGTCCAGATTTTTAGTTACCTCAGTATCCTATGGCAAGCAATGAAGCCATGCGAAGGTTGACGCGTCATATTCTTATGAAGTATTTCCGCAGAGCTAGTATTTCCCCAGAGCTAGAAAAAAGGAACATCTTAACCTTAACCATTTACTTAATGATGACGAATCAGTTACTCACCAGTCGTTCGTTAAGATTTATTTTGCAGTAAGTACCTACATCATAATTAGGACCTTACACAATGGGCTCGATCTTAATGCCAAAAAGGGACTTTATGACGAAGTTATCGAAACGAAAAAGGTTTCTCAATTGTTCGATCTGTTTTTATTTGTGTATCCGACGTCGTACCACGTACATCGGTGTGCAGACATTTACAAAATTATTTAATACTTTCTGAAGACGCTGCCTATTATCCGTCTTGTAAGAGATTATATTCATGTGTAGTCTTTTAAGTCACAACCTCCTTTTCTGTCGCTCATTTGGGCGTTCAAAGCTACTCCCGATCGCTGCAGGCTGTCCTCCATCTGTGACCCTCATGGAAGCTTGAACATAGCCCTACTCTATATCACATATCGTGCACCAGCTCTGATCTCACCTCATGTGGGGTCACACATAGACCTAGATCACAGTGCACTCGAAAATTATGCATGGACGCAGATCTCGACGCAGAGTTCGGCGAGAAATTAGACCGTGATCACAGATCTGCTAGCAAGTTGTTCTGGCAGACCATCCGCCGTCTTAGGAAGGAAGTGGAACATTATTGAAGGAGTCAAATCCAAAGATGGTACACTTCTTTCTAATGAGGAGGATATCTTGCGCAGATGGAGCGAGAACTTTTCTGAATTGCTCAATGCAATCCAGGGCATTGAGGATGACAGATCCATCGCCTTGAGCAAGGCGGACAATAGTCCCACGGTACAGGAAGTCACTTTTGCGATCAAATCACTAAAAGCTGGAAAATCTGCCGGAGTGTATGAAATCCTTAAGGCCTTAGGTGAAGAGGGAGTTAAATGGCTCTCTAGTGTCATTAAAGTGGCCTGGGAATGCGGCGAAACTGCCAGTGATAGGCAAATTGGGATGATTGTGCCCCTTTTCGAGAAGGGGGATAAAGGGATTGCATCAATTACAATTACAGGGGTATATCACTTTTAAGTCTCCCCGGAAAAGTCTTTGCCAAGGTGCTGGAAACGCGTTGCTGAGCTGTGGCCGATTCACGATTAGGAGATGAGCAGTGCGGTTTTCGTCCCGGCAGAAGCACAGCCGACCTTTCATTCATTCTCAGAATGGTACTTGAGAAGGTTTGGGAGTATTCTACACCTGTTTACGCATGCTTCGTAGATTTGGAGAAAGCATACGACCGAGGGACTCGGACCTAAACTCTGGAGTGTATTACAGGAGTATGAAATTGATGGTTCCCTCTTAAGAGCCATTCAATCTCTTTACACAAACTGTAAAAGCTGTGTTCGGATAAACTGCGTTAAATCAATACCTTTCACCGTAGGCGTTGGACTTCGCCAGGGGTGCGTCTTGTCTCCTCTCCTTTTCATTACTTATATGGACTGGATGTTACAGCGCAGTCTTGGCGAAAAACGTTTCGAATTGGGAGATCTGAGGATAAGTATCATTTGCTCTTCGCTGATGACTTGGTCATCCTTGGGTCCTCTCAGACTGAACTGCAACGCGCACTCGATCAGTTTGTAGCCGATTGGACTTATGGACTTATGTCCCTGCGACGTCTCCAGAACGCCTGTTCAATGCACTCTGCATGTTAGTGGAGTCTTGAAACAGGTGGAGAAGTTTAAGTATTTCGGGGTCTTTTTCACGAGTGTAGGATTGATAAGGCTGGGTCAATTTTTGAGCGGTCCATGCTTCGGTGGTTTGGTCATGTTAAACGCATGTCCCCGACCAGGATTCCACGACATCCGTACCGTACCGTCATGTCAGGCAGACGTCCTCTGGGTAGACTTAGGATGAGATGGTTAGATCAAGTCCATAATCTCTCCTCTACCCGTATGGGGATTGTCCTTGATGATTTGGAGTCCATGCCGGAAGATCGCGAGCTATGGAGGGTCTACTTGAGCAACCTACACCCGCAACCAACTTAATGGACAAGCGGACCATTTGAAATGAATGATGAAAAGCTATTAGTATATATTAAAATAAGTGCTCCAAAGTTTTCGTTTTCTGTTATAAAAATGACGGTCACAATTTCTCATTAAAGCTGTTGAATAATTTGTCCACAATTTTTAGATTAAAATTCCATAATTAGGTATATAGGAAACAACGTTCTAAAAATAGTTCGTGCTTGCATCTGAAATTCCACAACATCAAACACGAAGAACGCAAGTGCCAGGTGCCCAGATTGCCTGACAGCTTCGTATAGATATCAACTCTTTTGCGCTGTCAGATTTCGCTATGATTTAGTTTTTCAATTACTCAAAAACTCTTGGTGTCTGGCTCGTTTCGAAAGTTTTGTTTTGCCAAAAACTTAACATTATCAATCTATTGCACACTTTTTTTTTGCCAACACACATATAACCGAGAGTTCAGCTCTAAACAACGATATCCATACCGCAACCAAAAGAAAACAAAAAAGAAACATCCACACGTCCGAAAACTATTATACTTGGTCCCGCCACGTCCTCTAAGAAGGAAGGAAGCTGCATTCCAAGAAACCGTCATAATACACAGCCATACAAATGGGAGCAAAAACCGCGCCTACTTTAAACTCTTCCGTTTCATACTTTAATTGCTGCTCGTGATCGCTCCACAGCAGTTGATATCAGGCTTAAATCTCCGTTTTCTATTTGCCATATTATTTTCCTGGTTGTTTGCCAAAATCCACGGAATGAATACTATACCAAGCGCCAAAGGAAGAAATGCAAAAAAAAGACCCCATCTCACAGGACACAAGTCGAAAGAGACAAAAAATACAAAAAAAAAAAAAGAAAAAAAAACGAAATGAGGGAAAAACTTTTTTGGATAACTTTCCAAAACCACGGAAAGTTTTATGACAAACCTTCCTTGTTGTCTTTTCTACATTCCGAATCGATCCAAACACGAGCGATGCACAGAGATACTAGTACCGGCTACATCGAAGTCGTCCTCCTCGTCGTCGTCGTCGGTGTCGTCATATAACTAGGTTGACACCACTGATTCATACTGGCTGTGATTTCAGAAAGTGTTTGTTCTAGCGAACATCCTGAAAACAATCTGCATACACACATGGGCTATGGAGAGAGACACTTTGGTCCTTGTGAGGCTTTTCTTTTATATTTTTCGGTTTGCATCCCTGATTCACATTAATTTTTTTGCACTTTGGTTTTTCGTTTGCGGTTTCTGCGTGTGTAGTCGTCTTGTTGTGCGCTTCGAAGGCACCGACGAGAACATAGTCCTGGACCTGGGAGTTTTCCCTTTCGAGGGATACTTGGCCTATGTCGAGAGAGGAAGCAAGACCCGCCAGGACAAGCAAAAAATTATTTTTCTGATGCTACGCTTGATTGCTACTTGCTGGATGTGTGTCTCTCCATGTGTGTGTGTGTGAGAGAGAGTCGGAGACAAATATAAACGCCAAATCAGAAAGAGACCAAGTTTTTGGAGTCGGACAACCATTTTTAGTGCCAATCCATATGTCGGAAGTTTGCAAGCGTAATCTAATCACGGAAATTGATTATTGGTTCAGAAGACTTTATTGGCAG
Organism: Cheilosia scutellata; assembly: GCA_955612985.1. NCBI lineage: Eukaryota > Metazoa > Arthropoda > Insecta > Diptera > Syrphidae > Cheilosia > Cheilosia scutellata. Next base: position 89,043,927 of record OY015311.1, read on the forward strand.
TAGGAGACTTTGAGAAATGGACCCCCTTCGTGTTTCGAAATGGATTCGTCTGTGAAAAGATTACTTTGTGGGTATAGGTATAGTTTTGGTATAGCCCAGGGCAGCCAAGCAATGTAGATATGGATTGTTGGGTGTATCGGGTGAGACTGGATTCTGGGTTGTAACCTATTTGTTTGTTGTTTTCAATCCTGAGAGGTGGTTAAGTATTCATGCCAAACTTTTTGATTTCAACTTTTGGCCATCCTTTATACATAAGATACGAGTAGGTAATTGGGATTCTTGAAGAATATCCTGATTTGTTTACTATATTTCGATATACTGCGCACAAGGTTTGGGATTTAATCGATCTTACGGTGACCCGATTTGTAAAGGAGGTTTATTGAGGGTAAGGAAAGTGTCTGCCTTGTAACCTCAAAAGCAAAAGAAGCTGTTGGCAATTTTTGTCTATTTTAAAATGAAAACCACAAGCAATAATTCTACTGTGCCTAAAATGTAGTTAGATGTATCATACTTTGTACCTTCATATACGAAAGTCGATGAAAGAAGCAATCAGAAAAGGAATTGGCTCACTTCGTATGCGGTATGCACCTATACCTAGTAGGTCTAGGTATGTCCCTCCACTCAATTTCTAAATAACATGTTTGCATGCTGAGCTCGAGCTCGAGTGTCGAAAGGACCACCGTTTTTCGAAGCGATTTTCAAGAATGGTGGCATATAGGCAAACCTAGATATCGGGTCCGTTGGAAGTTTCTGTCGGTATTATTAAATGTTTGCCTCAACCAATAAAGCCCACCGCCACCACTTCAACTTGTGTATGCCACCTAAGGTGAGTTCTTACTCCATTATGCATTTAGGTTTTAGTTAAAGACTCTCCGCGACGGACCGTTATTATTGGCTCTATACATGTCCTAGCCATCTTAGATCACTGAACCGCACTTTTCTGACCAGTTCGATGCTGCTATACAGATGTGGAGTTCGCTTTTGAATCGCTATCTCAAATTGTCGTCAACGCAAAAGGGATCGAAAATTATTGTGAGCCAGGGTCGAGCCACAGGGGCAGCTTCGGCAAAGGTGAGGAGGGCGTTATTTAAACTGTTTATAAACTTGTTTTCTTAATGCAGCTGTTGGCTGAAATTCGCGAACTGCCGCGACCTAGTAAAGTGTTCATGTGAACGCACTGTCAAAACTTGCGAATATTCGTTCGTTCAAAGACAGTTGGTCGCTCTCATGTGAATTGTCCTTTAGGTATTGGCCCAGGGCGGGTGTTCCTGTATGGCGCCTCCCATACAAACAAAAACAATCAAAATCTTATATCCCGAAGACTACCGAATCGATTGAGCTCAAATTTACAGGTGAACTTAGGTATGGCCCTGGATATTTGATGTGAAAATTGGTCAAAATTGGACAAAGGGGAGTGGGACCTCCCACACGAAAACCATATTCTGTAGGATGAAATTCGATAACGTTAGATATAACTCGATAATCACGGGGCCGATCTTCATGATTTCTATACAGTCGGCAAGTTCCTGAAATAAATCGGCATTTCAATGAAAGTGCCTGCCAAGTCTATTTAATTTATATCACTGCGTTGGTATGCAGTGGATTTAGAAATAGAGACATGTAGCAGTGCTGCGCTGGGTGCAGAATTTACATTTGTATCACCACATAAGAACATGAGTATTCTAATCCTGCTGCGCAGTGAATTCTGCACGTGTGTTTTGGGCATAAGGGGTCTTGTTCGAGTCTTAATGACTTGACAAATTATTTTTACCGTGCGGTAAGACTCTGAACATTAATCCTGCAGAAACACATTTCTATTTCCTCGATCACGTGCTTCTCGTGTTCTTCCTTTTTTTTTCCTGCTGAGAAGCCGATATTTTGGACTCCTCTTCTACTTATAAAAATTACGAGGCGCTCTCATTTTTTTCTTTAGCGCTACTTTCTAAGGGAGTTGTTGGTAGGCAGTGACCGCCTCGGCTTAAAACTGTAGAAAATAAAATGATTGTAAAGAAAGTGACGTTTAATTCATATAGTCATGCGGCTATAGTACCTATAGTCCTATACCCTTTTGGAATAAATAGGATATATCGTCACTGAGCTAATATTGCTTTAATCACACTTATTCCATGTGATGTAAATTTATAGATATAGATAGATAGTGCAAATCACTATTGCAGAAATGGGGAAAATAAATTGCATATAACAATTAAGGCATGTAGTGTAGGTACTGATGAAATTAATGACACACGCGTCCATTATAAACCAACAATAACATATCACGTAGGTTTCCAATAATCGTTCAGAAACAATATTCGCATCACAATTGTCATTTGCATTCATGTATCTACCAATAACCACAAACCAAGAACTCAAGACGAAAATATCACCTTTGATGGAAATAGAAATATGTATTTGATTTACACTCACAGGATAATAATTGATTTAAAATGTAATTTACCCCTATTGCATTCCAGATTGCATGCTCTACGGTTCATAACAATGCTGCACGTCCAGAAATTCAATTGACAAATTTTGGGAACGCAAAATGATGTTTGAAATCGATTCCCCGACACTGGCTATAACAATACACCACAGACGAGAAGAGTCGACCATATAGTCGACCTGCAGGTCCTAATGGGTCGATTGATTCATTTCCCCCGTACCTAGAGGCCAGCTCTAACCGGAACTGACGAACTAGGGAGGCCATCAGAATGATATCTGAGCAAAGGAAACCCAAAACACATTGCACAGTTTGATGTTCCAGATCAAAGAGCAAAGGAGTCCTTGGCAGCATCATCATCATCATCTGCATCAATATCATAATCGTTGCTTGGAAATTTTTGAAAGCTTGATTGGCATGCAAAACTGAGAGTGTCTGGTGTCTTTCAAATAAACAATATTATATATATGTATATAGGAAAATTTAATTATATTATTGTCCTTTTCGAAGTTTGTATTTTAACATACGTCGAATGAAAAACATAACTTTTGATTCATTCGCCAGGAGGCAAAACATTGTGTCATCTCTCTCGAAGTTGGTATTGAAACACGTCATGCTGGTTCTTGGTTAAGAATGTAGTGGTGCGTGAGGTGGGTTTTTGAAATTGTCCAGTTATTCGTATTTATTTGATGATCATACTTCTAACTGGCGAACGTATTCATGTGTGATGGGACCGGAAGGAGTTTGCGTTGCATATGATACGCCTTAACTTTGGCTAAGAATAGATGCAACATTTTATAATATTATTAAAACTGATACGTACCTACACGTATTGCGCAGACCATACCAAATTGAATAATATAAATATATAAATCTATGTTACAATAAGTGCAAATGTAAGTTCTTATATACCTACACTCAAGAAAATGGGTTAAAAAAAATCCTCTAAGCCGAAAAAACTTGATTTAATTAGATTCCTTATTGCCATCAGACAACATTATGAGAGCAACCCCTATATCGATAACGATATCCTTCGGGGATATACCAACCTAATTCTGGTTCACCATTAAATGAGTTCGTATACGCACATAATTCTGTGAAATTAACTTTGAGTAATGTTGCTGATTTTCCGGATCATATCACCTTCAGGGTTCGTCGCCCCACATCAATCAATTATAATGGCTCTAGTGGATTGTAGGTATATTTATAACCGCAAACGCTACCCACAATGGCAGAGGTTAAATGGTAATCCATGGACTCTCGCGTATGCTTGCGTTCATGAATAGGCGCCCGACTGTATTTATGGCTTTTAGTTCAGGCGAAAGTCGGTAAATTTAAAGTAGGTACCTTCAGAAGTTGTCATATTCTGAGTCGAGAAATTATTGATAGAATCAAATGTGTGATGAGGTGATGTCGACGTCCAATCGCTCCGCATCTCTGTTTGCAAAATCAGAAGATTCTTATGAATTATCATTTAACTCCGACATTATATATTTTTATAGAAATCTATAAAGCAGTTTTATTTTCGAGATTTTTTTTTAGAGATACAGCCTTTCGAGATTTTTGTACTTTCTAGATTTTGTACCTACCACTCGAGATTTTTACATTCGATATTTATCGAATTCATTTTCGCTATTTTTTCAATTCCAGATTTTAGTCTTTCTAGTTAACGTCATGATCCCCTTGTACTTGTACAGTGTGTGTAAAGAGATTTAATGGCTCTCAGGAGAGAACCAGCAATTCCATAATCCTGTAATACACTTCAGAGTTAACTGTTCGGCTGCAGTGTTCCCAAATGAAAAAGCTGAAAATCTTGTTTACCAAAATAAAATATCTTTTTTCGAAGATTTTTCCAAAATTTAGAAAAAAATAACTAGAACGGAAAAAATTGTTTAGTTAAATCCAAATGTCAAACGTCTCATAAAAGGTTATATTTTTCCAATAAAACAAGACCCAATCTATTGTGTTTCCAAGGGACAGATACGTCTTTTTTCCGTTGACATGAGGATGAGACTTTATTATGGCAGTTTTCCAAATAATAGGAACCGTCAAAGGGAATACAAAACATTACTCTATAAAGTCCGCATAATCCTTAAAAATAGTCAAAGCAAGACATTTTGTGAGATGACTTTTTTTTACTGTCGTCGCGTCGTTGGTATTGAAAATGGGCTGGGCTATATCGGTCGAGTAATTTTGGTACCTTCCATATACAAAACCAATATTAAACCCATGTGTTTGGTACCTACTAACTCGCATGACTTGTATGCAGTGGAAGGTATAAAAGAATCAGGCATTTTAAATTGCATAAGGCGGCTCTCACATTGAGGCAACAAGCAATAAGCAACAAAGCAACTAGCAACACTGTCATTAAGCAATACGCAACTTTATTTTGTCCTATTCTCACACAAATAGTTTCCAGTTGACAATAATGTGACAATGTTATTTTATATTTTAAATTGTTAGACATTATAGTTCGATATCAAAAATCTTGAAATTTGATGAATTTAAGGTAAAAAGTCTTGCTCATATTTTGAAGCTTGAAAATCTTCAAAAAAAAAAGATATATCTTGTAATCTGGCATCGCTGGTCGGCTGTGCTTCTACCCGGACGAAAACTGCTCAGCCCCCATTCGTCACTCGATTACAGATCTGTAACGTGTTTCCAGTGATATACCTACCCCTATAATCGGATCAATCATTTTTTCCCATTTCTTAAATAGGGGCACGATCCCTCCAATCTGTCAATTTCTGGGTGATTCGCCGTATTCCCAGGTCACTTTAATGACACTTGAGATTATCTAGGGCTTTGAGCATTTCTGACCACTCCGGCAGATTTTCGAGCTTTTAGCGATTTAATCGTACAAATTACTTCCTCTACATTCTAACTATTTTCCGCCCTCATTAAGCCGATGGATCTGTCATCCTCAATGTCGTTTGCATTGCTGCTTTAAAAGCCAATTTGCAAGTTTTTTCGCGCCTCAATGCGTAGGGGTTCTATTTTTTAAAGGTGCAAGGCAAGGAAAAATTAAGTTCGAGCAAATTCGTCTCTCTGTCTGCGGGGTGTGTTCGAGTGCCTACGGCCTGCTTTAAAAATATAACCTCTACGCTAAAAACGGCGCCATTTCTTTTCTAAAAAAACAATATCATACCTACATATATCGTCTTCAATATTTCTTGACAAATTTGAATGTCGAATCTATATGTGAACATTGTGTATATACCTATACACATACTACATGTGTGACAATGATTTCGATATTTGTGCAATCATGTTTAGTAATAAATCGAGTGTCAATGATTTTTTTGTGGTAAATACGAAGCTATTGGCTTGGAATGATTTTTTATATGCCTCTAGGATATAATGTGTGACATTAAGTGAGAAATTGTATTTTCTGGAGCAGAGCATGGGGCAATGTCCTTGTGGCCATAATGTGATTTTAGTTGAAAGATGATGTCGCATGGGGCATATACATGTGTAAATACTATCACTTATGTCACAATTAACATAAGATGCGCATTTGTATACCTAGTTGCAGCGGTGTTAAAGTTCAATCATACCATATTTTTTCTTAGACTTTTTTCTCGAACCTTAACGCGTTGCTAACATTTTGACTCATTAAATTTGTTTAAACTTTCTGCAAACATTTGTTCTCTCCGTCCAATTCATAGATCGATTGTTGCCAAAATATCCAAAGAGAACTCCAACCAATCTCTTTTGAGGAAAGTGGATGGAGTGTAAACCAAGTCAACTGCAGATTCGCTAAAGCTTCTTTTTTTATTACTCAGGGTGGAACGATAATTATGTACAGATTGTAGTAACCCAAAACGCTCGCAACCCAGTGCCTGGGAAAACATAACAGCCAATATCACCGAGAAAAATTTCATGGGCCGTAAACAGTTTCGCCTCTGACAAATATCCAGGCCTGGACGGCATTCTGCCCATAATACTACAGAATTGAAAAAAAAAACATGGCAATTCCATAGTGAGAGTGATTTTCATTTCAAAAGCGGGCAGACGCGGTTACGAAAGCGCGAGAGATCTCGGACCAATCAGCCTGATGACCTCCTTTGTATTGAAACTCTCGAACGACTACTAGACCACTATCTACGCAGTACAATAGAAATATCACCTTCCAAGTCACCAGCTCCAGCAGGCATTCCATACCTCAAAGTAAGGTCGACAGAGACGGCTCTTCACGAAATAGTGCGAACAATCGAAAATTCAATACACTATAAAGAATACACCCTAGTAGCCTTTCTAGACATAGAAGGAGCAATTCTAGAGTCCTTCACTCGTATGTTTAGATAGGTAGAGAAAGAATTAAATTGGTCGGATATACATACATATATATATAAATTTTTAATACTTCTCCTGAGAAAGGCGAAGCCATATAACGCTTCATCAGCGCCTTCGACATGGTGGATACTGGTGTCAGGAAATTTCCGTAATCAGTGAAATTAGCACCTAGGCAAAAATGTATGGTCTTGGTGTCAATCGGATCAAACCCGAACCCAAATGCTTTTCATCACTAAGCCTGAAATACTCGACTTCACTCTGCTTCGCCTAAACGACCAACCGGTCTACTTATCATCCAGTGCTAGGTATCTGGGGGTGATCTTGAATCCCAAGCTCAACTGGATACTTAACATCGAACAATATGGGTAAAGAAAGCATGCATTGCTGTCTACATCTGCAATAGGACTTTCGGCAAAAGATGATGGGTCCTACGACCAAAATTGTCCCTTGAATGTATACACAACCGTAGTGCGACCAATCCTCAACAGTTTGTTGGCCGTGGACGCCTTTAGCTTATAAACCAAACTTAATAAAGTGCCTTCACATTCCTTTTTCATGTCTTACCTTGAGACCTTAACATTACATATATCACAGCAAACAGCGCGATCAGGCTGAAAGAGTTGGGGTGCTGGTCTGCGAGACCTTGTATGGCCATAGCAAACATTCTTCATTCTCCTTTTACACTTTTCACAACACATTTCGAAGTATAGAATTCCCTTCAAGAGTAGATTGGCAAAACGGACGGCGGGAGGGGTCAATAGGGCATCGAATTTAGGACAAGGCACGAACCGAAGTGGTGTTGCCGTGGAGTTGTGGTGGAGTGGTGAGTGTGGCACTAGTCTTCCTTGTCTCGAACAAGTTTAATTTTCAAATGGCAAGCGGGTACCGGCGACGACGTGGAATTGTGGAACCATGTATCATATTGTAGAGGCTATAGTAACGGCCAATAATTCAAAATAAGACATTTTGAGATCTGATGAATCGCTGGCGTTAAATCACTCTCATGCCACTTCCATGCGCCCCTTGTCTAACAATCTACAATTCTACACGGTTCAACTGTTCAAAATGGACTGTGGAGTATGTGCGGGTGTTTTTTCTAAGTCTCTCAACATCTCAAAATACATTAGGCTTCAGGATATGGCCAATTTGTTTAAGGCGGAACTATTTGCTATTTGCAAGGCCTGCCGGCAAAGCAAACTATACAAGCGAATATAGCTCCGAGACAAAAGATAGAAACTTACTTTCATTGACATTCAAGCTGCCATCAATCCATACAACCTCTTAATTAGTATTAGAATGTCGAGACGAGCTGGACTCGCTTCATCGGTTCCAGGTTACCCTGATTTGGGTTCCAGGTCATAGCTACATTTATGGAAATGAGCAAGGCGACACGAGCTGGTCAGGCAAAATTTAGCTCCCCACTGTTCACTTGCGGAATCTGTTCACAATGCAAACATCTTCTCAAAATTCTTAGCGAAGACCAACCACAGATGGAGTAGATTGCCGAACTGGATGTGGATGTGGAAATTCGAAAAAAAAACTACCTTCTGTGCAAAAAACTAAACAAAAAATATATCGCAAGAAACACATCGTCCAATTCGTTTTCCAACTACCTGAGTGAGAACAGGTTGTTTTCTTTTACGAACAATTCTATGATGTTTGCACGTAAAACCCTGGGACCCAAAGGGGTAGTTTTTATGGTCGTCTTTCATTTTGAATAAAGCTATATAGGGGCCATCTATGCTAGATGTCCTACACCACAATTTACAATACCAAACGAATATTACAACATCCTTGAAAACATTAATCGAACTCGAAAGTAGTCCCCGTCGATCATAAAATCGCTCAAAGGCCTGAACATGGCACGGAATGCCAACGAATTTCCACAGGGATATCCACTTTTGCCTGCATAAATGCTGGAATTGTGTGAGAGCTTTCTAAAATCACAAAAGCATTTTTCAGTCGTGAGAAGGGAGCAAAAAAAAACGCCTCCCTTGTGGACCATAAAATTCGCGACTTTTCATTGTGTGTGGAGCTATAACCCAATAGCTGGTGACTGTGATACCTGCATGCACACAACAGTTCCTTGGGGATTTTTTTTTTTGATTTTGTCATGTTTGCACCTTTTCTGGTATATTGGGGAGGTTTATTTTCATTGCGTGCGTTTTACAGATGTCTTGCTATGATTTGTTGGTGAAAAGGCTCTTGTTATTTGACCCATGATGATGCGAACTAACCAAGTTTACAAACTCAACCATAATCCAATATGATAATATAACATATCATGTCTGAAACTTAGCCACCTGTATGCAAAGCGGATCACTACCGGGACCAAAGTGTATCATTACGCTGAACCCCACCGCAGAGCGAAAAACTATCTTTCATGTACCACATTTGGGGTGGTTTGATTAAAATCATACATCGTTGCGTGTGCATAAGAACACTTTACCACAAAACCAAAAATGAACTTTGCTGCGTCAGCGTTTGTACATGAGACCGACCATTGGTCGGTCATAATGAAAAACTTTCTACAAACCAACATTTTATGGTCCACCGCTAAGAAATACGCTCTTGGCTGCTATGGCATTTCCGTTTATCATCTGGCCCCCTCTTATGCATTACAGTGTTCAGGATACACGACAGTAATGAACAATCTATTTGTACGATAACATTTATTCCTTTTAACGAAGCAAATATCCTGGTCATTCGAATATAGTCCCCGTCCCATGTAAAGTTTTTCTGTTCCACTTTTTATGTGCGACTGTACATGTTTTAGCTTCTGTAATGCAGGGGGGTGGGGGAAGTTGAATTATAACTCTGCCTTTTAGCCATCCTCCCGCAAAGTAGTCTTGTTAAAAGTTCATACACTGTGCGGTGTGTATGCTGAAAATGTAATGGACAAAACTTTTCAATGGATATGCACTGCATTCATGCATTGGTACACATGGAACGTGTTTAAGCTGAGTGGGTGCTGTGGGCGCCGTGTTATAAGTAACCGCACGTCGTTTTATCCTTCAGAGAGGAGATCGCCGTGGGGAGACAGAGACACACATCTAATTATTAGATGGCATACTCGGATATACATAGGGTTTTGATTCAGTGCTTTAGTTAGAGGTTGGTTGGGGGCAGTCTATTTTTAAGAAGCAGTCATTTATCGCTTGTATTTTGTTATGACGGCAAAAATGCATCGTCCATTCCCATTTATAGCGAAAAGGTAAACTAATGACCAGCTTTGGATTCAATGTGGATTGTATACGAATCAGATGAGCCATTATTTGATGCTTTTGGGGAAAGGCGGGAAAAGCGTCAAGCAGTTTATTAACGTACTGAGAGACAACAGGAATGCCTGTAGAGCCTTGACATATACACAATTCTGATTGTTTGAGACCCAATCGTCAATGGAAGCCCTGGCCGAGGACGCAGGATGACCAAGCACAGGTTCTGCTCCCGAGAAATTATCCTCTAAGCCTTGCTTAGCAAGGGTATCTCATTTCCAGCAATCCCAGTGTGACCTGGGACCCAGATAAGATTCAAAGAGTTCAGCCTTGCGACCGATTTTAAAGAGTTCTTGCATTCCCGATTTTTTTTGGAGCGGATTACAGGGTTGAGCAAGGGCTTAAGCGAAACTTGACTGTCGCAACAGACGCCGATAATCCGACCCCGCCACCTATTCTTAACAAATATTATTCGGCAGCCATAAGGATAGCATAGATCTCCGCTTGAAAAACAGAGGCATGCCCATTCTCCTAATGCATCATTAATCGACCATATCTAGAGTCATCTGCACGTCAACTCAGACAGTCTCCAAACAAGATCCGACAGAAAGTATGGCAACATCATCCGCGTATGCCTGAGCGAAGACGTTTGAACCGTTTAGGGTATGTAAATGCAACAACGAGCCAACTACCATGCACCATAACAGGGAAGCCAGAACACCCCCTTGTGGGCAGCCTTTGTTTACCCCTGTCCTAACACGGCGTCCACAGTCCGCATCTACCACCAAAGTTCTATTCATCAGCATTGGCCTGATCCACAATACCAATGTCTCATCTACCCCGTGTTGTCTAGCAGAGTTACACATGCAGTCAGAAGTCGCATTGTCGAAAGCGCCCTCTATGTCGATGAAAATGCCCATGGCGTAATCTTCCTATCGAGCGCGCATTCAATTCTAGCAGCTAGATTTTGAAGATCAGTCTCACAGGATTTTCCACTCTGATATGCATGTTGCATCTCAGATAGAAGGTGCATCCTCAGTGCTAACCCACGCACGTGCAACTCGACTAGTGTCTCCAAGCTTTTCAGCAAGAAAGAAGACAGACTTATAGGTCTGAAACTCTTAGCGAGAGAGTAGTCATCTTTCCCAATTTTTGGAATGAAAACCCCTCGAACCGTACGCCAAGGTATAGGAATATATGCCAGTGCCAGACACGCAGTGAAGATTTTCTTCAGAGTTGGCAGCAACTGGTTGCAGCTGAACTGGGTACACTCCATCAGTACCAGGCGACTTGTAGCAATCACAAGATGCTACAGCATATCTAATATCCTCATCAGTGATAACGGCCGAACTTGTAACGGCAATCGAAAGGAACCTTCCATCGTATACATGCGCCGGTTGACTTTCGGTGGAATTGTGTCCGGCTACCGGCTCCACTTTTTTGTGAGTTGTGAGTTGTGAGTTGTGATCAAAAATGTCACCTGAGCGCTAATTGCGATTTCTGAGTGCTTGGAACGATACCCACCCTAACCCAAGCTACCAAACCAGAACATCGTCTTTGATTAAGTAAGACAGGTAGATAGATTAACCTGGAGAGTCATTTTTTTCACTCCGGAGGCAAGGCAAGGGTCTTCTCTGGGAAATGTCAGCAATATTTGCTGAAGTAATATATCATCGCCAAGGATGTTATTTTTAAGACGAAAGATAGTAGGTTGCTATGTGAAGAGATGATTCGGAGAAGAGGTTTTATCAGGAGGCAATGGCTACTGATTACTCCTGCACCAGGACTCTCAGGCTATTTTTGTCCAGATGAATGACGGAGCAAGATTTTCTGGGAAATAATTTGGGGAAGATAAATAAAAAAAACTATGATGTTGCAACCAATAAGATCCTAGACCTAGTTTCTAACAATTTATTAAACTGTAACTGTATTTTTTGCATAGACCAGAATATCCCAGCATTTTGGTAATCATCCACCGTGCGGCGCCGACCATCGACCAAAATAAAAGAACAAACATGTTCGTTTGACATAGCCAACCCCTTGAGCAGAGCAGCAGAAATGCACACGGGGTAATCATCCATTGGCCCTTATTTGCGACAGGTTTCTCGAATCACATAATTACAGCACATATACATTCACAATATGGAAGTTTTTGTTCCAAACTAAAGTTTTTATAATTATTTGTTGCCACAATTTTAAAACAATTTCGAACTACGTAATGTAAAATACAGCCTTTCGGTCTGTTTATGCGTTCATGAATAATAACTCAATTTGAAAAAAGTTTAGGCGCGTGTACCTAAATAAATGACATCATTATGTCAACCTGGTATCTAAATTATTCATCCGAAAGTAAACACAATGTAATTACTGCTACTCGGTTATATGATGGAAAATATTATAAATTATTAACGCAATACAAACTATAAAACGTCAACATCGGGATATGCATCGCTTTATCAGTTGCCCGATTCCTCTTCGCTCAGCATGTACTATAAGCCAGCACTACCGAACGGAAGACCTATTCCACTGCCGTGGCAAATGAAGTCATTTTATGTGAACCCAGGATGGCCGCTGATGGACAATCCCACACCTTGGATTAAGGCCATATATTATTTTCTAAAGTCTCTGGGATGTACTATATTGGTTTTCGTTAACCAGGCCGAGTTATACTTCATCGGCCGCAATTTCAATGACATCAGTCTCAGCGTTGAGGCAATAGTAACGTGCTGTATTTTGAATGAGATTATCTTAAGAGTATTCCATATGTGCATTCAGGGCAATACATTTAAGGCGTTTCTGAAAGAGTTCTTCCGCGACATTTACAACATGGATCAGTAAGTGAATTTGTATATAGTGCGGAGCTAAATTAACTATTTATGAGTACGTACTGTCATTTAATTTTTTTTAGAGATGGACACCCGGAAATTATGAAGAAAATTCGTCGAGGCCTGATACCGTGTACCGTTTACACATATAGCTATATTTTAACGCTGGTATCCTTTTTGCTAACGCCCATCTTAAAACTTCGATCAAATGAAATGTCGCTGCCGTATAAAATGATTCTTCCGTATGACTACGAAAATCCAATTCTGTATGGCATCACATTGGCCTATCTGTTTTGGGTTGGAGCTTGTGTGATTTTTTTTATTATTGGTGAGGCGTTTCTGCTGGCAAGTTGTATTTTGCACTTAAATTCGAGATACGAGATGGTTCAGAAGGACGTACAACAACTCAGCTCGACTTTAATATCGAGGGTACCCGCCTCTCGATTGGCTCTTGAGTTTCGGAAGGACATCATTCAGATATTTGTGCGGATTTGCGATCTAAATCGATTTGCAGTGCTTTTGAACAAAACGTACACTTTTCGGATATTTGTAATGTTTGCATTCAGTGCTGGATTTCTGTGTGTGCTGATCTTTCAACTTGCTACGGTTTCGTATTTATAAATTGGTCGATATATGAATTTGTATTATATTTTTATTGCAGCTTGGAGTGTCGACAGAAAATGTTAAATATGCCTCGTGGATAATAGCGAAAATTTCGGAGCTACTTATATTTGGTACTCTTGGATCGATGCTGATACAAACTGTGAGTATATACCTACTTATGTGGTAGAACTAGCAAACTCGAGTACTGTGCGAGGGATTCCAGGTTTGATCTCCGGAAAAACAAAAATTACATCTTAAGGTTTTTTTTCCACTGCGTCACATCTCGCGAACGTTTGCCAAACATCCGAGAGTATGACTGTCCTGAAAATGCTTCTCAATTCAGCCGTTCGGACTCGGCATAAAATTGTAGGTCTCTCATTCGTTCCAAAAATAAAAACTCACACAAAAGAGTGGTTGTGAGAACTGAGAAGCTAGGCCTTGGGTGTCTACACGCCTGTTACGCCAAATTTGATCGCTCCAGGGCAGGGCGTTACGGGTTTCAAGGAGTAAATAACTTCCTGACAATTGAATTTGTGAGTAAACATCGATCAGTTTAGTGACGAAAGTGAGCGAGAATTTTTAACTTATATTTTTTCAAATTTTCTAAAGCTTAAAATCAGGTTTTACTTACTTACTTACTTAGATGGCGCTACAGACCGGGGTGGACCTGGGCCTCAACCAACACGCCTCTGCAGTTAACCCGATTTTTGCCAAACTGCCTCCAGTTGCGCATTCCAAGTTGGTTGAGGTCCCCTTCCACTTGTGCGCCCCACCTAAGGTGAGGTCTTCCTCTACTACGTTGTCCCTCTGGGTTGGAATCGAAGACTCTGCATGCCCCAGCCATCTTAGACAACTGATGCCAGCTCGGGTTTTGAAATAACTGTTAATAATTTATATTTTTATATATTTATTAGAATATTTTTGTTCTAATTCGGGGTTTTCATTGAGTTTGGGGTGATATATCATTCTTTTGGGATGATATTTCTTAAAAAAGGCTTTAATATTTACAATCGATTTTAAATTGGGGAATAATTACACAAACAAAATTAAATTTTGCCCCAAATTATTATTAATGAAAGAAGGACCCAAAAAAATGAAAAATCACCCCAATCCTACTACAAAACTCGTTGTTGCTACTTACTACACATTTTTTGTTGGTCCTTTTTTCACTTTTTTTTTGGGCTTTTTTCTTTGGGACCTAATTTCATGGAGCCGTCCATTATATCTGAAATCTTAATCCGTGTTAAATTTCGGCCTTTTCTGTTTGTGATTGAACTTCCGGTCTTATGCGAAACCGTGCTAAATTGTCCGATCCTTTTTTGTACACCAAGCTTGTTGAGTTCCATTTCAAACTATTCATGCCACCACTATCGCCTGCCGTGTTCCGGACGAAAAAGAGCTTTATCCACATTGAGTCTTCAGCACAATGAGTCTGCTCTTGTGAAATGGTATAAATTGTGTTCAAGTCTATTATGGCTGTTCTACCAACATCTAAACAAAACAACATAAGCCTCTTGCTCAAGCAAAACCATCATCCCAAGTAGGTATACCGTCCGAAAGTTGAATATCCTGATACCGTACTCTATAGAAGCTGCCCAATTGCCAATCGTATGGAGAAGATCTTTGGTGAGGTATATCTATAGAACAGAGCGGAAGTCAAGTACAATGGAGTGGGTCAGAAACGCTCTAAAAGCGGTCCAATAAAGACATAACTTAATGACATAATACTATAGAAGATATTGTAGGAAATCGTACCGCTTTCTAAGGCTCTAAGGTTATGTTAGTAGTTAGTCGTATGTTTTTCAGAACAACATGGTTATTCCTATATCCCCCACCACTCATTGTTGGCCGGCCTCGAGTATGGCTAGCAATATTACCAAACTTAAGGGATATTGTCCAGGCGAAAGGAGGACCAGAGCTTGGAGCACCCAGGGCACCCAGGGGTACTCTCTCGCCGATGTCTCAGAACACCGCCCATACGTGCTTGAAAAACAACACCCTGTCTCGACTGGATAATATCTGGTCTTATGTGTCCTCACCAACAGCACATAAATACATAATCGTGTATATAATTTTTTTTTTTAAGATTCAGTATCAAGTCGACACCAAACAGTAGCAGCATAGCACCACAAAAGGGATAAAAATAAATGTCTTCCCTTTCACAATTCAGACAGATGATACGAGTGCAATGTACTACCTCTCCAACTGGGAAGAAATTATTTATCGTTCGACAAATCGCAAGGACAACATTCGACTGATGAAGGATTTACAGATTATTATGTCACTTCACAAAAATCCCATCCGATTAAGTGGATTTAATTACTTTGATGTTTCCCTGGATACGGTCATTAAGGTAATTCTATTTAAGGTGTATTGACAAAATTAAAGAAGAATTATAATCGATTAGAGTTTTCAGGTGTTACGAGGCGCTTTTAGTTACTTTACTTGTTTGTATGCGATGAAGGATGGAAATTAGAAACAAAGTTATTGAAAATGTAAATTATTTTGTCGTTTTTTGTTTTACAAAATTAAATAAAAATTATATTGCTATAAAAGATTTGTATATAAGGAAGTCCCGAAAAAGTTAAATTTTCATGGATGAACGGGAAAACAACACTGAAATACAAAAAAGTGGCATCCATGTTGAATGAAAAACATAATCACGATGTTGATGATGAAATAAATACATAGTTCATACGGGGAGCTTGCTCTATTGACATGTAAAGTGTCAAATCCTAGTGCCTCAGTCACGTATTACTCAAGCTAATAACTGAAGCAGTAATTGGTGATTTTTTTGTTGGGTTAAAGGTGTTATGGAGGTATCTGATATGTATTGTAGTACATATTGTTAGCATAGCACTTTCTTATTACATACTTTTATAATGTGCTGTAACCAGAAATGTATTGTACCCAGCGTTACCACTTGTACTACATATGTAGTACTGTGCTACATATTTGCTTGATTTTTCAACGCTGTACTACATACTACATCTTTACCCCAAAGTACTACATTTTGTTAAGGTCCGCCTAATCATTTTACTCTTTTCGAAAAACTTTTCTTTTGTAAATTTTTCCACTTTTGCTTTTATAACTAAATAAATAAATATATAAACTTTGCATCATTCTAAAGTAAATGCAATTCTTCAGCTGAATGCTTCCATTTACGTACGATAGGTACGAAGTATTTGTCTCTGTCTATCAGCAGAATTCAGAGAGCCCTTAGGTCTTAGGTTAACGGGTTGACAGAGCAGGGTATATCCTGCCAGAATTCAGACAACTGATCGTCAATTAAAATGTTCGTTGATTGTTTTTCTTGGGCTGCACCTGCAAGCAACTGCAAATATGGATCGGTTTTTGAACGTGGTTTCTGATACCGCATTTTTAGAAACATAACAATTCTCTGTTCTGTGTTCTGAAATTGTTTGCGTAATGTAGTACTGCAATCAACTCTGCCATATTAAGGCAAATGTTGTCGGATAAAACCAACTTCTTTTGTCAAAACTTGAATTACATATTGCCAAACAACTAGTAAAACAAAATTGTTCTTTTATAGTTTATGAGACTATACTGATGTGTCAATCGAGAGGTTTCGGTTGACACAGTCATCAGTAGTCAGTAGACTAAGAGGTCTGTGAAAAACTGTCCAATGTCCGTCCAAAACTATTTTCAAAGGATGCAGTAGGCACAACCTACATTCATGTTCATCGAGTGTCTGCAAACTCTTGCCATTAAGTATACTAAGCTCTATTAAAGCTTCACATGCCCACTTTTTTCACAGACATACGCGACAAAATCAATAAAAACAAAAACTCATATCGTACTACATTTTGCTTAAAAATGCTACATTTTGCTTAAAAATGCTACATTTTGTTGGTTAACGTACTACATTTGCTTTAGATTTTAGTGGCAACGCTGATTGTACCTATATAAGTAAGTCAATAAAGTTTAGTCTCTCGCTCACCATTGAACTGATTAGTAGTTTTACTTAAGCGCAAACACATCAAATTGGCGACGAGAAAATAAAACCGTTTGATAATGCAGTAATTTCTTTGAGACAATACATAACGTTATTGAGTTCCGTATTTTATTGAATATTGGTTTTCGGATTTTTTTTTCTTTATACTTTTTTTTTACCGAATTGAATCTATTGAGTTTTTTAGTCCGAGCATTGATGAGTTTGATATATTTATGGAGCGATTTGAGAATCTTATGTCGCTAAATAAAATCACGGATGAAAAAGAAAAAAAAGTATATTTGATGAGCTTGGGTGGCAAGGAACTGTATAAAATTATTCGCAATGTGTCAAGGCCGGATGGAATAGAGGCGGTTACCTATAACGTTTTAAACAAGAAACTGCAAGATAATTTTAATCCACAAAAGAACATTACGGCGGAACGGTACACATTTTTGACAGATTGAGGTTCTCCGCTGGACAACTTTCCTTTAATATAGAACTGTTCCGGAGCAAATGAAACTTGCTTCACTTTTCTTTTCAATTGATTAATGTGAGCTTTTCTCAAATTATCCCTAAAGTTGATTAAGTATATTAGAGGAAATTTGTCTTACAATAAGAGCGGGATACCATTTTATATATTTATCAAAACTGCCCTTATAATACACCTAATATCGAGGGTTTTCTTAATAAAATCTAATTTTGTTCGAGGCTTAAAATTAAAAATCATGCTTGCTGGAGTTTCTGAAGTGGTGGTACACGTCGTATTTCGATACTTAAGGTGAAAATTGTCAATTCTTTGCTGAGCGGTTAAATTCTTTGTTTTCTGATCGATTATAGATTTCTTAAAATTGTTTTTAACAACTTGAACCAATCGTTCGGCTTGACCATTTGATTGAGTATGGTAAGCTGGCGATTTAATATCTTGGATGCAATGCAAATCACAAAAGTGTCTATACTCATAAGAATTAAAAGGGAACTCGCATTCGTATTTTGCATCAAGTGTACATCGACATATTTACTGAAACTATCAACTATTAATAGGTATGTTCGACCTTCAAAATTGAAGAAATCTAAATGTATCCTCTCGTACGGGAAACTAGTTGCAGGCCAATCGTGCAATTTATGCGTTGACGAACTACGCCCGGTTATTGCACAAGTTTCGCAACTATTAACGTGGAGTTCAATACACTCATTCTTCGGCCACCAGACCAATGAACGAGCTAGTTCCTTCATGCGGACGATACCAATATGCCCCTCATGCAACGCATTTAACAAGCAACCTCTTAACTGCAAGGGAACAATAATACGCATACCATTATAAGGAACGTCATCTTCAATTTCGATTACATGTCTCTTCAAAAAAAATGGTTTCAACTCCAAGCTAACTTTGTCTGACCATCCTTTGGATACGCAGCCTATCACCATTTGCAAAATATTATCTTGTCTAGTTTCAACCCTGATTTTCTTTAAATCCAATTTAAAGAAAATCAGCAATCCAATTTAATTTGAAGCAATCCCTTTTGATATGTCCAAATTGTTCGCAGTAGAAACATTTAACATTACTCAAATGACTGTTTCTACTCGAGTCTCTCTTCTTTGAATGACCACGCTGATCTATCGGACGGTCATATTTGCCTTTATGCGATCTTGCCAACGATCTACCTCTCTGGCTATGCCGACCAATGCTATTGATATCACTGCTTCCTGATATACTTCGTTGAACCACCATCAACTGATTCTTCGCCATTTCATCGCCCCTAGCTATGTCCACCGCCTTTTGGAACTCCAAAGACGACATCTCAAGAAGTTTGGCACGCACACTATTGTCCAATATACCTAAGACAAATCTGTCTCTTAATGCATCATTAAGGAAATCACGGAATTCACATGGCTCTACTAGCTCCTTTATCGCCATCACATATTCATTTATTGTTTCTCCCACACGCTGATTTCGGCTGCCAACGCACATTAATCTCATTAAGGGCCAGTTTCAAGACTAGCTGATAAAGTCTCGGATAGACTATCCGGAACTTATCTGTCAGCTAAATTTCAACTTTTGGTTTCAAAGGTTTCGGATAGTGATATCTGACAGATATAGTCTCGGATAGAGTATCAGCCGGTTCAAGTGGCTGTTAAAATCTATATCCGGAAGATAAACAAAATATTTATTTGAAGTGGCTCGAAAAAATATAGTTTCAGAGCATTTTTTCGTTGACGAGCGTAGATTGCCCCGTAGGAACAGACTATTTCACCCAAGGCCCAAAGCGAATTTAAAAGGAAAATTGTATTCACTTTTCTCCTAAACGAATGGGACGGTCATTTTGCAGTTGCGTCCTTTTCTGGACGTTGGTGGTATGGAGGTGGCTATCGGCGGCTTTAGTCGCTAGTAGGGTCACCCATGACAGACAGGCTGTTTTGATGAACAACGAACTAAGAAACACCCAAAAACTCTTAGTTAGAGTGCTCGATAAGACTACTTCCCTCCTCTTCTCCTACTTCTATCCACAAATCATAATTCTCCCTATTTCTTATCCTAACCTATACCCCTTTCCCCTGGGCTGGACGAAGGTGTCATACGACCCGTGCTGATAGTCAGCCTGGTGGGGGACAGCTACAAACGGAGTATCCGGATACATGCTCCAGCTCCTCTGTTAATTTTTTTTTTTGCATTATTGGTGCTTCAATTTTTTCTTCGGTTCATTTTTCAAAGGTATTTTTTCTTTTGAATTACCTAAAACAACACAAAATATTAGAAAACACGAAGGAAACAAAAAAAAAAAAAAATACAAAACAAATGACATGTGTATCGAAACAAGCTAGCTGATAAATTTTTCCGCAAGTTAGTTTATCAGAGACTTTGACGATGAAACAGAAAAAAAATATCAGCAGCTTTTATCTGCTGGAAAGCGATATGTGTCGGCTAACTATCCGAAACTTTATCCGGAACCTTTGAAACTGGCCCTAAATCAATTGTAGATCACAGACGATGCACGGTTCAATTAGTAATGTTGATCTTTTTTTAAAAGATCAATAATTTAATTACGTTTTAGAAAAAGTGCACTTTTTAAGGATTTCAAGGACCCTGCATTATATTTCAATGACCTCTCTATGAAACATTCTTAAAAAAGCTCCAAATTCTCCCGCTATTTACAATGCGAACTCACAATCCCTATACTCATGTAAAGCCAGCCATGACATGACTTTATGTACTTAGCCTATACTTAAACCTGTCGTTTCATCGTAGTTCGGACTTACTAAATTAAATACTTACTGCACGAACGGGCTCTTACCATACCATACCCATCAAATTATTTATTTTTAAACAATATTTCTTTTTTTTATCACTTTATACTTGCTTTTTTCTTTTTCGTCGTTTAAGATTGGCCGCGGTCAATGTAAGTTAAATGTCAAATGCTTCACATGTGTTATGCCTAACGCTCGTATCTATCCTCTTTTTAGGGGATTATCCCTTTTTTCGAAGTCAAAGAAACTATCCCCTGAAAATTTCCAAAATCCCTTTTTTATCCTATAAACTCCTCTTTTCACCGGCTACATGAAATTTGGCCCCAATGAAAAATGGGCCCAAACTGAAAAATCACCCCAAAAATTTACATGAAAGGCAACACCAACAAAAATTGCGTAAATTTCTGCGAATTGGGGTGACAATTCATATTTTGGGCCTTTTTTAATTTTTCAGTTTGGGGTAAAATTTCATTATGAAATAAGGCCTCAAAAGAACGAAAACGTATCAACCCCCTGATGCTTGGGTTTACTGTCAGATTTGGGGCCTTATTTCATCGCAGTGGGGCCTTATTTCATATTTGAAATTGGGGTATTATTTCATTATGAAAAACAGTTCCAATTTTGGGGTGATTTTTCATTCTTTGTTTGGGGGAATTTTTCATTGGGGCCAAATTTCATGTAGCCCTGGTGGAAATATTCAAACATCTGCAAGCCGAAAATAGTGAGCACAACGAAATCGCTATGTTGGTGGAATGAATACATTTTGTGCTTGCCGGGAACAGCAGTATTGGTGGAATGAGTCTTTTCTGCGATGAACAAGTCTTGGACCAATGAAAAAACTCGATTGCAAATCAAAACTGAAATCATGCATTGAATTCTACAAATTTCTGAAATTTGCTTCGTTCAATCGCTGCGGAAGACACATATAAGAAGAAAACCAAAAGTGGAGAAATTATTGCTATCGAAAACGATTCAGATGCGAATGACGACGACGGCGATGATGGCACATTTGTTGTTTATTAGACACATATGTAATTTAAAGATAATAATAATTTATTAAACACAATTTACATTAATTTTTGTATTGATATTATTATTGAATTTCATCAATTTCAGTGCGAAAACAAGTTAAAAACTTATCCTCTATAATATCCTCTTTTTTAAATTGCGATATCCCTTGAAATCTCCAAATTTCGGCCATTTATCCCCTTTTCTATCCGCAAAAAGATACGAGCGTTAGTTATGCCCAAAACACATGTGCAGAAATTCTGTACGCTTCACTGCAAGCAGTACTGCAGATGAAACAGATGTGCAGAATTCAATTTGCATCGAAAATAATTCCCGTCTCTCTCGTATGCATCAGTAGCTAAATTTAAAAATTCTATGCTTCCAAGTCTATTTAATTTATTTCACTGCTTTGCTATGCAGTGGATTTAGAAATAGAGACATGTTGCAGTACTGCGGTGGGTGCAGAATTTACATTTGATTCGACACATAAGTACACGTGTATTTTAATCTTGCTGTGTTTTGGGCATTAAGAATTGAGCATTCACTTGCTGTTTTTACATCAACTGATCAACACATTGGATATCTACTAAAGAAAAATATAAAATTATTGAAGTGTAAAATGAATGATTCTGTGGATGAAGTTTTATGTAAGTACATACCAATATCTAGTTAACCAAAACCTATTTAATTTTATTTAATTATTATCACACTTATGTACGTTTTGATTTTCTTACCCGTACACTGAAAATAAAATACCAGGTAATATTGACAAAATTCCATTGTAAAATTTCAACAAAAGCAGTTTTGTTGAACTGAAAAAAAATTGTTGTAATGATAAATGAAAATTATCAATACAACATAAATTTTATCAATTTGAACGATATTTTGTCAAACGGATAAAACATTTACTAAAAAACTACTTTGTCAGATTAACAAAACACAATTTTCAGTCTAATAAACCGATAGTTTATCAATTTAACATATTTACATATTGTTGAATTAACAAAGTTTTTGTTATATCCATAAAAACAGAACCAAAAATCACTTTTGTAATTGTCTGTAAAATTTACAAAACTTATGCAAAATGTTTGTTAGTTAAACAAAATACAGATTATCAATAATACAAACATTTTGTTGGAATGATAAAAAGGATTGTAGATATATGACAAAAAGTTTGTCGAATTGATAACACACGTGTTGAATCGATAAAAATACAGTTTAAACATTGTAATCCTTTGAATGCAATGCTATTAATAGCGCATTTTCACACGCTAAGTAACAAGTAAGTAAAGCAGCAAGTTTGTTTGTGCGCCAAATATAATCAGTGAAAAGTGATAAAAAAAAAACATTGCAAGTAAATAGATGAGGACATAGTCAGTGAACTAAAACTTTCTTCCATAAAAGAAAGCCGCATATGAAAATATTTAAAAGGTAAGTGAAATGAGTACGATAATGTGTAGGTATAGAATATCTAATAAAAAATTATATCAAAATGACAGTTTCTTAGAGGTAGATCTATAGATGCAAACGCTTTATTATTAGTTCTTAAAAAAACCCTGTTAAATGGAAATTATCTTAGGAACTATACTTCATAAGGCAACTTGGAAAATCGCCTTCGGGTAAAATGCCAAATATTTTAACAAAATTCGAGTCCTTGAAAGCTGTGGGCTGTTTAAAATAAATGTACATAATTGAGGAACCCAGGCCCAGCACATCTCGTGGTCGAGATTGCGAAGTAAGAGTTGCTGTTGCTTTAGGTAAAATTAAGAAATTAAAACAGTATAATGTTCTAATAAAATCTTTATATAGTGCAAGAGGAAGATGTTCAAGACCATTTGAATGCAATTTTAGCGGAAAATTGTTCATGGGCTGAACTCGAAAATCTTTGGACGTCGACCTCTAACAGGCTTTCTGGAATGTTAAAATTTAATTCAACGGCCGAAATTATGGGTAAATGGAGAGCTTATAAACAACCTCTTGGATACAAATTGGTAAGAATTGCAAGGAATTTGATAATAGATATGTGTACGATTTTTTAATTTGCAAGTTTATTTTTATAATAATTTAAATAGATTAACATTGACTTCAAGACTATGCTCCCTGATTCTGCAGATTTCGAAATCGTATGCGCTGCAAAATACGATCGAATCATGAAAATGCTTCAGTCCAAACTAAAAGACGCATAGAACTTAGCGAAATTGAAGGAGATGAATAAATCTCTATCTGTATCGGAATGTATGTAAGTATGATAACATACCTTATTAAATAGTTTAAAAATTGTTAACTGATTCATCGACCAAACTTTTTTTTATATGCTCGTAGGTATATTACAACAAACGCATTTTTTTCTTTTTCTAAATAGATGGGCGATTCGTTTGGTGATTCCTACAAAAATATTTCTTTAATGTTTTTAAGTAAAATGAATTGAATTTAATTTGTTTAATTACTTTAAATAAATCTAATTACTAAACTTATTTGCTTTGGGTATCATTTATTAACACCTACTTTATTTTACAAGGGTATTGTAGACATATTTTGGATATAATTTCTTTATATCTATAGATAAATACTTACCTCATACCTTCAAAATGAGGTTAAAGGACAACTGCAAGTGAGTATTCTGTATTAATCATATCGACAAAATAGTTTATTTAATTCAACAGAATAATTAATAAAAACTTGTCAGATTATTTCTATTCAATCAACAATTCTGTTGTTGAATCAACAAATTAAAATGCTGGAGCTGACAAAATGTTGCTATGTAACCAACAATCTGTTTATAGATTCAACAAAACACAACGGTAGTACTGAAAAAATATTTCTGTACAATCAACAATATTTGCTGTTGATTTAACAAAATACAATAGCTGAATTGACAAACGACTTCGATATTATTAACAATTTTTTTGTTAATTTGACAAAAAGATAAAGGTCAAAATGATAAATTTCTCTGTAAAATGAAGAGCATTTTGGTTAGTTTAACAAAATATTTTTATACGTACGAACAAACAATTTTTGTTACCATAACAATTTTTTTGTCATCACAACAAATGTTTTGAAACATGATAAAACTTATCAAAATTTTGTCAATCTGATAGAAAGATTTTGTTGGACGTATATTGACAGAAAATTTGTTGAATTAAGCCTCATTTTTATCAAATATACCAAGGTTTTATTTTCAGTGTAGTCAATTTGTTGTACGTTTCCTCGCTATCATCGATGTCATACAGAACACCGTCAATTGTAAATTGAAATTTCATGTTTTCTTATTTTTTCTAACAATTATATTTGTTGAAATTCGCATTAAAACATTGAAGTAATTTGCTAACTTGAACACACTCCACTCACACTAATAGTAGTAACACTATAAATATCATGAACGCACTCTTATTTTCTTATTGACATTTCTACATTTTCTCATTCATTCGTCTTTCAACCAGCAAGCACACAGCATTGTAATAAACGTTTCTTTTATATAAAACGCCTTTTCTTTGTTGAAGTTTTTTCAGCCTGCGCTAAACGGAGAGTAAATTCAACAGGTTATGGGCCCAGGCCGCATATTGTGTTCGAGATAGAAATTAATACTGTAAATTCAACAGGTGTATACAACTGGTGGATTATTAATCTGATCGAAGACAAGACTGAAGAAAATGGAAACAAAAGCTGCGATTGAGCATTCGATGATGTCACATCGATTAAATGGCAGTAATTTCAGAGCATGGAAATTCCAAGTCAACGCAATTCTTCGGAGCCAAGGATTACTGGACGTGATTGATGGAACAACTGTAAAACCCGAGCAGAGTTCATCGCCGGACACTAGGAGTAAATGGTCTCAGCGTGATGGCAGGGCGATGGCAATTTTGTTTGCATCGATCGACGAAGAACAATCGTTGTATGTTCTAGATTGCAAATCGGCAAAAGAACTTATGGACATGCTGGAGAGTATTCATCAAAAGAAAAGCGACGTTCGAGTTATGATGTTGTACGAGGATTATTTCCGCTTGAAAATGGGTGACGATGAATCTGTGACATCGCATGTGTCTAAAGTACGACAAATTGCTTCTGAATTGGAGGATCAAGGCGAAAAGTTATCGGACAATTTGAAGTTGTGTCGCATAATAAGTAGCTTGGCACCAAAGTTCCAGAACTTTCGTACTGTTTGGTATAACATTAAGGAATGTCGAACCATGGAAACACTTATGTCAAAATTGCAGTTAGAAGAAGATCAAATGAAAAAGGCAGAACGGGACACGACGCATGTAGCGGCACATGAAGCGGCATTTAGTGCGAAACATGCAAGTGTAAAGAAGAAAAAGAAGATGCCGCTAAGTGAACAGAAAGAAAAGTCAACTTGTCATTTGTGTGGTCAAGTAGGTCATTGGAAAAGATTTTGTCCGCAGAACAAAGACAAACCGAAAAACAGCAACAACAACTATAAGACCAATAAATCGGCTGCGTATGCAATAACGGATGTCGTTTTTTCAGCCGACTATGCTGATTTGTGGTTAGCGGATTCTGCTGCGACACGGCATACAACTTTTCGAAGAGATTGGTTTACAACATTTTCTTCTGAAATGTCGCATAAATGTGTGAAAATCGCGAATGATGAAACATTAGACATCGAAGGAACAGGCACTATTGAGATTGAAGCTTGGGTGAATGGTAACTGGGAATCAAGAATCATCGAAAATGTGCGCTACGTTCCAAAAGCAAAAGTGAATTTGTTTTCCATAGTGCAGTTGGCAAAGAATGGTTTTGAGACAAAATTCACGAAGGATGGTTGCACGATTGTTAACAAAAGGGATGGAAGTTTATCTGCAACTGGGTACATGGACAGCAACAACCTGGTGCGAATGGCATTTAAACATACACAAACGGAACATGCGTGTTTGGCATCAAGTACGAATATTTCTGCAAGTACTTTACAGCAATGGCATCGACGCTTGGGACATGTAAATGCAGCTGTGATCAAATCAATGTGTGCGAAGGGATCGGTAAGTGGCATTAAACTTACTAATCAAGATGTTTTCTTTTGCGAAGAATGTCAATTAGGCAAAATGCACCGATCATCGCACCCGTTAAGTGAAAAACGCAGCTTGACGAAGGGTGAATGTATTCATGTTGATTTGTGCGGGCCAATGGAAGCAGATGGAATTGATGGCGTTCGTTATTTTATGCTCATGAAGGACGAAGCAACTGGATTCCGATTTGTCTACTTACTGGCGCAGAAATCTGAAGTATTGGAGTACTTTGAAGAGTTTTTGGCACAAATGAAAAACGCGTGGAACTGTAATGTGAAGAGAATACGCTGCGACAATGGGACCGAGTTCATCAATAGTGGCGTTTCGAGTTTGTTTGCGAAAAATGGAATCATTTTGGGCAGAATCGCACCATATACACCCGAACAAAATGGTTATATTGAACGGGATAACAGAACTGTTCAAGAATCGGCGCGGACTATGCTGATTTCAAGTGGATTGGCGAAATCTCTTTGGCCGGAGGCAGTACGAACAGCTGTGTACATTCTTAATCGGACATCGACGGTAAAGAACTCAAACCAAACACCATATGAGCAGTGGTTCGGAGAAAAACCGCAACTAGATCATGTGAAGGTATTTGGAACAGTTGGCTTTGTATACATTCCGAAGGCAGTTAATCGAAAGAAATGGGATGCTAAAGCTAAAAGGATTCATTTGGTTGGCTATGAGCCTACGCAGAAGAACTTTCGACTTTATGATCCAGCCTCGAAGAAAGTCATTGTTAGCTGTGATGTCAAATTCAACGAGAATTTCATTAGGAGCGAGTATGTCACGTTTTCTCAAAATGACAGTGAGAATGAGAGAAAACAAGAGTCGCCGAATGAAATAAAAGTCAACGATGTCAAGGTGGAAGATATAGCTGGTTTTGATGTAGACAGCAGCAAAAGTGAGGAAAACATGGACGAGCCTGAGACGGGAAGATGTTTGCGAAGTAATCCGAAAAGGGTAATTCCATATGACGCTGAGCGTGGCTATATAGCTATGTTTCTTGAACCAGCTTCGTTCGAAGAAGCCATGCAATCGAATCATCGTACTGAATGGAAGCGAGCCATTGAAGAGGAGCTACAATCATTGCACGAAAATGAAACTTGGGAAATCATCGATAGACCAAAAGACTGCAAGAACGTTATTGGTTCTAAATGGGTATTCAAGGTGAAGACGGTGCCAAATGAAGATCCAAGATGCAAGGCGCGACTTGTGGCCAAGGGATATTCGCAGAGCTCAGGAATCGATTACACCGAAACCTTTTCACCGGTCGTTCGATACGACTCAGTCAGGTGTGTTTTGGCGTTGGCAGCTATCTATGATATGGAGATCGTTCAGTTTGATGTCAAGACGGCTTTTTTAAACGGAAGGCTAAGCGAAAGGATTTTTATGAAAGTACCAGAAGGAGTTGAACACAAAGAAGGTCAAGTTTGTCGGTTAAAGAGAAGTCTGTATGGCTTGAAGCAGTCATCGCGTGCATGGAACTCGAAGTTTGTTGACTTTATCAAGGATTGCAACTTGGCGCAATCATTATCAGATCCTTGCGTGTTCTTTGGCAAAATTCATGGCGAAAAGGTAATTCTTTTACTTTATGTTGATGATGGATTACTTTTGTCTTGCAGTAAGCCAGCGATTGATATATTGGTCGAGAAGCTTCGCAACGCTTTTCAAATTACTTTGGGCAAAGGCGATTTTTACGTTGGCATCGAAATCAGTCGCGATCGGAGCTCAAAAAGGTTGAGCATCGGACAGGCATCGTATATTGATCGAATTATACGAAAATTCAACATGAATGACTCGAAATCAATCTCAACACCGGCAGATGTAGGCACATTTCTCACCAAAGCGAGCGATAGTGACACAGAAACGACGTTCCCGTATCGGCAAGCATGTGGCTCACTTATGTTCGCTGCGACGGTTTCCAGACCAGACATCTCATATGCAGTGGGAGAAGTCTGTCGATTCATGGATAACCCTAATCTTATGCATATTAAAGCAGTAAAGCGTATATTTCAATATCTGAATCATACAAAGGATCTGAATATAACATATTGTTCAGACGACTCGAAGTTAATCGGCTACACGGACGCAGATCACGCCAGAGACGCTGAATCAAGTCGATCTATCACGGGGTATGCATTTCTCATCGGCAATGGCATAGTTACGTGGAAAAGTCAAAGGCAGTCACACGTTACTTTGTCAACGACAGAGTCGGAATACGTAGCGTTATGCGAAGGAACCAAGGAGGCAATTTGGCTTCGTGGAATGCTGAACGAACTTGGATTTGAGCAATCTGGTGGTACAAAGATATTCTGCGATAACCAAAGCACAATTCGATTGGTTAAAAACCCGGAATACCATCATCGAACAAAGCATATCAACAAGGCGATGCACTTTACACGTGAGAAGCATTTGGAGGGAGACATCGACGTTGAGTATGTGAAGAGCGAAGACCAGTTAGCGGATGTTTTTACCAAACCCTTACCAGTGATGAAGTTTAAGTCAAACATTGTTCGATTGGGCTTGGACAACTAATGGTAAATCAACCTACTATATTTTTCAAAGTTTTTTTTGATAAAAAACAGTATTGTAAATCTAGTTCAACTTAATTTTGTGAAAAATTTCTGAAGTTTGTTAATTAATTTGAATAGTTTTTGTAAAGATTGTGAAGTATATACATAGTTTAAAATGTTTAAATGAGTGGGAGTGTTGAAATTCGCATTAAAACATTGAAGTAATTTGCTAACTTGAACACACTCCACTCACACTAATAGTAGTAACACTATAAATATCATGAACGCACTCTTATTTTCTTATTGACATTTCTACATTTTCTCATTCATTCGTCTTTCAACCAGCAAGCACACAGCATTGTAATAAACGTTTCTTTTATATAAAACGCCTTTTCTTTGTTGAAGTTTTTTCAGCCTGCGCTAAACGGAGAGTAAATTCAACAATATTAAAACCATATTACAAGTCTCAGCAAAGTTCAACAATGGAGTGCAAATTTCTTCGATTTCAATCAGCTGTTTACGAGGCCGTTTATGATATTTCTCAAATCGAAATACAAAATACAAATACAAAACACTTTGGCCTCAATTGATTGCAAATGATGTAGAGCAACTCTCAAACTAGGTAGGGAACAACTAAGGACACTGGTCGGAGTATTGTCAGAGCACCGCCTTCTTATAAATCATGCAAAGAGGCTCAGAATGGTAGACTCGGACACTTGCAGATTCTGTAAAGACCTGCAAGCCGAAGAAGACATAATATATATACTGTGCGAATGCTAGGCAATATGTCGTAGTAGAAGGAAATCTCTGGGCGGGTACTTCTTCCAACATTTAGAGAAGGTAGAAGGTAGACCATACCAAACCAACTACAAAGAGCTGCTTGAATTTTGCAGGAAAATTGGGTTTTTTTCAATTGCAAGTGTTTAGGTGTTTTCCATTCTAATAGTTTACTGCAATTGGATTCCTGTAGGGATCGCAATAAGCCCTGATGGTGCCTAGTGTCGTTTGAGAACTCTTTCTCATATGCAATCTAGGTTAGATATAGTTTACTTACCTTAAAGCCTTCTCGAAAGTCTTAGGCAAGGCGCGCATCGGAGTGTCACTGCCATACCAGTGACAGTGGCGGTAGAGTGGTGACCAAGTAGCAGGTGCGGCATAGGAGTAGTCTGGCGATGGATTGACGGCGAAGTGGCATGAATGTGATTTAACGTGAACTGAAGTGGCAAAACAACGAACGGTGCCAATTCATCAGTTCTTAAAACTATCAAGCTATTAAACTGAATTTTCAGATAGGACATAATGAAGATATCAATTTTTTACAAAATGTGGTCAAGTCGAGTTCAGGCAGTTTGTAAAGGACTAATTGACTTTGCTAGTTGTGGCGCAGTTGCTCAGTGTTTAGTGTGCTGGCATACTGAGCGAGGGATCTCAGGCTCGATCAAAGGATTGTTATGACTTTGAAAGAGCTTTTCAATTCAGCCGTTCGGACTCGGCATAAAAGGAAGGTCACTTCCATTCGTTGCCAAAGTAAAAACTCCCCTAAATGAATGATTGCGACGAGGTAGGTCTAGGGTATGCCTTTTGCACCAACTATTTATCTATTAATTCTAGTCTTATATTTAGATTGCGGAAACTGCAATGGACAGTTTCAAACTACATATGTATCTACATAATAAGCTTTAAGGCATCAAGTATATGAGCGTTTTGTAGTTAAAGTTATTTTATTGCTGCATACTGAATACTGAAGGCCCTGGTTCTTCTTTGAGGCACCTAATCCTCGATTCAAATTCCCTCCCACAGTCCCACTCCCATTCTGATTCTATGTTACTCCACAATCTAGTCAATTTAGCCAGTCAGTTCTTCAGTGGATTCAGCAAGACCCAACATGTTGAACCGAATTACGAATTACCCGTACCATCGCGGCATACATATAGGTACCTATGTTATTATAGCTATAGTTGCGATGCGCACAATACAATCGAATACTAAAATAACTTTCTCATTCAGTAGAACTAGGTATACCATTGGTGTGTGAGGCAATCAGCGTAAAGTCTCCTCCTAGAAATGTCTCCTTTTTTATCGGGAACATCTGTGAAAATCAATTTCCGACCGTGACCTAAATTAGTGATAATTTCTCTCAACTCCAATTTACTATACGCCAAGTTAGTAAGCCCATATCAATACCAAACCAATACCATCCATACCATAGTTGTACTGTAGCATCATAATACAAAAGGTCCTTGCGAATTATTTAGTATGCTGATACCGTTCCAATGTTCGATACATTTTTATGGTATTAGCAGCCAGAGCAACGAGGGTGGTGATTTCGTGAGCAAATCTCACCATTTTCGAAATTCATAAAAAATGTGTGAATGCGGAAAAGTTTAACACATTTGTTGCATGAAACGAATTTTATCGGGTAGCACGATGAATCATTTGTATGAACAACTCCCACGGGATTTTTATTTTGCTTACATAGATGGGTACCTCTCTACACAACATACGCCGTTGTTGGTTCAATTGGAAAGGATCGTCGTAGAAGATAGAGAGGTAGTCGAAAAACTAACTGCGAATACGTGACAAAATCATTATCAGGCATAAGCCTACACCAAGTGTGCTGTGTATGTTCCCAGAGCAGTAAATAACCGGCAAGGAATATATATCGTGCAATAATAATAAGAGAGAGAGGAAATCATGTGCGAATGTACGGAGTTTTTTTTTTTTTGTTGCGTCCCGTGACAGCAACTTATTGCCAGCCAATTGGTATTGATATTCGTCCTTCATATTTTGTATTCCAAATACCGAATAAAGGATATCGTTTCGAGTGTGGATTATCTGCGGAGATAAATATGACGCTTTTTCTTTATTTTTCTATTACAAGGAAGCAATTTACGTTGGGAGAATTTTTATTTGTTTTGTCGCTGTACCTAGAACAAGGAGGAAATGTTTTACATAGTATAAAAACATTTTGAAGTATGCTAGTATTGTAAGGTCGGCAACGACTATGTTTGTCAAACTCGACTGGCGCATAGTTTAAACATCTTTGAGATATTCCTCATTTGTTGATCCTTTTGTATCAAAATTTGTTTGCTTTAGTTAAACATGGCGATGCAATAGCTGTATCTAGATAGCTATGTATTTGTATACCCTTTCTTTTCTATTAGTAGCATTGTGAATGTTTTCTTGATTATTACGCATTTTCTGAAGGTTTTCGACGCAGCTATTGTTCCACTCACTCATGGTTCGGTTCTCGATAACCCATTATCCAACATTATATTTAGTTGTTTGTATCAATAGACCCTCTTTGGTAGGAAGCATACACCGAATTATCAACCAAGTATGAGTAAAAGAAAACATGCCCGATGACTGGACTATCAGCTCCATATACCCCATCTACCAAAAAAGCGATCCTATGTCTTGTAAGTACTATCGAGGCATATCCCTGCTTAATGTCGCATACAAGATCATATCCAACGTACTGTGTGAACGTCTTAAACCGTTTTGCAATACGCAATAATCGGCACGTACCATTGTGGCTTCCGACCCGGCAGATCGACTATAGACCAAATTTTCACACTGATGCAAATCAAGGAAAAAAACCAAGAATTTCAAGTCGAACCACACCACGTATTCATCGACTTCAAAGCCGCGTGTGATAGCATAGTTCCTGCGTACTATTTCAAACATGCACCGGGGGCCAGATTATGTAAAATGAAAATGATTGAACGATTTCGTTTCGACAATAGCAGTCTCTGTCTACTACCACAGATATGATAGAGAAAGCTTTAGTGAAAACGAAAGCGGTTTTCGTTTCGTATTTTACAGAATCCCACCCCGGATTTCGGCAAGTAGACGCGCTACCGCGCGACTTCTTCAATCTTGTACTGGAGCAGATAGTGCGCATGGCAGGTGTCAACACGGATGGCATTATCTTCAACAGGTCCATTCAGCTGCTGGCCGTTCTTCGAAGGACAGAATGTGTGCTCCACAAAACCCTTATCCTGGCAGTTCTGCCTTATGAGTGCTGGACGATAAGCAAGAAGGGAGAGCTGATACTGGGCTCCTTCGAAAGAAAAATACTTTGGCGGATTTTTGGTCCTGTGTGCGAGGAAGGCGAATGGAGGAGAAGATACAACCACGAACTCTATGAGCTGTACCAAGATGTGGATGTAGTTCAAAAAGCCAAAACACGTCGAGAAAACAAGGTAGACCGAACCTCCGATTCAAATACCAAGCCATCGCGGATGCCAGAGCGCTTGATGGTCTGGACAACTGGAAGAACGTGCCCGCTATCGTAGAGGATGGAAAGCTGCAGTGTCTCAAGCAGAGACTCTACACGGGTCGGGGGCCCGATAAGTATGTAAGTAAGTAAGACCCTCTTTGAGCAATATTTCGGCCCCGTATTTGAATAGAATCTTGCCAATAAATCGAATGTGGAGATTTGAAATACATATACAGATGAACTTCCACCATCCCCATTTCTATACCTAGTCCTAAATACACATACATAGCGAGGGGTCTGGTACTTTGAAAACACGTTTTAGAAAGCAGTGGGGAAATTAGTCGGCCTCTTCAAAATAAGTCAACAAGTGCGCACTAAACGTTTGGATAAACGTTAAATTATCAAAAAGTGATATCGTCATATACATCGACAACGAAACTACCTTCATATCCCTAGTATCCAGCGAAAGAAAATATAAAATGGTGGAAGATCTCTATCTATCTCTTAACAAGATAGCTTGACAGTAGAATCTCACCGTTTGCTGTATTCATGATCACCGTGACATCCAAAGGAACTTGGTAGCAGACAAACTAGCAAGACTAGGCTCCTCTGGCGTGGACAGTATAAGTCTATGTATGCACAACTTTCCTATACATTAAACAAATAATTCGTGAGAGGAGGATTTGTTCATCACCCACTTTCTTTGCATCTGATGGCCTGCCATAAACAATCTAATCTAGGACACCATTTTCTCAATGATCTGAGTGATCAAGGTAATACTAGCGCTGCTAACATTCTTAGCTTTATAAACAGCAGCAAATAGCTTCCTTGAGTAGCCAGAAAGGAATCATTCCCCTGAATTGTATACTCAAAGTTGTTTAACATCGACTATATTTGACAAGAAATTGGAGAACTACATGTCAATGGTTTGTGACGCATCGACCATCCTCTATAGGGCAGTTGCACTTCGATCCACCGTCGAATCATATCCTTAGGTAACGAAAAAGAAAATCGCACCACAAGTCAGCCATTTTAATATGTAGCAAGTCTTCATTAGTCGGCTCTTATGCCCACTATGAACACATCTCTATAAGCACATCTTAGCGCTAAGCAAAAACAAAATAAAAACAACACATCACAAAGTCCATATTAACATTCCATTAAATTTTCCCCCAGCACCTCTGGTTATATTATTATACCCCTTAGATTAAAAAAAACCCATGCATGCGTTCCATATACCTTACGGTTAGGGATAACTTTTTCATGGTACACCTCTCCAGCCCGGCCATATAGTATGCTGTATGCATTAAGGTAAAGGTACACTACGAGGATGTCAGCACGTCCAAGCGATATCACAGCAACTCATATGCACTTTGAATTTGATAGCACACATACTCATGTTAGTATATGCTTATGTGTACCATGTAAACGTATATCCTTTGGCAAGCAACAACCATAACACCCTGGCACCACTGTACCCATAAATAGTGCGAACACTTCTTGGAGTTGGAGTGTGACAATTTTAGAATAAACCCGTCATGTGCGCAGGATATGTGATATCCTTGGAGATGATTTATTGCACTCGCTCAATTTTAAGCATTCACTCGTATGCATGGCTGCACTATATATAGCAGCAAGCAGCGCTATACCCATAAGCGGGAGCCAGGAGTGTAGCGTAATCGATTAAAGTGTCGACGCAAGTTTTCGGGGCGTTGTTGACTATTTATGAGTTTCGGTGGGAATATGCAGAAAGTTTGAGTGGTCTCGGAGAAATTCGTTTGCTATGCGAATGATGAAGCGATTTATGGACGCCAGATACGGTAGGAAAATCCGAAATTGCTGAAAAGTTTTCATGTTCATCTTTAAGTGGAGAATTTCGATTGCGCGTACGGTTGTAAAAATTCAAAAATCAGTAAGATTGACTTTTGATGATATGGTGCATATTGTTGTTAAGAATGAACTTTGAGCTTATATCCTTATAAGAACCAACTAGTGGGATTTGCAGCGAGTATTTAGGCGACAATCGTCTAGAAAACGGGATAAGGAACATCTTAAGGATTCAAATATAGGGCAGGTTTTAACCATCAATAGACCCTTAATACTTATATAACTGAAGATGATCGTACAATATGGTAAACAGCAGCTATCAATGACATCACAAGAGAACGAATAAGAATTCGTATATGAAACAGAAAATTTAAAACTGAAAACAAGGCGTGACACTAATGCCCAGTTGCACAGTCAGAGTTTAAACTCTCGTTTTGGTTTAAACCTTCGTTCAACAAATTTTGGGTTTCAGTGTGTCCGTTTAAACCCAAAGTTGAGTTCAACTCTCGGTTTAAGTTAAACGCCTGCATTCTGCCGTTTAAACTTTCGTGTCATAGCTGCTATTTCATACAGAGTGATGAGAGAGAGAATAAAAGAGATAAATTGTGTGGGTGCTACACTTCTTGAATTTATATGAGTGAAAACTAAAGTTATAATTAGTTTCAGCATTACTGCGGTAAACCCACTGTTAAAACATGTCATCAGAAAATTTCAATAGATTTCCAACCAATATAATTTTCAAGGAAAAACCCTTTTTTTTTTTTCAAGTGAACGTCAGGTAGATTTTAGCCCAAACATAATGTAGACAAGCGTAAATTGTATTGAGGGTTTTTCAATACAAATTAATTATCTTAGTGTGTGGAAATGACGATTATTTCTTTGTAATGCTACTAGTGATTTCTTTAGATTATTGACGAACAAAAAATATCTATACATACTCAAATCTTTCACATTTTGTTTTGGCTGAAACAAGACACTACCAACACTATGCTGTATACAATGCAATTTTGTTGTCCGATTTTGAACACACTTCTCGGGACAATGCCTGTAGATTTGAGCTTGCTCAGTTAAAAGGTTTCGGAGTTCATACCATTTTTGTGTACAGATCTAGATTACATTTTTGTTTAAAAAAATATAACCGGAACGAGAGCCCAGATTTTCGCAGAAACACCAGCAAACAAACTTTGCGCGTACCTATTACCAGACAATGACCCTAATTAGAGGCTCATAAAATCCTTTCAATATTCATTATCATTACTGGCGACGGGTGATCGGATGTGGTGAAAACCCAGCGAATGACAAGAAGCAGTACCTGTGATCGCATCCGTCCGAATGCCCACTACATTTCAACAACTACATAATATTATTATTATTCAAAAAAAAAATAATAATAATAATTTGGTAAAAGTAAATGACAGTTCAAACATGTGTCAAAAATAAACCAATTCACTTCGTTAATACCAATTGTAATAATATTGCACACATTTTCTTTTATTTACAAATGGTAAAAGAGATAAAGTAGAGAAAAGCAATAACCATTTATTTGATCAAAAGTGCGATGGTAGAAAAATATCCCCTTAAGGGAAATTGTTCTGCGCTTCCACAACTGCGTTTAGTTAACTGGCAGATTATTTTGAACTGTGAAACTGAACGACTTAAACCAAAAGTTTAAACTCTCGGTCAGGTTTAGTTAAACTTCAGTTTAAACTCTGACTGTGCAACTGCCAATTGGGCATAAAGGATCTTCAGGTTGAAACGAACATCAGTAAGCCCCCATTGAGATATCAATAGCTATACGGTTGGAATTATGTATAGCTATTTCGAATTATATCACAATCCATTCATCAACACATTCCTTTAAGTGATGTGCTCAGCTGAATTCTGACAGTCGATATAGTAGAGCTTTGGAGAATAAGTTTTAACGATATATTTTGGATATAATTTCTTTAAAGGACAACTGCAAGTGAGTTTTTTTTTTTTTTTTTAAAGAATAAAGAATTGACAGATTATTTCTATTCACTCAACAATTCTGTTGTTGAATCAAAAAATTAAAATGCTGGGGCTGACAAAATGTTGCTATGTAACCAACAATCTGTTTATGGATTCAACAAAACACAACGGTAGTACTGGAAAAATATTTCCGTACAATCAACAATATTTGCTGTTGATTTAACAAAATACAATAGCTGAATTGACAAA
Organism: Cheilosia scutellata; assembly: GCA_955612985.1. Taxonomy (NCBI): domain Eukaryota; kingdom Metazoa; phylum Arthropoda; class Insecta; order Diptera; family Syrphidae; genus Cheilosia; species Cheilosia scutellata. Next base: position 89,081,297 of record OY015311.1, read on the forward strand.
CTACTTCGATATTATTAACAATTTTTTTGTTAATTTGACAAAAAGATAAAGATCAAAATGACAAATTTCTTTGTAAAATCAAGAGCATTTTCGTTAGTTTAACAAAATATTTTTATACGGACAAACAAACAATTTTTGTTACCATAACAATTTTTTTGTCATCACAACAAATGTTTTGAGACAAGATCAATCTTATCAAAATTGTGTCAATCTGACAGAGACATTTTGGCAAGATTTTACTTTACTGCCCATTCGAAAATAACGGTTTTTAAGGTTCCGTTTCCATATGGAGGAACCTTATTGCTTTCGCTACGATGTCTGTCTGAATAAAATAAAAAATGTTGTACCTAGGTCTATCTCAAGAACTAATTGACGTAGAAGGCTGAAATTTCCACACAGTGTCAGGTATAGCGTCTAGTTAATCGACAAATACCAATATCAACAATACATCGGCTGGTTTTGGAATTATTCTTAATTTCTTGGAAATAATATGTTCATTCGCACAAAAAACTGTTTATTTTTAGATTTACAAAAAATACATGTAATCCTTTCTTGTAGATCATCTTCGTAGCTATATATGTGCTGAAGACTGTTATGTCCAAAAGTTAATATTTTAGAAAATATTTACAAAAAAACTCAATCAATCGCCCCCATTGGAACTTCCATTCCAATCCCAATGCATACCCATCTCATACACCATTGGCAATATCACCACACCCACACGGCCATACGCATACCATAGAGAATTACTCCGAAAAGGGTGGCTTGTTTGTTTATCGCTCTCGATCTCGATGCATTATGCGTTGTTGGATTGCATGGAGAGATTTCGTGATGGATTTTGGATATGAGTGGAATATCGTGGCTGGCAGTGGTGCCTGGCACTGATGATAATTTACTTCATACGAAGTAGATCTACTTCATTTTGTAATTATTGTTCATCTGCTACGTAGCAACTTATTTCTACTTCGTTTATTTATGGTTCAAAATATTATTTAAAATAGACATTATTGATCAATATGACTCTAAAAACTCCAACAACGACGAAAAAAGCAACGAAATATAAATATCAGGAAGAAAATGTGTCATGTAATACACTATAGAATATCATTTATGTGCTTCTGTCACACTACACATCCATCTATAGATCCCATTATCCCATTGAAGACCTAACTTTATCATTTTGAGCATTTCGTCAACTGTCTGCTTCATTTTATGTAAATCTACTTCGTTTTTTCGGGCAATTTGCTACTTTTTTTGTGTTCAGCATTAGCCTGGTGGTCGCTGTGGGAGAAAATGATTTTTGTTGGATAGGACCGATAGGAGGCGGATTTTAAGTGAGACACATAATTCATATAGGATTTTTGCATATGAGATGTGCTTGAGGAGAAATACCTTTTGTGAGGTTTGATGGGAGAGCATGGTGAATATTTTTTGTTGTGCATCTCGGTCTCGGTCTCGGTCGATGCCATGGAGGATGGAGGGTTGTGCTCTGCTCTGGCCTCTATCCCCAAGATCATCATTTCATATCGTGTTCGTTTCGTGTATGCATTTTCGTTGCACGTGAGCTATTATTAATTTGTCTATGGTACTACATACACTCTAAAAAATGCGTGTAAAATTACTATGAAAATGTATGTAATTTTTAATATAAAAATAGGCAAGTTGCGTTTTTATGCACACGACAATAGGTAAAAAAAATATTTAAACACATAATGTTAGATATTACAAACATTTGTTGCAAATATACACATTTTGTGTACCTTTCAACAACTATTGTTCAATAGTAATCTATTATTGTTTAAACATTACTCTTAAAATGTTTATAAATAAACAAATTTTGTTTAAATATAAACACCTTATGAAATTTACACTGACAGTGTTTGAAGACCAATAACAAATGCTTATATTTACAACCATCTGATAAAAGTTACACATTTTATGTGTGTAAATTTGCAATTTGATTGTGACTATTCATTTGCGAGTTCATACGTGATCAGACCTTTGACTGAAGCAGTTGAACTAGTTGCGCTCCCAAGTTCCATCGCATCGTTTTGTTTGTGTACGGTTTCTGAAGTCAATTTGGCGTTTTTAATATAAATAATAAATATTATAAATATTTTTAAAAAATATCTTAAACATTTTTGGATTGTTTTATTTCTTTTAGACAGGTTTACTGCAGTAACACTTTTACTTTTTTTGAATAGACTTTCTGATCCATGTATAATTTTGTTTGATTGTACACATTAAAAATTGAAACTCTATACCAATTTTAAGCTTTTTAAAGCAAAATTACACAAAAAAAAGTCTAATTTTAGGCGTCTTCGTACACAATTTTGTTGGAACTTATACATTTGTGTCGAATTTTGCTACAAATTTGAACATAAAAGGTTTGAATTTACACATTTTATGTGTATTTATAAACATTTATTTTTGAAATTCTGTTGGATTTTAAGCATTAATTATGTAAATGTACATTTAATTTGAACATCTTAAGAGTAGAAATACGCATTTATACTTAAAATCTATGTTTGAATTTACACACCAAATATTTAAGATTTACGCATTAAATATTTAAAATTGATAAGTGCGTAAAAATACTGCAATTATGGTAGACAAGTAGATTCCTCGCTTAATGATAGTAAAATTACACGATTTTTTCTTAGAGTGTATGTATAGTTAGTTTTCGAAGATCCAAGTAGGCATAGGTCGAAACTGACGAGTTACGACCACCGACGTTAGGGAACAATACCTTAACTATGCATGCATATTACATATTAAGAACTAACGTTCGGAACCTTCGGTGCGCGAGTGACACTTGCACTTGGCCGGTTTTTTTTTGCACAGTCCGATTGATTTCAGTGCCCTAAACACAAATCTGAAAAAAAAGTTGGCGGTCTCTCATCGTTTGGGCGTGGCACGCCCCCAAAGTTCAAAAAATACCATACAAAATAGTACCAAAATTACAAGAACGGAAAGTCAAATTTTTGTAAAATTAATTTTTTTATATTCCCTAAAAGTGCAGTTAACTTATAAAAAAAGTTTTATCAAATTCAGATCATAAAGACCGAAGATATGAGGTAATTAAAAAGAGCTAAATTTAACCACTGAATTGTTGTCTTTTGTACTAACATTTCACTTACTTTCAAGGCCACGGGCTAATGTTTTGTATTTAAACCTTCTTTTTACTGACTTATCACATTTTATTTCTTACAAAAACCCCATAAACAGTGAGATACCCCCCTGCCTGTGGTCACTGTAGGATTTGGAGTGGGTGCAAGGCAGGGTCTATGCAAAGTTTTTATTATGTTGTTTGCTTAATTTTACCGCCAAAAAGAATGCGTTTTTTGTTATTTTACATCTCCGGTATTTATGGTCCGATTTTGATGAAACATTTTTATAAGTTGACTGCACATTTAGGGAATATCAAATTCCCTAATTTTACAAAAATTGGACACTCCATTCCTGAGATGTTGGTACTATTTTATATGGTATTTTTTGAACTTTGGGGGCGTGCCACGCCCAAACGGTAAGAGACCGCCAACTTTTTTTTTGCATATTTGAGCTCAGCGCATTAAAATCAATCGGAATAAATAAAAAAAAGTATTTTTTTCGAATGGGCAGTAAAGTAAAATCTAGCCGACATTTTTTTGGACGTATATTGACAGAAAATTTGTTAAATTAAGCCTAATTTTTATCGAATATACCAAGGTTTTATTTCCAGTGTACCTACCTCTCCCCAAAATATTCCAGTAAGTCCCCTTAATCTCACATTTTCGTAAATTTTTTTTTTTCTTTCACTAGCCTAACGAGAAACTATATTTCTTTCGCCATAGACAATTCATAAAGCGACAACACCATCAATACCAACCCGAGCTGTCAACACACCATTATTATCATTGTCAGGCCTAACTTCAATCAACCTCCGATGTTAATGAGATGAAACCCAAAGTAAATTTCCCATGATGGCATTTAAGGGAAAATTCTTCATCAAATTATCACGTTTCATGTTTGCACTTTGTACGAAAAAAAAGAAAGAAGAAAAACGGGACGCACAAAAGAATGACGACGCTCAGAGAAAAACACAGCCAAAGTCTCTGACACCAACCAAAACGAATATATCCTTTTCGACTGTGCTCTACTGATGGCAATAGTTGCCTCTGTGCTTTCTTGTGTAAATATGTAACTGTAAGGGTGTATTTGATGGTGCTTTGTGTGTCGCCCTCTGCCTGCCGCAGCCGCTACGCTATACGATGATTACATCCGGCAAGAACTTTTCTCATTAAAGAACTTTTCACGAAAGATGAGCAAAGGCAAGACAAAAACAAAAAGAATAGAAAAAACGAAAACTTATCTCACTTTTGTGTTCGACCGAAAATCACCCCTTCCGTCCGCAATTTCACAGCTCTGGCAACGGCAATAGTATTATAGTAATCGAAGAAACACTAGAGTTAGATCCAGCCGCCAGACTGTGTTGACGGCGGCGGCGGCGGCCGCGCGGCGTGTTGAAGACAACTAGTACTACTTTGGCAAGCGAATTGACGCGAGGAAGTGTCAAAAGATGATTGTTTGCTTTGTGCTGAATGTTGACTGACACTGCTATCGTGTCGTTGGTTGGTTCGCTATTGAATCTTCTTGGATGGATGTCATCGTCGTCGTCGACGTAGTCCTTGCTATTTATATCTAATAGAATAAATATAGCTTGTCGACCTATCTTGTGTTTGCTGTGTGTCTTTGTGTCCCGGGACAGGACCACTTTTGTCAGCGCTCCACATCCAGGACCAGGGATTCGCCTCTATTTAAACACAGATTGTTTGTAATGCAACATGCCACACCACGGAGAGTGTACAAATTAAATTGAAATAAATACTTTTCCTCTTTTATTTTGTTGCTTGTTCGAGAGGTCATATTATGAAGAGATATTGTATCTGATGAATACAAAGAGCTGCCGCATGATAAATCCTTTGACATTTTTTTATTTGTTGGCTGCTCCCCTTTTCGTTGTCCCTTTTATATGGGCCGCATACACATTCAACGAACATTACTCTTCCAAATCTCGAGGATCATCGAAATCAATCAGCTGGGGATTACGGCCAAACAAAGGTATTTGTCAATTTGATTCAATCGCAGTTCGATTCAGTATCAGGTCTGCTCTCTAGAGGGCTGTATCTGTGTGTTTGTATTGTATTTGACACGAAAAGCCATTCGGGATGAATGTGTTAAATGAATAAAAGGATATGTGTCCATTTACTTGACCTAATGACCTTTTAAGCTCAAGTGAGTGTTTGTAGTTTTGTTACGGTTGGTATTATTCTTTGTCGTGTCGTATCCTTTGGCATAAATGGATTCGAAAACATTTGGTTATACAACTAATTGACTTTAATAGCTTTAAAGAATCTCTGAGGGCATGTTAGTGAGTGCACTGGAAGACACTTTTTCGCCACTGGGGACTTCAACAGAAGTGGTAGGTACTTCAAGCAAACTTCGTTTCTTTTTTTTTTTTTAAAGTGGCATTGTATGTTATGTAGCTTACATTGGTAAGCATTGGCTTTTGCTGTCAATCGAAGGAGAAGAAACTGAAGACTATACTTTAAGTTGAAGACTTTATTTTTTTATTTAAGTATTTATGATTTGAAGCCGGGATTTTGGAGCAGATTTTAGTAAATTAAGCAAAATGGTCAAGATTTTTTCATATAATGCGAGACTTATACGAAGAGCGAGTGTTTCTTACCAGAATTGAATTTTCTAATTGAGATCAATAATGAACCGGTTCCAATGAAATGAAGTAGTTCTTCTCCGGTCTTTTTTCGAAAATGCGGCGTAGGAGCAGTTATAGAGCATGCTTTGATTGATGAATTAGTGCAGTGTCTTACCAATGCTTCCAGAGAGCTACGAGCGGGAAAGATAGCAAACTGGAATTATACCTGAATGCTACATCCATTGATTTCGCAGAACTTATTTGAAACTTATGCAATAAAACTCAATATCTCTACAGCCATCGGTACATCATTGGATGGCATTCATCATCATCTTGTGATCCTGTAAAACGGAGCCTAGTAAAACGCCCTTAGTCTTAATAACCTTAAGTTCGGAAATTTTCCTATCCAATTATTTTTCCACCAACGTGCGATATGGAAAAGCGGTAATTTTTTGTTTTTTTTTTTTTTTAAGCCTTTACCATTTCTAAAAAGGTATATTACAAAACAACACTCAACCAATCTTCATTGAGTGGAATTGGCACCGAAAAACACATCCTGTCGGCGGGCGCTTTAATTAATCGAAAAGTTCATCATCGTCTTCAAGTTGTTTGAATTGTGCTTTTCTTCGTTGGGGGTATGATTCCTTTGCTTCCTTGTATTGTACAGAATAATATCTTTAAATGGTAAATCAAACTTGTTGGTGCTTAAAAGGTTCCCTTCCTGCTGAATTTAATTAACTTGTCAAAAAGGACGAGCAAAGATTCTTTCATCCAAAGGGAGTATACACATAGGTGTCTTTTGGAAGGCTCATTCCTCAGTTGGTTTTTTTTTTTTTTGCAAAACTGTTTGTAAGCTTTAAGGTATCTTCTTAACAGTAAATAAAATGACTCGAACCATCCTTGATTGTGGAAAATGTTTAATTAGCAGCGATACCCGTGGTGGTTGGGCTGGAATCACACGAATGTCAGGGAGACTCTCTTGTCTTTAGGTTAAAACATTTTAGATGGCATTTAAAAAAGAGACATACGGTACGGATGGTAGAACAAAGAGAATGAACGTAAATATTTAATATTATGAGGAGGATTTTCAGAATGAAATGTGTTTTGTGTGCAGATTATGGGCAGGAAACTTTGTTAAATCTATTGGCCCAATCAGATTTATGCAAAACACTAATTTGGCAGTGCCCAATTATCGCAACTGTCTTATACACATCCCCATAGTAGGCACCGTGTACTGGTCTTGTTCATGCAGATATCAAGAAAATAGCAATACTTATGACTTATGAGTAAAGTGACCAACTGTACAGTTTTTCGCTGCATACTACAGTTTTTCAGCCAGTCGATACAGCGCGAAATTGTCAGAAAAGCATATACAGCGAAAAGATGAGAATACAGCATTTATACAGTTTTTCCTAGATGAAAAAAAAGACCTAGACCTACCGAAATTAAAAAACAAATGACTGTTTTTTGCACTCCACGGGTGCACTCTGTGCAATGTAAAGCAGTGAAGGTGCGAATGATATACGAGTGGAGTATACTTCCCTCGCAGATTTTCTGACCGCGCATCTCATTCGCGTATTCGTTCTTAAATGTGATCGACTGTTTTCATATAGATATACTGCTAGGTTCACTTTCACTCGAAATGAAATCGGAAATGAATTTTTGTGTTCTACGTTTCACTGTATTCGATTTCGATTTCAAAATTTTCGGAATTGCGACAAAGTGAAATTGTGATTTCGAAAAAATTTCGGAGTTTCCGAATCGCTCGAATGCAGAACACTGAAAACGAATTCTCTTTGCAATTTCGATTTCATTCGATTTCTGGAACCTATAGCTGATAATATAACTATCTCTTCCTCTGAATTTGAATTTTGTCTTTTGGTTTCGGCGAGTAATTAAGACAGCAGCGAAATGGTGGCAGTGGCGTGGTGTCCAAGTGGAAGGTGAAGAGGCTGCAGTTTTTTTGCAGTTCAAACTCCCACCTACTCCAAAATCCAACAGAAAACCCAAGCATGGGGGTTGCAGGAGGGCAGCATGCCCCCCATACATATTCCACTTCGGTGCGCGCCTTGTCTTAGAAATGTTATTTGAATATAATTAAAAAATCATAATAATTCGCTGTTAAATTGGTACAGTTTTTATACAGTTTTTCGGTCTCGGTTCTTAGGCAGTTCTTAGTTAGTTGCTCCTCAACAGCCTGTCTGCCATGGGTGACCATTTAAGACGACTACAAATTACAAAGTACATATATATAAATATGTCAACAAATTTGTAAACTTTTCATGAATAGTCTGACCTCGAAAAACATTCTTCGTGTTCAGAACACATTCCTTGTTTTAGCCACATTAATTGTAGGTATGGTAACTAATTTTCACCCAAAAGTGTTGCTTTAACCTTTGAGTTTCCGTTAAATAAATAAATAAATAAATAGGTGGCGCAACAGGCAGGTAGACACCCTAGGCCTAGCTTCTCGCAACCATTCGTTTTTGTGTGAGTTTCTATTTTTGGAACGAATGGAAGGGACCTACAAATTTATGCCGAGTCCGAACGGCTGAATTGAGAAGCTTTTTCATGACAGTCATACTCTCGGATGTTTGTCAGACGTTCGCGAGAGGTGGCGCAGTAGAAAAAAACCTTAAGATGTTATTTGTGTTTTTCCGGGGATCGAACCTGGGATCCCTCGCGCAGTAGTCCAGCACACTAACCACTGCGCTACTGCGCCCGTTGAGTTTCCGTTGCTTCACTTAAAAAAAAACGACCACCCAGCCTTATCTACAACTTATTGACAAGCTCTATAGAGCTGTATACTATCCGCAATGTGCTTCATTGCATCTTCTCCTTAGTCCTTCGACACAAACTGGACCTTATATCAAATGGATACTTGTCCTCCTGATCCAACAACACGAGGACGTTATGATCCACTTTTGACAGGATCCTTGCTTCAAACAATAACTTTACAAAAAAAATCTTACAAAATGTTAATTCCCCCTGATTGTTATCATTTAAAATAAAAAATCCATCCCAGTTCCCACGTTCCGTTTGGGCCCAAGTAGACATCACAAAGAAAATAGAATTTATATTTTCAACAATTCATCGCATTGAAAGTAATAATTCACCTAAGCTCGTCCCCTTGGGTCTTCAAAAGTATTTTGATTTAATAACAACTTTATTCAATTTCGCAAAAAAAGAATAAAAAAAATAGATTGCGGGAAAGACAATGCGGCAAAATGTCTCCTCTCCCAACTATATAAGATATATAACGCCTAAAGTAAGTTCCCTCCCAGAAGGGAATACCTACATATTGCTCAAAGTCAATGTTTCACCGTCGTCTTTCTTCTACAATTAAGGCAGCAAACCAAAACGCAAAAAAGAACAAAATTGACATCGCTGCCGTCGTCGTCGTCGTCATCGTCGTCGGGCAAAGACACTGAGCCACCGTTGGACTGACTAATGACTTTATAAACAGTGGCTCCACTGGGGTACATTATGCAAATCGAATAGGTAACTTAATTATAATTTCATATTGAAATTCCATCGGTGTATCCCGCGGGATGGCAAAAAAGCGCGAAAACCAAAAGCCACCTTCTACCCTATAATATACTCGTAGTCTACCCGCCATTACTGCTGTAACCATTTCATTCTTGAACGAGCGATGTAGCTCATCCAGTCTACTGGCAAATATGAAAGTCGCGAAATTACCCACGCGCAACAGCGCGCCTCCTTTGCAGTGCGAGTTTGTATACCAGTTAGATAAAGACAAAGGCAAGGCATCTCAGCAGCTCTCCTCATCTCCGTTCGTAATGAGTACCATAAGGACTAGGCACATTGTCGTTGTCATACTAGAGTCTTGTGCTCATCATCGGTGGATGTGTTGGGTATGGGATGCGTCTTATCTATAACCGCTGACATAATGCCAGTCACCAGTCAGGACTCGTGGTAGCTATACGTTCGTCCTGCCTATTTTATTTTACCGCAAATGAACTCCATTTAATTTTTCACATCATTGCGTAAAATAGCAAAAATTACTTTTTATCCGCAAGCACAATTCAATTCCGACACCGGGACGACGACGATGGTGTACACGTCAAAGCATGGATACCAAAAATCAGGGAAGAACCACATCCTCGGGGTAGATAAAGGCATCGGATTGGTATAGCGGAACATGCTTCTGGTCGTGCTATATACTTTTTCATTATTTTGAGTAAATACTATAGTAAAGAGGATATACCCACCGAAATAAAATTAATGCGGCTATATGCGTATATGCATGAGGATGACTGGCGAAATATATCACCGACTTCCTTGGTGAGCAGCGCGTTTTGAATTTTTTTACGCCTCTAATTTTTGTTTAAGCCACTCTATTCGTAAAATAGTGTTTTGTGACATTTTTAGGGCGAGATTTTTCAATGGACTGGGGGTTTAAAGGTACCCATAACATTTGGAAAATACCATGGAGACGTAGTTTTATAGGTTACTGGGCGGTGTTGAAAGATCAACTTTATATCTTTCAATCAGCTACAAGGGTGATGCAGACCCTATCCTTTGGGATGTAGTCGCTGTTGCATCAGTTTGCATGGATTTTATATATTTTTTGTCAAGGACTCTAAAGGCGGCAAAGCAATTTATCAATTGGATATCCGCTCAAGTAAAAAGTCAGAAAAAGAGGAAGATATGTAAAAACCAATTGTCAGACCTACTGTTGTAGGCATACGGCATACCTACTCCTAAAAAATTTCGGACACCGCAAAATATCTGGGATTTGGTAAAGTTGCCTTTTTTTTAGAGGGATTCAGTTTTAAAATTAATTAAAACACAAAAATATAATGTTAAGGGCTATGATGTTGGCTTTGCTGAAAGATAAGTTTATTGTATTGGTGTTTAAATAATCCGCTTCGGGCATAAAGAAGTCCAATTTTCTACCATTTCTTCGAGCAGCTATAGAGCCGTGTAAATTTACCCAACGAATGTTGACTTCCATGGTGGAATTTATGCGCTTGATTGTATTATCAACTAGAGTGTGAGTGGTCTAAAAATGGCCTTCAAATAACTCACTGGGATGGGCGAATTTAAGGACGACATGTAAATTGGACGTATCGCACATTAAGTTCGACGAACTGAACCACAATGTTCGAAATAAATTCGCCAAAACTTGCAAGCGTTGTAAGTTTGGTAGTGAAATAGCAAAACATACTGTCTGTCAGCTGTCAAAACGAATGTTAGTAGAAACAGTGTTTGCAATTTAAAACCAAACCTTCAAAAGAACCAGAAACTGCTTCATAAGAAAATTAACAGAAAGACTTAGGAAAGCAGTATCCTTTTACTCCAGTAGTATGCAATCGTTTTGGAAAACCGGACAACAACTCTGTTACGATTATATTCATGTATACTGACAACAGCAGTCAACAGGGCAACTTACCTAATAGTCATCACCAAAAATTAAAATCTATATTGACACACAGCACCGCTGGTGCTATAACTTCATATACGCCTAGCATGCAATCCATTGTAGCCTGATCAAAAATGGGCACTAGACCAGTTTAGGGTCAGGCATCTTCTTGAAATTGCTGGGCATTTCAAAATAATGTATTTTGCGATGGTCTTGGGCTTACCATAGTGATACCCAGTTAGCCAAGTGAGCCAAAGATATAGTGGCAATACCACCGGAATATAAAGGTGGGCCATTTCTTTCTTTTTTTTTAACCATATGTTATTTTTACACTGCCAGATTTTAAGGGTTAAAACTTCAGTATTAAATTTTCGCGGTACGAAATGGATCGATTTACGCTTGAACAACATTGGAAAATAAAAATACTGCATACTTACTTCGAAAGTGGTTTCTGTGTTATCGAAACAGTACTAACTTTGAATCGAAATTTTGGGCGAAAAAATGCATCAACTACAGCTGATGCACGCAAGTTTGAAGATAGTTCATGAGACTGGTTTTCTAATTGATAACCGAACATATTACCATATTCGTCCTGTGCGCTCATGTATCACCCTATATAGAACACGATATATAGGACAAGGTCCAATGGACTTACAAATTAAAACAAATTGACCATCCACTTTGACTCTTTATCACTTCTCCGTTTGCGCTTTAAAGTAGCTCGACAATTTGACGAACATTTTCTCCAAAAAATTATCTTTTTAGATGAAGTGCATTTCCAAGTCGGCGGCTACATAAACAAGCAAAATTGCTATATTTGGGGCTCGGAAAATCACACTCTAGGTGCAATGCATTGAACTTGTGCCTTTTTAGTAGTGTGATCAATAAATTTACGAACTTTTAGCATACCCCAGCAAACAAATACTGCTGAAATACTGCTATTGAGTGAGATTGAGTGTCTAAACGATTTATTTTAGGTACTTTTTTTATTTTAATGTACTTAAAATTTATGTAAGTAGGTATATCTTACCTATGGGTGAATGACTAAATACATTTCTTGGTGAGCTAAAAAGTGCTGAATTCCTTTGGGATTCAATTGGAATATGATGGGCCATACATATATCCCATATGTTCCGATGCTGGAAACAAACTAGTACCATGATAGTACTTACTCTCCATTATTTGGTTTTGAGCTTATTCATAGGTTAATATGTTCATATATAGGTTAATAATTTATGCAGCTACAGACTCCACTTTTGATTTAAAATCAATCTACTGACGCCAGGACTCCCTTTAAAAGTCAGCTTTTAATATTAACTATATTATGTATGTAGTTCCGACAAGCTTCTCAATTTACTCCCTTTCTGATTCGTTAGCTTCGAGTGTATCCACTAATTTTTTATTTCCACTGATCAATTATAGAAATACCGCGTGAAATCGATATAAAGTCCCACACCAGTGGCGCCCATATTGTAACGATATATAAAATATAAAACGCATGCCAGAGATACAAGCATTTTATTAATTTCCTGTTCGTCAGATAATCCTACTGACGTGTGTCGTTAACACCCGACCCACTCACCTCGTCGCAGTGTGCCTGCCTACACGAGTGTATAGAAATTAAATATTAATAAAATTCGCCAAAAAAGAAAATTATTATGAAAATACTATGTTAATGCCAAACATGCGTTGCTGCGTACACTCATTACTACATCAGTAACGAGCGATTTGGTATAGGTATATATACGAAGGTATACACCGAACACCATATTCTCTGTATACTCATTAATGGAAATCCTTCTGCTGTCATTAGCACAATATATCCTCTTCCAAGGACTTGCCACCGCACAGTATAATTTATATCATGCTTATCTGAAGATATTAATTTTATTACCAATCAGCACATGAAAGTACCTACATACTAAAATACTTCATCTCCCAAGAGGGCGTAGAGGGCAGCCGGGGTATGGGCAAATAATAATAACTTCCACCGATGCCACAGTATCATAAGTTATTCCTTTTCGTTAGCAATGCCGATGCTGGTTTGTTCTTGTATCGCTGCGGTATGGCGAAAGCAACAACTTGGAGTTCAATTGAAGCCAAATTAAGCTTACAACCTCAAGGATATAATTATCCCGATAAAAGCTGCATACCTACGACCCGCGTCGTATCCTGGCCGACCAACGCGAGGCGACGGTGTGTTGTATCGTCTGTTAATTTATCAAATTCCCTTGTGGGTTTGTGACTGTGCGGTGGTGAAAGTTTAAGTCTAAATTATTCTCCTTAGATTCGCTTTAACTGGGTTAACCTTGACGTGACTATCGCGTTGAACAACAAAAACAAAAAGCAGCGAAAAATTCTCCGACAAATCATCGTAAATTGTTCAAATATTGTTTATGAATTTTTAAGGTACTCCCTGTGGTTAGCCCTCTCCAAACACCAAATATGCTCTCGATGGTAAAATAAAGTATTTTCAATGTGGATGGACATGCAAAATTAATACAAATTTGCTCTTGTCTATCCTATTTTGGGACACAGACTGGGGATTTCGTTTAGAATATGGACTTGATAGCGATTACTTGGAGTCTGCTATAGGGGTGGTCATTGTACTCATCATGCCAAGTTGTCGACCAAGTTAATTGCTTTAAATATGTATTCCATCGTCTAAAAGTTGATTGAGCATTTTGCAATTGATTACGACGTCCCATAGGACAGGCTTCATTTTAGTGTACCTATATACATACCCTCGTGGGATTTGTTTATACAAATTAGTACACATTTTAAATTGGAAGCAGGTATGTATAGAATATGGATATGAATGGTCTCCATAAAGGAGAATGAAGTTTTCAGCGGTTTTGCAGATCATTTAATAGAATTTAAGAAGGATTTCTTTCGAATGCACAAATGGCGGTCAAAATCGCAGAATATTTAAAAAAAAAAAATCTCTTAAACGACATCAAAATATCACAAGTAGGTACAGGTACAGCCAAAGCTTGTAATGGTATGGTATAAAAAAAACTTACAGATTGTCGATACAGAAATCTAGTAAAAGATAGTAGAAAAGAGGATTGTACCTAAAGATAAGCTCACTGGCTTTTGCCTAATACTACTCCTAATCTAATCTAATATATTTAAACTACACCCTATTCAATATATAGTTCAACTTAAAACTAACCTAAGATAATCTATACCCTAAGCGCGACTTGCTTGAATTCCAATGGTATCTTAAAGGCAAAGTTTCGGCAAAAGTCAGAGACATGCCTGATGACGGTGGCAAAAGTTGGTCTGCCCACACAGCCAACTTTTGTCTCTAGAGGGAAAGGATGCAGCGGATCATAATGTATGTTATCCTCATATTGTATCAGTTTCAACATGACGACTAATCAAGTGTTTTCGAATATTTTGGTCATAGTTTTCTCCTACCTTTTATGCTATCGCATCAATTTTTGTACTGTAAAAGATCCAAAGGCCGGCTAATAATGAGCTAAGAGCGAGCTACGAGCATGCCAACCAATTTGTTATCGACCAGAGGCCAAAGTCAACCAGAGAATATTCCTGTTTCTATAATGAATATCGTTACAAGATCTTGAATCATAAATCGGCTAGGATTAGGGTGCCTTCAAGGTCCTTTTGCGCCAACTATTTATTAATTTTTTCGTAAGCCATACAGAACTTGTGCGGGAGCATTTTAATTCCTCAATCAAATTTTTGAGGAAATATTCCAGGCGTTGGGACAGTATGACAGGTAAGATATTCTACGTGATTTTAGGGAGACTGATTTATCTGTAAGTGGCGCCGGCCGTGTGTACTGAAAGGTATCCTTACTTGCGAACCGGGCAAACGATACTGAGGTTGCATTTATGGCGCAGGGAAATAAGTCCCGAGTACATAAGTCCCGAATTCTTATTTCGGGACGAATGTCTCACTTTAGTGGGTCATAAGGCCCTAATTGAATTGTGGACCTATGTCCCACCCCAGCGGGACTTAAGTCCCGAATTTTTATTGTCGAAAATGAGACACAAGCCCCGAATGAAACGCAAACAGGTGGATATTTTGGATTTTAATAATATTCGTGTAACATTTGCGGTTATATGCATCTAAGCATGCTTGTAGTTCGCATAATGAATCTTATAAATTCAGAACTGTTTTGTTAGGTGCTGACATAATAAAATATAAAATTAATTATAGCTGTCACTTTACATTTATACATTGTGTAGTAGTATATAATATTGTTTACTTAATCTAATGCCAAGAAAAAATAGTTTCATTTTCAAATCCATCCAAACTAAACGAAAAGTTGCCCGAAAATAGGAATATGTTGAATCCAATAATAAAAAATCACCACAAACTATATAATATTATTGCATTTATTATACATAATTTATGTAGGTACAGCTATCTACACTTCGATGTAAGATATCTTCTACACTTTATGTACACTAGTTATCTGCAATTAACTTTGGCACTCTGTGTGGAGAATCATTGGCACACAAGGAAATAAGAGGGATAAAGTGAAGAACATAAAGGCGTAGCCAAAAAAAAGTTTTTGAGCAAGGGAGGATCGATTTGGGGTGTGAAATTAAAAAATCGCGCAATTTCAAAGTCCTAAAGGCGTTTTTTGGCTACGCCTTTAGGATTTTGAAATTGATCCTCCTTTTCGCTATCGTTTCTTTGCTATCTACGGCTTTGGATTATTTGCATGCCCAAGTTTATTTCTCTTATTCTGTAGTGCCAGAACTTACCAGGAGATATGCATCATCTTGAATGAATTAGAAAAATAAAAAGAAAAAGTGCCCCAAAATTTAAATATGTATTTCCAATTCAGCAAAAAAAATGAATCTATTTTTTTTCAAGTTTTTGGTTTTCATATAATTTTTTGGTAGCGTTTTTTACGTTTGGGCCATTTTTCAAATTTCATTCACCCATTTTAAACTTCTCAAAATTATCAAAGGCGAATATGCAGTGGAAAATGACAAAGTCTAAACAGCCTAATGTTAATTTACCAAAGCGTCATACTGCCAAATTAAAGAATTTAGCTTTATGTCACCTTCACAACACGCCATATAGCCAGATTTAGAGATTTGGTGTTATGTCGCTGGGCCTTATGTCACGGCACCGTAGATCTACGAAAATATGTTTGGTGTGACATAAGTCCCGACTTTTTTTTCGGGACTTATGTTTCGCTGGGGTAGGACATAGGTACCCAATTGAATTAGGAACTTATGTCCCACTAAAGTGGGACATTGGTCCCGAAAAAAGAATTCGGGACTTAAGTCCCTGCGCCTGCATTTATCAGGCGTACATTTCTCCGACCAAAAATTTGAGAATTGATTTTTTCACGTTTTTCACTAAGCATAAAGCAGTTTTGCAACGTGCTATGGAGTAATACAGTTACAATACACGTCACCTCTGTGAGATAACTGTCATATGTATGTATAACACTAACACTATACTATGAATAAAGTCAGTATTTCGCAAGACGTCTAACGTAACACACGTCTTTTACTAGGCTTTGCATTACATGGTGCCGAAACCCGTGGCTAATCCGTAAAGTAAAAAAAAAAAAAAACCGGCAAATGTATCAAATTAAACAACATATAACTGAATTAAACTAATTATTTACAAAGAAAATGATAAAATAAAGAATGTTAGTAAACGTGCTGTGGCTAAATCGTAACAGTGATACATAGGTACATACAATTTTATAAAATAAAGAAGAAGAAAAAAAAAAAAGAAAGAACAACCAAAGTAAATGAGAAATCATACTCATACATAATGAAACTAACGACTGAGTCAAGCGTTTCTTAATAAAACATATACAACAATTGCATTTACAAAAGTAGACAGCGATTGTGTGTTCCCAGTTTAACAGGGAAAGAGAACGCATTAACAGTTTCGTGCAAAAGTATTTTTTTTTACATGAAAAGTTTCAAAGCAAATCAGTTTCAAATTTTACACATAAAAAAAAACATAAATAAAAAAATAATTCAGATCCAACCTCCGAAGAGTCGATCTGGGTAAATTTGAATTAATTCCGGAATAAAGTAATAATACAAATCAAATCTGTGTAAAATTGTAAGAATTAAAGTTTAAGTGATTCAATTAAAATAGTTCGAAAATTACCCTAAAACCACCAAAACCACTAATTGTAAACAACAATATAGATATGGCTCAAGAATGGAGTGAGTGGTTGGAAGAATATCAAAACTTTTTCGTGGCAACAAAAATTGGAGCAGAAGAAGCAACAATTCAAGTTGCAAATTTTAAAACTGTTATTGGTCGGGATGCTATTAAAGTTATTAACAATCTCGGTTTATCAGAGGCTGAAAAAAACGATTTGCAAGCTATAAAAACGAAACTAACAGAGCACTTTGCTCCGGGAAGGAATAAGACATATGAGAGATGTCAATTTCATCGCATACGGCAGCAACCTAATGAATCGTTCGAAGACTTTCTGCAAAAGTTGCGATCGCAAGTGCAAAAGTGTGGATATGGGTCCAACGCAGACGAGTTCGTTATGGATCAAATTGTTCTAGCAATAAATTCAGATGCAACGCGCCAAAAGTTATGGGTCGAAGAGGAGCTTACTTTGGAATAAAAAAAAAAAAATCTGCAGAGCGGCAGAAAGGGCCAGCAAGCAAATCTATGATTTAAACAGTGATCCAAATGTATCATCAAATGCTATCGTTAACATAATCGGAAATGACAAAGTATTCGACTGGCAGCAAGCATGGTTACAGAAGCTGTCCAGCTTACAACAAAAAATGTAATTTATGCGGGAATAAAGGGCATTTCAAATCAATGTGCCGTCAAAACCAGAAAAAAGAGAATGCAAAAGAAAAACAGCATAAAAACAATAAATACAAAAAGTCCAAAAAGGTGTATGCGGTATCCGCATCAAGCAGTGACAGAGATACAAACAGCTACGGATCTAGTGATGATTATCAATTGTGGGCTTAATACAAACCAAACGGGTCAATGCGATTGAAAATAACAAATGGCAAGCCACTCTTAGAATTGATTCGCATAAACTCAATTTAAAACTAGACACTGGTGCCGAATGTAACGTTTTATGTGAAAAAACTGCAGAAACACTAAAGGACCATTCACATGGGAGCGAACGAACGAATTGATGAAATGCGAACAAACCACTTTTTATGCATTTATAAACAGAAAATTGCACATTTTATTATTCCAAGAGGAGGATAATTAATTATCCCATCAAAATGTATTAAAAAAACAAGTTTAAAAATAGTTTAAATAACGAAATTTCGAATTCCAAACTTTTTGCCGCGAACGAAAACACCCTGACGCGAATTGTCAGTCTATTCGCAATCCACATCATTTAAATCGCGTTCCACAAAGTAGCGAATAAAAAATTCGTTCGATCTTAACCTTATTCCAAGAGGAGAATATTTTGGAATAATAAAATGTGCAATTTTCTGTTCATAAATGCATAAAAAGTGGTTTGTTCGCATTTCATCAATTCGTTCGTTCGCTCCCATGTGAATGGTCCTTAAAAGCGAAAATCGAGAAATCATCAACCAAACGACTTATTGCTAATAACAACGAAAGCATAGAGAGGTCATTGGCGAGACTCGATTGTGGTGCAAAGCTAAACACTGCAAGAGTCTAGTGAATTTCGTCTCGGCTAAGCGTGTCGGCGATTAGTAATTTTGTGCCTTTTTCCGTTGGTCCCAGACTCAGCGCCTATTGAAGAGGAAGCTTCGCTTCACCCGGGTGTAGTATCTTCAGCTGTTCCCAACGAAACATTCACCTCAAACGAAGAAACAACGGACACAACAAGGAACAACCAAGACACTTCATTGACAATCCAACCATCACCACAAGAGATCCCACCACCTATCAGCACTCACTCACCTACTACACGTACACGCCTGGGCCGGGCAATCAGAAAACCGACAAAGTTCGACCCTTCAAATTATTAGGTTCAACTAACACTATTAGTACATTATTATAAATTTTTTTTTTTTTTTTTTTTTTTTTGAATTATTATTTTTTTTTTAATTCCGATTAAGCGTTAATTACAAAATAGATACATATATCTAAACCAATCTTCCATTTGATTCATATATATTTTATTCTTGGTTATTGAGAAAAAGAAAGATGTCATATGTATAACACTAACACTATACTATGAATAAAGTCAGTATTTCGCAAGACGTCTAACGTAACACACGTCTTTTACTAGGCTTTGCATTACAATAACCATGCCTTCAAATCGTTCGTGCAGAATGTCCACTGTGGCATCAGGTATGTAGCACGCTGCGGCGGCGTTCATTTGGAAGCTCTCACGGACTATTCAAAAGAGTATCTAAATTTAGTAGAGCCGCCAGCGCTGTACACAAAATTGCTTAATTTAAAAATAGGACCTCCGACAATCGTATTATAAACCTTGAATAATTCACGTCAACTTTGTAGCTTCAATTAGACTTATAATAATACAAAAATTGGAAAGATTAACCAGATGTTGTTCTCTCATAAGGCAGTCCGATCTAGTACTCAATTTCCGATGCACTTGCCTTTAAAATACGTATACTGTACGACTTAGCTGTTTCCATTATTTTAGACAGATACTTTGTTCTCTGCATACATTCCCGCGCAGTTCGATGAACATCTATAATTTTGTCCTTGGAACTGTTTTAAGCTGTAGCATGGACAAATTAACGTCAAGTCTGTATATTAAATGCGATGATAACTACAAATGATCAGACTACATATTATGACAATACTCACGACATGAATGTTCGATTTAACTTACATTTGTGACAACCCCCAGAATATCATTCTACAATTATTTGCAAAATTTGTCTCTTCGAAGGAAAGTTCGGCGAAACCTTGAAAAAGTTAAAGCCAACCATTTGCCATTGAACCATTTAAACTGCTACTGTTGCTGTCTGACATACAACCTTGTATTATTTCTACATCTCATTGTTCTCTATCGTGTATCTCTCTATCCATATAGGTATATTTATTCCTCACGTCATAGCGCGTCAACATGTCGACTGTGCTGAATAATTCATAAGTTCTAAATTGAATTTTTAATATTTTTCAATATTGCGATGTTCAATGTACCCATTGTAGTTTTATCTGGGAAAATCGAAAGGGAATCGCATGCCGCATGGTTCTATTTATTTTTAGTTGAGGTAGATATCTGTAGCTGGAAATGCATCAACTAGAATTCAAGCAATAATTTAGTACCTACTTCTGCAATTGGAATTATCTAACTGGCGAAATACGACACCTTAGTATAGGACTGATGAATTATTTTTCAATTATTGGTATATGTAGTAACAAGAATGGAGCACATCTAAGCCCCATTTTTCGCTTATCATTTCTGCAGACTGTTAAACGGCAAGGACGACATAAATTCGGCTGTCGGGCAGAATGAACCATTTACTCTGGGTGAAGGAAGTCAAAACATCCGTCCACGAGACCAAAATTAAGTGAGAATAGAGCAACATCCAAGATGAAGTCCAACAAGGCTTCTGGACCGGACAGCTTAACCGTCGAGCTTTTTAAGGCAACGGCAGATGACTTGGTGGAGACCATATACCAACCCGTCTCTAAGATTTGGTCAGAGGAAAGTAGGTATGCCTGATGAATAGAACCTCATAGCATTGTTTGCCCTATCCATATGAAAGGAGAACTTCTATACTGCCACTGCGCTAAATATATAGGCGTCAGTCTCCTTAACATCGCTTACAAGATCATGTCTACCATAATGTGTGAACGCCTGAAACCATTTGTCAACGAACTGATTGGACCCTATCAGTGCGGTTTTAGTGGCGGTAAGTCCACAACCGACCAAATATTCACACTACGGTAGATCATGGAGAAAACCCAACAAGTCCAAATCGATACACACCATCTATTTATCGATTTTAAAGCCGCATATGACAGCATTTATAGAGACAAGCTATACAGATCCATGTCTAGTTTTGGCATCCCTGCTAAACTCGTCAAATTATGCAGAATGACGATGGAGAACGTTCACTGCTCCATAAAGGTCGGAAAAATCTCACGGAGACCTTTGATATAAAAAAAAAGGATTCATACAAGATGATGCGCTGTCATGTAACTTTTTTAACATCATTCTTGAGAAAATTGTGCGAAAGTTGCAAGCCAAAACAGGGGCCAACAACAAAAGTCTGTACCATTAATTGCATACGCTGAAGACAATGACATAATTGGCAGAACGCAGCGAGCGGTTACTGGTGCGTATGCATTATGCAAGTATTAGCACAGAAGCGGCAAAAATAGGTTTAGTGCTGAATGAGGGCAAAACAAAATACATAGGTACATGCTGTTAACAAGAAGAGTACACAACATCGAAGAATCGGACAGAATGTCACGATAGACAGTTACAACTTTGAGGTGGTTAAGGACATTGTCTAACCCGACTCCGCTATAAAGTCTGATAATAGCATCACAGCAGAGGAGTAATCAAATGAAGGCAACACTATAATGAGACTCTATATAAGAATCATCACAGTCCTGCTCTATGGCGCAGAATCATGGACGTTATCGAAGGCGGATGAAGATCTCCTTGGTCGCTTCAAACGCAAAATTCTTCGAGTGATTTTCGGGCCCGTTTGCGTTGACGGGCTTTGGAGGATTAGATTTAAAAGCGAACTCTATGAGCTGTACAGCGACATCGACCTGGTCATAAAAATACGGATCACTCGACTAAGATGGCTAGGCCATGTAGAGCGAATGGACACCAATGCTCCGGCCCGAAAAGTTATCATCGACCCCAACCCAGAGGGATAACGCAACTTGGAGTACGGAAATGGAGGCGGAGGCTGCGGCCCAGAACTGTAGGGCCATCTAAATATATGAATCACAATGAAAATTAATGTTCAGTGAGCGTCAGAAGTAAGAACACTACTGCGGTGTTCTGTGTTCATTTGTGTTTGGAGTTTAGAAACATTTTTTTTTTTTTTCTGTAAAGTTTTTTTAGCTGAAATATGAAATACAAATTTTTTTCATTTCAATATCAAATAGCTACCACGCATTGATTTTTTCAAATTAATATAAATGTAGTAAGACGTTTTCAAATTTTAAAAACAGAGTTACATATTTTGAATGAAAATAATCATTTTACGTAACACTGAAGAATAAATTGTTTATTTAAAAAAGAATGTATTAAATTGAAAAATATTTTATCAATTTCAAGAAAAGTACGTTTCGAAATGAATTAATATTTTACAATTTGAAAAAAATAAGCACTACATTAAGAAACAATTTATTTTTCAATTTGAAGATTTTTTTTTTGTAATGAGTAACAAGTTGAGTTAAGTTAAAGAATGAGTAGCTAGTCTCTAAATTTCATGTAAAAATGATGAATCTAAATCAATGTGAAATTTGTTTACAGATTTAACACTATAACAAACAATTTTACGCATTTGTGCAAAATGAAAATCTATATTTATATAAAAATGGAGCCCTAAAATGTTTGTCGTCGATTCACGCCTTAACGGATTTACCGTTTTTAATCAAACTTTCACACATCTTTGGTATTGATCCATATACCGTTTCTGTGAAGTTAGGTCAAAATTGGACAAAGGGGCGTGGCACCGCACGTACAAAAAAACATTCAAAATCGTATATCTCGAAAACCACTAAATCGATTGAGCTGAAACTTACAGATAATCTTATGTATTGGTCCTGGAGGCGTCCTGTGAACATTGGTGAAAATTGGACAAAGGGGCGTGGCACCGCACATACAAAAAAAAAACACTCAAAATCTTATATCTCGAAAACCGTCGAATCAATTGAGTTGAAACTTACAGACAATCTTAGGTATTGGCCCAGGAGTGTTGCTGTAAAGATTGGTCAAAATTGAACTAAGGGGCGTGGCACCGCCCATACAAAAAAACATAATCTTATATATCGAAACCGCCAAATCGATTGAGTTTAAACTTACAGACAATCTTAGGTATTGGCCCAGGAATGTTGCTATGAAGATTGGTAAAAATTGGACAAAGAGGCGTGGCACCGCCCATAAAAAAAATATCTCGAAAACCGCCGAATCGATCAAGTTAAAACTTACAGATAATCTTAGGTATTGGCTTAGGAGTGTTGCTGTAAGATTGGTAAAAATTGGATAAAAGGGCGTGTTACCGCCCATAAAAAAAATATCTCGAAAACCGCCGAATCGATCAAGTTGAAACTTACAGATAATCTTAGGTATTGGCTTAGGAGTGTTGCTGTAAGATTGGTAAAAATTGGATAAAAGGGCGTGTCACCGCCCATACAAAAAACATCTTCTATGGGGTGAAACTCGATGACGTTATAACTCAATAACCGCTGGGCCGATTTTCATGATTCTTTTTTTGTTTTGTTCGTATTGCTGTATTTCAGCTTTACGCCTAAAGAAAATTCCAGAAAATAGATTTATTCTCATTTTTCGCATTTTACGAAAGAACATTATTATCTAAGATCTATAAGCAATACAATTTCTGTGCACGGGCAAAGCCGGGCGGGTACAGCTAGTATTTTCTACAAATAAAAAAATATTATTCAAAACAATGGACAGGAGTTGTTGACCTTATATTGAATACCCTTTCTTCAACTTTACCTTCTTTTTCATCAATAGGTATCTCTACCAAATTTGGTTCAGTGTACCTACTTACTAAAGGCTTATGTATGTGATAGACCGATATACTGAATATTTCTTTTTTTAAATGGCGTACTGGTGATTTACTGACGATTGGTAATTGAAACCCTAATCGGTAAGAGCTGGGAAGCTGATATTTTTAATCGAATTTCCTTTTATGCCCAAAGTGACCATTAAAAAGCGATTTAACGAAATTCGAAATCAAAAAAGGGGAAAAAGAGGGGTATGTCAAATTTTGTATCTAAAAATTTTTATTTTTCATGCGATTGATTTCAAAACTCAGTTAGCTCACTCTTTATAAGGAATAAATAAAATCAGTTTCCCCTATTTTGGAAATTTTGCTTGGAGCGAGAGTTCTTAGCGACGGGAAAAGTAGGTTTCAGTTTGTATAAGGAAAATATTATTTCATCCTATCGAGCGTGTAGCAAAGCACATTAGGTACTTGAAAGAGGACAGATTTGGTTGCACCAAAAGAAAAATCTTGTTTATGTTTTACAAATAAAACATTCCTAAGAAATGCATTTGTGTCATTACAATACTGAAGTGCTGATATGGTTTGAGTGGATGAATGTATGCAGTTGGTATGGTATCCTCAATCCGATTTTTTACTATTTCCAACAGCATATTCGCCAAAGAGAGTTTCACTAGCCTGTTGCCGCTATGCGACAAGTGCCAACAATCATCAGTTTATAATCCCAGCAAGTGACTATACCTAATTCAAGCGGCTTAGTTGAGAATAATTATACCCTCGGATAATTGTCAGAAACTCGCAAGAGGTAGCCAATGTTATAAAAATAGATGAAGTGTAATTTAAGTTTTTCCGGTGATTGAACTTGAGACCCCTCGCTCAGTAGTCAAGTAGTTGGCCCACCTTTTCGTCCTTATTAAATCATCTGGCATAACTCCGAACCAAATAATGGACCCAAAAAATGAAACAAGAATTTCAAGAGCCAATCAGAAATTATAAATCTTTCTATTCATGCCTTTCCTTAGAGATCTGTTGGGTTATTTTTTTACTTCGACTAAATGCCTTGGTTACAATCACTTCTTAGCCCTTAAGTCCATTTCAAAGGAAACAGCAAAAAAAAAACGAAAATTGAACAAAGTGAGTGAAGAATTCATTTTTCAGAGAAAATTATGGAATTTTACAGGCTGTAATGGATTTCAAGGTGATTTGATTACTTCCGTTTACAAAGGAACCTTATTTCTCGTTTCTCTTTCCCTCTCGGTTGTTGGACTTTTTAGAGAAAAGGCAAACGTAATTTAATATCTGGAATCCATGGTGCCTCACATCACATCAAAGCCAAACACAAAAAGCAACGGAGTACAGTAGCAAATTTAAGGGTTTTACGCATCCCAGTCAGGAATTGAATATTAATTTCTGTATATAGTTGAATTCTGCTGCCCAGAAGAAAGGGCTTTTAGAGATTCTCTTTTAATTTTGGTTATATTTTCCCTTTTAGATGTTGCCTGTCTGCCTGTTTGGGATTTCATTATATAAGAATGAAGAACTATACCTACCTACAACATCGGTACATTTAAACGTAAGTGCCTTAAAAGCTGAACTTTGTTCCGAGGTAATTACACTTTTGAGATGTATTTTAAAGTAATGTTGTTCGGAATATTTATTCGATGTAAGAGGAGTTAATTTTTAGTTTGTTTGTAACTTTTCATTTAGGAGGTCGTAAGTAGATAGAAACTGTGATCGAATAAATACGGTTTGTACGCTATGAGGTTAGGCTGTCATTAAAGCACAACAATGATCAATCATTCATAAGTGTTAGACAATAATGGCGAAGTCGTTCATTGGTTAGAGGGTGTAACGACACTTTTGCTGGGTAGCTTAGGCCGGACCTTGGTTCGGATGCGGGTAGCACGCCTACGCCTTGCTCTGCTCAAGCTCAGCTCGTCGGGGTGGGGGAGTTCTTTGCACCGACCAAGTTCGCGCTGCAGTTCACAAATAAAAAAAAAACTATGCGTGCTGTGTTGGTTGTCCTATTATACCATGAAACACTAAACTCAACAAATTCCACCTACTCGATTCTTAATCAAAATGAGAGATCAGATGTATCATCCCTCTGTCACGTATCCCTCCCTACCAATTGCACTCGGTAAATATAATTTGACGTCTACACCGAGAGCCCGAATTAACCACGACTATATACTTCTCATTGAATCCAGGAGAATAGGATCATTTAAAAAGGCACTATTTAAACATATTTATAAACATATTTTATTCAAAAAAAAATTTGCTTAGATTCAATATTCGACTTCATTAATTATTATTATTCGAAAGCAACATAAATTGAACTATAATTCGTTTAATCGAGTTACGAGTACGTTTTTTTTTTTCCTTTATCTTAAAATGCAATTTAATATCTATTAAAAGCAAGTAGGGCATTTTCTTCTAGCCAACGACAACAACAAAATATATAAAAAAAAAGTGTGTGCACTAAAAAGAATAGAACCGCTTCAATTCACTGCGGTATATAAAAGAAAATATACGGTACATACCTTCAACATCTCATTCGGCAGGCCTGGCGATTGTGATGCATCCGTGATGTGATAAGCCGCTATAACAATTTTCCCCTCTGAACCCCAATCACCCACACTAGTAATCTTTTGAATGCACTTTTAAAGTAATATAACCGATAGATTGAGCAATAATTTTTATGATTAACTTACGAAATTGCATATTATATAAAGTTTTTTTTTTCCTTGTACTTTAGATTCTAAGCAAATTTATCGTAATAGCTAGTAACTCGCACTTAAATTGACATTTGAATTTTCTTTGATTTTACGATTTACTATAATCTTTTACCATGTTAGATTATGGAAATTGATTTAAAAAAAAAACTGTAATTTAATTACTGTACAAGTGTAGACACCCATGATATGGGGTTATCGACCACAAAAAAAAATGCGAAATTTTGACCGATTTTTGTCACCGCACGCTCGTTTCAATGACACGACGTTCACTGAGGTGGCTTTGTGCCGTCACCCACGAAGAGTGAATTGATGGATGGCCTCGTGCTAATGCTGTTAGGGTGGTGAATTTAAAGATCTCGGATTTCGGAGTTGCGGGCTGAGAGATATGATCAAATCTGTAAGCGCTGATATGGAGAGCTTGATCGCAGACGAAATTATCGGCTCTCTTCCCCTGCTAACCAGATAACACGGGTGGTGAATATTTACTTCTGGATTCCTCTAAGTGGCCAAAGCACACTCTTACAAAATTACTTCGTCCCCTTTCGGGGACAATTAACTGCTTTAAAAAAATTGAATGAATCCAATAACACTCTTTCGGATTTGGAATAATTTTATTAAAAACGGTTGCTGCTGTTCGTAATGTAGCAAACAAAGCTAAATTTCCTTCGGTAAAATGCTCAATTTGCAACTGGCGTTTAATTAAATTACCGACACACTTGTCACTTGGTAAAACTTGGGATCTTCACTCTTTGAGAGAATAGACTAAAAAGACTTTGGTAACTTGCCTATTCCCCTAGGAAACCTCGCCAAGCCAAGCGGCGTCGGCCGATATAACCGTATGCGTATAAGAAACAGAATATGTACCTACATTGTACATAAAGGGACCAATTACTTCGACTATGCGCGGTGTGTATTATACAACTTTGTTTCGTTTTCCCTAAGGTTCATTAAGCTGGATACCCAATAGTCGCCGAGCACTTTTATCGAGAATGTGCTCTCTTCGTTTTTTTTTCTTTTTTTTTTTTTTTACGTGCAATCCAATGGACCATTACAAGGGCTATACTACTTATCGAGGTGCTGAAGTTTGAACTGGTGGAAAAACCGAATGATTGGGGTCTTTATACAATACTAGCTGACCCGGCAAACGTTGTTCTGCCTAAAATAGTTATTTTAAATATTTCAAGATCTAGTTTGATATTTTTTGTTCAATTATTTTGTTTTTAATAGAAAATTAAGGCGGATAGCTTCACTGGTTCAGCGGCCATTCTGAGAACGCCGGCTACTGTTACCATTGTCTCTTCTTGGCATCGTTACAAATATCGAACTGTAAATGATCATCACTTTGTATAAATCGCACATAAACTTTTCACTATCAATAATTTACCTTTGAAATAGCCAGTGAAGAAAGTTAACGAACGAAAAAGATACAATTGAAATTTGGAAATCAATCTGAGAAATAAAACAAATTGATTACTTTTACGTTTTTTTTTCCCAAACCTTCGGGTGGCAATTACGAACAAACCCGTAGAAGAAAGTATCCAATTTGGTCGCGCTATGCCTCTTTGTCCAATTTTGGCCAATGACCACTCCTGGGCCAAACCCTTTGATTGTCTGCAAATTCGGACTGAATTGATTCGGTGGTTTTCGAGATATAAGATTTTGAATAATTTTTTTTGTATGGGCGGTGCCACGCCCTTTGTCCAATTTTAACCAATCTTCACAGCAACACTTCTGGGCCAATACCTAGGATTGTCTGTAAGTCTCAACTCAATCGGTGGTTTTCGAGATATAAGATTTTGAATGTTTTTTTTTGTATGGGCGGTGCCACGCCCTTTGTCCAATTTTGAGCAATCTCCAGAGGAGCACTACTGGGCCAATACCTAAGATTATCTGTAAATTTGAGCTTAATCCATTTGGCATGTTTTCGAGATATATGATTTTGAGTGTTTTTTTTTTTTGTATGGGAGGTGCCACACCCCTTTGTCCAATTTTAACCAATCTCAGTTATGGTGGGATCTCGGCTATTGCCATAGAGTATGCAGCTTGAAAGTCGATGGAAAGTTATTAAGTCTTGAATGGGGACCATCTCCCAAAATTAAGCTCTGGATGTACACGGCTATAGTATAAGACCTATACTGACCTATAGGAGTCTCGTATGGTGGCCGGCGACCAATAAAGCCACTTACATAAAGGCGATAACGAAGGTTCAAAGACTAGCGTGCATCAGCACCACTATTGCGATGAGGACAACTCCAACCGCAAGACTTGAGGCTATTCTCAACCAGCTTCCGTTAGACATTTATATACGGGCGCAATTAGTGCAATGAGAATCAGCCAATCAGTAAACTGGAAATTGAACGAAACGAGTCATTCCATGATCCTATAGATATGTTTTGGCTATATAGCTATCACGAAATACATCACTCCTTACCTAGAGTTTACAAGACCCTTCTCTAGCGCCAATCCCAGCAGAGAAGAATGCAGAGACGTACTCGTACCTAGCATACAGACCATAGCCGTATTTACAAACGGATCTAAAATTATCATTGGGGTAGGGTCAGGTGTCTTCTACGTATCGCTATGATGGGCATATCAAATTCGATACGCCTCCCCGACCATAGCAGAGTCTTCCAAGCAGATATGCTGGTCCAGTGACAACAGCAGCCCGTGAGTCTGTGGTAAGGGCAATACCACCTGGAGCTATTACCTTCTTTATCGACAGCCAGGCAGCAAATAAAAGCCATAACTGCACCAGAAATAAAATCGAAGCTTGTGAAGTGCTGTCGCGAAGAACTCAAGGCTCATGGTACACAGCACAAGGTATCGCTCTGCTGGGTTCCAGGACATGAAGGCATTCCAGGCAATGAGAAAGCAGACGAATTGGCATGGCAAGGTTCGACAGCTGGTTCAGAACAAGCTGATCCCTCTGTGAAAAGCCACAAGAGAGGCGAATGCTAGATGGACCACCTTAAATACTTGTAATACCACAATAATTCTACTGTGGCCGGCACAAGTATTTTGACAAAACTAAAGTTGATTCTGCTCATAATTTGAAACTTACTTCGTGTAAATTTTGGCACCAATGGAAAGGTCATTTAAATTCCGTTTGAATGATACAAAACTTTCCTTAACCCATTAAGTACCATAACTGGGCACATCATAACTGGGCACAATACTCTGCGGTACCATATGAAGAAAATGGGCTTAACGGAAGAATAACTTTATAGAGGCTGCGGTGATGAGGGAGCATGCGCTCTAGCAAAACATTAACTCTGTTTTTGAAAGCCTCCGCTGGAAAGCAACTAAAGTTGTCGGCCTTGGTGTTCTAAAGCAAAGGCAAGCTCTTCTATAGGTGCTGGAATTGCTTCTTTATTAACTGGACGCGAATTGTCTTGTTGCCCTAACCCTCTCTCTACATGATGTGCATTTAGTAGATGATAATCATTCTGCTGAAACATATCTACATATATCTATCAATGTTAAGGAGCAGGGTTTGGAAGAGGAATATTTCAACGTCCACCCGTCTTTAATGAAAAACAATTAAGTGAGTCTTTAATAAGATCAGCTTCTATTCACAAACCTACCTATGTATCTCTGCTTTTATTTTTTTTTTATTTATTTTTTATATGGAATTCGAAAGGTACACGGTAAAAAGGTAGACCAAAAACTTCATGGAGGAAAAAATATTAACCAAAAAAGATACCCAACGTAAAAGGTGGATCTATAAAGATGGAAGAGGTTTGTCGCCGTCATGTGTTGAAGGACATGCATCTCTTCTCTTGTCTAATACATAGTAAGATTTTAAAGTTTGTCTGTTTACATGTGGAGTTGTTATTGTATTACTTTAAAATTGCTCATCGAATCCAAATGGATTTCTCGGACGGAACACAAAGCTTAATAGTGCATTTAGATTTTATTTCATCGCAATTGGCCAACTCTAAAAGAAAGGGCATTGGAAAATGTTTGCTCATGGATTGGTTGTAGTCGTGTGTCAATATTTGAAATTTCGCACTGCTTTGCTGTTAGAAAATGTAGAACTCCAGAAAGGAATTTATGAACTTAGATCTTAACGAAGATTTGCCGATTTCCACTACGGCAAGCATGGCGGACTTGTCGTTTTCCAGAAATGCCTCCAGTCAGACTTGTTGATTTAGAGAACCTATACTGACGTAAAGCGAACGCAGTGTTACCCAGTATTTCTGAAAGGAGGACATTCTGTTCATGTCAAAGCCTGACAAAGGTAAGAGTTCTTGATATCAAAGACTGCTCCAAGATTCTTGATTTCCAGGAATTTCGAAAACAAAGATAGACTTGTCGAATTCAAGATTGCATCATGGTGGACTTGTTGTTTTCGAAGGGTATCACAAGACAGACTTGTTGACTTCTAAAAGAAAGACTTATCGTTTCGCTGGAAATCTATCTGCATCGAATGTTACTTAGGCTCTAGTAACACTTCTCTCAGTACTCACATTGACCATCCCAGATGAAGTGTAGCCCTTTGCTTACATTTTTTTTTCCACACACTGATCACACAAACGATTTTAAACAGAAAAATGTTCATGAAAAAAAGTATCCTTCATGTTATGGTATGCGTTGGAAAATATCTCTGTGTCAGAGGAAACAATGCTGTAACAGAGAAAGAGTATAGGTGGATGGAGACTAAAAAAAAAACATCTCGCGCCAACCCACACCCACCACAATATGTTCCTTGGGGAAAGTTTCGTTTGCAAACAATTTTTTTTTTTCTTTTTTTGTTACTGTGTGTCGTCCTCATTCTGCGTATATTTGTTTCAAATAGCAAATGAAAAATTCATGGTGCACTTTTGGTTATACAATAGCAAAAGTATTACAAAACCAAAAATGGATGAGAGCAAAACAAAACAAAAAGAAATGTTTATTCAATTTCTCGACTGTGAGAGTGGTTTTTTGTACATATATGTGTTTTTTTGTGTTGTTCGCAGTCCCATATCTACTGAATATGCCAGGACATTTGGGTTGCGATTATGTTTAGATAATGCTTGAGTAAGAATATCATCTGGAACACTTTTTCGCATTTTGTAGAACTTTGTTTGGAACAAAGACTCACTTGGTGTTGATAAAATATTTTATTGTGTTGGTAGCTAGCCTTGTGAAAGGAAAGCACGAATGGTGATGCTAACTTTGTGTATAGTATAGTAGAACACGTTTTGTTTGTATAGACTTTGGTGACATGAGTGGTTTTTGCCTTGAAATAAAAGATGCTCTTGCTAGTACAGCAAATATTACGAGAGATGCTCTCTTCATGGTAAAATTGAATAGGTACACATATGGTAGCGTAGCACTCGATGGAATATAGAGGGGATAATCCTTGAACAGTTTTTTTTGTTGGTATGAGAAAATGCGCCTGACAGACTATTGAAATACGATTTACTTTAGAAGGTACACTGATGCTGCTCACTTTATGGTATTTTCCAGCTACCATGATTCATTCAAATAAAAGAAAAATGTGCAAACGACATGTTACCTACATGCCAACAAATATACGCCAAACATTATTCTTGAAGAGCACTGGACGAGACGAGTAGGTACAATAATTATATTCATCTCTGGCTCTTGTAGTAATACCATCCGACCTACCCTCTACTTTAGTGATCGCACCTAACTTCAATCTCTTCAGTATTTTTGCACAAAAATATCACACGATAGGTTTCCTTTCAATTTTTAGCTGATTAATTTATTGATAGGTATATTGATTTTAGGACGGCATCCCACAGCATTTTTAGGGAGGAGTTATATAGAGCCATAGTTTCGGTATAAATTACCAAACTCGTCAGGTTGTGCAGAATGTCAGTGGAGAGCGCTCGCTGATGCTCCAATGAGGTCGGAAGCAATCTCATCGAGACTTTTGACGTCAAAAAAGAACCCCTATTAAGTTTGGAAACATCGACATCAATGGTCGGAAAAAATCGAATCAGTCACCTAAGATATATAGGGATATGACATGTAGAGCGAATGGTCTCTAACGCTAGAGCCCGAATTCAGTTTTGTTGATTATTACCAATTTATGCATGCTAACCATACCAGGGCTTCTCTCCTCTTACAGAAGTACCTACTATGCTTTTGTATATGCGCTCGATAGAATAAAAAAAATATGTTTCCCATACAAACTGAAACAGCTTCCCAGCTCTTACTGTTTGGGTTCGGCGTTGATCTCCATTCGGCAAACGCCTATCAGTCAGGACAAACAGTTTTTTATAAGTGTGGCAATCATACTACTGCGGTTCAACTTCTTAAGAATAAAAGTAATAAAATTCAAAGCGGGTCTTCTGCTGTCTTCCCAGATGTGAACCGATACAGATTTACAATAACGGATACATTCTTTTCAGTTTTTCATTGTTATTCCTTTTAAAATATATTAGCAAAAAAAAGTAGAAAAAAGGGGATAGTCGATTTTTTTTTTAAATAAGCATAACTTCTGCTGTTCTTATGCGTCCAAAAATACAGCTATACAATTCACATTTATGAACAGCTGTGTAGCAAGAAGCTTGTTCTTTAAACAGCTCTTTGCCGTTACCCAATTATCCTCCATTATCCCTAAAGCGACTTGTTCTTGGCATACAAGGACTTCGAAAGAAATTCTAGAAGAGCAGCAGAAAGCTCGAGGGGTCTATTAGACTACCATAAAGGGCATTCGGTTTTTATGGATACAAATACCAAAGAGAAGATAATGTGGGTATTTAAAGTAGGAACGGGACCCATTGGACTCAATGGCTGCGAGTATCGCGCACCTGAAAGGCAAGCTTGCTCACTTTGCAATTTAAGGGAAAAGGAAGATATTGGGCACTTCTTAGGAAGATGTCCAATGCTTGCAGAATTTCGTCGAAGATTTTATAATAAATCATATTTTGGATTTGGATAAAAATCAATCGTGCTGTAGGGAAGTCAACAGGAATGATACTCCTAGATATAGAGAAGGCATTTGACACAGTTTGGCATAATGGCCTTTTATTTAAAATGCTGGAATTTAATTTCCCTATATTTCATTGTAAAATTGTGCAAAGTTTTTTGTCAAGTCATTGTTTCAGAGTGTACGTTAATGGTAGTTCGTCCAACTTATTGCATATTACCGCAGGTGTTCCCAGGGCTCAGTCCTTGGGCCAATATTATACAACTTATACACAGCAGATATCCCGAATTTACCGGAATTCGAAATTGCTGTGTACGCTGATGATACTGCTGTATTTTCCTCGCATGTAGTTGGTCTCAACATTGAGACCAATCTTCAAAATGCGGCTGAAATTTTAGATAAATATTATAATAAATGGAAAATAAAAGTAAATACGGACAAGATTCAAGCTATCTTTTTTACAAGAAAAAGAAAGCCTTGTTTCTTACCGTCCAATCAGCTGATGATAAATGGCCATCAGATAAATTGGGAACCATTTGTTAAATATTTAGGAGTCTATATGGATCAAAAATTAAATTTCAAGGATCATACTGCAAGGACACTACATAAAACCAGTATTGCTATTAAGATGCTATATCCTTTTATAAATAGGAATTCCTTATTGTCTAATGATAATAAAATACTTATCCACAAAGTTATCTTCTAGTCAATTTTATTATATGGCTGTCAAGTGTGGGGTAAATGTGCAGATTGTCATTTAAAAAAATTACAAATTCAGCAAAACAAACTCTTAAAAATGATGCTGAACCTTTTTTTCTGTGATTACCAACCTTATTTGTTTGCATATTATATTTGCGTTAATTGTTATTAATATTTTTGTATTTTTATATCATTATAATTTTTATTTTTTTGTTATTTATTTATTTACTTATTTATTTATTTATTTATTTATTTATTTATTTATTTATTTATATATTTATTTATTTATTTATTTATTTATTTATTTATTTATTTATTTATTTATTTATTTATTTATTTATTTATTTATTTATTTATTTATTTATTTATTTATTTATTTATTTATTTATTTATTTATATATTTATATATTAATTTATTTATATATTTATTTATTTATTTGTTATATATTTGCTTTTTTATTTATTTTATTCTACCTTTTAATTTATATATATTATAAATATCTATATATATATAGAGAGAGTTATATATTTATTTAATAATTTAATATTATTATTTTTTATTTATTTATTTATTTTTTTTTTATTTATTTTTTTTTTTTTCGTCAAATGAAGGTTTTTTTCGTTGTTTTCCTTCAAAATAAATAATATTTAATTAAATGATATGTATTAAATCGATTAAAATGTTTCAGCTGAAAGATATATATGTAGTCCTATATCATATCTCTGTACTGTAAATTGTGCGGTGGCTAGCCTTTGTAAATTTTTTGTAACGAAATAAATTCTATCTATCTATCTGGAGAAGCGGATATGGTTGACATACTAAATGGCGAAAATAATCCAGATTGGGAGAGCTTTTACAGCTTTACAAAAAACGAGTTCTGGTATAGGCATGAGCTGTTAAAGGAATTTAACCTATAAGGCTTATTTAATTAGATAAACTCTTAATTAAAAGAATTTAATAATTTTTTAACTTATTAAAAAATTTGTATATACATTTTTGCATAATATATTAAAATGAATAATGCATAGATACATATATATATACCTATACCACCTACAGACGACTCAGGTCATTGTTATTCTCATTTGTAAACATTTATGAAAGGAAATAAAGACAATTACTTACTTACTTACTCTCTCGGCTCTCTTCGAAAATCGGAAAGTCAATTTGGAAGAATTCTTCTACAATGATCTAAACACTCTAATAATTGTTGGCCTTTTGTGACAGCAACTTCAACCTATGTTAATATATACCAACTTTCTTTATAAATGATAATGCTACCCGCAGACGATGTTCTACTTTCCTCTGGAACACGTTATTCCTTGAATACGATCGTCATTCTAATTCGACAAAGGACGGGACATTTGCATATTATGTAGCAACAAATCATCACAGTGTATTATGCAAATAATATTGATGTCATACAATTGGTCTAAGATGAGAGCCACTTTTCTTCTTCATATAGTTGTCGTACCTACATATATGTACTTCTTCTGTCTCGAAATTGAAATGTGAAATAAAAAACTGGACAACTATTTAAAACATTGTTTTCAACAGCATAACAAAAATTCAAAAACAACACAACAAAAATGTCAATACCTTCCTATCTTTTATCCACTTTTGTAGCACTCTACTCAAACAAGGATATTATAGTTTGCCCTCTTGCTTCATATACTCCTGCTGCTTTTTTCAATACTCACTATTGAGCTATATAAATAAAGAAAAGAGGACACTCACATGAATATACAAAAAAAAAACATGCCACCGTGACTGCTTTCATCAAGTTCTTAAGGATCAAGAAGATGCATGCCATTTCCAGTCGTGTACACTTGAGAGCACCCCAACGATTTTCTCGGTAAGCTCAAGTTGTTTAGTCTATACAAACCCATCCTATATTTGGGTCGTTCCAATTGGATTCAGCAGGGTAAACCGAAAACTATTATGTTCTGAGACTTTTATAAATTTGCGCCATGAACAAACTGGAACCAGAACAGCATGAGCAGATATAAGTTTTGTAGTTTGCCTTTCGGCCACAACTCAGAGAGGTAGGCCACAATTTCAATGCTGTGATTTTGTTCTGGCACTGACCTACAAAATTAATGATTGTTTGCAAGGACCATTGGGATTGGAGAAATTTGACATTTTCAACGACTTTACCAATGCAGTTGGAACTTATACACAGTATGATGTGGCAAATTGCAAGTTATGAGGGAGGCTCATAATTGGAAGGAGATCTTCTTAACTATTTAAAAAAAAAGCATTGGATTCAGATGGGACTTCTTTAATATAGTTTTTGGATCAGATGTACTTAGTGCGCGATGTCAACAGGGACAACACTATCTCCAACAGTAACAGATACGTCCAGATGAACGGACTACGATTGAAAAAACAGGCGAAAATAGTTCGTCTTGTAGTCAGACAAGTTATTCGAGCCAACAAAGATAATCGTCGCATCTTGAAATAAAATCCTACTTGTGAGAATATCTCTGGTAGCTATTCTCATATGTATTTAGTGGCACTGTTAACTTTGTTCAAGTACAGGTCCAAACTCACAATAGACTAACCTCCCAACCCGACGCCGTCAGCAGATCATAAACTCGATAAGACCCAATCTAAGATAACAATTGAAAGCAAGTTTCCTAACACCGCAAATCCAGAAACTTCCTCAGCCAATTCCAAAAACGCTAAATCTTTTATAACGAATTTCAAAGGCAAACATTTTCATAAGCTTAAACCATTTTCCAATTAACGCTGGAGGCGACCACGACCAGTTCTTCCCTTACGACGCACGACGACGCCCACCTTCTGCAATTATACAATAGATGACGACTCTGGAGGGCGCGCTGTCCTCACTAAGTGGATGCTCTACTTTGTGAATGGAGACACGCCAACAAGGAACAAAATGAATATGTCCAACGAAGCAGAAAAACTCCTTCAACTTCTAAGACCGAACATGGATCCAGGCGACCATAAAATTGGAACACAAAGGTCGCCAGAGCCAGCGCGTCGTCTGAAATGATGCGGACAAAGTTCTGAATCGCTATTAATTAACTACGTGCACAGCTAAGGCTCTGGCCACGACTTCGGCCCCGACAGATGATGAAAAGTAAATTGAAACTGCGAATGCAAATGAGTCGGGTAGCCAACGGCTCCAGAAACAAAAGCACACACACACACAGAGACATCGACCGCCGCGCCGCGGTGGAGCCCTTGCTGCTCGAATGAACGTCAAAATTACGCCACGAGCGCGGCAGGCACTTTCAATTTGCAAAACACCCCCCAACTGCTCCGCAGATAGTGATATACCGATATTTATGGGAATCCTTCGGAAAAGCCCATTTTATGGATTTTTAAGAAACATTTTACGAGCAAAACATCATCGCCTCGTAAGTGTTTATTTCGGCGGTGGAGGCGCG
This sequence comes from Cheilosia scutellata, assembly GCA_955612985.1. Classification (NCBI taxonomy): domain Eukaryota; kingdom Metazoa; phylum Arthropoda; class Insecta; order Diptera; family Syrphidae; genus Cheilosia; species Cheilosia scutellata. Next base: position 89,118,732 of record OY015311.1, read on the forward strand.
CAACGCCTTACAGGGTCATGCTCGTTTAGGGATTATTGAAGAGCTTGTTCCCTGTGCCATATCTAATCATGTTACAATCATAACAAAACATTTTGCCCACACATGTGTGTCAGGCTGAGGAGTATATATAGAAAACGGTTGCAGATGGGACTTGTGTGATGCGAGCTCCTGCTTCGTCTTGTTTTGGTTGGTATGTCTCGTAAAAAAAAACAACATCGTCGTAAAAATTTCACGCCGCCATAAAAAATTCAATTGATAGCCCGGCACCCCGGTTTGGACGGTTTGAGCTCGCCTTGCCTGGATTTTATGATTTTATTTTGATTCAAACAGAAATCTCTTGCCTAAGTCCTTGAAATTGAACGGTGCGGCTGGTGGTGTGGAAGTGCGGCAGCGAATTATCTCCTTTCCGGTCTTCCTGGTTTCTTTTTATTTTTCCCATTTGTCCTTTTATATCTCTGCATGCATGGAACTTGTGTGTATATGTTCCTAAGGCAGTGGTAACGGGGCCAGCTATATATTTCCGGTTGTTGTGCGGGTTTATCATGTGAAAATGCAGGATCATATGTTGGAATTTAACGGTTGTTTATTATGGCCATCATTTCTATAATTTATTTAGCATAATTTAGGACGAAAATTGTGAAATAGGATGTTATGCTTGGTATCTGTGAAATTTCACTTAGTTCATAGGCCGGATTGTGTCAGACTGAGAATGCGGACGTGAAACGATTAGGGACGGTCCTTTAGGAGAAGATGCAATTTGGATGGTTAGATACATTGTTTTTTTGTTACATACGTCTCTATTAAAAGGCGAACCTATTTAGCTTCAGCAGCAACTTCAGACTGCATGCTGAAAGGTTATTGGTTATAGTTCTCCATTTAAGTTGTTGTATGCTGGAAGTATGTCGCTATAGGAAGCGAATTCCACAATCTGCTTGTCCCGCATTCACAGGAATTTCGGAAAGCGATGTCCTCGCGCTGTCTGTTTTTAATACGTGTATTTTGTGGAGCGTCTCAGCTTTTAACACGTGCCATCAGTTAGCCCTCATCAGGATAGGAGTATAGATTAAGATTTCCGCTGATGATTTGGGCCCTACGAACTAAGTCCCAACTGGAACTAACTCCCACTATCTAAAACGAACTAAGTGCCAGAAAATTAGGGATTTAGTTCATATAAACTAACTCATTTTTAGGAACTAAGACCCAAATAAGAATGAACAAAGTCCCAATATAAGAATGAATTAAAACCCAATAGTGGGACTTTGTTCTTTATGAACAAAGAGTGAGTGATGCAAACGGAAAAAATAAGCTCATTTTCATCTTGATGCGTTAATCGTCAAAATATTCGCATTCTGGGTTCAGAAAACCAAAGAGTAATTGTTGGGAAACAAATGCATCCACAACGCGTGACTGTTTGGTGCGGATTTTGGGCTGGAGGCATTATCGGACCATTTTTCTTCGAAAATGCGGCTGGTCAGACAGTAACAATTATTAATGGTGTTCGTTATCGTGACATGATAACCCGTCAATTTCAATTCGTACCATTGCCTAAGGGCCTAAGCAGACACGGTTCGCATCTTTAACGGTATAGCTTGAATAAATATCGTGAACATGTTCGATATTGAACAGAATCGATTGCGAAAGACTACCCTATCCTTTGCCTACCACGGTTTTTCTTAACTCCTGAAGCTGTTCCTTGTCAGTCGCTGTGCTGCCAGGAAGTCATTATATGCATGTTTCTTCGAAAGAAAAACAGAAAATGCGAGAACGCACACATTACTCGACAGAAAGATATCATACTCCATAAACGAGGTTTGGAAGTCGTACTTCCTGAAGCTGCAAAGCTTACATGGTGATGATTTGTTAGATATCATCATCGCTTTCCAGCATCATATTTGTCGACTAGTTAAGTACCATATTATATATGCAAAGAACACAACGAAGCATAAACAGTCATATCATGAGACATCTTCAGCTGAAATTTCAATAAATGTTTTAGAGCCGAAAAATGCTAAATACCCAAAAGGGTCATAATTCACAATGAATACCTTTTGGTACATGCTTATCGACAATTTGCCCAACTTCACACAATTTGCCCAAATGTTTAAAAGCACCATGGGAAACTATGCAAGTTGCTATGCAAGCAAAATCTGAAACCCCAATTTTAAGAGAGGAATTTAAAATAGACTCAGAGGGAGACTTTGTACTACAAGTTTCAGACAGTGACACTAAGTTGGGAATCAAATCTCCTCTACTTGAACAAACTATGCTTTGAAAAAAACACATATAAACCCAATGCCTGTCGTTTTAGTCCCTTATCGGGGTACCTACTCACTTTAAATAGTGCCAAAGGGAGCAAACAGATAACAGACCCTACCTTCGGATTATATGAGAAAGTACCTACCATCCAAAAATGACAGTCATTTAAATAGCTCAACACAAAAAGCTCTACGGTAGGTACAAATTTAAACAAATTCACACACAAGCCAAAGAAATAAAGAAAATTATCACCAAACACTGTTAAGTCACATACAAATCATACCTCCTACATACGTTGCTCTCGCTCACTCAGCGTGTACGCGCGCTAACCACATTTAAGAACTTTTCATTTGAAATTCATCCCAGTAAGCCAACATTCATTAAAATAAATTGTGACTTGTGGTAGTGTACCTACAAATGGTAACTCCACTTCTACTCCTACGTCGTCTTTTCGTCCTGCTTTAGTATGCAAGCTATGCCAGACATGTACCTAATGTAATGAAACTCCATTTGAATTTCAATTGCATTTCTGCCACATGCCGCCTTTAAATCTAGTTGCGTATCCTACTCTTGATCTTTGTCCTCAAAGTATATGTATAGATACTCTCTGGGCTGTAGCTCCAACTGTACCGTAGCCAAACATTTATTAGCGCACTTCCGAAGTACCGTGCGGTGGGTTTGTAGACTACCAGAACCTTGATGCTGTGTGCTTATAATGAGTGCGAACTATAAAAGGGGTGGTGTAGGTACAAGTGCGCGAGAGCGTTTTTTGAGCCTTAATAGCACTAGAGTGGGCAGAGAAGTGAGAGTGTGCACCTTGTGAGAGTTGACATTGTTAGGGCAATCGTAAATTGCTAAAGTTTATGTCCTGTACCTGAGTTCGAAATATACCAGTAGGTAAGTAAAGATTCGCCCAGAGACCCTCAGTGATTGTTATAAGCATTGCAAATTATCAGATCTGACAGGGACAGGGCGATTCATGGGGAAATGGACGTGAGAGGTTCTTGTTTTGTACCTTGATGTTGGAATGTGTCTTTTTTTCGGAAGTACATGAATTTGGAACACTGTGTTGTAATTAGAAAGCTCTGTTGATTGGGTGAAGGTGAGTTTTTCTACAGCGGATGTAAATTGAGAGAGACTGTAATTAAAGGACAAAAATCAAAATCAATATGTGAACTAGATCAGATATATGGCTAAGTAGCTATAGTGTATGTCTGTGCGGAATATAGTAGATTAGGTTAAACAAGGTATGATCACTCTCCTCCTATAGAACACTTTGAACAATAATGGGTCCACCGCGATTGCTGGGAACCAATTTAAATTAAATTACATAATTAAATTAAAATTAATAGATGAATAATGCTCTATTTCTTTAGGCAAACGGAAGGAAACAGGCAAACCAAAAACTGTACGGCAAACAGTTCCTAAAAAAACTGAAACAATACTACTAACAGGACAAAGCTGCCAGCTCACCCAAAGAGACATTACGCCTTTCTAACAAACTGCATAATCATATGGACGTGCTCTAAATGGAGAATGTCACTATAGGCCCACGTGGCGCCTGAGTGACCTGGACTCCATTTTACTACCTCCCCCTACAATCTTATCTAATCTAATCTAATCCACTGTGAGAAGTTAGTGTCCTGATAAGATTCATCTACTCATCATTCGCCTTTATTAAAATATGGTCTAAAAATTCTCCAACCCTTGTGATGTGCTTTTTCTGAGGCCGAGGTTTTGCTCGCCGGATCCAGGATTCGCCAAAGAAACACCAAACTTTGGTTAAGAGATATTCTTTATTTTATTAACCAACGTATAAACTACTATCTTATGATTAACTTAACATTGATTAACTTCCTATGTTGAGTATACACTATACAAATACAATATGCGGCCCAACGAGAAGCGTGGCTCCGTGTTTACAAGATGCGGCCCATCGACAAGCGTGGTTCCGTGTTTACAAGATGCGGCCCAGCGACGAGCGTGGTTCCGTGTGCGGCCCAAAGACAAGCGTGGCTCCGTGTTTACAAGATGCGGCCCATCGACAAGCGTGGCTCCGTGTTTACAAGATGCGACCCAGCGACGAGCGTGGCTCCGTGTGCGGCCCAAAGACAAGCGTGGCTCCGTGTGCGGCCCAACGACAAGCGTGGCTCCGTTGCGGTTGCGGCCCAGCGACGAGCGTGGCTCCATTTGTGGCCCAGCGACAAGCGTGGCTCCGATTTAAGGCCAGTCTCCCAAAGGAAACTCAGCCACAAAAAATTCAGAATAGTGACCGAATTCACTTTCTATAGTGGGAGCCTTATCTGGTATTGGTACTAACAACAGTAGATAAGTCTCTCCGAATGGCACTTTCATTGGGGTACTCATGCAATTTCCTACAATGGGACAGTGTGACTTATAAGAGTGACGAATGCAAATTTCTTGTCACGAATATTGTTTGGTTGGCCAGTCTAGGTAATTTGTGCAATAGCAGTGGGTGGTGTGTCTGCGGTTGGCTGTGCACAGTAGTGGCCATACAAAGTGTCTACAGTGGGGACCATAAAAGTGTGACGAACGGGGACGTTTCGTTACACCCTTGAGAGACGAGATCACTCTAAATCACTTTTATACGCCCTGTCGCGTCCATGAGTACGCTAGTGAAGCATGGTCTCCCTTTCATCCAGTTCATGTTCTCAGAATTAAGAACGTCTAACGTCGCTGTATTCGGTTTGCTCTTCGAGGTCTGCCTACACAGCCCACCTCAGGAATATTATTTATATCCATCACCTTCTATCAGGCGCCGTCGATTGGCGGTCTCTTTACCACTCAATTGTCTTTAACAGAAACCCCCGTAATTTAGCGATATCCCATATGCTGCGAAAGGTTCAAACTTATCAGTTTTCGATTTCGACCGCAGCACCGCCCGCCTTAAGCTCAATCTCCTTCAACATTCTCCTTATTTTGAAGTATTATAATCTTAAGGCATGTCTTAGTTTTTTTTAAATTTTAACTTAAAGTATAAATGTTAGTTTTAGCTTGTATTAAATTAAATTAAAAATGTCCAATTTGACCATCTTCGGTCGGCGAGTTTTGAGATGTTATTCTTTAAAATGCTCTTTATTATGAATAGTTTTGGTTCGATGACCACATCCTTACTACATCTTAGTACCACTCCTCTTCCAGCGTATCATCTTGCAAATTACAACTTATGTATACCACAGTATCCTGGTACTCAACACAGTCTTACTTCGTTCTGATTGTATAACGCCTTTGGCATCGTGCTACAAGTGCTGACTTTTTCAGAATTGATGTTTTTGGATTCTTGTGCATTGAGCTCTGCCTATCTATCGTTGAATCTGCGAAAAATAGGTCCGAACCCATTCCTTGCAACATTTTGGAACTAGATTATGTATATTTATAAACGGTTTCATTTTCTAGACGTATTTTTAACAGTCCTCTGACAATGTCTGCCATAATTCGAAGATGGTTTTAGTATATCCCACCTCCTAACTAAAACACACATCATAATGTATTAATTTCACACAATCGAACAGGCCCTCCCAATTTTGGCGCACCTCTCTTTACAATACCTCATATAATTGACATCTCTTATATGAGCAATATAACTGGCATGACTCTACAAATCCCATATCTATACACTTGAAATTCCCCGAGTGGACAAACCGAACCGATTGTGTTCATACAGAGGTGACAATTTTTCACAATCGCAAATTGCTTGCCATGTGCCCTCCGCAAATATTTTCACTTTGGCGTATCAGCGCACCTAGCGTGTGGGCCTGGTCATGGCATGGCAAGTATCATCATATACCCTGTGGACATCCGTTCGAGTATAGAATTCAATTTAAGTCCTTTATCGATAAATATTGACACTCCCGAGTATGGAATGATGAACAATCGACTGAAATATAGGAGAATACAGGAATCCCAGACCATGACCACAATCCAATGGTTTGAACAGAGCCCGAACGCAACAGGGTATACCTACCACTCTATCGGTGAATGATGGATTTACTATTATCACGTAGTTGTATAGGTGTATACTACCTACGAGAGAATAGCGCGAGCGGTGTGGTCAAGTTGGTCAAATATACGTTCGAATTCACGTCATCATCATCATCCCCTGGGTGGTCGTGGTGGTGGTGGTGAGGAGTGACCGCTGTCCTCATCCACCACCCGCCCTCCTATAGCTATAGATTTATACGACATTGTGTGGAAGAAAATGAACTTGCGGTAGGGTATAGTAGCATCGATGAATTGAAAACCATTCGTGCATACAAGCATCTCGTTGCCAGTGCTGGGTTCCTCCATATCCATTTGTTTGAGGTCAAATATGGATTTTTTTCTATTCTCCAAATGTAGTGGGTGTTCTAGTTCGTTATTTTATTTTTTGCTCTCATTTGTGTGCAGATTAAAAATTCTATTGTCATCGCTGGCTTAAGCAGATTTCCCATGGCAATTTCTACGGTTTGAGCTTTTGATTTGTGGTCACTAGCTGTTGGATGGGCAAAAGTTGTTTGCATTTGATTCGTATATTGAGACTTATGGATGACTGGATAAAACGACTGTCACTATGAAGAGTCTTCGTACATCGAACGATAGGCAGATTCCCAGTAATATCTTTTGGAATAACATCATCTCTGTGTGACATGTGGTACCGTGCGTCTTGTTGAAACCACATGTTGGTCACATCCATATATCTTGTAATTTAGGTACTAAAAACTGGATTATCAACGATAACGAACACTATTAATTATTGTGCCTGACTAGCAGCATTTTCGAAGAAGAATGCCTCCAGCCCAAAATCCGCACAAAACAATCACGCGTTGTGGATGAATTTGTTTCTCAACAATTACTCGTGGGGTTTCTGAACCCCAAAGGCAACAATGTTGACGACTAACGAAGCCATCATGGGCTTCATCAATGAAGATGATTTTGTACGAAAATTCCGGAAAGTAGGTAGCTGACAAACCTTCATTATTTTTAAAATATTCCTCAGGAATAAAAATGCGTTGTTCTTTCGTATAGCGCTCCATTTTTACTAACCCTGAACTGTCAGCCGCCACATTGGTATCTTTTTTTCCGTTGACATCACTGTACTATTAAATGGCGCCCTATGTCGTGCCCACAAAATCGTGGTCTACACCAGCCATACTGATGTCATTACTTGGGTCTTGCCTGAGGTTATGTCTTGTGGAGATGTTAAGAGCCCCTGGGGTAAAACTGACACCTAACCAATAAAAATGATTTTAAAAAAACTTTAAATCATAGAAATTTGACGCACTCAATTATTCGCATGCGAAGAAGTTACGCCCTATCTCTTAAATACGCCCAATAGCAGTGGTTAGGTTAATGTAAACTTGGGCAACAATTACTATACATTCTAAAATTGGTATTAGGTATATCGTAAATATTAAAACTCATGCTCTCTATGGTCAGCATGGTTTTCTCATTGAATTTTTTTTTCTTTAGTTATTTATATATTTAGTTTTAAGATTAAAGACGTTATCATCTCTAAACCGTAACATATATAACTGATGTGCAAATACAAGTAGCATAATGGAAACACTGCGTTATTAAAAAAGTTTGAAATCGTTACTTTCCCCCATTTTAACGGACGACCTGCACAGCTTGAAGTTCTTTTGAACACTTTACCCACTTTAGCGCAACTTGTAGTAGGTATCTTAATATTTATGTTTCCAGTGAAAGGGTTCGTCATATTTCCCGGTTTTTTTTTTTTTTTTTGCTGACGAACCGAAACTTTTCACCAGCATTCACTAATTAAACCGCTTACCATGCCCAACATCCCCCTCAATAGTCACCTATATATATTTATATAAATATATTTTCCATTCTCTAATGGATTATTAAAAGGTCCACGCAATTCATCTGCCAAATGGCGCGTTCATCTGTTTCTGATACCTATCTGATTTGTGTTTGAAAACTTTTCGCCTCTTTAAGTTGAAACTTCAAACCATCTGGGTTGGTTTCCGGTTAACGCAAGTTAACAGAAAATGAAACTGCCGAGCAGTTATGTATATGTATGAAGGATTTAAGACAGCGTTTGACTTTTTGATGAGCAGTTGGATCTGTTTGAAATTTGGCCCATGAAACGGACACCCACTCTTGGTTAATAGCAGTCAATTTTTATACCATGATGAATTGGTTTAATCTTGCTTTAATTTTTATGTTAAGAACTATACATTCCAAGCGGTTACTAGATACATGCAACATGATTGTATCAGCAATTCACTGTTGACTGGATTTGAAATTTGTATACTGCAACTGGATATGAAATTGAATAATAACATTTTCAGAACAAAGAAGACCGAAACATCCCAAATTCAATTCCTTAGTGCATTTAAAACTTTCTATTCTTTTTGACGAGTATTTTGCTAGAGCGTTTTATTGATTCAAGTGCGAATGACTTCGAGCTAGAAAGTTTCGTTTTGAATAAAGTTTTTCAAATAAAATTGAATTAAAATTGCTTCTGTGTGAAAATGCTGTGCAAAGTTTTAGGGATTCCTAGAATGATAGTTAGAAATAATTTTTCGGAAATTAAAAAGAAAAAAAATATGCGAAAAATGTAGGTATTACGTGTGGTTTTATATAGGCGACAGGCGATACGTGACACAGTTCAGATACACTTAAGCAGACAGACTAAGGAATTTTTCCGGATTTGCGACGAAAAAGGGGAAGAACGGTACTTTGCATTTAGTGCACACCCGATTTACCAAGGACGAGCTACTTCTCACTATAGTCAACCAGCAGGAGGAGTCCTGCGTTGTCTGACCAGTGCATGACCGTCCAGGACATTTTTATACCCGGTACCACACTGTGGTGAGGGTATATTCACTTTGACATTCCATTTGTAACGCACATAAGGAGGCGTTGTAGCGTTGTAGGTATGACAAACTATATATTATAGATCAGCATCACTTTCTTAGTCGACCTAGCGATGTCCGTCTGTCTGTCCATCTCCTCGATTACGGCCGTAATTTAACAGCTATCGAAATTTGGTACGTAAGCTTTTATCCACCAAACTAAGTTCGAAGATAAGCAAGATCGGATGAAAACTACTACTACTTCCATATGTGGCCATATTCACAGTTTTAACTGTAAATTACAGTTTTTTAGACAAGCTTAGAGTTTTTAAAATTACTTGCTAGTACAAATTACAGTTTTTTTTTAATTTCAGATTTGAAAGAATAAACTAAATCGTAGTACTATCGTATTTAAGCTTGTTATTTTATTTAAAATTAATTGTTTTGTGTCATTTTTGATTAATCAAATTAAAAAAAAACCGTAATTTCACAAAAATCTTTTCGTTTTTGAAGGTTACAGTTTTTTGGTTGAAAATACAGTTTTTTTTTTGGGGAATTTACAGTTTTTTGAAAAAAAAAATAAAAATCTGGCAACATCCCAATACAAAAATATCGGATTTATTTCGGTGGCGGCTGAAATGTGGAACGGGTCTCAACGGGGTCTTACTTGGTTGAGACAAGTGAGATATGAACATTTACGTGTGGCCTGTAATTTCCGTGTGGCCTTAAGATTATCTTAAGGCCACGCAGTAAGCAGTAGAGCGGCAAAAGGCTGAGCGCCAACTCGGTGTGAATAGGGTATAAGAGTGAGATGGGAACAAATCTGGAGAGTATAATTCAGCACATCCAAGTGAAAAATAGCGATATGGATAATCTCCTGTCATTGCTCGGTAGGTACTAATAATCATTTTTAGTTTTACTAACTTTTACGAAGCCACAATGGCAAACATTTCTATATATAAAATGATCTATTGTGGCCGTCAAAATTTATAAGTTGAAGGTTAAAAATTATTATTCGTAAGGCTCATTGCCTTCTGAAGGAAGCACTTAATGGGGCATATTCATAGTCATACTATAAATCCGAGTCCAACTGAACTCGACTCTAAAGTTAACCCACAGGTAAAACACGACTCCTATTCATAAAGAACTTGCCAGCTCTGTTTAATTAGATCCGAGTCTAACGTGTAACCTACTACAAATCTATTACAATATACACTTTCTGACAACAAAATGTTGATGAATTCGACTTGAAATTTTTATTTTGTTGTTGTTCTGCTGTTTTGTAAACAAAAAAAAGATGAGCGGCAAAAAAAAGTGTTCAAAGAGCGAGAGAACGGAATTGGTCAGAAGCAGGAACAAAATACTGCCGCTGCATGAGTTGGTCCGAAGGTATCTAAAAAAAAGTCGTAGACGATCAAGAAACGTCATTAAAATAATTTCCAAAAAAAAAAGCAAAACACACCGAAAGAAAAACGTTGGTAAAATCAAGCATGAACCTTGTTTGATTTTGCGTCAACCAATGGGCATTGTCATTTCAACAAATGTGACATTGTCAATTTTTTATAAAAAAACATAACGGGTATTTTTGTATAAATCTATCACGCCATTGTCAATTTCGTGTTTAAATAACCACGCATTAGGTTCTTCGTATTAAAGCAAGCACGGTGAGTGATTGATTAAGCACGATCATTGTTGATTAAGAAATTCGAAATTGTACAATGGTCGTGCTTCTTTTAACACGTTCATGCTTACTTTATCATAGGGAAGCGATTGATCAAGCATGATCATAGTTAATCAACAATGAAAACATTGTACATTTTTCGTGATACTTTTAAAAAGTGCATACTTACTTTACCGTTTTACTTCTACTCGCACCCAGCTGGAAATAATAATAAAAACTTAAAAAAATAAAATTACATTACATTTACATTAGTATTTATTGAACTTTCATATATACAATTCGACTTAAGGCTAGTTAACAAAATGGTGATGAATAATTAATATATTAATATGTTGGCTCAACAACAGGGGCCCAACGGAGTACAAATAACATTTTTTAATAATTATATTTACCCACATAAATTGTGAGTGTTGTGTTGTCTCGTATCGTATTCATCGTTGTTTGGGTTGACTTCAGGGTGTTGAAATCCGGGTGTCGAATCTAAGCAAAATTTCAAAATTATGAGTTAATTTTATTATTATTATGAGTTTAAAAATATATTACTTACTTTAGATGATACTTACAGTCGGGGATGGACGATGGCCTCAACCAACAAGCGCACTAAAAAACAAAACGAAACAAAAAAAAAAAAAAAATAGCGAAACTATACACTACAAATAAAAATAACCTAAAATACACTGTTGACACTCGCACGTAACGTAACGTAGGACTCTCACTTCTGACTGAATAGGAATACTGAACATTTTTTCAAGAAAAAAGATAATCGACGCCAACGAGGCGAACTAACAATAAAAATTCCGTTAAGCATGTCGCGACTGCGATGTTCGTGGTTGATTTAACAAGAAAACATGTAAATTAACAACATTCGTGATAGTTCCACAATGTTTGTGTTTCTTTAACAATGTTTATGCTTGGCTGCATTATTACTTTAACATTTTCGTGATACATTAACAACGTTTGTGTTCCTACAACAATGTTTTATGCTTGACCAATAATAAACATTATTACTTGAACATTTTTGTGATACATTCAACTGAAGTGTGATACGTTAACAACGTTTCTGATTGTTCCACGTGACCGCTTGTGATTATGAGAAATATTTTTATAGAAACATGTCCGTGATACTTTTAACATGTTCATGATACTTTAATAATGGTCAATGCTATTTTACCTTGAAAATGTTTGTGTTAAATTGTACTGTAATCGTTGTACTCCAACTACGAATGTGTTTAATTTATAAGAAATATGGTTGATTTTAAATTTATTGACCACGTTTGTGTTTAATGAAAAACGCTTATGGTCAAATTATTTGTAAAATCCCTAAGTTGTAACTTCATCATGTTTATTGTTGTTTAACAATGAAATCAACAATTAAATTGTTGGCTAACAATGTTACCATTTTTGAAACAACTACGAATATGTTCAAACTAAATATACCTGTGATACTTACGAGGATTTTAATCAACAACGCCAAAGTAGTTGTTTCAAACATGCAGCGTTGTTTGTTTTAATCACGTACGTATTTGATTTTACATTTTTAAGCCCATTGTTAGTTAACAACGAAACATTTTTGATTCAACCAATGTTTTTTCTTTCGGTGCAGACATAAAAATATTTAATTATTATCCATCAGTAGGGTAGGTAGGAGTGACGGTTTATTAGAAAACCCAAGTAGCACTAAGTGCCGTTTTGTTACCACAACTCATTTGACCTGGTTGTTAACGTTTGTCGAAGTGGAGATTTTAGATCCAACCTGTGGAGTTCAAAAAGGTTATAAGTTCTTTGATGTTATTCTTCGAAACTTCCTCGAGGGATGTGAAGAAGGGTTTACCCAGAGCTCGCTGTCTAGTCCTAGCTAGTGCCGGACAGGAGCAGAGGTAATGAATGATGGTTTCTTTTTCGGTTGCGTCGTTACAACTACGACAGTGGGTATTATGTGGGATGCCTAATCTGAATGCATGGTCCCCTATAGGCCAGTGGCCTGTGCTTATCGCGATTATCCTGGCTATATCTTTACGTGTTTTATTCAGAAGGTGGGTTGTTTTTTCCCTGCTATAATTTGGCCACATCCTTCTGGATATGATGCAATTTGTTAGCCTATTCCATCTGAGATTGGCTTTCGATAGGTATTCTGCGGAAATTTTTGCTTTGACTGCTCCTATTGGGATGTGGACCGATTCCGCAAGTGAACAGTGGAGGCTTGAACCTCGCCTGGCCAGCTCGTCAGCCTGTTCGTTTCCATAAACGTTGCTGTGGCCTGGAACCCAGATCAGGGCAATCCTGAACTGATCAAGCGAGGCCAGTTCCTCTCGGCATTCTAGTACTAGTTTTGAGGTTATATTGACTGAGGCGATAGCCTTGATCGCAGCTTGGCTGTCAATGAAAATGTCTATATTTTGCTTCGGAGCTATGTCCGTGTGTAGTTTGATTAGGCGACAGGCTTCACGGATAGCAAGTATTTCCGCCTGAAACACACTGGCTGAGTCCGGGAGCCTGAAGGATTTTGAGATGCTCAGAGACTCCGAAAAAACACCCGCACCTACTCCAGAGTCCATTTTTGAACCGTCCGTGTAGATTGTTAAGTTCGGGTCCCTGTTCACCCGTCCGTCCTGCCAGTCTGATCTAGAAGGGAATTCTACTTCAAAGTGTTTTTTGAAGAGTAATCTGGAGGTGATATAATCCGTTGAGGATGGTACTAGCTCTCTTGATAAGGAGAGCAGAATATTACTATGTCCGTAGGGTCTCGCATACCAGCACCCCGACTCTCTGAGTCTGATCGCGCTATGTATTGTGATGTTTGTGATATGAAGGTCTAAGGGTAATAGGTGCAGAAGGACTGTGAGGGCGTCTGACGGCGTCGACCGGAGAGCGCCTGTGGTGCCTATGCATGCCGTTCTTTGGACCTTGTTGAGCTTGGTTATGTTGTAGGCTTTTCTAAGAGCCGGCCACCAGACTACTGACCCGTAAGTGAGGATTGGTCGTACTACGGCTGTGTACATCCAAAGGGTCAGTTTTGGTTGCAGGCCCCATCTTTTGCCAAACATTCTGCTGCAGGCAATGCACGCTTTCTTTACCCGCTGTTCAATGTTCAGTTTCCAGTTTAGCTTGGGATCCAGGATTACTCCCAGATACCTAGCACTGGAGGATAATGAGAGCGGTTGGCCGTCTAGGCGAGGAAGTGTAAAGCTGGGTATTTTGGTCTTAGTGGTGAAAAGCATCATTTCAGTTTTGCTCGGGTTTACACCGAGACCGCGCAACTTGGCCCAGGTGCTAACCTTCGACAGAGCATTCTCCATAATTTCGCTAATTACGGAGAGAAACTTTCCTGACACCAGTATCACCATCAGTGAGAAAAGCAAAAGCATTGCAAAATTCTTAATTCTTTTTCGTTCACTTGGTTTTGACGATTAATAGAGTTAAAAACAACTTAAACATACGTTTTGTCGTGATTAATATTAGACTCCAGTTTATCGTTTAGAAACGGGTTTAAATTGTCTATGAATTACATAAACTCCGGTTTAGTTTAGTTATTACATAGTAATAGCTTATCAAAGATCTATGAATATGCCGCAATGAGATTAAGTCAAGTTTAATGAACGTAGATGACCTACGAGTCGCAGAGGATATAACTCAACTACCCGGATGGATACCTCGGAAGATACTTCATCAGCCATTGAAAGGAGGTTAGTTTCTTGAACAAAATTGAGGCTATTATCTAGTCTCTATAGGGAAATTAAGTTTATGGGGGTTAGTTTAGGTTTCTAACCGTGAAAATAGGGATAACGATCTGCAGACTATGGTACCGAGTGTGTTATTATATACTACATACGCGTTCATAACCTTATTTGATCGATCATTAATCGCACTCTTGATATATTATCCATTTTAAACCTTTCTCAAAAATATTGTATATTAAAGATTAAAGCCATCGAAGCTTCGAACCCATTTATCTGAAATTGTAAATTATTTCTTCAAATCAGCAAATCGATATCCAATACATTTTTGTGGCACAACAAGATTGTAATCGATCCACCTACAGTACAGTTGGGTACAGATTTATTTGATTATGTTTGAGAAATGGGAAAGGTAACGGAAATTTCTATACAGTATGTACACAATTCTTTCCCTACAAAATCGCGCTCTGCCCACCACACGGTCGTTGCTGGGAAAGGATGTGCGTTCGTCGTTCCATTATTATGTTTAGCAATTTCCTGATTTATCATTTGATATTTCCGTTTTCGTTTACGCTCTTCATAGCTGTACCTCTATTCGCTCCCCAAAATGAATGTATCCTCTGCGAATTCGAATATAATGGTAGCTGCTCTGCAACGAATTGTTGCACTGAATGGAAATGACATTTCCGAAAGTGCGGTGGCATAGTTGTCGCTGAGTGCAATTTTTCCAGTCGACTTGTTTTATCTCCTTTTGATGCAAGAGTGTTGCTTGCAAATGCATCTCATCTCATTATCATATTTATTGGTTCAGTTTGGAAGCAAACGGTTCTTTGATGGTAATAACAGCGCACCACACATGTCCTTCTTTGTATTTTACGTATTACCTTACAATGACCTTACGTAATTCCTATTTACATACTTATGTATTCCCATTTCCAATCCCAGTACCTACCAACGGACGATTCTTTTATTCCATTGAACAGAGAAAACCTCGCTTGCTTCGTTGAAAGTTAAATCTCGCATGCTAATGAAAATTGAGTGCTAATTAAGTGGATTCCCCTTTTTAATTTACGCGAATCTACATGCGAATCCTTTTTCTTTTGTTTGTTTCGTTGTCGCATTCATTGCGTCGACTATACAAATGGGGGTAGATATAGGTTAGGTAGGTATGTATTTCTCAAGCGCTCAATACTTCATGGTCGTCCTTTTTTTTCGAACAGTTTACTGCGCACATTTACGGGCGCTCTTCTTTTGCTGATGCTATTGTTCTAACGTCAGTGTTAAGGCAATAAGTGATGTATAGGATTGAAAATCCACCCTACCCGTTGGAAATTTCACAGTAAATTGAAAGTAATTAAAATCATTTGCAAACAACATTAAAATCCTTGACACCCCCTTGACGTTTTCGTCAATGGCGTGCGCTTGTGAAAACAATACATGGATGCAAATTATTTTTTAATCGCCCCGATGGGGTGTGGGTGCTTGCATTTAGTGAACAGAAGGTTTATTATAGATTTTTTATTCGTCCTGACACATATTTTTGAATAGATGTGCCTGCAGTGCAATTGTAAACAAGATGTCCTTTCTTTCTAATAGCTTTGAACTGTTCACTCATATTTCGCCTCATCAAAATTAATAACAGATGAGAGTAATTGGAAATGAGTTGGCTTCTATTTGGTGTGACATATGAGAACGGCATGAATGAGGAAAATATTACCAGTATTAAGAACTTCGATTTCCTTTATGTTCTTGTTTTACAATTAACAATTCCGCCATAAGTGGTTTGCATTTTCTCTTACTCTGTGCAGATACGTCATAATATAAGTTCTTATACATTTATTTAATGGTCGGCAAGCTGTAATATTTTGCACGCCCCCACCACGTGAATGAAAAATGTTTGCGCAAATTTTTAATTTTATATAATTTTTCGGGATCTCGTTTTCGGGATTCTTTTTTCAGGATTTTGGCTTTTCGGGATTGTGGGTTTTCGGGTTTTTGGTTTTTCGGGATTTTGGGTTTTCGGGATTTTGGATTTTGGTTTTCGGGATCGTGTCCCCAATGGAAGTCGGACAGAATCCCGAAAAATGTAATCCCGAAAGCCCAAAATTCCGAAAATCCAAAATCCCGAAAATCCACAATCCGGAAAATCCAAAATTCCGAAAGGCCAAAATCCCGAAAGTGAAACTACAAATTTTATTGTAGCAACAAAAAGCCAAATTTATTTAATAAACAAAATAACAAATTTCAAATAAATAAAACATAACAAAAACAGTTTAAGTCTTTTTAACAAAAACATATAAAAAACGATCCATGACAAAACAATATCTATAATACCAGTTCATATTGTACGCCATTCCTGTTAGAAAACTTATTTCAGAACGCTCGTTACGTTCCGCGTAAAATTTCGTAATTTTTTTCCTTCGTCACATAACGTTTTCTTAGTTGTTGCATCTCACCGGCAATTATTTTAGCCAAACATGTTTTCACACGGATTTGCTTTTCACATAAAAGAGCAATCAGTGAATATACACCAATGTGTGAATGAACAAATCTGAAGTTATGGTAGTCACCAGAACGCCTGTTCAATGCACTCTGCATGTTATATTAGTGGAGTCCCATTGAAATAGGACGAGAAGTAATTTTGAGACGGCTTAATTACTTAGGTGGTGCTACAAACCGGGGTGGACCAATCGTCAACCAACACGCCTTACCAGCTAGCACGATATTTGGCTAACCGCCTCCAGTTGCGCACTCCAAGTTGGTTGAGGTCCCCATCTACTCGTGCGCGACACCTAAGGCGTGGTCTTCCTCTACTGCGTTGTCCCTCCGGGTTTGAATCGAAGACTTTACGGGCTGGAGTGTTGGTGTCCATTCGCTCTACATGTCCCAGCCATCTTAAGACGACTGATGCGTACTTTTCTGAACAGGTCGATGTCAAGGTATATAGAAATACATGGTATGATATTGCGCATGTTTGTCGCCATCTCTCTCTTTCAAAGTGACGTCACCAGACGACAAAACATAGGTAACAGATAATAATTTATTTAATTTGTTTACTATTCTATTACACTAAAAAACAGCACTCAAAATATTATCTATCCTCCTCCAAAACCCGTCAACGCAAACGGGACCGAAAATCACTCGAAAAATCTGCGTTCGACACGACGATCTTCAACCCCCTTTGATAACATCCATGATTCAGCGCAGGTTGGTGTGCAAGTAGTTGCACACGCACAGACTTTTGGAAAATTGTGCCCCTGGTGTTGGCCTGCGAGTTTTGCAGAATCTTCTCAAGAATGATGTTGAAAAAGTCACATGACAGCGCATCACCTTGTCTAAATCCTTTTTTGACATCAAAGGTCTCCGTGAGATTGTTTCCGACCTTTGTGGAGCAGCGAGCGTTCTCCATTGTCATTCTGCATAATTTGACGATTTAGAAGGGGTGCCAAAACTAGACACGGCTCTGTGTAGCTCGTCTCTAAAAATGCTGTCAAATGCTGCCTTAAAGTCGATAAATAGCTGGTGGGTATCGATTTGAACTTCTTCAATTTTCTCCAGGATCTGCCGTAGTTGAATATTGGTCGGTTGTGGATTTACCGGGCCTAAAACCACACTGATAGAGTCCAATCAGTTCGTTGAGAAAAGGTTTCAGGCGTTCACACAGTACGGCAGACAGGATCTCAGCAGTTTAGAGGGTCTGCTTTATAATGGATCGGGGAAACAATGCTGAGGCTGCATTCATCAGGCATAAGGCATTTCCCGCTGCCTTAAAAAGATCGGCAGTTAAGCCATCCGGTCCATCAGCCTTGTTGGACTTCAGCTTGTATATTGTAAGAAGCGATTTCAAACAAAATCGTATTATACGATCTCTGAATAAAATACTGATCACCCTGTCATCACAAATCCATGCACCTACATGCTCGCTTATGTATCTTATTTTAAATAACTTACAACAAGACTAATCGAACGATGTCACAGTTTCACCTTCAAATTTCCTCGCATATAACTATGTTTACTGTATTCCATTGTTTGACTAAGTATATACTACATATCATAATTCGAGTGGTTATCCACAGCTAAGCTATGCCGAGATTTTGTAAAATTAGATTAGGGCAGTTGCAATAAAGACATTGTGCAGAAAGAATCGTCGTCTCTTGTTTCATTTTCTGTTTGCTCTGTACTGAATGTCCTATAATATTGCTATCCTCACTTGAGACAACTTTGTCATACTATTATTAAGAGGACTGAACTTGGTGTCAAAGTTAAGTTGTCAGTTTTCGGTTTTCTTTCCAACTCTTACCTATGGTCATGAGATTTGTGTAATAACCGAAGGAATCAGATCGCAGATACAAGCGGCCGAAATAAAATTCTTCCTTTTTGTTGCTGGGGTGGCCCGTAGAGATCTTATAAAAACACTAGAATACGCGAGGATTCAATGTCGAGCAACTTGCAGCTTGCAGCAATACCATTCCTTCTTCATCAGAGAATTCATTTTTTGTAAGTAGTTGATGTAAGTAGTTGATGTTATTTGGAAAATTAAAAAGTCGTTAGAGGTCATGACTTGGCTAAGCAATTTAACAGAGTTCGTTACACTTAAACCCTGTATCTGTCGTGCGTCGTATAAAACTGATTGAAAGACAAGAACTCTGTTAACATAATATTAGGTTTTTTATTTTAGACTGTTATGTTGACAAATTAATTTAAGGTATCCTAAGCACGCACCTCCATCCCAAGTTAACAACAATATCTGTCTCAAAGAACCTAGAAAACGCATTCCATGCCCTTTTTTAACTTCGAAAAGTTAATGCATCCACATTTTCCGAATGTATGGCCAATGCATCCTATCTGCCCAATCTTATGGACATTTTTGTTCTTTTGCCAATACCACATTAGCAAAAGTGTCAAAACGTTTCGCACCAAAGTGCAGATAACCCAGAAAAAAAAACCGAAAATCCCGATTAAAAATATTTCCCATATTGTGGGAAAAAGAAAAATATTTCCCGCGTTTATCTCATGTTTGCCTTCCATTTATAGAGCTGCCAAAATGCATACTACTGCCGCCACCATGCACTCTTGCCAAAATTGAAATTAATTAAAATCCAAAATGGACAAATAGTTCGCAAGTTATTCACACTGACATTTGCGCTCCTTCACTGGTCGTGTATGTTGTGTCGGCAGCTGGGTTCAGAAGTGTTTAATAGCCCGACTATAACGTAAATATCATTAACAATTAAGTTGGTCATTTTGACCATAAACTAGCAAGTGGTGTCCAGTTCAGGCATCTTGCTCTGTGCTGTTTGGTTAACAACCGAAGGGATGGGTACTTGGACTTACATATACGTGTCGTGTCCGTATGCAATTTCTCACTCGATAAATTGCACACTTAGTGAATTATTTATTACCTAATCGAAATGCCTGGCAAATGATCAATTCAAAGTAAGAGTGCTTTGTATATGTTATGTAGATATTTGTGCAGTTAGGGATGCTTTTAGCAGCCGCACTTGTTCCTTGATATTATATGTGTACTGCAAACAAATTAGTCTAAAATTGATTGAAGATGACAGATGAGAGCGATGCTAAACGCTGTAATTGAAAGCAAACCGAGTTATGCTACAAGGACATGGTTATTTACTTAGTGCGGATGGATTTGTTTAGAGGCGGCTTGACTATAGGTAAATGGTATGCGGCATCATGATTGTATTTCATATTGTAGGTAAATAATGAGTGAACTGAAGTGAAATCAGTTTATAAATAGATTTGTGATGTTGGTGGTTTATTACATAGTTTCTAATGACATTGGTGTAAATTAATACACCGGTTATTAATCGATTACCAGTTGTACATAACCAGAGATAGGGAAATACCCACCAAACACAAAGATGGGGATTGGTTCAGTATTCCTCACCGAGCCGTGCTATATCAAAAAGGAGCTGATGGATCGGTGGATTTGGTCTTAGAAAATATATAGGAATTCGATATCGACTGTCACCACCTATTAGAGTATAGACAAGACAGAGACGTGTCTAATTTTGTCATCTATTCGAATTTTGTCAGAGATATCGAGCTGTCACTGCTTTATAAAAGTCGTTAAAGAACTCTCGTTAACATTTTGGGGTCAGAAAAGATTTTCTTGTTCCACAAACTAAGTAGCAAATGGAACTGATTTCCATTTTCCACTAGCCAAAAGGAACTAAGTCCCGCCAAATATGCATACGTTTGAGAGATAGTTCAGTTGGGATGTACGAAGTTCTTTATGAACTATAATTCCCAACGAAGCAAGTTCACAATGCTTGAGTTCATATGAACTAAATTCCCAAGATTTGTGAAAGTTAGTTCATTCAGATATGAAAACAGCCTGTAATGCGATTTATTAGCATCATACGTCAAACGATTGTATGAAACTTAAAAGTCTACTCTAGAGGTCCAATCTTTCAGAAATATGTGCTCACTCTACAAGATACACGTCGAACTGCTGGTATTGAGTCAGAACATAATTTATACTACTCGCAAGAAATGACATGTAAAATCGCTGAATTGAAGAGTTCGTCGGAATGTACAGATATACTGTGGTCCATACTGTCTGCTCCAGCTAACCATGCAGTGACTTTGAGTGTCCCAGGACCGCAAATTTTGTTTGTCCACTCATCCACATATAGCGAGGTGGAATTGGGCCCGTCACTCATGAATAGTTTTGACTCAAAACCGCACATTCCGTTGTTGAAATTCAGGTGGGCGTGATCGTAGTTTAGACTAAATTCCATCAAGTACCTAATGGTCTTTTTTCACTTTGTACCGAAAGGTATTTAAGTCTCTCACCAAAATGTGCTGCAGGTGTATTGAATGGCCAGTTTCGTGGCACGTCGTCTGACCGATGTCGACGGAGTCTCTACAACATCTTCAGCTGCGGCAGCGATATTCTCGGGCAAACGAGAGGTGCAAAGGCTGAGACCTTTCCATTTCGAGGATTCCTCGGTGCCAGTCTCTAATAGTCGCTCGGGTGTATGCCGTATCGGACTATCAGTGGAAGTCAGGTGGCAAAGAAAATAGCCTGCTGGACTTAATTGTAACTCAAGACGAACAAGATCACCCCATCTAAAGTAATTGTCTATGAATGGTTCCCGGTAATCAATCCACCTATCTCAATTAAATACAGCTCGGTCAACGAAAAAAAAAAAGAAATTTCGCGATCAAATTATATAATTTAGAAATTGCTAAAAAGTTATGTCACCTTTTGTAGGTTACCCATAACCCATCGCTTTAAGCTAATAAATCCATTAACACTATTTTTCTTTTCAATTTAAACTCAGTAGAGTGCCCGCTGTCATTCAGTTTCATGTAGCAGTAGTAGTTTTCCTTTCGCACTTTCAGTTCAGAATTCAAGCGCTGCACTCTCCAAATGAATAGACATTTTTTATTTTTTATTTATTTTTTATTTTTATTTAAGAAAAGTACCGCAACCCAAAAATCATCTTTTCAATTTAAGTTATCACCATCGAATCAATTATTTAATATTCACAAAACCCCATCAAAGGTGTGCCACTCAAATAAGATATTCTCGCCTAACCCATGACTCAAGAATCGCAAATCAGGAAAACATTTCAACCGAAAATAACCGATAACATTGTCAACAAGCTGCGACCATTAAACATTATTTATGAGCGTCATCCACCCACCAAAGCGCACGTCGTCCTTAGCACGCTTCATTTGGCCATGTGAAAGCACCTTTCACCCACCACAGAACCCACACCCGACACCACCCTAGCGAACCATCCTTCCCAAAATACCTCTATAACCACAAATCCTGAATGAAGAGGTGCGACCCAGTCGTTCAAATTAAGTGACGTCGATTCCCTGGGGCGAATCTGAGGGATGGAGCGTTAGCCCAAAAGCAACAAAAATCGGAGAAATAGAAAAAAAAACGAGAAGAATTTCCTCAACTTTCGTCCGTTGGCGATACGTGTTGGAACAGCGGCAACAGAGAGACCGTCATCATTAATAAATAACTTCAAACACCTAATATAATGTAATTCGTCGGTATACGTGAGTACCATTTTAAATGGGCCTAATACCAGGACTTGTATCGACCCGATTTCCTGAGCCAGTCTCCAATCAAACAGCCATCTCATAGTGCACCCCTCTGCGGAACTGTTATATCAATCACTCTCGAGCGAGTCCCATGGGAACCAATTGACATTTTGTTTTGTCGTCCTGTTGCCTTCTAGCTAGCAAAAACCAACAGCAACCCATCCCAGCCTGTTTTCCGAATTGCGATCCTTGTGTCGAGCACACACAACTCTGGCTATACGCTTTGGTAATTTAAACACCAATAACAACAACATTGCATTGTTCCATCGATTTGGTGCGGCGCGCGGCAGAAGAATATACCGGCCCAAAGAAGGTGTGCGAATGTGTTAGGGGTTTTGTTGTGTGTTTTTTCTTTAAAGCTTCGAAATAAAGTCCCAAAACAGCAGCACCGAACCAGGGACCGGAACCCGAAATGAACCCTAATTTTCCTGAAACCTAATAAATTCGTGCCTGGGATTTGCCACCTCGTGTTTCTTGGCCAAGCGTATCCCAAATTTGGGGCGCACAAGAAGGATTCTGTGCTGTGGG
The DNA here is from genome assembly GCA_955612985.1 of Cheilosia scutellata. Classification (NCBI taxonomy): domain Eukaryota; kingdom Metazoa; phylum Arthropoda; class Insecta; order Diptera; family Syrphidae; genus Cheilosia; species Cheilosia scutellata. Next base: position 89,141,777 of record OY015311.1, read on the forward strand.
AATCATATTCCAGTTACTTACGTAATATGGACAAAGGTATTTTTCATCAGCCATAACAACTCAATTGGGTCGTTGGTGTCTGTTGTCTGGTTGCCTATGGAGAGTTATTGGCACAAGCATATGGTTTTAGAGTGGGGTCGAATATTTGCAATGATTGAGCGAGTCCTTGTCATTTGTTAATAACGAGATGAACTGTCTTCGAAGTATTATGTTGCGTTTCACCGTTGCGTTTCCGAATTTTTTTTTCATGAGTTCTTTCGTTATAAATTCCCAGTTCGAATTAATCACAAATTTAATTAAAACGGGAAACAGTACCTAGATGTGTTGGGGTGGACAGTGCCAGTGAACTCGAAGGTACCATACTTCCGATTGTATATGATCAATTGTAGGTACGTCCCAGAAATTAAAGAACCTAGATTTTTCATGAGGTGCAGGGGCAAGATCCTCAGAAGTTCTTATATTTAAGTTGTATCCAGATCCTCAAGTTCGTTGGTAACTGAGGAAATGGAATCCGTTTGTCAGTGAGAACAGATCTTGGCAGTTCTTTAAGATCCACATTTCCCACAGCTTCCATTTTCTCAAAAAGGTAATTTTTGAGAGTCCTCAATCTGTTAATTTTAAGGGCTAGGCATTTCGCAAAGTCGGAGGCTAACAGATTCGATGTCTTCCCTATAGCTTCTCCTATGATCATTGTGTAGTATGCGAATAACATTGAGGCTCAGTCAGAGCATAAATTTATGGATCTTTACGCTCACCTTGGGGCATAGTTCTTTTGTGAGGCTGCAGGTATTGACATTTTTTTGTTCTACTCCTTAAGGATCAACCTTAATTGCAAACGTACTCAGCGGAGTTCTTACTGGCTTTTGGCCCAAATTTGATCCATTTCTTGCAAACTCATCCGCCTTTTCATTAACCAAAGTATACGTATGGCCTGGCTGCCGCTCTGGCATATGAAATTTTGCCCAAATATTAATTGCATTCTTACTGCCTTTGATTTCACAACGACTCAATTTATGGCTTTTTTATGTTTTATGGACTCTTGCTGTCGTAGTATCTAGAGTGGCATAGTATAGAATATCTTCAAGTCCTTCACAACTTATGTAATAGCAAAGGTCTGCCTGAAAGATGCTGCGATTATCACAGTCTCTTCCATCAGATCCAGAGTTTCGCTGAAGATATCTGCGCCTATACCGATGTTTTTCTCAGACCCGTCGGTATAGAGCAATGTTTTTCAAACTGTGGGTCGCGACCCCCTAGGGGGTCGCTAAGATATCCTTGGGGGGTCGTGCTCGCAAGCCGGTAAGATTAATAAACAAAAGTCCTGTGCCAAAAAAAAAAACAAAATATAATAAAACACAAAATTTGTTAGTGCGACATAATGAACGCAGCGAAAATAACCAAACATTTTTGCTGGTAAAGACTCTGGAAGTTTTGCGAGGAATCCCCTGACTTTGTCTTTTGCATAATGCTTTCTTCTCTCCCTTGGATGCTCTTATTCAAGATGTTTAAGTGCTCAAAAAGATCTCCGAGAAATGATAATTTTTTAGGTGGGATCAGAAAAATGATTCCAATTTCCAGATTTTGAATCTTTTAAGAACATAAATAATTCAGCTTTTAATTCCAGAACTCGTGTTAATACCTTTCATTTTGACAGCCATTCTGTCTGATAAAGGTGTGAACCCATCACACATGGTCCTAAACAGCCGACTTTGCAAGGCTTTGGGCCTTACCAATAATCATTTTTAGTCTTCAACTTAAATATTTTGACGGTCACAATCGGATAATTTTATATGGACATTTTCGCCATTGTGACTTCGCTTGCCTTTAATAGAGTTCACAACTCTGATCACATCTTTAAGAATATCATTTAATTCAGAAATAACACCTTGGATGCCAGAACTTGTCGATGAAGAAAACAGTGTGTCCACATGAAAGGTTTGGCATTATTAATTTTAATTTTGCAATGATTCCACTTCTGTTGCCCGTCAAAGCTTCAGCACCATCTAGCAAAATACTTTGTCCATACAATCTCGTAGTCGCGATAGCTTTCTAAAAACATGTCGTACAAACAGTACGACTATTCTATTTCGCAAAGCCCAAATAGAATGACATATCGCCCAAAGTAACGCATACACCCCAAATCTGACATTAAACCCAAGCAGAGTGTTGCAGGGGGCCAGCTTGCCCCCCCATACGTATTTTTTTTATTTGTTTTTGGGCGTTATGCATTTTTTGGGCGTTAGTTAAAATAATGCCATTACGCCCAAAATCAACGTCACATCACCCAAATTTACGTAAATTTTACACCAACAAATTGCCTAGCAATGTTTTGGGCGTTATGACATTTTTCAATTTGGGCGTTATGGTTTTGGGCGATAAGACCTAATGCCGCCAGTACTATTAGCAGGAAGAGCTTTGCAAAATAAAATTTCTTCTTCAATAAATAAATAAAATCTTTTGTAATTAGATGTGGGGGTCGCCAAAATGTGTTTACTAACAAAGGGGTCGCATACTCAAAAAGTTTGAAAAACATTGGTATAGAGGGATATTTTGTCCTCTTATGATATACCTGACTACTTTGTTCTGCTATTCGCTTTTGTAATGAATTCCAATTATAAATCTCGTTTTAGCATCGAAAGGGGGTAGACCAGACACTAGACAGCCTGTAATAATTATTTTCTTCTTCACCGCTCCCCTATGGGCTTCAGTGGAGGTGTATCCAAAAGCTTTAAATGACTATAACCCAGATTGAAGATTGAAGAGCGCCTTAGCACAGGCTCAGTTCTGGTTTTAGTCTTCACTCAACAGTGTGCCTAGGTTAAGTGAGGGTAGGTGACTGTCCTAATACAGGACACACTTAGACCAAATAAATTTGTAGGTCCATTGTGTTACCAAAGAAGGGTTGAGGGGGGGGAGGGCCAAAAAAAATATGGGCCGGATATTATCATTAGCCTTATTATCAAAAGGAAATAAGGCTAATGGCATACGGATATATACGTCAAAATTGAACTCTCTTACACTAGGCAAATTATACTGAGGCCTTCTATTCTGGTATCACCGCCACCCAAAATATGCGATGGAGTGCACACGAAAAAAGGATATAATAATGGTGATTTTTACAGCGAGAAAGGAAAGAGGCCAACTTTGGCAATATGTTGGTATGCATTGCATATCCTATATGTATTTAGGCGCGTGTAGATGAATAAAAGTTTACAAATTGTATTTTACAATATTTATTAGGAAATTTTATTATAAATTAATTTTGTCGAATAGCGAAATTTAGTTTAAATAAAAATGCAAAATGGTAGGTTGCATTAGTGTCGCACTCTTTCGGTCGATCTATGACGTTGGTATTATTTATTTGGATTTTAAATTTGAAATTTGAAATAACGTTTGTTTGAATGTAGACTCCTACATGTATATCAGTGAACAGACAGGGGTTAACTGACTTCGCAGTGCGACTCACGGGGCGAAATATCGTGGTAGCAAGAACGCGTTTCGCATGCCCCTAAATACACAAAAAATAATTGCTCTTCCTAAGCAAAACACTATAAGCCAGGTTGATCACATACCGATTGAAGGAATGCATGCCTACAGTATTTTATACGTCCACATATTGAGAGGCTGGAGCATTGACTTAGATGACCATTGACCACTACCTATAGTACCTGAAAGTATACGCTTTCGGGTAATTCGCACAATCCAGCTACAAGGAAATACTGTAAGTTCGACGTCGAAAGGCTGTGCTCGCATGACATGTCCAGAGCCTTTGCCGACCGCGTTTCTCTCAAACTCCCGTGACCAAATCAAATCGAACATAGCCAGGAAGCCATAAAAAGTGCCGCCTCTATTATGGTAGGTTACCGAAGGAGACCGAAGAAACCCATGGTTCTATAATAAATGTAGGCTGAGCATGAAGCATATCCCCCAACGCTGTACACAAGGACCATGGCTTCTGGCCAGATGAGAAAAGAAGGCCACAAACTCATCCAAGGCAAAAAGAGGATATACTCGTACGAGAACCGCGAGTGGTTAAGTCGATATAGAGATGTCACTCCAGGAATGAAGTTCGAAAATTATACCAAAATGTAAAAATGACATGGCAAGATTTTAATGCCTGAAAATACGAAAAAAGAAAAATTGTAATTGAGGCGCAGTCAGGGGTAAGAATTTGGACTGCAGACTATCAAACGGCGACGATGACCAAGATCAGCGGGATCAGGCAGTATGATGTATGCCGTATGCGTCATTCAATATTAGAGATGATAAGACATGAATTTCGTTTACAGTACCAAAACTATTTTTAATGAACCAACTCCTTTGAAAATGTTGGTCGAATAAAAGTATGCCCGATGAATGGAATCTCAACATCCTTTTGGCCGGCAACTACAGTGGCATATGCTTTCTTAATACTGCATTCAAGGGGTCCCCGGGAAAACGCAAATGGTTTAGATTAAGATTTTTTCCACTGTCCCACTTCAACCATGCCATGACCCATTTAGCGCTTATGTGCCGTTGTGTCAACCTGTGTGGTCTAGGCTGTGGTGAGTAGAGTATCTCTTATTATTCCTGTTCCACCTCTAGTTGCCATTTGAAAGCAAATGGTATATATTTGTTTATTACATAATTGCGAAATGCTTTCTGTGTCCTTGAAAAGATCCGAATATAATAGTGAAAATCCATTGTGGTCTTTTGCTCCAATTCACTAAAAGCGGACAACATTTGTTACAAAATATAATAGGTATGTTGCTATACGAAACCCAATTAACATCGTTGAGAGAGTTAATGTCCAACCTTTTTGAATGAGAATTCTCAAATCTACTCTTATTAAATTTTCAGTGATTTAGATGTCGAATTAAAATTCTCCTTTGAGTACTTTTTAATTAGGAATATCTTGTTACGGTAATTTCCTGAACAGTTTTATATTAACTATAAGACGAAAATCTTCCACAGCTAGTTAGGGGAAACTTCAGAAATCTCCAGCCATGTGGCAAAATACCAAAATAATGAACTTTGAATGCTGAAAGGAAATCAAGACCACCTAAGCGGATCTTGTCTACTTTGGCATCTTGTACTTATGTATATCCTTAGCTAAATTGTTTCTCTGACACATTCATTTGTATGGACTAATTTCTTCGTTTGCTCTTGGCTTTCTTTTTTTTTCTCTAATCTCTTCATGCCGTCATGTTGTCTCCCAAACGTCTTTCGTTTCAGCATTCTCCATCTTTCTTCGAATGTCCTGTCCATTGGTTTGGATTGTTATTTGCAAAGAATTCGCAAACAGATTGTTCGGCTGTGGTTATTCGTGTTTTTTTGTCATCTTGTTGGTCCCAATTACTTTTACGTGTAGTAGTTCTATGGAAGAGATCAAATACGAAAGTTCGAAAGGAATGTTTTGTGCAGAGATGGCAAGGGAAAGGTTGAACGATTTCCTTTATCTTGTTTGCCGTCATCGGTATCATCCTGTGAATTGGTTCGTTTTTGTGCAAGTGCCTAGGCAATTGTTATTGTCGTTGACGGTCAATCAAGGAATTGTGAGGGAATTGAAATTGAAATTCTAAAATCAAAGAGTTTGAGGGTAGAGTGTGCCTTGTCGATTAGGAAGTGCTTTAAATATTGTTTCAAGAAATAAGGGGTGAGGCTAAAGATATTGGTGGCCGATAAGTCACGTATATACGAGTATATTCTGACAGTTGTTTTAAGCATTAGGGGCTACGACGAGCAGTTAGGGTTACCAAATTAAAAACTTGTTAGTTTCAAGTTGCTGATGGATGAGGAAATGAACGCATCGTTTTGCAGACACATTATGTCACGGCGCTGAGTTCGAATAAGCAGAATAAGGTGAGCAAATGCATGCTGGGCGCAATAGGAATATGGACAATGAAATGCTTGATGTTAAGTCAATCGTTTTGGTTTAGCATGATTGATTACTTAAAAATCCATTCTGACGATGTTCTGCGATAACCAACCACCGCAGCCTTTAATCGTTGGCAGTTCTGTGATCCTAAATAATTTAAAAAGTTCGATAGCTTTTACACTAAAATCTTTCCTCATTCCAAGTCGAGTCAAAAATTTAACTAAAATCTCAAATTCAAATTCCCGTTCTGCCGGAAGTTTGGTCCTATTTCAAGCAAACGCTTTAAAGAAAACCCACCAAGAAATGTGCGCCTTCCTGAGAATTCCCTTTCATTAAATCACTAAGCAAAATAAATGTCGTATCTGGAGATTTATGCCAACATTCCGCTGTGGTTCTCCACGACACTCCGCAACCTATCCGGTCACAAAGTTTTAATGTCCTTATTGCTTCGACTGGCGTTTAAATATATCCTGAGCCTGACCCAAAGGAAATACTACAGACGACGACACGGTGTATAACAGAAGTGCAGTTTCTATTTTATACTGGTTTCCGGTATTGCGCCGGAAGGAAAAAGAATGCGTTTGTGAAATTTCCTTTGCCACTTACCTTCTGGATGTTAAGTAACACAGTGTGTGTACCATGTCCTCATGGAGAAAATAATAAAAATGAAATTTATCTTCGGCATTCGCCAGGCAAACGACATTCATCTAATTTCTATGGGAACGGAAACTGTTGCATTTGTCTGCAAGATGGGGAGGGAAAGAAATTTGTTTTCCCTGTAGGAAGTTGAGACAAAGTTTTACGGGAAATGAATGGAGATCGATTGTAAAATAGTAGTAAGGGTTAAGGGATATATCTTCATCGTCTGCGCCTAAACATTAGATCCTTAGGCCTTCTTGTCGAAAAGGAGATAAATCAAACAACGCTTTATTATGCTTGGGAAAACATTATGACGCAACGAAAGTTAGGTTAGTAAAAGGTGACCCTATGGCGAGTAATTATTTTAAGGCCGAGCCATCATCGTTATTACTCAAGTCCTATAGGCGACCAGTCAATGTTAAGGTCGGTCCGTAGTAGTTAACATTTTTTAATACATTTTTTTTTTACCTATAAATTTCCTAAAAAAATATAGATATGATTTTTGTTTCACATATTCACGAATGTCCTTGGAAATTGTATTCTTCAAAGTTTGTCCGCGGGTTTTGTTTAGTAGGTAGGTATACGCATAGTCGGCCTCTGGTTTTGTTCAATCTCCTATCGTTCTTGGCTGACTTCATATTATATAATTGTGTCCTCGTTTGCATAGGCGACTGCGAATCTTGTAAAAAGTTGTCCAATTTTTAGAAAATTATACCTCAAAGTATGACTTCAACATTGTATTTAATCTGCGCGAGAATTAAGTTGAAGAGACTACGCTACGAGATGGATCTTTGGCACGATTTGATGAAGTTAGTGTAGTTAGTAGATTTTTCGATTCTTGATCCGTTCTCCGTCATATGATTTAGGGAGCTTGAGTATTGTACCGGAAATGATTTTATAAGCGATGCTGATTCTGATTAGGCCCCATTCTTAATTACATGATGTTGGGTAATATCAACTTCCAACAAATGAATCGAACAATGCACCTTAGCCTTACTCAGTCACCCAAAGCCTCTACTTGGTCCAGCGTAATGCAAATGATGCGTCGGTTATAGATAGCTACCTATCAGTAACACGTGAACGAAAAAAAAATCTTTTGCTTTTTTGGAGCACTAACATTTAATCGTTGAACTCAATCTTGGTCTTAAAATGTTGGTTTTGAATTATAAAGTTACTTTGTTAAAAATTGCGCAGTAGCGCAGTGGTTAGTGTGCTGGTATACTGTGCGAGGGATCCCAGGTTCGATCCCCGGAAAACACACAAATTACATTTTAAGGTTTTTTCTACTGCCCCACCTCTCGCGAACGTCTGACAAACATCGGAGAGTATGACTGTCCTGAAAAAGCTTCTCAATTCAGCCGTTCGGACTCGGCATAAAGTTGTAGGTCCCTTCCATTCGTCCCAAAAATAGAAACTCACACAAACGAATGGTTGCGAGAAGCTAGGCCTAGAGTGTGCGCCTGTTGCGCCACCTATTTATTTTTTTTTATTTGTCAAAAAAAATTAAGCAATTGATCTCTACATTTTCTAGAATACGAATTTATATATTACCTACTTTTCCGTACGTATAAAGCTTTTCCTATTCAACTTCTCAGTCAATTTCACTACATTTTCCACTGAATTCCTATGATATGCTATAGTTAAATGTTTCAGTTTTGTACTGTTTCGTGTGTTTATGGATCCATTTTACTGAAAGCTATAACCGATGCCTTAAGGTGCTAGTACACGGCATGTAGCACGCCACATACGTATGTAGCTCTGACGTCAACAGAGAGTGCACAAAGAGAGCTTGTACACGGAATGTAACCATTGGGACCATACTCTGACGTAAAAATGACGTCAGTGCTGCATACGCATGTGGCTTGCTACATGCAGTGTACTAGCACCTTTACTGTGGTATCCCTTTGTGCAAAAACCTTAATCAATTTATACAAAGAACAATATGGAGCAAAGCTTCCATAAATATTGCAAATAGAATATTGCAAACAAATTTTGATACTCTAAATAAATTCCTTTATAATCAGTATTTATTGTCTGTTGAATGTGATTTGAAATCCAATAGTAAAAGTTTTTGGAAATTTATAAACGCTAAAAAAACAATCAAATGGCATTCCTAATTTAATGCGTCACGATGGCATATCATCTTCCGATCTTTTAGTTATTTGTAACTTTTTTGCTAAACATTTTCAATCCGTTTATTTAGATAGCTCTCCGAATATACCTCTTGGTAATCAATTAAATAGCTCTGATAGTTATTTGAGCATTGGTAGTTTAGTCCTCTCAACTTCAGAAATTGAACATGTTTTAACTAAGATTAAAGTTGACAAACGACTTGATACGGATGGAATTGCCCCTATTGTTTTACAGAGGTGTGCGAAAGTATTTGCTGTACCTTTAAAAATTTTCAATCGTTCCCTTGAAAGTGGTGAGTAATTACACCAATTTATAAATCAGGAAGTAGACAGGAAGTTTCTAACTACCGCCCTATTTGTAAAATTACTACAATTCCAAAAATTTTTGAAAAATTGATTTATATAAAACTAGCTGACCCGGCAAACGTTGTTCTGCCTAAAATAGTTATTTTAAATATTTCAAGATTTATTTTGATATTTTTCTTCAATTAGGTATGTATTTCTTTTAATAGGAATGAAGGCGGATAGCTTCAGTGGTTCAGCGGCCATTATCGGACTTACATACGCACCAACGCAACGTTTTTATATAGGTAATGTAATATAACTGTACCCGCCCGGCTTTGCCCGTGCACATAAGTTGTATTGCTTAGGTCTTAGATAATAATGTTCTATCGTAAAATGCGAAAAATGAAAATAAATCGATTTTCTGGAATTTTATTTCTGCGTAAACCTGAAATATAACAAAAAAAGAATCATGAGAATCGCCCCAGCGGTTATCGAGTTACAACGTCAAGATTTTCACCCCATAGAAGATCTTTTTTGTATGGGAGGTGCCACGCCCCTTTGTCTAATGTTGACCAATCTTCAGAGTAGAACTCCTGGGCCAATACCTAAGATTGTCTGTAAATTTGAGCTCAATCGGTTCGGCAGTTTTGTAGATATAAGATTTTGAATGTTTTTTTTGTATGGGAGGTGTCACGCCAATTTGTCCAATTATGACCAATCTTCACATCAACACTCCTTGGCCAATACCTAGGATTGTCTGTAAGTTTCAACTCAATTGATTGCGCGGTTTTCGAGATATACGATTTTGAATGTTTTTTTTGTTGGGAGAATGGGAGGTGCCACGCCCCTTTGTCCAATTTTGACCAATCTTTACAGGAATACTCCCGGGCCGATACCTAAGATTGTATGTAAATTTGAACTCAATCGATTCAGTGGCTTTCGAGATATAAGATTTTTGTTGTATGGGAGGTGCCACGCCCCTTTGTCCAATTTTTCTTTTTTTTAAAACCCGTACTGAGAAAATACCTTTCCAACAAAGTATAAATCATCAAAATCGGGTCGGCCAATCTCGAGTTATGGGATTACATGGGTTCGGACACTTTCTTTTATATACATAAGATTAACTCAAATTCTCAAAAGTACGATTTCTCCCCGTCAACATGGTTTTGAGGCTGGTAGATCTACTAGCATCACAAACCTTACAATTTTTTTCAAATTACATATTAAATGGACTTGAGAAAGGGTCTCAATTTTATGTTGTGTATACAGACTTCTCCAAACCATTTGATCGTGTTAATCATGATATCTTACTTATGAAGTTAAATAAAACAGGATTTCACTCTAACTTCTTGAACTGAATGAAGACATACTTTTAAGGTTCGTATTCAGTATGTTCGTATAAATAACAATCTATCTTCACCAATCAGTGTTACCTCGGGTGTGCTGCAAGGAAGCCATCTTGGCCCCCTCTTTTTCTTATTATTTATCAATGACATTCCCAAGGTTTTTTTAAATTCTGAGTGCCTTATGTACACGGACGATTTGAAAATCTATAGGTGTATCAAAACTGAGCATGATTGTATGTTATTACAAGAAGATCTTGAGAGATTATCAAATTGGTGTTTGATTAACTCCTTACACCTCAATATTGAAAAATGTCAAAGTTTAACGTTTTGTCGAAATCGTTCTTGTATTAAATTTTCTTATAGAATAAATGGTATATTTCTTTCAATTATAACTTATAAAATTCAAAGGAGTTCTCTGATCCACACACTTTGAAATGTCTATTTTTTGCGTTTGTTAGATCTACTCTTGAATATTGTAGTACAATTTGGAGTCCTGTATACGAGGTTCACTCTTTTCGAATCGAGAAAATACAAAAACGTTTCACAAGATTATTATAGTGAAAAGGCTTCACTGGGACATAGATATGCCTTCTTATGGAACAAGGTGCAAATTATTTGGAATCTTGCCTCTTAATATTCGAAGAAAGTTCTCTGAGGTTATGTTCATTCGTGACGTATTGAATAATCAAGTTGATTGTTCCGATATTTTGGGCTTAATTAATTTCAATGTGCCTGCGAGGATGCTTAGAAACAGTTTTTATTTTTAAGGTTCCATATCACAGAACGAATTATGCTGCGAATGAACCATTGTCTAGGTGCTTAAGAGAAGCCAATACAGTTTGCGATATGATCGATTTTAGTCTAAGTAGATTTTCATTTAAAAATAATTTGCTATTAATCTTAAGCAACTCTAATAATGGTGGCAATGTCTATTTTTTTTTTTTTTTTTTTTTGCTTTTTTTATTTATTATATTATACATATTATCATGTAATCACTAAAGTATTGTAACTTTGTTTGATGAAATAAACTAAACTAAATTGATTCATAAGACCACCAATAGCTGTGGCCAAGAGAATTATTTTCGAGAAAATTAAAAATAGGGCAGACCGAAGATGGTCGGATATAGTAGGTCACAGGGTGTCAAAGGCTCTGTGGCCTTAGCTAGATCGGAAAAAAATCTGTAGAATTATTAAAGCTCAGCAGATCAAAGCTTCGAATAACAATAGGGATACTCTCCGGGCACTGTCTTCTAAGAAAGCACGATATGGGATTAGGTTTAACAGATACGGACATTATCCTCTGTGAATGCCAAGCTATTGCTCGGTACAGGAGGAAACACCTTGGAAGGTACTTCTTCGACAATTTGGAGGAGGTTGGCCTCACAAACAAAATTGAAACAATTTTAAGGTTTTGTAAGGAAATTAATTGCTTCGGCGAATGTTTTTTACCGTTAAGGTTCCCCAAGGATCACGATGGGTCCAATATGGTGCCTAGTACACTGTGATGAACGCACACCATATTCAAAACCTAAGCCTAACCTAACCTAAACAACGAACACCTAATCAAGACGCATGCCGCTGCCATTCGTCCCAAAAATAAATATTCACACAAACGACTCGTTGTGAGAACCTAGGTCTAGGCCCATAGGGCGTCTGTCTATAACGGACCTGTTATCCCAATTTTTAGTATATCCCTGTAACCTACTCGAACTATCCACAAATGGATGACGCTCCATAGATTTAATGTTGTTGTTCTCGGAATATTTTATTTTTTGAAAGTGTTTAAGAATTTGAAGGAACACCGTCAGGCAAAATATTAAGTGCTATATGGAAACGGTGGGCTCTACTACATCATATTCAACCCTCTCTTAAAAAAATGTTTAGGTCACAATGGATAATTTCATAGAAAAAATGTCCCAACGACCAATTTAGAATGACACCAAATTGACTGCAACTAATTTCTAATTGTGATACTGGGAGGTTGCATATATCCACCCAGGCACACCCCCATTGTTCGATTAATTTGTGAACGCCTGAACTCCCATATCGTGTACCACCTGGATGTTGATATAAATTTACCACCTCTAGCGTACATTGTCTTTCGAACTGGGTGTATACTGTATACATGTGGAATGCATTTAGCAAACATCACGCCGTTAGGTATACTAAGTGGAAACTAATTTATATGCTAATTTAACTAAAATGATGATATTCTTTAATTGCATAATGTTGGAGGCGTTTATTGCAGCCTATTTGAGTAATTAAAGTCTACTTTTAGTGAAGCCATGCATGTCTATATGAATATTCTGTGGCAAAATAGTTTGTTTTTGAATCATCACATTATCCGTAAAGGTAAATAGATGTTGCTCATACTGGTGTTAATGTCTTTTGGGGCCACCACTTGGTATAAAGCCAAACCCTGTATATAGAAAAACCTAGTCTGAACAAAATGCGATATATCGCTTGGTGTTGGTGTTTGAATTAGTTTAACCTAAAACGACTTTTCTGTTAACTCTTTTTATGGTTACATAGAGTTCTCAATGCGGTAGAAATTAGTAACATTTATTCTCAATATGTCCATTGACTGTAAAGCCTTGCGACTTCACGACTTTGAGTGAAGGTAATGTCTAAGAACAAAGGCCAGTGCAACGCGGCACTCCGCAAGAGTACTTTCACTGCAGCTATGACTGCTAACAGTGAATAGGAAAACGGCTATAACATTATATATAAGGGACTTAAAGGAATCGGCCCTCGAAATGTTCTAAAAATGCGGCCTGGATATAAACCCGCAGTTAAAACAAAGCTATAGTGCTAATTACAAAGAAGCACCGAGTTACTCAAATCGATCCACCTTAATTGAAAGAATCCTTCTCCGACAGCGCCAAATACATACGTCTGGTTCTGGATATAAAGATATAAAGTAAACTAAGAATGCATGAACGTATTAAGAAGGCCGCTATCGCACTTTACATCATTAAAACGGACCTAGGGCTTCAGATGGGACATCAACTGAAAAATGTTAGTTAGACCAATACTCATGTTCGGAGTCATCGTCTGCTAGCCAGCACTATAGACAAAATAAGCTAACTCTCTTTACTCAACAGATCCAAAGAGCGGCATGTGTTTGTGTGACTATGACTATAGTGCCCGCGAACCTCTCAAACTGCACCACTGGAAAGGAAAGCATGATGCACATTCTACTTAGATAACATAGTACGATATTGAGATGGCGGCAAAGTCAGCACTTAGTCTGAGACAATCACTGCAATGTAGGTGTAATGATAGAGAACATGCCAGATTTCTATAATTGCCAATAATGTTAAAGCAGAATTTACGGAGAGAGTAATCACGGTTCTCGATCTCGACTTCAATATTGAGAATAATATACCAGTAACCCCGACAGCAATGGAAGGTCTATGACGGGTGACGGAAAAGGTTCCGGGATTTTCTCGGTTCCATTCTCCCTTTTAGACTACCAAATAACTGCAGGCAGAAGTTATGGCTATTCCCAGCTCTGAACAGCTAAAGCTGAGATCGACGACATCGAATTCAGACATCGTCATATCTACATCGACAGACAAGAAGAGCAGCCATTAAAGTACTCGTTCCAATAGTAAGATCTACATTGGTTATTCAAAACAAAAAATAGTTGGCGCAACAGGGGGGTAGACAAGACACCCTAGGCCTAGCTTCTCGCAACCATTCGTTTGTATGAGTTTGGAAGGGACTTACAATTTTATGCAGAGTCTGAACGGCTGAATTGAGAAGCTTTTTCAGGACTCTTGGATGTTGGTAAGACGTTCGCAAGAGCTGTCGCAGTGGAAAAAACCTTAGGATGACATTGGTTATTCAAGTGTCGTAAATTTTTAAATGAGATCTCGTGTCGTTGGTCCATGCTCATAAAGGTAACTTTAAAGCATGCGAACTAGTAAGGAACTGTACGAAAATGGCGATCTATCTCTACTGATAAATGGAATGGGGCTCTCCATTTGTCAATTGATACAATATTTCCTCATCAGCGCTGCAACAGGCTAACGAAAGATGTCGAAGTCTTGACTTTAACCAAAAAGCCTGTCAAATGTCACCAGAACATATATCTGAACTCTTGTTGTAGTACTTACAGTAACAGGCCACTGTGTACTATAGGTATACATGCTGCAAGGCTTTGAGTCACCGTTAACAAGTTTTATCTCAGTTACATGGATAAGAAGGAACAGAAAACACTTTCCCACTTACTACGTAATTAGCCTGCGCTATCCTCGCTTAGAAAGCAAATGCTAGCAGAGTACTTTTTCGGGGAACTTGGGGATGTTGCCAAAACGGATATCAGCAAAATATAGAAATTCGCCCAGAATTCAAATTGATTCAAATTGATTACCTAACCTAACCTAACATCTGCAACCTTCAGCTCTTCATTAGACTTCCCCTAAATTGTTTTTATAATCCGTTGTTCTATACTACAGCATTATGTTGAAGTCTGTTAATGTGACGGAGCCTTAAACTTTCAGCATATTATGCGTACTCTCACTGATGTCTAAAAGGTACAAGGAACTGCTAATAGCTTCGCCATTTTATTCATCCGATGACTCCATTCACAAAACAACTGTCAAAATATAATACTCATTGTCGTCACATCAAGTAATATGAGTAAGCACTGCTCCATGTCCATAAAATGCCAGAGCTCGTGTCCCTAATTCCATGTCTAAACTTCGTATCTTCATTAGGCATCTGGCCCAACAAGTTGTGAATTTAAATTAGATTTTGTTTGAAATCATTTAAGTACACAAAGGCCAAGCAATAAAAAGACAACAATTCATAATTTCAGTTCGAAGGACAAATTTCGGTATAATTTTGTTTCCCAACTCTGGCACATACATAAGACTGCAGATTTATTTAAACTTCACAAATTAAATACACATCCTCTTTACTGGGCTACTGCGAGACATCGATCAAAATAAAGCACTTCACGTCTTCGTAATAATACTCACTTCTGTTTTACAAATCCGCTTATCTAGAATCTCTCCGCCCGAGCCGCCTATGCGACGGTCCAACTCCCCGAATATAAGTAAATAGTTGAGCAATAAAGATTAAACAAAATGGAATTAACCTTTTGTATACGCTCAATGTAAAGTACGAGCGATAAAACGAACAAGGGCGCAAACGATAACAAAGACAAAAAATTTTAAATATAAAACCACCCAACTCACCCTACGAGTCAATGCCAAGGAAACAAAACGAAACGAAGCCGTCAAGGATATTCTCGTCGTATACTGATAAAAATCCCTTTTCTCCTACACGCAGTGCTTACATTTTCAAGCGCAACCAACTCTTCCTAATACCCGCATTTATATTTCCAAACACGCTTCACGTTTATGGAAACGGGCATTGTTCGTCTAATTGACCCGGAACATTCAGGGAGGAAGGCTCGCTCGCCTTGATAGGTGGAGACCTAATAATGCTAAGTAACAACGGCAAGTGCTTGTTCCCCAGAAATGCCGCCTCTCGTCTCATCTTACGGGGAGACGGAAGCCGAAAAAAGGAGCATTTTGTTTTGGGGATGCGATGCCTTTGTTGGGCGCCCTGTTTGTGCAAAAGTTATTTTTTTTTTCGTTGGTGCTCCTTGCGCCATACTGTAAGTAGAACCGGAAATTAAAGGAGAAAGCCGAAACGACTTCCGTTGTTTCGCTGGAAGACAAAAAAAAATCCATCACTTAAGTCGTGTGCGTAATATATCCCTCTTCTTGTGATGGTTTGCAATTTAGTCACGATTATCTAATTGTCGTGACATTTCCCCCATCCCGACCGAGTCACAAGTAGCCTTGTCTCCTTGTCACATCCAGTTCGGTTGCAGATATAGGACTGAGTACATAATTCATCCGGTCATTCTTCAGAACTAATTTCAGATATGCAAACATCTCTGCCCAAATTAAATGCATGGCTGAGGATGTGTTTTGCCTTCGAGTTATGCAGGTAGGTATGAAAGGGTAAGTGTCGGAATAGCATCCCCCGAATTCTTCTTCAGCTGGTGAGGGCTAGACAAATATGCATTTCGGGAGTCATCGTGTAAGTCGGATTGATATGTTATTTGATAGGGATCCTGTGGTCGGTTCATTTATTTACCAATTACAGTTTTAGAGATGGAAATTTAAGGCTTCGCAGGATTAAACCTAAACAAGCGTGCGGTAGTCGTTATTCATGTCAGGTTTTAAAATAATTTTGAATTCTGGTCGCATAGAGTTTGGGTATATTATTCATTTTGGACGAGCTAAAGCTGGTCACGATCTGTAATTGGAATCTATGCTAATTTGGCAAAAAGGGGATTTTATGAGGACTTATGAATAGGTTGTCACTTCTTAAGTGATTATACCCTGATGATGGGGATTCCGTTAGAATACCTAGAATATGAGCGGAGTAAAATGAGTTTTTCTGCTTTATGTTCTAGAAGTCCGGTGAAATGTCTGATGAAGTCGTTTTATAACACCATCTATTAAGCATTTTACAAGCGACACGATGAAATGCAAATCCTGCGGATTTATATGAGTGACAATAGTAGTATTTTTATAGCTGCCAAATAATTAATATTTGAAGAGGCTGCTGAGTTATGGGATTTCAAGTAAATTTTAGCCTAATGCACATTATGTAATACCTGTTACTCGTGGATTTCTGAAACGAAAGTCAGTCCCAAAAAATACTTAATGATACACTTTTATTAAAATCCAGGAATGTCATGATAAAGAATCTAAAGAAATTGTACGATTTAAGAGTCTACCCTTAGGGGAAGACTAAAATACTTCCTCTATAATGCGAGCAAGTTAGAAAAAAACGCAAACGAATGGTACGGTGTAAAATTGGGCGTATTCGACAAACCTTTTTAGACCGGTCCTCAGACTGAAAAAATATCTCAACCAGCTTATGGATTTACTTACTTTACTTAATTTTGGTGGCGCTTACAGTCCGGGGTGGACCACGGCCTTCTCTCGCAGTATTCCAGAAGGTTTTGATCCGCTTTTGACATGCTTCTGCACCATACAGTAGGGCCGGGATGATTAAGGTCTTATATAATATCTCCCTGGTTCTATGAGAGTGGGCTTTACTTCTTAGATGCCTTCTTAGCGCCCGAAGAAAGTAATAGCGGAGCCCAGGTAGACAAAGTCTTCAACTAAGTACTTCAAAGTTGCATCTGTCCATCGTGACGTTATGTCCGAGTAGCCGATGTTGAGAGTCCTTTCTCGTTGACAGCATATATTTCGTTTTATCCTCAGTAACAGCCAGACCCATCTTCGCCGCCTCCTTTTCGATGCTTGCAAATGCGCCACTGACAGATTACCGCGTTCTCGCAATAATGTCAATATCATCAACATAGGCATTAGGCAAGTAGTTGAACGCACTTTACGCTTTCATAGGCGACTTTAAAGTCGACAGATAGATGGCTTCTGTTCGGGCCTTGTATCCTTTGGTGGATCGTTTTAACCTTTGGTAGAACTTTCGAACATTGCCTCTGTAGTAGCGTCCCTCAAATGATTCGACCGCTCGCTTCTCGTGCCCTTTCTTTTTCCTTCTGAGAAGTCGGTATTCATCCCTTCTTTTTTGCCCGTAGAGCTCGCGGGCAGATCTCTCAGCCGCTCTTTTTTTTTTTTTTTATACTTCTCCCGGGAAAGGCGAACCTATAACGCTTCAACAGCGCCCGAGATGCTTTGAGATGTATTTTAGTTCTGAACTTAAATTGCTGCAAATTGTAGTCTTCTGGAAATATATCCTCAGGAAGCGAGTTTCAAAGTTTTCTTGTCCTGTAACAGAAGAAGTTTTGGAAAATTGATGTCCTCGCGTTTGTCAAGTGTACTGTATGGTCATGAGCATTAGCTGCCTGTCTTGTGAGATGCCCAAAAGTTGCATTTCGAGGGATAATGTCTTTGAATTCGTCGGAACATATACCATGAGTACCTATAGAATAAGCATAGGTCAGCGACTTGTCTTCTGTGCAGTGCACCAACGGTTGTAGATTTGATGTGAGTGTAGAATCTCCAATAAGTTGAACTGCTCGTCTCTGTATGCTGTCAAGTAGGTTAAGTGAATGTTTTGGGGCCGAGCTCCATATATGGGAACAATATTCCAGGGCTTGTCTAACCTGTGCTTTGTAGAGAAGGAGAAGTGGCTTGGGGCTAAAGTACCTACCTCTTTGCTCTAAATAGGTAGCTCAACTTAGCGGACGCCGATTTTGCGATATAAGATATGTAGTCCTGCCATGAGATTCCTGAATTGACTGTGACTCCTAGAAGGTGCATTGAGTCCTTGGGATGGATTGGATGGTCATCCATTTGGATCTGAGGAACTGTTGAAGCATTTTTTCTAGAAAATGTTGTGAGCTGTATCTTGTTTGCATTAAATACGACTAAGTTGTCTTTTTCCCACTTCAAAATTTTGTCCAGATCATCATTTAGAGAACTAATTTGTTCACATCTCTGACTGCGTGATGTAGCCGCATTCACAGGCCCACTGTTCGAGATGGAGGATATAAGAGTGCTGTCATCTGCAAAGCTGTAGATATTATTATTTGTCGATCCAAGCAAATCGTTGCTGTGGAGAAGAAATAGAGTTGGAGAATAGATCCTTGGGGCACTCCTGCATTTATAGCAAACAAATAGATGATACACCATCTATACTTGGGTCGGTCTTCCCAGAAGAATTCCATAAGACGCTAACTTGCCTAATAGGTCTCTATGCCAGATTCGGCCAAATGCCTTTGATATGTCCAAGGCTACGGCTCTGGATTAGCCGTGTTGCTAAAATGCTTGCGTTCATAAGTGCGTTACGTAGCTTAACAGGTCTCCAGTGGAACGACGGCTCCGAAATCCGTATTGCCTATCGCTTATTAATCGGTGGCCTTCTAGATATTTGATTATTTCGACATGTATTGCCTTTACATTGTGTGCGCAGTAGCGCAGTGGTTAGTGTGCTGGACTACTGTGCGGGGGATCCCACTATCCAAGGTTCGATCCCCGGAAAAACCCAAATTACATCTTAAGGTTTTTTTCTACTGCGCCACCTCTCGCGAACGTCTGACAAACATCCGAGAGTATAACTGTCATGAAAAAGCTTCTCAATTCAGCCGTTCGGACTCGGCATAAAATTGTAGGTCCCTTCCATTCGTCCCAAAAATAGAAACTCACACAAACGAATGGTTGCGAGAAGCTAGGCCTAGGGTGTCTACCGCCTGTTGCGCCACCTATATATATATATATATTGCCTTTTCCATTACTTTTGATAGCATTGAAAGTAACGCTATTGGACAATAGTTTTGTGGCAGACATTTGGTAAGCCTATCTGCCTGTGGTCATTGGCTAGTTAGTTTAGATTTAGATTAATACACTATAAACAGACGCGAACGGATCAACCAATTGTAGGTGTATTAGCAGAATGTCGCCTTAAGACATGATAAGTTCATAGCTCAGAAGCGTTTCTTTTTGCGGTATTGACATTATTTGTGAAGAAGCCGAACTCCAGCTTGTCGTTTCTATTGAATTTTGGTGAAACTTGGTCCTCGCTTGTGAGATGTACAAGATCCTTTGTATTTCCACAGTTATCTCGACCTTTCATTAGGAATCCGGCCTGAGATGAGGTACGCCTCTCACACTAAAAGTAAGCAGTATTCTCAGCTTTAAATAACTACTGCAAAAATAGGCTAGTTCATCCCATGAACGAAGCCTATAGAACTAAAGGAAGAGTCCGCCAACTGTCGAAGCATTTTTGAAAGGCACCTTAATGAGACTTTAAATTTAAAAGTCTAGTCTAAACCTTTGCCAGGAATGGGAAGAAAACGTGGGAGAAAAAGTTAAATTGCCTCACCTCGAAGCACCTACATGCAGTTTCAGCTTTGAGTCAATCAAAAGTAATTCCTATCCTAAGTAACTTCCTTCAATATGTTCTGCGTAACCGATAAGTCCATAAAATCAGATGACGAAAAGTTGATGAAACGAAAATGTCTATGCGAAAATGAAGGAGATCACCTACCCCGCCCACACCCTCGAAAGCATACGGAAAACATATTTACTGTGGCCAAACCCGAATAATTTGGTACAGCTATGAGTTTGCTGAAGAGCTTAAGTCTAATCGGTTAGATGAAAGAAGCATATGCGACCCCCAGTAGACGAACTTCCCCAACCCCAAATATACTTTCATAACCTCGGAGGTACTACCATGATGGCTATGATTTCTGTAATCGTCTGGAGAGATCCTTTATTTCAAAAGAGATGGGACTGAGAATTAAAGGCGCTTATAGACACAGATTGGTTTCTCTTATTTGTGCGTACTAAATACGATACCATCGACGGCCTATGCTATCCACTTGCCGAATAGAATATTTGTCGCATCTACGATCGAACATTACATCCATCCTGGTAATTGGCTAATTGGGCAAAGCCCTTTTTGGTATGTCAAAGTCAATGGCGTATAAGACACCCGGTCAAACAATAGGCCACTAACAAAGTTTGGGCTACCGTCCGAAGAAAACCTCTTCCCATGGCTCCTCCAGCTCAACAATACGACTAAAGTAAATTATGTCGCCCCCGCAAGCAAGCCCACCATCAGTACACCAACGCACTCAAGAGCAGTGCGGATACCGCCGTGATTCCACAAAAAGGCTTTAGCAATTCAAATAACTGAGGCTTTCTGGTATTTATCAAAAAAGACGAATAACATCTCGAACATCGAAAGCAGCTTTCATTTGATCAGTGAAGCAAATTATACTACCCAATGCAAGCGTTAAAAAAAAACTCATTCCTTTATTAAATTTCACTGCCATCTACTCGTACCTACCCTACCCTCAGTTTAGATGAGCTACAAAGCGTTTGTATAGGCAAAGCAACATCAGCCAAAGTTGGTTGTTTCCAAACAACCTCTAACTTCTAATACCAATTTACCATCTCTATTGCCCCAAAGACAGATATTGCACCAGAAAGCAGTCGGCATTCGACAACTGATTTAGCTTTCAAATAAAAAAATTCCCGAGAATTCTCTTTGAAATGTTATTTACAAACTTACAAGTCTTCCCCGAGCCATTCGTGCATACGAGCCATAATAGCCCCAGAATCCATTGCAACAAATCCCAACGAATTTGTATACCTTTCGTCCGAATTTCCGCAGACGGACAGCAAATAAATGGGCAAACGAAGACCTACACAACATTTTTGACCTCAGCAAAACTTCGAAAATCCATTTGCTATACACAAGTATGCTATGGCGGTATCTAACAGTGTATCTGTACCTACTTTTCGTTATGTTGATGCCTAGCATGAAAGAAAAAAAGCAAACAAACAGTACGAGTATAAAAAAACATGAACAGAACAAAAACGCACACTCTCGCTTTCACTCGAAGCCCAAAAGTATTATCAAAAAAGTTTTTCAATGAAACAAGAAATTATTCTCAGCCTCGAGCAAGAGTCACCACTTCGTCTTAAAGTTTTGCGTATGCGGCTTGCCATGGTAAATATTTCAAAAGCAACTTCGTAACGCTCCTTATTCGTTGCCGCAAGTTGAACTAATGGAATTTAAGAACATCGTTAGGATTCAATTAGGGGAATACCAGAGACTATACGCCAAGACCACCACACCACCAAACCATCGCATCGCATCGTTGTTCCCATTCCCAGAGTGGAATCTCGAGCAGAACTTATGCACAATTGTATACTTTTCGCTCTGACTGGTTCTCATCTGAAGTTGAGGTTAAAACAATAAACCAAACGATTTATTTACATTGAATCAGTTTGCTGTAATAAAAGCTGCAAAAGTTAACTAAAAGACAAACATAACTTTGATTAAATTACAAACGGAAAATTATTGTTATTCTTGCATATTGGATTTGGGTTAGTGAGGATCCATTTGGGTCAAAGATGAAGTTGGTTTTGTTATTTTTGTTTACGTTAGGTTCAATTTAATGCTTTATCTTTCTTTTTGTTCAGAATTTTAAACAGCCGACTCTTAGTGAGGTAGGTATACCTAGTTTGAAAAGATCACTTTCCAGCTATAAGTTCACGTTTACCTACTCAGTTCACCTATCATGTTCCCACCAACATGAACATCGAAAAATAAAATGGAACATACCTTTTCAATCCAGCTCTTTATTTAGCAATAGATAAAACCAAAAACAAAACAGAACAATATTGTACTTAAGTACAATTGAATGAAGTGAGGGTAGCAATATCCTAGGTCAAGTTTAACTAAGCTGCTGGACCTATAAATTTAAGCTTTTTAAGGCAGAGTATGATATGACAGCATTTATAGAGACAAGTTATATATAGAGCCATGTCTAGTTTTGGCATCCCTGCCAAACTTGTCAGATTGTGCAAAATGACGGAGAACGCTCGCTAGTCAGTGCCGTAGCCAGGATTTTATTTCTGGGGGGGGGGCTTGCTTCCAAATCTTGCTAGGAATTCTTCAAACAAAAAAATTAATATATAAATCGCATGTAGTTAAACGAACATACATACTAAAATTACTTTTTTACACACATTTTTTTTTAAAGCAGAAGACGCCTTGATTTTTTTTTTACATCAGATCAATCACCTTATCTGTATCTGCATTAATATCCGAATGAACAGATATTATAGCAAGTGAGCTTATTCTTGCATTCTTCAAAACGTTTTGTGACACTATTTTCATCCTTTTCATAGTTGAAAAGGTTCTTTCAACACTAGCTGTGGTCACTGGAAGAGTGGCTAAAACCGTAAGCAAGAAGTTTATAGCTCTAAAGTAAGTCTTGTCACATAATCAAGCAAATTCAAATCTTCGGTAGAAGGATCACTCGACGATATTTTTTCGCACCAATGAATGTATTCAGCTCGTTTAAGCAGCTGAAACTGGTACTGGAGGGGTGGGGAGCTCGTTTGTTCTGGTATACTGAACTTTCGCAAATATTGATTTTTAGACCATTTATTTTAAAAATTCAAAGCTGATTGAAGAATAAGAAAATTTAGATTCCGATAACGTTTACGTTTTCTTTAGACATGCTGTAAAACGCATTAAACATTTTAAAATTATTATCAACTTGTCGCGGAACAGATATTTACTAAAATACAAGGCCCTTCGTTGTATGATGTATGTATGTGATACGCTGTCATGTGACTTTTTCAACCATACTTGAGAAAATTGTGCGAAACTGGCAAGCCAACACCAGGAGCTCAATTTCTCAAAAGACTGTGCCACTACTGGCATACGCTGATGACATTGGCATAATTGGCAGAACGCAGCGAGCTACCACTGCACTGGGTTCGTTTTCAGGTATTATCACAGAAGCGGCAAAAATGTGTTTAGTGGTGAATGAGGGCAAAACTAAAACTTTGGCCTAAGAAGGCAACTGACTCACAGTCCTACTCTATGGCGCAGAGGCATGGATGTTAGCAAAGGCGGATAAATATCTTCTTTGTCGTTTCGAACGAAAAATTCTTCGAGTGATTTTTGGGCCTTTTTGCGTTGACTGCCTTTGAAGGAGGAAAACTACGAGCTGTACACCCACATCTACCTATGGTCAGTCAACCAAGAGGCTAGGACTTGTAGAGAGAATGGAAAACAACGCTCCGGCCCGAAGAGTCTTCGATTCCAACCCGGGAGGTTAACGCAGTAGAGGAAAACCTTCGCCTCAGGTGGCGGGTACTAGTGGAAGGGAACCTCAACCAACTTGGAGTGCGCAACTAAAGGTGGTTAGCCAAAGATCGGTCTAACTGGAGAGATATGTTGGTTGAGCCGCAGGCCCACCTAAGATTTCTAAGATATTTATAACAATGATGCCTCAAATGCAAAAGACAGCAAGTAAAATAATTAATTAACACTTTGGAAAATGTATTGCAATGGGAAATGGTGACATTTACCTGATCAGAATAGGTTACTTTAAAGGTATATTATTACAAAATTTCGGAGGCCCGAGCATAGTCATATACTACTATATAAAATGCAACGTCTGATGCCCAGTTGCACAGTCAGAGTTTAAACTCTCGTTTTGGTTTAAACCTTCGTTCAACAAATTTTCGGTTTCACTGTGTTCGTTTAAACCCAAAGTGGAGTTCAACTCTCGGTTTAAGTTAAACGCCTGCATTCTGCCGTTTAAATTTTCGTTTCGCATTTTGAGGTTTATTTTGACAGCTGCTAAGAGATGAGAAAGAGAGAATAAAAAAAGATAAATTGTCTGGGTGCTACACTTCTTGAATTTATATATGAGTGAAAACTAGAGTTATGATTAGTTTCAGCATTACTGCGGTAAATCCACTGTTAAAAAATGTCATCAGAAAATTTCAATACATTTCCAACCAATACACTTTTCAAGGAAAAACCCCTTTTTTCAAGTGAACATCAGGTAGATTTTCGCAGAAACAGCAGCAAAAAACTTTACGCGTACCTATTACCAGACAATGACTCTAATAAATTAGAGGCTCATACTCATATAATCCTTTCAATATTCATTATCATTACAGGCGACGGGTGATCGGATGTCGTAAAAACCCAGCGAGTAACAAGAAGCAGTACCTGTGATCGCATCTGTCCGAATGCCCACTACATTTCAACAACTACATATTATTATTATTGAAAAAAAAAAATTAATTACTGCAATATGTAATTAATTGATGAAAGCAGATGACAGTTCAAATATGTGTCAAAAATAAATCAATTCACTTCGTTAATACCAAAATACATAATGTAGGTAATAATATTGCACACATTTTTTTTTTTATTTGCAAATGGTAAAATATATAATATATATAAAGTATAACCTTTTATTTGATCAAAAGTGCGCTGGTAGAAAAATATCCCCTTAAGGGAAATAGTTCTGCGCTTCCACAAATGCGTTTAGTTAACTGGCAGAGTACTGTGAAACTGAACGAGTTAAACCAAAAGTTTAAACTCTCGGTCAGGTTTAGTTAAACTTCAGTTTGGGCATGACTGTTTCTTTTTTCCTCCACAATTCAAAAATTATTTATCCGTTCTTGGAAGTTATACGTATTTTCTTAACACAGCTCGAAATAGTTGACACCGTAAGCCCTAACGCGCAAGAAACGCGGCAAAAATCACACTAAAACGTTTAGGAAAAGATTCCGAAAAACGAACCAAAAACGCGCTAAAAAAGCTTCGAACAACCTCAAAAAAACTCACAAAAAAACTGCTCAAAAGCGTTTAAAAAAAGCCCAAGAAACCACGCAAATAAATTCCAAAAGAAACGCGCCAAAATACCTACGTTCCTAAAAATGCACCAAAAAGTTTCCACAAAAAAGTGCCAAAAAACAATTGAAAAACGTTTCGAAAGACGCTGCAGAACAGCCCAAATAAACGCCCCACCAAACGTGTCAAAATATTAAGTGCAACGTCTTTCTTTTTGTCTCTCCATAACTCGAGAGCCATGGATTTGTTTCCCAGTTAAGTTTTAGGTGGTGATGGAAAGGGAAGTGGTTTCTGGAACTATTCGGACGATTTTAAAAAGTCTTTCAGTTTTCTCATAGTGATATGTTCCAGATCAGTACATGTTACTTAAGCATGGGGGGAGAAGAGAACGTCTGATAAAATGCAAAGCAAAATTAGACCAAAATTTTATGTCATCTATAGATTTGCTGGAAAAAGTGTTGGCAATTCGAAAAGCATACCTCCAAAAAAAATTACACTTCAGTTGTTTTACGCCGACGTCATTAATTCCAACATTACTTCGAGGTTCGGATCTGGCTACTTCGGAGAAAGTTATTTATTTAGAGGTAGATATACTCGCTCCGTTTACGGGAAAACGAATCCCAAGATCTCTCATTCCACACATTGATGTGTCCGTGTTTTCCGTAATTCGATCCCCAGCCCCTAATCCGAACGACATCAAACAAATTGCTTAAAAGTGCATGCACCATGAAAATATGAAACGAACTCGTCTCCACTTACGGGCCAATTATTCGTACGCTACGCCCTTCCCATGGTATCAAAACTTGCAACGAAACTCTTGTGAAAAAGAACCTACTTCCCTCATAACTCAATTCGAATTCTAAGTAATACTCAACCAGCATCCCCGGTAGTCACCATACTCTAAAGGAATCACAAAAGGTTATTTCTTAAAAAAAAGTTCCATATACAATAGGATGCTCCAGAGCGTGCATCGGTGCGCGGCAGCGAAGCCTGCTTCTTTATGTTTCCATCGAAGTTCAGAATACGCTCTTGTATTTCCTCACATTATGGCGCTTGCTCGTTTATACCTTCGTCCTGCTTCTTTTGTGGTCTCTCCTCAAGTGCAGAGTAAACCAAAGTAGTGGTATCCCAAGAAGGAGCACACAAAATGTTGGCTCCATCTTTTCGCCTCCTCATATGTTATAAACCTACTTGTACTCAAATAAATGCGGCCAGAGGCATATTTTAAATTTATTTTTTGTTGCTACCCGAAACACACACAAAAAACGATAAGGAACTCTGAAAAGGGAAAAATGTGGATAACAGGTCCGGATCCGGGACCGGAACAAGGACCAACTTTCATTTGGGCCATATTTCTTATACTTTCCAAAAATGAACGCATATAGCAGGAAGTGAACAAAAGCCAAGATGTAAACTACTTCAGTTGGTCGACAGAGGAAAGGGATGGCACCCAGGATGTTGATGTCGAAACTCGCATATGAAATTAAAGTTTTTTTTTTTTTGTTGCACTGCCTCTGGTTGGTAAAGAATAAGAGCTGCTGGCTCTGGCTGCAAGAGGCCGGCCATATAATCATTTGCAACTTGTTACCGAAGTTGAAATGAAATATTTAAGTAGTACAAGGACTTGGAAAGACAAGCTAATTTGAATACACTACACTCACTTAAGATTATACGTACCTACATGTGCAGACGGTTTAACAGCCGTTCAGCTTCCACATATAAGGGGCTTGTATATATATATGGGGATGTGATGATAACCCAAAGCGAAGGTTAGCGAGGCTGTAATTTTCATCCTTGTTTTTTTTCATCCGGCAGTCGTGTGTCGCTGGGGTTTGGTATTCTTTTCGGTGAAATATTTTATGCAAAAGTTTCATGTTTCCGAGAAAATATGCGCTTGGTGTGCGGAAAGTTAATATATTTCTTTGTCGTGCCTCATATCAGCTTTTGGGTTGTGGTTTAGGCCTTCTTTTGTGCAACTTAACTTATTTTAGGTATGGAGGAAAGTATTTTTCGTGGAACATTTTTTTATTGTGTGGAAAAAAGAATCTGCGAAAGTGGCAAGAGTTTTGAGCGCAATTCTCCATAGCTAATAAACGGATTGGGTAGTGGGTATCCCTCGGGGTTTAAAAGTTATCGGGGGGAGATTTTTAAAAGACACGTTTTAGAAACAGTCAGTATGAAGATAAAGTATAATAGGTCTGCGAAGAGAATTCTGGACTCGAATATGTGTAGGTGTACCATAAAATATATTGAATGCGTATACTGACTGGACACTGGTTCAAAGTTAGTTTTTGGAGGCCCCGCTTAGTTGGGCTGGCGAACGAACATCTTCTGTTAGGACTAAGGCCCAATGCAACTCGGGTTACAGATCAGTTTCGGACTCAACGGTGACTTGACTCCACACACGAGGAAACGCATCACTAATCAAAATCTCTATAGTTCGTTCAGTGTCGTCATGTTTTTCAATCTAACCCACCAGCAACAGGCTGGTCCGTTGTTCGCTCATCTTCGACAAACTAGAAACTGAAATCAATAGGCAGTCCGACATGCAAATCAACAGACGACTCGTTATAAACTGGTTTTTGTGAACCGCAAACGAGTTTCCAACCGGTAGCGTCGTGTGCGTCGTCCCATTTGATTGCACAGGGTATGTATGACTCAAATCAAACTAGTTGCCAATTCGCATCGCTGATCAGTTTTTTTTTTTTTTTTTTTTTTTTTTCAGTTGCTCCGTGTACATTGGGCCTAAGAGTCGATCTCACGTCAATGGAACTCTCTAAAACTTTATTTGTGTCTCTCAACAAAAAGGGCTGTAGACGACTGACTTCTGGTATGACTATGTCAAATTCACTTAAGATCAAAATTCTGCATAGTCTGCAGAAAAACGACGATGTAGCGGGACATTTCCTCTGATATTGTCTCACTTCTTGCATATCAATCTGTCAGATCTTTGGCGCTGACTTTAGGTTTCAATGAAACTAACGAGTAAAATCACGCCATGGTGTCTTTCTGGTAGTAGGTACATTTGAATAGGTGTTCTGTCTCAGTGGTTTAGTTGCATAGCAAAAAACTCGAAGAAATAAGGAAAGAGACTCCTGCAACAACCAAACGGTGTTAACTTTAAGGTCAAAATTACGCCAGAGCCACATATATATGTGGCGTGCTACATAGCGCGTACTAGCACCCTTAGAAGCACCAAACCCAAACCCAACAAAGATTTCACATGACATCCTTGTTTTGATGAACCAACCCGACACTGATCATCAACTGTGACGTCTTGTCCTAGGCAGAGTTGAGGTGTTCATTTGTAAGCCAGCCAGGAACTGCTCGGTTTCTCCTAGA
Source organism: Cheilosia scutellata (assembly GCA_955612985.1). Lineage (NCBI taxonomy): Eukaryota > Metazoa > Arthropoda > Insecta > Diptera > Syrphidae > Cheilosia > Cheilosia scutellata. The sequence continues at coordinate 89,170,519 of OY015311.1, forward strand.
TTTAGAAACAAAATGCAATATTGAAGGAAGCGTGGTCTTAACTGACATTTGATTTTGTATCACTTATAGCTTAGCTTAAAATTCCTAACAACTCCTCTAAACGTTACAGCTGGAGTGGGATTCTGTAAAAAACGAAACGAAAACCGCTTTCGTTTTTATTAAGCCTGTCTCTATCATATCTGCGGCAATAGACAGAGACTGCTATAGACTATAGTCGAAACGATTTCGTTCGATCGTTTTCATTTTACATAATCTGAACCCTGATTTAGAAACATTCTCGTGAAGAAACTTTTGGCACAGGTTGACTACTTAGCCGTCAGATTCGTCTCGTTATAGAGTAAAGCTCAAATTTTGTGAAAATATTTCAGGATCACATTGGCTACAATTTTTATCAGGACATTTCGACAGCATTCATCAGCTGTCAATAGCGTATTTATTTCTCAGCCTAAACCTGCAAGTCTAAAACCATAAAAGATAACTTTTAAATTGAGAATACAAAACTACTGCACCCTATATACACACAGTGAAGTGCAACAAAGATCTTTTGTTAATTAACTTTGAACAAAGTTGACTAAACCCTAATTGATAATATGTGGCAAAGGCTATACTATATTGCGAAGCCAGCACAAAATGCACATCAATGCATCGCCCCCGCATGGATGCATGTGTAGCCTGAACGGCTTGTAATAGAGCGTTAGCTAGGTTCTGGGTAGGTGTACAGACAAACTCACTCACTCACTGCGGATGATATGGACGAACTTTGCTAGGTTGACTGCTGATGTTAGATGGTGGCTAATACAATATGGCGACCGGACTGGACATGTGCACACTCTAGTGTTTGGTAAAATAAGGCTTCGCCCTATTTACCAGACAAAGTGCAATATACACACAATCCCTATATGGACTGGCAGAGAGACTATGTTCACATGCAACGGATGATTAAGCACATAAAGTCAATGAAAAGTTCAGTCCACACCGCACTGTACCAGAACCACATCCACAACCAAGCTCTATGTCTATACACTCCCTTTCTCTGTTTCTCTTGCTTGATTCCAAACCCCAAACTTTACAATAATTTCATTTGGGAAAATTTGTTCAATTTGCGATAATAGGTTAAAAGCATACTTGGTTTTAATGTTCGCTTTCGCATTGGACAATCAATTGAGTTGCTCGGACGTTAATGGATGATGGACTCTTTGGGGAACAATTATTATTGAAAATGCGGGTGTGTGGATATATGCAGGATTCTGTGGTGTTATTGTGGGCGATTCTCGGTTACCCTCGGCCCATTGTGTTTGAGTTTTAAAGTACATAATTATTGGGCCAGCTGGGAGTGGGACCTGGGACGTTGTTACAGTTTGATAGAATTTATTTCCAGTTCAAATTTAGTGGGACTGCATTATTTAATCTGGATATCTTCCTATTTCATACATACATGAATATAATCTATAATTCCAACTTATAAGGTTCGAATTGAACTGATATTCGACAAGAACTCAAATACAAGGAAAATTCATCTGTCAGACAAATATCTACCTAAATTCAACTTCAGATACAGCTGCAAGGTTATATTCCCTGCCAACTGAAGTGGGGACAGGATAAACTAACTTTATTTGCTAACGACTGTCGTGATGGGTATACAAAACAAACAAAGGAGGATCTAAGAAATCTCAAGAGTATGGATAGGATACAAGTAGTTATGTAGTTTCCTTTTTTAAGCTGAAATTCATGCTAATAACTAATAAGAATATTTATATCCTCTCTGACAGAAGAGAAGCTTACAATTAAGTCAAATTTGTTTCCAGCTCTTTATGGTACCAGGATATATCGGATAAGAAGGTAAAGACGCTAGTACACGCCATTTAGAAAGCCATAGTCAGTTCCTTTTTTACCTAACGATTTTCTGAGGGGAGTATCCTCTGTTCAAAGGCCGCTTTCTTATGCAATAACACGCTTTTCTCCGAGTTATTTGGTGAATTTTGTAAGTATCTTTAAAAAAAAAAAAAAACTGATGTGTTTATAAAGTTTATAAACAAGTCGCTAAGTGAGAAATCAAGTGTTTTGAGTCTTGGCTGGCTATGATCTTCGTAGGTACCTAAATACGTTTGAAGAAATGTTTCAAAGATTAAGTAGATGATTTTGCTGGACCTCCACAAAACTCCCGAATGCTCGATTTAAACATACATTTCAAGAACCTTTATGTAGAAATAAAAGACAATGTTATAAGACAAGATATAAATCACGTTTACACGCAATTATTTTTTGGATTTATTGAACAAATCGAAATATGAAAGTTGTGCACTATTGAATCAAGATGAAAAAATATCTTCATTAATTTAGTTTCTTTCTGGAGTTTTCGATTTTATGGCTTTGAACAATTAACTAAGGTTTTGTAGGTTTTGTATGCCTACCACATCTTCCCTTTGACATTTTGATATTTTTCGACTTCGACTTACCATTTAAAATTATTCACGCCACGCCAATGGTACCTACTCAATTACATTTTGGTTACTAAAAGAAGCTTATTTATGAACAGTTTATACAATGTTTATAGGAATTGTTCGAAGTGCCTTCCTTGAATTTTTGGGAGCAACTCATTACTTCTTATTTCTTATTAATTATTTCACATTTTCATGTGGTTGAAAATTGAAATTTTGTTAATAATTTATTATTATCGATAACAAATAATCTCCACAAAATATAATTCCCAGCCCGCAATGACACTTTACTCCAATTGGAGTAGATCTACTTCACTTTTTCACAAATTTCAGAAATCTACTCCCTACTTCACTTATTTCTAATTTCCCATTTTCTACTCCAATTTCAAATTTGGAATCCATTTCTTTATTTTGTTTAATAAAAAATATTTTACAATTTTCTAAAATGTTTTTTATGCCATTAATGACAAGTAAGTAAGTAGTATGTAGCCACTTTATGGATTAATTTAGTGGAATTTACCTGGAAAACTGGTAGCCCCAGGTAAAATTATGTATGGTGAATTTGATCAGATAAAAAATAACTCGGAGCGTAGACAAAATTCGAAACATTGGTAGATCCAATATAAAATAGATTGTATATCTTTCAGGCTCTTAATTTTAAACAAAGAGTACCTTACGAGGACTTGCAGTTTTCACCCTACAATAAATTTCATAGCTACGACTGCTAAAGAAATATTCAGCCCTATCATGAATTCCGTCGTAATCGAAAATACTCTACGAATCCCGAAAAATACATCATGGAATCCATTCGTAGTGGAAAATCTGCTACGAATTTCGAAATTCGTAAAATTAGGTATCTCTGAATCCGAATGAAACGAAAAATTTACCTTTTTTTCTACGACAAGTAATTTGTGTCGGAGACGTTGGGAAAAATGATGTTTGCACAGCAATAGATTGTGTTTTGTATAAAAAACTAAGTATTTACCATTTTTTTGTTGTTCTTAATTTTATTTGTTACTTTAATAAGGCAAACACAACTAAGAAGGCAAATATCAACTTTTTTATTGAACACGAAAGCACACCCGGGTCAAACTCATGTTCCAGCTCCTGTAATATACCTACCTTTAAATGCCGGTTTATTGAGTCGAAATTTTCTTTGAAACCTCTAAGCTTATTAAAACATAAAATGAATTGAATTCCCTATACTAGTACGTTGGCTCATCGAAGTCAAAGGGATCGATCACAAGAGACAAGAGTCGCAGTGTATTTTTCTCTGATTTTTCAGATTTCGCTTTCGCCTGGAGGTCTCTGTTCGAACAGCAATTATTGAAACGGCAATTGAATCCATTTTTAAACAATTTATATTTTTAATTTGTTGTTAAAAAAGAATAATTATTTAATTATTTGAAAGTTTACACACAATTCATTTCCATAAATTTCACACATGACCGATGTTTGACACAAAACAGCTGATTTCGAAAATGAGCATGAGAGCGGTGAATGAGGCAATGCTTCTATGGATTCCATTCGGATTTTGTGAAGTAAATTTTTCGTAGTTCGTATCGTAGCTTTCATTCGGGGAATTCTTACAAATGGATTCTGTGATAGGGATGATTGATCGATCTTGACAGAAGGTATATCAGCGTTAAATAGGTGTGATTACGGGACACTGTCTTATGGGCAAACATACAACATTCTCAAACGATTTTTGTAGAAGTTGTTTGGACGAAAAGGAGGAGGAGGAAGGAAGCTCCATTTGGGAGCTTTCTATTACAACGATCTTAACGATCTAAGAAGCCTAGATATTCGTAATTTCCTCTGCTTCTTTAGAAGCTCAAACTGGTTCAACGAGTAGGACGAAACTTCTTCTAAATTCATTGTGTTATCCAAAAACGGGACCTTATGGTCTAAATGTATCGGCCTTTTGTCGGCAGCCATTTCAACCTAACCTAACCATGTATGAAATATTGGTTTTAGTTATAGGATAGAATAGTATATTCGCAAAATGCAAACATTTCGGCGTTCTACCTTGAAAAAGGTATGTATGTAATGTACATTGATGCTTTTTGAAAATCTACTCTTTTTTCCTATCTACTCCACTTTTTTAGGCAATTCTACTCAAGAAAATTTTTCAGAAATGGCATCGCTGTTCCCACATCTTCTCATTCGTACTCAATGTTCACATAATAATAATTTCCTTTACAGAACAAAAACATTAAATTTCACATAAAAACTCATTATCACTTAGCAATATTTGTCATAATTGTAATTTTTCAATTAACTGCGCACAACTGCGGATATATACGAGTATCATGGGGCACGCCCATAATATTTTCGAAAGAAGAACTAACTTTGTTCAACGAAATCATTGATGTCCTTGCGATAGCACGTTCCTTATAAATCAAGTGTCAATGAGTAAAAAAGGCCCTTTTCATACTGCGGCTGTGTTGTGTTTATTTATTTCCCACCCCCGTCCATTGACAAGGCAAATTAATAATTTTCCAAAGGATTTCCCAATGTTTACCAAAGTGAACAATAAATAAAAACAATGTATCTAAGAATATCCATTCAATTTGTATAAGGTGGAACATTATCTCCGTTCGACTTGTGGCATCACGGACTATCATTAATCTAGCAAGACTAACTGACTATATTTGTATGACATCAAGCACAGTAGTCGGTGGGTATATGTGCGTGTTTTGGTGTTGATGCTTTCAAAAATCACTTCATCGACTAATCGCATTATTTACGGCAATATCAAAACAAAAAAAAATATCAGCCACAGAGGCTCTCAGGATAGATAATCTGGGTCAGGAGATTTTCCTTAGCATCGAGTGGATGCTTTTAAGTCTGATGTAGCAGCACTTCGGGGTGAAGTACTGTGCAAACAATATTAACTTTACAAAAACCTATGAGAGTTGTGCACTGTGCTGTGCAACTCTGGGTGCACTAAGATTTCCACAAAAGGATATGGAAATATGTAATTTTGTGTGTGCTTGCATATTGAAATATCCTATATTTTTTGTGTACCTATGTGTGAGTGTGTGTGCACTTAATATTTACATAGTTTTCGGAATGTGGATGCTTGCCAATTTGTATGTGGAACGTCAATTCAATTTCATAATTGAAACTTGTGTTCGAAAATGCAAATTTAGCAATCGGGAGTGAATATACCTATACAGTCGTATATTCGTTGAGATCCTTGAAGAAAGTGGTGGCGGATGACGTGGTAGGTTATGCTCAACAATTCGATTATGATTTCATAGTTGGCCCTCAAAAGGCAAGATTACTGTAGGAGAGAGAGAGAGAGAGAGCGATGAAAAGGTTTTAACATGAGAGAGTCAATATTGAGTTACTTTCTGCAGCCATTAACGTGAAAGCTAATGGATTTGCGTTTTATTTGCTAAGTTCGCCGTTTTGACGGAATATCTTTGTGAATGCGAGCGAGCCCCGGCTGTTTTAAAGTTTCCCCATTGCTGTAATTGAGTGTTTACCTTTTGGTAAGAGTTTCTTTTGCACAGTAGAAATGCTTGTTGAAGTTATGAATGCTGAGTGTTAAGAGGAACTCGTGTTCTACTTATCAGAGAAATTTTTGCTAATATTATACTTAATAGTGAGTAATTTTCGAATAAAATTGATCCGTTGAAATTGTGATAAAATATTGAACTTTGACACAACATTTTTTACTCGGTTAAAACTTGGTCCGTCTGGTACAGAACTGGGAAACCATCGAAATTTGAGCCCAACTATACGGTTGTGGGTTAGTGGTGTTAAGATGATTATTCAGAATTTTGTACACATCAATTACTGGACAGTCAGTTAGTTTCCTCTCTTTTATATATTTATACATATATCGGGCAGGTAATTACCTGAGGAGAAGTTGGTTGGTTGGTTGGTTGGTTGAAAGTGGCTGTCAGCTAAAAACGCCAACACACTTAGACCAGTATAGGTTCATTGTGATGCCACGAAGAAGGATCTGAGATCTCTCTACTAGTTGAACCATTTTGAGCTCTTTATAAAGCGTAAGAGGCTTCTGATGTCTATGCTTGTCAGATCGCCCAAGTCGTTGTAATGGAAGGCTCCTAAGTGGAGCTTCCTTCTGCGGGAGAGAGCTGGGCAGGAACAAAGAAGGTGAGGGATATTTTCCTCCTCTTCCTCGTCCATGCAGCTTCTACAAAAGTCGTTAGCAAAAAGGCCCAGCCTTGCGGCATGTTTGCCTATCAGGCAGTGTCCAGTAATGACACCTATTATAGTGCCGATATGCAATCTGTTGAGAGAGATCAATTTCTTAGAGCGTTTCAAATCCAGCTTAGGCCAAATTTGTTTTGTCGCTAGACAAGTGGTTAAACTTGTCCACCTAAGATTTGTACTCTCGATAGCATTCAGCTTATATTTTTGTTTGCGCGTAGCGATTGGTATCCCTAGGGTGCCTTTATCCGGCAGAATGGATTGAGTTGTTCCTATTCTAGCGAGTTCATCGGCCTTACAATTCCCTGGAATGTCTCTATGCCCGGCACCCAAATTAGGTGAATGTTGAACTGTTCGGCCATCTCCGTGAGAGACGATCGGCAGTTTGATGGCTGCCTGGCTGTCCGAAAATATGTAGATATCCTTAACAGATATGACGTTTTTCTTGAGGATAAGACTTCTTTAATCGCCATAATTTCCGCCTGGAACACGCTACAGTAATTTGGTAGACGGAAGGAGAGCTTAAGATTAAGACTTTCGGAGAAAACACCCCCACCAACTCCATCATTGGTTTTTGAGCCGTCAGTATAGAAGTGAACTGAATCATCTTCCGTGAAGGTATCTTCATCCCAGGTGGCTCTGGATGGGATAGTGACGAGAAAATTCTTGTCAAAGTTTAGAGATGGGGTGGTGTAGTCAGTGTTTTTGGTTGAGATCTCGAATTCTTTCAGAATAGAGGCGTGGCCAAAGTCTTTGCTTGACCACAGTGAGATGGCTTTAAGGCGAGTGGCTGCACTCGCTGCCATTTGCTTGCTTAATATGTCAAGGGGTAATAGATGAAACAATATGTCTAGTGCCGCCGAGGGTGTTGTTCGTAGTGCACCGCTTATGCACATACAAGCTGTACGCTGGACCTTGAGGAGAAGTTAGTATCTCTGAAAAATATGTTTAGATAATAAGGCAAAATTTATATGATCAATTTGTAAGTACAGCGCTGGCATATTGCCTGAAAATGGTTTCAATATTTTGTACTGATTTAGTTTTATGACTATTGTCACAAGTTGAATAAAATAAGGTCATGAAAAAGGCCTTAATAATAATAATAATAATATGTCAAGGGGTAATAGATGAAACAATATGTCTAGTGCCGCCGAGGGTGTTGTTCGTAGTGCACCGCTTATGCACATACAAGCTGTACGCTGGACCTTGAGGAGAAGTTAGTATCTCTGAAAAATATGTTTAGATAATAAGGCAAAATTTATATGATCAATTTGTAAGTACAGCGCTGGCATATTTCCTGAAAATGGTTTAAATTTTTTGTACTGATTTTTTATGACTATTGTCACAAGTTGAATAAAATAAGGTCATGAAAAAGGCCATACAATAACTCTCGCTCCAAAAAAAAATATCAAAAATAGAAGAAATTGATTTTCTTAATTATTTCTTACAAACCGAGTTTGATGTCTATTCGATGAAAAATAAAAATGTTCCCATACATACTGTTCAGAAAAAACGGGAATTTGAGTCAGTATAGCTATATCTTCAGTTTTTTTTAATTTTTAAATGTAATACATACAAATCTACATTCAAACAAAAAACAAACTTTTTAATTCAAAATAGGTACACTTAACACTTTTCAGCCACCCTGTACTTGCTTCTACAGAAGTAAATTCGAATTTCATTACATACATGCAGTTTGCCTTCCGGAAGATTGTTTCAAAGTCCCCATAACAATACACCTACAAACAATGAAGCCTTAACAACATAATTTTGAGCTTAAACTTCAATAACTAGAAGAGGTACTTTTGGGACAAATTGTATTGCCAAAGTAATCCAACTGAATGACCACCAACTTCGATATAAGTGCACCCCTCCTCGAACTTCCAACAATTGACTCTTACACACTTGCACACAACGTATTTATACATAGTTACCCAGCAATGCTGCTCATGTGACTGTCCTGCAGCACGCTGGGTTAAAACTTAATCCCATTGCCTTATCGGAGTTAGTAGTTGTAAAATATTCCACAAGGATTTCATTTAAATCTAATAAGTGGATACTGGAAAGATAAAGTGTGTTGTAACAAAAGTTTCTAATTCAATTAAGGGTTTTTCGATATATTCCATGTAAGGGTGTAGCGACAAATGTTATTCTGAATTTCTTCTTTTTTTTAAGGGTTGAAACTTTCTCATTATTTATTACCCAAATTGAAAAGGAGCTACAAACAATAAACATCCATCCAATAGTATTGCAACTAAAATAAAAGTCGGCATTAGTATATGAGAGGTTTATGTTATTATGACTGTTGTTGACTCCTTTGCCAAATGGGACTGACAAATTGATTCCAATCGCTTTTGCGAAACGGATGTGAGCATAAGTCCTTCGTGTGGTAAAGAAGTGAAAAAAGAAATAAAGGAAATTGCTTTTCGTTATAATAAAATCAAAAATTATTAATACGCAGTGTTTGTAAAGTTTCTTGTTTACTTTGGGCCAAGTGTAAGAATTTATCGTTATATCCGTTGGATTGTTTTTTTTTTTTTTTTTTTTTAACTTTGTTCATCCCCATTTTGGCCATTAATCCCAACCAACCAAACAAAATGTATCAAAAAGTTACAAAATGTGTTGGCATTTCCTTTTCTTTTTTCCATATACATTTTATGTTTAGATTTAAAGAACAAGTGTTGAGGATATTTTATTGGGCTAAGGGGAATTTATTGCACATGTGAAGAAAAATATAGCAGGATTGTACCGTAGGTCAATTTATAGTCGTATAGTGCCTGGTAAATAATGCCAGAGTCGGCTCAATATCAGTGCTGAAATTAAGCTATTCGTCTGGTTATTAAAAAAGGGGATACGGACACACAAGAACTTAAGCTATTCTTTGAACTCATTCTTAAAAGTAATAAGGAATGGATAGGGGTAGAAGATTGAAGAATGTGTCAGGGATACTACTTCTCATATCACAACAGAACACTCTTTACAGTCGACCTGCAACCTAAGGCACTGAAGCGAATCCTTAGGAACTTAAGAAAAACAAAAGTGGGTAGACTAGGCTAAAATTGTTAAGGAAGAGCTACAACCCAAAAGATCACATTGAAGTCCTACAGAGCATTTGTTAAGCATAAATGGCCCATAACTCGAATTCCCAAACTCAAAAACGCAACTTAGCAGTTCAGCGAGCTTATAAGGAGCGGTTTACAATAGTGAGACAAGTGTTTAAAAAAATTACTGCAGAAGAAAATTAGGCTTACAAAAGATTTGAGTCTGTATACGAGACGAAATAAGAAGAGGAATCCTAGAGCACGTTCTGCGAATCAATCGAGATTACCTACATACAAGTGGGGCCGTCTCACTGTGGAGATATTATTCAAATCACACGGTCGCCGCATATGTACACGAAACGAAGACAGACTTGGGCATGATTTGGTTTGGTATGGTTGAAAGTAACTGCCAGCTAAGAAACGCCAACACGTATTGAACGTATTGAAGGCAACCATCGTATACTCCTTACGGAACAGGGAGTATTTGGTATTACGTACTTGTGAGTGTATACATGTTGGGCCGTTGACAGTAGATTTTTAACAACCCTTGGGCATAGTCAAAAGTCAAGTCAAGAAACATTACCAAGATTGCTTGCCTGGATATGATGGGTTGACTAAAATCCAAACCACAACTATACCTACCTGAAAACATTTAACTGAGCACACAAGCTTCAATCCATCTATAGTTATACACTAGAAGAGTGTGAAAGCCAAGGGTGCTCTCAGAATAAGAGAGAACAAAATTTGGAACCCTGGATCTTTTGGGACACTTGCTTATGGACTTCTTTAATCGGAGAGGCACTCACTGATTATGTCATAATGAGACCATTTCACCCGCTTTTGGCGGGTTTTACCATCTTTTTTACCTAAAAACGCTCCACCCGCCACCAGCCACCACAACCATTTTCCCGCTTTTTGATAAAAAAAAAATCGGAATGTAATTCTCTTAAGAATTTTCTTTAGTCCTTTTTTTTAAGGTTCCGTTTCCATGTGGAGGAACCTTATTGCTTTCGCTACGACGGACGTCTGTCCGAATAAAATTAGAAAATGTTGTACCTAGGTCTATCTCAAGAACTAATTGACGTAGAAGGCTGGAATTTGCACACAGTATCAGGTATAACCTCTAGTTAATCGACAAATACCAATATTAACAATACATCGGCTGGTTTTGGAGTTATTCTTAATTTCGTGGAAAAAATATGTTCATTCGCACAAAAAACTGTTTATTTTTAGATTTACAAAAAATACATGTAACCCTTTCTTGTAGATCATTACTGTTATGTCGAAAAGTAAATATTTTAGAAGATATTTACAAAAAAACTCAATCAATCACCACAATTGGAACTTCCATTCCAATCCCAATGCATACCCATCTCATACACCATTGTCAATGTCACCTCACCACACCCACACGGCCATACGCATACCATATTGGTGTTTGGTTGAACACGATCTACACCACGCCACGCCAGGGTTGTCATATGTCGCGATTTATCGCCAAACGGGCGATTTGAAATTTCATTTGGCGACACGAAAATCGGTTTGGCGATGCACCACAAAAAAGGCGATATTTTTAGATTTTGGCGACATACATTTTTTTTCACCAAAATTCTTATATTTTTTCTTTATTTATAATTTTCACTCAAACCTTACATCTGTGATGACTGTGACGAAATATTAAAATTAGTAACGAATGAAAACAACTTTAAAGCTGGGAAAGGTATTGATTTAAGATCGGATTTTGAAAGAATCGCGAAAGAAAACAGTGGTAGCACAGAGCATGTGAATGAAGTTAAGAAGCAAGTTAACGCTTTAATTCTTGTTTTACTAAAAAAAATGCGAAAAAGGTTGTCTGACTGCAACACACCTTTTGTTTCTTTGGGATATTTGTTTCCCACGCGTTTGTTTAAGCCAACTGCGACCCTGTTTTAAAAGTCTGCTTGTAAGCTTGATTCCACCCAAAAGCTTACAACTTACTGCGGCTCAGGGAAAAATTAATTTCTGCCAATTGGTCAAATGAATTTTATCTATAAAAGTGTACCCGAAGAAGACGTTTTGAAGTTTTCAAACAAGGTGTACAAAATTATAAATGCCTTAGGACAGCCAGAGTTCCAGGAGCTTGGGGAATTTGCATTAAGTTTTTTTATGTAAAAATTACGAGTTGCACGAATTTTTATGGTTTTTGAATTTGGCGAGAAAAATTTTGAAATTTGGCGATTTTTTGGCGTTTTATATTTTACGCTTGGCGATTCCGGTTTTTAAAAGCTGACAACCCTGCGCCACGCGCAAGCAAACCGAGTCAATCACTCCGAAAAAGGTGTGGCTTGTGTGTTTATCGCTCTCGAATTCTCGATGCATTAGCATTATACGTTGTTGGATTGCATGGTGAGATTTCGTGTTGGATATGAGTGGAATTGGAATGCCGTGGCTGGCAGTGGTGGTTGCTGTGGGAGAAAATTATTTTTGTTGGATAGGATAGGACTAGGAGGTAGGAGGCGGATCTTAAGTGAGAGACAGAATTTATATAGGATAGATGTGCTTGAGGAGAAACGAGAAATACCTTTTGTGACTTGTGTTGTGTTGTGAGGTTTGATGGGAGAGCATGTTGAATATTTTTTGTTGTGCTTTGTGCATCTCGTTCTCGGTCGATGTCATGGAGGATGAAGGGTTATGCTCTGGGCTCTGGCCTCTCTCCCCACGATCATCGCAATGTTTCATATTCGTTGAATCGTGTTCGTGTTCGTGTATGCATTTTTGTTACACGTGTGCTCTCTCTGTTCATTTGTATTATTACGAGTTGGGTGGGGCCGATGATTTTGCAATGAAATATCTTGCTCGCATGTTTAGGGGGCAGGTCAGTAAAGGTATGTACTACATAGTTAGTTTGTGGTTAGTTTTCGAAGATCCAAGTAGGCATAGGTCGAAACTGGCGAGTGACGACGACCAACGTTAGGGAACAATACCTTAACTATGCATGCATATTATTATGAACTAACGTACGGAACCTTCGGTGCGCGAGTGACACTCTTGCACTTGGCCGGTTTTTTTTTTCATTACGTTTGAAGATTTTTTTTAATTAACCCTGATGGCAAATGTCATGAGTCAAAGAAACAGCCAATGTTATTCATTGACATTCGCTGTAAATAGGACGGTCAAATTTATAAAGATAAAGAGAGACAGACCAACTCCGAGATGCCGAAAAATCCAAAAATTAAAAAATATGTAACGCTTACGCCAGATTGGATGCCGTTTTTCCGTATATTAAAAAAAACTTATGACGTTTATTTTTAAAGAATTATATTAGATTTTACGTGGCAATTTCTGTATAAACTGTTTTCTACTATTTTGCAAGAATTTTTTCAGGTCAGAATCTAGTCAAACCCGCTAAAACACACTCGCTTTTAGCTTCAAAAAACCCGCCGCTTTTTGCCAAAAAATAAAAGGTCAAGTTAATTATGAGGCATGACTTTGGCTGTACCGACAGAATTGAGTCTCCCGAGTACTGGTCATAGAAAGTAGATATACTGAAAGGGGTAAAGGTCCTCTTATAAGAACTTAATATCAACCGACTCGCAAAATACTAAGACGCGTTCCAGAATGATACTTACGCTGTTAGGGAAGGAGCTCAAACCGCCCTACCATTGAAAATGCCCTTTTGGGTAGGTAGTAAAGCAGAACTTGAAGCGATTAAGCCCAATAAGTGCCTTATCGACCAAGGACACTGGGCCATGTGCAATGGTCATACGACTATATACATTATACAACTCACAAAAGGATCACAATGGACCAAACACACCCATGGAAGCATATCACATGCTGTGCAGTGTGCACTTCCCTCACAAATTAAAGTCCAACGAATTGTGTTTTGTTCATAATTTCTCAACTCGGTGGAATCAATTCTTTGAGAATGTTTTCCAACTATGTATCGACACAATTTTTTTGATTTTATAAACAACATCTTTAAATTTTTATTTTATTCTTAAAGTATAGAAAGTGCTACATAATAATTAATCCCCATTCACTTAAAATACAACTAATACCCCAAACCCATGAGACTCCTCTCCACCCATTCACGCATGTTAACAACTTTAGTGTAAACACCGGGATACGATGGTCGCGCACAGCCATATCCCCACGATACGATTCCATGAAGTTTCGCCTTTGTTCCAGTATACGCAATCAATGGCCCACCAGAGTCACCCTGACAGCTATCGCGTCCTCCCCGCGGAACACCAGCACAGAACATATTCGAAGAAACTCCTCCACCACTGATGCCGTATGATCTTGAACAACTTGCTTGGTTAATCAACTGCACTTGGGTGTAACGCAAAATCGAGGTTGCCTTGGAGCCCTCATTAGTAGCACCCCAACCACTTACTATCAGAGCCGTATTCGCATACAAAGCGTCCGCTGAAGTTGCCATCTCAATGCTATTAATCGCCGCACTAAATGAAAGGTCCTTTGACAATACCAACAAAGCAATGTCGCGGTCCATTGTAGACGGGTTGTAATTTGGATGAATCACAACTCTATCCACCGGAACCACAACACCTCCCTGATTGTGTTGACTCGAACCGGCACGAACTGCCAACAATTGTGGCCTTTTGTCGCGAACGCAATGTGCAGCCGTAACTACCACGCGACTATTAAGGATCGATCCACCGCATTGGTGTGCCCTCGAGTAACTCAACGATACTTGAAAGGGAAACGATTCGATTTGTGTCATCAAGCCTCCAACAATTCGTCCATCTGGGAGCGGTATATTTGTGTTGGTGGTAGATTCCTTGATTTCATCATTCACCAGTTCCTGCGGCGCGACACCATAGACTGCGAAGCACAAAGCTAGGAAAACTCTTGTTCTCATAGTGCTGTCGGAAGTTGTCTAAAATAAAAACAAAAATTGTGTACTTATGAACATTTTCGTTTGAAACTTTGTATTTATATACAGAAGTAGTTGTTCTGTGGATTTTATCTTATCTTGGGTCATTACCCAAAAGCCATCCAGCATTTTGGTGTGAAGGAGAATCAAAAGTACGGACTTGGCTGTCGACCGTCTATTGTTTATCTTTTTGAATATTTCGGTATTTACATTTTGATTTGGGGATTTGAAAATGTTGCCCTTGACAGCTTGCGTCTTCAATATCTCTCTCTCTTTAATTTGCAGAGTAAAGTCCGATGCTATCGCGGGTGTACCTACTCGCGCACTGTTTATATTGGGTAAATATTTATTTACTATGCCTTTCAAGTTCATTGAGATAATTTATTCTAAGCATGACCTCCGTTTTGTTTGGAAGATATTTACCCAACCCAGATAGATAGTGAAATGGAAATATTAAATAATAATAAAAAGCGACGATGTAGCTGGCATTTATGGCATAAAGTTTGCATGTAAACATGGGTATTTAGTTTTAGCTTTTTTCAGTATAGGTATATTAGTAATCCGTCAAATCTATTCCAAATTTTTACTTCATGCTAAGAAAAAATACCATCGCATAAATTATTTTTAATTAAATCTCTTTTAATAAATAAACGAAAGGCTTACCCAGACGAAAAATGGTGTTAGTTCTAGTCCAATTTTTGATGAACTTACTTTGAAGTTTCAGACTTTACTTGGAGAAAAATAACAGAGTTTTCCAAATGCAAGAAAGCTGACCAGGGGTGAAAGGCTACACTCAGAGAAAAAAATAGTTACTTTTGTAATGAATGACTGAACGACTATTTTTGCACAAAAATAAATTGAAACTAGTTACAAAATAGTTAAAAATCAATCATTTTATTTAGTGACTATACAAGATAGTTAATTGTGACTATTTTGATATTAAAGCATAGTTATTGAACAGTTTCTTCAAAATAATAATTAACAAATCAATTCTGACTATTCTATAATAACTTCCTACTATGAAACAGTAGGATTTATTTAATTTAATTCACAACGACTACCACATAGTTAAAAATGACTATGTGTAGTAACAACATTAGTTGCAAATGACTATGTCGAAGTAGTTTCGCTTGCGCGTAGATTTCTTTGTTACGTGACGATCATTCTGTGCTGAGTGTCCTTTTGGAAAAGTTGTTTGCAAGAAATAAGTGGTCAATAATTTACAAAAAAAAAAAAAATGGAATAACGAAAACGATTCTAATTATATTTGTGAAACTTTAAATCTAGAAGTGCTCGACGCCAGTGGAGAAAAAGTTCAAGTGAAGGACATGAAATACGTTTAAAAAACCAAAGTGAAAATATTTTCCAGACAAATGGTAGGTACCTGTGAGACAATCGAGGACGGCAAGCTGTATTCTATTTTACAGAATTGGGATCTGGAAATTCTCTATTAAAATTTTGTTGGTAAGTTTTTATCGTAGATTTTGATATATTAACTAGATAGCTATCTCATACATTTTTGTGTGGGACAGAAGTGAAGCTTTGCCACCATTTTGTATAAGGAAAACCGAAACATTATTTCAATTGTGGACGTTTTTGCCTAATACAAAATGGCCAACGAGTTTCACTTTTCAATATGAAGCTAGCTTTGGCTTTATTTCACGGCACCGAAACAATTGTGTTTTTATGTTGTTCTAAAGCAATTTTTTTTCGAAGACCTGGGCCTCGATTTTAATATCTTAAAATTTTTAGACAACGACGATCTAAAAGAAATTGTGGGAAGTGACAAGAAATCGTACGGATTGTTTGTACTTCCGATTGCGGGGAAATTTGTTAATCTGAAAAAATCTAAGGTAACTCTGTTAACTTAATTTATGTTACATTTGTTTTACTTTTAATGCAAAATAAAATCCAGGGATTTCTAGTGCATTCGGCAGCTAGCGCTACTACAGTGGAGAAAAGCATAAGTGGTTCTTCCGCAAACATAAGGCTATCATCGCGCTCAAGTTCCTGTAGTTCAAGCTCAACATGTGCCACAGATTACGTAAGTAACTCGTTTGTGTTTTTGTATTAAATAATATAAAATTAACTTGGGGCTGAATACAGAAGACCTTTAATTTTTAAGTTTAACGAAATTAATTCCCCACAACTTCATCGTCATTTTGTAACGAACAAAAAATTAATAAGACTTAAATATTTCTAATTGTTTGTTTATAATTTGAATTTTTTTTTTAGTTCTTATATAAGATATAATAACATGTCAATTGAAATTATTTGAGAAAAATTTTGTTGTTAATTTTTTGAAGAATTTTCAGGAAACTAATTATTATTCTTCTTGTATACGCGGCAAGTAAAAAACTACCAGGTAAGCATTTCCAAAACGTGAAACAGGTATTGAAGATGACCATATTAATAGTCATTCAACGACTATTCGATAAAGTCAAATTTAACTATGCACAATAGGTATATGTTGCTCCTTAAATAGTTATAGTGAACATTAAAAAGTTGATTCTGAAAAATCTGAAAAATGAAAATGAAAATGAAAAATTTAAAATCAAAATATGTAGTAACAAATTACTATTATTATTAATAACATTGACAATTGAATAGTTGATTTTACTATTGAATAGCTAAATTTGACTATTGAATAGTTAGTTTTGAAAAAAACATCAACTGACAATAAAATATGTAGTTAAAAATAACTATTGTAACTAGTAATATTAACCATTAAGTAGTTGATTTTACGAAAATTATTAAATGACAATGAAAATAGTCATAAATAACTATTTTTTAACTATTTAAAATAGTGTTCCCAATTTTTACTATGAAAATAGTTAAAAAATAGTCAAAATAACTATTTTTTTCTCTGATTGTAGCCTCGAATATAATCAAGCTCAAGTCTATAAGTCTATTTTCTTTAAAATGTTTTAATTTTTGTGTGATGTCATGTAAAGTGAATTTCGAGTTGATTTTTGCAACATTCGAGGCATACGTAACGATTTTTTTTAATTACAATTTACATAATTAGGATCTCCTAGAGTTTCAAAGAAAATGGGGACACCCTATATATAAGAACGGTAACTACTCTATTTTACTCAATGAACAAATTCAAAATCATCACTCTTTTGATTTGAGATTGTTGCAAATATATATGGATACCTAAGCCAGTCTGTGTAGTAATTTTGATAATGATAGGTATTCAAAAAATTGAAACTTGGTTTGGAAATATGTATATGTAGATCTAGGTATGTACCTGCTTATCATGATCAGAAAACGCATCCAAAATATTTGCCCGAATTTTGATTCCTTCTCCTATGGAAGCCTGGTGTCGTCGTATGAAAATACATACCAGTAGGACGAAGCAATGCCGGTCTATATAAATTGATAGATGATCTAAGGAAGGAGCTTTATTTTCGAAAGCGCTACTAAATTGTCTTTTCAAAATGTAGAAAACTATTTGTGTCCCTTTAATATAAGAGGCGTTTTTTTTTTATTTATTTAACAGTACTTCCCATATAAAAATTTTACTCAATATTGAACAATTTAGATTTCTTTCTAACGATTTGAACCAAAATTGATAGTTGAGTTATAGTACGTTTACACCGCACCTAAATTCATCATTTCGGCTAAATTCAGCATTTCAGGCCAAATGTTCAACATTTCGCCATATATTTTCCAGCATTTCGAAATGTTGAATTTCAGCGAAATGTTGAATTTCATCGCTGCATTTGCAAGTATGTCAAATCGAACAAACCTCATTTTGATGACTTTTCGGCTCACTGACAAAAAAAACCGCTGTAAAAAAATTCGATGAGGAATTTTTTGTTGTATTTTATATTATTTATTTAAGATTGTATTTAATATGTCTGAATTATCACTAATATCCATGTTTAGATTAATATAATTAAAAAATGAATTCTTTAGGTACAAACCACTTCTGATTTCGAAACATAAAAAACATCAGTGAGTAATCAATTCTGATACTAGCTGTCATTTGAAATGTTGAAGTTTCAGTGGGAACGCAAAATTGGATTTCGAAATTTTGTCTGCTGAAATGTTGAATTTAGGTGCGGTGTAAATGTACTATAACCATTCGATATAGCCGTGGGATCACTGACACTGAAAATCGGTGTTCAAGGTGAAATCGAACAAACCTCATTTTGATGACTTTTGGGCTCACTGACAAAAAAAAACCGCTGTAAAAAAATCCGATGAAGAATTTTTTGTTGTATTTAATATTATTTATTTAAGATTGTATTTAATATGTCTGAATTATCACTTATATTCATGTTTAGATTAATATAATTAAAAAATGAATTCTTTAGGTACAAACCACTTCTGATTTCGAAACATAAAAAACATCAGTGAGTAATCAATTCTGATACTAGCTGTCATTTGAAATGTTGAAGTTTCAGTGGGAACGCAAAATTGGATTTCGAAATGTTGTCTGCTGAAATGTTGAATTTAGGTGCGGTGTAAATGTACTATTAATGTAGGCATGCTTAACGTGACTGCAGTTTTTCGCCAAAAAATCCAACAATGGTACTTTTGAAAATTGGCTTCTTCTCGAAAAGGATTTTAACAACAACTTATTTTTAAGGTACTATCGTCATTCTTAACTTGATAGTAAACTCCGTTTTTCTCTAAAATGACTGCGTCCTTTGATATCCAACCAAATCCCTAATAATAGTACTTTAAGAAACGGCTAAATGCTCATATCTCAAAAACCCCATTTACGATTATGATAAAAATGTAACTGGTAGTTAATGCTTAAATCCAGAACAATACTTTGAGCTCAGTTTTCAGCTTAACAGTTGCGAAATAGAGTTTTTTGAACCATAACTTCGTCCTTCGATTTCCACCGTAATTGGCAAAAATGTTAGGTACTTTAAAATCTGCTCATATCTCGAAAACCCCACTTTCGATTTGGATGAAAATGTAACTGCTAGGTAATGTTTATATCCTGAAGAAAATGAAAATGTAACTGCTAGGTAATGTTTATATCCTGAAGAATACGTCGTACTCAGTTTTTAGCTAAACAGTTTAAGAACAGTGCTTTTCGAATCCAAATTTGTAACATTTGTCTGCATAATTCTATAAAAATCATCTCTAACGATTTTGATCGAAATACACATTTAAGACAACATAAGCATTCTAAAAAGGATCACGTACTTAGTTTTTTCACAAAAAACACAAATATAGCCGTTTCTCAAAAATGACTACCCAAATCCCGATCTGTATTCACACCCGGTATATTTTTGTAAAGCCCAAAACTTCAGTGGTAATACAAATCCAATAGCAACCATAAACAACTTCTTCTAAGCAAATAACATATTCCCACTTCACTTGGGCGCATATACCAAACATTTTTTTTAATAACCGATTTAAAATATGGGCGGATACGACGCCTCTGGAATAGGGAATATAGGAATTTTTACTTTTTCCTTTCTGTACACTGCAAGTCCTAGCGCTCTATCAAATTTCAACATTCTACGACAATCGGAATAGTCCAAGCCGCGACCGTCGGATTACTTAGCTTATAGAGTTAAATTTTCTTATGCAACTTAAGCCGATAGAGCTATTCGAGACAAGATCAACGCACACGGGCTGCCTGAAATATTTTGGTCGGTTGACATTTAAAACGGGCCACTTCCGCCACTTTTTTGTCGACCAGAACTTAGTTCATCGATAGTTAAAGGTTGAAACTATGCCAAATTATAGAGCTCGACGCAACAAATCGAAATATATAGGCTTGCCTAGTTTAAAATGGTTGGCTGGGGTTGACACCCCTTTTTAAGAGACCCATTTTTCGGCTATAACTTATAGCTCATCGAGTTAAAGGTTGCCATTAGTACCAAATGAAAGATACCGCGGTACGTTTAACAAAAATATAGGATTGCCACCTTAAAAATGGTAATGGCCTTGGCAACCCCATTTTAATGAATTTAAAAAGGTATAAAATTCTTATTTATAACTTTGTATAATTTTAGATTTATTTAGTGTATTGTTTACCAAATTAAAACTAAAGATATACGTATTACTAGCTTCTGCCCGCGGCAGTCTTCAGGATTTGGAGAAAGTACTTAAGAAGCAATTATGTAATATCTTTGAAAAATTTGTCTAATGGCCTATTGAAGCAAACAGTTCAAAAATTATATGATCAATATTTGTTGGTGATGCGCTGGCATCTCAACACAGATCATACTATAGCAGACTGACCCACTATCTACGGGACACAACACAACATACCTTGTTAGCAAATCCTTAATTATATTCCACACTGCTCAGATATTCCTATACTGTGCATTGTGCAACTGTGCGGAAAGATCGTGAGGATGTGTACCAATTTCTAGAAGCATAAACCCCATTCTTACAGAATTACACTTGAATATCTTTGGAGTACGTACGCTGGAGATGAAGCGATCAGTTTGAAGTCTATAGGATGAAATATAAAAATGTTCCCATACAAACTTTGTCGAATTTCAAAATATCCTCATCATCATAAAGGGAACCTCTGGCAAAATTTCAGCTTTCTAGAGCAAAGGGTTGGGGCTGGGCGTTGATGATCACTGATCAGTGAGTGGTAAACTTCATTTTTATATATATAGATAGAAAACAAGTAAAAGGTTTATCGTCGGCCTACCCTCCACTGCATACAAGTCATGCAAAATGTTGGTCATGTGAATGTGAGACATGTTGCACACGCATGGATCAAATATTGGTTTTGTATGGGAGGTACCAGAACTACTTGACCGTCTACTACGGTAGAAATAAGTCCTCTCACAAAATTGCATTCGCTATCGTGTTTTCAACAGATGGATGGACAGTGCCCGAAATGCCTGAAAACATTTAATGATGATCTCAACTATTGGAACTCGCTTCCTGGGGATATATTTCCAGAAGACTACAATTTGCAGCAATTTAAGTGCAGAACTAACATACATCTGCAAGCATCTCGGGGCACTGCTGAAGCGTTATAGGTTCGCCTTTCCCGGGAAAAGTATTTAAAAAAAAGAACACAGCACTTTTTCCATACCGCTGCAGCTCTTCTCGTTTCTATGGATTCAAAAATATTTTTTTTCCCTGCGTTCACCCCCGCATGCCAGACATCCTCTAATTTAAAAATGCAACTGAAGGATTATTGATTCGCATAACCGGTGGTAGAGTCGCATTAAATGAGATATTTTAAGTAACTTCCGTCGATATTTCCTACCTATTTTCAGGTATGAAAAATTCAACACATCAATAGTACACCCAAAAACCCTTGCAGTCCATTAGCAAAACTTAAATATTTAAATAAATTACTGGCTCCTCTAATTTGGCGTCAGTTCTATATTTCAGGTCGTTTACTAAGCTGAAGCTCCGCCATGCTTATATATTATTTTGGTTCGTAATACATCATCTCCTTTCGAGTGATAGCGATAACGAATGCCGTTTTAGATTCATTACTGTCCTACTAAAAGATTTACGGCGTTGTAAATGAATTAATAGGCGCGGAAAATTGCGCTGCCCATTTATAGCCAACCGTTCGGTGGTAGCGGTACGATAGGTACATGCTACACCAAAGCCCACTTGAATATAAATGAAATTCCTTTCGATTTTCAAAACACACAGAAACGCACTTGGTGGTACAAAAAAATCCATATACAAATATATATACCGCTAGCTGTGGCATGGTGAATGGTGATAGCGTCGTCGTCAGGTACATTTTCTCCTTTCCATGTTCGTCGTCCGGATGAATTCCGATTTTGTTAATCGGTCCGATGTTGTGCTGCTGCGCTGCTGCCATGCAAGCAAACACGAGTAGGTACTGCTAAAGGCATTTCCATGCCATTATATGTGCGCTTACTGTGTTACTAAATCGCGTTAAAAATCATTAGGGCATGGATAGAACAATAGTGTAATCCTGCAACTTGTATATCCCGTCCCGACGGCCCGGCATCGCCATAAGGATTACATTCCATTTCGTAGATGTTGCTCCATTTATTATGCATGTGTGTATATTTAGAATGTAGTCGGTATAGTTGTTATTTATTTGCAGCTGTTAACATGATTTAATCGGTAAGCTGCATAAGGACGTGATATGGGATGATGTACCTATTCTTTGTAATATTACTCTCAGCTTCGTGTTGAATAGGAACGGGATTTTATCGTGCATTCAAATTGTTTGACTTTCCTGCTGATGTTGTTTTATATCGTCATGTTCGAGTGCGTTTTGTTTTTCAAATTTAAATTTTAAATTATTTAAGTATAGTGGAAAGTTTATCGTGTTCTTCTCCGCTTTCACCTGTGGAATTGCCGTTTAACTAATCAGCGAACGAAGTAATTTACAAGATGTTATACACATTTGTCTTGGTTTCTAGTGACGTATGGCAATATAGGGGTCTATTGGTATTCTTACCATAAAACCTAATGCGGTAAAAAAGACCGTTTCGTTCAGACTGACAAAATGCATAAATGAGAACGCTTTAGATATTTTTACGTATAGAGATCCGACAAACTTCCTTTTCAATTTTTCAATTCAATTGAGTCAAAAATAAATTGCCGATAAGTCGAACGATTAGGTTCAATCCCAATTGGTATAACATGCTGATAGTCAATTACCACCGGGAGGTATTTTAGATCGGGTTAAAGTCCCTCACTACTGCAGAAGCATCCCTCGTGCAAAAACAGCAAATTGTTAAGCAAATTAAGCAATACTTGTAATTTTTTTTTAATTATTGGGATGTTTAGGTGGAAATAAAACAAAGCAAAATCGCAGATTTTGGTACGTACCCGGCAGAGCTGCCGTTTCAGATTTTCGTTGGGGAGTACAATTCGACGTGGTGATACTAGTGTCAGGGAAGTTTCCCACAGTGATTAGTGAAATTATGGGGGCCGCTCTAGACAAGGTAAGCACCTGGGCTGCAAGTTGCGGCCTCGGTGTCAACCCGAGCAAAACTGAACTGATGCTGTTCACTACCAAAACCAAAATACCCGATTTTACCCTACCCCGTCTAAACGATCAACCACTCACACTGTCATCCAGCGCTAAGTATCTAGGTATCATGCTCGATCCAAAACTTAACTGGAAACATAACATTGAACACAGAGTAAGGAAGGCGTCGGTCGCTTTCTATGCCTGCAGCAAAACCTTTGGAAAGAAGTGGGGACTTCAACCAAAGATGACCTTGTGGATGTACACAGCCGTAGTGCGTCCAATTCTTACGTATGGATCTCTAGTATGGTGGCCTGCGTTGAGCAAAGTCTACAACCTCACGAAATTGAAAAGACTGCAAAGAACAGCAAGTATAGGTACCACGGGGGCAATGAGGTCGGCCCCAACAGATGCCCTTACTGTGCTCTTGCATCTTCTACCTCTTGACCTACACACAAAATATACCGCATTATGCAGTGCTATAAGACTCAAGGAGTCGGGATGCTGGACTGCAAGGCCGTATGGCTAAAGTGACCAACTGTACAGTTTTTCGCTGTATACTACAGTTTTTCAGTCAGTCGATACAGCGCGAAATTGTCAGAAAACCATATACAGCGAAAACATGAGAATACAGCATTTATACAGTATTCCCACATGAAAAAATATTAGACAACTTTAATTAGAAAACGCAGCGAATTTAACGGGTCTACCCCGATATCTCGAAAAAAAAAATCTTGAAAGCAAAAATCTCGAATGTACATAAAAATCTCGAAAAAAAATCTCGATACGTGACCCATTCGAGATTTTTGCATTCGAGATTTATCAAATTCATTTTCGAGATTTTGACCATTCTAGATTTTAGTCGTTCTAGTTAACGTCATGATCCCGTCCAAGTGGCAGTTGTACTTAGAGACTGGTGACGACGTTGATTTCGGCATTACAACCGGGTATTTTTGTTTACCCGGAAAACAAAAAACATGCGAAACTACCAAGAATTTAACTATGACAACATTTTTTAAGAACTGATGAATCGGTAGTTTGCCTCTTCAGTGTGCATTCAATCACTTTCATATCACTTCGCCGCCATTTCATCAGCAAACCACTCCTATATGCACCTGCCACTTAGTCACCACGACACTGCCACACCACTTCGGTGCGCGCCTTGTCTTAGAAATATTAGAAAAATGTTATTTGAATAATTAAAAAAACATATAATTCGCTGTTAAAATGGTACAGTTTTTATACAGTTTTTCGGTCTCGGTTCTACAGCGCTGACCTGTCAAAGAGTTGGTCACGTTACGTATGGCCATAGCAACATCCTGGATTCGCTACCAAACGGCATGGTCACGTCTCCAACCGACTACATAACACCCAAATTAAACTTCACGAAAGGCTTCCACGTTGGTTTCCCAACAAGAGATCAGTGGAAGAGGGACGAAGTAGTGAAGGGCTTCGACACGGTCATATACACCGACGGATCTAAGATGAGCTGTGGTGTAGGGGCCGGTGTCTACTCGGAATCACCTCAAATATCAATTTCAGTACGCTTACCGGATTTTGCCAGCGTTTTCCAGGCGGAATTACTGGCCATCCGAGAAGCTTGTACGCAACTAGGGCGTGACACTACGCTCAAACAAAGCATTGCCATCCTTATAGATAGCCAAGCCGCCATCAAAGCCATCGACTCGGCTACCATATCCTCTAAACTGGTGCAGGAGTGCCGGAACGAACTTGCCTGTTTGAGCGAGCGCTTCAGGGTCACACTTCTCTGGGTTCCAGGGCATAGTGACATAACAGGCAATGAGCGCGCGGATGAGCTGGCCAGGAAGGGTTCAGCACTACACGCCTCGCTCTCAACGAGGGTCCACATTCCGCTAGGAGCGGTAAAGGGACAAATACATTCGCATTTTCTGCAGATAGCCAATTCCCGATGGTCGGGGTTGACAAACTGTACCATATCAAGGAAGATATGGCCTACCTACAACCAAAACAGAACAAATAACCTATTAAACAGAACCCGCCCAGATATCGCCAGAATCACGGCAATAATCACGGGGCATTGGCCAATTGGAGACCATGCGGCCAAGTTAGGTATCCCATACAACCCGCATTGCCGCAGTTGCGGTAATACAAATGAAAAAGAAACTCTCTCTCACTTCCTCTGCAAATGTCCAGCTCTAGCGAGAGCCAGACTACGCGCACTAAACCAGTCATTCTTTGACGACCTCAGCGACATCTCGGGCAAAGGGATACAGGATCTTATCCGTTTTCTCAATTCCACAGGTTGGCTATAGGCACCGACCGGACCACATCCTAAACAATCACCAAAAATAGGTCACACGAGTCGTGGTAACAAAACGGCACATCTTAGTGCTAATTGGGTTCAAGGTGAACCGCCACTGCTACCTACCTACCCTACCTACAATTCGATTCCTTTGCGCAGTACCTACCGGGCAGTACTTTTTAAGAATGAAAGAGTTTTTTTTTTTATTTAATTTTTTTTATAATTTGTTATCATTTGTTGTGACGGTTCCCATTTTTCGGAATCTTTACCGTTTATTAATTCTTTTGTCATAAGAATTGAATTTACGGTAGCCGTCATTAAAGCATTTCTTTTCTTATCTTTTATTAGATTTTGTTCCAAAAACTTCCTTTCAGCACTGGCGCTACTATGTGGAAATGATAGGACCGAACCTGTTAAGCCCTAATTACAAATTTCATTTAATCTGGTACAATCTTCATTAAAATTTTTCAATCAATTGCATTTGAAGCAAATTGTCAATAGTATCATTTGTCATACAAGTTTTCCTGTTGTCAATTTTCATATATATTCTTTCTTCTTAATAAAGCTGACAAACTGTAAGGATCGATCTTTTTTAATCTTAGCACAATTTGTCAATCTGCAAGTAAAATCGTATTTTACTTCGGCCAAATCAAACAAAGGAACAAAAGAGCTTGCTTTCTCTCAACAGAACCAATAAAATCTTTTATAAATGGAAACATTTGTTCACCCAACTCGTTTTTTAGTTTGAAAACGTGGTTCTAAAATTGCTGTAGATTAAGTCTTTTGAAATATTTTCTAAATTAAGCAGTTTTCGCCATTATTAATCTAATATGGCTTCTCATCGATGCCTACCGGAAAATAAGGAAATTGAGTCATTAGTGGGACAAGACTTGAAGCTAATTGCTTTTGATCAATGCCTTGCAATGCAACTAAAACTTTGTCATTGAAGTTGATGCGAGACAAAATTTGTTTGCAGAGTACTTTGTAAATCTCGTCAATTATCCTTAATATTTTAAGGCAGATATTTATAGGGACAGAATTTTTATAAAATAAAACTAGCTATTACATACAGTTTTTTTTTACAAAGGAAAACAACTGGTAATTTAGACAGTTTCTTTATAAAACAAAAGAGCTTCTTTGATGATTTACTTCATTTTTTTAATAAATTTCTTTTTATTAATATATCTACTAACGAACACTAACAAAAAATACTACATTATGAAAGTAATAAAAAATACGCAAAAATGAGCTTGTCAAGAAATTTGTAAAAACAATTTCGTGACAGACTGTATTTTAATTCGCATTCTTAGTTCACTTTTTTTGCTTTGGGTTGAGCAGTATAATTTGCTTTAATCGCAATATAATACTGCTATATTGCAGTACTTTCGGTAGCCCTGGTACCGGGCGCACGGTCAAATTCGAGAATGGGGAATGGGCGAACAAATAGGAAATTTGTAGACAATAAACGAGCTGCCTGTTTTGCTCAGCAACTGCTCAATTGAGTGACGACTATAGGCGTGCTTTTTTTGCAATCCTATATGGGCTCGCATTACCTACTGTGGTGACTTGGCAGTACTGTGCTAATTGACATTTTACTTTTCAGCTGTTTTATTTCTGTCTTCACCAAAAAAATGTGCAGTTTGTAAAATGATAAATGACGAGAATAACTAGCTATAGGCATATTAAAATAGTTCACAAATGAGAAGAAATATATTTAGCTTTGGATGCTTTATTTATTGTTGTCAAGCTCTGCAGCAACAGCAAGTTCCAGCCGTAACAACGATTTGCAGGACGTAATGGATGTGCTTGCACTTTTATCGCTTGACTCCAGCAGCGAATCAGTGGCAGTGCACAAACCGCTTACGTGCACTGTAGCATTTCAGCAGCCCCAGTCTGGTCCCAATGTCTATTCCTTTCCTAAGTCCAAATTTTGAGTTTCAAACTTTTTAGTGCATATTTTGATTGTTGATGTTTGTTTGTTTGTTTTCTTTTTTTTTAGGGGACACTGGAGCACCTTGGGCTACTTTTAGCTTTGAGCTCTCATAAAATCCTATGTGTTTAAATTATTGGCCTGTAAAGTATTCTGACTTTGAGATATGCAAATACCTAAACTTTGGATTGAACAAATGACTACGTAAATACGTAAAGGCGTATAATTTATTTTTATTTAAAAACGAAGTAGGTCCTTATGTTCAAAGGTACCACAAAATACCCATGCTGGCCAGTTTTGAACTAGGCTGTAATTTTAAGTTGTAATTTTGGCAGCTAATAAGCTACTATAAGCTTTATATTTTTTTAATAAAATAAATTAACTTTATTTTTT
Organism: Cheilosia scutellata; assembly: GCA_955612985.1. Taxonomy (NCBI): domain Eukaryota; kingdom Metazoa; phylum Arthropoda; class Insecta; order Diptera; family Syrphidae; genus Cheilosia; species Cheilosia scutellata. The sequence continues at coordinate 89,198,589 of OY015311.1, forward strand.
CAATAAAAAAAACAAAAACGACATAACAGAAGCAAACTGAAGTTCACAAATTACAAAATATTTTACAAAATGACTGAAGAAACTTTATAAACCCAAAAAGCTGTTCAGGAATTTCGTTGTTCTCGATGTTCCATGGAGCGTTGATTGGTGGTAGCTTAGCTTTTTTTCAATGCCACTCACAGACCACTTGTTTAAACGTGCCCCGAATTAAATAATTATATTTTTCTTATTTGTCAAAAAACCTGCCTTTATACGGCTTCAAAAATATATTTTAAACAAAAAGAAAAACTCACCATAACATTTTTACACTGTTACAACATGCAATTTAAGTATAAGAACTAATGCGGCTGCCGCTGCTTTCATCAGTCGACGACTGAAAGGATATCCGAAAGTCGTTGACGACTAAAGAAGACGGTATTACCAAGTCTAAATTTTGGTTATTATGTATGTACTTTTAAATATTTTTGTAAATGTTGTCTTATTAGCAATGTTCAAAGGTGCCCCAGTCCCCCTATTAAGTTTGGTTGTCAAATTAATGTCATTTATGACACAATCGATAACACTTTCGATAACATTTAAAGCAATCGTAGATTGGTAGCACAGTTTTTATCTGGGCTTAAGGCATAAGCCCCGATGGTTATCCGGGCTAACAAATCCTATATAAAAGATTGCGTATTTGTATGGAAAGCTTGTTAAGCCCATACAGGATTGCAAAAAAAAAACAAGGCATTATGGACTATGACACTATGAGTGATGTTATCCAGTGATGCTGATGTTGTATGTGTATGGATAATGGATATGCGTAGCGTATTAGGTAATGGCGATTTTGGTAAAAAATGTCCCCATACAAACTAACTTCCCCTTTTCCAAATTTTCCAAAATCGGAGCGTACACAGACAAAGTTCAAAGTTAAATTAGAATTTTTTCATACAAACAAAAATTGTTCCCTAAGGCGTCGCGTCGGTCGGTTAAAGTTACTTACTTTTTTTTTACTTTTGGTGGCGCTTACAGTCCGGGGTGGACCACGGCCTCAACCAACAAGCCCCTCCAGCCAGCTCGGTCCCTCGCTAGCTGCCTCCAGTTACGCACACCAAGTTGGTTGAGGTCGTTCTCCAATTGTGCGCGCCACCTAAGGTGGGGTCTTCCTCTGCTGCGTTGTCCCTCAGGGTTGGATTCGAAGACTCGTCGGGCTGGTGCGTTGTTGTCCATACGCTCCACGTGTCCCAGCCATCTCAGCCGTTGTATTTTTAGCTTTTTGACCAGGTCAGCGTCGCTGTATAGCCCGTATAGTTCGTTATTGAATCTTCTTCTCCATACTCCATCGTCACAAACTGGACCGAATATCATTCGAAGAATCTTTCTCTCAAAACATCCCAGAAGGTTTTCATCCGCTTTTGACAGGGTCCATGCTTCTGCACCATACAGCAGGACCGGGATGATTAAGGTCTTATATAATATATCCTTGGTTCTATGAGAGAGGGCTTTACTTTTTAGATGCCTTCTTAGCCCGAAGAAACAGCGATTGGCAAGAGTGATTCTTCGCTTGATCTCTGCGCCGATGTCATTTTGCGATGTTATAGTGGAGCCCAGGTAGACAAAGTCTTTAACGGTTAAAGTTTATCCGTAAAAACACGAAAACAACAAAATAGTAACATTTAACCAATGTTGTGGAATTGACTGAGAAGTTGAACAATAAAAGTAAATAAATAAATTCATTTTCTAGAAAACAACCCATCTTTAAAAAAAATGGAGCACGATCGGCTCAGTTGGTGTTGCCATGTTTAAACTTTAAAGGAGCGATACTACGCACCCTGTCAAAAAGACAATGTCAATCAGCATTTTTGCAGAAGAGAGGCAGGCCAAAAAAAACCTGGATCACACATATGCAAAAACAGCAGCATTTGATTGGCCTCAGTGAAGAAGTGATCCGAAACCGGGAGGACTGCAGATACTTTTTGAGGTCGAATTAGCGTAAAGTAAAGTGGGAGGGCTATGATTGCTACAATCCTGACCATAATCTCGCCAAACAAAAAGGAAGAAGATGAAGGGACAGTTTCAAAGGTTCCGGATAAAGTTTCAGATAGCTGTCTGACACATAACGCTATATCCAACCGATAAAGGTTATTGATATTTTTTTTTTCTGTTTCATTGTCGAAATCTCTGATTAACTAACTGGTAGAAAAATGTATCAGCCACTAATTGTTTGTGCGAACGGCAATGCTGTTTCGATACACATGACATTTGTTTTGTCTTTGATTATTTAGTGTTTATTATAGAAGCTTAACTAGACGCAAAACATTTTTAAGAGGGTTGTGTTATTTTATTGTTAGTAAAACACCAGCCATTTTGATGGTAAGCCGGTATTGAATTCTAAAATCTTTATCGTCGAGTGTTTCACATTATGTAATTTGGTCTTGGGCAAAAACTCTGTTCCTATGAAGCCGTATAATATAAATCCATGGTAGGACACTTATGACTCCAATTATGTGCTCGACAAAGAAAAAATGCTCTGAAACTATGTATATCTTTTCCAGCCACTTCAAATAAATATTTTGCTTATATTCCAGATGAAGGCTTTAACAGCCATTTCAACCGGCTTATAGGCTACAAGAGACTTTATCTTTCAGATATCACTATCCGAGACCTTTAAAACCAAAAGTTTAAGTTTATCTGGCAGTTACGTCTTTAAACTGGCCCCTAGTCTAATAAAAAGTAGAAAATCAATTTTTTTTAAGTCACCTATACCTTACTCCACAATCTATGTATAGCGAAACATTAATCAATTAAAATTCAAGTTTTGATTTACCAGACAAACCCAAAACTGCAATCATCTTCTGAATACAAATGCGTAGTTTAAAATTCATCCTTCAGCTATCATCATCTGAAAACAGCATGTGCCCCGATGTGAACTTAGCCAAACTAATTACTTTTCGTCATAACTGCATAAGTAATTGGTATGGCGGGTTTCCAAGTCCTATACCACCCGTCGTGCTGCAAAATTATCTTTTCTATACCATCTCCCTGCACATGCCATGCAAATTGCTATACTCCTTCTCTGCTATAAGATTTCCCCAAAACTTTCAATACCAACTAACCCCACTAAGAGTTCTTCGAGGACGAAATAATTTCAAATATTCCATTGATGGCGCCCAATGGATTTATGTAAAAATACAAAAATAAAATAGATATTCGCCCTTTCAAGGAATTATCTTTATTGGCTCTTAGAACGCATTAAAAGATGTCCCGATAAGGCACAAAAAAATATACATAATAATATGTAATGAATATAGAACAAAAAAAAAAGAACGAGGGGGAACTCACAGCACAGTCACAAATCATATTACACCATGGTTTAGTGTTAATCCAATTTTTATATGATTGTTATGTTCGTGGGTGTCCTTTGAATTTGGTTCTTCCCTTTTCTATGCACGTTGAGTCAATAAATTAAGAGATTTCAATTTATAGCATCTGGGGCCACAATAAAATGTGTGTTTTTCCATCTGCACGTAGGTATAGCAATATTGAAATGATGAGAAATCCTTAGAGTAAATAAAATTAAACTTCTGGTATACGCATACACATTGAGAGCTTCTAATTGAATGGATGATCCTTTGGGAATATGTGTCACACTTACGGACAGGTTTTATTGTCCACATCTTAAACGTGTAAGTATATCCCTTTCCACTCGGAATCGCGCATCATTTTAATTTAAATAAAACAAAAATTGCTCTTGTTTTAGAATCCTTCTTACAATGTCGCATCACCCATTCCGCTAGGACATATAAATAAAATATTTCCTCGTCCATAATCCACTTGAATTTACAGCGTCAAAGTGCTTATGCAATAAGATACGAGTATCCTTTGGATTTTCGTCCTCTTGACGACCAACTGATCTGAGCGGAGCCACCACTGGCAAGAGTGGTTCGGGTTCCGTCGAACGCATTGTTTTAAATTCTTTCGAGCAAGTCAAGTCAAACACTCAAACCAGCGAATACAATTTTTGAATTTGTTCGCTTTTATTTAATTTTTTTCTTATTCAACGGAAATAAAAATAACTGAGACAGGATAAGAGACGAGAACGAACAAAAACAGAAAAACAAATCCTTTTTCATGAATACAATTTTCAGCTGGCTGACGCCAACGCAATCCATTTATGAAAAGAAAGAAAGAACCCTTTCGGAGGAGTCGGTATAGTGGTCAGTCACTTGGAAGCCATCATAATCTTTGACCACTGTCTTGTGGTTATGAAGCCGAAAGGACACTGTATATACATCTATATATACGCACATGGTCGGCCCATCAACTAAATTTAGTGGAAAACTGATTCGAAGAGGTTATTTTTTCTCGTCTCAAAGTACTTAGCCATCATCTGTGTGTATGGCATGGGCAGGGCATGGTATAGTTGTCGTAGTATAGCATTCCCGACATGCTGTCTTCGAAAACTAATTTGAATATTTTTATCTGCTGTCAAGAAGCACTTGTAAGGGTGGTTGAAATACTGGATTTGTGAGACCTTTTTTTTATGGTGCTTTTGCAATATCTTTTCATCTAAATTGAAACCATGGTTTTATTTCTTTTAGGAAGGGAATCCTTCCCAAATCAATTCCACAATCGTAGGTTAATTGATTGGAAAATGTCTTGTCGTTATTATTAAAGAAATATTTTTGAGTGCCAGTGATTTGAAGATACAATTATTATATATAGAAATGTTAAGCGAATTGTGGAAAGTTTTTATTTGTCATTTAAACTTGTGATATTTGAGCTAAAATCAAACTCGTATTTGTATAGATTGAGAACAGCAATCATACGGTTCAGTAAATTGCCTGCTGAAATATAAGAAATGTTGTTGAAAATTTATTAAATGAACATTTAAGTTTATTAGTTTTTAATAAGTGAAACAAAGTTATTCTATCCTAGATTTGAGTCACGTGAAAGGCTCATAGTTATGTTTGCTTCAACGGCTCTAGAAAAAAAAACATTTATTTATTAAAAAAAATTGTTACTTCTTTAAACTTGACTCTCGATGTATCGAGTGTTGCTTCCAAACCCATTTTACAATTTGTTTTCACAGCACCAAACGTCTGGGTATAGGTTGCACATATTTTCTCCGATTTGATGATAAATAAAAATAAAAGTAAAAATAAAAATGCAATAAAATTAACAAAGTTGAATTTTTGCATATATTATGGCTTTATCAGTAAAAGCAAACATTCCCATTAATTATGGAAAAGAACATCGTTCAAGTGGCTGCCTCGGCTGGCTTCGCAGTGGCGCATTATGGTTGATGGTTTCGGGCTGTAGCTCACTTTTTTTTTTTTTTTTAAATACTTCTCTCGGGAAAGGCGAACCCATAACGCTTCAACAGCGCCCCGAGATGCTTGCAGATGTATGTTAGTTCTGTACTTAAATTGCTGCAAATTGTATACTTCTTGGATGATATTGGCCTTATGTAAGTGCTTGAATCGTTTACGGATTGTTAGCATAACATCGGTCCTTCAGGGTTCCCCACAAATAAAGGTCCAAAGGGGTCAAATCGCAGCTCCGAGGCGGCCAATTGACATCGCCAAGACGACTGATAACACGATTTGGAAATTTGGTGCGCAAAAGATCGATTGTGGCATGGCGCGAATGAACTATATCACGCCAACGGATGATAAAAAAAACACGATTTATTTGGGCAGAGCTTCGCCCTAGGAAATTTTATTGACAGAACTGAACATCGTTTTAGTTTTTTAATGGCTTATATAGTAATTCTATTGTGCTTATGCTACAAGATACAAATTATGAGAACGGAAGGTAATTGGAATGTGATCTATTGTGCTGATACTACAAAATACAAATCGTGAGAACGAAAGGTGGATGGAATGTGACTACGAATGAATATAATATTATGTTACAGAATTTAGAATTATAATATGATACAATTTAGAGAGGTAAAATATAACTTAATTAATATATTGGATTACATTATTCTTTTATTGGATTACATTATTCTATTAGAGAGGTGTGGGATCGTAACTCGCGCCACCCTGTATAAACCAGAGGCCATCCAAATCCATGCCTTCAATTTCAGTAAAAAAAAATAGTTGGTTAACATGGCTCTGTAACGCCCACCGTTGAGCAAAACGTTGTTCCCAGCCTCATTTTCGAAAACTGTCACTCTCTGTGGATGCATTGGCGTCTCGAAAATAACTTGCGGGTTTTCCGAGCCCCAGATGCGGCAATTTTGTTTTTTAACGCGCCGCCGAGATGAAAATGCGCCTCGTCACAAAAGATGATTTTTCTCCCAAAATCGTTGTCCAATTCAAGCTACTCTAAGGCCTAAACTGCGCAGCTATAACGAAGCAGATGGTCGTGCGCGGTGCGCCTTCAATTGCAGAGTCAATTGGACCTTGTAAGCGAATTAATCCTAGATCTTTGTGCAGATTTCTCCTCAGGCTGGTGCGTGAAATGTTGGCGAGTTGATGTTCGTGAATTGAGTCTCACACTCTCGGCTACAACAGCCACTTTCTCGTCCGTACGACGACGGGGCATACCAGTCTCACGAACTTTTTGCACAAACTTGCGTACAGCAGGCGCTTTGATTTTGATTTTAAGCGAGAAACAGCTGTCAGTGTCAAAATAACATAAATGATTTAAAAAGAAACCACCAGATGGCCAACTTTTTACATTATTTTATGTTGCGTACATTTTATGACTTTAACAGCCATACGTAATTACATAAGCCACGATTACACAATCATGTCAATGTCATCATTGTGTCCCAAAATCGAACGAACACAACAACAATAGGGGAACACATGACATGCATAACGCCGTAGAAAATCATTCAGAGTCATGCGTGAGATTTTGTTTATTTGTCATTCTAGCAGAAAAGGTCGAGCATTCAGTCCCAACAGCATTGACAAGGCGATCACACATTAGGTCAAATCAGTCATTTGGCCAGTCGTGTTGGTAAGTCGTGTCAATTGTCTTGCGATGTCGGATCCACTTACTGGGTAGTTGCTAATGCTATTAAAAACCCAGTTGTTTGTTTTCCTCTTCCCAGATTTAAAAGCGAAAGAAATGCGAATCGGCCTTATTAGGATTTGAATATAGATACCTACACATTTAGAGAGAGGTGCCTATTTTCATATTTTAACAAATTTACCGTGAGGACGTATTTATAAATACTTGAAATATAGCTATTCAACATATGTAAGGTGGGCTTACGGCCCTCTGCAATTCCTAGCTGGGTATGTTACTGTTGGACTCGGAGAAACTGAATCCTTTGGTTTTAGCTCTCGTTAAATGCTTTAAGCTCCATTATATAATTTTTGGGAATCATGCTCTACGATTAGGACCCAATTAATTTCTAAAAAAAATATTATGGGTAGATATATCATGAAAGTAATATTGGGACACTCAGAAATGATCCTGAGTAACCAAATAAATGTTTAGCCGGAGCACTTAATCTAAAAGCGTAGACATATGTACTTACCTACTACCATTTATGTTTTCGATTTCCCATTTAAAATTGTTTACACCACGCCACGGTTTACTATATGAACTCAGTGATCAAATTAGTTCATTGCACAGTTTGAGATCCGGCCTAAGCGCTCTCTCAACACAAAACAACACTATGAGGAACCCATTGCAATTTGCAATATTGCTGCTGTTACCGAATCAACGTCCGAAGATATTCTGAATTTTCAAATATATAATCAAAAATGTACTCACCAGAAATGGTATTGAAAAGAACTGGAGAGGATTCGGAAAAGCCCCAAGATACAGTTCGGTCGGTATGAACCGAGGCCTCAACTAAGAAGTTCCTCTACTCCAGTTAACCCAGTCCACTCCAAGTTGATTGAGGTCCCCTTCTGTGCTTAGACAAGGCGAGTTCGATATTGTGCGAGCCTTTCTTGTTGACAACATAAACTTGGTTTAACAAATTTTAAGAAAATATTTGAACTGAGAATGAGAGGTAAAATTTAAGATCTCAAAAAAAATCAGGCAAAACTGGTCAGGTCATGCAACTCGTCACTATATTCCTATACCATATCAAATATTTATTAAGAATCCCCGATGGTTGTCAACTGACAGCTTTATGTTTTATGCGCCACTAGAGTACGACTACGTGTTGGTTTTTTTTTTTTTGTAAATAAAAATAAAAAAAATCTCCTTTAAATGGAAATTTAGAGCAAAAAGCAAAAGACAAACTATCACTTTACCGCATCAAATCCGAAATTCATGATGTATGCTGCAGCAGATGCGCATGTATCCGTGTATGCAGCAACTATGGTTATAGATGGTGTACAATGCACACAGCGTATCAACACCCCTAAAATAATATGGACTTAACACGATGACATCGACCCGAAAAAGCTGCGACACACTTAGTCAACGCCGCCGACGTTGACGAAGAACATAGAAAAGGAGCAGCACATCTTTTTCACATAAATATTCGTCAGGAATTCCGCACTATACTAATGGTGGAATGGAAAAGAAGTACAGGCAGGCTGTTGCCTGGTATGCCAGCGATGAAGAGGCTTCGTTTAGAATGCCAAATGTTAACGTAGACCAGGTTCCGAGTAGGTGTTTTGTACACGCCTATGGTCAAAAATCAAACCACCTAAGCCCATCATTATCATTTTCAACCTTAAACCTATCAATTGGAAGAGTTGCGGATGTAGAATATTGGATACGAATTCTCGATTCAAAATCCCAAACTTTGACAAACTCACCCTACAGACTGTAAGAAGGAAATCCTTGTCCTGATTATTTTTTTTGTTCACCCAGTATTCGTAATCCACCGAAGAATATTCGATTTCGTCTTCTACAGGCTTGTTTGCTTTCTTTAAAATGAAAAAGGAGAAAAACGAATTCGAGAAGTAGGTAGCTTTATAGGACTCCCTGCGGATCACTTCTTTGCTTTTTGGTTGAAAAGACGACAGGCAGGGACTACATCAGTACTTTGTAGTTTCTTGCTTGATACTGCAGATGATGATGATGATAATGATACACGAACCGAATCTGGCACACATTGGGGAATAGCAAAGGCCAACTGAATAAAATATGGATTTCAAGAATAATGTTCCTTTCGGATGCACCACCAGCAGGCAGTAGTAGTAGCAGCATCAGAGGCTTATCCATTAACCAAATAAAATAGGTGAAACGGTATCTCTGTACTTTGGTTTGAAAAGTGACCTTGGGTATTTGGTTTTTCGATGAAAAGTGGAAGAGGCAGTATGGATATGTTATACAAATCAAATTGTAAGGATGGCTCGGTGATTGGATGCACTGGTCTGGAGATTAATTTCAGTTTCTGTCGGAGTTGTTTAGTGAAAAAACATTCATTATATACCATATTGAATTATATCTGAAGGTTGGTTGTTGTCGAGTAGGATAGCCACTGTTTACAAGCGGTCCTAAGCTTTCCTCACGTGAATGGATAAATGAAATGAATTAACAATCCGCATCAATAGTAAATCCGCTAAGTAACTCAGTTCATACCCCAAAACAGGAAAAGGACGATTCTACTAAATACTGATTGTACAAGAACAAGCTCCTTCGTCACAGGTGAAGCTATCGAAAAGTGCTATGTACTGTATACTGCCAAAGTTACTTTAGAAATGCCGCAACTAATATTGAAGTCTTAATATAACCGTTCAATTGATGTCGCGAGGACTTTTAGCAAAGCAACTCACTAGGACGAGTACGTTACAGTAGTTCTACGTGCAAAAGAGGAGGGAACAATATCGGCTTCTTTGGAGGAAAGAAGGAACAGAGTGGAGTTAGGTAGATTGGAGTGCCTGCCTGGTGGTTAAATCGACGCTTAGCGCCATTTTGATACCACAAACTGCGTGACCTAAGCTAATGGTGAGTGTATCAAATCTACCCTGTGGAGTTGAGGAAATGAGCTGCAGAGTTTCAGAAATGTCTCCAGTGTTTTGTGGAAAGTACAAAGCCACATCTTCCTGGATGTGACATATAGTTACTTAGGGTTTTCCAACTTGAGTTGAACAATAAGAAATGGTAGACATTAGACAATTTGATCTCGAGCGAGTATCCTTTTATTATAATTCTTCCTCGTACTGGGCTATCAATTTGAAGGATGTAATGTTTGAATGGGGTGCTGTGCTGGCTGCCTAGCTTACAATAAAGATTGATATAAACCTTTCTGATTGTAGGGTTGTGACTAAGTATCTTGCAATCATGCTTTCCGTACTTTAGGATAACTCATTCGCATAGAAGAGATTCCAACTTGCAAGTGGGGATAAAGGAGGAGGAGCTTAAGAAATCCATTTTTCTTTGGGACCCGAGTTATTGGCGAATAAATATACATTTCATATTTTACAAAGAAAAAGATTACGTGCATTTTATCATTCACGGATTTTTAAAATGCTGGAAAACATTTTTTTTGCATTGAAAGATGTCCTGTCGCATTAAACAATCCAACAAAAAAATTTTATATTTTCGGTGGATTTTTGACTTGCTAAGAGATTCCTTATATTAATTTTCTAACAGGAAGGTGGCAAGGAAAAAAGTCCCAAAGTATGCAGATGCTAAATGCTAAGACGGCCAATTTCCAAGGTCAGGAAAATTGATCTATTAAACCTGGACAACAAAAGTCAATGCACAGAACCAAAGTGAGGTGAAGTTAGCAATTTCTAAACTCAAGTCCAACAAGGCTATTGGACCAGATAGTCTACTAGCCAAACTAATTAAGCCAGCCGAAGATTACTTAGTGAGACGACACGAAAAAAAATTAACATAGATGCCGTTTGTCTGTTTCCCAAGAAAGTGATGTTGTATAAGGATGGCAACTCTGTAGCACTAATGAAATAATAAAGAGACCTCAGTCTTTACTCGTTAGCTGATGCTGATTGTCAACGGAATAATACAGTGACCCTCTGTATTACCAAACTATGATAAATCATTGCAACGATCCAAGAAGTCCAGTTCGATATTCGATATTTGCTGTTTTTGGAAACGAGCTAGAGCCATTTCTAATTTGTACATACCTCCCAAATTCATTAGGCTGTACTGAATGACGAGGCTTCGTTAAGGTCGAAAACAATCTTCTAGGATATCGCATTTGAAAAATGTTTGCGGAACTCGCAAGACGACATCAAAAACACTATTTTCCAAAATCAGCAGCGGAGGTCATACTACTGGTATGAGAAAGTTCGACAGATATTACAGATTATAATTTTGTGAGTATCCCACGCTCAAGCTTGAAGCAGGGAAATATGGTCACAAGGGAAGCAAACACCAGATGGACCACCATAGAAACTAATATCATCGCAAGTAATCTATGATAAACCTTCATCGAAGCCTGGACCGAGAGTCTTAACCGAAGAGATAGAATATCCTTGTTGCGATGCAACTCGGCAACACACGCCGGAAATTCAGGGTACTTCAAACTGAAGTTTCTCTTTGACTTTTGACAGCTTATAGATAAGCTAACACTATTTTTTCTTTCTTATTTTTTGGATATCGTGAGAGAACGTGTGGTGTTCGCACAAATTTAAGAACAATTGTAATATATTTTAATTGTATTTAATCTAATTGAATTAAATAAAGATTTTAGTTGCATTCTGGACCTATTATATGTGTTTTTCGCACCCGGCCCGACTTCTCAACAATCCTTTTACACACTCTAACGAATCATCAGAGGGCACATTGCTTTGCTAATAAGTATACCGCATGAGAAGTGCGTCTGCCTGAAGAAGAATATTAGATAGATATAGATAGATAGATATAATTTATTTCTATAAATTCAATACAAAATACAAGTTTCGATATAAGAAAGATTATTATAAGTGCTTTCTTTAAGTATAGAATTTAAGAAAAATAGAGACATTCTGTATTTTGTGCACTGAGTGCAAAAATTGTGTTGAATGTCACTTCAAAGAACTATTACAAATTTCATAACTTTAGTTTTGGGTGGGCAAAATCGTATCGTCACCTCCGCGTGGTGCCCGCTGGATAGCCGAAAGGTGAACTAACGACGAACGTTGGATCCATCGGATCCAGAGTTGTGTCACCTGAGTTACCTTCTCAGGAAGTAGGAGCAAAAGACCAGATATCGTTCCGAAGAACCAGCTCCAGCGATCTCAGTCATGCGCAGGCCTCACAAGCCGGTCATGAAAGGAAAACTACAATTGTGATGAAAACACAAGTAATAGCCTCGGATGAACGGACTGAGAATTTTACGAGCTCCTCGCCAAAACTTATGAGCAATGCCCCAAAAATGACGTTAAAATTCTCCTGGGAGATTTTAATGCCAAAATTGGTAAAAAAAAGTCATCTTTGGTAGGTCATCGGAAGACATAGCCTGCACGACATCACGTCTGGAAACGGACTCAGGCTTATCGACTTCCTAGCCGAGAAGAACATGGTCTTGAGTAGCACTAGGTTCCCCGCCCAGATATCCACAAAGGCACCTGGCGGTCCCCCGATGATCGAACCTGCAACCAAATCGATCATGTTGCTATTGACGGAAGACACTCCTCTCCAGCATACTTGGCGTTCCTACGTACAGATCAGCAAACATCGACTCCGACCACTACCTAGTTGGTGCTAAACTGCGCGTGCGAATATCCATGCAAGCTCTTAGGCGAACATCAAACACGAGGAGAAGATTCAACGTTGGAAGACTGCAGCAGGAAGATACCGCCAATGCCTTTGCCGACAAAGTATCCTTAGAGCTTGCGAGAAACACTACAACGGATGAGATGTGTCCAGGGACCCACTGGCAGCTTTGCCAACAATCCATCAGGAATGCTGCAGAAGAGGTGCTAGGGTTCTCGCAGCCGCCACCGAGGAACCCCTGGTTTGACTCCGAATGTGCTCAGGCAAACAAAGCCAAAACGGAGGCATACAGATTGTGGCAGCAAAGGAGGACACGGGTTTCCCGTCCTGAGTGAGGTCAAAGTAGCCATCACCAGACTGAAGTCGAACAAAGCGGCCGGGGATGACGGTCTACAGGCGGAGCTTTTTAAGCACGCTGGAGCTGATCTGGTAAGGAGCATGCACCAACTCGTAACCAAAATTTGGTCGGAAGAAAGCATGCCCGACGAGTGGAACTTAAGCACCATCTATGGACCCGTTTGTGTCGACAGGCAAAGTAACATCTGGCGGAGACGATACAACCAAGAAGTATACCAGCTGTATAGCGACTTGCCACTGGTCAAAAAACTGCGAGTTCAACGGTTAAGATGGCTACGGCATGTTGAGCGAATGAACATCGAAGCTCCAGCCCGTAAGGTATTCAACGCTAAGCCTGAGGGAACCAGAAGCAGAGGCAGACCTCATCTCCGGTGGAGTGATCAATTTGAGGCCGACGCACGCCGACTTGGTACTCGAAACTGGAGGCAGCAAGCTAGAGATCGAGTAAGCTGGCGAAATATATTACTTGAGGCCCAGGAGCACAATGCGCTGTAGCGCCAACTAAAGTAAAGTAAGTAAGTTTTGGGTGGGGTGACCCTATAAAACATTAAGCAAAAGGATATAATAGAAATAAAAAAATTTAGCACAAACAGAATAAAAAAATAAAGAAATGGAGTAAGAACTTTAACTCAAATAGAATAAAAGAAGCAGATTACTTTTAAGAAATTCAAACGTAAGTGCAAAAAATACTAAATACGTACATAATTCGTTAGAACTAAAATTTAAACCAGAGTGTCTGAGAGTAGAGATTCTAAATTAACAAAGTTAAAATTGAAAAGCCAGCATTTTACATGGCTTAAAGGCATTCCAGGCGTGCGTCGATATCATCCTTATTGACTGAGGAAGTTTATTATATAAACGGGTAAGAGGAAACAGAATAAAAATTACGATATGCGGTAGTACGGAAACTTGGAACAGATACCATATTTAAAAAGTTTCCACGTAAATTGTAGTTTGAAATTAACCGATAATTACGATTCCCGGACTTCATAAAAAAAATTCTCAAAACCTTAAAACAGTACAAATGACGAACTGGAAGAATTTTCTGTTCACAGAACAAAGGAAAACTAGGATGTCTCCTAATTTTGCGACATATTTTTCGTAACATACATTTCTGAAGAATTAATAGTGGCTGAATTTTGTTTAGATAAACACCTCCCCAACATGCAATACCATACTGCAGTTTAGAATGAAAAATACCATAATAAATTGTTTTTAGGAGCATGGTGGAACAAATTTGTTGCAAGTAGTAGAAATGTCTAAGTGTGCAGCGAAAATACTTCCTCAGAGTCTCTGCATGATTTGAAAAGTTCATTCTAGCGTCTATGGCAAGCCCCAGGTATTTAAATTCGTCAACTCTTTCAATTGGGAAGCAGTTATCACTACAGCTTACATTGTCACAAAAAGAAGAGCTAGATCTGCAGTAGCAATTTAAAAGTTTATATTTTAAGCTTCCAAACTGTTTATCAATGATAAACTGAAAAACATGACTTTAGTTTTTGAGCTTAGAACCAGATTATGTTCAGCAAACCAGATCCTTAACAAATTTAGATCCCAATTTATGTCCGAGACTAGGTCTAAGGGACTATTCAAACCATAAGAATAGCCTATATCATCTGCAAAAGCAGTTGGTGAGCCTTTAAATTTAAGTGCAAACAGTGAGTTGATATAGACAAGAAACAAAATTGGCCCTAAAACAGAGCCTTGGGGTACTCCCAAATTAAAGAACCTAATTTTGTTCCTTATCTGACCTATCTTCACTCCTTGCGACCTACATATTTTTTAGGTAAGATTTAAACCAGTCAAGAATGAAGCCACGAAATCCAGCCTTTTCTAGTTTACGCAACAAAATTTTGTAGTTGACCATATCAAAAGCTTTGGTTATATCGATAAATAACCCAGCCGTGCACTTTTTCGAATCTAGGCTTGACATTATTTGACTACAAAATTGTAGAAGAGCATCTTCAGTAGACTTGCCTTTCTGAAAGCCAAATTGATTGTAATGAAACATCCTCTTCATTACATGTTCCATTACATATTCAAACCCCGCCGCCAGATAAATAAATACTCCCGGCGCCACTGTACCCCCCCCCCCCCCCCCAAACCAGAATCCACGCCGCCACTGCATATTCCAACTTGCGAACACCATCAGCCCACCGAGACAACAATCACATCCACGATGGTACTGGGCTGATATCCAACAACAACGATAATACACTTTTTCACTTGTTAGAAGTTCACCAATGTTAGAAGTCACACTGGGTTTCTGTAGCCAGGTACAAACGGCAGTCGGGGAGGCTATTGTCAGTGGTAAAAGTACCAATCAAGTGTACCGACAAAGACTCCCGCTACATTGGTGTTGGTTCTCATCAACTACCGAATGTATTTTGGAAGGTGAACGCTCCGCCAGAGTTAGTACCCACCCCCCCATTGACCGACGCTCACGCTTTGCCGTAGAGTTCGCAATCTCAACCCGTACCTCGACGCTCACGCTTGCCGTAGAGCTCGTTCTGTCAAACCCGCCCGCCGACGCTCACGCCTTGCCGTAGAGCGCGCAATCTCAACCCGTATTCCGACGCTCACGCTTGCCGTAGAGCTCGCTCTGTCAAACCCGCCCGCCGACGCTCACGCTTTGCCGTAGAGCGCGCAATCTCAACCCGTACTCCGACGCTCACGCTTGCCGTAGAGCTGCTCACGCTTTGCCGTAGAGCGCGCAATCTCAACCCGTATTCCGACGCTCACGCTTGCCGTAGAGCTCGTTCTGTCAAACCCGCCCGCCGACGCTCACGATTTGCCGTAGAGCACGCAATCTCAACCCGTATTCCGACGCTCACGCTTGCCGTAGAGCTCGTTCTGTCAAACCCGCCCGCCGACGCTCACGCTTTGCCGTAGAGCTCGTTCTGACCTCTCTAGAGTGTAAGTTTAAGTATCGCTTCATTGTTAAGGTAATATTAAGTATAATAGGAAGATAACGTTGAATAAATTGTACCTCTTCTCCAAAGTTTGTGTTTCTTTGGAAAGACTCTGGATCCGACGAGTTATACCTCAGCCTTTGAAAAAAAGCACATCACATGATTATCGTTAAAGAATTTACTTTTACTTAGAAAACTAATTATCCGTTTTTTCATAAGTTTTTCAAAGATTTTGCTGAAAACAGGGAGAAGTGATATGGGTCTGTAATTACATATTTCAGTAGGAGAACCTTTTTTAAATAAGGGAATAACATCCGCGCATTTGAGAGCATCTGGAAAGACCCCCTCAAAAACGAAGCGATTAAAAATATCTGCTAAAACCTCCACTATGAAACATGCAACCTTTTTTACAGCCAAGACAGAAACACCATCAACTCCAGATATGTTGGAATTTTTTAAGGAACCAATTTCTATTAAAACCTCAAGAGGAGTTATTGGATCATAAACAAAGCTGTTATTGTTCATCACTTCAAAAGAGCTACTAATACACGAACAGAAATTACAGAATGGTATGACGGCGCACGGCTGAGAGCTACTGGCTATATTGGTGAAGTAGCAGTTAAAAGTATCAGCAATGACAAATTTGTCTGAAACTTCACAGTCATCCACACGTATAATTAATATGTCTTCAGTCTTACCCCAATAGCTCAATAGATCTACACGAAATAAATTCAAAAATCCCCTTATCCACTCCCATGTTTGTAATGTTTACAATAAAAATAGCATGGAACTCCATTCGATTATGGGTGCGGCCTTGCTCCGATTTATTAGAAAACTTTAAGACTATTATGCCCAACGCCTCCTTCAACACAAACAATATAGGAAACTCAACCCTCCTCGCCCGCTTAAAACTCATCCACATTATCACCATATTTACAAGGAAACCAAACATTATTATCGACCATAATTCGTTAATTTTCATAAGCTCTCCAATCACCTGAATCCCCCGATTCCTATATGTCTACTACGGCAGATGAAGCAACTTTCGGGCTAAGCAAACGAAAATTATAATTATAACTAAAACTGGAGTGTAGAACCATGAGGTTTCCTGTTTTTATTATCCTTCGGCAGCTCGTTATAATACCAAGTGTGTATCCTCGCAGTAGGTACATGGGGATAAAAGGTCGATCGAAGTATAGAAACTAAACAAGTTAGGATATCGAATAAAGGATGCTAGAGGGCCCTCCAGCCATATCCTCACTCAACCTGAGGGTTGTATTCACCAAAGTACCTAAATCTTTTTTTTTTTCCCTTTGTCTTTTAGATAAATCCTCGAATATTTTTTGTGTGTACCTTTAACGCTCATCGGAGTGTGAAGTGCTAAGTAATAATCGTAAACTTTTAATGGTAACTCATTTGTGCAACCAAATGGTGGTGGTAGAGAGAGTGTTTTTATTTTAACATCACATGTGTGTATATACGAAGAACGCCTTAATTTTTCAACAAGATAAAACTTTTGAAAACTAAATTTTCATTTATCTTTATTGTGTATCTTTTACGGGATGGCGATGAAATGACAGGTGTAGGGAAAGCGAGTAAACTCTACTCATGGATAGGTAATCTTAATGACCATTTAAGTTAATATTATATGGCAATGCAGATTTAGAGCAAGTTTTGTGCGTTAATCTAGCACATTTGCCAATCTGATTGGGGGAAAGCTGTTTAAATTGGAATCGGTACGTGCCACATCCATGACGGAGGGAATAATTACATAAATATCTTCCATACGCGCATAAACATATGTGCGTTTGTGTGTGTATGTGCTATTATGGAGATGGATCGAGATGATAAACGATTTTGAGAGGGAGCAGGTCATGTGTGAGTGTGTGTATGCGACAGAGAAGATTAACGCTTTGAGGTTTCCTGGCCATAATGGTATTTGGGAATAATTTCTCTTAGCTATTCTCTACCATGCCTAATGATTGTTTCGAAATAGTAATTTCCCCTAAAGGCATCTAAACAAATATTAACCCAGTCGGACGATAGATTGTGCAAAGGAACGCCTTCTGTTTGAAGTTGGTATTTTAGGGTTGATCTATGTTGGCAGATTGGTTTGCTGGATTTTTACTTATTGCCTTCAAAGGAAAGATTTGTCATAAGCTATAAAATATCCCCGAAGGCATGAAGGCGTCATTTACTCAGTGTTATTGAGAAATAGAGTTTTGGGAATAACGTGTCTGTCTTTAAATATTGTCAGATCCCAAAATGAGTCTTATAATACTCATCAGGAAAAGACTTCGGCAGAGAAACTGCTTTACACTACTAACAAAAAATTAAAATTAAAATTTTAATTATCATAAAATTACACTAATTTTATGAGTCATCGACGATACATTTAAGAACAATCCTTTCCCTGATAAATCACATGTATTTTAGCAAGTGCTAAGCTATATATTTTAACAAACAAAATACCTTCGAAGAAAACAAGACTGAACATTATAAGGGGCGACTAAAAAAGCGTTTGGTTTTTAAAATTAAAAAAAAAAATAAAAATTTGCAAAATTGAGTGAAATTTTTATTAGGGTCAATAAATCAATTCTTGCTATTTACTTTTTGAATATTATTTCGTGTAAATGTTGACCGCGAATACGCTTCAAGTGGTTCATCCGGAATGTTTTTTTTTTTCCAACATATCGACTGGCATCTCACCAATAACACGAGTTATTTTGTTTTCCAAGGCGGCAATAGTTGCTGGCTTATCCGTATAGACGAGAAGCTACACATATATCCGCACAAAAATAGTCCACCGGCGACAAATCGCACGATCTAGGCGGCCAATTCATAGGTCTAAAACGTGAGATGAATTGCTCACCAAATTCGCCTCGCAATATGTCCATGGATTCGCGTGCTGTCCCGCCGTCCTCTATCTCTTCGTTCAGGAAACAGTTTTTGGGGAATCTGAAAGGACAAAATTGAAAAGCATTTCTAATTATGTATAACCAGTTGAGAAATAGATATTCTTCATTTCACGAACTCCATATTTGTAATGCTAATCCGCTGATTTGTTTGCAACCTGGCAAACTCTATAGAAGGAGCTATAGAGAATATTAACATTAATATTGTTAACAAGTTTCCGGCCTAATGAATCAGTTGGCATCCTAATAGACAAAGCCCAGATGCATTCTACTGAATAACTCTATAGTTTCTCAATTTAGTCTCTACTGTAGTTTTTGTATAATTCCACAATATAATTTTAATGACAAGCCGCAAAATTATTTTTTAATGATGAATAAACCAAAAGCACCTTCCAAAAGGCGGAAGAACCTGAAATGTCACTAGACATTCTGTGTTTAAAAAGCTCAGAGAGCAGCTCATCATTATTCTTCAGCAGTACCTACAGCAAGTTATAAGCACCACACAGAGTCTATGAAAATATTTGTCATCCAAACCGTGTTCTTAAACAAAAGAGATATTCCATACTCTGAACGAAATCATTAATTCCCTCCCATGGGACGGACGTGCACATCGGATAGCATAGGAAAATAAACTACAATTTTTGAATGCATACATAAAAGCCCTTTCGACAGAAACAACATCAACATGATATCCTTTCAGAAACACTGCGGCAGCTGGGTTTAATTAGCCAAACTTTGTTTACATCCGAAAATGAATAAAAATACAAAGTTGGCTTCTTGCAGGCGATAAAGAGCAACCACACTACACAACACATCATGTGTGAAAAAAACACACATCTCCCCGGCAAAGTTACCGGAATTCATCACAGCAACCTTTCAATCAGTTCTGGAACTAAATATCGCAATGTTTTCCTTCTCTCACTTCCTGCCAGACTGGGATCGTTTTAATTTCTTGTTTTCTGTTCGACCAACAATCTACTCTGTGTCCCTTATGCTCGTGGATATGAGATCCCTCCATATCCTGTGTACCTCATATATGGATCTCAGTTCTCGGATCACCGTCGTCCTTAAGCAAAGAAAATTAAAACTTTTCAATTTGTATTAATGAGTTCTGTCGTTTGGTATAGGGACACACAACAAAACGAACCAAAGGATAAGAGACTACAAACGCACCATCCATCTCGTGTATATAGGTACCGTTTATATTGGAGAGATGGCAAAATCACACACAGGAAGGACAAAAATCAATCGTCACGTATAAAAGGAATGTTGCCTTTTGCTTTTGCTCATTTCGACTGCAACAGGAATCGAAATCGAGACCGGGAGACGAAGAAAATTCATTTTCAAATTCCAATCAAGCTTGATTGATTACGTGATGGCAAAAGTTTACCAATCAATGGTCAGCAAGGACCCCTCATTCTCGTCGTCACCACGCTACTACAACAAAGCTATATGTAGGTACATGAAGAGAAAAAAAAAACAAAACCAACCGAAACAGGTTATCCACACATATAATGGAAATCACAAACGAACAATTGAACAAACGGACACAAAGGCGAACATCCGGACAAAGGCAACTTTTGGTAGTAACCTCCGGCTACTGCTTTTAATTTCAACTTTCTGATGAATTAATAGGTGCGGCGGGTAGACCAAATAACTGGGCCTGCAAAAATGCTTGTGTGTTAAACTTTGCAGAGGAATGTTGTCCACCCAGGCGTATGTGGAACATTTTTTTCTACACCACCTAGCACGGGATATGGTCTAGTGCTGAGGCGAAAAAGGTGTGAATTGGGCAACGAATGGTTGTTAGCCGGGGCTGGGGTGTTTTAGGTCAAACGAAGGAGATGCTGAATGGTTGTAATGTGTGTTTTGGGTTTTTCTTTTTTAATAAAACTTTAACAACATACGATTGGCAATAAATTGCACAAGGTTAACTTAGCCAAAGGGCAGCAGTCGCTTTCAATTAGCCTCTAGTTTTTGAGTTCTCCCATTTACACGGTACCTACGTAAGGTAGGAGTGTCCATAAAAATAGTTTTTCATTTTTTATTCAGAGTCCATGGTTGCTGAGTTCAAATACTCAGATATGACAGGGTATGCACCTTTTAAATTGGGCAATAGAATTGGTTAAAATGCTTATAATTGGCCTGGTTTGATTTTAGTTTCCTTTGCCGTCAATTTAGGGACTTTTTTTGGAAAACCAGTGACATTTGTGCGACTATAACATGTATTAGAACTCGTACATAGGGATGTATGTGGTCCAATGGGGAGAATGTCTCTTGGAGGAGCAAGGTACTTTGTTACCTTCATTGACGAAACATTTTCGTTTATTTTATAAAGACGAAAGGTCAAGTCTTTCAAAAATGTAAGGCGATGGTGGAGCGAGAGACAGGAAAATCTATAAAAACTAATCGAAGCGTTTAGATGAAGAAGGGGTTAAGTGACATTTTTGAAAATTTGTGTTTTTTTTTCATTAATGAAAATTGTATTTGACAATTTAAATTTCTGAGCAATCCCCTTGTCTCTACCCTATATAGTTTTTGATATAGTCCCTTCTAAATGTGGTATAAAAGTGGTAAATGCGAAAGAAAAGTGAAAGATGTAGTGGAAGAAGGAAGAAGCATTGCAAACGCAAATCAAAATTATTTTTTGTTGGCATAAAGGAGTTAAATGATTGACTTACCTCCTTTATGCAACTTTCACTTGCAACTTTTTACCTGTGTTTTTACTCATGCTGTTATTTTCAGCGTTTAGTAAGCTTTTGTAACGTATATTTTTTTTTACGTTAGGTGTTTTTATTTTTTAATATTACCTACAATATATGACGGATATAAGAAATTTCATAAATCTTTAAGAAATAAAAGAATTCTACTGTATTTGAAAAATTGCGTGGCGTGGCAATGTAAATCCAGCATAAAACGTGCTTTTTGGTGAATGCATCTGCAATTTGTATTGTAATTTGTTTAATTTGAGTGAACAACTGTGTAAATAAATAAATAGGCGGCGCAACAGGCAGTAGACACCCAAGGCCTAGCTTCTCGCAACCATTCTTTTTGTGTGAGTTTCTATTTTTGAGACGAATGGAATGGAAGGGACCTACAATTTTATGCCGAGTCCGAACGGCTTAATTGAGAAGCTTTTTCAGGACAGTCATACTCTCGGATGTTTGTCAGACGTTCGCGAGAGGTGGCGCAGTAGAAAAAACCTTAAGATGTAATTTGTGTTTTTCCGGGAATCGAACCTGGGATCCCTCGCACAGTAGTCCAGCACACTAACCGCACAACAACTGTGTACATTTTTAAAAATATGGAAAGAAGTCTCATGATAGCGCATCTCCTTGCCGAAATTCTGTAAATGTTTGAAATAGTTCGGAGGAGCTTCTTCCAAACTGCACGTTGCTGCGCGTGTTTTCCAGTTCAGTCATCGGGCATGCTTTCTTCCACCTATTCGCATTAATGTAATTGCGGTTGTCACGTCGCGACGTGTCGGTCGCATGCTACGCTGTACTTTTCTCATATTCATGCCGCATAGGGACTCTAACTCGCTTTTCCCTGCTGCAAGTCGCTGCTTTAAGCTGTTTTCGCTCGCCGATCCTTTTACGTTAATTAAATTAAAGCATTGAAATTTTCAATGTTAAAAAATAAATAAATAGGTGGCGCAACAGGCGGTAGACACCCTAGGCCTAGCTTCTCGCAACCATTCGCTTGTGTGAGTTTCTATTTTTGGGACGAATGGAAGGGACCTACAATTTTATGCCGATTCCGAACGGCTAAATTGAGAAGCTTTTTCATGACAGTTATACTCTCGGATGTTTGTCAGACGTTCGCGAGAGGTGGCGCAGTAGAAAAAAACTTTTCAATGTTATTGCAAGTTAATCTTCATTAGAAGTACCTACAATTTTCAATACTAGTGCAAGTCAACTTTCATTAGCATTGAAATTTTCAGTGCCAGTGAAAACGAACTTTCAGTAGCATTGAAAATTTGACTGGTAGTGCAAACGAAATTTCAGTAGCATTGAAATTTTGCATGGTAATGCAAAATCAATGTTAGTGCTTAAGGATCAAGGTTTGGTGTTATCAAGTTCTGAAATTACTGGACTATTTCGATTTCATCGATCACAAATATCCGTAAGTTGGGCACACCTACTGAGACAGTGATCGGGATTTCGGAAGAATTGACAAGGAGTTACGAAAACATAAAACAATATCTATATACCGCAGAGCAGTATAGAGAAATAATAAGAAGTTCAAGCTAAGGAAATACAGTCGACTTACAGGCAAAACTTATGTGATTTTCCATTGGGCACATCAGATTTTTATTTCAGATCTCAGATTTTTCGTGGCAAATGGAACATGAAAGCAGATTGATCTGCTTTTGTAAATGTGTTAGTGCGTTATGTGACAGTACCTCGGCTGTGCAAATTGTTTTCGTTTGTCGCTGGATACATACGAACTTCATATGGATAATCATATCGACGAAGAATCGAAATCCACAGATGACGAGGAAGAAGAATAATATGACCAAGATGATAGCAATTGCTCCAAAATTAAGTCCATGTCCATTATTTACGTTTTTGTTCTGAATAATTGCATTTCAAGAGGGTTTTAGTAATTTCGTTTTGAAAACTAATTCAAATTCAACTAATTCAAGTTCAATGAAGTTCTGATATAGCTAAATCAGGCAAAATTCCTGACAAAACCCTAGACTTTTTTCCAGGAGAAAAAAAAAACAAGGAACTTTCAAGTGAAAAAATTAAGAATTTGACAGATCAAATGCAATTCATTCCCTTGGAGCTTTATTGGTTCTACGAAAAAGGACTTTCAACGATTCCTAATGCTGAAAAAATAAACCAAAAAAAATAAAAATGTAAACCTAAAAATGTCACTTATCACCTTTGTTATTTTTATGATTTACTTTTAAAAAAATCTCAGTGGAAAAAGGAGTTAAATGCTCTTTTTCACAAATTATTAAAAAAAAGTAAATTATTAAAAAAAATTATTTTTATGAAATGAATTACTTATATCCTGAAAGGTTATTATGTTTTTTATTTTTTTTTCGTCAGCAGCAAGTTTCAGTTACTATCACAAAAAAGTTCTGCTCAAAATACTTTAAACCCTTATATCTCGAAACTTCCAGAACGTCACTTAACCCATTCTTCACTTAACCCTGTGTCACGGTGACATTGGATCCGAGTATGTACTGCAACAACGCTTTTAATATATTCTTTGAGAAATGTGGAATAGCACGATCATTTTCTGTGGCATACACTCCACAACAAAATGGAGTCGCAGAAAGGGGCAATAGGACAATCGTCGAGATGGCAAGGTGTATGCTTATGCAATCTGAGCTGGATGAGTCTATGTGGGCTGAAGCAGTCAATACGGCAGTATATCTTAAGAATAGGTGTCCTACGAATTGCTAAACATCACACCCGAAGAAGTTTTTAGTAGTCGGAAACCATCTGTTGGGCATTTTAGAGTTTCGGGTGCACGGCTATAGCCCTAAATAAATCTAAAGCGCTTTCTAAATTTCAGTCAAAAGGGGAGAACTGCCTCAGGAAGGGTATTCAACTATTGCCAATGCCTATTGTCTTTTCGACAGATCAAATAGAAGGGTTATTGAGCGGAGAGATGTTTCATTCATTGAAGATGTTTGTACTATAGATGATCCTGTATACGCAGGAAATTTCGTATTGGAAGAACCAGGGCAAAATGAAGTTGAACAGCAGGTGAACCAGCGGGAGGAGGAGCAAAAGGAACGTTTGGTAGAGGTAGACCGAAGATTATCAGAACCGGGATGTTCTGATGTCAAAAACGACGAAAATTGTGAATTGCAATGGTTTATGGTGACTGGTGGGGAAAGGTTATGCTCAGAAATTCGGAATAAATTACAACGAATCTTTTTCCGCAGTTGTGCGGTATTCTACGATACGAATGCTTTCAGGATTAGCTGTGGAAAAGAAAATAATTCTTCACCAAATGGACGTGTCATGTGCAGTCAAACACCTGTTGAGGTACTTGAACTCCACTATTTATTTTAAATTGCATTATTTTCTAACAGGTAAACAACTAGAAGGCTTTGTTGACGCCGCGCCGACTGGGGAGGTGACGTTGCAGATAGGAAGTCGTATAACAAAAAGTAAAGCATCATACATTTTGTAAAGTTTTAGGGCTTGTTTAATTGTTTTTGAATTTAATTAATTTTAATGAATTTTGTTTAATTTTATTGCACATCAATGCTAAAGTAACATACTATAGTTTTCACGTTGAGGGAAAGTGTTGAATCATTATTGTAAATAAGCCTCCAACTGCATATTTTATGTTTTCTTCTCCATAATTATAAATCTATTATACCAATGTACATTCTTCTCTGACTATATGTTACATAAGTTTATACCATTGTAGAAATAGTCTCTAATAAACTCTCGGACTGAAAACATCGTTCGATTTTCTTTTTCTTTCGGGACTCTTCAAAAAGCCGCCAACAGCTGAGATGGCATTAATATCCAGTTGTTGTCCAACACCCAGTAAAATCTGTCCAAAACTTGGTAATAAAAGAACAAGAAATATTTGTTTTTCATGTAATAAAAGTGATCTACATAAAAACTCCATCCACACTCTCATCCGCTAGCATACATTCAATTTAACTCTTTATGCTTCAATTACAACGACGCGGCATGCATGCTCCTCGTTTCATGTTCTATGTATACAAGTCATTGCTCTGTCACTATTTTATGGCTGTTTTATTTGTGCTAAAAATCGCAATGTTACGCTTGACAGTCTTATTAGCTGCGTAAACATAAATTTGTACACCAGTTGTACAAAAAAAAAAACATTTTTGACGAAAGGGGGGACATAAAACAAAGTACTTCGCTTATAACATGGTTCCGCGGCTGAACGAAAATGGTCGTTAAAGTCAATAATATGAGGAGAAATGGGGAAGCATGCACATTACGACATTCAAATACTGGTTTTATGATCCTTTTTATTTCGCGGAATTTGAAATAATCCCTGTGTGAGAAGTATGTCGACAAAACATGATTCGCTCTAAATGCTTGCAGTTTGATGCCATGTTTAAGTCGAAATTTGAATGAATTTGAGATTTTTTTTTTGTTTGTTTGCTTTTTACACGAATACTTTTTTAGTGTCATCGATAGCTAAGCTATTTTACACCCATTCAGCGTTACCCAATTTAGTAAGTTTAACCTGCAAAAATCATTTCTATCTCCATGTTCCGCGTAAATGTAAATATTGGCACATGCAGCCAAGAATGTGGCCTATTAATCGATATTGCAGACTAAAGAAAGAAAGACCACTTCTTCGGACTATTAAACGGCGGAGAGGACCTAAATTCCACGGCCAGAAAAAAAGAACCCTCATTCTGGACGATGATAGTCAAATTTCGATACACCGAAGATAGCGATAGATATCAGTGTAGGATGACTTAGTAAGGACCATGCACCATATTATCTGCAAAATCGGAAAGTATGCCCGATGAATGGAACCTCAGCATCGTTTTCACCATCCACAAGAAGGGATGGATACTTTGAACTCGACCATTTACAGAGGAATAAGACCTTGAATGTCAAAACTGAGTTTTCCTGTAGGATTGCTCAGGCTGGGTCTATTTTGAGACAGCTCTGCCATTCTGTTATTAGGAGGACTGAACTTGGTGTCAAAGCTAAGTTGTCAGTCTTCAATTCCGTGTTTTTTCCACCTATGGTCATGAGGTTTGGGTAATGACCGAAAGAATAAGACCACGGATACAAGCTGCCGAAATGAGATCCATCCGTTGTATTGCTGGTGTGACACGGAGAGATCGCATTAGAAACACCAGAATACGTGAGGTACTCAATGTCGAGCAGCTACTTCTCAGGCGGTCTATGCTTCGGTGGTTTGATCATGTTAAGCGCATGCTTACAACAACGGTTTTGAATAAAATTTGGGGTGTTATTTCCTTTTTCGGGGCCTTATTTCCTAATAAAAATGTGAAATAAGACCCCAAAAGAAGAAATGAAATAAAACCCCAAACGAAAAACGAAAACGTATGAAGGGGCATGCTGCCCCCTGCTTGGGTTTACTGTCAGATTTGGGGCCGTATTTCATTTTATTTGGGGCCTTATTTCATCGCAGTGGGGTATTGAAATAACACCCCAAATTTGGATCCTTTTTTAATTTTTACTTTTGGGGCCTTATTTCGCGGAGCCGGTTAGATCAAGTTTATAACCTCTCCTCTACTCTCAATGGCGGAGAATCGAGAGCTATGGAGGGTCCCTTTCAGCAACCTACACCCGCGACGAACTTAATGGATAAGCGGGCCATAAATGAAAGAATGAATGAATGTCAAACCTGTCAAACTGCGTAAACGCATAAAACTTTCTGCTAATAACCTGATCTGTCCATTTTAGTGCAGTATTAGGCCAAGAAAGTCAAGCATCAACAAATTTTCGTACTCTGGTATAGATCTTACAAAGAACCTACCGCTTACAGATCGATATAAACCATTACACAATATGTAGAGGCAAATTATATAAAGCCATGCCAAATTTCAGCATATCTGCCAAACTCGTCTGTTACTGCAAAGTGGCGTTGGAGAAATCTCACTGCTTCGTCAACTGCAGAAAGAACACCTCCGAAACATTTGAACTCGTAAACGGTTAAAGCCAAAGTGACGCGCTACCATGCAACTTCTAACATCATACCTACTTGAAACTCACAAGTTAAAAGTTCGTTCAAGAACTGGTATATACTGATGAGAAGATATTAGGGTTATAGGGAGAATACAGCAAGCTGTCCGTGGCACGTTTGCAAGTATTGAAACGGAGGCGGCGAAAATGGCTCTGCCTGTTACTGAGGACAATCTTCACAATAGACAGATATAACTTTGAAATAGTTTAAGACTTTCTTCTATAGGCTTAACAACTACCGCGCAAATTGACATCGGCTCAGAGATAAAGCGAAAAGTCACTATTTCCAAGCTGTTTCCTCGGGGTTAGAAGTTATCTAAAGCCCTCTTTATAGAACCAAGGAGATATTATAAAAGATTTTATTCATCTCGGCTCTGATATTGTGTAGAAAAAATGTCAAAAGTGGATGGGATGCTTCGAGTGATTTTCGATCCAGTTTGTATCGATGCAGTGTGGAGGGGGAGATTCAACGATGAATTTAAAATATCTGAGAGCTTAAAATACAACTCTCATGGATGGCTAGATGGCATAGCCAAAAACGCATCAGCCTCACAAGTTTTTGAGTCCAACCAAGACGAACAACGTAGCAGAGAAAGACCTCATCTTAGATGGCGCGCAATTGAAGAGTGATCTTAACCGGGTAGGTGTGCGTAAGTGGGGAAAGCTTGCTAGGGGCTTTTGTGGCTCAAGGAACTTGTTTGATTTATTTGGGTGGGTTGGGTATTACAGTTCGTTGTCGTTGGATTTGTTATACTTTCCGGCAGATTGTATAGCATGGTTGTATAGCGTTCCTGGGTTACTCCCAAATCTGGTTCAAATAAATCCATTACGTATGGGATGGGGTGGAATTTCGGTCTATGGAAATTACGTTAGAAGCTTCATATAGAACTTTTTTTTCTGTAGAAGCGGCTGGTGTCTGGGTTGGAGTAGAACGATGCACAAGGACGAAGCGCTTTCCGCTTGAAGATTTGGATCTTCTTCACGTAGGCAGACATCTATGGAGAAGTATTAAGCCATAAATATGTAGGTTCAAGCCTCAACGGAGAACATTAACACACAGAAGCGAGGCTCACCTCGAACTGTATCGCTCCCCAGAGGGTGTAGAAAATGAGATGTTGTGAACGAGAACACCAGGTAACTGAACTTCAGCGCAATAGTGTTCCTAAGCGGTTGAAATTTTATTCATTAACACCCTCATTTTTTGGCTAATACAAAAAGTTTTATAACGAACCAGCTTTAAAATAACCGAGATACGCAAAGGATATCTTTGTTATGAGTAAGCCTACTAAGTGCTGGACATACAAAACAAAATGTGAGGTTTAGTATCTATATTTTCAACCCCAAATCTATGAGTTTATATACTGTTTCATAACCCATTCGCTCTTATTAGAACCCTTTTTAAGAATATGTATTTTCATCCCTAAAGGCGCACACACGGTCTTAAGTGATTCCACAAATTACGATCTAGATTATTCCTCGGTTTCTCAATCTTGACTCATAAATATTAAAAAAAAAAAATGAAATAAAAACAAGCTCGTAAACCAACTATCTTCATAAACTTGGCCAAATTTGATTATTTATAGTAGACTCTGCTTGAATATGTTAATTCGGTCTAAACACATAGAAAAAAACGTAATTCTCTTCTGCCCATTAGAAGAACACAACAACTAACATCAATCCAAGTGGAAGGACTCGTGTTTTTTTTTTCTTGGTCCTTTCCGTTGCATCAATCAATTCTGTATGCAAATTTTCTAAATCAAGAAAATGTATTTAATCAACTAAATGGAAACGGAAAACTTAGTATTTTCACTCAGTTATAAGAAGCGTCTTGCTTGCATCATCATCATCGTCGTTGTCGTCGTCGTCATCGTCATGAAGATGATAATGATCATCTACATCATCGCAGTCGTCCTCTTTGCGTATATACGTAGAGGATAAGTTTTGCGTTTCACAATCATGCCGATGCCGGTGTGCTAATATAAAATCTGCATATTTTTCATTTATATAAAATCACTGTAGTGCGGTGCCCCTCAACTCGGTATAAATCACTTAAATAAACGAAACTAAAATCAAATATTCACAAGGATATAAGGAGGAGTACGACTTAAACCCTTTCTTTCCGTGACTATTATTCGCTTCAAATAAATTCGGTTCCGTATCCCGTTCTCACACAAGTAATCCAATTGCAACAACACATATACCCACAATTCAAATCCGGTCCCTAGTGTTAACCTATTTCGACATTTCGCTCGAAGGACCTCATAAATGTTATGGAAGACGACTTTTCCTCTCGCTCGACTATTGTGGGAAAAATGAAATCTGTGGATATGACACGACATAATAGCAATAGCAAGACGAACGAACGCCAACGCCGAAACAGAACCCCTTAAGACGACAAAGATGAACAAGGAACAGCAAATGTAGTTGGGTTCATCATAGAAACTTTTTGGGCAAACTTTTTAAACAAACACGTCTATGGTTTACTTAAGAATAAGACATGAAATATATGTTTGATTGATGATGAGTCTGGAAATGAAAATGGTAATGATGCCATTCATCATCAAAGCTGTTTCCAAGTTGGTTCGTGGAGAGCCTGGGGAGCGCTGTTCATAGGAACCATCATCGTAGTCTTCGTCGTTGTCGTCGTCATCATCGTCGTTTTGAGGCGGAAACCCCAAACTTCTATTTCCATAGGCTGGAGGGAACTGAACCGTTAGGTTTGTTTTAAGTTCAACAAGGAAATCGGAAAAAAAAGGACAAAGAGGAGTCGAAGAATTTACATATCCTTGAGTTATTTAGTCGTTTCCCGTTCGTTCTGATGATGATTGTCTTATGAAATATGTAAGAAAATTTCCCTTCGCTCTTTGTTGACCAAATTTTGAAGATTCATTTTTGAGTTTTGCTTAGAAAGCAAACATTTACTGTGTATAGTTAGAATCGTAACTAAGCAGTAAGCAAGCACCCATCGTATTTCTATTCTAGTGAACTGTGTACAGAGTTTTTAGTTAGTTTACAAAATATTTGGTAGCGACAAGTATGGGTTGTATGGGTGGTAAGCTAAAGGGGACCTATTTAGGTTCATGAGCGAAAACAAAACTTGAGTTGTTACAGAATAATAATTGACGTTACTTACAAAACCCGCGCAAAATATAATCAGTGCATGTCAGTTACCACTGACAGAAAAAAAAAATTTAAAATATATTTTTGTTTAAATAAATAGATATCTAGGTTAGGTTAAGTCTAACTCTTCTTTACATATTTATAAATATGAGGTTAGAAAGAAAGTTAAAAGTGACTCACCTCGTTAGTTGATGTCGCTCCTTCCCCAAATTGTATGGTGTACGCTATGCATTTAAGTTGCACCCAAGTAAAATAAAGATAGTCAGCCTTTTTGCTTCACTGACAGCCTGACATAATATTCTTTGATGAAACCTCTACTTTTGTCACTGTGAAGTAAGGATTACTGAAATTTTACCACCTTCCACTTTTGAGTTAAGATATCTAGATTTTGCTTCCGCAGGAGAAGCAAAATATCTCGTAGCTCGTTTGTCTACATAGGGACTAATGCGGAAAAGCCAATGTCCGAAGTGAAATTTCATCCTTGTTCACAACCTTCGGCTTAGCGAACTGACATAGATTTACTCCTCCGCCGGCGACTACTGCGGCATTTGTTACCCATTCATAGGTCGCATTTTCTTGTTCGTCATATTTGTCATTGCTCTTCTCTTCAATGCTGCTCTTCTTTTACTGTTAGCTATTCCGCTCGCTCTAAGAAAGAACTTCCAGAGCGCCATTCGTTTACGATTTGAATCCAATTCAGCCCATTCCCATTCCCTCTATAGATGATAGTTTTCCTTTTTTGTCCGTTTTGCAGCTTCATCAACAGTAAATCAGTCTCATTATCTGAGTTTATTGGTTGCTCCAGAAATACATACACTTTTTTTATGTGGTTGGGCACAGACAAAAAATGAACTTGGTCGAATAAAAAGTACCCATACCTCCCATACAAATATATAATTTTTTAATACTAAAATATTTTTTTTATTTTACAATAATATAGTACCGGGTATTTGAGCTTCGGCATAGTCGAAGATAATTGTCTTACTGGTTTTTTTTGCAATTCTATATAGATAAAACACAAAAAAATGCCTTTCTGGCAGTTGACTTTTCAGCTGTTTTACTTCTGTCTCACCCAAAAAAAATTCAGGCAATAAATTAGTTTGTAAAATGATAAATGACGATGACGAGAACAAGTAGCTATAGTCATATAAAATACTTAGTTCACAAATGATAAGAAATACATTTAGTTTCAGATGCTTTTCTTAAATTGTTGGCAAGGTCTGCAGCAACAGCAAGTTCCAGCCGTAAGAGCGATTTGCAGGACGTAATGCATGTGATTGCATTTTTATGGAATAATTCAGCATGA
Source organism: Cheilosia scutellata (assembly GCA_955612985.1). Taxonomy (NCBI): domain Eukaryota; kingdom Metazoa; phylum Arthropoda; class Insecta; order Diptera; family Syrphidae; genus Cheilosia; species Cheilosia scutellata. The sequence goes on from OY015311.1 coordinate 89,230,459, forward strand.
TTCAAGTTCGAGCAGCGAATCAGTGCACTGCACAACTCCTTTCGTGCACTGTAGCATTTCAGCAGTCCCAGTCTGGGGACCAGTGTCTGTTCCTAAGTCCATATTTTGAGTTGCAATCTTTCTTTTCCATACTTTGTTTGTTGATTTCTTTTTAGGGGAGACTGTGGCACCTTAGTCTGACATGCTGAGCAGTTTTGAACTAGACAGGGACACTTTTGAACGGCAGTATTTGTATTTGTAATTGCTTTTGGCAGCTAATAAAGTACTACAAGCAATTTGCAATTTTGCTAATAAAATAAATTAACTTTATTTTTTCAATAAAAAAACAAAAACGACTTCACAGAAGCAAATTACAAAATATTTTACAAATGACTGAAGAAACTTTATAAAAACAAAAATGAGTTAGCTGTTCAGGAATTTAGGTGTTTTCGATGTTCCCGGAGCGGTGATTGGTGGTGGTAGCTTAGCTTTATTTCAATGCCATTTACAGACCACTTGTTCGAACCTGCCTCAAAAGGTCAAGCGACAGAAAAATGTGCTCAAATAATTATATTTTTCATATTTGTTAAAAGCGTACGGTTTCAAATGAAGTTGTGCCTTAAAGATATATTTTAAACAAAAAGAAAAACTCACCATAAAATGTTTACTCTCTTACGGACCATTCACATGAGAGCGACAAACTATGAACGAACGAATATGCGCAAGTTTTGACAGTCCGTTCAACATAAACACTTTTCTAGGTCGCAACAGTTCGCCAATTTCAGCTATCAATTTCTATCCGCAATGTCAAGTTTGAGGTTAAGCTCGAATGAATGTTTTATTCCCTAGTTTATGGAACGCGAATTAAATGATGTGGATTGCGAATAAACGTTGACAATTCGCCGCAAGGATCTTTTCATTCATGGCAAAAAGTTTGAAATTCGAAATTTCGTTATTTAAACTGTTTATAAACTTGTTTTCTTAATACATTAATTATCCTCCTCTTGGAATATTAAAATATGCAATTTTCGAATAAGTTTAAATGTTGGTTAAAATGTTGGTTTGGTTTTAAGTTTATATTTTGGTTAATTATGTACTATTAAATATTTTTTAAATGGTGTCTTATTAGCAATGTTCAAATGAGTCGCACGTTCAAAGGTGTCCCAGTCTCCCCTATGAATTTTGGTTGTCAAATTAGTGTCATTTATGACACAATCGATAACACTTTCGATAACATTTAAAGCAATCGTAGATTGGTAGCACCGTTTTTATCTGGGCTAAAAGCATAAGTCCCGATGATTATCCAGCTAACGAATCCTATATAATATAGGATTGCGTATTTGTATGGAAAATTTGCTAAGCCCATATAGGATTGCAAAAAAAAAACGCGCCTATTATTTGTGTTGCTATCCTAGCTATATACATTTTCAACGCTCGCACGTAGCAAGTCGGATGGATAAGACCAGTAACACCTTTTTACAATCATCTTGGTCCGCTGTAGAAGCGTTATAAGTTCGACTTTAAAAAGACCAGTATTTAAAAAATAAAATATATATATAGGTCGGACAGTCTACAAAAAATATACAACCGGTATAATATTCATTTTAAGCCATGACCCTCGATCGGCAGGCCTCTTTATTTGGTAAGCGCTACCTTGTTCATTTTACTCGTCCATCATAAATCAGCCATTCTATTCCCCGGCTGGTGAGCCAATTTTCTTTATCACTCCTCACCACAAAATTAAGCAATGAAAAGAAAAAATCCTTCCAATCATAAAATTAAATTCTCAAGTGCAATTAAAACGTTATACAATATGCTGTCTTAGAGAAAGAAAATCCAAAACAAAGATATCCTGCGGATCTAAGAATCGTTAAAAAAAACTTTTGGGGCACACGATTCTCGTAATAAAAAGAAAGGTTTTATTTTATTTCATTTTTTGTTCCTTGAAAGGACAAACCAATTAAATTATTTGAAAATAGATCGACGTTGTCACTCTTTTTGTCTATTTGCTTTCCGGCAGCGATAAAGTTATAAAAAGTCGTAAAAAGTTATTTGCAGTGATTAGGAGTGTTTTTAAAAAATTAAGACTTTCCTTATTCTCGGTAGGTATATTAAAAATCTAAGCAAACAAGTTTATTTAGACTTTTTTTTTCCTTTCATTTGCTGTGTTGTTGGATGAGGTTGGCTATCGTATGGAAACATTGGATACATGGCAAAGATAAAAACACGTCAAAAATTCATCAAGTCTATAAGTATACTTTTCTCCGACATGACACGATGAAAAGTACATATCTTCAAGAGAATGCAAATTATTGGCGCATTTCAATGCCAAAACACCTCATGCTCTCCATCGAGTACAGATAATTACCTTTTAAATTTTCAATTTATATTCTGTCAAGACGAGTGATGGCTGACGGGATGTGTGGTGTTGTGTGGCATGGTGGGAGGTATTAATTGTCAATACATGCCATAGAGAGGTGCCTCGACAAATGTCTGCATACCTACATATATACCATTACCTATACATATATTTTCTTTTAATTTTAAAGAGTACACACAAACAATTGTATCTATGTATACATATACACGTCAGGCACGAGTTCACATACCAGATGTGCTTACGTGGCAAACGTAAATTATATGCATCACTATGCGTCTTTTGCAAACGTGCTCAAATATACACATTGTAAATATTAATGCAGAGTTCAGAGTTCGTTGTTGCTGTTTATTTTGCCCTTTGACTTGTTTTAGCTTAGGCATTTGTTTCATTTAAATATTAAATATTAAAAAATACAAATAAGACGTTTTCTGATAATGACGAGGTTTTGAGAGAAGCTGTGGAGCCCCCCCCCCCCCTTGTTTAAATGTTAAAAATATATTTAATGAAACGTTTCGAAGCACACTTTAAAGGCAAATAAGATACCAATAGTTTTCTATGAGTTTTTTTATTAGGGGCAAATTTTGAAATCGATATTGCTAATTATATAAAAATCATGTAATGTGAGTTAGTCTCACAAAAACTCTATAACTGATGGATAGCTGGACTGATTTAGCAAACAAATTCTAAAAACCTCAGAAGTCGGAAAATCGGAAAAAATGGAAATTTCCACCACCAATAATCGCAAAATTCAAAAACCACCGAACCGATTGAACTCAAATTTTGAGAAAATCTTTTTTATTGTCCCAAAGGTAATTCTGTTTGGTTAAAATTAGACATGCAAAAAAAAATCGTGTATCTCGAAAACCACCGAAAGGAGTGAGCTCAATTTCTGTCATTCTTGGGTATTGGGAGAATTTGAACAAAGGGACGAGTTTCAATTAATCACCAAAGAAACTTAAACTATACACAGTGTGGTGCGGCTAATATTGCCGATCTCAAGGAACTGGAGTTGTAAGGTTTATTGGGACTCATAATCGCTTATGAAGAGTTACAAATCAATTTAAGGTGGAACAAACACACAACAAACCACCAAATTTGTGTGTGATATTTTTATTTTATTTATTGTAATCAATTTTCTGTTATTTTAATAATGTTTGAGGCAGTACCGTTGGATATACCTACATAATCTCAAAAATTCTATTCTTCAAAGGGTCATATGAACTTTTAAGGTAATTCAAGGATATATTCCCCCAAGAAGCTTTTATCGCCGCAATCAGCTCTTGATTGTGTTGATACTGATTGTTGCCTCAATAAATTACACGGGGCAACATTTTCAATAATATTATATTTTCACTGGCAATCCATTCGTTAACATGAATTGTATATAGGCAGGTTATCCTTCTGAAATACCCATGGAATAGGTCCACACAGGTCCTTTATTGCGGGATAAGCTGCTTCCAAAAAAGTTTTGCAAGAAACAGTAGTAATTTTATTGAAAACGGTTTTCAATTTAAAAGCGGCGAAGAATGAAATTGCACCCCACACAAAAACTTCATGAAAGTAATAGCTGTAGTTGCAAGATCATCCAAGTTAAAGTCCTTTTTGTTCGATAAGTCGACTTTGCTCCAATTTCTGAAGACCACTTAATTGTTCATATCCCATGCCATGTGAGACCTTGCAAATTCAAGGCGTGGGTTGTTTGCATGCTTGATTATGCGGTGTTTTTTTTTTTTTTTTTTTAGTATTTTTGTTAACTTTTCTACAAAAAAACACAGCAAATTCCATAATTTTGTTTGTAAATTGAGCGCCATAAGATACTCGTCTTTGAATTTCCCGCTTGTTTTGTGGTGTTAAAACTTGGTGTTAATCCTTTTTTTGTAGTTGTTTCCACAAGATACAATTTTATCAGCCATTTCACACTTTGAAAAGCTTTTCGAGAGTGAAGCTTTAACTTTTGCCTTTTCTGCAAATTCAACACTTTTTTCTATCTATTTTAATAAAATTAATGTAAAATAATAGTTGTCTTACTTTTAAATTAACTTTTCACTGCTCTTTGTCCGAGCACTTGCTGTTAACTAAATAATTTAACCGGTGCGTCTATTCAACTGAACCAAAAAAAATGCATACGTTTTTGCATGGTATAGGAAAAAATGAGTAAAACTACAATTATGGGTCCATCATCAAGTTTGAAATTATGTTTCTAGTATAGTGTATGAATGTATCTGCCAAATAAGTTTTTTTTTCTCTTTGTTCCACGTAATACTGGTAATACGAAAGAAAAAACAGGGAATAAAACTTAACTCTTGCGCGTCTAAACAAGTGAACCGCACTGTACGTTGGAATGGAAATGGAGGCCAATATCATGGAGTCCCTGCTATGCACCGAATAAGTAAATCCACAGTCTGCAGAGTAGTACACTGAGTTTCGGACGCCAATTTCTATTCGAAGAATTTCTTGCAAACTCCATTTTAGTAGTTGATGAAATAGGACCAAGGACGTAACAAAGAGTAAAGCTGCTATAAGAATTTCGATGAAACATTCACTAAAATACTTTTTGAGTTCCTCTGCGTACAAAAGGCTAGTAAGGTTCTTTCCCGCTTTATTACTTTAATTATATTAAATCAAAAACTTATTTTCTTTAATTATATTAAATCAAAAACTTATTTTTCTTTAGTAAGTTATACATAAAAAAAAATAAATAAATAGGTGGCGCAACAGGCGGTAGACACCCTAGGCCTAGCTTCTCGCAACCATTCGTTTGGTGTGAGTTTCTATTTTTGGGAAGAATGGAAGGGACCTACAATTTTATGCCGAGTCTGAACGGCTGAATTGAGAAGCTTTTTCATGACAGTTATACTCTCGGATGTTTGTCAGACGTTCGCGAGAGGTGGCGCAGTAGAAAAAACCTTAAGATGTAATTTGTGTTTTTCCGGGAATCGAACCTGGGATCCCTCGCACAGTAGTCCAGCACACTAACCAATGCGCTACTGCGCATAACAGTAAGTTATACATACCTATTTCAATATTTGTTTATTATTATTATTTTTTTTAGCTTTACTTTATTCAACTTGACATTAATTCCATAAATCCAGATCAATACAAAAAAGCTTGAAATTGTTTTTATGCAATACTTCTTCGAGTATTTAGAGGTATCATATATCTTTCTACTCCCTCCAGAGGCTGAGCTATAAAAAAAGTCAAAAGAGATCATGTGATCAAATGCGAAGCAATTTTAAAACGAAATGTTTCGATTGCAATTCTGCTTTGGAATGGAGGGTGTTCATCGAAAGTAGTATAGCTATAGCTACCCACAATACATACATAGATATGCTGTGTTTTGTGTGGTGTTCGTAAGGCAGAGTTGTGATCTTGTCATAGCGTAGTCCAAACTGACTTCTTTGATAGCAAAAATCATATAGCTCTTGAAGAATAATGATATCGCTGCAAATTTCAATAGGAACTCCTACTTAAACGAAACTCGTAAATTAAAAAAAAAATTACTCCTCAGTATGTATGTTTAATAATTTTTGGCTACAGTAAAATTTTCTCAGAAAATGGAATTATCGGATTTTTTTACTTTGAAAACAGTCGTAAATAGTGTGGGTCTTGTCTCTTGTAAATAAAAAAGTTAATGACTATTTCGACGTTAGCATTGAGTTCTAAAATAAAACTAGTCACCACAATAAAGACATACAGGGTGGGCAGACTTGGACTGACGGATTTAAAATGCTTATAATTTTTCTTTATTTTTAACGTTTTTTTTTATTTGTTTGCAGATAATAAAGAATTTTATAAAATTTCATACTCTGTGCAAGAACGAGTCAACATTTTTGAATTTTATTACGTTTCCGGACATCGTATGTCAGCATTTTAATACTGCGACGGCTCGCAGTTCAAACATGATAAGAATCTTAAATAAACAGAACTTGCAAATTTGGGGTACGGAAAATTCGAGAGCATTGCATCAGCGACAATTACACCCTCTCAAATGCACTGATTGGTGTGGAATTATGGCTGAAAGAGTTATCAGGCCATATTTTTTTCGAAAGCGAAACTAGTGATCCAGAAACCGATACTTGGGCAGTATACCAGACAATTTTGGGAAATTTTTTACGTCCGGTAGGTCTCAATAATCGTGACATATGGTTCCAGAAAGATGGAGCTATAGCTCATACCGCGAGAGACACAATGGCAATTCGGCGAGAAATTTTCGATGACCGCATAATTTCAAAAAATGCTGATTACGCCTGATCTCGCGTGGCCACCTCGTTCGCCAGATTTGACGGCCCTTCATTTTTTTTGTGGGGTTTCTTGAAGGAGCGGTTTACGTCAAATAACCACAAAACATTCAGGAACTAAAGCAGAACATTCTCACACAAATTGCAAAATTGGAGCCAGAAACCTTGCGCAACGTAGATAATGCAAAATGCTTTAAAAGAGCCTTAACTGCCAACAGGAAAATGGAGGTTATTTAAAGGATGCCATTTTCACATTTAAGAAAATAAAATAAAAAAACTTTAAAAATAAAAAAAATTGTAGGCATTTCAAATCAGTCAGTCCAACTAGGCCCACACTTGTACAATTAATGAACTGAAATGTGTTTTCCAAGTATATATGTAAAAGGTACATATTTCATTCCATAGTTTTAACAATAAAAACAGAACAAAATTATGTGATGTCATGTGATATGAAAAACCGTTACTAATTTTCGCCACTTAAGTTATCGTCTCTCCCCCGGGCTGGTCTGCTTGTATTTAATATTCGCCTCAAAATCGAAATGTGTAATCCATAAAATGTCCTTTCCCCAGATTCATAATATCTCAATTAAAATGTCATTCTTTATTGAATGCAATCAACTGTGTGTTTTATTGTCAATAACGATGCTTGCTACCCCCTTGTCAGGAAAGCATTTAAATCAAATTAATTTTTCCTGTTGTTTCCGTTTTATTATTGTGAACCAAACTGTTATCAATAATCCCGTAATAACCTCTGCTAAGTACTTGGCCTCAAATGAATTCGATTATATTAAATCCATTATCGTAAAAAGTATAAGGAAATCAATAATGGCCCACAGCGAACGATCCAATTACCATAAGAAGAGCCTCCTCAGTAATTCACACAGCCTAGCTAGGTATCCGTTTATACGTACAGAGATGACGACTGTGGTCACATTCCCTTTTGGAGGACATCAGCCCTACCAGTGGCTACTTAATCCACTTGCGTTCTTTCATTGAGCGCATTTACTATGCACTCGCACAATTGACTGCAAATTTTACTCTCAATCAGCAGTAGGAGGAAGAGGAACACCACCCAGGACGTTAATGCACTCTCGCTTAAATATTCTATTTCCAGAGAGTTTATTGCCAAAGTGTGTCCTTTTTGTATGCAAATTATTCAGGTTCGATCCAATTGCGCGCTTTCACTTTGTGTCCTATGGTCTCTGCTTGTGTCTGTGCTTTGGCTATATGTGCGTTTGAGGGACATTTCAAAAATTTCATCTCTAAAACCCAGCGCGCAAATGACTGCCCACTGGTTCGGGAGTTGTGGTGTCACTGTATTTTCAGAATATTGTTCAATCGACTTTTAATAAAAGTTAATAGCCTCGGGAAAATTAATGATAAAGCTTTTAAGTGATTCGATACTAGACTAGACGAGTCTGTCCCGCATGTCCTCCCTCTACTGACATAATTTTTATATTGGTTTTGTATATGTATCGTCGTGTTCTCGAACAAAAAAAAGAAACAATAAAGTTGCAGGAGCCTGGCAAAATTGTTATTACTTTAGATCGATTTCGTCGAATGGAGCAGAGGAGTAATGCAATTTTTATATTCTCTCCTGTAGGGCATGTCAATCTATGTAATATCGGGGTTGTAATTTCACCCTAGGTCATTTCGTTTATTGGCATTTTGTCGGCGAAAAAATATATGAGATTGGTCGCTGCCAGATTTACCAAAATAATTGCCGTAAAGTGTAGGAGATTCATCCGATAAGGATGACAGAATATCATCGAATACAAAGGCACATAAAGATGGAAGAGAATGAGGACGTTGACCCGAACAAAATGATCTTAGTCTGAAGAGACCATTAAACCAAGTATATGTGCATGTATGTGCATTGTGCAATATATTGCACAAAGCTTGAGCCAAAAAAACGGACAATAAGCTCGTTGTGTGTAGTTTGGTCAATGTTGGGAATACGGTTTGCATTAATCTAGCTGGCTTGGCTGTAAACATTTCGCAGGGTATTTAAATGTGCGCCTTGCTATCATGGTAGGCATCAAGTCTACATTTCCAAACATAAGTCTTATATTTGCACAATCCCCTAATTAAAGAGGCTGAATATCCTATCAAGAAATAGATTTGTATGACCTCCTGGAAGGAGCATATGCGCGGTAAGGACAGAATCCATACCAAACGACCAGGGGCGTAGCGAGGGTTCGAGCCGTGGGGGGGGCGAATTTCATTAAAATGCCGACTTATTTCAGGAACTTGCCGACTGTATAGAAATCATGAAAATCGGCCCAGCGATTATTCACTCCATAGAAGATGTTTTTTGTATGGGAGATGCCACGCTCCTTTTTGACCAATTTTGACCAATCTTAACAGGAACACCCCTGGGCTAATACCTAAAGGACCATTCACATAAGAGCGACCAGCTACCAACGATCGAACGACTATTCGCAAGTTTTGACAGCCCGTTCACATGAACACTTTTATAGGTCGCGGCAGTTCGCGAATTCCAGCCATCAGTTTTTACCCTCAATGTCTAGTTTTAGGTTAAGTTCAAACGAATGTTATATCCGCTAGTTTGTGGAACCCTAATTAAATGATGTGGATTGCGAATAAACTTTGACAATTCGCGCCAAGGGTGTTTTCGTTCACGGCAAAAAGTTTGTAATTCGAAATTTCGTTATTTAAACTGTTTATAAACTTATTTTATTAATACAATATTTTGATGGGATAATTAATTATCCTCCTCTTGGCCCAAACACACGTTTGCCACGAATTGTTAAAGTTCGCAATCTACATCAATAAGCCGCGAACTAACGAATAACACATTCCTTCGAATTTAACCTCAAATTAGAAATGCCAACAGTACTTTTAAAATCGAATCTAAACTCGCTAAATTTTAAGGATTTCAGTCGCCAAATTCACCGATGCCCACCGTCCTTTTTAAAATCGAATGGAAACTCGCTAAATTTTAAGGATTTCAGTCGGCAAATTCACCGATGCCCACCGTCCTTTCTAAAATCGAATGGAAACTCGCTAAATTTTAAGGATTTCAGTCGGCCAATTCACCGATGCCGACCATACTTTTTAAGATCGAATGGTAACTCGCTAAATTTTAAGGGTTTCAGTCGGCAAATTCAACGATTCACCGATTTTAAGGAGTTCATGTGGAACCTTTGAAAATGCCGACTTTTGTATGCATTTACAAGTTTAAAAACCTATACCTAATGGAAATCCAACTTAAGATCTAATTTTTGAAAATTGATCGTTGATTTGCCGACTCTTGAAAAGCGTGGGGGGGTGCGACACTTCAGGTGTAGTGGGTTACACCTGAAGTAGAAAGGATCTATACAGTGAGCGAAACAATATCTGGATAGATAGATAGATTTTATTTCGTACATACAATTTACACTGGTAGTTGGTAACCGCACATTTTACAATACAATAATTTGATAATGGTAATTATCTTTCTATTGGAATATGGTTTTATTTACATATTAATAACAATTTAGATAACAAAAAAAAATCCAGTTTTGAGGAAAATACGAGAAAAACCCCAATTCAAAAAAAAATTATGGTTGACTAGATTGAGCTAAAAATAAATAAATAAATTAAAAAAAACAATATCTGGACGATTATGATATATGAACTGCAAGCAACTGGCTGCTGGGTTTAAAATTGAAACTAAGAGTCTCCGAAAGAACTGAAGAAACTAAGGGATCTTAGTGTATGTTTTGAAGTAGCATTTAAAGCTGTTAAACGAGCATAGGCTAGCTAAGAATTCTCGTACCGAAATTGATTTCGTTTAGTACATCTACGATCTACATAGTTTCTTACACCCAAAAACTATACTTTTTGGTAGGGCCCTCAGAACCAAATTCGTCTTTAGGGGTGGGATTTTTGAATCCTGACACGCCACGCTTTTGTCGTTGGGCTAGTTTCATACTAACCTAATATAAATAAAGCCATATCAAGCAATTGTTATGGTAATATTTGGTCTTAGTGTTAAGTGGCTTATTAAAAAAAATGCAGACACTACTGAGCGAGGGGTCTCAGGTTTGATCCCCTAAAAAACACAAATTACATTTTAAGGATTTTTTTACTGCAACCTTTACTGTCCTGATAAATCTTTTTAACACAGCCGTTCAGACTCGGCATATATCGAAAGCCTTTATGAAAATACCTTAGCAGCTGTATAAGTTATGACAGCTGGTCACACTAGGGCTAAATGCACCATTATGTAAATAGCTAAATACCAATTGAACAAAAAACATAAAAGACAATATGTAATAAACCGTAAACTTAATGAGAGAGAGCTCTCTTAACAACTTGATAATTAGAAACAGTTTACTATCTATGTATGTACTGACTATCAGCGACTATTGGTACAGTCGTTTTTCCTTAGTTAGTCTTCTTGTGCAAGCCGACCACTGCATACCAATATTGGTTTCCTCATAGAGGAAAATAAAGAATTTAAAAATAAAATAAAAAACGTGGTGTTTTATTTCAAATTCGGATTATAAAACAGGTGGTTTTATTTTATAGGATGCAGAGGGACTTTCAGAGTGGTTCCGTACCTTGACGGTCGTAAGACAGGGATGTGCACTAAGTCCCAACTTGTTTGCTCTATTTATTGACGATCTAGTCGATTTTTTGCCAGGAGGAGTGGAGTAGTATGCGGGTGTTTTTATTAAAGCCCTAATGTTCGCGGATGATGCGAAATCCAAAACTGCCATCAATACGGTATGGAGGAATTGCTTCAGAAATAGATACCTACTTCACGTATAGCAGTAAGTATAGATTCTCTGAAGCGGTGTACGAGTCAATTATGTGCTATGCTGTACAAATTTGGGGCGGCAAACAGTGTGACTGTATTGACAAACTCTTAAGATTTTTTATTAAAAGAATTTTTAATCTACCCCCAAACACGCCTTACTATGTGCTGTTGCTTGAGACCAGATTATCACCACTGTTTATAAAGGCGTTGAAAATACACGTTGATTATGTCCTTAGAACTCTTGCTATGCCAGCCAACCGGTTATCAAGGATAGCTGTCCTGCATACAACACTCCAAAACAAGCTGGTACGGAGAATGGCTAGAAGCTAGAACGAACCGGTGGGGCTGCATTTACCTAACAGGATATCGGAAACTGGAAGCCGATATTATATAAGCTTATTGGCAAGGTGGATGAGAATTTTCTTGAGGAGGCTTTGGGATCTGTACACCCTGGAATCTACAGCCAACTGGAGTATAACCTTGGACACATAAACTACTTTCACGATATAAACACTAGGGAGGAAATTTCGATGATGCTGCGGTTGCGGGGTGAGCTATTAAGGTTAAATTATGTTCCTCATCGTAACGACTTGCCGATTATTTGCAACCTATGATATTTAGAAGAACGAGAGGATGTATTCCATTTTTTGGGTAAATGCCCAATCCTACGAGAAACAAGGAGACACGTCTTGTGAACAGATTTTTTGTCGGAAGAACAGATGATTTCACTCCTCAACGAATTGGATTATAAAAAATTATTTCGAGGCTCGTATGGGGTTTAAGTCACCGACCGCTAGAGCTCGAAAGTATCTCTCAACCTTTTCGAAGGTCTTAATATTACTCTCAGTTGTTGAGAATTTTAAATTTGATCACATAATAATCAGTTTCTTTGCACAGTATTTTTTTTGGTTACGCTCAGAGAGAAACCCTTATTTTTGTTTTGTATGGTTTCGGTCAACCACTGAGAGATATCACTGACAGAAAAAAATAAATCTCATTTGTACATTTTTCACTATAACTATTGACATTAGTTAGCAGCGCATGCGGAATTGCATTAGTGATTTGAAGAGTCATTGGTTAACACTCGTCTAAGGAAGTTCAGTGCAAGTGAAAGTGTCCCGGCTACACAAGTAATGAGAAAATGTATTGCTAAAACCCTTGCGAGTTTACTTGTAGTCAAACTTAATTCTAAAATTCTTAAAATATTTCTTATTACCCATTAAGATGATGATATCCCGTATAAAGCCATTTTCTTTATTCATAGTTTATGTAATAAAATGCAAGTCGTTATGAAAATTAGACCAGCAAAAACCTAGTTCAAAATTCAGTTCTTTCACTCCTGGGAAATAACTCTGGAATAATCTAAAAAATTAGGTAATTAGGTTATGTCTAAAGTCTGCGTTACTACGATCCTGTTTCTGCGTTCTCTAAAAGCATATTATGTGGGTGCAGCCTCGATAGCCTAATGAAATTTCGGATATTGTCCTTCCTGCTAAAAGTCATCGAAACTAAACAACATGAGTATCTACACAACAGAATTAATTTCCCCCAATCGACAATTGCTATATGTGTTAAATAAGAACGACAACACTGAATTCAATATAATTTTGACTTTTTTAACTTATCTACTTTCGAAGAATGAGGTCTTTGGTTGATCATTTCCATTTAACTTTTATGGAAAAAGTTAACTAAGGAGTGATAAATCTAAAATTTAAAAATAAAAATCAACCAAAGAGCGAAAAGGTAATTATATATAAATAAATCTCAGAGCAAGACCTTAATGTCGAAGCCGAATGTAATATCTCTCAGTGAGAAACCAATTGAAAATAAAGTTTGAGAGTTATTTTCGAGCTCTGCCGACCGCTAAGACTTGGATAAACTACGGAAAATTACTAAAAAAGTTGTTTTGCCTGCTCGTAGGTACATTTTCATTGTCCGTCAATTGTTCTGCGGCCGTTTTATTTAACCGATGTGTCCGGACTGATTCTGTACTCCGTGTGCTTCGGCAAAACAACTTTTTGACCGATATTTCCTCAGACGTGTACCCAGGCCCACGAATTGTATTGTCTAGATATATATTCGAAGAATAGCGTTTGAAATGTATTTTTTTTTTTTTTTGTGTTATGAGAGGTGTTACGCCCTTTTGTCCAATCCCGCCAGGTTTTGTAAAATACTTCAATCAGGCAAAGTGCAGATATAGTGATTTAAATAACTTTGTTGTAAGGGTGGTCCCATGGGTGTCGAGAAATAGCATTTAAAATGTATTTTTTTTATACGTCAGGTATCCCTTTGTCCAATTTTGATCAAATTTTCAATCAGTTCGGTAGTTTTCTAGACATAAGATTTTATTGGTTTTGTTCGTATGGGAGGTGCCACGCCCTTTTGTCCAATTTTCACCAAAAATGAATCCAAACCATCCTTGTACCCACTCAAACACACACAAAAAAATTTCATCAAAACCGATCCAGCCGTTTAGGAGGAGTTCAATTACAACACACATAGAGAAGAATTAGATAATATAGTATAGCGGACCCGGCAGAGGATGTCCTGCCTGCATTATGTAGAGTGTTCATCAAACTTTTTTTCAATGCATTAACTCGAAGGCGTTAGTTGAGTTGCTCTTTATTTAAAATTTTATTTATGAGCTTCTTGCTTCTTGTTGAGTGTTTATTATTTGAAATTTTGTTCATGATTTTTTTGGTGAGTGTATATTATTTGAAATTTTATTCATGAACTTATTCCTGCTTTTTAACATTTTTTTATTGTTGAGTGTTTATTATTTGAAATTTTGTGGAATCGGATCGCAGCGCCACCTACCAGGTCCAATTGTGAATCTAAACCATCCTTAGACCCATTCAAACAGACACACAAAATTTCATTAAAATCGGTACAGCCGTTTAGGAGGAGTTCGGTTACAAATATGTAAAGAAGAATTATAAATATAAAGATGTGTCGGAATATCTTGAACACTTGTTTCTAATAGCAAATGCAACGATGTAAGTCAGTAAGTCAGTCCAGTCGGATGCATTTCGTCTTGAGCAACCCATGCATGTCCAGTTCAGTTAAACTCATCTGAGATATTATGTCCGGAATAAATGGGGAGCATCGTTACAACTACATTGAGTGAAAGATTTCGACGTTGTGTGAATTGAATGTCTAAAATGTTTATCAGTGGTCTCGTAAATTAGCTGCATGTACATCCGACTATCATCCAGACCCAGAGTCTGTCTTCATATAATAATGACCCTGGTAGCTTGAATCCTATTCTTTGGATATATGAAGCCTCTCGTTAAAAAAAACATATAGTGCATGTAATGCCGAAGTTCCTTTATTTTATTTCATATACCCTCACGGTGATACGCAAATAATTTTGAAACCCATTTTCATACGCCTGGCATTGGGAATCCGCCCATATCATCTGGCGTTGGTGGCATTGGCACTGGCATTTGAGCAACACCAACTCTATTAACCTAAAACAAGTAAATTTAAGAATATGTATCTCAAAATAGAAAATATACCAAAACCATACCATAGACAAGCCCATTGCCTGTAAAACACAAAAAAAAAATGGTGAACGGAATACAAGTTTTTTGTTTTTGAAATCTCTTTATTTTTTTATTCATACCTGTCCCTTCAAAATTGGGGATGCTGCAGCACACGATAACACCACAATCAGGATTAATGCCATCATAGTGGCGATGAATTGCGAAACCAATTTCATTGCGGTTGTCTCTTGAATGAATGAAAACTGTTCGCACTAAGCAAATCAAAAAACTATCACCAACTGAATGTCGATTACTATGCATTTGGCAGACTGTTTTATATGCGAGCAGCACGGTAGCCCGAAAGCCGAGATACAGCCGCAATTTCGAATGTTGACGTCGATAGCAGTTGGTTTTTTCCCACTACCGCAATAATAGTTTAGTTATGTATATGTACCGTCGTCGATGCCAGATAGTTTTCGGGCGATAACAGTCGAGAGATTTATCTCGAGTTGAAATCTTTATTTTATTTCAGAATTAAATTTGCCTTGTTAGCGTTCGGATAGCATGTGCTAACAATGCCCGATTAATGGGATTTGGAGTTAAAATACCAACTTTTGTGGGAAATTTGCAATTGGCATGTTTTAAATATAGATCGTAATGAAAAAGATTTGAGACACGAAGATTGAACAAGCAATTATATGTCATCAACGGATTGTTCGAAAATATTTTCCATGATCTATGAGTGGTTATACTGGTTAGTTAATTAGCCTGCGGGTAAGTGTCAGGCGAAATGGCACTATCTAACAAGTTTTCTAAATTACATAGCGGCAGTACTATCTATACGTTCGATTAATGTGACTATGTAATTGAATTATATAGCTATACTGATGAGATCAAGCAATTCGAAGGTAATGTTGTAAAACGTTAGGTGAATATGGATTCTTGCAGCGTCATCTGCGAAACAAGGTAACGAGTTAATCGAAAAACAACACCAGAAGCGCTATTTGGATTAGGTACGAGCCAGGGTGACAAAAATGACAAAACAAATGCTGCCTCTATTTTAAGTTCGGTCTAATTTTCAATAGTAGTCACTCATTAAAAAACTATTTTGCGAACGTGCAAAGGAGGAGTTGTCTGGACTTCCAGAGTCCAGAAGGTAATGTTGTAATGTTGGACTTCCAGAGTCCAGACAAACGACTTAATTAAAATAAATAAATAGATGGCGCAATAGGTGGGTTCGTGAACTTAGCACCCCAAAGTTTAAAATGTATCTATTTTTTTTGAGTTCTGGATAACTGGACAAGAGTTCTATAGTTCCTGATGAACATTTTGAAAAGTTCTGTTCATTTAGAATTTTTATTTTTTTAGTTTTTTTTTAATGTGTGGTACTAAGTTCACAGTGCACCCCATTTGCAAACATTTTGGATTTTTTTTTTTTGTATAAAATCAATATAGTTCCGGAGTTCCTGATAGCTAAAAAAATAGCCCCAAATTATAGCAAACAAAATTTTTTCCAAAATAAGCCAGCACCCCATTTTCATAAAAGTGCCTACATTTTTTTACAGCACTACACCAAGAGTTCTGGAGTTTCCTAAACAAGATTTTTTTTTTTTTCGGAACAAAAACAAAAAAGTTATGGAACTGTGAAAATTGTTAAAAATTGAGAAAATCTAAAATAAACTACTAAGCCGAAATACAAACAGTTAGACAACACTAAAAATTTCAAAATGTAGTTCCAGTGAGTTCTCATGAGTTCTGGTCATATAATAAAATCGTCTAAATCCAAATCCAAAAAAGTTAGAAGAAAAAGATTCAAAATTTAACCAACAAAAAAATATTTTTTTTTTTTTTTAGTTCCGAAGAGTTCTGGAAAGTACTCAAGAAACTCTACAAAAAATACTTATAAAATCATTTTCTAAACCCAAACAGAAAAAAGCTAGAGCTAATTAAAAAATTGTAATTATTGTTCCGCCAGAATTAACATTTAAAGGTTTTAAAACCACAGTTCACACTACAACTCTTTTGTGTTTTAGGGAAACTTAACAAAAAAAAAAACGATTAGATACCCCGATCGATACAAAATAATTCCCGAATTCCTTCTGTTTTGGGAATCGGTTGAATGAGAGTGATCTTCAAGCAAGAAGGGAAAGCATTCTTGCTCCATGATACAGGTGCAAGTTGTGGTGTAAAGTTTTTGAGTAAAATACCTATACCTACTACCTGTGCCTATGGAATTCTGTTGGGACCGGATCCCTTGCGTTTTTACAACCCAGCTACTTAACGATACATTGAAATGTTAACACTCGTGAACGATGGTTTTTGATTCCAGAGATCCGTCTTCCTTTATTAAAGCTGCAGAGCAACTTAAAGTTACAGATTATTGCCTTTGCCTAGATCAGAAGGTGCGTGAAGCATTTGCACATAAAAAAAGAAAGCTTTCTTACTAGTTCTCTCAATGTAAATAGTCCTTTCCGCTTCTATAGTTTGGTTGCAACTATTTCGGAGACTTACAAAAATTAGACCTTTTTTTTCAATGTGACCGCCGCCACTTTGTATTTCAAGTCGATAATAAACCCGGTTCACATGGGTAAAGCTACTTTCGAAAAAAATAGGTAAATACAACTTAATATAATGCGTATGTTCAACATCCTGTACTCTGAATCTCCGGTGAGTTCTAAATAAAAAATGCTTCGGTTATCGGTTGGTGTTTTTTTTTTAGAACGAAAAGTTCTATAAGGAAGTAAGACAAATGAATGTTTCCCATGCCGTTTTGGGCTTAATGTAATTTCAAGGAAAGCTGCTTGAAATTGTATATCATAGTATAATATAAATTCTTGTATCCTATCGTCTTAAATTTCCATTATCCGCAGTAGGACTGTGCCTCGCAACAGGTTCCCAGTTCCCCATTGTAATACTTGGGCTTATAGCAAAATGTTACCACTTTTTATGTTTTAGAAATTTATCAGCACCACTTTGTAACCAAGCAATGATTAGATTGGACACAGCAGAGTAACTTTTCTGACTTCTAGTGAAATAATTGCATAGCTATCTGGGAGGTGGTCATGGCATGCCACTGCGTTATTGTTGCAGTTGACCAAACTAAGAACTTTAAATCTCTCTGCGTGAGTTCCGCTTGGAAAGAACTTTTCGCAGAAAGTTTATGAAACTCAACCGACCAAGACCGACAACATGCCACATATTCTGCGGGGTATAGCCTCTGCGTGTACTGTATTTTCTGTTTGCTTACAATGTACATAGCGTCTGCTCTCTCTTGAGCACTTTTTCTTTTCTTTTTGAGAAAATGTGATTATTTTCCAACAATCTGCAACAATATTGCAGGCCCCACCCCCACCCCTCCATAAATGCTAATTTAATGACCCTATACAATCCATCGATCGTTTTATGACCGTTACTGGTTACTGTAATATGGGAGATACTTTCACTATACGCCATTCCACATCCGCACATGCCATAAAAGATAAAACTCTCCCATTTGAGTCGTTTGACAAATTGAATAAAAAGTTTTTACTGTGGATTTATCAGGCCATTCCGTGGGATACGGTTATCCCGTCACCAAAGGATGTCTCGGTGGATTGTAGTAATGGCTCCTTGATTTCGCGATTTTTCGCAAACACCCTCTACACACACACACACGAAGAGAATGTAATCACATGATATATGTATTTGCTGATTGCTGGGAAATCGAGCACATTATCCCAGGCCAGGACCACGTAAATCGGGTGTGAAATTTCGCTGACTGATCTTGATTGCTACAGTTTGAAAGAAAATTTTAATTGCCCTCGTTCTCGTAAAAGCAACTTTTGTGCCGAAATTGTCTAGTCAGGGGGAAAACTACAAATTCAACTTACATATTGCATTAGGCCGTTTGTCGGCGAAACTTTTTTGATGGAGATAGTTTGTCAAGAATATGGCGGAAGGAGGACGGTTTTTCGCTTCTTTATGACGGCATAAAATCAATCTGATCGAATACATAAAATTTAAACGAATGCAATAATATGAAAAGTTTTTTTTTTCTTTTCTTTTCTTTTTGTGGATTAATGTTCGCCATTTTTAGTTTCATTGTATTTGTCGGATATGGATGGCTTTGGATGATTGTTAGTGGATGTCGGGTCGTAGATCAAAATAATGTTTAGCCAATGCAAAAAGTTTTGCATTGTGATTTATTGGACAAGTTGTGACTTAAGTGGCCATAAAGATAGTCGAAACAGAAGATGAAGGGAGTAGTAAAAAAAAAAAAGAGAGTGATTCTGAAAATGAATTCAAATTGGAAAAAATATTATACGAAGGACGAAAATGAAAGTGTGGAACCTTTGTTGGGATTATAAATACGCAGAAAGTTGTTAAGGAGTTCTTAAATCAAAAGATAAAAATGACCTTGTGAGTTGTCACGCAAGGTTGTTATTTTCTAATACGGGTACCCTATACTTTGCTGCAACTCTTTGTTGGAACTATTTCGGTTAAAGGGAGTATATTCGCACTTTTTTCTGTGGAGAATGTTTCTAAAAGAAATATTTTGTTTGTAAGTGATATAAAGACATCGATTCTAATTCGGTGGTCACCACGAAATTGCTCACTAAAATAAAACTTTCAAAACTATGAAATATTTATTTAACTACCTCATTTATGGAGGTACATATTTATGCATTATTTTGTTTAAGTTAATATTTATTATTATTTAATTTTTTGTTTTTTTTTTTTCTCCTTTACATTAGCTATTTGTTTTTGGGTGGAAGTGGATCAAAATGAAACAGTTTATTTTGTTCAATACGTTTGTCCATGTTTGTGGACATCATCAGGTGAAAAAGTGGATCTATTTGCATGATGATGTCCGTAAATCCACCTCGCTATAAAATAATCAAAACTAATATCTCGCTGGACTCGACCTCTCATAAACTAAAGCCCACTACAACCCAACAATTTATAAACAAAAAGGTCACATATGTAATAAAATTAAAAAAAAAAAATCGGAAAATAGTTACATGTTGGGTTTTCCATAACTGCGAAAAATGGGATTCGGACTTCTTTCCTGAAAAGTGCTCCGCGACCAAAAAAGATTGGGAACCGCTGACTTAGATGATTTTTTTTTTTTTTTTTTTTTGTAAAGTGTCCAGTCCCTTTGTTCGATCCCGCCTACATTTTATTAAATGTGCAGGCGATGAACCTCTCTTTACTGAACCTTACTTTACTACAAATGTCAAGATATATTATGATTTTCAGATTTTGGTATTCAGGGCTATCTATAATAAACCTGATGCCAATATAAAGCTAGTCATATGATCCAAAAGTCAAGCAAATAATAACAATATTCCAAGAGTTGAAAAAAATATTAAGAATTCGGCTTCAGCATAAATTCCGAAAATGCGTGGATTGATGCGTCTCTCATGAAATGTATTAGAAAAAAAACTACCTCTTAGAGTCCGGAGTGAGTCCTCCAGCCAATTGGTAAAGGCCGTTCTCCAATTTTGCCCGCCCGCCACCTGAGTTAGGGTCTTCATTTGATTTGTTGTTCCTTATAGGACGTTGGGCAATAACGCCCAAAAATAAACAACAAGAGGGAAATAAAGCCCAAAAAGAATTTGCATTTTGTTTAACTCCAGGTAGATATTTCACCTCTCCTGACAAGCCCATAACTGCGTTATTCAACTTAATCGCCGAATTTGTTCCGTCTCTAAAGGAGTCCCATGACAGTTTTTTGAAGGTTTGAACGTCCATCATTTGTGCTGGCATCACACGTAGGTTAAGTTATAGAGCCCTTTGCATAATGTCCCATACATTGAGGCTCTTGGCCTCGCACCTTTTAGGTTTTTTAAGTAGTCCATTGGTCCATTGTGCTTAATGGGCTTACAACTAAAAAATTATCAACGGTTGCAAGAAAAATATATTAAAATCAAAAAGTTGTGGATAACGAGCAGGAAATGTGCCTTGCAATGGAGATCTTTAATTCACTACAGACGCTAGCACCCACCCACATCGAATTTCACACCGACGGTCTACACTCTACATATAGAACATGAAGAGAAGTACCTAAAGGTATTTTTATACCACAAGCAAGTCAGACTCCTGCAAAATACTGTTTGAATCTTTGCAAAAAGAATAGATTTTAAAATCATTTGCAAACATCGCAATTATGACAACATCATTAACAAATAAATTAAATAATAGTGAATCAATGTGACTGCCTTGCTGGACACCCAAATTGGTATCTGCTTCTTAAGTAGCATGAAAGACATCTAAAAAGAACTGTCAAACCCTTAAATATTATCTTCATGCTAAAAGACACGTTTTTTTTAAGGTATCCTACTAACTACATAAGTACAGCTCGTAGCTGACAACTGCACCTCCCAGATGTTCCTACACATTCCCTCCCAGCACTTTAAGTCAAGAAGTAGAAATATACTCACCAGAGATGCCGCATCATTTCCTCAGCGACTGCATCAGAATCGCGCTAAAATAGGAGCAAAAAGCTTCTCCACCAATATCACAGCGAAACCATCGATGAAACTATATCTGTGTGCATATATCCGCAAACTGCGCCCAACCATTGACTGCTCCTTGTACTTCAATTTGAATATAAATTCGAAATGTAAATAAAATAATATTAAACGGATACCGCCATTATCCTCTTGACTTTCTTGCGCCAGAACAAAGGACGCTCCAAATTGAAATGGATATTCTATAGAGTTTTGAATTCCCCAAGGAATACAAATTAGTGCTCCCAACGCGAGAGACGCAATCTAACCTCGCCCTACTCCCATCACCATTACTATTGGCAAAACAAATATACCTTCATCTGCATCTGCTGACAGCCAAACTAACGACAACGACCGCCGAATCGAAGGCAAAATCTCTCGTCCCGCGCCCGATTTGCGTACAGAGATTACTGGCCAAACGATGATGCAAAGAATGGGAGAGGATAACTCGGGTGCTCGTCCTCCAGCGGAATGGGAACTAAATTATCGAACACAGTTTTTCCATTACAGATAAATGGAGGAATTTCAATCAGAATTCATTTGAATAGATTTCCTTGAAGAATATGAAAATCAAGTTCTATTTACTTTCCTGCCACTGGCTGGTTCCGTTGCCATCATCATCATCCTTCGGTCGTCGTCGTCGCAACTAAATACTACTGGCCACTGTTTGATTGTGTATATGGTTCGGTCGGTGGATTGATTCATTCAAACGTTTTTGATTGCAAATTGTGTCCATTGTTTTATCCAATCTACCCCGATACGGCAGGGGCTACGCTGTTAATTACCCTTTTTCGCTCGACAATATTTTTTCCGCAGTCAGTTAGTTACTGGGGGGAAATGTATCTCGGAACGCACATCGCAAATTAGCGCGCGCTAAAAAAAATCTATATAAAAGGGAAAACTAATCATTTTGGCCAACGTCAGATGAAAACCTATTCTCTCTTCGGCACTTTTTATCCTTTGTTGTAATAAAATTAATTAAGAGAGAGAATGAAGGAGCTGATGCTAGAGCTAGCCAGCTTTTTGTTCCTTCAGCGATGATGGCAAATGGCTTTTAACTTGCGGAGCAAGACGATAATTCAATTATTGATTTTAATTTAAGCATCAGCAGTAATTAACACTCTGGCGCACAAAAGTTAAGTGCGAGCGGGTGGGTGGTGGTAGGTGCCAGATGTTAGGTATAGCAGCATGAAGTAGCCCTTTATGAACTTGGGAATGGTAATTATGTGAGCAAAGACGTTAGTTCGAGTTGAAACACTAATTATAAGGAGTAGTATGACATCTGAAACTGAGTGGAGGTGAACTCAGAGATGGCTGGCTAATTGGGTGAAGTGTCTGAAATTTGAGAGGACGTAAGGTTGTTAGGAATTAGTTCCAACGACGATTTTGTCATTAGGGCAAAACCTGTATTAGACAGTAAATTAAAGATTACACTTGAGACGAATATTTAGCTTCGGATTTCTACTACATACTTTGCCGGTGCGTTCACAAAGAACATGACATGAACAATTCATAGATGTATAAAGAGGATATTTACCTAAATTCATATTCACACATGAAGCAAGTGGCTAAAGTACAATTTTTGTCGGCGGAGAAGATGGAGTGCTTACAATATTCACCTCGAATTAACTAAGCTGGCGGATGGCATCAATGCCTTGTAAAACGTATCTCTTGTGATGATTGAAGATCCTGCGATCTCTTTACCAGTTTTTTTAAAGGCAGACTAGATACGTTTGGCCGGGTGGAAATTTCGAGGTTGTTGCAGGGGAGTATATTCAAATCACGTTTACCTGTACTACAGATAAAGGTTCTTCTGTGCATGAAATCCTCCAAATCATCAGACTTGGCGAGCCACTACTCCAGACCCACAATTGGAAAGACGTCAAACCGAGCTCTTACTCTTTGATTAGATGTTGCTTTTAACCAACTTCCCTGAAATCTACAAGACGGACAAACGAGATACAGGCTAGGTGCCTCCTTATTCCATAGTTTTAAATCTATTTTCGCCATGCTAAGGCAGCGTATAGTGTTTTAAGCAGGTGCTTTATGAACCATTTTAGGAGCCATCAGATTTTAAATTTTCAATTTCAAAGAGATCTGCTATAGCCACACTCATGAGTAAACAAAACTTTAGTCAAATGGGTAGGCCTTTGAACTCCGTCATCGCCTCCGGACTACATTCCTGGCGACCAGTGCGATAATTGCTTTGTTTCAAGAACCTTGAGCTCTTCACGACCACATATCTTAGGCAAAGCTTCGACTTTATTTCTGTGGCAGTCAAGTATTGCTTTATAGCTGCATGGCTGTCTATGATACCTTCCGGTGATATTCCCCCTATCACAGACTCGTGGGCTAGTCTTGTCACTGCCCAGACCTCAATTTGGTAAGCCTATTTTCCGTACCGCCTGTCTCTACTCACTTTAGATCACCACCGGGATAATCGTTTGAGGTTTTGTGAAATCTAAATATATAGCGTATTGTAGTTCGTGATAGATACATACATGACCAAAATATTTCTGTAAGATCGACGAATGACCCGTTTATTTAAGGCTTCTTTAAACTTTTGAAATGGCGCTTAGGTAAGTCGCATTGTTGCCACAATACCAGTCTTCGCCTTATCTAGAGTTTATTTTTTGGAGCTGATCCCCAAGTTCTCCAAAGATTTATTCTCCAGGAGTTAAAGGCTATATCTAGTGGTATTTTTAATTACACTGTGAGAGATTCTGAGAGGTATACCACTCACAGAAGGTCTGACAAACTGCGGACTTTTTCTTTTGTTTGCGAAAATCACCAGTTTATGGTGTCAAGAGTCTTAATAGCTCCGATAATTTGTTCGATGAGTGATGCAAGGAATCATCATAATTTGCTGTCTTTAAGATGCTTAAGAACTTCATTTAGAACGATGACTCAAAACGATGGGTATATAACTCCGCCTTGACGAGTACTGATGGTGATGTAAACTTCTAGCCTAAAACCCTTAAGTTCTATAAAATGTGTATTGCTTCAAATATGAAAGCAATCGAGTTGATAAGGGAACTACTGACAATGTTCAGCTTGCTTAGCTTTCTATATAATTCGTCATCAGAATTGTCACTGTTAAAAGCTGTCGATTAGTCTTTCTAAAGTTTCTAGGATAAAGGAGATACGGCTTACTGCTTTCACCCTAATAGTATATAGTACTCGATATTAGTACCGTAATGCTAAATAGTATAGTAGTAGTTCTTTGTAGATTCCTGGGAATTGTAAGGGCGTGAAGGATCAATTGCCGATAATATTCTTCCATCTCTAACCAAATGTGCATGAAGACTTGTTTTGTTATTGGTGTACAGGTCATGGCGTGAATGAGTGACTTAGACTTTAAGGTCAATGGCCATTGTGCAATTTATAGATGTTCTTCTTGTAAGAACAATTTTTTTTTCTCCAACACTTTACTAAATAGGTCCCAGCCAGCTTTTTGTTTAAATAGAGTACACCCCTATCTTTCCAAATGACAATAGATGCTAGATCTCGCGGATCCATTTATATACATTTAGCCTTGTATTTCCAGAGAATTCTGCCTGTTGGATCATGGAGAGCCATCAGTCTTTTTCAGCATGCTTGGCATCAGTGATGGGACTTCTACCACTTAAGTGGTATTTCTACCACTTTTTGCTCAACCCAAATTTCTACCACCCGATAATCCAAATCTACCACTTTTTCAGATGGGAAAAAAATGGAACAATAACGCATATAATAACAAATACCTACGCACTATAAGACTTATTTTCCATCATCCACACAATAGAAACCGAGTGGTTGAATAATTTTAGATTTTTGTGCACTGTAAAATTGGTATACTGGTAATGAACTTTGGAAAAAAAATCGGTGATGATTTGTGAGTGACGTTTATAGAGCTCAAGAAAATTTGTTCTGAATGTTTGCAAAAAAATTGTCCATCATATTTTGGGTAATGATAGCATGATAGCAGCATTTATGGTACGTTTTAAAAATTGACCACTTTCTATCACTTTTTGGTTTCCCAATATACCACCTTTTGCCTACTCTCAAGTCCCAACACTGCTTGGCATGTTTATAAAATCTCTCATCTATCTCTATTATAGCAATTTTTAGGCATTAATACAGCCTTGGTGGCGCCATTTGTTAATTTCTTATTATTAAGGCCCGGTGCACACTTGCGTTTTTTACCGCGCGAGCCCACAGCGGGTTCACACAAGCAGGCGGAGACGCTTCGGGCCCGCTCGTCATACTTGCGGGTAATAAAACCCGCAGATTCCTATTGCTCCGCTGTACACTACAGTATACTACAGATTGTGTCAAGCGGAACCGCTGCAGGTCCGCTCGTTTAAAAAACGCAAGTGTGCACCGGCACTAAAATTATAGATCCGGTAGTTGATGTAAAATCATCAGTGCGAGGGTACAAACCACAGCCAAAAACATTGAGCTGGAATTGAATCTCTCAAGAACCACATTCTGTCGAATTTTACAAAAAGATATGAATATACATACGTTTGCAAAATTGTGTGAACACAGAAATTGAAGCCTCCAGGTTATTTCCACTTTTCCAGCGCCCTACATCCGCCTATTGACGAATACTATTCCAACAGTGAAGCCTTGATTGACCCACCCTTCAATTAATTTTACTAGAATTATTTATCCAGTCCATATTAAGGTTATTGTCGCTGCTATCGTATGGTCTTATGTCATTAAAATCATAAATCCCATATTCCCAGAATATACCCATACCCAGATTGTATCACTACGGGGGACTTATGGCTAAATATGGAAAAGCGTTTCAACGCATCCATTATATACCCTTCATTCTTAGGGGTCGGTGACAGGATAGCTATATAGCTACATCTCTTAAAATAGATTTTCTAAGTGTAGATCCGCGGCGATGCTACTCGTATTTTTCATGAGGATTTTAAGTTTAACTATCACTTGCTGACGCGTCGTTATCGTCAATTTTGCTTTCGGATTTAAGCGTGTCTGCCACCCATTTGAACGGCGCCCCCGTAACAATGCCATTAGCGCGAGATCATTTCAGATTATTGAGCCATATAAAACCAATTAGTGGTTTTGTATTACGGCTCTATGGCTCTGTAAGTTGTTTGCGCGCGTATCCATTCGGTTATTAATTTCGCTTGTTGCTGATGACAAGGGTCCTAGATATTGTCGTCGTTGCAGCTTCAAGTGATGTGGGATAAGTAATAAGGCGGAGAGGTTATTTACGAATACTTACACTGAATGGGTACTGTTTGTTTTGTTCTTGAAAATATGTAATTATTGCTAAAAAAAAATGTGGCTAATGGTGACCAACATAGTTATTTAGTCCTTTATTTTATATACATACGTGTAGTGTATTATTCCACCCAATTTGCATTTCCTGAATAAGCCAGTGTAACGTCCGTCGTGGTACATACATTTGATTTAGCTTTTACCGGGAATTGTCCTTGTAACTAATTCATGAAGCGAAGTGCTTTTAGTCAAGAGCAGTGAGCAGCACTTAGAGGGTAAAGTGTGTGTGTGTGGGTGTGGAGGGAATGGGTGCACTATATGCATATTTGGATAATTTTTCCTTTTTATTATAGAATAATGGATGAATTCAGTTTAAAACAAAAAACATAAATATTTAAAAGCAGAGTGAATGGGCGTACCTAAAAAAGTGCAGTTCTTTTAAAGTACCTACATTTTTAATACTGATGTATAGCCTTGAAAATGTAACTCAGGGTATAGAATTGTTTTCGAAAGGACTTTTGAGTACAGATGTGAATACCATCGTACCTACTTCATAATATTATGCTTAGCATAAATGGTAGTCTTTACTCTTCCAAAAGAGCATAAACTATATGGTCACAAGCAATCACTCTACTATACGACACCATACCCGAAAGGTCTTAATCTTTGGCTGAGACAAACAGCTGCAACATTGATTGATCCTTGTCTATCCTATCATAGACTGGCAGAGTCGGACTTTAACAATCATTCTGTGTAAAGTTTCTGGGAAAGTATAGATACTGATTTTAACGTTCAGAGGAAATAGACCATCCTAATTACAATGGGAAAGATTTTCACTCCTGATACGATAAAATGGCGGATGAAGATCTCCTTGGTCGCTTCTTTGAGTGATCTCGGTCCCGTTTGCGTTGAGGAGGAGATTTAACAGCGAAGAGCTGTACAACGACATCGAACTAGTCAGAAAAGGACATGTAGAGCGACACCAACACTCCGGCCCGAAGAGTCTTCGATTCCAACCCGGAGGGACAACTCAGTAGAGGAAAACCTGGCCAGGTGGCGCGCACAAATGGAAGGGCTCAACCAACTTGGAATGCGCAACTTGAGGCGGTTAGCTAAAGATCGTGCTAACTGGAGAGGCGTGTTGGTTGAGGCCCAGATCCACCCGGACTGTAGCGCCACCTAAGTAAGTAAGTAAGTACGATAAAATGGGCTGTATCTACTTCGAAGCCATATAAATCTCCGGGAGGGGATGGAATAATGCTCCCTGCACTTAACAAAACATGGAATAGAGATAGAGATACTAACGGCTCTCCTTGTTGCACTATTTATATCCAAATTTAAAAATAGCCATAGCTATATTGCCACCACAGACACAGCCCTTCCACATCTAGCAAAGATGATTGCGCTCTGTTCTCTTCTAGGCATTTCTGGAAGAAAAAGCCGCCCATGTGAAAGTAATAGACAAACTAACTAATTACGTGGGTATAGTCAATGCTAAGAAGCAGAAGCAAAAATTGGACTGACCTCTGCAATAATTAAAGCTGGTAAAGGATGTCCTTATAAGTACCTACCTAAACGATTTTTTTTAAATTTAAGGATTTTTATTAACGTTTAGTTTACGTTTTATAATTTTATCCGCAAAGCAAAGTGTTTATCTGCAGGTGGTTGTATAGAAATTTAGATTTGAAGTGATTTTTAAATTTAAAATTATTTCATTACACAAATCAATTTAATTAATAATTTTAGTTACAAATAATTTCAATAAGTATTTATAATTTTACTTTACAAAATGCAATTCAAGTAAATAATTCTTTATCTCGTTTTTTTCTTTTCTTAAAATTTGGAATGACTTTCAAAAATTTATTAAGTGCATTGAGTAGTTTGGGTATTGTACATCTTAGCTCTCGATTTCCGTAAAAATTGTATGTTTCAGGAATGTCTAACATCTCTTGGGCTCGTCTTCTTGTGTTGATCGTGTGGCGTATAGGTTGTAGAAAACGCTGGTCATATAGTACAGCAATGCTGTCATCTGGAAGATTGCTTTTACATCTAAAACTTTAAAATTAGAATTACTAATTCTGATAGTTTTAATAAGACGATGTTGTAGGTTGGATATTTTGTCTAAATGAGATTTCGCTGCGTTTCGGCCAGGATCCCGTATCTTATGCGCGACTCAGCTAACGAGTAGTACACCTGCTTTTGCACTTCAAGATTTGAATATCGCTTAAGATATACCATTGCAAAAATAGTGCTCTTTAGCTCTTTAGAAGATGCAGGACATTTATATGCTCTCGCCACAGGAAATGCTCGTCGATGGTTACTCCGAGATTTTTATGCTTCTTACTACCTCTATTGATTCGATGTTCGCTGACAAGGACGAGTATTGTCACCGCATTGGTTGAATTAAGGACAATCGTTATAGATAAACTTCTTGATGGTTTAAACAACTTCTAAGCTCATCAAAGCCTATGCTTTCCAAAAGATCACATGAGGATTATAAGATCAATAAATATTTTGTTTAAACCCCTCGTTTCAAGTGACTGACTTTATGCCCCTAAAAGTCAGCTTCCATTGAAGCTACAAAAATACCTTTCTCTGATCTCTCTATCTAGGAGACCGAATGGCCCAAGGCTAAATAGATTTTCCAACCTTAAGTCTATATGGAATTGAACTCTATGCTGGAGAATGCCTAATTTCAAAAAATCGGAAACCAGCTTATTGTAGGGCAGCTAAGCAGCGCATAAAGCACTTAATTCATACAAATTCAACTCCAGACTACTCTGCTTGGTGCCCACAATAAAGCACTCTCTTCTCGGTTTCAGGTTACGAGGGATTCGAATGCAATGAAAGGGCTGATAAGGTAGCTCACAAAGGGTCCACAACTACATTCTTTGTCGTTGAATAAGGCTATCAAATTGGGACTACAAACCTTTATCAATTGAAAGTGTTTACAGTTTTTTCCCTATAGATCGCGATGAGCCCTTATGGTGTCTAGAGTCGTGTCAGACTTTAATCTCCTATGTAACACTATTAAATCTAAGCTAAACTGGGCGCAGTGGCTCAGTGGTTAGTGTAGCTTCTCGCAACCGTTCGTTTGTGTGAATTTCTATTTTTGGGACGAATGGAAGGGACCTACAATTTTATGCCGAGTCCAAAAGGCTGAATTGAGAAGCTTTTTCAGGACAGCCATACACTGTAACTAAATTCTACAACCAACATTCTATACATTTGAAGTTCTCATCTTACGGTTCATAATAAATGCAGCCAGTCTGTCTTCTTCACTTAAATAGATAGATGTAACAGGAAGCCACGTTAAAATTGTATTACCCACACCGAAACATATCCAAACAACATTATGTGTGCCCTTCCCCTAGTTTATCTGGTTGCTCTGCCACCAGGAAAAATATTATGTGAGTAGTTATAGTTAACCGAATGAAGAAAGATCGTAAATCGAAGAAAGGACGAAAATGAAACATTGCGCTCAACTATGCTCCGGAAATGTTTTCTTCAAAATCCGTCCCCATAGTAATCATATTTTACTGTGGAAATTGACAGGAAAAATCACAAGCGAATACCATCGAAGGAATAGCGAGCAGCGAATCCCTGTCCAAAACACTGGGCTATGCCGTTGCCATCGCGTTTACGTCGTCGTCATCATCGTGACGTGTATACAGTATCCCTCTGGGGTAACGGGTGAGCTCTGTAAATAATGCACATCGAAAGGAATAGCTAGAGCGCGCGCAAAATATGTGTATTTCTTTTGGCAGAAAGGATGCATTGCATCTCCTGAGATATGATGTCTGTTGTCTGTACGTAGGTATATACAAAAACGTTTGCCCCATAATAAGTTACTTAAATATTCTCATCAGGTGTACGCTTTTTGCATTCGTAATGTTGGCTCTGTCTGGAGGATATAGTTTCCTGAAATGGTCCTGCGGTGTCGGATAATGGCAGCGATACTCTTCTTCAGTCGTAAACTTTATTTTGAGTTTGTTTGTCTGTGTGTGGATCTGCGTTTTGGGTGCAAAATGCATTAAATTTTCATGGAATTTTGCAAAAGTTTATTGGCTACACTCTCGCTCTGCCGTTTAAGGTTAGATAACGAGTCGAATATTTATCGTCATCATCATCTCGCAGCCATGCAAGGATATTCGTTTCAGCTGTATCATAACTCACCCAGAATGCGAGTGGTACACGGACACGCTCGACTGGGCTATGAGTGGACCGCTTCAGTGCAGTGTGATGAATTTATTCGGTTTCGCAGGATAATCATTTTTTATTCATTCATTCGTACATTACATACATGTAATGCATTTGTAATAGATACTCCAGCTAGAAGATACAAGATACCCTGTAAGCGGTTGAAAAGAAGCATTTAACTCAACAGGGACTGAATGTCATCTGAAATAAGTCAAAAGGACTCGTTTACTAACTAACTATGCGTTCTCACTTGAAGTGGATTAAAGTATTAGACCTTGGTTGCGTATACACTGTTTCCTGTTTCCTATCGTTTGGCTGTTGTCCACAGACCAACTATCAAGTGTACTCGAGGACAGAGATACCTTAGTTGCCAGACGAATATTACTCCCACTAGTGTTTTTCGTATGTGCACTGCATCTATTCCTAGCCTACCTGGCATCCAAAGTGAAGAGCTCCTGTTCATGATGATGATGGATTCTTTCATACTCATCGTCATCTTACGTGTGTGTATGTGTATTTCTTAGTATAAACTGCAACACTTATGAAATCAACAACTCTTGTGTTTTTTAAACCCAAAAGGCTCAAGTGGATGCACTTGTTAGGTATACTGTGTACGATGGCACGTGCAGTGCATGTATATGTCCTTTGAACAACAAATGCACAATTATACTTGGGGTTAAACTATTCACGTCGCTCTCTCACATACAGTCATAGTCCTTCGAGTTTTCCAGCTTCTCATCGTCGTCGTTGTCGTCTAAAAGAGGTGTTATGCACTCTTTTCCTTTATGGTCCTTATGTTTGTATAGTTAGTAGTGCCACTTGACTGATGATGGTTTGGGAAAATATTTAACTTGTAAGTTGTAGCCATAGGTAGATATATCTTTTTTCAGATTTGGATTATAGTGTAAGGTAAGGGAAGATATGTTTCATTTAATCCGTAACTTGTTAGAATGGATTTCTAGCTTTTGACAGAGTATAAGGGCTTAGTTTATGCCTCTACTATAGGGGGTTTAGGGTTTTCTGTATAATATAGTAAATCCAAATATCCCTGACATTTCCAGCCTTCTTATGCATTCACCAGAAGGATTCTATTTCAGAGGAATTGTATGCGTTTAACATTCAATGTTACTTCAAACTAAGCTATCTATCCTAGTTCAGGTTTCACTGAGACAGTCGGGTCAGCGACCAGTAGTCGACAGCGACACTTATACAGTACTCTAAAACTAGTTGGCGCAACAGGCGTGTAGACACGCTAGGTCTAGCTTCTCACAAATATTCGATTGTGTGAGATTTCATTTTTCGGACGAATGGAAATTTTATGCCGAGTCCAAACGGCTGATTTGAGAAGCTTTTTGGGGTAACTATCGGATGTTTGTCAGACGTTCACGAGAGGTTGTGCAGTCGAAAAAACCTTAATATTGTGTTTTTCCGGGGATCCAATCTGTTAGCAGTTTTTTTTACAAATACTTCTCCCGGGAAAGGTGAACCTATAACGCTTCAACACCGCCCCGAGATGCTTGCAGGTGTAAGTTAGTTCACTTAAATTGCTGCAATATATCCTCAAGAAGCGAGTTACAAAGTTTTGCTTGTCCTGTAACAGAAGGAGTTGTGGAAAGTTGATGTCCTCGCGGTTGTCAATTGTACTGTAGTGTATGGTCGTGAGGGATAATGTCTTTGAGTTTCTCGGAACATCTACCATGGAAGTACCTATAGAACAAGCATAGGTCAGCAACTTGTCTTCTGTGCACCAACGGTTGTAGATTCGATGAGAGTGTAGGGTCTCCAATAAGTCGAACTGCTTGTCTCTGTATGCTGTCAAGTAGGTCAACAAGTAGTAACACAGTAGTCCAGCACACTAACCCTGAGCTACTGCGCCCACAGTACTCTAATGAAACGAAAAAGCGACAGGTTGAAGTTAAATTTATTAAGGCTCTTTGGGCAATAACTCCGAACTTTTTTGAAACGAAAAATCAACAACGTGGGTGGTAGGGCCACGGACGTGGTTGAGTTAAGTGTTTTAAGATACATACTTGTGATATAGGGTGAAAATGCTCAATTGAACTATATATTGAGCTACTTAAAGTTAAGCTTCTATTTTTCTAGACTGCCCATTCTTTTTAGAGCGTAAGGCCAACCGCACATTTTTCGTACAATTTTGAATCGTGCGAACACGCACGAACAATCCCGATCTTCCAAGTACTATACGTAAGTGTAGTCCGAATTTAATGTTAAATGCGGTGGGAAATTTACCTTTTCTTGGGAATGGTGCTCCGGCGAAATTCGGTAGGTACTTTGGTAAATTATTATTGGAATTGGACCATTATCGAAGGTTTAATGGAGAAGAAATCAATGAAATTATAATGGATTTTAAACAAAACACCCAGATAGCTGGTTACTTTAAAGGTATACTCAAACCAACGCAAAACCCAAAAGCGTGAGCGGGAAATAAATACATGGGCTCCACGTCCAACATCTCCAACACTATGCCGTTCTTGCTACATTCCTTTCATGTTCTGCTACTGTCTGGTACTTCCTTCAGCCAATACCATTTTAAAGGGCTTAGAAGACAGTTGGGTAGCAAAGCCCTCTCTCGAGCAAGAAAGCGTACCCTTTATAGACCTTATCATGCCCGTCCTGGTATATGATGCGGAAGCATGGACTCTTTTTATGGCGGATGCAAACACACTCAGTTGCTTCGAGCGTTTATCCGAATGATATTCAGTCCAGATTGTATCGCATGAGTCTGGATTAGAAGATACAATGAAGAACTCTACTGTACAGCGATATAGACCTAGACAAAAAAAAAATTGAATTAATCGGCATAATAGAGCGTATGGACAATGGATCCTGCCTAGCAACATAATAATCAACATATAATATTAAAACAAAACAAAAGGAGTAACCAATCGCACTGTTAACGCTTTATAAATTCATCTTTGAAAAAATCCACTGGATTGAGTTGTTGCGGATATATTTCCGCCTTCATCGCATACTCCGAATGGATTTCCTTCTCATCTAAAAGCAGCTTAACCGGGGGAAAAGGCTGAAACTTGAACGGCCTTATTCGATTCTCATTGAAAACTCCCCTCAAGCGCTGTGGCAAAGCATGTAACTTCGATGTGATATTGCTTGGGTGTGTTCTCATAACAGGATGATTAACCACCGGTGGCGGTTTGTAAGTTTTCTTCGAAGTTGGCATATCGGAGTCCTTAAACCTAGGCATCCCACTATTGAATGCAATCTTCTTATTACTCCGCAACTGGCGTCGGATAATTACTTTTACCATGCAGTTGTAGCGCATTGGTTTAGGCTTCTTTGTGACCTCCTCTGTTCTGATGGACAGCACCAAACGATTTGGTTTGGTAATCATTCGAATGTATTCGAAGCTGGGAAATAGATTGATC
This sequence comes from Cheilosia scutellata, assembly GCA_955612985.1. Classification (NCBI taxonomy): domain Eukaryota; kingdom Metazoa; phylum Arthropoda; class Insecta; order Diptera; family Syrphidae; genus Cheilosia; species Cheilosia scutellata. The sequence goes on from OY015311.1 coordinate 89,264,639, forward strand.
TCACGTTCAAGTTTGTGTGGTTTCTTACTTGACACTACTACAGCTGGCCGCAAAGGCGGTCCCCGGAAGAGGCTTGTGAAACCATATCCGATTATGTGTCGCCCAGAGAGGACTTGTTTGTGTTTGTGTTTTTGAACACGCTTGAAGGGCAGGCGGCGAAATTTAAGTCTCTTTTGCTTGTCGATTTCTAAAGCAATTTGAAGAAAGCCTTCGTCGTCCAAGAGATCATAACGCCCTGGACCTGGATCGAAGGAGGTGGTTATTTTCACAGAGGCAGTAGCTCTCGTAATAGGTACGCACGAGCGCCGAAGGAATTTGTATGGCACTGGAGGTATCTCCCGAGTTATTGCTGACCTATAAGGAGGGGCACTGCCATATCGCATTTTCTAAACGATATAAAAAAAACTTACCCTTCTCGAGTGAAAATTCCAGCAAAATAATTCGCCGGACCGGGCTCGTTTGGATCTCGCCAGCATGTGAGTATACTACTCACCATGAGCCTTGAACTGGGCCGCCGTTTCCTCGGATCTGGAAATCGAAAATCACCCTATAACCACGAGTTGGGATATACATACAATACAACCTGTCAGAAACCTCCCCTTATGACAATGACAACGCCTTAGAAATTTCTCACTATCACGAGGAATATCATAGAATGCAGTTCGCAGTCTACCCAACCTGCCACCAATGGGTGTCCTTTTCAATTTCGACCAGAATGCACCTTTCATTCCCTTCCTGTTGAATCCAATTTCACCTGGCACATTATATCTATTCGGTGCCAATTTCCATGACTTCTCCTCCGAGGCGGCTTCACGACGATTTTTCAAAAGACATACCTCCCCCCCAACAGCGCCCCCATTTTTTGTAATATAATTTTTCTCATCTTCAACATTATCGTCGTTGCCTTCTACTCAATTGGATTAAAGGATAATGTAATGTATTTCTTTAAAAATGGAAGCACATCAATAGATACTTACTTTCGACACACGACGCATAGGTTGGCGCTTTTCTGGCAATATATCTTCGCACATCTAAGAATCGATTTGTCCTGATTCGATTTCCTGAATTGAAATAGATTACATTTATCGCTTTCGCTCAATTCATCAAAAATTCATCGAATAAAATTACGGGATGTTAAAAAGAGTGGCAACAGTAATTTTGACGAAACGAAGTTTGCTTCTGACGTTGGATACTCCATGGCAAGGTGTGGGATTTTCTTTTTGCCAAAGGCTGTTAAAAAATTAAACGAGAATATTTGACAAGACACTGACGTATCTGGAGTGTAGGAAAATTTAAATTCAACTGACGTGAGTTTTTCTCTCTAAAGAGTTGGAATGTGTAAAGCAGTTGAGTTATGGTCTTGTGGGCTGAGCTAAGATTCTATTCATTCTGAACGAAAATGTACTAGCTGAGTGGAAACCTGAGTCCAATTTCTTATATGAAGAAAGGAAGTGCCTTCCATTCCAATTTTGACGTGAAACAACAGCAATCTCGACATCATATTTTTGGCACCTATCCTGTATACAGAACTAAGCCGATTAAGTACGGAACTCTATTATATTAGTAGACCTTGTAGTCTCATAAAAAACAGCTTCAAAAAAACTCTTAGGCTCGAAGCAAATCTTTTCGTAACTCAAACATGTGGCTCGAATTTTTAAATAACTGCCCAGCCCATTATCGAATCGGATGTAGGTACTTTCATTTGACGGCGAAAAACCAGTCCGTGGAAATGGCATCATCGACAATTTCCAATTCGACAGCTTATTAACTACTACTGAGCAGGTACAGTTACAATTTCGCTTTGAATTTTATTAAATTCATAACGAGATCCCGTCGAACCTGCCCGGATGGCAAGTATAAAGTAAATTGAATTGTCAGTTGCATACAACAGCAGTAGACGATGACAGCTAATCCTGGCTGATATTCAATTTGCGTGCGAAATTTTCCAATAATAAAATTACATACACGCTGGAATAAATTCGCCAGGAGCGAAAATTCGTACCTGATGTGAGTCGCACAAATTAAATATTAAGTAAAACGCCTTTAAACTAGGGAGTAACGCACATCCTGCATTTGCACAACAGACACATACAAGTAGCGGGTGCACGCTGGTGTGGGTAAATTTAAAACTTCATTTATCTAAGGAGTTGGATTTCGACGTCATCAATAGATTTTGCCTAAAGGGCATGAATTAATTGATTTCAACATGAGTGCACTTGAATTTGTTGAACATACATATTTCCATGGCGGAAGGATTTGAGCCGTTCATTCTGTGCCTACATATAGAAAAGGTATACCCCACACATCAACATACGTACATATAGTTCCGGATGTGGCAGCCATTTAATAAAGCGTTTCCAAAGCCCAAAGGGCACAATAATTGCGGTTCGTATTGCGTTCAACATGTATGCGCATACATGAATATCAAAGTGTTTACTCTCCCTAGCCGTATGTCCCAATAGTGCTGCTGGATGGGGCGGTTGTCCAGGCATAAGAGTAAGAAGATCGTTTGTGCTGAATATCTGCCATTGCTTAATTGTTATGGCTTCCAAATAAACGAGCTCCTTGTGTTGACCAATATCCTGGAGACGCCCGAAGTGGTGTGCAACCAGAAAGCTGTTGCGGTGCTTGTATCACTTCCAGATGGTTGACTGTCAAGGATGGAGATGGCTGATGTCCTGACGGACACTGTTGGCTATTTCAATACTATTTGCCTTGCATTGGCCGCATTTGGACATGCTGCGTGTGTTTTACTAATATCTTGAGTCACAAGTTGGGATGTCTCTTGTGGCTGCCTGTTTTCCGTCCATATACGAGGGCTCGATCAGAGGACAATTACAGTGCCAGTATACTTGTAATGTGTGTTCATTTTGGGGGATTTAAGTTGTTCTGATGCGAAGGGTAGGTTGTTACGAAAGCGTGCGGGGGATATACCTACATGACGGCGAAGCTAAACAAAAATATGTTCGTTGACTTGGGAACGACATATAAAGGAAACGTTGTTGGCTGACTTGTTGAAGAGTATAGTTTGCTTGTTCAATAAATGAGGGAAGTGCGGCTTATGTGTGTATGCAAGGATTATATTGATACAGGATGATTTGTTGGTGCTTATTCCGCAAATAGATTAACTAATACCATCGCTCTTAATTGAATTTAAGTAGTGAAGGGAAATCTTGACTAGCTTTGTGTCACTATAATGATGTTTGTAAAGGGTGTCCCAAAATTCAAAAGAGAAGTTTTCACTTTTTCATTGATTTATAGTATGGAATATGCATAAACGGCCTCCACGGCTTTGCAGGCAGAAAAGCATTATTTTGTGCTCCTTCAAGACGTGAATGATTTTGGGCTTGTAGGCATAAACCTTAGACTAAAAAAAAAACTCAAAGAAAAAAGTCCAACGGCGTTAAATCCCCTGATTTGAGCGGAAAATTCTGAGCAACAAAACGGGAAATTCTTTGACTAATCGGATATATTTTTAATGACATACGGGACGTACAAATGTCCCGTATTAGTCCAGGATTTCCATTATAAACTTTTTAAATTATTATTCAAACATTATTCATTTAAAAAACATGCATTTCTATATAACTAAAGCCTATCGCTCACTATTCAGCATGGAAGGCACAATGGCACATTTTCAATGATGGTGGTTCGCACACGACACAATAAATGTATGCAGCATGTCTACGACATGTTCTCGCAATAGTCCAAATAAGGTTTTTACGAAAGTAAAATTGGAAAAATTTCCCGAAAATTTTGAAAATTCAAGAAAACCGGAAATTGTTTTTTTAATATTCTTTTTGGTATAAACTATCGACTTAGACGGTGGATCTGCGTCCACAAAACGATCATTAACAAATTTGTTGAAATTTAGACAGGGCAACTATCGAGTCAGCTAATAAAGATTAAATTAAGAAATCGGTGGCGGTATCCCGTTTTAATTTAAAGCTACGACGTGAATACTGATACTTTCCCTTGAAATGTAAAAATTAAGCTAAAGAATATGACGGTACATTTGGATGGGGCTTAATTTTAGTGCGGACAGCGTACGAACCAGATGATAGGGCCTTGTACAGGGGGGTTATTCCCAAATGCACAGCGGATAAGTATACGTATACATATAATATAATAGGGTCGGGTCGGGGTTCGCATAGTTTCTGTATTCATATTATGTATCTGGAAAAGGCAGTTTTCAAGTTGGGTTTCACTTGGTGCTGAGCATTTGTCGTAGACATGTATACGACAAATGTGTGCAACATGTTTTGTGCATTTTGTGTTGTTTTTACGTCATGATAAGGAATTAAGATTGTATATATGTCTTCCCTTCAATAAGTTATAATTTATGGAAGAACTTTATTTTCCCATGACCTATGCAAATTCTGTTTCTGTTGCAAATTTGGATCAAGATCGTTTAGATAAACCCTGAACCAGACTCGCTGTCATAAATAGCGAGGAAAAAGAGTGTCGCTGTTGCTTTCATTTGTTAGCGCAACGATTGCAAGAAGAACTTTATAGCCATCTTACTTAAAAACAAATATGTAGTCTCTAAGTCGCACACTTTACACTCTCATGTACAAACATTGCTTATGGAACGAGCATGTCATTATAACCTCAAGATAAGGAACCGAAAATACTACTATCTTAAACCTAATCCCTGCCCCTTAAAGGTTAAATAATATACATTTTCGTATACAACAAAGGTGAGCTATCACTATCACTATTCATGCATTCTCATATCCATTGAGCTGTAGTGAGTTTTCGTGCCCACTCTTCATCATAGACTCATACAGGATAATAAAGAATTTCACCAGAGGCATTACATTTACATTCACCTACTACATAGGGGGCGAAGAAAGAAATGTTTCGCGTTAAACCCATTAACTTGGCAAAGGACTACACGTGGCAGTGTTTTGAAAAGGAGTCATCCTATTAAGAGTGACAACTTAGCAACGAGTACATGGCATAATAGAATAATTGGATTCTTTCCTGTGGGGAATAGTCGAACACGGGCAAGCAACGGCACTGGCACACTGTAAACTGCAGAGCGGAAACGTCTCTCTGGATTATACACAGACGCAGACGGTATAACAAGCGCTTGCGGTGAGCACCCAAAGGCAACAACACTCCGGTATGCAGAATGCCGAGCAGCGGACTTTGTGTCTCTGTCTAGAATACCATGCTTTCACATGAACGTCTTTATCTTCATAATAATTAGTTTTGTGGTCCATGTGGGCATGAGGAGATTTGTTTGGATTTTTTTTTTTTTTTTTGTTTTTGGTGGTAGTTGGTCTTGTACTTACTATCTTGCTTACTATATTGGGGACTACTTTCAACCGAGTTGGTGATACCTGCGGCAAAGAAAAACTAACATGTATGATACATTGCTTTGAGACAATATGCTTATTAATTTCGTTTTTTGTTTCTTTTTTTCTGAAAGCCAACTTAAAAAAAAGAATGTGATAATCATAAAGGATACAGTATGGACGGCCTACGGAAATCCATGTAAAGGAGGGGGAATAGTATCTTAAGTACTTTTGACTGTGAATTTGACCGCAGAATGGAATACACAAGTTCATAGCGAATAATTTATTTAGTACAAGTATTGAAATTACTAAAACCATGGGTATACAGTAGCGTACGATTACAACGAACTCAAGAAGTTAATTATAAATTATAACTATAGTAAATTGGTAATTAATATGTCTGCCACAAAACTATCGTCCAATAGCGTTACTTTCAATGCTCTTAAAAGTAATGGAAAAGGCAATAAATGTCGAAATAATCAAATATCTAGAAGACCACCGATTAATAAGCGACAGGCAATACGGATTTCTGAGCCGTCGTTCCACTGGAGACCTGGGGGTCAATTCTCAAAAATTCTCGCATACGTTTACCTGTCAAAATATCCAATTTCATGCGAAAGACTGAAATTTGCAATTCTCAAATTCCGCATACGAGAATTTCTCTTCGAATGTTACTCGTCTGCTTTTTCTAGGCGGATTTGCTTCTCGCATACGGAATTGTGAGTTTAACAATTTGATTTTTAAATTTCTGTGTGAAATAATTTATTGTGAAGAAGCAAAAATAATTAAAATGGAAGGAAAACAAAAGAAGAAGGTTCTTCAGCAGTTACATAAAGCGTTTGATCTAAATTGGTCAATAATATATGAGTAGGCAAGAAATCGATGGATTCCTGTGCCAAGCGCTTGTTTAACCGAAATAATTTCATAAATTTTGTGTCGAAAAGTTCAAAATAGTCTTTGGGTTCTCGGATATCTCGGTCTATTTGAAGTTGCTCCAACTGCTCCATTGCCAACTGAACAAATGCTAATCTCATTTCGCCTAATGTAGCCATTGTAAAAACACAATTAATTATTTACTGAAATTAGAACCAATCACACACAATCGGAAAATGTTTTTTTTTTTCGTTTTTGTTAATCGCATATCAAAACCCACATCCACAATATTTCTTACCCAATTTGAATTGAATTTTTTTTTCGTGTCATTCTTTGCACAAAAAGTAGGTACATTTCGACGTAAAATTCTACCTCATGCGAGAGGTGAATACAATTTTCGCAGAGGTGGAAAAAACTTTGAGAATACCAATTTTTTTGGTATGCGAAAATTTCAGGCGGATTTGCTGGTATACGAGTTGCGCTATGCGGAATTTGAGAATTGGGGTCCTGTTAAGCTACGTAACGCACTTATGGACGCAAGCAATTGAACAACACGGCAAATCCAGAGCCGTAGCCTTTGACATATCAAAGGCATTTGACCGTGTCTGGCATAGAGCCCTATTAGGCAAGTTAGCGGCTTATGGATTACCACAACAACTCTGCGGATGGATGCAAAATTTTCTTTTTGGAAGACCGATCCAAGTTTTTGTAGATGGTGTATCATCTAATTCGTTTGCTATAAATGCAGGAGTGCCCCAAGGATCTATTTTGTCTCCAACTCTATTTCTTCTCCACATCAACGATTTACTTGAATAGACAAATTATAATATCTACAGCTTTGCTGATGACAGCAATCTTATATCCACCATCAAGGACAACTTAGTTGTATTTAATGCAAACAAGACACAGCTCACAACATTTTCTAGGAAAATGCATCAACAGTCCCTCAGATCCAAATGGATGACCATCCAATCCATCCCAAGCCTTAAAACGGTCCCAAAAACCGGACTAAAAAACGTCCGGAAATCTGTATTCCAAAAGACGTAACGCCAATAAAGAACAGCCCGGTAAAATCAAAACAAACAGAATGGTCCTCGACTTCGCACATAGTCGCTCAGAAAAGTGACCAGAAGAGAAGCACATACATTTTATTTATTTATATTTTTTCTAACATGCATTTAATTGCTTAGTTGAAAAGATATAGATATATGGCGTGTATTTTGAAAGCAAAAAAAAAAACAAAGACTAAATATATAAATTCCATTTCCAAAGGTTTGATTAAATGGCAAGTTCATTGTTGCCACCTTCCCTTTCATAGTTTTGCCACAATACCAATGAAAAGAAGTACGCAATCTCCAAGACCGATATCATACTCATCCCAACGAAAAGGCTGAACGCGCTTCCAAGGTTTCCTTTTAAAGATAAATATTATTAGTTTGAGCATAATACCAAAAACAGAAAATATTGCTTACATACCTATTAGGATAATAGCATCCGACAATGTATCCCTGCGGTACCGCCTGTAGACTTGTGACTTCATAAATACATGTAGCACCGTGTAGTTTTCCTTAATCCCTTTGCTATAGATGGGGTGAACACAAGGTGCATACATTTTCTAATATTAGAGATAAAGATTCATTATAGACTTACTAGAACGGATCAAAGGATTCAATAGAAGTCTGCAATTGTGCATGTGTAATTTTAACATCATACTCGATATACTCACAACTAGTGGGACAATAGCACGCACTATTTTCATTTATCGATATATTCTTAAAAGTGGACACTAAAAGAACAACCCTCCTTAGTTATTATTTTCAAGCTGAGAACATCTACTTACCAGTGTTATTATACGCTTTATACATGCAAGGAATTTTTGCAAATTTGCAAGTGTTCTTTGCTGAGCTGCTATAAACCATATACAGGAGACACTTGCAAACATTATGCGAACGTACGAAAGTGCATTCAAAATTGCAATTGTCAGTGTTATAATATTCAAAGAAACGTAATGAGTGTTCTGTTGGCAATAGGCACTGTCGATTTTTGACCGAGAGAGCCTTAAACGAATCCGTGGCTAAATATTCCAAGGGTCGAACCACAGCAAACACCTCTTGGTTTTCCTTGATAGAGTTGATTGTACTTGTTTTGTGTGGGTATTCATTGGGTTTATGGACATATAGTTCAACATCGGATGAAATGAACTGATCTAGGTAGGGTTGATTGGCTTTGGTGTTCTTCAGAATGACAGACAAGCCACCTTCTGGGCCGAACTTTAGAGCAGAGTGCCTTTGAAAGGTTTTCCTATAAAAAGAAATTAATAACAAATAGGTAGACCTCAGTACGATGAACATTTTTTCAGGCTGCTTTGAAATTGTTTGTCTGAATATATTTACTTACCATGATTCATCAACGTTAAAAGAACAGCACCATCCGACATGTGTCTTCGATGGTGCAATTGTTTCACTGCAATTAACAATCTTGGACTGAAATCTACACCGGTATATGAAATCTGAACAACTCCAGCTGATTCGTTTTAGAAAGTCGTATTCTGTGTAATTATTGATGTCAGCTATTGCTTGGAGCTGATCCAGCTTTCTTTCATCGTACTTCCTTACTCTGCTGACTATGACATAAAGTTGATCTAATGCAGCAATTGACTCATCTAAGGTCATATTATTGGGAAGAGTTCTGAAATAATTAGAATAGAACATACATATATAACTTTAGTCTTCCAATAACCATAAAAAAAGCTCTGAGATCGATTAGGGTAGCATGTTGGCAAGATGGGAAAAATGGAATGGTGTTCCAATAATAATAGTCCCAATAAGACGGTGGGCCGTTTTTAAATCGATAGATTACGAGTCTATATAGATTTGTTATTGCCCTATATGTTGCCCTTAAAAGGCAGTACCTTTTAATTTTGGAAGTCAACTTTTACTATCGCACCTGTACCACTTGTCCATCGAAGGTTTGTTGCATTAGACAGCTTAGATAATTATCATGAGTTTGCAAGTTGACTAGGCTATTCGAGAAGATGTATTTAATATTTCACTTTCTTTTAGTCAGGATAAGACTTCTTTAATCGCCTTTACTAGATTACGCTACACTGATCGGAAAGAGAGATTTAGTAAATCAGAGAATATATACCCCCGACAACCCCGTCACAGTTTTTTATCCATCTGTGTGAAAATAGATCGACTCGTCATTCAAGAATACTACCCTAAGAGATATACTAGTAGGAATTGTGACTTGGAAGTTTTTATCAAACTGTAGCTGGGCTTGGAAGTGTCCTGAAACCGATTGCCTGATAAAAATGTGAAACCACACCTAAAGAGATCTTTAGGGTTATCTCTAGCAATGATAACCCCAAGCATCTTCTCCTTCTGTACAAAGCACAGGTTAGACCAGGCCTCGAATATTTTTCCCAGATATGGAGCTCGGCCGCAAAACATTCACTTAACCTACTTGACAGCATACACAGACGAGCAGTTCGACTTATTTGAGACCCTACACTTACACTCACATCGAATCTACAACCGTTGGTGCACAGAAGACAAGTCGCTAACCTTTGCTTGCTCTATAGGTACTTCCATGGTAGATATTCCAAGGAACTCAAAGACATTATCCCTCGAAATGAAACTTTTGGGCGCCCCTCAAGACAGGCAGCTAATGCTCATGAGTCATGCTCATGACCATACAGTACACTTGACAACCGCGAGGACATCAATTTTCCAAAACTCCTTCTGTTATAGGACAAGCAAGCTTTCGAACTCGCTTCCTGGGAATATTTTTCCAGAAGACTACAATTTGCAGCAATTTAAGTGCAGAACCAGTGTTGCCAACCCGGATTGAAGTTTTTATGCCTCAATCCGAAAAAAATGATGCCTTTTTCAATAAAATTATGCCTTTTTGGTAAAAAAGATAAATAACCAAGAAAGTTTCAATTTATGTGTTAAACTTTAATTATAAGGCACATAGTTAAAAAAAAAAAACAATAATTAAGACATAAATATGTGTAGTATTTGTAACTAAATTTATGAAAAACAAAAACTAACACGTAAGACAGTGTTTAATCGATGGACCTGCACCGCAATCTCATCGCGATCAGTTGAACTTGAACTCATCTTTAAAATAAACAATTAATAATAATAATGGAAAGGGGTTAATGCACTGCGGCCTTCTGGCCTATTGTGCCCCCTGCTTATACCTTGAAAAGGTTCATGTCCTTTTCTAGAGCCCCATCGCATTACAGTTCCATTAAGAACCGTTTTTGAGGGTTTTTGCTCTGTCTTTAGCCTTGGCAAGAATATCAACTTTAGAGCACTTCACCCAGTCCAGTTTCTTTTATGAATCGGAGAATGAGTAGCGGATCCATGGTTTATATATCCTTATCTGTTATCTGGTACACAGAAAAATAAAATAGTATTAAAACACACCTCGGCGTTTTCGTACGAATTTGAATCATGCGATCAGGTACGAAAACGGACGAACGATCCCGACTTTCAAAGTAGGTACTATGGGAGCCCGCACCGTACATTGGATGCGAGTTAGTCGTACGTATACGTACGTTCCGACGTCCGAAAACAATCCGAACTTGTTGGAATTCATAAACACTTTCGTGCTTTGAAATGAAACATTAAAAATGTATTAACTTGGTTTACGGACACAAAAGGGGGTACGGAACACGGGGTACGGACAGTATGGGGTCATTATATAGAAAGTCTTCCATAATATGATGAAATGCACTGAATTCATTTCTTTTTAAATTTATTTTGCGCACCTATTCGGCTCTACGATAGTGACGACGCCGCCGGCCACTGCAGTTTCCGAGTTAGAAGAAAATTATCTTCAAGATACAGATTATTCATCAGGCACAAAAGCGAAGTCACCGGGAAAGAGAAAATCGTATTCGGTGTTCGAACTCAATTCGTACGACCAGTATACGTTTACGTACGATACAAATTCGTATCCAATGTGCGGCCGGCCTAATGCATTTGTATACCATACCACTACCACATTTCTTGTTTGGGTTTAGTGAGTAGGTCTAGTAGAGAATTGGAAAATAAGCATGACGCACAGTTGTAAATCAAAATTAGTGAAGCGACTTTGATCGAAGTTCCAGATTTACTAAATTCAAAATTTATTTTTAGCGATTGATTATAAAAAAAACTTCTCAAAAAATTATGCCTTTTTTCTCAAAATTATTCCTCAATGCCTCAAGCATCGAAATTATGCCTAAAAGGCATAATTATGCCTCAGTTGGCATCACTGTGCAGAACTAACATACATCTGTAAGCATCTAGGGGCGCTGATGAAGCGTTATAGGTTCGCCTTTCCCGGGAGAAGTATTTAAAAAAAAAATTTCAGGGTGGTATGTATTTGAAGTGATTTGTAGTTCGGCTGGTATTATGCCCTCTGGCCCCGTGGATTTGTATGGCTTGTAGCTATATTGCGCACAAAGAAGTTTGTTTCCAGTTAGAATTGGGTGTCAAGAAGCAGATTAAGCGATCCCTCGCTACAAGTCGAGTCAAAGAGACATCCGTTTGTATCAAATATCTTTGGTTTGATTGAGAAGAGCCTTCTAAGTCTAGATACCTCAAAAGATTTTTCTATTTTGCCACAAAAATATCTCCAGGATATTGCGGGTTTGCCAACACGCGAACAGGCAAAGTACAGCGAACGTGCGAAAAACAGGGAAATGCGAGATTAATCTCACAGACTTCCAACGATTGGCCTTTCGATTTATTGATTGTCATCGCAAAAGCCAATCGAACGGGGAACTGAATCCGCTTGAATTGGAATGGAAGATCAGTTGGAATAATCGGAATTCGTGGGATAAGGACACAAACTAGAGAGAATAGACCACCAGCTTCCGCCAAAAATGAGAGATCCATAGAGCCAGTTTCAAAAAGTTATTAGGTGGTTAAGTATGTGTCGTATTTTAAAATTTTAAATTATGTCGAATTTCAGTCTCTGAATTATTGTTTGAGAGAATTACATTAACAACAACTCGTAGACACAGTCACTTTGGTAGGAATGATAGCTATTTCGAACTACACCACTAATTCATCATCAGACTCCTTTAAGTGATTGTTTGAATAGTTTTGAATTCTGACAGTCAATTCTCCGTATATATCCACTTGGGAAGACATTTCTGTTTTCCCCTGTCAGGAAGTGAACTTGCACCTCGATTTTCTCAATTGACCAAGTGACTTTGTCACAGGCATGCATTAAGTTCATCGGCAGCGCAGTTGATTTCGGGATGACGGGAAGCGTTTGAAGAAAATCTCTGGTGAGCAATATCATAGATCCACCAAATCTTCTCGAATCACCTCGTAAATCCTTCATCGATCGGTCAACTGCCTCCAAAGCTCCTTTATGCGACATCGTGTATTCATCCCAAATTATGATTTTGCATTCTCGCATCAATTTTGTTGTCGCCAAATTCTTGGTCATTCTGCACGTTGGTTGGATTGCCAACCGTGAGAAGTTTCATCGGCAGCTTCAAAGTGGAATGTGCAGTTCGACCAACAATGTGGCAGCAGTGCCAGAGGATGCAACAGCCAACGCAATTTGAGATCTTGACCGAATTGTTGCCAGAATTAAAGAAAATGCAAAATTTTGTCGAAAAAAAAAATTCAAATTTTTCGAGCTTTCCACTAAGAATTTTCTATTAAAGCCATTCCGGAACAATTGCACACTAAATTCCATACAAAAAAAAAACAATTTTCGATTTGAATTCCTATACATTGTATACTTGTACCTTTAGCATAATTTAAAAGTTTTACTGCAATTGCGATGGTCAGCGCAATTTTTTTAAAACATTTGGTATAGACATTCTTAAGGGTAGGTATTACTTACAAGTCCTGAAAGAATTTCCTCACTTTCGGGTAGTTGTACATTGTTGGTGGGCATATAGTCACAGCGGGAAATATTAAGTTTGCCAATGGCATATGGTCGTCCTCAATATTCATACGTATGGAATTGCTTGCAAAGTCCTGATAAAAGCTACATACCATCGCAATGGCACAGATGAACATTGCTATCACAATGCTAAGCCATAGAAATCTGAAAGAGAAATCGATTTCAAAAGCAGTATTCATGATCGCGGAACTGTTTGCGGACTTACTTTCCAACATTGTTAATGTCTTTGTCGTGAAAATATTTTATTCCATGAACACTGCTGATTTCACAGAACTGTTTGAATGTTAAACAAAACGCTCTACGAAAACGTCCTTTTCTTTGAGTTGATCTCGATTCATTTGTACCGGAAATTGCCATAAGTACCTATACGTGCTGCATAGGGAAACTAAAGATGATGAATGTGTATAGTATGCCCATTGGAATGCGACAATTCCTTCCGATAGGTTAAGTGGGTCCACTTAAAAACTGATTAGTATAACTATAGCGTTGTATTTGTGATGGGTTAATAAAGGGTCTGTGACAATTGTTGGTTTAGTGAATGATGTGGACTGCCTATGGGACTATAATCAATAAAATTTGAGGAATTGTTTTTGGGTGGACACTGGGACACATTTGACCGATGTTAAACCTATAAGAGATAATGCCACATGACTGTTTTAATTATAATAAAGGTTAACGACCAACCCCACAGTACTTTTTTAGCCATATATTCAAATCTGGTAACTTGGCCTCCAGTCCATTTCCCAGCCACACCACATCTGCAAGGTCTTTCATCAGGATACAGGCATTGCCACAAAGTTACCTCAGTCATTCATTGTGGATATAGGATGTTCCATAATTTTCGATCTTTCGCCACCGCGTCTAAATTATCAAGGACAACATCCACATGGTAAGATCAGGTCTGAAATTCCTTCTCTACCCAAAAAAGCAAATTACGGGACTTAATTCCGCTCAAACTTAAATGAAGTATGGATTGAATTTCTTTTGTTTAGCCCTAGATAGATCCACCGTATACCCTTACAAAGTATCTATCAAGACTTTTCATTAGCCTACACATTTCAGCCCAATTCCATAATTGCACTCTTCACAAAACAGGCGCTCCATAGTAATTTCCGGGTAGATTTTAAATAGACACGTATTATAAACGCAACAAAATCTAGCCCTAGCTTCCCTCGAGGTCCGTTCTTCTAATAGGATGACATAACTCATTCCACACAGTTATATTTTTCATAAGGTATGTGCTCGCGACAGCATCGTTGTCCTTTTAGCAGCTACTTATTACTTCATTCCAGAAATGTTTTTTTTTTTTTTTTTTTTTTTCAATGTCCTCCAAAGAAAGGACAAACTCGCAGAGAAAAAAACTGCTAAATATTTGCTAAAAGCATCGGGTAGTGTAGACGGATCCTTTCATACAAGCGCAAAAAAGCTAAGGCAGGAAAAATGCAAATGTCCCTAGATTAAATAACAAAATGCTATATGCGAGATGTCATCTCTCTCACTAGGATACACACAGCATAGGGTGCATATTTTGTATAGAGCAGTGCAAAAAAAAAAGGAAACACAAAAGATATGTATTAATAGTACACATGAGTTGAAATAAGGATTCACACATTATTTTTGTCTGTCCAACGAGAGATGACAGTTCATTTTGTGAGCCTGTAAATCTTTTCAGCAAGGAGCACTTGGGTTTTTGTTTTGTCGTTTTCTTGTTGACTTGTTTTCTCCATCTGCGCTCGTCATCCTTATGATGGCCAGGACTGCGGGGACTGATGATGGAAAATTTTCATTTTAATGTGGAACATTGAGGTGCAATTTTTGAATGCACATTATTATTAACTAACAAATCCTCTTGGATGTGTTTATTTGTTGTTTGTTTTGTAAAAAAATTTGAAATTGCGACAGGTCTTCATCCGTGGTAGTTGAACACAATGTTGATGTGACTGAATATGCATTGCGCGAAACAGTTCAGTTCATTCTAATGTTTTTTTTTTACAATATCAATAGTTTTGTTATCTTAAGGTTTTTTCCACTTCGCTACCTCTCGCTAACCTGACAAACAGCCGAGAGTATAACCGTCCTGAAAAAAGCTTCTCAATTCAGCCGTCCGAACTCGGCATAAAAAATTGTAGATCCCTTCCATTCGTCCTAAAAATAAAAAAAAACTTACACAAAACGAATGGTTGTGAGAAGTTAAGGCCTAGGGTGTCTAACATACCTGTTGCGCCAACTATTTATTTTTTTATTTTTTATGTGTTCACTGTGAACGGTGAAAGGGTCGATGTCTTTTAGCTGTAATTCTTTACTTCAGAGCCCAAATAATCTTTATATGTATTTTCTTTCAAGGCATTATTTTCGATAGTAAAAAAATGTCATACATTTTGGTGACTGTGGTTCGTTGGTTATTGTTTTTTTTTTTTTCAAGATAATTTTTTAGTGTTTTTAGCGTCAGCCTTATTTACAAATTCGCCTTTGCTATTGTTTCTAACTTTGTGAGTTTTAGAACCAGGGAACATTTTCTTAATAGGTACCTACGTAATATGTATATGTGTACTGGCGAGCGCTGTCGGTACAAAAACGACTTGTGTTGGGGTTAACGTATATACAGGGTGTCCCAGGGTGTATGTATAAAAGGCCACAAGTCTTCCTTACTTTTGGAGTTGACTTCAAAAAAGCTGCCGATATTACCTATCTTCTTTGCAATACGAAACCCAACACTACGATATTATTATCATTTGTTTGGTGATATTTCCTTTTTGGTAAAAACGTTTCGTCGATTTGCACAGTTTTTTCTTCGCCGCCAATATGACATTAAGGTGAGAAGCTATTATTTCGATTATTTCACGACAGTAGTTAAAGCAATCTAGATTTACTTATTTTCTACTGCCGCGATGGTGCTAAGCGATTTAATGCTAGTTTTTTTTAAACATAATATAGCTAGATACAAAAATATTTAAAAAAAAATCCCGAAGGGTTTAGAAATTAATTATTAATTATGTTATTAATTTAATTTTCGTTGGTCAACACCAAATCACGCACACAAAATTAATAATTAATTTATTATTTATTTAAGAAAATAGTAGTGGATGCTTAACCGACAATGCCTATTCACAAAAAACAAAACACTTTATCCCTGTTGAAAAATAACAATTATCCTAAATAAAATTTAAAATAATGGATTAATGGATCTGGCAAGTCCACAAATCCTTGTTCGCTTTTGTTTTTTTTTTATTACCTTTTGGCTCTCGATCCGCCTCCTTTTTCGCATTATGTATCTGTATTTAAGTCAGTTGTTATTTATATTTTCAATAAAAAGGTTGTGCTTATTAAAGGATCGTGTTTTTATCGCGGGTATTTTTTTAATCGCTTTAAGCCCTAAGGTTGAACACAGAATGAGAATGACCTTTGTGAATATCAATATCTCGTTGTAAATAGGGTCTTTGTTTTAGAAATCTATTTTCTCCTAGAAATTTGTTAACAAATTCTAAAATACATTGGAAGAAGTAATTTCAGCAGTTACATTCCATATAATCCTCCATCGCAAAAACAGATTTTTTTAAGTAAATTAACATCGGGAATTTTAATAAATAACCACAAAAAAATAAAACTCATCTCTTTGTATGCATTTATTTCCAGGTCTGTTTCCTCATCGGACTCAAATACATTTCTATCCGACAGTGTATTCATTTTCATGTTGCTTGAGGTAAATTCCATATAAATTTCGCAGCATATTTGCATTTAGCATACCAAAATAATTTTTAATTCGTTTTTTTTTCATCATCGTCCTTCGTCATTTAGAGTGCATTTCTGATTCTTATCTGCGTTGGGAGATTCTGAGTTTTTTTTTTTAAGTTTGCTTTATGCACTTAGACATAAATGTACTAGGTAGACATAAATTAACATAATGTCCTGTATTTATTTTCATTCCATTTAAAAGTACTATGAAGGAATATTTCTCCATGTTTGCACACATACATTTAAGGGTAATAATAATACGAGTACCTACCTAAATGTTGGCAAAGTTTCAAGTTCAAACTTTTTGTTTGTTATGACAGGCAATTTCCCTCAACAACTCACCACTCTATCAAATTGTTTAATTTCAATTTTAATATTAAAGAATGTGGGAAACTTTTCAAAAAAAAACCGAAACAACATCATCAAAATTCGTTATTCCAAGTTGGTCCTTTTTCCAAGGAACACATACACACCAAAGGAAAATATTAAAATTCCTTGCAATTATAAAACATTCGAAGAAAAGTTACTTCATTTAACTTATGAATCCTTAACGACTCCACCATTAGAATTGAGGAGTGCCCGTCAAAAAACAAAGGACGCACAGTAAAAAAAAATAAGTGACACTCTACCTTTCCAAGCAAAAATCAACCAAAAATTAGACACCCACACAAATGATGAACGACGGACGACAGGACACTCAGACTCTGTTCAGATTAACGAATTGAAAAAGTTCTTAATCGGAAAGTTAAAACTGTCATCACCGGTATTGAGAAAAGAAAAAAAGAAAAAAAAACTGTGAAGAAGAACCCAAAGTCTTTATCTTATTTTCCTATGCGTAGCACTGTCCTGATGGCTGTGCCGTATAATGAGAACCAAGTAATAGAATGAACACTTAATAGACGGCAGGAGCGGACGGCCGGCCGGCCGTTGATGATGGTTTTATGCAAAGTGCTGCAAAACAACACAAAATTTTACATCTTTCACCCAGCTCGTGGCGCAGCAAAGGAGGAGCGCATAGCCAGAGGAGGAGGATTAATCCTTTTTAAAATAATTTTCAACTTTGTGGTCAGTGGAAATGCTAATTATTCATTTGGTCGTCGTTTTGTGGACGTTTGCTAATGTAGGCATGAAGAAGAAGAAAGTACGAGTATCAGGGTATCTGAGTATCTATACTAATACGACTAGACGACAATGTCGTGGTCGTCGTCGTAGACCGCCGGCAAGAAAGGAAGGAAGCATTTTGTGCTGCAGACATACAGGGTTGAGATTGGGAACAATTGGATTTCTCTCTGCTTTGGATTGTTTTTTTGAAATCCCTCTGGAGGGCTTTTGAGGTCATGTACAAACGAATGGGAACAAAGATTGTTACGAGGATAAATGGAGTTAATTTCGAATCTAGTGCAGTGTCCGACGACGACAACGACGACGATTCCGTGGTTAATTAATTGAATTATTTCCAGAGTTCTTGTGAAAGTGAGAATTGCATTTTAATGGGAAATTGTGGTGAAAGTTTATTCGGTGTGGCGGTCGGTGTGGTCAGTTGAGGATAGTTTCTGATACTGATGGCAGATGGTGTTGTGGCTCGGGCTACAAGATTGACTAAAGTCTTTGTTTCCCCGTACATTGTTTTGTAATGCGATTCTGTTCAGCACTTCGAGCAGTGCATCAGCTGATTATTGGAAAAGTGAAGCGATTAATAGGGCAAAGACAGAGCAATATCTAAGGCAGCAGAGCAATCCTTGCGCACAGTTGTATATGAACAGAGAAAGGAAACGAATGTCGGTGATGAAGATATAATAAAGTCTTTTAACATGCATTATAGTAAGATTCTATAAACCGGACAATGCGCACATATGATTTGTCGGTAATAGAGGCATATAAACCTCAGAAGAAAAGTTTTTCTTCCTTCTTCGGATTAACGAAGAAAGTCTAGGCTACCTTTGCTTATAGGCTGCAATGGTAAATCGAGACACCGTCTTTGAAGCTCAGAATTTATAAACGAGGTTATTATTTATTTGAAATTTGAAAACTGGAGAAACATCAACCTAAAGTTATTATTGAACCATGGATACCCTACTCTTCAGTCTGAGCCTCTGAGCATCGGGTACAGATACTACTCCTCATCTCTATAAAAATTCAAAGAAAATGAACTGGAGAAAATACACTCCAGAAATAAAAATAACTAGGCTCACCCAATGGTCGATATTCGACCACTTAGGCCTAGGCCACGCACAAAAGCGAGTTTGGCAACACCAAATTTTATGATTCTTTTTTTGCTGGAAAGGTATTCTTTTGTAGCAGGTTTGTATGTAAAAAAAAATTTGACAAAGGGGCGTGGCACCTCCCATACAAAAACCATGGTATATCTCAAAAACCACAAAACCGATTGAGCTAAAATTTTAAGAAAATCTTTGTTTTTGGCACAAAGGCTATTTTATTAAGTTTGGTCAAAATCGGACAAAGGCGCATGGCACCTCGCATACAAAAAAAAACATTCTATATCTTATACCTCCTATACAAAAAATATCTTCTATGGGAATTGCCGCTTAATAAATGGCCACTTGCCGCTTATGATTGCCGCTCAGATTTTTGCCGCTCTGCCGCTTTGCCGCTTGCCGCTCAGTGCCTTGGCCTTAGAATATATGAATGCAGTTTTGGGGTGTGTGGTCATTCTTTCTTTAATTCTCTCTCCATCTTTCGCCTCACAGCATTCACCTGTCACGCCTACAGTTTCAGGGGAAATAAGAGCGGTACCTAGCGAGTTGATGAACAACCATTTCCGTTTCGTTGAGGCGGCTCCTCTATTTATAATACCATAATAACAATGCAAGCAATACACGCATCCAAATGTCTCTACCAACGAAAACATACAAACGGTGTAAGTATAAATAAACGTATATATAGATGTACCCAAACAAAACAATACTAAGGAATTATGCAGAAGCAAAAGAATATTCATTCCACTCAGAGGGTATTCCATTCGACACCGCCCTATGTAGGAATGGAATAGATAATGGATGTACTGCACTGTACGTGTACAATATTAAAGCTGCCCATAGACACCACACTTGTGTCCGCACTGGTGTCGGTGTACGGAAATGTGTGCTGTGTGTGGGCTGGTGCGCACACCGATTTTGGTGTCAGACACGGTGCGAGTAAAATCAAAAGTTTTTGATTTTTGGTGTAGGTGTCTCGATCGGTGTGATGTGTATGGCGGAATGCCACACCGGTGTCAGTACACCTGTGCAGACACAAGTGTAGTGTCTATGGGCCGCTTAAGGCAATCTTATGAGAGCCAGATAAAGATCGGTTACAAAGCGATTGCAAAATTCTCTTTTTTCATTTCTGTTTCACGACACGACACAGACTGAGTGAAGCCCAAATATTATTTGTCACTCAGAGAAAAATTGCAAGCTAAAATCTAGTACGCTCAAGCTTGATTTTAGCTTTTTTCATTCTTACGAGCTAAATCTTAATATGACACCAATGACCAATTGTTCTTGAAATAAGCCGAAACAATCTTAAAATATGACATTGAAACACAATTGAGTTCGCCAAAATCTTGAATTAATGTTTTTGTTCTTAAAATAATCCGAAACAATCTTAAAATAAGTTTAAAATACTAATAGGGACAAAACAATCTTATATCAAGCTTGTTCATGATTGAAGCAAGCGCAACAATACTTAAAGTGCCTGGCCATGCATGCATTTTGATTTCTATTCGTTACTAAAATTCGCACTCACTTGCTGAGTGAATTATATAATATTATTAGTATTACCTACCTATCTACTGATCCACTGATGTGAATGAATGATGTGATGATATATTATAAGATGATAGGTAACTATCTTAGATCTAAGGTTTAGATCTTGAATACCCAAAATAAATTTGTTTCAGGCATCGCATAATGTAAGACCCACATTTTTAAAATAATCGCGAAACAGGATTGAAGTAAAATTTTTAAGCTTACTAAAAATCTCAAAAGAAGATTGATGAGCTTTAATTTGTTTTAAAAATAAATAGATTTGGTTAACATTAACACAGAACCTAATATATTTACAGAGTACCTACCTTGTCGAAAGGTGCTAATGAAACAGCAGAGTTTTATCGCATAAGACAAGGCGCACACCGAAGTGGTATGTCAGTGGCGTGATGCCCAAGTGGCAGGTGACCTCGCTAAAGTCTATGTAAACAAATGTAGACAAGCCCATCAAAAAGGAGTGACGGCGATGTGACATTTTTCAGGTGGCGTGGTGCCAGTCCGCTGCCACTTTTCTCGAACAAGTTTAATTTTGAAGTGGCAAGCGGGTGGCGGCGACGTGGACTTGTATATGCATATCCCTTGTAGAGGCATATCATATTCTAGATTCTGGTGACGATGTGGATTTTGGCATTACAACTGTGTATTTTTATTAACCCGGAAACTAAAAGTATGCGAGAATTAGCATAGGACGATGATGAATCGGTGGCACCATAATATGTTGTTTGCCACTTCAGTGCGCGTTAAAACACTTTCATAAAACTTCGCCCCCATTCCATCGCCACACCAATCCTAGGCCACATTTCACTTGGACACCATGACACTGCCACACCACTTCGGTGTGCGCCTTGCCTAGGAGTATTGCTCTGGTACTGCGTTGCCCTACTCTGTTTCTCCGTTGTTCTGCAACCATGATTCAATTACTAAGATTACGCATTGCGCATGTTCTCCATATTGAACGTGACGTCATTTGAGCGTAGAATTTGTGTAGTTCGATCGGTTCGATAATATTAAAAAAATAATTAAATATCAACATTTTTATTGAAATGGGTGGTTGTGCTGGGTTTGAAATCCAATACAGAAAAAAAAACATTGGACACCAGCTTTCATAGCTTCTCAAAGGAAAAAAATGTGCTTAAGCAATGGGTTGGGTACTCTTCTGTAGAAGAAAAGATGTACTAAACCCAAAAACTGCAACAGTTTGTAATCTGCATTTCCTAAAAGAGGAAATGCGGTCAATGTCCATGACTTTGCATACAAAATGAAAATAAAAAATCATCTTATTTCGTTTCCATAATAAGGGTGATACGCTTTTTGAATCATAACAAAACTTTAACAAAATATTTATCGCATCACTACGAATAACACAAATTAATCATTTTCAGCAAATCCATTTATAATTAACACAAAACAAATGAAAACAAAACTCCACTGGGCATATACTCTCAC
Source organism: Cheilosia scutellata (assembly GCA_955612985.1). Taxonomy (NCBI): domain Eukaryota; kingdom Metazoa; phylum Arthropoda; class Insecta; order Diptera; family Syrphidae; genus Cheilosia; species Cheilosia scutellata. The sequence goes on from OY015311.1 coordinate 89,286,681, forward strand.
CATTATCTCTCCCTGTCAAAATGAATTCTGCGCTCAAATGACGTAGGTGCGCAGAACGAAAAAAACTGAACATCACCATTGCGCTATCTGTAGTATATGTAGGTATCATGTTCTGCAACTGTGTTGTTACTCTGCTTTTGCACTTTATTGCTTTTGGCCCGCTCTGCTGATGCATTGATCTTACCCTAAACTGCTCAGGTAACAATTTGCTTTTAGTTACAAGATAAGGATAAAATAAATGAGTCGAAAATCTCTAAATATGTGTAGGTACTCGTTTCTATACTACACATGCCTCTGCATCTGTTCTATACATTCTGGATCTAAAACGTCATCAATATGTAGATGGAGTTTGGTTAGATACACAATTATGTTTCCCAAATACCAATTAACAGCTTTAATCACTCTGTTTCGATACAAATTATCCCCGCCCAATACTTAATTTCAATTCAGACATGTCCGAGTATCAGCCTATCCCACCTAAAAAATAAACAGATCTCAATGGCCCGCATAGCCCCAAAAAAATAAAATAAAACCACCCATTGTGAAATTTCCCCAATGATTTTGCAAATCATACCTCATCGACATTCGATTTTGTTATGCCAAAATAGGTATAGCTACCAATCCAAAGAAAAAGAAAAAAAAATATTCCAGCCAGACCTCTCTGGCCTCTTCGGGTTACACTCTGATCTGCCATATAGTCATTGGAAATTCCACACCACAGTGGTCTGATTAGAATCGCGTTTAAAGCTTTGAAGTTGACGTGCTCCATCTATTGGCAGCCATCATTCCCATCCCAAGACAATAAACGAAACCCGAACTGAAAACTGATGCAAACGTCCTGAAAAACTGATTCCGAATTCATCTCGTCTACGGACAAATTGAGAAGGAACCAAAAGAAAGACCACCTCCGCCTCCTCCCCCTCACCACACCAACGAAACGAAAACAAGAAAAACCATCATCCCCACTGAAAGGAAGCATGCGGAAACTTTCCTTTTGTACATTTAGTAAAATTAAATAAGGAACCGCGCCGCACCTTTACCGCACTCTTGCACTGTTGGTTTGCCCTCTCACCCACGCACATAAACATGCACCAAGTTCAAACCGAACCGAATTCCGAGAAAATTCCTTTGCAAAGTTATCTCGAAAAAAGGAACGTATAACATATTACATTCCAAGTAGATTATGAACACAAAATTGTTATGTTTTATCGTCAATTGTCATTGGCTTCCCTTAGATGTGTGTATAGAGGACTCAAAGGGAAACCTTCGTCCTTCGACATGGAGACCCATCCCTGCACACGAACGAAAAATAGAAAAAATAAAATAAAATCAATTTCTTTCATCTATGGAATAACAACCGTGCTCAGTTACTATAAACGAAGATGACGCCAACGAGTATCGCAGCAATGAAGATGATGATAAAGTAAAAGGATCTCGGTATAGGATAGGCAAAACTAAAAAATTCCAAACACGAAATCTCGATATGAATCCGGAGGTTTCCTTTGGCCTGCTTTAATGTGGTACTTGTATACTTGCTCTGGATACAGGAGCAGCCGCCCTCCCTGCCTTTTCAGTGTCCATAGTATACACCCGCAGGGTAAAACTGCTGCTGATGATATCAATCATCTTTCGTCGAATTGCTATGATGCCCCAGTGGGACTTTGTATTGGAAAAGTGTAAAAAGAAATGATTTCGTAAAATTTTGTAATTTCTTGAACTCTGGCGAATAGGCCTGCGGACTCTGAGGCTTGTCAATCTTTTAATGAGTCATTAATTCAAAAGTGTAGGTACCTACTCCCAATTTCAGAAGTATCCTTAAATATTATGGATTAAATGGCGATTGTGGTGAAAACAAAAAATCCCAAACTGAGCTCAACGTTCAGAAAAGCTGAGTTAGATATAATAAGGCGAAAGGGTTTCGTTTTTCTTAATATCACGTCACCGTGAGCTCTAAAGGGGGTCTTCGAAGTTCTTGAAGCTATCTCATTTAACATACTTACAGCGGATTCCGACCAAAAAAATTAAATTATATATTAATCACCGAAACTATTTCTTAATTTAGAATATTAATTTAAAAGAAAATTCGTATAGATGGGTAGGGTTGAGCCGATGGATGTCGGTTGATCTACGTACCATTCGTCCCTACTGGGGAAACACGTCTTAAATGGTTATGTGAAATCTAGACGGGGAGTAGTTTAGTCCGTGTATTTTTTCAGGATTTGTGCATGACCCGTCAGGCTGTGTTTTCAACTTTTGGTCTGGCTTAACCGAAACATCGAAAAATAATGAAATAAGTATACCAACTTTGACGAACATCTTACTCCATTTCTGACACTCTTTTCTTAAGCTAGTAATTTTTGTTTCCCAATTTCCCCTACAACGAATGAGATTATTATTGGCAATAGTGATGCCAACCTCCGATTAACCCTATGAATAGTATTACTCCAATGAAACTTAAACCCTGTCCACTTTCATAATTCTTAGTCCCACTGAATTTGACAGCGAGTGCATAGAGCGAAAAACTCATTCCACACCCACCCAATTGCAATACACTATCGAGCGTATTCTTCGTATTACTATTATTATTACTTCCTGCCATGACCACATTTCGTCCTTAACCCGTAATACCATGCCAATCCACTGTTTGTGTGGTGTGTCCCTGTCGCGCTCGCGACGTTGTCGTCTGTTTGCAGAAGATGGAATCGAAATTGAAAATTGATTGTCAATATGAGAGAGAGAAATTATGAACACGTCAGTGAAAGGGATAACGTTCAGGATTAAGAGAGAAAAAATACAAAAATTAAATAAATATCGTTACGGCGCGCGGCAGCGGCGAGCGGGTGATTTGTAGATTTACATTTTAAATATTTTTCTTTTCCATTTTGTGCTCCTTTACTTGGACTACAAAGGATATCTTACGATACCTATATACCGTACTATCTTGAGTGGCTTATACAAAAGAGGTTTTCTTTCCTTTGATCAGGCACTTAGCATACAAAATTGTATCCCATTTTAAATTAATATTAACCAAAGGATTGCCACAATTGGGATGTGATTACCTACTATTGAGTCACGTACGATTATTTTTATTATTTTTCGGGTATGAGATCAACGGCACCCTACTAAACGGAAAAGGGAGTGCAAATATTTCACAAATTTGCTACGTGACCTCGAAAATGTCGACATAGCCTACCAATTTAAGAAGGTTTGTGTACATGGGATAGTTTAGCCCCTTAGCGGATAGGGACTTCATTACGGTTGGGGTATTATAGTATGCTGTACAAGGAAAGGTATAATTAAGGTTTCGTGTAAGTCGATAATTTTAAGAGGATTTCAATATTCGTAATGAAAATAGGGTATTTAGTGATGGGTGATATTTAGTGATACATAACAAAAGGGTGACTGAAATACCCTTCAATGGATGAGTGGCTGTGTGACAAAGATACTGCCTCCCAAGGAAAGTAAGGTGCCTACATCAACTGTGTTTAGAAATAGTCCCTTCTACTGTCGGCTTTCATAAAATTGGTTATCTTTACTTATTAGTCAAAGGTTTTATTATTTTAATTAGAATTTGGCAGGTCTTCTACAAAAATAAGAATCAAACGGCTAGGAATATATTCAATTTATGGTAGATTCCTGTACAAAAGATATTTAAAGCCTTCAAGGTAACGAAAAGTTATGATCTGGTCTGAGGAAAATCTAGTCTACTGATACACTTCACAACCGCGAGGACATCACTTTTCTAAAACTCTTTTGGCTAGAAAACAAAATCGGTAGATTCACTTGTTAGGCACATACAGTCATGTGTTCAAAACACAACTCTGTTTCAATTACCATAAATTGGTTGTGTTCTTACGAAATACTGCAATGTGTCCCTATTATTTTTCACATGACTAAATTTCCCGAAGACTATACAACCACAGATACTATAGTTCCAACTCTGTGTAACTCTATTATCTGTGATACAACTTACACAAATGTGTAACTTACACCTATCGAACGTGTTCAAGTCTTTCAAATTTAAAAAGAATATTACAAAACAAATAAATGCAAGGCCACTATTTCTGATCCGTCGTATGTAAAGGGTGGGCCAAAAGTTTATTTTTAAAAATGAAATAAAATTATGCTTCGGCTGGATTCGCAGTAGCGCATTTTGTCACTCCAATTTTCCAAGACCTTGTTGATAGTTTCAGGCTGTAGGTCACGAATTGCTTGGATGATATTAGGTCTGTTTTTTTCCTCACCTATCTCAGTGAAGTAAAGTAAAGTAAGAAAATGTGCAAAAAAACAGTCTCCAACTGGTCCCCAACCACTTTTCTGAAAAGTCGGTTTTACCCCTGAATAGTAAACATTTTAGGGGAAAGAAGTTCATTACCAAAAATGATTTCATTGTATGATTTTATTTCGAAATCAGCTGTAATATTTTAACTGTCAGATTGCCCATTGGTTTTGACTTTAATTTTGAGAAAAGATGGCCTTATTTATATATATATTCTTGGAGAAAGAAACAATCAAATTGAACAGAAAAACGCAATAAAAATTAAATAAATTATAAATTAACATTTTAAATTGTCCTTGGTTTGTTCATTTTGATTGCGACAAGCGATTATTTACATTTGAAAATTTTTTTCCATAAGACGAACAAATGTTGCTTCCAATTTTATATTTTTTATGTAAATTTGACTGTAAACATTTTTTAAATAAAAATTTAGACCACAAATTTTCAGTCGAAAAAACATATGAGAATGTGCGGAGGAATTAAAAAATAAATCGAATCTCCATCGAAATCAAAAGTTGGAATGTCAGTTGGCTGAAATCGAATGATTTTCATTTAAAAAAAAGAGTATGTAAATAATGCCTTCATTACATATCTACTTCAGTTAAAAAATCAACAGGGAATACAAAATGGGAGGATGTACTATTACAAAAAATGTATCCCATAATGACATAACATCAAAGATAACATACTTATTTTCAATTATTATAAGTCTAGGTGTATATAATATATACCTATATATTTTATTACCAAAGTACAACTTAAATAAAAATATCATAAATGGAGGCACTCTGTGAACACATCCAAATGACAACATGAAATGTGTTCCGGTGTTCAGAATTGAAGAATGCTCCAAAGTTGGTCTTGCTGGAAATGAATAGCTTGTGTGAATCTCAGTGGTGTCAAATTGGGTGCAGTTGTTGTAATTGCGTGTTGAAAATCCTACTTCACTTTACTTCACTGAGATCAATGAGGAAAAAAACAGACCTATTGGCGGAGGTACTGATACTGACTTTTTGTCAAGATTTCGAGCAGGAAACAGCTGTCAGTGTCAGAATTATTGACGATGAGCCCTTTTAAGGTCTTAAATTATTATTTTTAATTTATCAAAATATGTAACTTAATTCTACCTTACTTAAATGCAATGCGCTCGTGCTGTGTGTTGTGTTGCCGTTCGCTTCGCTTGCTGGATATTGGGTTGCCGACTCGAGGTTGCAGGTTATTGGCCGGTTCAATGTCATGCACCCGTGCTGCATTTTGGGTGACTTGTCCGCCTCTTTGCTTAAGTTGCATGTTGTGTGTTAGTTAGTTTATTATGACTTTTATTTTCATCTTTAATTCAATACAGTCTTCGAAAAAAGAAAGAAATATAATATACTTATACTTCATATTACAAAGATTTCACAAGATGGGTAGTTCTGGACGGTGTGGAATGAAATTCAGGTTCAGTAGCTCTCCTCTGATTTTAAAAATTAAACTTAAACTTATGTCCTATACTGAGAGCACTGCGTATCTGCTACAAAACGATCATACATATTTCGAACTACTTTTTCCAATAGGATGTTGAGTTGTGTTCTTAGATTTTCGGGTTGCTCGTCGAGTGTTATCCGTATTTGTAGTCACGAGCAACTTCCACCATTTCTCCTTGATACATCCACCTTTCACTTTGAGTATATCTGACACAGATACAGATATACACCGATATTATGAGGTTATTTTGGCATTTTCTGCAAACAGTATAAGTTTGCATTGTCAAGATACCTCGTTTGACTCTTTAATGGTAACACTTTTCATATACGAGTAGTTAAGTTTATTTCATCAAACAAACATACAATACTTTAGTGATTACATGATAATATATATATTATAATAAATAAAAAAGCAAAAACAAAAAAAAATAGACATTCACAACTATTGTCGTCGTCGTTTACGACTCTAAAAAAAAGCGACACGACTGTTTGGTATTGGCGACTGAAAATAAACGACTTTTGTCGCGGCGACGATCGACAAATGGCGTCTGAAATGTCAAAAAATGTGGATTGATTTTTCGACGACGATCGTCGGTATTGCGTGAGGCGTTTTCTGACGACGTTTGTCGTGGAAATGATACATTTCTGTCGTCGACAATTTTGTGGACGACTGTGTGATAATGTGTTAAAAAGAAGTATGTGTACTTAATTTTTAGAAAAAGACAATTACATATAGTTATTTTGCAGAATGGAGATAACAAATAAAATGCATTTTCTACATTTAGTAAGCGAAATGCAGGAAAATATTCCTTTGGCAAAATCATTCACGAAGGCCTAACAAAAGTGAGGTTAATCGGCAATGGGACGACATAGCCGTATCTCAGAATTGTCTTGGACCATATAAATCTACGCGCACAAGTAATGAGTTATTACACGACGACCCTAATTAAGGCCATAAAATCATTAATATGATGAAAAACACAGAAAGCGGAAGGATGCAGTACCTGGGTATCGTTTTTTGTATCCCTGCGGATGTGCCACAGGGGTATAAAAAGAGCTGCAACTGATATAGTTTGCATTAAGTTTTAACAACTGCGTGATCAAGTGTTAAAGAAAAGTTTGTGTATTTAATATTTAACTAACGAAAAGATAGTTACATATTCTTTAAAATGAAAATCACAAATAAGACAATTTCAACATTTAGTGAAAGAAATGGAGAAAAATATTCCGTTGGCAAAATCGTTCACAAAGGGCCTAACAAAAAGTGATGTTAATCGGCAATGGGACGACATAGCCTTATTTCTGAATTGTCTTGGACCACCTTCGACTTCGATAGTCTTCTAAAATACATTTAAAATCTGAAAATAATTGTTATTAACACAATGCATGCAATTTAAATTATTTCTACTACCCACTTATGGATTGGTTTTGGTTTGAATTTCCTTCCTTAACTTTACCAGCACTTTTTTCTGGGTTTCTTCTTCGTCACTGCTTTCAAAAAACATGTCACACTATTCATTTTTGATTTGTTTTATTAAATAATTAACCAAGTCACAAACAAAACACCAGACCAAATATAAATTCGTCGACTGAAATGTCAAATCCCATGTGTCATAGTTTGTGGAATGTATGTGGGATGTGAGAGTTCAGAGAGTCGAGTCGTTTCAGTTACGCAATACCAAATTCCAAACGACTCGACACGACAAACGTCGCCAGTCGTTTGCGACAGACGACGACGACAATAGGGGTGATTGCCACCATTAGAGTTGCTTAAGATTAATAGCAAATTATTTTGAAATGAAAATCCAGTGAAGCCTTTTCACTAATACTCTTGTGAAACCTTTTTGTATTTTCTCGATTCGAAAAGAGTGAATTACGTATACAGGACTCCAAATTATACTACAATATTCAAGAATAGATCTAACAAACGCAAAAAATAGACATTTCAAAGTGTGTGGATCAGAGAACTCCCAGAATGAATCCCAACATCGAATTACCTTTGACGACTAAAAATTCTATATGTTTTAAGAAATCAAGTTTTTGTTCAAAAATGACCCCTAGGTCTTTTTTATAGGTTATATGTAATTGAAAGAAATATGCCATTTATTCTATAAGAAAAATTAATGCATGAACGATTTCGACAAAACGTTAAACTTTGACATTTTTCAATATTGAGGTGTAAGGAGTTAATCAAACACCAATTTGATAATCTCTCAAGATCTTCTTGTAATAACATACAATCAAGCTCAGTTTTGATACACCTATAGATTTTCAAATCGTCCGCACCTACATAAAGTACTCCGAATTTAAAAAAAACCTTGGGAATGTCATTGATAAATAACAAGAAAAAGAGGGGGCTGCTTCCTTGCAGCACACCTGAGGTAACATTGATTGGTGAAGATAGATTGTTATTTATACGAACATACTGAATACGAACCTTAAAAGTATGTCTTCATTCAGTTCAAGAAGTTAGAGTGAAATCCTGTTTTATTTAACTTCATAAGTAAGATATCATGATTAACACGATCAAATGGTTTGGAGAAGTCTGTTGTATACACAACATCAAATTGAGACCCTTTCTCAAGTCCATTTAATATGTAAGTAATTTGAAAAAATTGTAAGGTTTGTGCTAGTAGATCTACCAGCCAGAAAAAAATGTTGACGGGGAGAAATCGTACTTTTAAGAATTTGAGTTAATTTTATATAAATCAGTTTTTCAAAAATTTTTGGAATTGTAGTAATTTTACAAATAGGGCGGTAGTTAGAAACTTCCCGTATACTTCCTGATTTATAAATTGGTGTAATTATAGAGCGCTTCCACTTTTTTAAAAATTCATCACTTTCAAGGGAACGATTGAAAATTATTTTTAAAGGTACAGCAAAAACTTTCGCACACCTCTGTAAACCTCTGTATAAGGTAAATTATATTTGCTGATGATGTTATGCAAACCTTGAACTCACAACCCGATATATGTCTCAAAATAAACACTCTACCTATACCTACTAGTCTTAAGGTGTCTGCATACCTTTGCCCAGAGAACACACATTATCCGGTCCAGCGTCTACAACGACGAGGAGAATTTATTCGAAATTTAATTAGAAGATGTAATAACGTAATTTACGTTCTAGGTGTCTGATTCAATTTGGGACACTCATTAAGCATACGGACAAATAAACGCCACCATCCGCACAATCGTCCAACACTCCACCGCTTCAGTCAAGTAGGCACCGATACCAAAATGAAAATCGCACAACAGAGCTGAGCTGGGTCCGGTTGGTTGCACTTGCACCCACCTAAAATGGCATAGTATGAGAGGGCTCCACTTCCTGTACAGTATGTGTGTGTATGTGTGCATTGTCATGCCTGCTTGTGACCGTATAGCGTTTGTTTACGATTCGATTCACTCGGCCATTTAACAAATAAATGTCACCACAAAGATTTATACTGCACTTTAATGTGGAACCACTGCTCCAGGGATAGCAACTGGACAACCGGACGGATCTGCTGGATCTCTGCGCAATGTTTAGAGATGAACCATGAGCGAGTGTGTTTTTCGGGAGACCGCGTCGTCTCTGGCTGCTGGGGGTTAGCCTAGCCTAGAGAACAATGGCGATATTTGGCATTTTTACATTTCAACACGGCCCTCGTGGGACTGCCAGTCTGGGCGGGCGTTAACGCCAACGTCCAAGTGCAGTGTAACTGCAATGACAGTAAGTGCATCGTTAATCTTAATATTAGCCGTGCAACGACTGCCATTGTACCCCGTCCCATTTGCTGTCGTTGTTGTTGTCGCATTCGTTTCTCATATCTGTTTGGCGATGACATTTTGAGTGGATGCATCGCACCGGTGTCTGTCCATGTTCCGGGCGCAAATTGTAACCCAGCCGCACATAAACACTGCTGCCAAGTCAATTTGGCTCGTTGTTTGTTTAGTGGAATGGTCCATACTCCACATAGCCACGTCGTCGGTCACCGATTCAACATCAGCCCTTCCATCGTACGTTACACCGAACACCGAAGATGGCTTAAATTGAATTTTCATCAATGGAATACCATAGATTGATTTAGTTTGGTAATTTTAATCACACATTTCATTTAATGTGGATAATTTATATATTTCGTGTGTATATGTTAGGTATGTATGGCTGAGCCATGGACGATCAATTGAGTTACATATTTTGTAATTTGTTGCAAGTGATTGTGATACATGTGACATGATGGTTGTGCGGGATTTTTGGTTAGAAATAATGTTTTTGGTGCGCGACAAATATTATGCCAATTAGTTTAGAAATGGCGATTAGCCTGAGGATGGGAATACAGTTTTTTTGGGATTTGGGATTTTTTGGAATGAGGAGTCTCCTCAGGAGAACTAAATATCAGCCATTCACACTGATCTACGCGGTTAAGAAAGCGGCTTAAACTGTCTTAGCGAGAGAACCTTCTGCGAGAACAGCCAAGCACCATTTAAAGCGATTAATTCCAGTCGGGTAAACTCTAAAATCGTAACCGTAAGTCAGTTCATATCGACACTGAGTAATAGACCATCACACAGTACTGCTGTGCTGGGGTTCCTGGACATTTTGGTGTGGAAGAGGACGAGGCAGCAGATAAACTGGTCAGATGCAGCTCTGAAATGGACATACTATAAGCTGACAGACAAGTACTATACCAGCTTTCAACGTAGCTCATTAGCTCAATGGCAAAAAACGAGGGAACAACACTTGCGGTGGTACCATAACGCGCAGCTTGTGGCCCGCAATCGCTAAAAGATCAAAGATCTTAACTTCTTTTGATAGAAACCAAATCCGAGTGCTCATCAGGGTAATAACCGGACACTGCATCTTTGGAAACATGGCCAAAAGACTGGGTATCTTTACAATTGACTTCTGCAGAAGTTTCAGGGATGAAGTGGAAATAGAATCTGTGAGCACGGTTCTTTGACGTCTTGGAAGATCTAGCAGCGATACCTCTGCCAGATTTAAGAAGATTCGTCAACAAATCCGCTGCCCCCTGCAACCCCCTTCCCCTCCCGCTTGGGGTTACTGCCAGGTTTGGAGTATGTGCAAAATTGGATACATTGAAGGGTTTTTTACAGTACGAACTCCCACCTACTCCAAAATCCAGCAGAAAACCCAAGCATGGGGGTTGCAGGGGGGCAGCATGCCCCCCCCCCCATACTTATTCCACTGTTTATGCATTTCCACTTACTATTTTGGGCTTTACTGCTTGTCCAAAAAACGAACCCTGGAAAGGAAATAACACCCAAAATGACGAAATATTTTGCAACAACAAATTGTACGAGTTTTTTTTTTTGCGTTATTTCCAAATCGATTTGGGCGCTATTTCCTTGGGCGTTATTGCCTAACGCCATTAAAATCCTTCTAATTTTAGCCTATATCAACCCTTACTATTGTCTCCGAGTTGGTGATAGTAGTAGTTGGCTACTCGGAAGCATATAGAAACTTTCAAAAGCGGATGAAGATGAAAGAAAAATTCTTCGTATTATATTTGGTAGGAGGAGACGTCAATCATAAAGGATTGATTAGGAATTCTCAAGTGTAGGTAAGTTTCTACGAATTGATGTCGTGAGACCGTCAACAACTATTTCAGTGTTGAAGACATTACAGGTCTGCAGAATCTATCTTAATTGAACTGAACCTTTATGCTGACTTTCACTGTTTCAGTAGATATTCGGATACCAATAATTAAGGAGATGTTTCTGGCTAATAATCTTTCGGTGTGTATACCTTATCAGGCTAATCCAATTTCATCCACTGAACATTTACCTTGATTGGCTGTGGGTTTCTCATGTCAAACTGACTGCAACACATGTTTGCTCTACTCCTTATATTGCATTAACTCCAGCCAATATACACTAATGAAGTCACTTCCAAAAATAAAAATTAAACTCAAGCTTAATAAATGTTCCTTGCAACTCTGTAAGAACTTAAACCAAATGTAACCACGACACGCCACTAGCTCTAGCTACCCCATCGCTATCCATGAACCGTATCATGGACTCTCATCAAATCCTAATTAGAGCTTTTCACCCTCAACCCCACCTAAGCGCCCAATACCACAATTCACAATAATTGTGCTCATCGATTCCTCAAATGCAGCACCCAACGGCCAGACGCTGAATAGATAGCTAGATACCATGGCCAAGGATTTATCAATCCAACTGCAACACCGTATATCCATTCAAGTTCCCGTTGAATGAACGTCGAGAAAACCTTTGAAACAATTATACCTTTCATCTCTGAACTGCATATAGCCTAGGCGGTAGTGTGTGTTTATATGGAATACTTCTGCTTACCAACCGAGACCCGCATGCACGAGCGCCAACCTCAAGTGCACTATCTCTGGAGTACTGGGTACTGCACGAAGGAGGAAACCATTTCCATGGTTTCATTAACTGTTTCTGGTTTTGGGGTTTGCTTTAAGCTTTTTTTTTCAACCGACCACACAGCTACTACTGCATGCATTCTCCCCGGACCGACTCAATTATTGAAATTCTCTTCATTTAATGCTCGGACGAGATATGCAGATATGCAAACGTGAACATATCCAGAGGAAGGTCGAAGCAAAAAATGATTCCTACCAAAAACTATATAAAAACGGTCAGCAAAAAAGTTGTGAAAACTCACGCCACTTGAAGGAGGCGAGCGTATGTTACTCTTTTCAGCCAGCGAGAACAACCTCATATATGCGAGGATATGTGATCCACAACCAGTATGCAGTGGACCGCACGTTTATTGAGTTGATTGCCGAACAATGTTGCAAATAAAAGCAGAACCCACTTCAAGTGGGTGGCTGATACCTTTGATAGCGCGATGTGCTACCATAATGGTCATAGTGGCAAGCTAAAACGGAGTCCTGTAGTGTAGAGTGTAGATATACAAAACGAGAACTTAGCTTTCAAAAGGCATATGAACGTGGCAACCAATGGGGTCTTTATGTTGCTGTGAAAGAGGGTTGTTGCTGAAGATTGGGTAGTCCTTCAATGATTGGTTGAGGTGTTTTCAGTGCTAATTGTTGTGTTGTGAATTTACATGTTAGACAAGTGCGCATTCATTAGCTTTTGTTCAGTCGAGCTCGAGAAAGCAGATTCAACTGCGAAGGCTGTTTCTTTTGATTTCAAAAGAAGACCTGCCTGAATGCTAACAAATTGGGAATGTACTCAAACAAAATTAGTTTGGAAACACTTCCGTGTGATTAGGTATAGGTTTACAGTAAGAGTAATGGAATTGATCTAGAATTTTGTCTATGATGTGGATCTGACATGCATTCCACAATATGCCATCTGTGCCAATTTCCAAAAGGAATTTTAGCGGCAAAAAATATTTAGACAATTGATCACAATCACAACCGATTTCTGGAAGAGATGTCTTATCTTATTAACACTTTAACATTTTCCAATGTACCATCAGAAGCGCCGCCACCGATGTGCTGAGTATAGAACCGGCTGACCCTGGCATACATGCAATGCTTCAGACCAAAACCAGCGCTGCCCGTTAGCTCTACGGACAAAATAGAAGGGAGGAACATCGACTTCTCAGAAGAAGAGTACTGGAATCGGGCGGTATAATATATCATCATAAATAATCAATTTCCAATTATGAAATTATAATTAAAAATTCGCAACATTTCTGAATTTTTTATGTAGGTACTAGCTGAACCCCCGCCGTCTTCGCCAATCCTTTTTTGGTTTTTAAAATTTTTTTTAATTTTTTTGGCTTATCAATTGATCACCGCAATTACGGACATTTAAAAAAAATTAACTAAATATTGGTTGAAAATTACGGGCGACAAAGGGAAACATTCAGTTTTCCAACTTTGTTAGATAGCTGTACGTACCCGCCCGGCTTTCTTTCGTAAAATGCGAGAAATGAGAATAAATCGATTTGCTGGAACTTTTTTTCTGTCTAAACCTGAAATACAGCAATTCGAACAAAACAAAAAAAGACTCATGCGGTTATCGAGATATATAGCGTCATCGAGTTTCACCCCATAGAAACTTAAGATTATCTGCAAGTTTGAGCTCAATCGATTAGGTAGTTTTCGAGATATGTATAGGAATTTGAATTTTTTTTTTTTTTTTTTTGTATGGGCGGTGCCACGCCCCTTTGTCAGATTTTGACCAATCTTCATAGGAGCACTCTACGGCCAGTACGTAAGATTACCTGTAAGTTTGAGCTCAATAGATTGGGTGGTTTTCGAGATATGTATACGGTTTTGAATATTTTTTTTGCATGGGCGGTGTCACGCCCCTTCGTCCGATTTTGAATTTGTTTGGCCTATCGCCCGACCACCGTAATTACCGACATTTAAAAAAAAATAAACTAAATTGGTTGAAAATTACGGGCGACAGAGGGAAATTCCACTCTGTTTTATATATAGAGAGAAGATATAAGAGAAGAGATATGTATACACTATTCACGCTGGCAAATTTTCTATGTACCTACATTTATTTATTCACCCATTTTGTCTGCCAGAAGCAGTTTTCAAACGTTTCTACTCGACAATAATTAAAGTTTATGAAAAGCTCGAAAAACTTGTCTAAAAAAAAAATTATTAGACTTCCATCAGAAGAGGAAAAAAAAAAACTCGATCCTGCCAGGAGTCGAACCTGGAATCTTCTGATCCGTAGTCAGACGCGTTATCCATTGCGCCACAGGACCACATACCAATCTGTTCATCTGTGTTATATGTGAGCAGGTTAGTGGTAAATATAGACTAACTCACAATGGATTTTTTTTATTGTAACATAATTTTTATTTTTGTAATAAAAAGACGTTAATTAGCTTTATAAACTTTATACCTATATGATTACTATTAATAATAATTGAATCTGTCTGTCTGTTACATATTATAGTCATTTCTTATCCAACCGAATATAAAAACTAAAAATTAATTGCATCATAATCATAAACCAAACAAAATAATCTATTTTATATTTATGTAGGTATGTTCTGTACTGCTATTATGCTCTCATAGTCTCATTCATAATCATATCATAATTCATAAATCATAACCTTCAAAATGCTTTATTCTCAATGGAGAGAAGGGAAGCGAATTATGGTAAAGAATAGGGTTCGGGTCATGGAAATTTGTTTTGTACGTGCTTAACATGGTTTTTATCTAAGGAACTGAGGGTAAGGTATTGCATTCATTAGAGTTTTCAATAAATAACAATATTGACTAATGGTGGAAAATATGTGTACGTAAACGAATATCGAAAATTATGGAGCCCTGAAGTTTCAATATAAATGTAGTGCGACAGAAGAAGGTAGGTAAGACAATATTTTCACACATTTTTGGACTATTGTATTTCGAAACATTTACAGCCGTATTTATCAGATTTCCTTAATATGCCTCTGAGAGATTATTTAGTTAAACATCGCGTAAGAATTTACGCAACGTTTAACGCAACTTTGCTGAAATTGTTATATTTATAAACATTTTTCCACTGTTGCGATTTACTAAACAGGGTTGGTGTTCAGATAAGGGAAATGTATGAGAAACTATTACCAAAAATGCAAAAAACTAGTACTTTCTTCTACTGAAACCAACATCAACTGTTTTCTGACAGCCTTTTTGTGTAAAAAATATATTTTAGATGAAGAAATCAAATATGTTGTATGTAAGTATCTACATAATGCAAAAATCTTTTAAAAATTCTGTGCCTTAAAGTAACTGAGCTCTATGTTTCTGATACTGACATCATGGAGAGAGAAAAAGAAGAAATAAAACAAATAGGTATCATTATACCGGATGACCATTTATTGGATATTTTGAACAATTTTTCCATGCACACACATAAAACTAGACTATTTCATCCTATTTTGAATCACAGACATGGAACACCAATAAATTAGAACTGAAATAAAAAATTTAAAAGGAAAAGGATATGCTTCTCAAAACAAAAAGAATAACATCACCAGCACGAATGGAGCAATAATTGCCGCAATAATTGAACAATTTAAGCATTTATATCCTTTTAGAAAAAATATATTGGTTTTTTGAGACTTCAACGCTAAAAGCTATTGAAAGCACTAACACATAGGTCGATTTAAAATAATACTCGAAATAAATTGAAAATATGCGTTTACTTGCAAATTTTTGTAATCACTTTTCACGATTCTACCCGTAAAATTACATTTGCAAAGAAAAAAATTTACGCAAGCTCTACGCAGCCTCTAAACGCAAATTTTTGTGTTTAAGTTACGCGGCCTCAAAACTACGTTGCTTAAACTCGTAAATTGTTTATAAATAAGGTTTTCCTGCGTAAGAGCATCTTAGAGGGTGCGTAAAGCTAAGCAACCTCTACGACACGTTAATAAATACGGCTGTTTGGTGTATGATATCAATCATCGGGTTGGTTCGTACATATAATGTCAAAGCCACAGAACTTATTCCGAAAACTTTTAAAATTGTCTATTCTCTAGCTGTGAAACGAAATGAAAACGACCATGAACGATTGCTCAAAATAATTACACGCTCGAATATCGATAAAAGCTCTTTATCGACGTATATTCTATTAGCGGCCTATATATCTTTGTCACTCTGTGACACCCACCCACCAAGTTTAATCTGTGACCAAAACCAACATTATTCTTAATTACCTGACTTGGCATCACTAGTTAGTTCCAAATCCACCATTTTGTGGATTCCATTCGTTTGCTTTGTTCCACAAAAACGAGATTTTTTTTACAAATGGCCGACATCAGACTTCGTATATCAGTGTACAGACGATCATTTTTCAATTAAACTTTTCACCCAATATTAATTACAAAAATTCACTAAAAATCCCAAAAACATTTCCTTTAAAGCAAGTACGTATAATTTTTTATTAAATTTGCTCGCGAAATATGCTAAATTTGTCGCAAATCCGAATTATTCGCGCGAGTTTCGAAAGTGATATAGATGCAGGAATTTTTTCTTTCTGTGCAAAAATCCAAAACTATGAACAAAGGATGGAACAAATGTCTTATAAACGAAGAAAAACTTAAAATGTCCATTCGACGGAACGAATTACGTTTTGAAAACACGTGAAAATATGTAAAAAGTATTTCGGTGAACTACGTGTCGGGCGGGTCGCATTTGTGATTATGTGCTATCCGATTATCGATTTACTAATTTACTTTGTTCTTCTTTTAGTTTCTCTTTTTCTCATATTTGGTATTTTTTTACAACATCCAACTAAACTAAACCACTATATTCCAGCAGAAAAAACAGCAGCAACCACGCATCGAAATAAAATAAAATCAATCAAAGCGCAGCGCAATTACATACAATAATTGCTTATCGTTCGCGGCAATTACCCTCCAAAGCAGAACAAATCGCG
This sequence comes from Cheilosia scutellata, assembly GCA_955612985.1. NCBI lineage: Eukaryota > Metazoa > Arthropoda > Insecta > Diptera > Syrphidae > Cheilosia > Cheilosia scutellata. Next base: position 89,303,774 of record OY015311.1, read on the forward strand.
TGCGGGGTTATCTGCAAAAGTGAGTGGACGCATCGCGAAGAATAAATTGGGTGTCAATTTGAGTAGGGGTTTGCAAAGCAAACCACTTGCTTTAGTGGCCCCGATTTTACGTCACTTGGTCCGCTGTTGGTTGTTCGCGCGTTATATTTGACACGAAGATAAGGTTTAGCACTATAATACCGTGTTTCCATCTCGTCCCGTAGCGAGAATGTCTATGTCTAGGCGACGCGACATCAATCCGAAGCTACGCATGGATAGGCAACCCGCTATTACCAGAATCACAGGTACCTATCACCATCGACCTTCGTACGATATAAATTTGTTTTTCTCTCCTCGCTCTGGACTACCTTTCTTTCTCCCTTTCTCTGGCTTGGTTTAGGTTGTTTCTACTATTGGGAGTTTATAAACTCCCAGGAGGGTACTCCTCCGCAGATGTTGCCTAATTTGTAACAGCTTAATGCCGTACTTGGGAAGTCAGCGCTGTGTGTCGGCTGATACAATAGCATTAGCGCTCAAATTGACCCTTGCTCTCCTTTTTTCTTTAAACTGTTGCCATGTTTAAATCTGTATCTTTGACTGGACCTCCTTCTTCTTTAGATCCGAGTTTGCCAGCGGGAAAACGCAGAGAAATCGACAACGTTATGAAGAAGGCTCGTGCCAACACCAATGACTACTGGGACAAAAAGTTGCTAGAGGTCGAGGAGAAGGATCCAAATCGTTGGCGTCACACTGGCTATAAGAAAATGTACATTCAAGGCGAGAGCAGTTCCGGTGAAAGCGATCGCGAGGGAAATTTCCGCTACAATAACGGCAACAACGGTGGAGTTGGTGGTGGTCCTCCCAGCGGTAGTGGCAGTGGACCATCGGCCGGTAATCCTCGTGGTGGTGGTGGGCCATACCACCGTCCATCACGTTCGCCGCGTAGTCGTAGTCGGTCGCGTTTGCGTAAAACTCCACCACTATCGCCGCCAATGCGTCGTCGGTCACCGCCGGAACACGTGCGTCGTATGTCGCCGCCGCCCATGGATCGTCGTCCGCGTTCCCCTGAACCCGGCAGGAGGATAATACCACCACGTTCGCCTCCGGATATGGTTGGTCGTCGTCCCGGTCCGAGGCCTAGGTCGCCACCTGAGCCAGTCGGTATGATGCGTCGCAAGTCGCCTCGTTCTCCGCGCTCGCCAATGGGCCGTCGTCGTTCGCCCGGTGGAATGCCTTCGGGTAGGCGTCGTTCTCCGAGCGGGGGTAGCTCGTTGCCGCCAAATAAACGAGGGCAGATACTGCCACGGTCAAAGAGGCCCCCTTCGCCTCCACCGAGGGTGAGTTTCTCTTTTGAAAACAGAAAATTCTTGCAGTTTATAATTTTATCCAATCTATTTGCAGAGTTCGTGTCGGTCGCGGTCTAACAGCTCTGTGAGCAGTTGCTCGGACGATTCATGCTCGGTATGCTCTCCCAAGCATCATCGCCAGTACTCTAGGTAAGTTTTTTTTTATTCACAACTAGCGTAGCCTGTGAACACTTCGTAGTGCAAAATAGAAAGCCCCTTTGTCCGATTTTGACCAATCCAGGCCAATACCTAAGATTATCTGTTAGTTTGATTGATAATCTGTAAGTTTGAGCGATTTTGTGGTTTTCGATATATGTATACGATTTTGAGTGTTTTTTGTATGGGCCGTGCCACGCCCCTTTGTCCAATTTTGACCAATCTTCACAAGAGCACTCCAGTGCCAATAACTAAGATTATCTGTAAAGGTGCTAGTACACGATATGTAGCACGCCACATATAAATGTGGTTCTGACATAATTTTGACGTCAGTGTATGGTCCCAATGGATAAATGCCGTGCTCAAGCTCTCTTTGTGCACTCTCTGTTGACGTCATAGCCACATATATGTGTCGTGCTACATACCGTGTACTTGCACCTTAAGCTTGAGCTCAATCGATTTGGTGGTATTTGAGATCTACGATTTTGAACGTTTTTTTTTTTTTGTATGGGCGATTTCACGCCCTTTTGTCCAATTTTGACCAAACTTCACAGAAACCATAAATATGGAATATCAAAGATGTGTGAAAGTTTGGTTAAAATCGGTAAATGCATTAATCGTATCGACGACAAACCTTTTATGGCTCAATTTTTATATACCTACATATGAGAATTGCAAACATTTGCATTATTCCTAATAAGGCACAGGACCGTAAAACAAATTTATTACTATAAAAGGCACAACCTACCTGTGCACCAGTCGAGTGTCAATGAGTATGAATATGATGATCACCAGCGACCAGCGTCTTAAGTTTTACCGTTTTTAGCGTTGAACTTCACTTTTAGCACGTCTTGGAATTGGAATTAACTCTTGCATTTAACTTGACAATGAATGCAGATTGTACACCCGATCTTATACTTTAGTTCATTGCACGAATCTCATGCGTACATTCTTGAACAGAACCAAATTAAAACCAATAACTTTGCTTAGGCGCCGTCATAAGACAAACTGATCTTATTCACATCCGGAAACAGATAGGGCCAAATTCAATAGATCTACCAGATATGTATAATGTACATATATGTATACTAGTCAGTAAACGGAAAAACACAACAAACAAACACAACTTGCTATTCGTGACTGGGGGTAGCTACCAAAAGGTTGCAGAAAAACATTTTAATTAAGGACTACCACAGCCTACATTAAAAAAAAAATGTTAAGGTGATGCTAACAAAAACTTTCTGCCAATCTTTTCTATCTACAATCTACATAGTCCCATTCGATCTTGAAGTCAACATTTAAGATTAAATTCTATACGATTATCTTTGACCAAAGACTCGTAGGTATTAGGTTATGGTTCACAGTCACTTTGTGATTGTGATGTCATATAGTCTCTGGAAACACCACCAGCAGAATATGTGGTGGTTCGTCTACTGATGAGTCCACTCACCACATCGAGACGAAACGCATTTGTATCGCAGGCCAACTTAAATGTTTAACAATATTTAATGTTGAATTTATTCTTGACTTAAAAAATGTTTTGTTATGGAATAAGTCTTGTAAAATAAAATGCCTTAAAGAACGAAAAACGTCGTGAAAGTAAAGCGCCACTCGGAATAAGGGTGAAGATATAGCCATTCCACCTACGAAGCATCGTGGCCTCAGTGGCTTAGTAGTAAGTGCATCGAACGGCTAAGCGAGAGATCGCTGTTTCAATACCACCAAGCAAAAAGGTTCGTTTCCATGGTAACACGTCAACAAAAATGCGACATTCTAGTCGCATCAGAGCCCTTGCCGAGATGAGTAATTGGCGCAAACTTGTTTGTGCATGTAGTAGTTTTTTTTTCGCGCTTTCACAAAGTGTGCACTTGAAAGTTGGAGGTATGTATATCTAACTTTCAAGTAGCACACTTTGTGAAAAGTTGAGAGAAAAATACAGACTTGAAATGCTGTGAAAAGAGAACAAATATTTTCGTGCAAGTAATTTACTTTGTGGGCGCAGTAGCGCAGTGGTTAGTGTGCTGGACTACTGTGCGGGGGATCCCAGGTTCGATCTCCGGAGAAACACAAATTACATCTTAAGGTTTTTTCTACTGCGCCACCTCTGGCGAACGTCAAACATCCGAGAGTCTTGAAAAAGCTGTTCTACCGGCTATTGCGCCGCCTATTTATTTATTTTTTTTTACTTTACTTTGTGCCGAATGTAGTTACGCTTTAATTCAGCAAAAATGAAAATTTTACCCTCGCTTTCCCTAAATAAGTATAACTTACAAAATCTCGGCCAAACTGGAAAGCACCTTTAATCCGCGTTAGTTCAAGTTCATTCCTAACGAAAAACGTACATTTTTGAAGAAGAACATTGCCATAGCTAGCAGCTAGCCTAAATAAGCTGTTAATAAACTCTGAAACATTTTTTGTGTTTTCTTAGTCTTGAGCCCATTACCAATAACAAAGTGATAATTTATGTATTTCGTTTTCTTTTGCAGATCAACATCATTGTCGCGTTCGCGTCCTCCTGGTGGTCCGCGGTCGCCTCCACCAAAACAAGGCCCACTCGGTCGCGGCGGCCCTTCCGGTATGCGTCCACCAATGCAATACAGGGGTGTTCCACCTCTAATACCATCTAACTCGATGCCATCTTCGTCCCGCGTTCGACCTTCGACCCCTCCTCAGGTTCGCGGGGAAAAATACAGAGAAGAGAAAGTAAGTTGAAATTTGAATGCCTACACAAACAACAGAGACTGTACAGTTTTACTTTTCTAGCTTCGTCGTGCTAGCAGTGAACGTCGTCGTGAAATGCTTATCGATCGTGACCCATCCGAGGGTGCGCTCAAAGTTTCGCGTTCGGGTCGTCATTCACCGCCAGAAGATCCGCGTCTGAAGAATAGGCCACCAGAGCCTGTAGAACGATCGGTCGTTGCAAAGAAAAAGAAGAAGGAAGTCACTGATAAGTCGGTAAATAGCATAAAATTGATAGCAGTGCAGAGCAGTTTTACCTCATCGATATTTATTGTTTTTTAAAGGTTCGTGCGCGCATCAAGGTCGAAGGTGAAAAACGCAAAAAACACGGTTCATCGTCTGAATCGGAAGACTCTGGATCAGATAGTGAAGGTTCTCTGCCAACATTTACGGCAACCACCCGATTAACGTTATCCGAACGTTTCGGTAAAATGGCACAATGGAGTATAGATCGGAATAATATGGAGAATATGCGCATCACTAAGGATTCCACTGGTGGAGCATTGAAAGTGATGATCGAAGAAGGTCTGGAATCGCCGCCGCGTCGGTATTCGTATTCCCCAGCTCCGGCTGGTCATTTTCCCGAAGAATTGGCGACCACAGCTCCCTCGGGTATGCTGTCGTGGGACGATGTGCGCGTTCGTTATGAATACTACAAGAATCGTGGATACCTGCGCGATTTGGATTTAAAGGTATGTATGGAGTTGGCTTGCAGATAAAATATATAGTTGTTTTCAAATCGATATTTACATAAACAGAAAAGGTTTATCCGAGAACTTTATCAACTTTACCGTGTACCGTTGCCTACTTGTTCACTGTGGGGTTACTTTAACTGCGCAGGCAGCCGTTCGCAAAAATATTGTTATGCGTCAGCTGAAACAGAATTTCTAGTGCTGCGAGCGAAGGTAGTGTTTTGTTGTACACAAATAAGGTTTTTGTTAGTCATTTCTTAGCTTATTCACGATTGATCGCTTTTGCAAGACAATCAACCAGGCAAAAACCCCGTAAGTATTGCTTCTTTATTAATTACTTCTTTTGCAAGGGAAAAGTGGAACTGCAAATCCCTCCCATAACTTGCTGGTGTGCACTCAAAACGCTCTGGCTATATGAGTCAGTAACTCGCGATAATTAACCTTGCAATATGTAGGATTGTAGGGCATGAAATCGTATCATATCACAATCTTTTGAAAGAAACATATCTGAACAGTGTCATATAGCTTCTGTCGGACAAAAAAATATGATACTCCCCAGTGGATTGATTTTAATATTCGTTATGCTCTAACCAACCGCGGGTATACTGAGTGAGGGCTCCCAAGTTTAATGAGGAAGAACACAAACTAATGTGCCACCTCTCGCGAATGTCTGACAAACATCCGAGGGTATTACTGTCCTGAGAAAACTTCCAATTCAGTCGCATGACTAATTTGTGTATTCAAAACTCCTTGAGCGCTCGCAAAAATTTAGGTTGATCATTACACAAAATTAACTGGCGACCAGCGTGAGCTACATACAGCTGTCCCCAGGTTGGGCGCCATTTGAGTTAATTTAATTGTTTTTTTTTTTATTGTTTATTCCACTTGCTCAATATAAATTTGTTGCTTTTTCTTATTTTCCAGGACTACATAAAATGGGAAGAATGGTGGTACAAATACCAAGAATGGTTGAAACAAGAGCGTTACTACGAATTCTGGGAGAGACAACAAATGCATAGGCGTCGTCGTAAGAAAATCCCAATTGCTCAACGTCTCAATTAAGTTGTTTTAATAATTTTTTTTTATATTTTGGTAAAGACTATTATACCGCGCACTTTTAATAACGAAAGGAAAAGATAAATTGAACAAGAAAGAAAAACTCATTTTGTTGAAAGTTAAGGAAACTATGTAATATTATTGAAGGCGACTACTTTTTTTTTTTTGTATTTGTCTTAATTTGTAGAAATGACAATTATTTTTAGATTTATCATTTAAAACTAGCAATTCTCTTTTAAAATTCTTCAACGATACGCGTATATATCTATACATATACGTATTGAGAGCGTATATACGGTATATATGTGAATACATTTTTTTTTTACTATTAGCCAAGCTTTACTGTTGCCGAGATTTAGTTCGTAGACTATCATGTTTCACTGGTCAATTGTTTCTGTAATGATTGCTTTCTTTTTAGGTATTGCTCTGTGTGCAATTGTAAGTTGATAAAGATAATTAATACATTAAAAATGTTTATTTTTCACCACAATACATATGCAATATGCATATACAATACATAAATCAGAAGATTATCTATCCCATATTCGCGTTGTCGTCAACGATTTATGTGGTCCATGTTGTTACCTATAAAGGTGATTACGGCACATGAGTCGTATAAACATAATCACCCCTATTCCCGTTGGCGCCATACGACAAACGCCAACGGGAATAAGGGTGATATATATTATATGTCCCTATTGTAGAACACAACTCAACTGTAGTTGTAGTTGTCTTACTCAATAGGGGCAAAATATATTCAGTAACGGGATTAGGGTAATTTAATAAATCTGCCCCTTCAACAATTTTATTAATCACTCGTATATGTATTTTTAAAACGTTGTACTTTATAAAGAGTTGACATCTATATTTACCAATTGAATAAAATAATTAAATTATGTGTATAAAAATATTTATTTTAGGAATTTATAGGATGGGCTGTGATAAACTCACGGACAAAATTCGCAGTGGGAACATTTGGTTATGAAATTGTGCTGGCAATGGTTTCAGAGAAAATTCCATGATTTAGGGATCGAAATTGCGATTGTGGTGGGTATGATGGTGGAAATTGCTGGTTACTTTGGATGAGCTTGAGCATGGGTAGGTTGCAACAGAGGTACAGTAGACTCTCGTTATCGTGAACACCGGTTAACGTGAACACTCAATAAAGTGAACAGATTTTTTTTAACATTGACAACTCTAAAACGTGAACAAATCATGAACACTCTAAAACATGAACAACTATTTCTGCTTCAAATAATTGTAAAATTCAAGCAAGATGCAATTTAAAATTTGTTTTTCTTGGTAAATCATCGTATTGTACAGTTTTTAGGTAAATAGTTACAAGATATTTCGTATTGTATTTGGTCTGCCCTAAGTTGTCCCTTGCATTAATTGTTAGGCTGTTGCTATTCGCACGTTGTGCTTCGGGGCACGGCTTCGGGACACGACTGCGTCAAGTTGGGGTATGTGGCTCGCTACGCTCGCGGCAAGGACTCTAAACTCCAGTATAATCATTTTCGGACATAAGGCCGTACGTTTAGGATCCAACAGTTATATTTATAAAGAGTTCTTAATGAAAATAGAATTACGTTACGTGCCCGTGTCCCGAACATAGGAAACGTCAGTTCAGTACAAAATCTGTCAAAATGAACGTGCGAATAGACACTTCGTAATTGTTAGATATTGATTGATTTGTCTTCTCGGTTTTCGCTTGTACGAATGCAAATGGTTTGCACAAGTTGAAGTCATTAATTATTGAAAATGCTAAAAACTCACGTTCATTTAAAAATGTTAACTGTCCAGAAGACTACAAGAGTTCAAAATGATTTTGGATGACGGTCACATTCAAAGATTGATTTCATGAATCATTTGCACCACAAGTATGTGTGACTAAAAAAATCCACCTATATATTATGTACTAGATTTTTTGGTTTTTTTTTAGGTTTCGTCACTTATAGAATATCATAATCTACCAGTGAAGGCTCTTCTGCTGGTAGACAAACCTCCATTGCATCCTCCGGAAAATGAGCTAACGATAGATGATCAATGTAGGTATTACTTTTATGTTTATGCTCCCAAACGTTACTCCTTTAATCCAACCCATGGATCAAAATGCCATCAGAATAACAAAGCTTTACTAGTCTAAAATAAATAAAAATACATACATTTTTAAATTCCTACTGTGGGATTGTCCTATACTTTTGGTAAAATTCAACCTTCACAAACGTGAACTCTCTCGCAAACGTGAACTGGCTTGGTTTTTAATTGTTCATGTTATCGAGAGTCTACTGTATACGATTGTGTTAAAAGTAGGTACCTAGTCTAGTTTGAATTGGCCGTGAAGCGGTTAAATAGGATTACATCCATGACATTTGAAGGAAAGGTAGTGCATAATTTCTATTAAATGGCACTAGCGCCATCTGGGAAAAAGAATTAGCTGATTCTCGAACCAATCTGAATAGACAAAAATGAAAAGAATGAAGGTAGTACACCCCTATCGTGGAATCCGTCGGAATTGATGTCGTTTTCGATTGGTAATCCAGGGGGCTTATTCCCAAATGCGCGGCGGATCGCTTTTCATGGCGGATTGGTATTTTTTTATTTCCAAAAAAACACATTTAAGCAACAAATACAACCAATTACTTTGCTAAAATGTTTTTTCTTTATTGCTTTCATTTATCAACACTTCACTGCAAATCGTAAACAAATTCCGCAACCAATTCCTGTCGGAGCATATCGGAAGAAAATTCGTATGAAGCTGTCAAAAATATCAGTAAAAACGCACTTCATCGCACAGAAACGCAAAACGCCAGTGTGCGTTACATATTTGTCGGAACGAAGTTCCGAAAAGCTGTTCCGACGTATACCTCGCTGCAAAAATCCTCCGATTCGTATAAAATCGGAGAACTTTCCGTTCCGACGGATACCTCGCTAGGGCCGACCATTTGACATTTTGCGCAGGAACCATGTTTTGCAAAGCTAACAAATCTCAAACACACCTACCACCGTGAGTTAGTTATGTAAAAGTTACGAAAGCTTAGTTATCTTCTAATGTTTATAAATAGGAATTTGAGTTTAACCAATGTGTTAGTTATTAGTTAGGGATATCACGAAGTTCCGCAGCTATTAAATACGGCTGAAAGTGTTAAATATAATAATGGATACATTAGAAATTATATTATTCGATAAAGAATAGCTCCATTTTTGGAAGCAGAAATGAAAGAACGAAATGAGCGGTGTTCCCAAGAAGTATACGAAACAGGTTAACATGACCAGTGCATGATTTCATAGAACTTCCGGATGAAATGTGTTTTTAGAAAGATTATCTTTGGTTTTAATAAAGTTCAATATTGCACAGATTTATGTAGGTACATTTTCTTAAAAAAATTCTCACGATGTGCAGCAAGCAAGAAAACCTATGAAATCCGCAATGATTTTGATGAGGGTGAGAAATGTCATTTTGATCGGGAAAAATTTGATTTGAACGTTTTCAACAATACAGTGGAACTCATTCACATAATCCACACGGCGAACTGTTCACATTGCGGATTTGACGATACCGAAATATTTTTTCCGTGAATAATTCCCCCGGCGGATAGGGATGATTGTAGCTGTAGCTTTTGTAGGGAGAAAAAAGATGAATGTTAGCCTAAAAAACATTTTATGTCTATCTGGATTGAATTAGATTTATAAAATTTGTATGATGCAGTAAAGTCTAAATTAAAAGACGAGATTAAAATTAAGCAAGTATTAAAATGAGAAATGTAGATGGCACAGACAAATACACAGGGCACGAAGCTTCTTTTCCACATCATTACCAATACAAATCTTTATTTAGTATTTTCGGTGAGAGAGTGAGGATGTAAAAAAACGGCCTTCGGTTTTCCATAGAATAGAATGTGTCAATTTCACTATTCCTTTAACAACCAACTATTATTTCATTGCAATGCCGTCTTGTTTTTGTGTGTAGCAAAGTCGTTCATGTGAATGAAAGTCATGACTATGATCGTTTGTCCATTCAGAAAAGTAATTAATTAGCTCAATTGAAACAGACACCGCCAAAGACATTTTTTCTTAATTATTTATCGCCACTCACGGCATTTATTCCGAACATCGTACATGCAGCTATTTCCCATACCTTGCTGAACACTATCATTTCGTTTTTTTTTTTATTTAGTGCCACCTACTTGTGATTAATTGCAACATCTTTATCCAATGACACGCAAACTCCCAGACGCGAAAAATTACTAAAAATTCGAAGTCAACTTCGAAGAAAAATCGTAGCCGCCATTTTGCCTAAGTACGATTATCGCAGTGGTGGTTCTCAGCATTTTCGCTAAAAATATTTCTAAAAATTTCCTACAATTTACAACAAATCCAAACAAATAAATTGTGTGACATTGTGCGTTAAAATATAATGCATAGAATTCAATAAAAATGGAAAACGTTGTCGCCTTTAATACCGAGGTAAGTGCGCTTGAAAAAACTGCCCATATTTCGACTACAAAGTTCTCTGTGTGCTAGTGCTTCGTGTGCATCCCGGTCAATGGTGAATTATATAAAATAAAACTAAATACGTGATGGCAACTACATTTGCTACAATTGCATGTTTGTTTCTGTGCGAAAACTTACCATAAGGAACCTTATTGACTGTGATGCATGCTACCAACAGTGCCTGCTGGGCGGGTCTATGATGCAGTACATACTAATTGAATACTTTTTCCTTTAATTTTGCAGCTCTCTGGGCTGTATGAAACGAAACCGCCGATTTCGAAGGCCAAGATGGCAGCTATAACCAAAGCTGCCATGCGAGCCATCAAGTTTTACAAGCATGTCGTGCAGAGTGTCGAGAAGTTCATACTGAAGTGCAAGCCCGAGTACAAGGTTCCTGGATTGTATGTCATCGATTCGATTGTGCGACAGTCCCGGCATCAGTTCGGCGTAGAGAAGGATGTATTTGCACCAAGGTTTGCTCGGAATATGCAAGAAACATTTGCCAACTTGTTTCGATGTGCTCCTGATGATAAGAGTCGCATCATTCGTGTGCTAAATCTCTGGCAGAAGAATAATGTTTTTGCACCAGAGGTTATACAGCCGATATTTGATCTCGCTGATCCCAGCCATCCGATATATCAGATGCAACCGCTACAGACTGGAGGCGGCAGCGCAGGCGATATCAGCTCGAATGGATTGAATTTATCAGTCGGTGGGATGGATGTCAGCGGACCGAGTGGCGGCGGCAGTGGCATGCCAGGCAATCAGTCTGCAATTGACGACAAGTTGGTGTTGCCAGATTTGTCGGTAAGAAAAAAGATCGGTTTCTGTGTTTTGTTAATGACTGGAATTTTGGTAAATGTGGACTAACACTCTTCATACTAATTTGTTTTCTTCCGATTTGCAATGTAGCTTAAAAGTAATTGGGTAGCAGTCTTTGTCATCTCATGTCACATAGATGGCATTTGCGTCGCCGCAGAGGAGATTTGTTATTGTGGACGAGGCCATAATTGGTATTCCAGCCAATATCGTTCTTAAACCTCCCAATCGGTGTACTGTTTGGACAATGAAATGTATTCATGCACAAAAAAAAGCCATTCTCATTTTGAATATTTTCTTGGTTGCCATAAAGCAAATTGAAATGCCACCAACACTACGCATGACACAACAGAACAAATATAGCTCGTTTGCAATGTAATGCTGGGTTTCCACTTGTCGATTTGAAATTGACAATTGACGTATTTTTATGCCAATTAAAAAATTGGCAAGTGGAAATAGCGAAAAATTGCTTGTCAATGAATTGACTAACAGCGTTTGTCAATAACTGACAAAGAAACCACTGGACAAGTGGAAATAGCTGAATTGTCAAACAAAATGTCAGTTTGTCTATAATTGGCAGTGAAAATTAATTGGCATCGAGTTCATAAGTTGGTCAATCAACTGACAAACGATTTTTTGCCAATAATTGACATAAGTGGAAATGAACTGACGGCGGTTTCGTTCAATGACATAAACGCGAGAGATGTCAAACTTTGTCAATCAACCGACATGTGGAAACCCACCTTTACACTAAAAGTTATGGGTTCGACAGAAAGCGCAAGTGCGTAGACGTTACCCAAACAGATGCTCCGCTCAATAACTATTTTGTCGTATGGGACACTTCTGTTCTGTCTTTATCACTAGATAATGTTTCATAATCTATACCCACTCTGCTATTTCCATCACTTGCATTAATATTTTTCAATAAATGCTGGTCTCGTTTACACACAAATTTTATACATAGACGTATCTGCTAATATCAGCTGTCTTTAGTAAATCTGAGCTGGAAAGAACACAAAGCAAGTCATGAGAAGAAATGCTGAATGAAATTGTTATACTTATAAATTCATGAGAATGTGCTGAATTGTTCAACAGTGTTTTCTGAGTTTTTTTTCTTTTGAGGTTGAACAGATGTAGTCCTCTGACCAAATTCTAATGATGGGTTGGTGTATGCTTTCTATCAAAACATCGCATATGACCTACATAAGCCCATTTGACTGGCCGTCAGCTCAGGCAACTTTGTTGAATAAGTTGATTTCGGTGTATTGTTGAGCTCAGTTCATTTTTGTTGACCGGATTCTTGTCTATCGTTGTGCATGTTGAATGAAAAACATTCCACCTAAAAAATCCTGCACGTCATCACATTTCATCTGTCTGCAGGAGTCGCCTTTCTGAGCACATAGGTACTGTAATTTTCCCTGGTTTGTCTTTGCGGGCTTTGTTTTTAGATGTTTATATCTATTGGCAGAACTTTAAAATATCTAGTTAAACCCTATTTTTGGAGTGACATTTTTGTATAGATATTTCGTTTGCATAGGTCATAAATTCAATCTTATACGAATCTATTTTTGATATATGCTACGCAGTGACAGACAGCGGCTAAATTAAAGCTTCCGGACATGATGTATTTGTAATTGTGTGGCCAAGTCCTAAGCCGTTGCCCATTTGTGGGTTTTGCCGACGTTTTCGCTTACCAAATGGGTGTTAATTCGGTTTATCCTTTTAATCATGACATCAGATCAAGAAGACTAGCTGCATTCCTCTTTATTAGAATTTTTTTTAAAGATATGGCGCTTATTGTGATTGTCAATTGCGTCGATTGATTTTAGCTATTCGTACGCACAATATTTTTTCACTTCTGAGAGAAAGCATCGACTGTCAAATCGACAAATATCAATCACAATCGACAATCACAATCAGACACCCCGATTTGTTACGTTCCGAAATTCACCCAGCCAAGATATCGTTATTCAGAATGTGGACATCCACGAGTAGTCAGACTATCGCTAGTTCGCATTAAAAATATTAATCTAGCCAGCACCACCTGAGAATGAGAGAAGAGCCTGCAGAGGTGCATAGGTGCAGGTTCTGGAATAAATCAATTGGCTATAATATATATATTAATACGCCTAACACACACAGCTGTTCATAGTTCGGATTGAATATACTGTGATAAGCTTATTTGTCAAACAAAAAAGATAATTGCTTATCGCAAGTTTGTAATCAACTTGATATGTTTCAAGTGGCATGTCATGTCTTATTCATTTGATGAACTTATAAAATAAAATATCCTTTTCATCGTTCTATTAACATTCGTGGCGACATGTTTTCTTTGTTCAATCATGGCTACCAATAAATACTTCGCTGTCCTTTATTCTCTCAATGTTGCGACATTCTCAATTCACAAACTTAATACAGGTCTTTCCGGAAAACTAACCTCAAAGAACTTGTGCTTTCTATGAAATTTTGATTGCAACTAAAGTACTACTTTTATTTTTAAAGCTACGAATACACTTATTATGTGGATATAAATCTATTTTCCTTCTTCTGGGTACAGCCACACTTTTGTGATGTGGGTTGTTTGAAAATTATCTGACAAATTAAGTTTGTGACTACACATAGCCAGTTAAATTAAATATACCACTCCCCCCATAGCGCTGCAAAGGTATTTCACTAGTTGCACATACTACAAGTGTATTTCGAGATTAAGATACTGTCGCTATTTTTATTTCTATATCGCCTATCATTTGCAAATTAAAATTGAGGATGGGAATTGCTGAGGATGTTCATCTTACACCCTTGCAATGTATAGACATGTCACTAAAAATTACGATGCTTAACTGCCTGAACATAATGGTATGGCATATTGAACTGTAACCTTAAAATATATTAAGCTGTATGCTGCTCAGTTTTGTTGTTCGCCATCATTGAATTCGTTTGTATTCTTGCAAGCTGCAGTTGCACAGTTCATTGTGTTCAGACAGTAAGCTAGTTAGGAATTTTGCGTCAAAAAATCTGATAAATGCAACTACTTCGGATAATTGCTCTTCACATAAACAAAATACACGACAAACGACACTGATATTGTCAAGTCGAACAGGTCTGAGCTTTTGTTTTGTTTATTATGTCCATTTTGGTCATTGTTTGGCATTTGTCTAGAACTTGATTTTGAAATGTGTTTAAGTTGTCGGTTTTTTTTTTTATTTCGGGCTTTAAAATATTGGCCCTCTAATCACACAATTTTGAGGTGTTTATAGCTAAAAAGAGCTCCAGTGGAAGCAACTATGTCCTAAAATTTCCGCAAAAGTCGATAACTTAAAAAACAAAAAAATAAATAAATAAATAGGCGGCGCAACAGGCGGTAGACACCCAAGGCCTAGCTTCTCACAACCATTTGTTTTGTGTGAGTTTCTATTTTTGGAACGAATGGAAGGGACCTACAATTTTATGCCGAGTCCGAACGGCTGAATTGAGAAGCTTTTTCAGGACAGTCATACTCTCGGATGTTTGTCAGACGTGTTTTCCGGGGATCGAACCTGGGATCCCTCGCACAGTAGTCCAGCACACTAACCACTGCGCTACTGCGCCCACTTAAAAAACAAAAACTCATTCAAAAAATAGTAGTTCATTTGCTAAAATTGCGACAACGAATTGTCCAGACGATGATCGACAAACGTGATCTGTCCCCAGACTTATCTTCATTGTTTCATTGCTTTTTCGTATGCTGTATGTGTTTTACTTATTTGTGAAGCTACAAAAACATGCAGAAATAAAACCTGGAGATGTCTAAATGTGGTATGTGATGGATTTTCTTCGCAACCCCTAGACATACCTGATCCATGTTTACTTGAAGCTGTTCAATTGCAACTGGCTTCGTTCAAAAAAACTACTCCCTCTGTGAATGTAAATCTGACGCTACTATTAAGCATACTTTAAGCGATACTTGTTGTAGATTTTACAGAAATGCTTCGACAGAGAAAATACGAATCTGAGCCAGTGACGTCAGTGAAGTTTGAAAGGATCAAGCTTTTGCATTGGAGGGGCTAATTTTTTATTTCGGAGCCATAGTCGGTTATTTACTGTCTAATGTCGTTAACCCCCACTCGCTATAAATGCCTTTGGACTTATGTTCACTTTTGATTGTTCGGTAATTCTTCTTTTGTGTTAATTTTATTTGCTTGTATGACTCCCTGCGGTAATTCGCCACGAGGCACAAGACTTGCCTATATGAAATAGGTAGCTGCTACTAGCAGATGTGACATGTTACTCTATGCATCTTCTTGAGTACTTGGCACTTTTCATCAACATTTCTGAGCAACGAATCTTTTCTCACCCACTTTTTGCGCTTGGAGTTGCAATAAGAATTGCCTAAGGAATACAACACAACACGCACACACGTAGGATTGTAATAAGCGGACGTTAGGTCTCTTGGTTTTGGTTTCCATTGGTTTTATAAGTCCAAGCTTCGACGACGATAAAAGAAAACCCTGTGGCTTAATTGGTGGTCTGACGCAATCTATTTATTTCGTCCCTTTTTCCAGCAGAAGAAGTTGCCATGCCCTCCAATCTAATCGCAAATTTTATCGCCATTCCTTATCTTCACTCATTTACAAAACCAAACTTCACTTGCAACACAAAGAGCCTACATCTCTGTACACTGTCTATTTTTAGCTCAGTATCAGTTCTAATTGGATTTCGTTGCAGGTTGAATGAAAACAAATTAGTATGACCATAAACTAGTTTAATGCGTATTGTGCTCTGATCATCTGACATGACGAGCTATGCTTAAACAACTTTATTGTGTGTAGTATGTGTGTGTTTATCGATTGTGTGTAGATGCAGTACTCGTTATTCTCCAACTAATATGTGTTTCCATTAGATTGGTCACCCAAAGGCATTCGCAAATGCCCTTGATCAAAGCACCTTACGACAATTGCAACAAATTCAACAATTGCTTATCAGACAAACCACTAATGAAAACGCTACATCATCATCTTCTGGCGTGGGGGCCATGAGTCAGGCGGACTCTGTTAAATTTAATAAAAAGCTACTCGATTACGACTACGGTGATGAGGACGAAGAGGATAAGAACTCTGCTTCTCCACATGTACCAAATCTTTTAGACGTAATTAATTAGCCTTGTTTCTTTTGATTTCTTTACAACTCTTTGTTTTGTTGTTACTTACCCACCCCAAAAAACAAATCAACTGGTCCCCCTTTAGTCATTTCTTTCTTTTCGGTTTGCTCATTTATGTATATATTCAAATAAAGTTGTTGTCACTAGTGTTTATGTTTATGTTTTATGTTACTTGTTTCGTGTACTTGTTCGATTTGCATGTGTTACTAATAACGGTATTTGGTTTCGTTTTTAGAACAACAACCTGAAGCAATTACTCAAGGACCCAAATGTGTTACGACAGCTGCAGACATTGCAGAACTTCCAGAAATTCAAGCAACAGGAGGAGAAACAACACAAACTCAATGAGTTGCGTATGCAAGAAGATGCCTTCGAGAAGCATATACAAAATGTCCTCAAGGTATTGCAAAAAGTTGTGGCTTACACCCCCAGAAGAGGAAGAAGTTTTTCGAATGGTTTTTAATTATTGTTGTTGTGTCTTTTTGTTTCTTTTTGTTTTACAGGGTACTGCAGGTGTTGGTGATACTACCGATATGCCCAACAAAGAAGTGGAGTTTGTCTCTGAAGAAGCAAAAATTGAGGTAAATTTACTTAAACTGTGTTTCGTCACACATTCTATTGTTGTGCTGACGTGCTTAGCTTAAGATTACGGTGCGAACAAAACAAAAACGTAAAAGAAAAGAAATCAGCTCTACCTAATGTTGTTATACGCAAATTCGCGAGATGAATTCATGCAGAATAATAGATGAAACGCTATGCACTGGACTGATTATGATTTTTAGGGTTCAATTTGAATTTGAAACTATTTTACAAACTCTATGCTTTTTATTATAAATAATTACGTATTGAAGTGAACGCTTAAAATTTATTATAATTACCCCCACTTTTCGTGTAGAGAGGACACAGCAAATAGGCAAATAATGATTTTGTTACCTCCAATTTCTTGAGAAAATATTATTAGAATTCAAATCAGAGTCAAACGATAGTTCATTTGTTTGACCACTATTCAGTTGAACATCACGTTAATTGGCCAGGAATAAGATGCTAAAAAATAGAGAAGGTCCATATTAGTGATTTACGGAAACTTATCACTAAATGAAGAAGGCAGAGACGTAACGACAACAAAAAAGTCTTTCATTTGACAGTTTAAAACAGTATCAGGAGGGCAATTTTACAAAAAAAAAAAAAAAACATTTAACATTATTTCTATATAACGCAAGGTAAAGTTAATTCTTCAAAATTACAGCCCAGGATTTGATGGCTAGAACAACGGTTGCTTCCAAAAGAAACTATTACAGAATTTGCCGTCATATTGACGTCAGCATGTCAAAATTGTGTCAATAGTAATATTAGCTTAAAAAAAATAAATAAATAGGCGGCGCAACAGGCGGTAGACACCCAAGGCCTAGCTTCTCGCAACCATTCGTTTTGTGTGAGTTTCTATTTTTGGAACGAATGGAAGGGACCTACAATTTTTATGCCGAGTCCGAACGGCTGAATTGAGAAGCTTTTTTCAGGACAGTCATACTCTCGGATGTTTGTCAGACGTTCGCGAGAGGTGGCGCAGTAGAAAAAACCTTAAGATGTAATATTAGCTTAAGGCATAACAAAACTGAGCTTTTCATCACTGAAGCTCTTTCTCATCTTTCGTCGAAAGACGGGAAAATTAAGTACAGTAAAGTAAGGTGTCTGTTTGGACCAGATACAACTACCAGTCCGATGGTAGTACAATGGACCAGACACAACTGACAATAGTCAGACACAACTACCGGTCCGATGGCAGTACAATGGACCGGTAGTTGTGTCTGGTCCATTGTACTGCCATCGGATAAAGGAAAATGATGAGACGTAAATTCACGGTTAAATAAGACCATTAAACTAAGAAATTAAGGGACGGCTTTCTATTTACATCAGTGAGAAGTTAAATCAGCCTGAGTGTAACTTTAAAAAACTGTCGGTTGACCTCAGTACTCGTCACTGTCCCTTTCCAAAACATCACTTGGGTCAGTAGTTCGTTCGTGTCCGTTATGGCTTCCCATGAAAGTCGTTTCGGGCGAAACAGGAACATTTTTAGGTTAGTTTAGAAAGAAGGGTTACACCGAAAATCCCTTCTCTTTTTTACTCACAAATCGACCCGTCTCGCCCGATAAGACTTTCAAGGACTGTGTGCCCATGCACATTGTTTAGAATATCTTACACTTGTTGTCAATTTCAAGTTATCGTAGAGATGGTATAATATGAATGATTACATTCTCTTATCAAGGATTCGTATTAGGCACCTAAGCGCCGATTGCTGATAAGACTCATAAAAATTTAAATTTCAAATATGTACATACATACATAATCTCTTATGTGATTGCGTGACTACGTTTACGCCTTATAAAGAGTAAGCATCCATTTAGAATTTAACTCGTTATAAGTCGTAACAGCAAACGACCCTAGGATGAGCGTATATTCAGCTAGTAACGTTATTCGATTTTTTTATGGAAAACAGTTAAACAGCATGCAAACAAAATAGAAGGGGGTTCATATTGAAAGCATCTGATGAGGCCCAGTAAACATTCTTTGTTATAATATTCCTGGAAATATTTCTCCATTATCTCTATACATTTTTTTTTAAACAATAGTCTAAATAAAATGCCACTAGAAACATCTGAGGACACTTCGTATTTCAAAAATTACCGACCATTGTCACATTTATGTGTTTGGAGCATCTAACTTACAAGAAATGCATTATTTTAAGTCGAATTCGAAAAAAAAAAAAAAAAAAAAAAGCAAACCAATCCATTCCTGCAAATGAGAACACCCTCGGTCGACACATTTTTTTTTTTTTTTTTTTGTCAAACTCAATTCAAAACGTTGGCATATTCCAATACTCGTATTTCCGTTAAATAAATTCCAAATTGTTGACACAGACAAGTTCTTCTTTGTAGCAACGAATGGCGCTTAAAACTTCGCAAGAATTAGTAGTTTCTGATTGAACTTAGAAAAAAAAAACAGACAAATTTTCTATCGCCAATTAGTTATTTAGTATTAAAAGAAAATATTTAATTTTTTTTAAATAAAAACATTATAAAAACCAAAAACAAATCTTCGTTGGAATTTCCAACTTTAAACAAAAGGTAAGGCTAACAAAATAAAAGAAATTCCACCGGACTAACGGTATAACAACGTTTGCGTACCAAGCTGGTAAGTTATTTAAAATTTGATTAATACAAATTGATAGTAAAAAAAACAAACCTTCGCAACGCAACAATCAAATAAAAATCACGCGATCGCAAAGATGAAGATACATGTTTAAATAATAATAAAAAAAACAGAAAAACCGATAAACCATACGCACACGTCAACATACGACTGAAATGATATAACGAAATTTACCAAATTAAATTCAAATAATAAAAAATCACGTAATTTTTATTTCGTCATTTTCTTTGTTTTTTTGTTTTGTTTTTTGTTTGCTTTTTCTTTTTTACTTTATTCTGTTTCTAAACAACAACACTATAGGTTATCAACTTGGATGGAAATGACTCGAGAAGTCCCTCACCGGGTCGTGATCGCTACGCTAAAAGAAGACGCAGTCGCAGTCGATCCAGGTCCAGGGAAAGATTGGGCGCCAACCGAGATAGAAGAAGACGCAGCTCTAGATCAAGATCCAGAAGCCGTTCACCGCGGACAAATCGTCGTCGGACTTCACGTGAGAGGGAACGTGAACGTGAGCGTTTGGTCGAACGCAATCGCGACAAGGAAAAGGAGAAGGAACGCGAACATGAACGTGAACGACGACGCAAGGGTTTGCCAGACATTAAGAAGGAACATTTGAGTGGTAATTTGTTTTCAAGATATTCAATTGTAAAAACTATATAAATATTAATTTTAAATTTTCTATAACATTGCAGTCGTATGGTGGAGCTAATTCGAGCCGGTTTTAATTTTTTTTTTTTGTAAATTATCGGATGTGCGCGCGTGTTAATTGCAAAACTGTGAATTGTGATATAATTATTTGCTATCTTCATCATTGCGTTGCGCAGATTTTTATTTTTTTTTTTTCTTGTAAATTATTGTAAACATTTTTACATTTCTTGTATTTGCCATTTGGCAAGAGGACAAACAACCAACTAAATTGAAATAGTGTGAAGTCAGACAAATCATTCAGCTACATATATTTAGCGTCGTTTAGAAGGCGGTAGTTATTCTTTTAGTATTTAAACAAAATTATGGATAGATATACGAGTTTATATTGCAGTCATTTATCATTTACTTCTTTTGTTAGTCGCCGCTTGCACTAAATTCCGTTCAGAGCCAGACATTATTGATAGGTCGCGAAACCAGATGACGAAGTAAAACTTAAAATTATTCCGATGAATTTGTCCAAAAACTGGGCCATAGTCACATAACTTTTCAAACGGTTAATGCCGAAACGAAATACCTACGAAACTAACAACTCAGTGTAATAGTTCGGAGTTTTGGGGTTGAATTACCGCAGCCAATTCAAGTTTCGTTACACTTAAAAAAAAAAGCGATATACCCATACGTGATGAGCTTGTCAAGATGGCACTGAAAACTTTCGGATTACCATTCGGCGTTTTAGGGCGCCTACGCACAAAATAATGTCACTGGCAATATGTTTCTCCAACTATTTATCATTCCACGGAATTCATTCCTCATTTTAATCGTACTGTCAAAACTAATAGGTTAGTCGTCTCGTAATTTGCATAACCAATCTATTGCCACTTCCATCACCAAATTCTGATGCTGATTAGTTTTTAGCTAAGCTAGATGTTGCTAGAAGTAGTCCACACCATTATGAATTATGCTGTGTTTGCTTGTAACCCGAAACTTATATCAGATTTGTTTCATAACCACATCAAAAAATGTGTAGTGCTAGTACAATGAGCCGGAGTTTAAGTTTGTGTTTGCATGCTTTAGGGTCAAATGTTTTGTTTGTCGGGATATTGGCGATCATTTTCCAAGTGACAGCACCCACTACCCAATCTAAACGATGTAGAATAAAAAGTGGAATGTGGTATTACTGCGTATTTTCAGCGGAGAGCATCCACCTTAGGCTTCGGCTAAGACAATTCCTTTTTGTTATTAAAAACTACCCACACTCTATTGGTTAGAAATCATTATTTGCAAAGCGACTGTGCTTTCAGTAACAAGTTTGATTTAGTTTTTGTAAAATAGAATTTATATGTACGGCGATAAGTAGGATAATGAGGAGAGTTCCTAAATTATTTCCAAAAATTAAAATCACATAAAGGAATGGTTGAGAGAAGTTAGATCTATATGGACACAATGCGCCCACTATTTATTTACCTATGAATACTGAAGCTGCGATTCGTCTACATTCTGAGAATCAGTAGGGAATTCCGAATCTTCCGCGTCACTATGCTTTATCGAAGCTGTAACAGTGATCCCGAATAAAAATAAGAAACTGTAGGGAAACGAGCATATAGGCAGGTTGAGGGCGGAAAATAATATGTGCATGCTTTTCTGTTGATCCCCACTCTGAGTGCGGATCTAATAAGCTCCGCAGAATTACGAAAAGTAGGTACGATAATATTAGTATGAAACAGGCCATACATCTAGGTTTATGCGAAATTCTTCGTTTGTGGATGATTTCGGAAATGTAAAGGTTCCGTCATTTTACAGTCGACTGTAATTGCGGTTTTCTGCTTCACAAAGGCCGTTGATTTGCAATAAACGAAATGAGCCGGGAATGATAGGATTTTTATTTTAAACAACAATACATGCTTTGTTTATCCTCTCACGATATATGTCCATTCCGCCATGAAATGCCCTCAGTTTCGCACTCGATCATATTCTTCTATACATATCGTTGCCATTTACCACTTGTGACTTTGATGGTGGTATGAACTAATATTGAAATTCGTTATCTCCTGCCTAAACCTCTGATTCTTACTTACGTAGGTCACGGTGCAGTCTGGGCTGGACCTGGGCCGCCTGTTTAGCTTTCCAAATACGACTTGCCTGTTTCTAGTTATCTAATTGTTGCTTTACTTGCGTTTTCATTTTACTGGCGTTTAAATATTCTGAAATTTGCTTGCTGAACAAGGTTTCTAGTCGCTCGCTCAGTTTTACACGTAAGTTTCTGCATATACTACGGCAATGAGACTCCAAGCTCACCACATTTAAAGGTCCATAATAATGTATATTCTAACAATTTCCTCGATGACTGGAAAATTATTGTCATTCATGTCGAACCTGGCCAGACCAATGCTATAAAATGCTTAATTTTATGGAAAACAACACGTATTGTTTCAATACCTTGCTTTTAGAATAGTACAGGACGACTTTGTGAACAATCATAACAAAAGTCAGCTGTTTTATTAGCTGCGCTATTTTTTCCACTGGCTGTGTGGATTTCCCAGGGGCTCAATTCGATTGCCATTCCATATTTCCCTCGCTTTGTCGAAAGATTATCCTATGTCCTGAATGAACGAAAAAAGATTCCACACTAAACAAAAAACAATAGAATCGCAAATATAAAACAAATATGTATGCGTTTAACGTTTTTCACATAACTTCGAATTGCCCCACTAGGTTTATTCGTGTACTTTTTCGAGCAAAATCTTTGAAATTCAAAAATGTTATCGCAATGTTCTCAGAGAGCGGGAAATGTACCCAGAAAAAAATATTCTGAGATGTTTCGAACTGCTCGTTACACATTTTTTTTGCTGATTTTTTACTTTTCCTGTAATTTTTGATAAAAACGTGCTTAGACGTTGTGCGATTGGTATCGATCTATATTGATTGCGTTTAATTTAAACCGCGTATGCGAATAGACCTATTCTGATGATATTTGTGCATATTTGTGTAAGAAAGCAACAGTATGAATAGGTCATTCACTTTAGCAAACATTTACCAGGCAGTGTGACCTTTTCGCAATCTTATTTCGTTCATTCATGCACTTTAAGTATGCAAGTCCACACAACCTCTAAGCTTAGAATAGTTCATGCTCCTAGCGTAGTTGGATATAATCTAATGAATCTAGTACGGTTAAAAATAGACAAGATGCATAATCTCCAAAAGGGTTGGAAACCGCCTTGACGTGCTGCAATGGTAGGTCGGCAGTTAGGAGTAGGCTAAGAGTAGCAAAAACGATGGGAAATGTCGTTCCTTAACTCGAAAAATTCGTAAAAGAGGGCGTCTTCGAGAGAGCAAGGCCCATATTCCCGTTGGCGTTTGTCGTATACGACTCATGTGTCATGTCGTTGTAAAAACGATATTCATATTTTCGAACTTTTGTTGACGATTTTGCTTCTTTTTCTATGTGTTCACTGAGAATCTTACGTCGTTTTCCATTGGGCAAAAAGAAGCGTCCGGAATCAAGAAAATCACTTCTGAAACCGTTCCATTGCATTGGCGCAAAAAATACTCTTCAATTGATTCTGAGGAGAGAATTTCGCTTCCCGATTTCAAGTCAGAATCCACTCAAGAAGCACTTACACAAGTGGATTTATGTATTTTATACGTATGATGTTTCACCAATACGTGAGCAGTTTTCTTGTTCCATTGGATTTCATAATGAGTGAATCGTCGAGTGAAACCAATGGAAAACGACATTACTACTTTTTACTCAACAATTTGAATAATTGTCAGCCTGGCAAGTTATTTTGAAATTTTTCGACCTATTTGGCATTTTTTCATTATGCTTGCGATTACTGTTCGCATTTGCGTTTTGATTTCATCAAAAAAAGCTCGATTATTTTGAATCACTTTTGTCGCTAACTTTTTTGTAAGTGCCATTTTGACAGTCTTTTCCATTTTGACTACAAAAGTAAAGGAACAGGCCTATTATATATATGTATCTATTTCTTTTTGTAAAAAATTACAATGAAGCATTTCCATCGGAATTTACACATGAATGTCTACAATTGTCGGTAAAGGAACAGTGACCAACCACACCTCATATACTGTGCCATAGCTGCGTGGGTTTTTAGGTTGTCTCATCGAACTATAGCAATCATTGACATACTCACAAACCAGTAAGAATAGACCGTCGACTCCTCCCACATAACGGACTTTGCCTACAAGCTGCCGGCGGGACCAGGATTTTTCATGTATTGGTGCTGTACAAAATCAAAGGAGCGCCATTAACGCACGCATACTTGAAAAATCCTAGGCCCATGGTATAGCATGGAAAATCATTGCCGCCATTAATTTTGACATTTACACGTATTCACAGACAGGGTAATTTCTTCCGGGGGGAATCGGGTAGGTGCACGGGAAGTCGGCGGTCTATTCTTACTGGTTTGTGGACATACTATACATGGACTGCGTTCGAAATAATTAGAATAAGTCGTTATTTTTGCGCAGTTGCAATGTTTCTACAATGGATGGCACTGTGTTCTATGTAAAAAATAGCAAAGGCGCGCAGAAGTTGAAACCTCTTTCCTACTTTCGCCGCACTGAACCAAAAGGGCTAGTGCTTATGTTTGCTTCATTTTTCCTCGCAGGTTTGTATGAAACTGACATTCCACTAGCAGTCCGTGTATAGTATGTCAATGATAGCAATGTATCCTTTAGTTGATTGTGTTTGTGCGTAAAGTAATCAACGAACATTAATTTTTTGCTGCATTTGCTCCGGACAATGCTAATTGCTTTCGTTTTGTGTTTGTGGGATGCGCAAGTAGACAAAATGTTATGAACTTTGCGACGGGTACAGCGGAGTTTTTTTTATAACCTCATCCGCGGTAACCTCACGTTGTTTTGCCTGTTAGGGATTTTATTATCCAATTTTGTAGCCTTAGTTATTTTAAGGGTCAGGTTTTGAGAAGTCTTTGTTTTACTTATTAACCTCCTCAAGTTCCAAGCTATCAAACTAAATAAAGAACAAAATAAATTTATCCAAAACGCTCCATCATAAGACTGCATAAAAAAAACAGATTTATACATTTTCAGTTTGAATTTTAACCGAACCCATCTGTCTTTCCCCTTCCAGTTTGCAGTACAACACTTTGGGTTGGTCATCTCTCCAAGTTGGTGTACCAAGAGGAGCTATCCGACACCTTCGGCAAGTATGGTGACATCGTGAGCATAGATCAAATTGTTCCGCGAGGTTGTGCATTCATTGTGATGAATCGCCGTCAAGATGCCAGCAAAGCAATGGGCGCCTTAAAAAATCACAAACTGCAGGGCCGAGGCATTACAATATCGTGGGCCGCCGGCAAGGGTGTCAAAAGTAAGGAATGGAAAGACTTTTGGGATTTGGAACTGGGCGTCACATACATACCGTGGGACAAGTTGGCCGAAGATACCGACTTGGATGCGTTGGAAGAGGGCGGCATGTTTGACGAGGACTCAATGCCCGACTGGATGAAGGAGAAGATCAACAAATTGAAAAACATCAAAGAAAACATTGCTAGTGGTGGTGCAGCGATGATGTTTGGCATGGATGGAATGCCAAAAATTGACACAACCCAGCCACCACCGACAGCGGGTGGGATGATGGCAATGCCGCCGTTTACCATGGCACCGCCAATGGGTGGGCCACCACGTATGATGCCTCCAATGGGCGTGCCACTGCCCAACAATATGGTATCCGGTATACCAATGCCGTCTATGGTGGCAGGAATGCCACCACCACATGCTATGATGCACGGCATGCTGCCGCCGCCTGGCTACCCTCCGATTCCACAGTTGGATAAAAATATTCCTCCGCCGAATATGCGCGGAGATGGTGGTATGCCGCCGGGTGGATTCATGGGAAATCCCGGCCTCATGCAGCCGATGCCCATTCCCACGCCACATCCGTTTCAGCAGCCAAATGTTGGCGGAAATGCTTCGAGCGACGATCAGATGGATATCGAGATGGAGGATGATATGGCTACCGATGCTCCGGTGCAACATGCGCCACCAATTAATTTCAATCAGCCGCCGCCCATGTTTCAGGGAGGCGGTGGCGGCTTTCCTGAAGGGGGAGTTATGCCAGGTGGTGATGCTGGCGACGATTTTGTCGGTCGCGATAGGAATCGTGGTGGTAGTTCACGGTGGGGTGCTCGCGATGATCGGGATCGTGGCGATCGCGGTGGAAATCGTGGGGACGTTCCCGATGGTGAGATGTGGCGCGAAAATGGCGGTGGTCCTCCGAACTTCAATGAAAATCAGCGCCGTGGCGGCGGTGGTCCGCCTGTGAACATTCCGCCGTTTGAAATGAACAACCATCCCCAGAGGGATGGAGGTTTCTTCGATATGCGACATGGTGGGGATGGTAAGTTTTAAAGCTTTTGCACGCAATAAATGTAGTGGTTACTATTCCTTTGTTTTTCAGATTTCAATGATCGCCGTGGAGGAGGAGCTGGCGGACGCGGTGGAGGTGGTGGTGGAGACTTCTTTCCAAATATGCAGAATCGGTTTAATCAGCCAAACAGTCTGATGCAAATGCGGATTCAACCCCCACCAGTGTTTAACAATCGGATGGGTGGACCTGGAATGGGTCCCGGGCCTGGAATGTTTATGCGCGGACAAGGACCACGTGCTCAGGGTGGACCACCAGGTAATTCAAAAGACATTGGTTAATTGGCTTTTAGAGATTTACACTATACTCCCTTAGGTGGCGGCTTCAATTTTAACGATCGACCGCAGTTCGAACGTGACATGGAAGGCGGTGGTGGTGGCAATAGAATGCGTGGCGGTCGCGGCATGAACGATAGACGTGGCGGTGGTCGTGGAGGTCGCGGCGGCGGTGGTCCAAACAACTGGCGAGACAATGACGACGATGAAGAGGGTGCCGGTACAAACGCTTTCAAACGACGAATGGGTGGCAATCGCTTCGGTGGTGGACGAGACGGGCCTGACGACAACCGCATGAGTAGAGACAGAGACCGTGGTGGTCGACGACAAATGAACGACCGCAATTCACGCGACCGAATGGATCGAACATCTCGCGAAAGGCGCGGCGACGGTGTCGGCAACGACAGACCGCCAAGGAATCGCAGAATGTCCAGTGAGCAGCGTGATGAACCTTCAACGCCGCCAAAGAAAGCACTAGCTAATGTTCCATTAGATACTGAAGAGGATTGGGATCAGGAGCTCTCTGAGCATAGCTTCGAACAGGGACAAAGAAAATCATTTTCCCCTTCGCAGCAAAAGGAGGAGGAACCCCAAAATGAGACGGAGATGGAGGACACCAACCGGCAGAGAGCGTCTTCACCAAAGGCAGATGTAGAAACAGAAGAATTTGCCGCTCCAATTACGGCTCCCAGGGAGGAGCAGCAACAGCAGCAGCCCAGCAAAAAGGAGGAACGAACAAATTCCGTTAACACCCCGCTCTATGACGAACCTGCTCCGGATAATAATAAACCATCGACTTCCGATAAGGAATGTGAAGGCGGCAGCGCCGCCAACGGTGGTGGCGGTGGTGATGCAGACGGCTCTCCTCCCGAGAGTACTGCAGACAACACCGCACCGTCTGAGGTCGCTGCAGAAGAATAAAAACGTTTGCCATTCAAGCATTCGACCTCCGTTTTCGCTTCTAGTTCTAAGAGCACTGTCTAGACGTAAAATCTAATATTTCATCCAACAATTGTATGGGCGTTTGGCGAGCATTTATACATATATTGTTTATTTGAAAATTATTTATTAAACAGAGGACACCACTCAAACACACAACACATATAATGCATTGACATCTAAAAGAAGAATAACAATAAATTGTATTGTGTAATATTTTAGTTAAATAAATTTTTGTTGCTTTTTTTTAATTAATTCTTGTAGCTCAATTCTCTTATAAAAAGCGTCCTTAAAATGTTACAATACACTCGCAATTGTATTGGGACTTTCCATCATCTAGCTCGCAGTAGCAACACTTTTTTTTTTTTTTTTTGTAATAAGCAATAAATGTGTATAATGAGCGAACAGTATATAAATATTATTATAATTTTGTTTAAATAGCGGTTAATTGTAATCTACTATTTTAAATTGGAAAACAAACGTATATATTAATATTTTATTACATATATTCATATAAAATATAAATAATTTTACTCATTTTATTAAAAATAGCGGTATCATTACATGGTAAAAAAAAACATCAAATTTAGAATCACACACACACATGATGAATAGTAAAACTGTAATCAGAAGTAATTGTTTAAAATTGACATACAGTATGTAATAAGAACTTGACAGACTATTGTGTTTTTATTTTATTAGTGAATTGGAAGAGTGGTTGAAAGACTGTCTACCTACGCTCTGCGGTGAACCCCAGCAATGACATCAGCAATTACTCCTGCCAATAGCTGTTTCTACGGGCTTAGAAGGCAATTGAGTAGCAATAAAGCCCTTTCAAGATCAACTAAGCAGACGTATAAGACCCTTATCATAACCGTCCTCTCAAGGGCGGATGATACCACTTTCAGTTGCTTCGAGCGAAAAGTTATCCGTGTTATCTTTGATCTAGTTTGTATCCCGGGAATCTGAAGGAGAAGGTGCAATGAAGAACTGTAAGGGCTATACAGCAATATAGATCTTGTCAAAAGGATTAGAATTAATCGATGTCTGGGACATGTAGAGTAGAGCGTATGGGGATTAATTCTCCGGCCCGGAGAATCTTCAACTGTACCCCAGAAAGACAACGCGGTAGAGGACCTCAACCAACATGGAGTGTGCAACTGGAGGCAGCTAGCGTTGGATCGAGGCTGAGGTCCGCCCCGGAATGTAGCGCCATTAATTAAAATAAGAATTGGAAGAGAGATATCCGATCTACGATGACGCATATTTGCCTTTACTGCGTTTTATACTCTGAGCCAGAAACAAGATATACTGAGGCCCTTATTGTGATTGTCGATCAGCGATCGTCACGACAATTGTCGATTGATTTTAGCTATTCGTACGCATAACATTTTTTCACTTCCAAGAGAAAGCATCGACCGACATTTGTAATCGACTACAACCGACTGTCAAATCGGCAAATATCAATCGCAATCGGCAATCACAGTAGTTGTCGATCGCGATCGCTCAACGATCAACTATCGACACTCACAACAGGGGCCTGAGTCCAACGTAAGACTGCCAAACAGCCGTCTAAAGTCTTTTTGAGAGACCTTAAGAATGCCACCGATAGGTTTATGCCCCTATTATGTAAGACAACTACAACTACAGTTGAGTTGTCTCTTGGTTTTATGTAATTCAAAATTCGGTATTGTCCGTATTGTCATACACAACCCTGATAGAAAAGTTGTCTATCAACACACAACAAAGATGGCAGTGGTTGTCTTTAAGTTGTTAGTTAGTTTGGGTTGTGTGAAAGTTGAGTTGAATTGAAGACAACTCAACTCAACTAAGTTGAGTTGAAATTTGAGGGCGGCAATGGTGTAGTGGTTGGGCGCAGTATCGCAGTGTTTAGTGTGCTGGACTACTGTGCGAGGGATCCCAGGTTCGATCCCCGGAAAAACACGTCTGACAAACATCCGAGAGTATTACTGTCCTGAAAAAGCTTCTCATCAGCCGTTCGGACTCGGCATAAAATTGTAGGTCCCTTCTATTCGTCCCAAAAATAGAAACTCACACAAACCAATGGTTGTGAGAAGCTAGGCCTAGAGTGTCTACCCGCCTGTTGCGCCACCTATTTATTTATTTTTTTTTAATGGTGTAGTGGTTGGAGTCATTGCTTGTAATCCGAGCGGCGAAGGTTCTTCATTAATTAGTAGGGCTTCCTCCTGTTGCGCGAGGGGTCCTATTCTCCGAATGGGTGTGTCGGAGATAGTTGCATCCACGATCTTCTTAATTTTTGCCGTGTTTAGGTTCGCTTCTTGTTTCTCAAAGAAGAAACTGAAAAACAGTTTCCGTCGCCTTCTTCTCTCTCTCTAGTATAACTTTTGCTTTATGGAGATGTAGGCACCGTCTTCTTAATTTGGCCATATCGTTTTTTCACCAGTAAACATAGTCAGTGGCATTCAGTGCGGTTTCCGGTATTTCCTGGATGGGGTCTATCCCTCTGTCTATTGGCTTGAGGAACACTTCGTTTACAAGTTGTGCTAGTGCCATTATTGCAATGAATCGTTCGGCTTAGCCGAAGAGTTTAAGTTTGTGTCTATGGCAACAGACAGATCCTTTGTTTTCTTTTGCACTCAAACTCAATTTAAATGTTGATATATGTATAATATACGTTTTATTAACACGAATAAAAATATTTAATGATTTCTTTCCTATTGATATAAATCAATATACGTAATATATAATAATAAAATGAATCAGTTCCTTCTATTTCTAAAATGACGTCTCTCCTGGATTGCCATCGTATTCGCTGATGAACAGCTTTTTGGTAAGCAAAAAATTCTCGATATTCTCTTTGTTGTCGACAATATCGCCTGTTGCGGCTCGTTTGCGACTGGATGAGGCTATCGACTGATTGCCATCGGTGGCGTTATCATTTGCCTCTTCCAGTTCGGTTGGTTGATTGCCATCTAGGCAGTACAGCAGGCTCCTACTTAGCTGTGATTCGTCTAGGTCCTCAATGTCCTGCGTGGAACCAAAGTCATCTGGTTGGCTAGAGAATGACGAGTCAACGGGGCTGGCAGTTAGCACACTACGACTGAGGAGATACTCCCTACAAATGGGACATTAATAAATGATTAGAGTTTCAAGGGACAGTATGGCGGCTCACTTGAAGTCGCTGGTAAGTGTGCCCCTTTGTACAGCCGGCTGCTGATTGGAGTTGTTTTCCACAGCTGGTTGTTTAATAAGGGAGTCTTCGTCCTGCTCTCGAAAACTGGACAAATCACTTTGGTAGAAGGTTTGATTTTGCTCAGACGAGCCCAGCGTTGTAGTCAGCATGACAGGCTTTCTAGATCGTGGCGTCATAATTGACTCCTAAATTTGGAAATCGATCATGAAACAAAGAACAAAATTCCAGAGCCGGACAACAAGAAAAAAAACCAGTTAAGCATGCGATTTAGTAAGAATAGACGGGATAATAATGTGGTTTCTCTTACCTGCATAGCCTTGGGCATTCGCTGCGTGGATTTGGTTATTGGGGACATCGATCGTCTGCCGAGCAGCATCGATGGAGTGCTCGTTATCAGATCGATGTTTCGATAGATCGACAGTCGTTGTGTGCCACTGCTACCGGCCACTTCAGCATAGTTCTCTTCCTCGGGGTAGTCTTCCACGTCATCGTCTTCCTCGTCCATTTCGTGCTCGTTCTCCGACTCGTTTTCCTCTTGAAACGTGATACTATCATCGCTCGACTGCTGGTTCACCAACGAGACCGATCGTGCCAACTTTCTACTCGAGTCCGGCACAAATGGGAATCTCAGATTGCCCATACTCACACCCTTGATTAGCTTACGTGTCAGAGACTTGCTTTTGCCAATCGGCGTCACATCGGCCATCACCCGTTCGCTTAATATTCGACTCAAATTCGGTTCAGATTTGTAGCGGGATTGAAACTCGATTTGATTCACCGGTGTTGATGGATTGCTTATATCAGCGCCATCCAGCTGAGTTTTATCTTTCCAAGCGACAGTCTTTTTGTCATCGACCGGCAACTTGAGGGGTGTGGTGCAACAATTGGACTCGAGTTCACTTGAAGTGGTTCGGCTAACTGGCGCTGACACGGAAATGGTGACGGTAGCTGGTGGCGCATTTGTCGAATGAGTTAGTAGTAGAGAAGTGGAAGAGATAGATTTTTGTAGAGGATGCGTTTTAGTTGGAAACAGGGTAGATGATGATGAGGAGGAACTCGACGATGTTCCTGATGTGTTATGATGTGATGAGGCATTCGACAGGGGGCTTTGAAAGAGTACACGTAGTTTTGGGTTTCTCGTCGGGAAATTTGGCGTCTGTTTTAGAGATTAGGAAAGCGAATTGAAAATACAATCACAAATGGCAAACATTGAACACTAGATATCAGATACAAGCAACTTAAGAGATTTTATTGGTTTTCGTATATGTATTTAGAAGAGCTGTGAAACAAATCGTCCAAGCAAGCTCCTGGCAATCACAAAACTCAAACCAATTAAACCAATTTAAGATGCCTGTGCCCTTTGGTTACAGCTACATAAAGCATGCACTTTATATACAACAAACAGTTTTGAAAAGTAAAAAATATACTCACACCCTGCGCATTCAATGCAACAGCTGTTCTTTTTGGAGTCCGAGAGATGATTCCCTTGTGAAAAATGTGCCTCTTTATTGAATCACTTATCGACTTGGCACTACGTGACGGCTCCGAATTTTTTAGCCGATTCATTGTCACTAGCTGCAATGGAGTCCCTAAAACGACACAAGAAACATTTCCATAGTCACCTGATCCATTTTACATAAAAAAAATAAAAGCACCCAACGTACCTTGCCCATTTTGTTTATTAAACTGCTTGATCAGTCGTCGTTTCTTGGACGACTCCGGAAGACTCTGGATATGGGCATACAACTGTGCCAGCTCTGTATCTGTGTTGTTGGCATTGTGAGCGGCCGCGGTCTTCTCCCGATCAACAAACGTATATACCGTATTCACAGTCGATATGTCAGATATCGATTCGTCGAGCGTTTGTTCGGGTGACATGGTCTTCTTTCGTTTCCGCTCGAGGTAGTAGGCTCGTATGTCGGTCGCCAATTTTGCAGGAATCTCGAAAATCTCTAAGCCTTTCGTTATCATGTAGGTTATGATAGGGGACATGGTTTGGGCGACGTAATGCAGAGCTTCGGGTGGTAGATTTCGTGGACAAATCAAATGCGGAGCAAAAAGGGTAGCTAGATTTTCTGCAGTCATTTTGTTTCTATTCTCGTGGGTGGATACAACGTGAAGCATTTCAATGATTTCCTGGAGTAGTTTTCTATTTTCATCAGGCAGTAGAAGTAAAAGCAACTGCGTGGAGCTGAGCAAATGAAGCCCTTTAGTTTTGTCAGTTGTTGTTTCGGTAGAATTCTTATCATTGCAAAGAGGGGCGATTTGAGTATGAGCTGGATAGTGGGCGTCCGTCAGCACTGGTTCGTGTAATTCGGCGAGGAAGCTCTTGAAAACCGTCGCACAATCATGAACCGTGTAGCTGTCGTTTAGATTCATTGGTCTGCCGTTCTGAATGAGGGAACGAAGTTCATTTTGTCGTGACACTGAGCCTGTTTTGCGAAATATTCCTTCTTGAGTTACATCTGCAAATAGAACGGTATTGTTTATAATGTGCGTGGGTCAGAGTAGCTGCTCACAATTTTTCTCAAAAGGAACAGAATAATTTCAAGACAACAAGCTTACTCTTTTCCATTAGCATAAACTCTTTCAATTGCTTCAGCTGTATGATAAAGTTATGATCCAACACCAAGGGATTTCCTTCTGGGGGACTAGAAGACGTTTTTCCAGAGATGCTACTTTTCATTTTCTTCGATAACCGATTCCATTTTTTTAGTTTACCCTTCTCGTAATAGATGACCTCATGACATGGCAAATCAAACCTTTTAAATATGATAATCATTAAGAAGGTTAAACCTAATTTTATAAAAGTGTTTGCATTTGATCCCAACTCACTCATCCGTATTTAAGTCCAACTCAAAGGAGAGATGCATCCTCACTAGTGTCTTAAACTTTTCATAATTATTTCGACGCATTCTCGAAGCAATGTCCATGTCGGACATATTCGTTCCACACACGTCGTCCATTGTTTAAAATAAATAAATAAAAATCTAATCAAATAAAGATGAAAACAAATCTACAGAAATCCTTCCCCACGAAGGCGTGCACGAAATTCTGAACTGAAAACTATACAGGCAAGTATCTGGTCTTAAAGATTTACACATTGCAATAATGGATTTATCATTTGTCATTTAACAACTTATTATAATCAACAAATTGGCTAATAATTCTGTTATAAATAATGTAAATGTCGAAAAAGTTAAAACCGCTGAAGGCAGTTGAAAATTGAAATTAATTAAAAAAAAAAAACAACATTTGCGACTGGAAGTTATTGGATATTTTGGAATCGAATAGAATTACCAGCCTAACGTGTTCGTGCGGTGTTCGTGGGGTGTTCGTTTGATAATGGTAGGTACGCATGGTCGCGTTTGCATCGGAGATATCGTGATGGAGAACGAACTTTGCATTGACGTTACTTTTGCTGTTTTGCTTGAAAGTTGAAGAGGAAATAAAAGACAAAATTTCAATTAATTGATAGCGTGAAATTAGATAAATCGCTGTTTTAAGATCGGAGTGATATGAACTTCTCATTTCAAAACTTAAACTTTCATAAATGTCAATTGATACACGGCCTTAAGGCCCCGACCCATAGAATCCGTCGCATCCGTTGCGGCAACGTATTCGACTGACAGGTTGATAGAATACACAGCAGCTTATGGAAGGTGACCCATAAGCAACGTACGTGCCGGATGCGACGGATAAAGTAGGTTTACTTTCTACTTTTCTATCCGTCGCATCCGTTGACAGTTGGCACAGCGTGAGAGGAAGCACTCTCATTGGGGGAAATATTGAGATAAAGAGAGAAACTCTCAAATGCTGCAGAAAACAACGTATGCTGTCAACGAACAGTCTATGGGACTGTTCGTTCCGTCGAATACTTCAATCCGTCGACGCAACGGATGCGACGCATTCTATGGGTCGGGGCCTTTATGCTACGTTTCCACCGGACGCTAACCCCAAGATTAAGTGCAAGAGGTTAAAAATCCTGAAGTGTTTCCACAAAAAAAAATTAATATGACGTTTCACCAGATGTTGTCATGAGCTGTCAAACCGAAAAGTGTGACAAATTAAGGGTATTCATGCAACGTCGTAAGTTTACCATTTGCGTAAAATGGTAAGTTTACGACAAACGTTTCATGAACGCCCCAATTTGCTGTTTGTGGTAAATGGTGGTAAACCAATCAGCTGTATCACATGAGAGGGAACGAACAAATCACTTTTGATACAATTATAAATAGAAATTGCACATTTTACTATTTCAAGTGTAGGATAATTAGTTAGTCCATTAAATTGTATTAAGAAAACAAGTTTTAAAAGATACTAAATAACGAAATTTACAATACCAATATTTTTGCCGCGAACGAA
This sequence comes from Cheilosia scutellata, assembly GCA_955612985.1. NCBI lineage: Eukaryota > Metazoa > Arthropoda > Insecta > Diptera > Syrphidae > Cheilosia > Cheilosia scutellata. The sequence continues at coordinate 89,339,210 of OY015311.1, forward strand.
AACTCCCTTTGTTTGGAATTGTAAATTTCGTTATTTAGTATCTTTTAAAACTTGTTTTCTTAATACAATTTGATGGACTAACAAATTATCCTACACTTGGAATAGTAAAATGTGCAATTTCTATTTATAAATGCATCAAAAGTATTATAAATGCATGCAAAGTAATTTTTTTCTGATTTCGCGCCCTTATTTCAAGTGTGAAATGTCACAACACCCTCGTCGTAAGTTTACCATCTCGGTTTTCCACACAAATTCGCGTAGTAAGTTTACCATCTCGTCGTAAATGATTTTCCATACAAATTTTGAACTTACGACGTTTACGACGAGTTTACGACGTTGCATGAATACCCCTAACGATTTTCCATAAAAATGTTGACAGTTCATTTACCACGTCGTAAACTTACGACGTTTACGACGTGTACGACGAGTTTACGACGTTGCATGAATACCCCTATTATAAAATGTCCCCTTCAGGTTCGGGGATAGAATAGACCTGAGATAAGGTATGCGCCTGTCGTAAGAGGCGACTAAAATCCACCCGTATGCTGGGGAGATAAAATGCAGCATCGTTAAAGGAGCTTTCCAGACGGAGGTTAACTGCGAATACACAATAAGCAGTCCCCCACCCAGAGAGGCAGAGAAGGAGGGCGTGGCTGAAAAGGTCAAAGGAACCCCTATGAACTCTCTGCGACAAGACGAGCAAGCACCGTCTTCCAAGTAAGTGCTCCCCATCTCATAAGGTGGCAACGAGGGATACAGCAAGAAGCAAATGGCGAGATCCGGCGGCACCCGCCACACCGTGAAATGTGCAGCTTCTCAACCTGGAAGCGACTGCACATACATATATTTATAGGCGTATTTTTTTGGGAATCTATAGCTAGCTCACTTTTACTTTTACATGCAAAACTGGTATACTCACTTTTGGTTTTGTTATACTCACTTCCCAAAAAAATACGCCTTATATTAGGCGTATTTTTTTGAGACTCTTTACTATACTCACTTTTCGAGTCTCAAAAAAACATCCCTAACTCATTTTAGCACACTTTATTTTTATTTGGAAGTTGGTACGCGTGTTTTCAACTTGACATATTAGTTGGAAAAGGGTATGTTCAAAAAATTGATACTCATTGGAAACTGAAAATCGTTCTTAAATTGTATCGACTACAAAGGTTCGTTAACTAATACTGAATGAACTGTATTTCGAAATTCCAGCCGTATTCATACTGCTGGCAGAATTCAGGAAAACGTGCAAATGCGTGTTGATCGTAGGTAGCTATTGTCTTTCGCTGGGTTTTAATCAATTAGTTTACGACCCCTAATGGTGATGGTGCAGATGTTTTATTGCTGGGTGCTACTGCGACTATCTGCGCTGCCAAGACATATATCCGGTTCTAGACAGATGTTTATAATTTTTAAAACAATAAAATCCATCATCTTATGAAATTAAATTACTTATGCCCCTATTATGTAAAACAACTACAACTAAAGCTGAGTTGTCTCTTGGTTTTATGTGATTCAAAATTCGGTATTGTCCGTATTGTCATACACAACCTTGATAGAAAAGTTGTCTGTCAAAACACAACAAGGATGGCAGTGGTTGTCTATAAATTGTTAGTTAGTTTGGGTTGTGTGAAAGTTGAGTTGAATTGAAGACAACTCAACTCAACTAAGTTGAGTTGTCTTACATAATAGGGGCATTAACCTTTTTAAAAAATATTTTGTTTGAAGGTGGAATAAAACAAAACAAAAATTGCTTGAAAAATGTTGGTCTATTTTGTTGATCTAATATGAGCATCAAAATTTAATACGCCTTGTTTACGGGAAAATGCGGTGAAATTATGTGTATACATCAACCCCTGTGCTCAATTCCGGGTGAAATTGAATTCGTGCGGGTTTCGAATTTTCTGTTTTCCAATTACCTATTTCTTAATTGAAACAAATCAAGTCAGCTACTGTAAAAAAAAACTAAATATGTATTAAGCGAACTGATCACACAGAAAACTCGAAATCCGCACGAATTCAATTTCGGTCGGAATTCAGCACAGGGGTGATTATCTTTAAAATATTCAAAAAGGATATTCGCGTCTATTACATCTATTGAATGTTCACGTTGCATTTTGTTACCTTGAATACAACAAATTGCGCAGTAACTACATATTAATATCTATTTTTCAACAAAGTTTATGTAGCATTTTCAATCGTATTTTAAATAATATTATGTAAGAATATAAAGTATTAAAAAGTATAAATGCATTTCAACCAATCAGAGAATTGCAAAATATTTACCAATTCAGACAACAATCAACGAACACAACCCATTAGTGACAAATAGCCGCTCTCAACGTTCAAGGATGAAAAATAATTCCTCCTTATTTACAACACCGCCATCTATGAATGACATTTTTCAACTTTCCTATCTCCACTTTATTACTGCGTTAATTATAGCCACTTTTATACCCACTTTTGGTTTTGCATGTAAAAGTAAAAGTGAGCTAGCTATAGATTGCCAAAAAAATACGCCTATTGTATTGTAGTATAATGCAAAAAAAAAAAAAAAACATTCTACTAAAACAAGTGGTAAAAATTACCGTAAAACATTAAGACCGAGTCCAGTAAGGTCTTAATTATGGCATACTGGAAAAACGAATTGGAACGATCGCTATGAGGGCTGACGTTTGTAGTATTCTGTTACCTGAGTAAGCAAGAGTGGAATCTTGCGGAAATGGCTTCCAGGCTAATGCTACAAGCGCCTCCGTCCCGTTAAAACCTTGGCAGGCCTCAAAGTACGTTCAATGTTTCGTCACCATTAAGTTGGTGGTGTAGGTCCGGATGTAATATTCCTGGTTAGCACCGATCCGGCTCTGGCACAAAACTCCATAAGGGCTTGTGTCAACCCTCGCATGGCCTCACTGCTTGCAAAGACAACCATGGGATCCTTAGGTGACTACACATTCGAACATTGATAGCGGCTATGAGGGGGGACCAAATAGAAATGACCACAACCAACATAGACCAAAACACCGGAGGATTAATAGAGGAGACCATTGAAAATCCCTTTCGAGGAGGATCAAAGATGCTGAGGTCACCAGTACCACAAAGAAGTACCGAACGGCGCGAGTCACCCACAGTATACGAACAAGGGCGGCCGAATCCACCGTCCAACAATCAGACTTCCACAAGCTAGGCGAGCAAATAAGATGGCTGGTAGAAATGCTGGAAGATGGCAAAAGACGCTCGATCCACCTACCGATGAGAGACGCAATTGAAAGTATCAGAGCTCTTTACGAACTCTCGGCGATGCAATTGCATGACGAGAAAGCCATGGTTAAAGGTAACAACAGAGCCCAAGAAGAGGCAGGTTGCAGACGATGAACCCCCGGAGCCCAAACGGAAGCAGCATAACTTACCAAATGGTTCTGCAGACAACGTACTACCAGAACCAAAAAGGAGACAAGTTAATGCTGAAAACAGCATTGCAAACACAAGATACCCGGAGCAGAAACGGAAGGCGTATTTTTTTGGCAATCTATAGCTAGCTCACTTTTACTTTTACATGCAAAACCAAAAGTGGGTATAAAAGTGGCTATAATTAACGCAGTAATAAAGTGGAGATAGGAAAGTTGAAAAAATTCATTCATAGATGGCGGTGTTGTAAATAAGAAGGAATTATTTTTCATCCTTGAACGTTGAGAGCGGCTATTTGCCACTAATGGGTTGTGTTCGTTGATTGTTGTCTGAATTCTCTGATTGGTTTAAATGCAATTATACTTTTTAATACTTCATGTTCTTACATAATATTATTTAAAATACGATTGAAAATGCTACATAAACTTTGTTGAAAAATAGATATTAATATGTACTTACTGCAATTTGTTGTATTCAAGGTAACAAAATGCAACGTGAACATTCAATAGATGTAATAGACGCGATTCCTTTTTGAATATTTTAAAGATAATCACTCCTGTGCTGAATTCGGACCGAAATTGAATTCGTGCGGATTTCGAGTTTTCTGTGTGATCAGTTTGCTTAATACATATTTAGTTTTTTTTTACAGTAGCTGACTTGATTTGTTTCAATTAAGAAATAGGTAATTGGAAAACAGAAAATTCGAAACCCGCACGAATTCAATTTCACCCGGAATTGAGCACAGGGGTTGATGTATGCACATAATTTCACCGCATTTTCCCGTAAACAAGGCGTATTAAATTTTGATGCTCATATTAGATCAACAAAATAGACAGACTTTTTTCAAGCTATTTTTGTTTTGTTTTATTCCACCTTCAAACAAAATATTTTTTAAAAAGGTTAAGTAATAAAACAGAATGTAAACGCAGAACAATCAAAATTGTTAACTGCCTCTGGCAATGCTGCACAACTTTTATTAACTCGTGACTTGTAATTCGTTTGCTCTGAAGAAGCCATATTTTTATATTAAATAAATTACAAATAAAATCCTTTGCGTCTTTTCATTATAAAAAGTAATTTAATTTCATAAGATGATGGATTTTATTGTTTTAAAAATTAAAAATATCTGTCTAGAACCGGATATATGTCTTGGAAGCGCAGATAGTCGCAGTAGCACCCAGCAATAAAACATCTGCGCCATCACCATTAGGGGTCGTAAACTAATTAATTAAAACCCAGCGAAAGACAATACCTACGATCAACACGCATTTGCACGTTTTCCTGAATTCTGCCAGCAGTATGAATACGGCTGTAATTTTGAAATACAGTTCATTCAGTATTAGTTAACGAACCTTTGTAGTCGATACAATTTAAGAACGATTTTCAGTTTCTCCAATGAGTATCATTTTTTTTAACATACCCTTTTCCAACTAATATGTCAAGTTGAAAACACGCGTACCAACTTCCAAATAAAAATAAAGTGTGCTAAAGTGAGTTAGGGATGTTTTTTTGAGACTCGAAAAGTGAGTATTGTTGCAGCAAATTCGGCTGCAACTGAGACTTTTTGTCAACCGGCAATTAACAAAATGGTGTTTTTGATGCCAAGTTACAAAACCTTTATTGAATACATAAAAATCCATTATTAATGATTAGTTACATGTTTTTCTCTTATAATTACTTACTTAGTCTCCTTAGTTACCGAAAATTCAATTATTGTAAGCAATGATGGTTTTAAATGCGAGCCAACACGGGCTTAATTCGATTTTATATATTATAAGTAAAGCGAGCCAACACGGGCAAATTCAATTAAAATGCGAGCCAACACGGGCAAATTCAATTTTATATTATAAGTAAAGCGAGCCAACACGGGCAAATTCAATTAATTAATTAAATATTACTTTTGACTTTAAATTTCTTTGGTAATTGACTTCAAATTTGGCTGCACAATTAGCGCCTCGTGGGAACCCAATTAAAATGAAAATGAGAAGCGAACATAACCTCTTCTGGTTACAATGACATTTCAGCATTTCGCTCACGACTACACCTATCAGTCGATAGGGGAAGCTACTTTATAGGGTACAGTTGCAGTTGTCTTCACACTACCCTCCGGTAGTTTCACCTGTGGACTGGTATCTTCTAGGGATGTGATGTCAAGGACCGCCAGTTTGACCACGGGCCTTTCGTAGACCCCAGTCTGGGTTTGTATGGAGGCACTTCGCACTTGGCCATCCTTCGACATTTTTACCTGAACCACTCGCCCTTTAGGCCAACAGTTCCGGGGACTATTAGGGTCCACAAGCAAGACGACGTCACCGACCTTTATGGGCTTTACGGGTGTAAACCATTTTGCGCGCCTGGTAAGCGTTGGTAAGTATTCAGCTACCCACCGCTTCCAGAAGCGGTCCGCAAACTGCTGTGAGAGGAGCCAATTTTTTCGATGCACTCTGTTGTCGTCGTTAAGCGCCACCCAGGGCTTAGATCCATCAGCCGAGCCTAACAGGAAGTGGTTGGGTGTGAGAGCCTCCGGGTTGTCGATATCTATTGGTATGTACGTCAAAGGCCGCGAGTTTACTATATGCTCCGCTTCTATAAGCATGCTGCGCAGTAGTTCGTCGTTTGGATTGCGTATTGGCACCGTTGCATAAAGGACGTTCTTTATTGATCGTACTAGTCGCTCCCAACTACCACCCATATGCGGCGAGCTTGGTGGTATAAATTTCCATTTAGTGTTCGTTGTCGTGAAGGCTTCTATTAATTTCTCTTTCCGGATTGTTTTTGAAGCTTCTCGTAGCTCCCGCTCCGCCCCATGAAAATTGGTCCCATTGTCGCTGTGAAATTCGATAGGGGTCCCTCGTCTTGCCATAAAATTTCGAAGACACAAAATGCAGGAGTCTGTAGTTAATGTGTGAGCAACCTCTATGTGGACGGCCCTCGTGGTAAGGCATGTTAACAGGACACCCCAGCGCTTTTCGACTCGTCGACCCACACTAACTGCCATTGGGCCGAAATAGTCGACCCCGACGTATGAAAACGGACGACAGAAAGTCGCCAGTCGTGCGGGAGGAAGCTGCGCCATGATTGGTGATCGGGGTTGGGCTCGATTATTCTTACATTTTTGACATGTTCTCTTCACGGCTTTTAGAGCAGAGCGCATCTGGGGTATATAGAACTTTTGGCGTATAGTGTTCACAACTGTTTCGTCGTTTTGGTGCTTGTATCGACGGTGAAAATCATTGATGATGTGTGATGTAATTGGGTGCGTTCTGGGAAGAATAATAGGTGATTTAAAATCCATTCCGATTCCCTCAGCAAAGCGAAGCCTTCCATGGGCTCGAATAAGTCCATCTTCGTCACGAAATGGGCACAAATTAAAAAGGTGGCTGTTTTTTTCGACGTTTCGATTCGCTCCTAAGTCTGCAACTTCTTCTGGGTACACGCTATTTTGAGCCTCTTTTATTAAGGCGTTTTCCGCCGCCTGGAGTTCTTCGCGTGACAGGGGTCCATTAAGCCGAAGTCCTTTAGACTTCGTGGTGCACACATTATGAACGAACCGAAGGGCGTACGCTGTGCTCCGAAGTAGCTTTGTCCAGCTGGAGATCTCTTTGAACCGGAAAATATTTTCTCGACCAGAAGTGTGGATGCCAACGAACTGCGTTTTCAGCTCCTCAACTGTAGAGCCTACGACTATCTCCTGTGGCCAGCCTTCCGGAGAGAGTTTCAGAAATTCCGGTCCATTGAACCAACGGCTAGAGGCGTTGAAATCTGGCGTTTTTTGCCATTTTGTAGCCTCATCAGCCACATTTTGCTTACTGGGTATCCATCGCCAGTCCGTGATTTCGGTGAGCTCCATTACTTCGCTAACTCGGACGGCCACATATTGGCGGTACCTCCTGTGGTCAGACCGGAACCAGCTAAGCACAGTTTTGGCATCTGTCCAAAAGTATCGTTGACTGAACGTGATCCCGTGTGACTCAGCGATACATTTAGCAAATCGTGCGCCAAGGAGGGCTGCCTGCAACTCTAATCGTGGGATTGATAGAGACTTAAGAGGTGCCACTCGGGTTTTGGCTCCTAATAATCTAACGTCGATCAAGCTGCCATGCGAATTTCTTACATATGCTACTGCAGCAAAACCGTTTTCGCTTGCGTCTACAAATACGTGTAGCTGTATCTCGGATCCCCAGGCTGAAGTCACATAACATCTTGGGATTTTCACTGTCTCTACTTTGGCTAGGTGTTGTACCCATTTTAGCCATTTTTTGTGTTCCTCATCTCTTATTTCTTCATCCCATGCAATTCTGGAGCGCCAAATTTCCTGCAGAAGAATCTTAATGTACATGAGGAAGCACGCTATCAGCCCCAACGGATCAAATATTGTCATTAACACCCTAAGAACTTCGCGCTTAGTAGGACGGCGTGATCCGAAAATGATTTCTCTCCGCTTCGGATCAGTAGTGAGTTTAAATGTAAGACAGTCAGAGGAGGTGCACCACCACATCCCAAGTACCTTTTCAGTCCCTAGTTCGACGTTAATATTCATATTTATTTGCTCAGTTGCTTGGGATTCAAGCGCCCTTAAAACCGTAGTCGAATTGGAAACCCAGTTTCTGATGTGAAAACCGCCCTGCTTATGTATGTGTCGAATCTCTTGAGCTAGTTTAATGGCCTCTTCCTCCGTCGCTACGCTGTCCATCAGGTCATCCACATAATGATTCTCCTTTATTGACCGAGCGGCTCTCGGAAATTCAGCGGCGAAGTGCTCAGCGTTGGTATTTTTAACGAACTGGGCGGTACAAGGGGAACACGTTGCCCCGAAAGTCATAACCGTCATTATATAGGTATCAGGTTTTCCGTCCTCGTTGCAGCCCCACAAGAATCGCTGGTAATGATGGTCCTCTTTTCGTATACCGATTTGATGGAACATTTCCATAATATCCCCGCAGATAGCGATTTTGTGTTGTCTAAACTTATAGATTACCGACGTCAGAGGCGTAATCTGGTCAGGGCCTTTTAGAAGTACCGAGTTAAGTGATGTTCCGTGGATTGCAGCAGCAGCGTCCCAAACGATTCTGATTTTTCCTGGCTTATTTGGGTTTTCAACGGGGAAGATCGGTAAGTACCATGACTGACTCCGATTTTCGTTTGTCTCCTTAGGCGTGAGCTTTCGAGCGTAACCCTTCACGACGTATTCGTCGACTTTAGCATTCAGCTTCTCCGCTAGTCCTGGATCCCGTTCCATACGTTTTTGGAGGCACACTAATCGCTTTCTGGCCATCGGGTAACTATCCGGTAGTTGGATGTTATCGAACCTCCATAGTAGTGTGGTCTCGTATCTTCCATTTTTACGGATCGTGTGGGAATTTAGCAAGTCTAAGGCTCTAGCGTCGTCCTGGGATATTATGATCTGCTGTGTGTTTAGTGCGCCGAAATTGTCCTCACAAATAAAGTCTTTCAATAAGCGACGCAAGTCTGAGTCGTTACATTCACAGACATGGAAACTGTGAGTTTTATAATCGCTATCTGGATTGCTATCTCTTTCGACACAATTTCCATGAACCACCCATCCTAAGCGAGTCTTAGTCGCGACGGGTTCATGCCGACCTCCCTCTTTGGCCCGTAGTGGAAGCCCCAGTTGAGCGTTGTTAACGCCTATAAGCAACCTTGGAACGGCTTTGTTATACGAATCGATAGAGAGTCCCTTTAAGTGCTCGTACTTCCTTTGCAACTCGTGCGGATTGAGCGTTTGAGCTGGTAGGCAAAGGTTCTCAACCGTGTGGACATCTACAAGTGGAAACCTCTCTGCGTGTCCATTTGTGCTGGATATTTGCAAGTCGATCAGCTCGGATTGGCTCTCGTATCGGGAGGTGTTTCCAGTCCACTTCAGACATAGAGGTCGTGGAGATCCCCGCACGTTTAACTGCTTCGCAAGTTCCCTATCCATTAACGTTACGGAAGAGCCATCGTCCAAAAATGCGAATGCTTTTATTTTAACTCCTTTCCCATAGAGAAATACAGGCACAACCCTAAACAAAACGGTATCAGTTTCGTAATCCTGCGTATTACTGCTGCTATCTAAGTGCACTCCAACGGTTCCGGCGTTCGGTTGGGTCGAGGCAGCTTCTTTTTGATCGTTGTGAAGTAGTTGGTGATGTTTTAGAACACAATTATTTTTTCCACAAACCGCTTCCGATCTACACTTGTAGTTCAGATGTCTTTTTAAACATCTACGGCATAGTTTATGCTTCCTTACTTCTTCCCATCTTTCAGCACGGCTCGATTGTTGGAACTGCTTACAGTTAGCTACCGAGTTACAGTTCTTACCACAAATACAGCACTCGTTATCCAATTTATCGTTGGCGTGTCCGGTCTCCTTATAATGCGCATTCACGGCCCCTCTATCTTTCCACTTTCTATTTCGATTTCTCCTATCCTCTACCGACGTAGATGCAGTCGGAAGTAGAACTCCATTGGCAGCCTCGGCCATCTTGTACACCCATGTACTGAAATGTACAAGCGTACACATTGGTAGTGTTTGCTTGTGGATGGCCCAATTGAGCCGTAAGGCAGGTGGAAGCTTTTCCACGAGTTCTTGCATCAGCATTGGATTGTTGAGGTGGTCTACTAGACCAGAAGCCTCGACTGTAGCGCAAAGGTTCTGCACTGCTATCGCGAAGGTGACAATAGTCTCAAGTTTGTCCGCTTTTGGGGAGGGCGTCGTGTTAATTCCACGAAGCAAGGTGTTGATAACTAGCTCCGGTCTCCCGTACAACATCCTCAAAGTCTCGATCACCCGTCCGACACAATTTGGTTGTATAATAAGACTTCTTACTGCCTCCAGAGCATCGCCTTTAAGAGCTTTATGTAGCCGTATAAGATTTTCTTCGTCGATAAAGCCACATAGTTCTGTACTTCTATTAAAAGTGGCAATAAAGAGTGGCCACTCCGCAGGATTTCCGTCGAAGGTCGGCAGGTCTCGTGACAACAAGTGTCGTGCAGCTAAATGGTTCTTATTTAGAAAATTATTCGGAGCTTCTTGGCGAGTAGTATACGGTGCAGACATGTGCTGTGAAATCGGTACGTTAGGCTGTTGATGAACTTGCAGCGGAACATTTATCGGATGTTGAGTGCCATGCTTCGATGGCACGAACGGTGGTCGTTGAGGATCAAGCTGTGGTACCCCGACACTACTCCGCACGTTAGCGTATTGGGATTGGATACCTGGCGGCACGAAACCTGAGCAAGACGGCTGTTGGTCGGTGCACAACGGTGGTCCCATCACAGCACAACCTCGCGATACGGAACTGTTTTGGTGTTGAGAAGTGGGCGGCCCGAAACCTGACGGGTTTCCCCCAACATCTGTCGTAGAGTGCAGACAATTCCACTCGGGTATCCCAGCAATCCAATTGCCGACGGCGGCCTTCGAAGCTGCAGCGGTTTCTACCTCTTGGACGTCTTCATCATCATCCTCTGAAGAATCTACGATTTTACTCATGATTTTGTATTTTTTGTCTAAGTATTCGGCTTCCCTTACTGCCCTTAATCGAAGCTCCTCTTTTTCCCGAGTTTCCCTCATCGCCTTTTCCTCCTCGATTTTCTGCAACTCAATTTGCAGTCGCTTAGATGAAGAAAGCTTAGATGACCTTGAGCTGCCTGAGCTTGTTGATCGTGGTGGTTTAGACGCCGAAACTTGACTATTATAGAGCCCAGTACTCATGGTGGCAAGAGTAGACTCGATACCTTCTACAGACACTAAAGGCGCGATAGGAGCAGCAAAGGTCATAGTGCTTTGCGCAATCGACGAAGACGTGGCAGAGATAGATGGCAGATTGTGTAGCCCGATTAAATTCCGAGCTGAAGTTGTCACATAGGGGTACGGAGCGGGGGACGCAGTCGCTATGGTATCAGGAACAAGTTTTCTAGGAACAACGTCGAATTCACAATGAGCTAGCGCAGCACTGTTTGTTGCTAATGGTGGTTGCAATCTAGTAGGATTGTCAGAGGTGGTCGCGATTGTTAAATTTTTATACATAGCCGTAACTTCGGCTGCCTTCTGCGCTAACAATGCGACAGGTAAATCGCTCGTAGCAGATGCAGCAGTATATAATGGAGGTGGTAACTGAAGTTTATTAGAAACGCCCGTAGCTGGCACAGTAGCCGAGTTTTTGTACAGGGCAGAGGCTACGGCAGCGTCCTGGGAAGAAACTATGGCAGCACTTGTTGTGCACGTAGTTGTATTTGCTGCTAAACACTGTTGCGACGATTGGCTATGCATATTGGCTTTGGTGTCGGCGAATCTCACAGCAGTTGCAGTACCTGCTTCTGAAAAACTAGCTAAACACTTACTCTTACCTGCGCATGTCTTGCATAAATACGTCTCATGTTGAATATAGCTGTCCACACCGGCACAAAGGAAGTGGTTCCAGGCATCACATTGATCGCATTGGACCATATTTCCGGCAGAGTCAGGTTGATCACAGCTAGAGCAATTGTAGTCCTCATTCCGTGGAGTGGGTGTCTTCTTCGTTGGCGATCTCGGCGTTTTACTGGACTCGCTGAAAGGTTGCGGCGTTTTTGCCCTTTTCGGTCCCATCTGCGTATGCACACGGGATTTCTTCAAGTCTTGGATAAGTTTTGTAAGATGTTGCAGCAAATTCGGCTGCAACTGAGACTTTTTGTCAACCGGCAATTAACAAAATGGTGTTTTTGATGCCAAGTTACAAAACCTTTATTGAATACATAAAAATCCATTATTAATGATTAGTTACATGTTTTTCTCTTATAATTACTTACTTAGTCTCCTTAGTTACCGAAAATTCAATTATTGTAAGCAATGATGGTTTTAAATGCGAGCCAACACGGGCTTAATTCGATTTTATATATTATAAGTAAAGCGAGCCAACACGGGCAAATTCAATTAAAATGCGAGCCAACACGGGCAAATTCAATTTTATATTATAAGTAAAGCGAGCCAACACGGGCAAATTCAATTAATTAATTAAATATTACTTTTGACTTTAAATTTCTTTGGTAATTGACTTCAAATTTGGCTGCACAATTAGCGCCTCGTGGGAACCCAATTAAAATGAAAATGAGAAGCGAACATAACCTCTTCTGGTTACAATGACATTTCAGCATTTCGCTCACGACTACACCTATCAGTCGATAGGGGAAGCTACTTTATAGGGTACAGTTGCAGTTGTCTTCACAAGTATAGTAAAGAGTCTCAAAAAAATACGCCTGGAAACAAAAACACCCACCTGCGAAAATAACCAAGGAGAAAGATGGGAATACCGGCGTTGAGACTCCAGTGACCAGGCCCAAGCAAACGAAAAATGCAGGCACTGATAAGAAGCAGGCGAAAGGAGAGGAAGAATGGCAAAATGCTGCGAAAAAGAAGGTTGCCAAAAAGAAGCAGATAGAGGCCAAAAAACCTAGACCTGACGCTATCGTCATCCAAGCGACGGGGACCCTATCATACGCGGAGATCCTGCGCAAGGTAAGGCAGACCCAAAATTGGAAATAATGGGAAGGGCGGTGTCAAGAATTAGGAGGACACAAAAGGGAGACCTCCTTATACAACTCAGGGAGACGGGTAGTAAGACCTCTGAGTACATTATAATTTGGTTTTATAAGGCGTATTTTTTTGGGAAGTGAGTATAACAAAACCAAAAGTGAGTCACCCCTATTGTCGTCGTCGTCTGTCGCAAACGACTGGCGACGTTTGTCGTGTCGAGTCGTTTGGAATTTGGTATTGCGTAACTGAAACGACTCGACTCTCTGAACTCTCACATCCCACATACATTCCACAAACTATGACACATGGGATTTGACATTTCTGTCGACGAATTTATATTTGGTCTGGTGTTTTGTTTGTGACTTGGTTAATTATTTAATAAAACAAATCAAAAATGAATAGTGTGACATGTTTTTTGAAAGCAGTGATTAAGAAGAAAACCAGGAAAAAGTGCTGGTAAAGTTAAGGAAGGAAATTCGAACCAAATGCAATCCATTGGATTTGCCCGACATTAAGTGGGTGATAGAAATAATTTAAATTGCATACATTGTGTTAATAACAATTTTCAGATTTTAAATGTATTTTAAACTATCGAAGTCGAAGGTGGTCCAAGATAATTCAGAGATAAGGCCCATGTCGTCCCATTGCCGATTAACATCACGTTTGGTTAGGCCTTCGTGAATGATTTTGCCAAAGGAATATTTTTCTGCATTTCGTTCACCAAATGTAGAAATTGCCTTTTATTTGTTATCTCCATTCTGCAAAATAACTATAATTTTTTAACACATTATCACACAGTCGTCCGCAAAATAGTCGACGACAGAAATGTATCATTTCCACGACAAACGTCGTCACAAAACGCCTCACGCAATACCGACGATCGTCGTCGAAAAATACAATCCACATTTTTTGTCATTTCAGACGCCATTTGTCGATCGTCGCCGCGACAAAAGTCGTTTACTTTCAGTCGCCAATACCAAACAGTCGTGTCGCTTTTTTTTAGAGTCGTAAACGACGACGAAAATAGGGGTGACTATAACAGTTTTGCATGTAAAACCAAAAGTGAGTATAACAAAACTAAAAGTGAGTATACCAGTTTTGCATGTAAAAGTAAAAGTGAGCTAGCTATAGATTCCCCAAAAAATATGCCTATTAACTATAAGTACCGATATATTTGGTTGATTTGGCATTACTAATTCCATCGCGTGCATCGTATATGCGTTTCGTCGCGTCACATATCGTTATGTAGATGTAGAATATAGAATATAGCATCAAGGCGTCGTATTCGTATCGCAATCGCGAAATCCACGCACCGTAGCATAAACTTCTGTCATACTACATTTCTTTTACGAAATATATCAGTTTTTGTTTTGTTTACTCTTTAAAAAAATATAAAATTCAATTCGGTAACAAATGGATCCGTCCGATCTGGAACTGGTGCGAGGAGTACGCGCCACCCCTGGCTTATTCAATCCATTGAATCCCGACTTTAAGTTCGCCCACCGAAAGGAAAAGATTTGGGCAGATCTATCTTTATATCTGGGAATCAGCTGTAAGTGAAAGTTAAGGTTACCGATTCCATTATATTTAGTAACATTTAATCCATAGCGGATGATGCTCGTCGCCGATGGACGTGCCTCCGTGATAAATACTCTCGAGAGCTGAAATGTCGTCGCTTGGCACCAAAAACCGATTATGGCCCCGATGAGTTTTTTAAGGAAATGGACTTTCTCAGACCCTTTGTCCGCAAACGGAAGTAAGTAAAGAGCCCTCATAAAAGATCTACTATCTACAATTACAAACTTTTAGACAGCGACAGTCTATAGTCTGCCAAATAAAATCGAACGCCAAATGGGATGGTAAAGTGGAGCAGAACTACGATACCAGCGATAGTTATTCGAACAAAATGGAATCGGTCGCCTCAGTCGACGAAGTCAACGTCGATGATGATGGGTATCATGAGTTCAAGGGGTCAAAATGCGATACAATGACTATAGTGATGGGTTCGCGCAACGAAGAGGAGCGTCTGATGTCTGGGGATGCTTACGAGGAGTTTCAAGTTCACTGCGAGCAGGAAGAGTGTACAGAAAATACTAGTTCACATACCTGTGACTTGGTGACGGAAACGGAGCCTTCAAAAATGTCAGAAGCACCTAAAGCAGCGATCAGCTACACTTCTGGGGATGAAGATGATTTCTTTTGCAAGAGTATATGTGGTTACCTGCGGCAGCTGTCGCGAGTTCATAAGATCAAAGCCAAAGTTGAGATGTTTCAGATACTGGAGAAGTATATCGAGATCGAGGAGTCTTAAGATGTTTTGTTATTCTATTTGTATATATATAATATATAGTTATTCAATTCAAGAACGTTCTTGACAATAAATTTAGGCCAGTACGATTACGATGTCTATATTACAATATTATAACACGCCAAGTCAGAGCACACTTTACGCATATAGTATTATATATTAAATCATTTCTATGTACATTTCCCAAGGTGAATATCACGGTGCTAAAAGAAGGATACAATTATTAAAAGTTATACAATCTTCTTTAACAAATCGAATATAACAAATCAAGATGTTTATCTAGCGCCTTCTAAAGATCGGGGCTGGATTCTCTTCGACGACGACAGTTTTCGTCAGAACATCGTAGAAAGTACGATTGTTCTTCAAAAATATAAACACAAAACAAACGGGAAATAGCAGAGCCAGAACAAGATTCTTCGCCACTGCTCGTATGAACGCTCTACGAAAGCCAGGGTTTTCCGCCGGATAGATGAGAGCTCGCACTGGTGCACCAGTGGCGCCCATTACCGGCTCTCCATTCGGCAATGTAAGAACTTCAACATAGATAATCCTCAAGCGAAGTAGCAGTTTTCCAGGGGTCGCTCCGCCAACGAAAACCCGTCCATTCATCGTCCATAACGCTTCATAGAGGCAGACAAAAACCTTCATTAAAATTTCCAATGCCACTAGATCAGATGAGAGTGTTAACAGGTCTGCCAAGCTTAAGAACTTGGATTCATCCTCGGTGACAGTCTTCTTTAAGTAGTCACTATCAAACTCATAACTTCTGCAAGTAATAAAGAATTATCGAAGATATTTTGAGATCTAGGCGTACATACAAATCCAAATCGAAGATATTGAGAAGAATAAATGTGATGGCAACTTTTAACAACAACAAGAGGATAACATCGATCATTTCAGCAACAAACCGTTTCCACAACGGCGCAATAACGAATTCGTAACCTCCATCTTGGCCAGAAACTGGAAGAAATAGTTTAAATACAAAATGATCTCTATATATTTGTGTAACTTACTTCGATTTGGCAATACATTATTTTGGAGATTGTGAAAACGTGAAGGCTGTGTCCTTGGAGGTGCAACTGTAGCTCCAATGTTGGGCTCAGCAATTGTTTCTGGTATGATGTTTGCCCCATTGAGAGAGAAGTAGTTGGGATAATTTGACGCCAAATAGTAGGGAAAACATGCTGTTGCGTTTTGTAGAAGCTTTGATTGGTTGACCCAATGTTCCAGTTTCTTGAAGTACTCTTCGTTTGAGGATGATTCTTCTTTCATTTTTAGCTACAAAGCTTTTTTGCTGAAAACCAAATCATCGACTAAAAACTAGAAAAAACTTAAGTGACAGTTGATGGATGACGGATCTCAAAGTTCTGTTCTTCTGCATAGTCGAGGTTGAACACAAGAGCAAGAATCAATAGACAACTACCTAACTTTGACCGACTCCACATTGACCGAAATCAGTCAAGTTTTTCAGCGCCTCCAGTCTCCAATTTTTCTCCACCCGTGTCATCTGTTGATTAATGGGGAAACAATTTTCTGAAGAGAAAAATGGGTTTGATTCATTTGCGGATTGGAGGAGCTGAAAAACTTGGCTGATTTCGGTCAATGCTAGAGACCGGTCAAAGTTGGGGTAGTTGAACTAAAAAAGTAAGAACTTTCTAATTCAACAAATTGAACGAAACTTCTTAGAGGCAGAAAAATGCAC
Organism: Cheilosia scutellata; assembly: GCA_955612985.1. NCBI lineage: Eukaryota > Metazoa > Arthropoda > Insecta > Diptera > Syrphidae > Cheilosia > Cheilosia scutellata. The sequence goes on from OY015311.1 coordinate 89,356,139, forward strand.
TTAAATTGCATGGTATCCAGTGAGACAGCTAGATTTTGAGTAGAACGAAGAAAGGTAGATAACACAGAAAATACACCGAAAATCCACTTTCAGAAATAAATAAAGGTACTTTTCTTTTGCAATAAAAGGGCGTTCGCTTCGGATTTGCCATAGAATTTGTTTGTGTCGACACGACTTTCATGGGATGTGTATGGCCAGGCCAATATTATCTGTAATAATATCACCCTTTTTGGTATTCGATTGATCAGAAGATAATTTTCCGAAAAAAGAGTTGGTCGAGATTGATCAATTAGGTAAGCTTGAATTTGTCAACACTACCGCAGTTTGTTCACATTTTCGTGAAATAGTTCAACATCACTCTGCATCGAAGATCTATTATCTATAATTATTATTAATTTACAATAATACTTTATATCACTTTGGGTGCGCATTCCAAATAGGTAAGGTACCTACCTAATCATCTTTAAAATTTAATAAGTACATATTCCAATCGAATATCATCGTATAAATAGATTCCAAATCGAACACACCTCAATGTTCTCTATTTTAGCGTCATAAGAAAACAGTACTAAATTATGACAATTTGGATTAATACGAATTTGTACTGATTTGTACCACATATAAATAAAAGAAACACTGCTTTGTTAGTTTTGAGTTTAAAATACAGATTTACATATTACAGATACAAAATTTGAAGAAATCTTACAGCAAATAATGGACGACTTAAATCCACTTGCTGGCACCGCACATCTACTTGAAGAAGTCGATAGTAAGAGACTTTACCTTATCCATCTATCAAAACAACTAAATGAAGTTTTTCAGAAAAACTAATGGTTTTACTAAGAGATGGAAGGACACTTATTGGTTACCTGCGATCTGTCGATCAGTTTGCTAATTTAGTGCTCCACCGGACAATCGAAAGAATTCATGTGGGCAATGAATACGGTGATATCCCACGAGGCGTTTTCCTAATTCGTGGCGAGAATGTGGTTCTGTTGGGCGAAATTGTAAGTAATTTGTGTACACATTGAACATAGTTTGTAAAAAAGATACATACTTATTTACAAGGATCGTGAAAAAGAATCGAAATTACCTCTGAAAGAAATATCTGTGGAGGAGATTCTTGATGCACAGCGCAGAGAACAAGAACAGAGACAAGAGAAACACAGACTAATAGCGAAGGCGTTGAAGGAAAGGGGATTAGCTGTGAATGCCGACATTATAAATGAGGATTGTTTTTAAATGTACTTAACATAAGTTTCGTTTTTCTTTTTTATTTTTATTAAAAAGTTTTAATTGATGAGAAAGTAAAGCTACTATGGTTGGTTTTGGTTCGAGTTTGATGAAGCAGTGGCTATTGGGGATGCTGGTACCTCAAATTTAAACCATACACTATGGACGTACATAGTAGAACGATAAGGATGGGCATTAGTTGGACGTAGTAAGGGGAAATTACGCACATTTCTAAAGACCTACACGGCGTCGTATCAAAAATATAAAACTACGTCAAATCGAGAAGTCGGTTAATAAAAACTCTGTCAATGCTCTTGAAATTGTTTGCCATTTTTTTAAATTCTGGTTTTAAATACTTCCTTAAAACGGATGCTGGTGTAGCATATGCAGTTGTTAATGAAAAATGAACATTGCGCTGTTATTTCCAAAGGTCTTCCCTCTGACTTCTCATTTTTTTTCCAATTTTTATGTCTTAGGACTATGCAATCATATGCAATGCCATACTAAAAGCAATGGCTGATAATAGGCAAACGGACAAATAAAACGTCAGTTATAAGAAATGCAACAGGCGTAACTTCAATAACTTGAACTTTCCAACCCAACCAATAACTGGAAATTTAATTGGGGTTTTGATTGGTAAAATATGAATTAAAAAAAGCAGTACTATTTTTTTAATCTTTTAAAACCTTTTGAAATTTGGCAACAATTTTTTTTTCGATCGCCTTGGCTTTCTCACCAGGACATTACCAAGATTACCATTACCAACAATATAGATATACTCCATAATCCATATAATGCTAAAAAACTACATACCTAAGATTAATGGAGACACAACAACACAAACATTTCACTAAATAGCCTTCACCACTATAGGCCTGTTTTATTGCACATCTATCACAATGAAGTAAAGTAAAGTAAAATCTTTAACACAACAACTACACACTGCTTGATGCCTTTCGAGACTCTATATAGTTGTTGTAATTGCGTGCTGAAGATTTTACTTTACTTTATTTCACTGAGATAGATTGCCAATAAAACAAGCCTTATGTTATACGTAGGTATGTCGAAATAAATCGATTAAAAATATATAGGTATGCCTTAACATTTTTTTTTAGAAAAAGCTTGATTCATTTTGACGTTTATGAAAGTCTCACTTGTGAAAATAGGCAATCCAGTACGACATTTCGCGAAGACAAAAATATGTACATAATTATGGGAACAAAAACCCCTTTAGCAGTATGTAGTTGTAAAATAAAAATCATTTTATAGAGAAGTAATTCCGATAGTCACCCTGTCTCAGTTTCATAATTAATATCTGTCGCTAGTATCGCTATCGAGAAAAACATTTGCATGAATTGAGTTGTCAATTTTTCTGCAACAAACTTCTCATTCGAACTTTTCCAAAAACTCGGTCGGCAATGGCAATAAATATTAAATTAAGTTTACTGCAACCAACTTATTAAAAAAGAATAAACATAATTTTAAAACACGTATAACTACGGGTCGGTGATTGTAATAATTTGGTGCATATTAAACAATAAACAAAGACAATAGAAAAAAAATCGAAACATTTGTCATCAGAATTTCCCTTGAATGTTGCTAAATTGCGTCTTCTTTCCAGCAGTCTAACGTGGTTTTAGTAATAATTTTTATATATATTTTTTAATTTTTGTATTAAATTAAGTGTGTAGATATTTCGAGTGAGACATTTAAAAAAAACACCCCTTTAAAATTTAATGCGCAACGAAAAGTGATTCGAACAAAATAACTTCAACATGAATTCCCTAATTCGCCAGCAGAAAACTATTTTTAAAGTTGGATACAATTCCCCAATTGGATTCCTCAATAAATGTAAGTTCTTACTTTCTTTGTCAAACCGATTTAATTTAATAGTCATACAAAATTTTCCACTGCGCCCTCAATACCAAGGTTACATCAGCTGTTCGCGATACAAACGTTAAGGGCCTATCCAATCCACACTGCCCTTCTGGTTGGAAGTTGTTTCATTTATTTTCTGATAAAATCCTATCATTGTTGTCTGTTTTTAAAATTTGCGAACAGAAAATATTTTGTTGTGATAATTTTTTTCACAAGTTTAGCGTGGGCTTACATAAGAATCATACTCATACACCTCGTTCTCGAAGTTCTCAGGGTAGTCTTTGTACTCTGTCACTATTGCCGAAAGTATTTAGTATAGTGGTCGGTGGAGGTAAAGTCTTATTTTCTTATAATATGTAGTCATAGACAAAATAATCTATGCACCAAGTTGCTTGCTACCTGAATTGTTCCGAAAAGAAAAGTAATTTTTCACTTAGATTTTTTCAAGTTTTGTGGTTGTAAAGAGACCATTCGTATCGGATGATGTGGACTTTTTGTTTTTGTTGATGTGGTGTTTATCTTTTTCCATTCAATTTTTTTGTATTTTTTTTTATTTCTTTTAGTTGGTTATCTGTTGATAAGGTCAGCTGTAAATTATTAAAGTGTAGAAGTTTCTCGTGTTCGATTTGATAGTGCCAGTACCAAACTTGTTGGACTGTGTTTACGCTGGTTATTTAAAGTTGTACTTGTTGAAACATTATTTTTCTTATTTCCCCACTTTGATAAATTATTGTAGAGATACATACAAAGAAACCTGCTGGGTGTTAACCCGAAAGAGTTCGATATACCTAGGAAATAAAAAGTATTTTGTTTTCCATATGCTTATAATGCCAGTATTTTGTTTTCCATATGCTTATAATGCCTCTCATGGTTTATTTTTAAATATGTTGGTGTTTTTGTTTGTTTACTACAGGGAAAGACTAAAGGGGTAAGCAAGGCTCCTTTCTACATTATTTATGTTACGTTAACCTAAATTGTACATATAAGCAATTATGTGAACAATCGTCAACATAATTACTATACATAGTACAAGCTCGCCCGCCTTGAGTAGAATAGACGAGCAGGGAGATCATATTATTAGGTAGGTACTTATAATGTAGGCATGTATTGTACATTTATGGTTGCTTAATTTCAAAGCTATATTAGCTGTATCCGCCCGGTGTTGGCCGAGCCTAGAAATTGTATTCCTTGAACATATTTATCTATCAGAACAATGCACATCAATGTTCCAAATTTTACAACTTTAGCTCTCATTAGTGTCGAGAAATAGCGTTGTATTTTTTTTGTATAAAAGGTTTCTCGCCCCTTTGTCCAATATTTTTGCATATACTTTTTATAAAGGCTAAAGCTTCCATAAATATCAAGATATAGCGTTTTTGTTTGGAAGGTGCAATGACCCGTTTCTAATCCTGCCCACATTTCGCGAGTCGCGTGTATCCGTCTTTAGAATATCTCTTATCTAAATTACATTATGATTGACTTGTTCAGAGGTTTAGTCGTAAAAAGGTAACAAATAGGTAGAACACTTTAGGTTACATTGAGTGATGCATGTCTCAAAAGTGACGAATTCGAATTCGAAACGACTTTTTAATATTTTAAATGACGTTTTTCTTTTAACAAAAATGCTCATTTAAAATTCAATGATTTTTTGTGGGTTCACTTTGAGAGCTGTGCTTAGATCAGTTCTTCTTGCTATATTATCTGAGCTCTGATTACCGCTCGACAGCAGCCTTTTGGAATTGTAGAATTCTGTGATTATCATACCCTCCATCTGTCATTACAGTGACTATCGTGTTGACTTTCCGTTGACTGGAAATTTATTCCAACTGGGAGAAAGCACCATTTCATAAAAAAGAAATTGATACTTTGCACATATAATAAACTCTAAAAATAATACACTCCTGTTCTCAGATATCGAATTGATATCTTTGTAGTAATTCTGACGTACATTGAACAACAGCGTATTATCTCAGCTATATCACGTGTGAATAATTATAAACTTGTTATTTCCACTTGACAATGCGTCACTTATGTGTTAATCAAGCTCCTCAACCCTATCGATAGATTATTCACAAACAGGTGGAGAATAGCAAAGCTCGCTGTATCGATTGCCAGTAGTAAAACCTCTAAAATACTACACCATGCGATTGACAACACAAATCAATATTTTAAACCTTCCAAGTCGCAGCTAATCGTATAACAACGCTATTCATGACTTCACCAATTTGTTGAATCCATTCTGAATGGACGAGTTCCAAAACAAATTTATTTTTCTTTCTGTTTTGCCGGTAGATAGCAATTGCGGTTGTTCGGAATTTGCTGGTTTTTTTCGTTTTGTTTGTGTATTATAAATAATTTGCTTTACTTTAGCGACGCTATTTGGAAAATCGAACGTCGTCAAACAGTCTCGTCTAGTTTTTTCTCACAATATACCTAACCTACCTACATAAAATTATAGGTACGTATTCCTATGAAGTATGTATTTTCTTTGTGTGATTGTTGCCGTGCTTACATTATGTAGTTTTCTATTCTTGATGGAGAACGAATCATTGTCATTGAACAGTTTGTCTATTTCTGTAAGTTTTCGAGGTTGATTCTCTTTTCTCATTCACTGACATCATTTAAATTAATAGTTGGCTGAGTAGAGCTGAACGCAGAGTATTGCACTCTGGCCGTGATTTTACATGAATTCATTTCGAAAATTCTAACGAGAAATGGACTTTGATCGAGGCCGAGAGCACACTAGAACACTAGGTGTACTGTGTCTGTAATGTGTGCTTTCAATTTCGCGTGCTTATTGTTGATTAAAATAAGGAGAACTAGATACCGAAACAAGGGTGTTATGAAGGGTTGGTAAACAATTTTTGAAGTGTCTGGCAAGTTACCAGATTTCAGTTGCATATTTACCAAGACAAAAATATTGCTTTTGGCAAACTGATCGATTCTACTGAACAAGAGCATTAGCTCTCTATGCACTATGCTTCTATATATGTATGCGTTTCTTTGGCATTGTTAAGCATCGGTAATCTCAACCCAACAACTTATAATGATAAAAAAAATGTCGGTGTCATAGCCAGGCCGCCATCAAAGCTCGCAACATCGTCTTAGTAAAAAATAAATTGTTTGAGCAAGCAGTCCGCTTAATATCACTCTTCTCTGACTTCCCTATTTTTGGAACAAAGACGGGAGACGAAAGAGCCGACGAGCTTCATTCTCCGCAAGGATAATATCTTTAAGTCCTCTCTTTAGATGGAACTTCTTATTTTGATTATCTTTACAAAACTGATTTTAACCCGTCTATATTTATATTTTTACCGCTTACCCTCTTTCTAGATACTCGGCCGCACTATCGTTCCTTGATTACAAGAGGTCATCAGTTCGAGAAACTAAATTACACTCGTTTGAGTCGTCCCACCATAACACAAGCATCGCATGTGGGCGATAACTGGGACACGCAATATGCGTCTTTATACGCACACGATCCATTTGGGTCGCAGAGACGATCACTTACACTCAGTCATCGTCTGTATGAACAATCATCGTCAAAAGTCGAAGAAACAGTCAAATCTATCAAGTCGAAACAGGAGGAAGAGCTAAAGAAAGAAAATGGTCAAGTGAAGAGCACAGCTCCGGAGATCCCGAAACCAGTCGCTGTTAAAAAATCCCTCAAGCAGCGAATCTGGGATGAAGTCCTTCACTTTTATCATGGTTTTCGGCTGTTGTTCATCGACATAAACATATGTCGAAAGCTGCTGGGCAGAGTACTTAACGGAAAAACACTGAACCGTCGTGAAAACAAACTTTTAGTTCGAACCACCTCTGATCTCTTTCGTTTAATTCCATTTTCAATCTTTATCATCGTCCCATTCATGGAACTGCTGTTACCTGTATTTATTAAGTTTTTCCCCGGAATGCTACCGTCGACCTTCCAGACGGCCAAGGAGCGCGAAGACAAGCTCAAACAAAGTTTGCAGGTGCGACTTGAAATGGCCAAGTTCTTGCAGAAAACACTCGACGAAATGTCTGTACAGCACGTCGAGCACAAGAGTGAGGATGCCAAGTCATTCTCAGAGTTCTTTAGAAAGATCAAGGATCCCAACGAGTTTGTCGACAGCGAAGAGATCATCAAGTTCTCAAAGCAGTTCCAAGATGAAATCACACTGGACTCTTTAAGCCGCGATCAGTTGGTTGCTCTCTGCCGTGTTCTTGAGCTGAACACTGTGGGCATGACGAATTTCCTGCGTTTCCAGTTGCGTCTAAAGTTGAGAAGTCTAGCGGCTGACGATCGGGTTATCGCCCGTGAGGGCGTCAGTGCTTTGGATCTTTTCGAGCTGCAACAGGCTTGCAAGACGCGAGGTATGCGTGCTTATGGTCTGTCGGCAGAGAAACTTCGCTCACAGCTGCAGGAATGGATTGACCTGAGTACCAATGAGAAAGTTCCTAACATTCTGTTGCTGTTGTCAAGGGCTCTAATGATCGCCGACGAAGCTCCAACTTCGCATAAGCTCAAGGAAATCATTCGCGTGCTACCCGATGTGTTGGGCGCCCAAACTAAAGCGGCTATCGGTGAACGCGAGGGCAAGATCGATAATAAGACCAAGATCGAGATCATCAAGGAAGAGGAGCGTAAGATCAAAGAAGAACGGGAAGAAGAGCGTGAAGACGAGAAGCAAAAGGCCGAGATGTTGCTGGACAAGGCGCCGGTTATTGATGAGGTTCAGCCGAAAACTGCTGTGGGTGCACCTGAGGTTATACCAGTTGTCCCACAGAAACCAGCCGAAGCGGTGGACTCTCATATTTCGTCCAAGGACGTGGAGATGTTGGGTGTAGCTTTGAAATCTGTGATTAATGCGAACGAGCAGTTGTTGGTGGAGAAAGAGACTATAAGGGATCTTAAGGAAGAGATCGCGGACTACAAGGAGGATGTTGAAGAATTGCAAGAAGTAAGTTGCTATAGATCCCTATGCATGCGTTTGCTATAATTTTAGTCATTTCTAGATAACAACAGCTAAAACTAAGGAGGTAGTCAAGGAGAGTCGTGGTGCAAAGATTCTGTTCAAGAAGGTCAACTCTATGATTGGCCAGCTGGATAAGGTGCTCAACGATCTGGAACAAAAGGGTAAGCAGCTGCAAGCAAGTGCAGATCCTACTGCGGCTGTTGAACAGACTGCCGCCCAGGAAAAACCAGACGACCTGGTGCGTGTCGATGAATTGATTAATGCTATCAAATTGGTGAGTGAGTGTGAGATGGTGCGATTACTAAGGAACTAATGATATTTTTTAATTGCAGATGCAAGAAACCTCCGATGAAGCGAAACTAAAGACGATAGAGATGGTCCTGAGTAAAATCGACGACGATCATGATGGCTCCATTAGCGCCAATGAGATTTTGAAGGTAAGAACGAACTGTCCTTGTGTTGAACTTGGTATATCTTCGGAATTTTTGTGGCGCTATTCAAAGTTTCAAGAAAGTATGTAGTCTCTTTGGTTCGTGCTGTTTTGTTTTTGCTGTAATTCTATGTGACTTTAACGCAATTTCTTACTAGTCTTGGCGGTGACATCGTATAAGTGAATTGGAGCGGTTAACTATCTGTCACTGGTGTTAAGTACATGAATAGGGCAGGCCCTACGCAAGCTGGTCACTTCATTTTTACTTAAACGCCTATAGCTGGAATCAGACATCATTTAACTACATTGTTTGTTCCATTGGGAAGCAGCTTCACTGACTAAACGAACTGCGATCTTTTGTTAATAGGGTCTATTCAGTCTTCTCCTATTTTACTTCGTCTGTTATTGAATCTATTACGGCCCGAAAGCTTGATCAGTTTTGTCGAGATCACAAATTCAGCCATCGCCCTCTAGATCCATTGACGGTTAATGCGGTCATGTGGCTTTAAAGTTGTTTAAAACGTGGTGAATCACAAAATAAATTTCGTTTGATCTGGTCTGAAAATGTGGTATATAATCGATCTGCTGGTCCGCAAATCATACTGTTACGTGCCGACTAGCGTCGTTGCATAGGGTCTTATATGATGTGACATTAAGCAGCGATATGCCTGGACATAGGATTGCCTAATTTGTAGATGGTGTTTTGTTGTTCTTAAGGCCGCCGCTACCATTTACTGTATTTATGGTCTAACTAGTTCTTTTTTGACTCGACGTTAGTTCTCTTCTTCCCATTAATGGATCATGGGTTCATGGGCCATGAGTGCCAATCTGAGGATTTGTGTGTTTGTCGAAATTCCTTATAGAGGAACTAGAATGTTTTTGCAGGAGGTTGCTAATCTTCAAAAGAAACTGGAGCACCGTGAAACAACAGCTTATATATATTGCGCCAGCAAACTCTTATCATATTTTTGCTACATTAACATTAACCTCTCTCTAGGTAATGGAAACCATTGGCAGGGAAAACGTAAAACTCAGTGAAAAACAAGTGGAAGAACTGCTCGATCTGCTTGACAAGGAAGAAATCATTGAAGCTGAAGTTAAAGTTGAGAAAGCCATCGCGAAGAGCATCAAGGAAGCTGACAATGCAATGAAGATTGCCGAAGAAATTCAGGACATGGCTCCCATCCTAAAAGACAACGCCAAGGACTTGGATGCAGCTGACACGAAGAATGTTCTTGTCGATCAGGTAAGACACACAGTACCTACACCCTTTATACTACAAATATTAATAATTAAATTTGCAATTAGTTGACAAAAACGGACAAAGAAGAACAAGACACCAAACTTCAGGCAGAAGCTGCTGACAAACAAAAGGATAAAATCCTACCACCTTCAGGTATTTCGCCAACACTCCCTCCAACAATTCCACCACTTTCAACTCCTTCCCAGGAAAAGCCAAAAGATAAGATGCTTTGACTCGACAAGGATAAGCCAAACTCGAAAAATCATGGCACTAAATCCTAAAAAAAAATGGTGAATGTTAATTCTGTTTTATTGTAATATAATTTAGTTTATTTAATAAAATAAAAGAAAAATCAATATTTAAACGTAAGTTATGCATTCAGCGTGAGGTCAACGATTAGATGTGAAAAAATGGCACAAATTACACTGTAAGGCGGGTATGTTACACATTTATTCTGTTTTTTTGTTATTTTAAACTTATCGTCTCAGTTATGCAATTATTTGGTAATTTTTATATTTTTTCTAAAAATTTTAAGAATATGGGGTATTTTGGATGGAAAAATCTGTATTGGATTTGATTGCGCTTAAATTTCAATTCAATAAGCATACTGCATAACATGCTTGCATACTTTTTTATATTTAAGAAAATAAACTGTGAATTTGTATACAAAGAAAAAAAAATATTTACATAATATCGTTCCGTTAAATATTTTTTTTAATAATCAAATAAATTATGAAGAAAATAAATTATTGTGACAAAATATAATATGTGTGAGCATTTTCTTTAGCGAATTCTATTTTGGAATGTGCCTGGCAACGACGGATTTATGGGTCCATACTCCGAAAGGGTTTTTTTCGCAATAAACTCATCACAAGTTCAAAAAACATTTCGAGTAATATTAATTTGCATCCAAGTGTAATAAAAGGTGGGACCATTTCCGACACTTCCCGCTGTGAAATCGCCTCAAATGACCTAAATGACAAATGGCCATGATTTTTAACAGATCAAAGGTAGTGCCCCAGCCGAGTTCTCTAGTGAAGGTACTTACCCTTTTTACAGGAACAAACTTGAAACGGCCCACCTCACCAATCTCTGTAGCATTAGTGGTTCTCAAAATACAGGAATTCAAAAATCACAAAAACCGTAACTGATTGACTCATTCACTCCCTCAGATGATGATCATCAAAATTATGAAGCACATCCGGCCATCCTAGAATCGTGAAATTTTGCAGAATGCCAGATCCTGTGGTGCATACACTGGGAAAAGTAGAAAACTTCAGATTTTCCATTCAGGAGGCGTGGTATCTGCCCACTTTTTAAAATCGGTTATTATTTATTTGTCTTTGCCGTATAATGTTGAAATTAGGTAGAGCGAGCGGTAGGACTTGCAGTTTACAGAAAGAAGAAAATCAAACATTTTATATCCTCCATTCAGGAGGCGTGGTATACGCCCACTTAAAATATTAATAAAAGTTAATATACCTGCTGCTAATTTGAATGCATAGTTTATAAAAAAGAAAGTCAAAGTGATAAAAAGCGTAGACGTTTCGACGTCGTTTGTGAAATCGTTGGTTTCTCAACCATGCCAAATATTCTTGGTAATTATTTAAATTTATGGAGCGTTCTCGTTTTAAATTTGACGACTAACGTGTTTTCCATGTATCTGTTAATGAACATCCCGATTGTCGTTGTCGTCTGCAGAAAACGACTGATGACAATTGTCGTGTCGAGGCGTTTGGAATTGCGTTACTGAAATGACTCTCTTCCATATACATTCTACGAACTATGACACATGTGGTCTGGCATTTCAGTCGACGAATTTATATTTTGTGTATTAGTGACTTGCAGCTAGGTTACAGAAATCGAGTGAATTCGTTTGCAGTGTTCTGCATTTCGACCGATTCGGAAACTCCGAAATTTTTTGGAAAACACAATTTCACTTTGTCTCGATTCCGAAAATTATGAAATCGAAATCGATTACAGTGAAATGTAGAACACAAAAATTCATTTCCGATTTCATTTCGAGTGAAAGTGAAATGTGGAACCTAGCGGTTGGTGACTTGGTGAATTAATTAATAAAACAATTTAAAAATGAATAGCGTTGATATGGTTTTTGAAAGCAGTGACGAAGAAGAAAACAGGAAAAAATAGCTTGTAATGATATATGTATAAAAAATAACTACCTTTTCGTTCATTAAAAATGAAATACACAAAATGTAGGTACGTTTCTTTAACACTACTTGTTCAATGTTAATACAGTCGTCCGCAAAATGATCGACGACAAAAATGTGTTATTTCCGGCGTCTCAAACCGTCACGCAAACGCAATACCGACGATCGTCGTCGCAACATACAATCTACATTCTTTGACATTTCAGGCGACATTTGTCGATCGCCTAACGCTCACGCGACAGAAGTGGTTTTTTTTTCGCCGTCAATACCAAACAGCGCTGTGCACCTTGCACGATGATGAAGCGATTTTGCAAACTTTAACGATTTTAATCGAATTCAATTTCCGCATAATGAGTACATTACGTAATAACACGGTTGTCACATTTTATGTCATTATTTACAGCGTTATATTTATGCGAGCATATCTTATCAATTTGACATTATTTCAGCTGATAATTAACATTCAAGACTGTAAACGAAGATTGCATTTGCTGATATTTATCCACGTTCGCTGCTGTAATAGGCCAGGGCTATAGAGAACGCCCTGAGGCAATAGTGAGGTGAGTTGCATTTCGATGCTTTGCTTATACCTCAGCTGTCTTGAGGTCTGGCGCTGGTATCCTTGCCCAAACCCGTCATTTAAGGTTATTTCATTGTAGTACACGAACATTCCAATGTGCAGATCGGAAGGTCATTGTCCTTATTTCGTTTTGCACCAAAAGTAAATCAGTTTTTTTCGAGACTTGCATTTTTTTCACAAGTGCGATTGTTTTTTTTTTCATGGTAGGGAAGTTACCTAGACGCAGAATTCGCAGCCCCAACCTGAAGGACCAGTTCTTTATTATACCATTAAGACGCGGAACTAAGCCCATTTCATCCGCCACCAACTTTTTTCCACTCCTTAGCACTGGAGATCCCTATAGACCTAAGATCCGAACATGTCGAAGTTCGGCCTGACTGGAAATATAGGCGCTACCATTGACTCCATCTAGAGAATTCGTCCTCTGAAGTTTAGAACAAAAAGATTTCATTTAGTGAGATTTCATCCCTATTCGATCTTTCGACAATCTCGAACAATATTAAAAAAAATACTTTAAAACTATACACACAAATTTAAATAATTTATTGACAAACTGTACACATTCAACCAATATTAGCAACATGCAACAAACCAACTCATAATGGAGCATTCAGGCTGTTCTTCTCCTTTTTACATTGAACATTGTGAAGCCATCCATAACGCCAGCTGGTCGCTTCTGGATAATAATACTTTGTGTCGGGACTGTGGTCGTAACGCAGTGTAAGGTACGCGTTCCGTTTACCGCTTTCCAGAATACGTTGTTGTTCGTCGGAGACACTTTTCATAGGTCCTGCAAAATTTCCCTCGAATACCCTTTCATCGGTTGACAGGTCGTAGGAAGCAAAGCTAGATTCTCGAACGTGCATGCGTCTTCGGCCGGTGTTAACAACACAGCGGAATGGTGGAGGTTTGACTGGTTGATGGTTGCAGTTAGCTGAACGCTTTTTTGACGAAAGAGACATTTTATTTTGAATTTTGAGCCCAGATTGTGCAAACATTTTGACAGCGATTGGAAATTCGATTTTGGATAGAAAAATCTAAATATTCCAGTCAGAGTAGATACAGTAAATACCTTCGCCTAATCGAAGGCCGCAGGCCTACTTTCCTTTCTCTCGTCAATACATTTCTAGAAACGTGACCAGAAAACCATCCGCCAACATTCTAAATACAGCAAAGTTCGTTTCAGTATTAAAAATAACCTAAATATGTGCATGTCGTCGCCTGGGATTCCCAGATGAATTCGCCGGCAAACAAAATGCGAATCGCCTTCTTTACTATGAATTACAAAGCAGAGCAACTATCAGACTAAGGAACCTGTTAGTTTTAGAACATCAGGAACGTTTGATTATGACAACTTTATCTGCAGAGATTATGGTCAAGTGTTTAAGTCTAAATCATCTTTAGACTGAAGCCTGCAAAATTATTTGGCCAGCTTTTTAAAGAAGCACGATCCAATTTTGTAGAATGTGTCAAAACGGTTACTAGCAGGAAATTTAACCCACAATTAGAAATGATTTCGTCTTCAGTTTGACCAATGTTCTTTACCCCTGGTCCGCGGTGCTTAAGCAGTATACTACTTTTACAACGAGAAAAGTTAACAATCAGGACATACCAATCTGAAAATTTATTATTCTTGTCTTATCTGTTGAGAAGCGCTCGCCCGAAAATTTACCTCCCCCTGTCCAGTTTATCTAATCAATTCGCCATCCGTGGCAATAAATAAACTTGGACTCAACCCAAACGGCTAGATATAAAAGAAGGCCATTCAGCATTTATTTTCAATGTCGCAGTTGAGAATGGCAACTGGAAAAATCGTCGCCCTGGTGGCAGTGCTCCTTGGGGTTATTGGAGCCAACGCCCAACATGATCCTCATTTTTGGGGTAATCGCAATACTATTGTGCATCTCTTCGAGTGGAAGTGGAACGACATTGCTGACGAATGTGAGCGATTCCTAGCTCCTCGAGGATTTGGTGGAGTTCAAGTAAGTTTAAATCTAGTTGAATTGAGAATCTGAAATAATTCTTCAAATAAAGGTATCACCTGCCAACGAGAACGTCATCGTATACAATCGTCCGTGGTGGGAGCGTTATCAACCGATTTCGTACAAACTGGTCACCCGGTCGGGTAATGAGGCCGAGTTTGCTAGCATGGTGAAGCGTTGCAACAATGTTGGTATTCGAATTTACGTAGATGTTCTGCTGAATCATATGGCTGCTGATCAGCCCAATGCAGTGGGCACTGCAGGTTCTTCTGCCAATCCCGGGGAAAAGTCCTTCCCCGCTGTACCGTTTTCTAATCTTGACTTCCATTACACTTGTAATATCAATGACTATGGCGATCCGTATCAAGTTCGCAATTGTGAGCTGGTTGGTCTTAAGGACTTGGATCAGTCCAAAGAATGGGTTCGTGACAGGTTGGTGGGTTTTCTCGATCATTTGGTTGAGTTGGGCGTCGCTGGGTTCCGCGTTGATGCGGCTAAGCACATGCATCCCAATGATTTGGCGGTAAGTTGAAAAAAAAAAAAAAAAAAAAACAAATTACCACTTACATCGAACGTCTCATATAGTGTATCCCTTTTCCTAGGTCATCTATGGTCGCGTTAGGAATTTAAATACCGGTCATGGATTCCCACCAAACTCCCGGCCGTTTGTCTTCCAAGAGGTCATCGATCATGGCGGTGAGTCGATTAGCAAGTACGAGTACAACAAATTGGGCGCAGTCACGGAGTTCATGTTCTCCGAGGAAATTGGTCGTGCTTTCAGTGGTGGAAATCATTTAAAATGGCTTGCCAATTGGGGACCAGCCTGGGGCTTCCTGCCTTCCGAGAGTTCACTGGTGTTTGTCGACAATCATGACAATCAACGCGATGGACATGTTTTGTCGTACAAACAGTCAAAGCAGTACAAAATGGCTACTGCCTTCGCTCTGGCATATCCATACGGTATCAGTCGCATCATGAGTTCGTTTGCTTTCAATGATAAGGATGATCCACCACCAGCCAATGCTGATCAGTCAATCAGATCGCCGGTGTTCGGTTCTGATGGAGGTTGCATCAACGGCTGGATATGTGAGCATCGCTGGAGACAGATCTACAATATGATTGAGTTCAAGAATGTTGTTCATAATACTCGGATCAATGACTGGTGGGACAATGGCAAAAACCAGATCGCTTTTTGTAGGGGAAATCGGGGTTTCATCGCCTTCAATGGGGATAGCTATGATTTGAAGCAGACTTTACAGACTTGCCTGCCAGCTGGAAGGTATTGTGATGTCATTTCTGGGGCGAAAAATGGATCGAACTGTTCGGGTAAGGTGGTTACTGTTGGTTCCGATGGCAATGCTAGCATTGAGATTGGAATTTTTGAGTTTGATGGTGTTTTGGCTATTCACGAAAACTCTAGGTTGTAAGTGCGTTTGGATTCAATAAAGTAAACGTTAACCGATTATGTATTTATATAGTTCTCCTTCTCATTGTAAGCTTTATTGCTCCGGAGAACACGTCTATACCGGCAGATGAATTTGTTCTCATCGTCATTCCAATGTCCAAACTCTTTATAATTTAGAAGGCTTCGAATTGCCAATCATTTTATCCATTTGCAATAGTTGTTTCCATCGTCACCTCACGCAGATAGACGCAGAGTGTTTGATAGGGATGATAAAACTAAACAAAGGCATTGGTTTCTAATTTCTAGTTAGAATCGATTCGAGATTCTTGATTTGTTTCCAGGATATGTCTACCTGTGAAATTTATTTGCCTAAAACGGCATTGAAAGGTGCTAATAAGGTTACAGATGCAAGACTGGTGCCCTGCTGTAGTTAGTGCAGTGGAGGAGGTTTCTTTCAGGCTCATGTTCATTTGACCAGATCCTCACTGACGGCTCTGCTTGTTTGTTCTTACAGATGACCAGTATTTAAAAGAAGTCAGATCATTTTGTAATAGTTCTGAGCCGAATATGGACTTAAACATCGAACCAAAACGGGAGGAAAATAAATATTATAAGAATTATTCAGCTGGATTGAAGGGTGAAGTCCAATTTATTTGAAAAGTAATACAGTCGAAAAATAATGCACCATGGTTTCATTTTTCTTCGCTAAACTTATGCTCATTGCCAATAGCGATGATCCAAAGATTTTGTGGGCTCTCCCTTCTAAATATATCGACATAGTTCTGAACGGATACCAAAAATTCCTAGAATATAAAAATGACATCAAGAGCACTTAATTGTATACGAATATACGAACCGGTCCGAAAAGAGTCTGTACTACAATATTTTCGGCTGCCAAATTTCGATTTGTCGCCGAATGGGTTATCACCAACGGGCTGTTACTCTAATGTTGGCGAAAGAGGTGAGTAAAAATGTTAAATAAAATTGAGCCAATCGCATGTGGTTGTGTCAAGAATGGTACAAAATTTTAAAAAAAATATTTCTTCGTTAAACTATTAACCGGCATTTTATATCGTGATTCAACTTTTGAATAAATTTTACAACATTTTTCCATATTCTCCATTCTGTCGCATTCGATTTGAATATCATGTCGTTTTAAATTTGTTGTCCGGAACAAACGATTTCATATTATAGCCTAAACAATGACAAAAAAAATATCCTCAAATTTGGACAAAGCCCTTGAAAATGTCAAACGATTTACGACACATTTACGAACGACAATGGGAAAAGGGTAATTATGACAGAAAATTAAGCGGAAATGCATGCATGAAGGTAGTACTATGGTACCACACTTTTCTTTGATTTAATTTAAAAAAAATGTATCACAATGGCCCTAATTCTGGTCTAATTCTGTTCTGACTTTGGCAAAACAGCCAACTAATTAAGCTCAAAAAAAGGCATATTACCGGTATCGGCTGACCATCAGTTTCGAATCGCATTTTCGGATCCAAATGATAACATCGCCATCTTGTATATGCTGATGGAATTTGCTTACCCGGTCCGGTGTCCTGCCAAAAAATTATGATTTATAATAAAAAGTTACCTACATACGAAAATACACACCTTCTTTAAGCATAGCGCAACGGGTAGGTTAACTTCACCCCTCTTTCTCGAATCAAAAGTCGTCCGAATCATGGTAGTTAAGTCAGAAGATTTTTGCGTACTAAACAGCATCAGAGGTTGCTCCGCTGCATCGACACACTGTAGAGCAAAATCTTGTCCATACTTCAGAAGTTCATTTCTGCGATCTTTGTCATCGCCACTGTGCAGAGGAAAAGAATAGATGGACATATTGCTCCCGAAAGATTCCCGGAACATCCTCACCTGACGACAATAAACGAATTCCTAACACAAGGCTGTGCGGATGGTGCAACTGTCAGTTCACATTGGTCATTGATTCGTTGACTATTGCGGACTACCCGTTCATTGATGATAACAGACAGCGCTGCTCTGGCATTCGACTTGTCGTCGGCACACATTTTAATGCGACACGAGAGGATCTGTACAACAGCTCCGAAACGAATATGATCTGATGGTGCATCTAGTTCGATTTCGGCGTGAAAATTTAGGAACAGCAAACGGGTTTTTTCAATTAGCAGCTCGGAGTTCTTGCGCTTGTTGAGGAATGCCTTTATTTCGTCCTGAGAAGAGGGAAAAGATTGACAGTTATTTTGTGGTAATCAATGTGGGTAGGGGTACCTCTTCTAGACAAATATCCTCGAACCAATTACCTATTCGGACGCTGGGTCTATAGCGAGATACGGAAATTGATGTGGTCATTACGGACTGGCTATATGGAAATTTGACAATATTTTTGAAAGAGAAATTATTTCCAACTGATTCCTAGGTTTAAAAAAAGGTGTATGAAGGGATTTTTGGTCTAGTGTATGGGGTCCTTCTATACGGTGGTTCATTAATGCCTAGAACACCTAAGAGCGATTCTTTCATGTCATGAACGTCCATTCCATTGGATTAGGTATGGGACAAAATAATTCTATATGTTCTTGCTGCATGCAAAAATGTGCAAAGTTGCCTATTCACCTATATACGATATAATTAGATGTCATGTGGGTTCATGTGTCCTCACCTCAGTCCAAGACACAAGCTGTCGCAGTATCAGTTAAGTTCCAAATTTGTGAAGCATGGGCTGAGAGCCAAATCAGTTTCAAAGTATTTAGTTCTGTGAACGAATTTAGAGAGTGCTTAGCTTACACCGATTTTGATTTGCCTTAGGTATAGCGGGCACAAAAACGACTTCAACTGACTTGGAGTGACCAACTGGAAGCAAATTAGTTAAATCTTCCAAAACGTCGATCCTACTAATAACGAACCACTTCAGAAACTGTGCGCACCATATATATGGCTGTCATTTTTGAGGCCCCTTCTTTTTCCGCCTTGATCAGCAGATCAATTAACTAATCGGCAAATATGCTCCTCATGCTCAACTAATCTAATCTACACTACAACAAAATCAAAAACCGACGCTAATTGCGAACAGTAACTATAATTATTTCTTCATAATGCAAGTCGCAAAACTGGTCATCCTAGTGGTTGTCTTTCTGGGCTTTGGTGCAGCCCAACCCCAACATGATCCACACTTTTGCAGTAATCGTAGTACCATAGTGCATTTTTCGAATGGAAGTGGAATGACATTGCTAACGAGGATTTGGTGGAGTTCAGGTGAGTTTACATATAATCGAACCTATATACTTAAATCAAGACTGACATCTCACATTCCCCGCCTCAATGTATCACCAGCGATAGCGAATGAAAATATTAGGGTATACAACCATTCGTGGTGGGTCGTGGGTGGAATTATCAAGAAAATAAGCCCAACCAACCGCCCATAGTGGGAGCGCTATCAACCGATGTCTTATATACCTACTAGGTCACTCGGTCTTGTAATGAAGCGGAATTCGCTGAAATGGTGAGACGTTGCAACAATGTTGGCATTCGTATATACGTCAGTGTGGTACTGAACCATGACATGGCTGCTGATCAAACTGGAGGTTCTCTCGCCCACCCAGATGCATTGTCCTTCCCTGCTGTGTCTTTTAGTGTCAATGACTTACATTATCCCTTGTCATGTATCCAACTATAGCGATCCTTACCAACTGCGAAACTGTCAGCACTTTGATCAGGAAGGACTTGAATCAGTCCAAAGATCGAGAACGTGACATTCTGGTAGAGTTCCTAAATCACTTGGTCCGGTTAGGGGTCGCTGGGTTCCGTATTGATGCTGCAATGTACAAACCCGGAGGATTTGGCGGTGAGTTCGAAGAGTTTTCAAAGATCCTCATTTTGTGGGTAACTTTTCCAACAGATCATCTATGCACGAGTGAAAACTTTGAAAATAGCCCACGGATTCGCACCGATGTCACGCCCGTTTATCTTCCAGGAGGTCATCGATTATGGAGGCGAGCAGGCTATATCCAAGTACGACTACATACAGTTCGGCGCTGTGACAGAGTTCATGTTTTCAGTGGAAATCAGCCGTGCATTCAGTGGGACGAATAAACTGAAGTGGCTTCAGAGTTGGGGTCGGCAATGGGGCTTTCTGCCATCGGAGAGCTCTTTTGTGTTTGTCGATTATCATGCAAATCACGTACAAGAAAGCTAAACAGTATAGGGTGGCTACCGCCTTTGCACTGGCGTATCCCTATGGTATCAGCCGTACCATGAGCTCTTTTGACTTCACTGGAAAGGACGACCCGCCACCAGCCAATGATGATGAATCCCTCAAATCGCCGGTGTTTAACGACGATGGAGCTTGCATCAATGGTTAGTTGTGTGAACATCGCTGGAGACAGATTAACAGTATGGTTGAGTTGAAGTATGTTGTCAATAATACTGAGGTTAGTGAGTGGTGGGACAACCACAACAACCAGATTACCTTTTGCGGTGGAAATCAAGGATTCATCGCTTTTAATGGCGACAATTATGATTTGAAGCACACACTTAAGACTTGCCTGCCAGAAGGCAAGTATTGCGATGTCATTTCTTGAGCGATCAATGGATCGACATGTACAGGTAAGGTGGTCACAGTGGACTTGGATGGTAAGGCCGTCATTGAAATTGGAATCGATGAAAATGAGGGTCTCCTGGCCAAGGAGTCAAAATAAATTACAGATCAAGTCTAGAAGTCGGTTCTGATCTTTTGACGAATATACACTATATGCAAGTTAAGCGTAATATATCTTCCCATAGGTATCTTATCAAATCAAATATCAAAATAGTCCTGTTATTAGCGAGTAAGTTCTGCGAAAAATATTTGCATTTCTAACGCCTTGTCACACCCAATCGTTTTGCACAAGATCTTACCTGTGCGGTGTGCGCCAACAAACATGATTTCTAGTTTATTTGCAGCTTCCGAATTTTGGTCCATATTATAGTAATTGGTAATAAATGGGATGGCAAATAATTTCAAATCATTTGTTCACGCAATAAACTTCAAGGAATGGATAAACAATGACTTAACGCGAATTGGTTTTTTGCAAAGTCACGATGGGTTGTGCTGTCTTACGCATGCTTAAATTTTTTCTCTTTCACAGCACGGTCTAGTTGTTCACGAGTTTAAATAAAGGCGGTATTTGCACCAAGCAAACAAGAGGAAGGCTGAACAAAATTTGACTTAAGACTTATAGGCAGTAGGTAGGTATGGTATGTTCTTATTCATGAATAGGGTAAACGGTAATTGGCTTCAACAGTCGTTTTTACATACATACCATACATATCAGCTGTTGTTTTATCTCCATAGCCACCGGGTACTAGTCTTGTCAACACGGACTCGTCTTGCTTTACTTATAAGCACGAGTGTCGAACACGAAACACACTATAGCCAAGATTCGGTCCACTCGACCATAATGAAGTGAGTGAGACTTTACAACCGGACAAATGCTCAAACTACGTAATAAATCCTCGAGAAAAATCAAGAAGCCCACATTGATATCCACCATTTCTTTATAGAATTTAGGACCACATACTAGAAATTAGAGGATTAATAGAGATAGAGCTATGTGCACTTATGGCATCCCTGTTAGGTTGTGCAGAATGACTATGTAGAACGTTCGCTACTCCATTAAGGCCGAAAACCATCTCAATGAAAAAAATTGTGCGAAACTCACAAGCCGACACCCGTGGCTTAGTTCACCAACTTTTGAAAGTAGATATTTTTTTCCCCCATTTTTTCAAAGTTGACGGGATTTGGGGAGGGAGATGTAACAGCGAATTCTAAGACCTGTACACGATCCCTTTATCTTTACGTTTGGTTTAATGCATCCCCCCAGATTGGGAACGCATAAAGCTTTGGTGAGCTACTTTTTCGAGGAGAAAACGTCAGGTCGTTTTTGAATCTATGCAGAAGTAATTTAATCATAGAGACATACCATCAGGGGTATGTGTATTCCATCAAATATACACCAATTTTGCTGCATACTTAAAGGCACAACCTCTTTATACAAAATAGCATACTTTCCGTATTCTGCATAATGTGTCCACCTAAAACGTTTCAGCACAAATTTCAACTTGGATCCGTTGGCCATTTTACCAATAAAATCAGCGAGTTCTACTGAAGACTTTGACATTGCCATGCATATTTTAGGATACATTTGTAATGAAAGAAGGTGTTCATAATAAACGCAGCAAAAGTCCAACATCTTCCTCCGTTTGCGTTCTGATTACGGTCATCGTTCCTCCCAACCAAGGTGTCCTATACGTGAGGATTGAAGACGCCCATCAAGATATAAGAATCTATATCAGAAATATTTTAAGGGCTGCGCTTAGTTATCTATCGGCCCTAGCGAGGTATCCGTCGGAACGGAGAATTCTCCGCAACGCATATTCCGTCGGACACTCAAATTACATTCGAGGTATTCGACTTCGGAAAGAATAATTAAAATGCGACAACGCATTGATTTGACATGATGTTGTTTCGTATACTACATCGGGGTTTTCCTAAGTGCTTGTTTTTTCGTTAGTTTTTGCCCAGGGAACACAAATTAAAGCAAAAAATACAACCAATTACTTTGCTAAAATGTTTTTTTCTTTATTGCTTTCATTTATCAACACTTCACTGCAAATCGTAAACAAAAGTCCGCAACCAATTCCTGTCGGAGCATATCGGAAGAAAATTCGTATGAAACTGTCAAAAATATGTTGAGTAAAAACGCACTGAAACGCAAAACGACAGTGTGCGTTACATATTTGTAGGAACAAAGTTCCGAAAAGCTGTTCCGACGTATACCTCGAAGCAAAAATCCTCCAATTCGTATGAAATCGGAGAAATTTCCGTTCCGACGGATACCTCGCTAGGGCCGAAAATCTGATATACACGTAAATATTTTTACCAGTCCCTACCCACGAGTAGTGCAACTGCTTAAGGGGTACTTTAAGAAAGTTGAAGCTACCTTGAAGTCTTTTTTGTGGCTCGAAAATTTCTAGAACTCAGAGCAATTTTAAACTCTTCAGAATTTTCTATTTTTAATTATAGCTACCCGAGCCTATCTAGGAAATATTAATCAAAATTCAACGGAATATATTAATTATTATTAAAAAAAAATCAATATGCTTTAAACAATTAAACGTGAATTCAACGCGCTAAAAGCCTTGCATCATTTAGCGAATAATAATTAATAATAAATTTATTGTAAGTATGAGAATCTATATACATATGTACATATATACAAATTGAGCCTTAAAATGTTTGTCGTCGATTCACGCCTTAACGCATTTACCGATTTTAACCAAACTTTCACACATCCATATATTGGTCCATATATGATTCCTGTGAAGTTTTGTCAAAATTGGACAAAGGGGCGTGGCACAGCCAATACCAAAAAACATTCAAAATCTTATATCTCGAAAACCGCCGAATCGATTGAGCTCAAGCTTACAGGATTATCTTAGTTATTAGCCCTGAAGTGGTCCTGTGAAGTTTGGTCAAAATTGTACAAAGGGGCGTGGCACCGCCAATACAAAAAAACATTCAAAATCTTATATATCGAAAACCGCCGTATCGATTGAGTTAAAATTTACAGACAATCTTAGGTATTGGCCCAGGAGTGTTGCTGTGAAGATTGGTCAAAATTGGACAAAGGGGCGTGGCACCGCCCATACAAAAAAATCTCGAAAATCACCGAATCGATTGAGTTGAAACTTACAGACAATCCTAGGTATTGGCCCAGGAGGGTTGCTGTGAAGATTGGTCAAAATTGGACAAAGGGGCGTGGCACAGCCCATACAAAAAATATCTCGAAAAACGCCGAATCAATTGAGTTGAAACTTACAGACAATCTTAGGTATTGGCTTAGGAGTGTTGCTGTAAGATTCGTAAAAACATCTTCTATAGGATGAAACTCGATGACGTTATAACTCGATAACCGCTGTGCCGATTTTCATGATTTTTTTTTGTTTTGTTTGTACTGCTGTATTTCAGGTTTACGCAGATATAAAATTCCAGAAAATCGATTTATTCTCCTTATTCGCATTTTACGAAAGAACATTATTATCTTAGATCTATAAGCAATACAATTTCTGTGCACGGGCAAAGCCGGGCGGGTTCAGCTAGTATTTTATTAAAATCCAACTAATTCTATAGGCGCATGGGGTGCACGTTGTAAGGCAGGAGCATAACTCCCACATTTTTATTTTGGGACTTATGTCCCATTTAAGTGTGTTATATAATAGGGGTTATGAACATTTTTTTGGATTTTACTTACCATAAATAAATATAAATCGTCAGTAGGGGGAAAGTGGGAAACTTGAACCCTTTTGCTATATCGTGGATAAAAATTTGTCGATAAGTCTCAGACAACTGTTAGTTACATCGATTGAAAGCTACATTTATCTAGTTACCGATTAATCCAATTATTTTTTAATATATTTAAAAGTTGGTTAGATAAATTGTTTGAACTATAGAATAGACTAGAACACTTCTTGGTGAGACTTGATCAGACTGATCTGATCAGACTTGATAGGATTTTAACATTAAACAACAACGTTTTGAACCTTTTTTTAAAACCTGTCACGGATTTGTTGGCACTGCGACAATTGATCGCTCCAGTTTATGATCATTCAATTCTCTGGGGAACATGCATTGCGAACTCACAATTTTGCTCTCTAACTTTGGTAATATTTTTCAATGTAATTGTTAATCGCTGTATGTTGAACCTGCAAGCTATAATGTATACATACCTGCTAATGTATAAAGACGTAACCCGAAGTAGATACACTCGAAAACTACTTAAGGCGTCGTCCTGGCGCTATCCTAAGGGCGTCGCAAGTTTTATTTTTTCACAGCTGTAAGACTCCGATCAAAGGAACAGCTTTACGTTTCTCTTTACGAATAGAGCAAGGTCGAAGTGAAATCCAATAGTTACATTGCAGTCGAAGATTAAGCGCGTTTGTGTTTCCAGCGAATTTTGCATCGGGACTTGGTCCTACGCCCGGCCCGTACAAGATCCAACTAATCCAGGAGCTCAAAGTTAATGAACATAGACAAAGCCGTTTGTTCGCTTCAGAGCGTTTGGAAGAGGACCCAAATTTTGACCGAAAAATCATCTTTAATGACTGGGCGCATTTATAGATGAATGCGGGTATGTTAACAATCAAAATTACCATAAATATGGGAGGATGATATTTCAACGTCGACCCATCCTTACTGAAAAACAATTTAGAAAATCTTCAGTAAGATCAGCTTCTATTCACATATCTGTGCGTTTAAAAGGGCGTCGCAAAATTATTTCAACCTCTCTAGGGAGTCGCAGTATGAAAAAGATTGAAAGATTGGGAATCCCTGACTTAAGGGATTTCGATGAAATCATCATTAAACGGCATTATGCATTATTTCTGTTCAAAATTCGTACTGTTGCGGCAACACAATATCCTATCCACTTTAAGCTAAGTACGGAGCTCGAGCGAAACTAAATGTTAGCTGCTCTCCAATTTTTCTCGCCAAACACTGGCGGCTAAAATCCTATCTAAATTTTGACATGGAGTGCGTTGTTTATAGAAATATCAACAGCACTGTTTGTTGACAATAAAAAAAAATAAATAGGCAGCGCAACAGGCGGTAGACACTCAAGGCCTAGCTTCTCGCGACCATTCGTTTTGTGTGAGTTTCTATTTTTTGGAACGAATGGAAGGGACCTACAATTTTATGCCGAGTCCGAACGGCTGAATTGAGAAGCTTTTTTCAGGACAGTCATACTCTCGGATGTTTGTCAGACGTTCGCGAGAGGTGGCGCAGTAGAAAAAACCTTAAGATGTAATTTGTGTTTTTCCGGTGATCGAACCTGGGATCCCTCGCACAGTAGTCCAGCACACTTACCACTGCGCTACTGCGCCCACGTTGACAATAACTTCCTTCAAAAGTTCATCGACACGAAAAATGTTTTATTTCCGCTTTCTTTTTTCCTTGGCTGATCTTCGTTGATCTCAAATTTTGCACTTTCAAAGTATTCCTCGTTGATAAATTTATTGAAAAAAATCATCCTTATTTACTTTTCCGTAAATAAAACAGAAAAAAAAACAACACGGACTGCCAAAATTTAGATTGAGAAAATGTGCCGAACCATTAATGGGCGCGCTAAATTTTGACAGATACAAGCAGTACAGTCGGAAATGAAAGTATGATTTCTTAGCTGGAGCTGCGTATACCGCTCGGCTTAAGGTAATCGCTTAAAATTAGCCTAGCTAAATTTTTCGCTTATACAAAAAAATCATGAATGTTTAAGCAATACTTCCCCGAGTATTTTAAGCTATTATTTATTTAAATTTATAAAGATTAAATTTGATGAAAATATGTAGTTCAAAAATGTTTTGTCGATTTTATCTCTTCTTTGGGGGTTACTGTTTCTTGGTGTGATTTCCGTATCTTACTTCGCTTCTCATCTACCCTTTTAGCCAAAGTAATATAATGCTATCTATACCACAACCTCCTTGGAAACAATTTTAACTCCATCCCATTTACTAATCATAAACATAATGGGTCTTTCGGCCAAATTACCGACTACGGTGGGCAAAATTCCTGTTTTTAATATACAACTTAATATTATGGGTATAAATTAAAATTTTTCAATTTCCGTCTTTTATCATTATAAAAATTAAATTCGACACATTTATTATTATTAAGCGGTTTTTCTCAATCAGTTTATGTAGGTATTCACTTTCAAAAATCAATATTATGTAGGTAAAGCTACTGTCTAAAAGTTTTATTGGGATAATATATTAAATATCTTGATAAAGATCATATATTGACATTTCATTTAATGTTGATATCGTTTAATTGCAATAGGAATAGAAAATGTGAATCAATTTTACACAGCCATTATCGGGGATGAAATTTGGAGTTTGGTCGAAATAAATTCGAACAAAATGTAAATGTGTTTGTACCTAAGTATTTGCACAAATTATGTAATTCTATTAATCACTCTATAGGAAAAATAATACCCGCTTTCTGCAATAAATAAAAGTTTGCTATTCGTTTCTGTTTTGCGCCAAAATCCATCCATGGACAGATAACCTGAGTGAGTTCTTCAAGATCCTATAAAGTATAGGGGCTTAAGGCCCTTTTGGCATTCGGTAGTCTTCTCGGTTTGGGTTTGCAAATAGGGGTTAAAAAAAACGACTATAAAGCTACTAAGATAAGGCTCGGATAGTGATGCATTATTGACGACGATGCAAAAACGATATTTCTGTCTACGTGAAATGTACCGACCTTGAACAATTAGCGAAGGCTCTAGACAGGAAGATACCGGAAATGCAATGGCCGGTAAAAAACTCGATGGAAAACTGTGACATCTGTTACTGTGATTGCTATACAAAGGGCAAGCACAGCACTTATTTGAATGTGGATTTGTCATACTCGGCAGACTTCGACGAAAAATATTGAGTTCTCCATACGTAAGTGAACTAATTGTGAGCTCACTAACATTGGCCAGATATGCACTCACGTACTCACAGAGAAGAATATAAACCAAAAGATTATTTCTACGAGCTCCTCAACGAAACATAATATATGAACAACGGTCCTATGGTATATCTAACGTCAGATCCTCCTCAGTGATTTTAACGCCAGAATAAGCAAGGACGAAATCTTTTGTAGTTTGGAGATTTAACGTTGAATGGCTACAATCGCGACAAACCGCCACGCAAGAGGTGCTACTCCAGGAGCAAGTTCGGAACTTTTACTAGAACTTTTACCAGAAAAAATGTGTCAAGGCAGCAAAACCCGAAAAGATACCTTATGAGACGGGCAAGGAAACTTTCGACTCCTATTCGATGCTTAAGATATGGAAAAACATTTTTGCGGACTATTCAATGGCGAAGACGATTGAAACACAGCTATAAGGCAGAAAGAACAGTTCAATCTGAACGATCAAAGCTTAAACTTCCGTCCGCCCGACCAGAATGTAGTGTCGTTTTAGGCCTGACAACTGAATAACCGACCAAATATTTACACTACGGCAGATTCTATGCAGAAAACCAAGAAATCTAAATTGATACTTACCATCTATTTATCGATTCTAATGCCGCATATCCTTAAGAAAGGAGACCCTCTGAAGTGCGCCAACTACAAAGGTATTAGCCTTCTTAACATCGCGTACAAGATCTTACCTGCTGTATTGTGTTAACACATGAAGCCTTTCGTCAACAACCTGATTGGTCCCTGTCAGTGTGGCTTCAGACCAGGAAAGTCCACCATCGACCAAATATTCACACTGCGGCAGAAGCAGATCTTAGAGAAAACCCAGAAGCTCCAAATCGATACCCACCACCTTTTCATCGATTTTAAGGCCGCCTATGACAGCACTTATAGAGATGAGCTATACAGAGCAATGTCTAGTTTTGGCATCCCTGTCAAACTCGTCCGTTTGTGCAGGATGACGCAATGGAGAATGCACGTTGCTCCATCAAGGTAGGTTAAGAATATCAATATCGTTGTTTAAAGAATAGTGCAAAACTCAAAGGCTAACACCAGAGACACTATCTTTCAAAAGTCCGTCCATCTACTGGCCTAAGCCGACGACATCGACATAATCGGCAGAATAATCGTGAGTATTGAGATGGAGGCAGCGAAGATGGGTTTGGCGGACAATGAGGGCAAGACAAAGTATATAATGCTGTCATCAAGAAAGGACACCCAACACCGACGTCTCGGACAGAATGTCGCTATAGACAGATATAACTTTGAGGTGGTTAAGGACTTTGTCTACCTAGGTCCGCTATGAACTCAGGCAATGATACCAGCGCTGATATTAAACGAAGAATAACTCTTGCCAATCGCTGTTTCTTTGGGCTGAGAAAGCAATTGAGTAGCAAAGCCCTCTCTCAAATAACTAAAGTGACCCTTTATAAGACCCTAATAATCCCAGTCCTTCTCTATGGTGCAGAGGCATGGACTCTATCAAAAGCGAATGAGGACACTCTTGGTTGTTTTGAGAGGAAAATTCTTCGAGTAATTTTTTGGTACAGTCTGCATAGAAGGTGAATGGGGGAGGAGATACAACGACGATGTGTATGGGCTGTACAACGACATCGACCTAGCCAGAAGAGGGAAGGTCCAACGACTGAGGTGGCTGGGCCATGTAGAGCGAATGGACGCGAACGCTCCGGCCCGGAAGATCCTCGAATCCACGCCCGAGGGACGGCAAAGTAGAGGAAGACTAGCTGGCCAAAGATCGTGCTGGCTGGAGACGCTTGTTGTTTGAGGCCTAGGTCCACCCGGACTGTAGCGCCACCTTCCTTAAGGTAATATGCCGCATATGACAGCATTTATAGAGACGAGTTATATAGAGCCATGTCAAGTTTTTGAATCTCTATCGAGCGCGTAAGCTTGCACAGAATGGTGATAAAGAGTTATCTCTGTCGGAAAATATCTCACCGTCACCTTTGATGCCAAAAAAGAATTTAGACAAGTTGATGCGTTATCATGAAACATCTTAAACAACATGCTGCGAGAATATAAAAGTCAGATGAAAATGATATAACAGTCAAACCGAAGAATGCCGCTTGTCCATTGCTGTCTCTTTGGCCTAAGAAGAAACGCAAGTTGCCGATGAAGATGATATCTAGATCTTCTCATTTTTGTAGAACGAATCTCTTACAATCAATCTCAATATGCGTCACTTCCATACGTAAATAGTTCTCTCTTTGCAGGAATTTTGTTTCCTTATCAAGATTCAGTTTAGCCTCATAAAAGTTACGAACAACTATATTAGATAGAGTTAGATATCATGGAAACGTTGGCCTGTTGGTTAGATACCCTCTCTGCAATAATAACATTGATAGGACTTGAAATATTTCCACCAATATTGTAAAATTAAATTAAGTTGTTTTTTTTTGCTAAATTAGCAAGTCACTCACCTGGTATGCGTTGCGTCTCAAGGAACAGCAACAGCAATCAAATAGCTTTGGCAGTAAAACAATATTAACTTAATTAATATTATCCATACGTAAATAGTAATAATTATTAGGTAAAACACGAGTCATCTATATAGGATACAGTAGGTGTCGATAAAATACGGACGGCTGAAAAAAAAAAAAAAAAATAGTTTGCATCCATGCGAATATAATTTAAAAGTTTATCTATATCAGTTTTTTTATTTAAATAAAATTGCAGAATATCTTTAATTATATCTAAATTATAGTTTTTCTTAGTAAAATTATCGATCAATAAAATACCATGCCACCAATGAAACAAAATCAGCTCTAAAGAAAAGTCAGTACTTCGCATAAATGTAAACCAAGTCGACAAAACACAACCTCATGATAATTTTGAGGTTGGAAAGGTTACCTACTAACCATTATGCTTTTCAAATTGAAATCCGATAACCACCTTTTAATACGTCCGAACTTCTTCTAGCTTCACTGTATCCCAGACATCTATAACGTGCAGTAAATTAATTTTAATAACCAAGTTTATACATAGGATGACAATCTCATATCGTATTTATATTTATAGTCAACAAAATGTCGAAAACAGTCAATCTGCGATTAGCTGAGCCCACCTCTGTGAATGTCATAAGCACGTGAACACTGCTCTGTTATGATGTGATGAAACGTTTTTCAAATCACGTTGTTATCGTGGCACTCTCATGGTTTTCAGCAGGCGAGTTTAATTAAACAAAATATTTCTTTTGGGCTGAGTTTTTTTTTCGGTATTGTAGTGATTAGTGAATCGTTTGATTGATATAATATTTATTAGACTACCTTAATTCATATGGCATTAGTCTAACAGATAAGTCGAACACATTTTGATGGAATGTCTAAATTGGGTTTCACGTGTCTGTGTGGATCGTGCTAAAAATGGGTTTTATTTGGTGGTAAAAGTAGGCAAGGGAGAATTTTTTTATAGGCCTTAAGTTAAGAATTATCTTTTAATTTTAACGCATAAGGTATAGTCGGAATATGTAATTGTTGATGTTTGTAAAGGATGTCAATAGATGCTGGGATACTGAGAAGAGCAAAGTGGGGAGTTATGTTTATAGAGGAGCGTAATTTTAAGATATTTTAGCACAGTAGCGCAGTGGTTATGGTTAGTGTGCTGGAATACTGTGCGAGGGATCCCAGGTTCGATCCACGGAAAAACACAAATTACATCTTAAGGTTTTTTCTACTGCGCCACCTCTCGCGAACGTCTGCATGACTGTATCCTGAAAAAGCTTCTCAATTCAGCCATTCGGACTCGGCATAAAATTGTAGGTCCACACAAAACGAATCGTTGTGAGAAGCTAGGCCTAAAGTGTTTGCCGCCTGTTGCTATTTATTTATTTATTTAGCTACAGATTAGAGCCTATAGTTTTTTTTATTTTAAGGTTAGTATAGATTTAAATTAAGCTATAGGTAGGGTAAGTTTCGCGAGTTATTTCCCAGTCTTCCAGAACGGTAGTGGAGTGGCAGAAGTTCTCCCTTCTTTATCTCCCGCTTTATTTCTCTTTCCTCTTTACCCGTACCGAAGCTGGCGTTAGGCAATAACGCCCAAGGAAATAGCGTCCAAATCAAATTCGGAAATAACGCCCAAAAAAATGCATAGCGCCCAAAAATAAACAACAAGTTGGAAATAAGTCCCCAAAAAAACCCCTGCTTAGAGTTTCTGTCAGATTTGGTTGGTTGGTTGGTTGAAAGTGGCTGTCAGCTAAAAACGCCAACACCCTTAGACCAGTATAGGTCCATTGTGATACCACGAAAAAGGATCTAAGATCTTCCCAATAGTTGAACCATTTGGAGCTCTTTATAAAGCGTAAGAGGCTTTGATGTCTGTGTTTGTCAGGTCGCCCAAGTCGTTATAATGGAAGGCTCTTAAGTGGAACAAAGACGGTGAGGAATAATTTCCTCCTCTTTCTCACCCATACAGTTTCTACAAAAGTCGTTTGCGAAGAGGCCTAGCCTTGCGGCATATTTACCTATCAGGCAGTGTTCAGTAATGACACCTATTTAGTGCCGATATATGCAATCTTTTGAGAGAGATAAATTTCTTAGAGCGTTTCAAATCCAGCTTAGGCCAAATATCATGACCTAAGCCCACCAAACAATGACCACTTGTGGATGGATTTGTTTCACAAAAATCAATTGTCGATTTTCTGAACCCCAAATTCTATAATTTTGACGATTAACAAAACCGCCAAGATGAAAATTAGTCTCATCGCTGAAGATAAAAATGTCAAACAAACAAATAATCGATGTTTAAGCTATTGGGGACGATAATCCTCACAAGTTTCGTAAGAGAAGCTACCTGTTTCGTAAGAGTACAATACATAATATCTTAATCTTATATTCATCATGACATGACATTGGCTTGGTTACATTCTGCCAGTTAGACATTTCACACATCATCTCTAAATCGGCAATCCATGACAGTTGTTCTGTTTACAAAATGCTTTAAAGTATTTCACTAGGGAGTTACATGAATGATTCAGAAACAACAAACGTCGGAATAAATATAGAACCACAGCGCTTTTCAAATAATCTCGAAACAAATCCACGATGAACCATGACATTACATGAACATGATAATACGCGAATTTCTGTCGGAGTCAGTCAGAATATCTTTTATCTGTCTGTCTGTTATAAAATATTTACTTTGATATTTATTTCACTTATGTATTTATATGGCTTAATCTATATTTGCACCAAAGTTCTAAAGGTAAGATCTCGTGAACCACAAAATAGGCTTTATTTACTTTATCCGATAAGAGGACAAAATATTAAACCGCTTTTTGAGTATAAAGCAATGTATATAAATATTTTAATGATGGGTGAATTTACGGGCAACTTTATTGCTCAATGCCTTAATATTATATCGGTACACGTGAAAATCGAGTGCTATTGATCGACACTTGTCTAATTACTTCTGGCTTGTGATTGAAATTAATTTTTTAACGATCCGGATTGTGCAATCAGCCAGGTTTGACCTATATTTATCTAATACTAGTCCTATCTATAGATGTCGCAACAACGTCTCCAAATTATTCAGCTGTATTACGAAAATGTTCTGTGAAAAATGTTTTTCGTGCAGATTCCCTGTTTTCGCGCAAAATTTTGTTCAGTGACGAGGCACATTTTTGGCTAAATGGATACGTCAACAAACAAAATTGTCACATTTGGGCTGATGAGCAACCCGAAGAGACTCTCAAACTACCGTTATATCCACAAAAATGCACTGTTTGGTGTGGTTTATTTGCTGCTGGAATCATCGGTCCGTATTTCTTAAAAAATGAGGCCGGCCAGAACATAACCGTCAATGGCGAGCGCTACCGTACCATGATGAATGACTTTTTGTTATCTGAAATTGAAGCCCTTGATGTCGGCGACATTTGGTTTCAGCAAGACGGTGGTGCTACGGCACACACAGCGCGCGAAACAATGGCTTTATTGAGAAATCATTTCGGTGAGCAGCTTATTTCGCGTTCCTAATTTGTCAACTGTCAACTGGCCGCCTAGGTCTTGTGATATCACACCACTGGACTTTTTCCTGTGGGGTTACGTGAAGTCAAAAGTCTTCGTCGATAAGCCAGCTACGATTCAAGACTTGGAAGCCAACATTGCTCTCGTAATTCGCGAGATACCCGTAGCAATGCTGGAAAGAGGGATCCAAAATTGGACCATCTGAATGGACCATTTACGGCGTAGTCGCGGTAAACATTTGAATGAAATTATCTTTAATCCAATTCCATTTTTTATGTTTTATTTGTAATTAAAAAAATAACTTCTTAATGGATCACCCTATATAAGGGTTGAAAGCAAAATCGAATTAAAGGCCCATAGCTTAGCTTTCATACCAATATTGGTCCTCCTGATAATTATTGAACAATCCTACAAGAAAACTATGTGTTTCTGCATACTCGTCCATCGATTGTGAATACGACAAAGAGATATTTAAATTTCTCCATTTGTTTCAATCGGACTCCACTAAGCATGCAGAGGATATTGAAAAAGCGTTCTAGAGAGGACCATCACTTCAGATTTCTTCACGTTTATTTTCATACCAGTTTTAACACGTCTACAAGCATTTTAAGTACGCGTTGAAGTTCAGTCTGGGACGATCAAAGGATGACAAGTCCGCCACGAAAAGCAGATGACTTATCCTTAGCTCTTCCAATTCGAAACTTTCATCACCAAGGCTACACTGTAACATCCAGTCCATATAAGTAATGAAAGGGACAGGAGACAAAACGCACACCTGACGAAGTCCAAAGGTGAAAGGTACTGATTTAACACCGTTTACTTAAACAAAGATTGAATAGTTTGTGTAAAGGGATCGAATAGCTCCCGGAAGAGAACCGTCATATTTGGAGTATCTACACTCCTGAGTCGAAAACCTTGGTTGGTTGTGCTTCTGCCCGCATAAAAGCCGCAATAACCTCAATAGAATCTGAAAAAAGTGAGACCTGTTATTCCTTTAGAAGCAAATTAAGGCACCTAACATGTTCGCATTAAAATAATCTTATCAAGAGCCATTGCAAAATGCCCGCCTCTTTACAAATGGAAGTGTCAATCTATCTAAAATTATGCGTATATTTAAGATAAGATTATGCTATAACTTTCTAAGAAAATTGTTCACAAATGGCGTTATTGCTTAATCAATCTTAAAGTCTTAAAATACAAAGACTGCATAAACTAATGATTGGCATCTCGATTTTGTAAATTACCTTGACGTACTAATGATTAGACAATCCGCTGTACTTATAATCAATATTCCAGGCTAAATTGAACAATCTCACAATGGCGGAATTTTCCATATAAAATTATCTAATATGACGTACAAAATTTTTAAGGTGAAGGTTAAAAATGATTATTAGTAAAGCCTAATGATGAGTTTTTAACAATATATCTGCGAAGCACTCATCGCCAAGTCAGATTAGTATCAACGTCACAAAACACTTGAGCACCTTGTGATGTGGCACAATCATAGGATCAATAGATATACCGATTGACAAGCTTGACATTATCCCAGTCTTATCGCATGGCGCTCTACATTGACAATTAATTGTTTCAATGTGATATGATCCGGCAAAAAAAATGTACCACCTTAAGTGTGGCGATCTTTGATAAAGCTGTCGAAATGAAAAAACTCAAACTTCAGTCTGAAATACTTCTGTTTGCAGATTTGATATGCTAAAGTGACTCTTTCTTAGACTTTCTAGGAACCTTATTTGCGAAGAACTTATGAGGGCTTACTGCTTTCCTCATGGCACATACTCCGAGGCCATAAATAATACTTCGTAAACAATTACGTATAACAAACCAACGATGAACCATGACATAACTTGGTCACGATGATCTCCTCATGTCACTCCTATTGAGTGACAGTGACATGTAAATCTATCTTAACGTGAAATTCAGCTGTTTACTGGACTTATTGTATTTACAATACAAAATAAGACTATTTACTTTTTATTGATAAAACAATTTAAATATAGGTAATCCTACAACTGACTTTTGACACTGCGTACGCGTCTTAATTCATAAAGATTTGTTTTTCTTTATTTCTATGGCCGGAAATTGGCTTGCTGACTTAAGAACGATTTGTATTGAAATATACACGTTTATATATAAAGCTTTATATGGCAATTTAGTCAAGTATGTAATAAAGTTAGCATTGGCACGTGATTATTATTTGCCATTCGCATTTAATCGAATTGTAAACTAATTTAAAGTGGAGACCAAAAATAACCATTTCTTGATTAGCACCACCAAAGGGTAATATGTACCTGAAAATTGAATTTTGTCACAAGGTTTTATGCATTTTAATCAGATCTCAGATCAAAATCTTACTCGTGCTGAGTCCTTGAGCTTTGGCTAGTTAATAAAAGAAAGAACTCAAAAATAAATCTTACGTTTGAGTCTAAAAATACAATTTGAACAAAAATCAGCCATAAAAAGCTGAAATAGTCAGTGGGATTATGTGAGCTTAAGCTATTGTATGATATAAAGAAAGATGCACCTCATCGAATGATTCAAGGCTGTAATCGGAGTAATTACCACGATTCCGCTCTGAAAATAATCTCGAAACAAACCAACTTGAACATTACTTAGGGATTATGCCATTTCCGACGGCAAGAGTATGATTCTTGCATGTCTGTCATTCAGTAAATATTTATTTTGATATTTATTCCACTTATGCATTTATATGGCTTATTCTATATTTGCATCGGAGTTCTTAAGGTAAAATCTCGTGAACCGCAAAATAGGTTTTATTTACATTAGCCCAATTGAGGTGCAATTTAACTGCTGCGACACCCTTCTGACCTATTAAGGCACAGTGCATCTTTATGATAGTTACGTTTTATTAGTTCAATTTTAAATGGAGTTCAGCAATATCCAGATTTATGGCCAAATACATATACACGTGGTAATCGTGTCCTTTTAAATGATTCTTTTGTAATTTTATATTTTATTTAATTTCGCGTTGAATATTTTTTTTTTGTTGGAAGAAAAGCAATGTTTGTGAATGGGGTTATCTAATAAATAAATAAATAAATAGATGGCGCAACAGGTCCATATAGGCACCCTAGGCCTAGCTCCTCACAACCATTCGTTTGTGTGAGTTTTTATATTTTGGGATCAGGTGCGTAGCGAGGGTTCGAGCCGTGGGGGGTAACTTCGGAATGGCAGTATTGTCAATGGCCTCTACAGATACGAAAATCATTATTTCGATTTGCATCAACATTAAATCCGTCCTTTTCCAAGGCTATTAGTTAGCTATTATGTTTTTCGTGGTAGAAAAGTTACCCCGACCTGGAGGACTAGTTCCGTATCATACTCATTAGGGCGAAAGGGATATGACGCTGGCCCATTAAGGTTGCAACCGCAATAAACTCTCGATACCTATAGATTTGGTATCCGAATTTATCGACGGAACTCTTATACCCAATTTCACAGTGGCAGCTTAATCCTGGGCTTAGCTAAGTGTAGGATTGAACATAAACTTCGCTTAAGTATTTTTCGTTTTCACAGTCCATATTTAAACTTGGTTTAGTTAAACCACTAATTGAGTGTCCTTGTGAACCATTTATCATGAATACACAAACCTGATGACTGTATGCGAATGTATGTGCCATCTAAAACTACGAGTGTGGGTGGAAGCGAAGCATATCGATTATTATCGATGTTGTTGCCGTTCAATGCTAGAGAGTAGAGATAATTTGACATTTCTCTTGAACAGCATTGCCAAACAAAATTATATTGTTGCTTATTTAGCTTTTCTCAGAGAACTTTGAGATAAATATTATTTTATTGCACTTGGCAATTATGTATTCTCTGGATTGATACTTAAGACACGGAAGTCGGTCGGTGGCTTAACTTAAAAAAATAAATAAATAGGCGGCGCAACAGGCGGTGGACACCCAAGGCCTAGCTTCTTGCAACCATTCGTTTTGTGTGAGTTTCTATTTTTTTGGAACGAATGGAAGGGACCTACAATTTTATGCCGAGTCCGAAAGGCTGAATTGAGAAGCTTTTTCAGGACAGTCATACTCTCGGATGTTTGTCAGACGTTCGCGAGAGGTGGCGCAGTAGAAAAAACCTTAAGATGCAATTTGTGTTTTTCCGAGGATCGAACCTGGGATCCCTCGCACAGTAGTCCAGCACACTAACCACTGCGCTACTGCGCTACTGCGCCCACGGTGGCTTAACTTAAGGCACTATTTAAGCGAAGTTTATCGTTAAACCTGCACTGTGAAAACCAAATTTGTGTTAATCCTGAGTTTATACTTGGATCGACACTTAAGCTCGCAGTGTGAAATCGGGTATTAGGGATGTCTTTATCTAGACAGTTCGTCCGCTGCCGCCTGGGATAAGAGAAAGTTCTTTAATGAAGAGACACTCCTCCTCCCTCACTCGCCGACT
The DNA here is from genome assembly GCA_955612985.1 of Cheilosia scutellata. NCBI lineage: Eukaryota > Metazoa > Arthropoda > Insecta > Diptera > Syrphidae > Cheilosia > Cheilosia scutellata. Next base: position 89,393,925 of record OY015311.1, read on the forward strand.
GTCATCAGCGACCTTCAAAGGCCACCAATTCACAAGTCCACCAATCACAAGTCGAAATATTAGCTGGCGGCTCAGATTTATTCCCCGCTAAATTATAAAATACACCCAAACAACGTTGAACAGTCCTGAAAAAGCTTCTCAATTCAACCGATTGGAGGCTTGCATGTCCCCCCATACGTTTCTCACTTTTTAACCCCATTTTTAGGTGTACCGACGACAGAATTATTAACACAAAACTAAAAATGGGGGATTTTGTCCCTCGGGATTTTCTCTTAGGGTCTTTTGGAGTAAGTGATTTCAGCACAGGGGATTTTGGAAAATGGATTTAGGAAAAGGAGATTTCATCACCAACCCGTCCAAGCTTCAAGAGAATGTGCACGGTACACCCACTACAACTACATCACCACAAAGCAGAAGCATGATCAAGAACAATCGTTGGAATCATTGGCTCCCTTAGTATTTTTTTATTGAATAAGGGTTTAAAACTTCTGATAAAAATGTATTACAGATCAGATCACAGTTCGCAGATTGTTGCAAACAGAATTTTGCTAAAGATTCATAGATAGATTAGATACCGATGTGGTTGGGTCGATTCAAAGGTTCAAAGCTGTTCCTCAACTCAGGACTGTTCCTCAAGCTATATTGAGATTCTATTTGCCGGACCGTTATCCAACCAAATTGTACAGATAATTTTAAATAATCAGTAGTCTGATTTTTACTTTTAAATTCGTTTTTATTATATTCTTTCTTTAACTTATAAACTAGACAAAAATTATTAAATCTAAATTAAAACTAACATTTATCTTACTGGCTCTTAACGAGTACTCTAAACTTAACTAAAACTATTTCCTTTCGGCCTTAAATCTATCAATTTTTTAGTTTTTCGCTGTTTTTTCATTTCCAAGAACCTTTGCTAAAAACGTCGACTCTTTATTATTATGTTATCAGTAGTCTCTCTATGCTTTTGTTCACAATAATGACAAACACGTCAAACATTCTGTCGTTAACTTACTGTGGAAGCTTCCCAATTTTATGGAGTGGAATGTGTAAAAAGTGCTATAAAGAAGCTCACTCCAAATGGAACTTTTTTCATTTCATGTCAAAAAAACATCTACTATTGAAAAAAACCCTCTACGCAATAGGCGCAAGTAGTGTACCTACCTACATATTTTTATTGCTTAATGTAACAATATAGATTAGTGTAGATTATTTGTCTGAAATCTAATCTTTCACTCGCCTTAGTAACACTAACAATATAGTATAAGTAAAGAAATCTATATAGACCGTTTTTCCTTTACCTGGCATCACCGTGCACAATCTCCTGTCAAATGAGAATTTACTTTCAATTGGATGCAGTTCAAGACGATGACACTGAGAGTGCTTAACGTAATCATGCATATACGGATTAACGTCCAAGTAAACATAAGCAAGATACTAATCTGTCTGAGATAACAAACCGAAACGGAAACCACTTGTAGTCGTAAAAAAAAATTCACCGTTTTGTCTCTTTAGAAAGAGAGGGCATTGCCATACCAACAGATAAGAGAAATTGTACCCCACCAAGAGACACAAAAACACCTCCCTTAAGAGAGTTCCCACTTCCCACTCTTTAGACGGACGCAGACTAAAATCGACTGTATATAATTTTCAAAAGGTAAACACCCCATCTGATTGAATTGAAACATCACGACAATTTCCATATTTAAAGCGGAACACCTCACACAAAGTGGTGAATTCGCATTTCTCTCCACTCAACACACGTTTTTCTCAACAAAAGCGCCAACAAACAACCCTCAACTGTCATCCTCTATATACACAGCTAGCCAGCCTAGAAAAACTTTATCACGTTTATCAAGTTAAAACAATCTTCGCCCGGCGCGTTATACTCGTACTAACTAAAACAAAGCTCTATATATCTATACACAAACATTCAATTATTCTTGTTGTTGTTGTTTTATTTTGTTTGTTGTTTTTGGGTCGATTTGTCGATTCGTCATCATTCGTACATACGACATCAAGTATCGACGCCGTGTAGACGTTCTTGTCTTCATACCATACCAACCAACAACGACCACCGACCGACGACGCCACGACAGGGTTATATAGAGTACTACTCTATACTTAAGCGATCAATTAGTGGGAAAGGTACTCCACTGCAAAGTCAGACGCCGACCGAATCTGTTCGCTTCCTCCTCAGCAGCGGAAACGAACGTTTGCCAAAATATTGCACAAAAAAAAAAAAAAAATAATTGTGTAACCAGCGAGTGCTCCGTCGTACCGCGCCGCGTGCACCAGCGAAAATTCGCAGTAATAATAAATTTTCTTGCTGTTGGTTGAAAACATTTTTTTTTTTAAATTAAATTAAATTCCCTCGGTTCGCATCTTTTTTTTTTGTTGTTTTTTTTTTTTTTTACCCAAAAAGGGCTTCGAATCAAGTTTGGCGGTTGAAAACAGTTTTTCAGGGCCAACAGGTGGATATACAAGTGCATCGCAGAAGATGATACCAAAAAAGTGTTAGTGACTAGCAACAGGAAATTATTGCTGTTTTTTTTTGTTTGTGAATTGCAAAGTTTTTTTTGTAATTATATTGTGTTCCTGTTAGGACATTGTTTACGCCAAATAACCGAGAGCGATACTCCTCGACAAGGTGAGTGACATGTAGTGTTTAGTGTTTGTGTTAGAAATAGAAGTACAATCGTGTTCATTCACTCATTGTGCTGTTATAAGGATAGACTGACAGATGGGCATATCGAGAGTAGGTACATACATATTTTGAATAATTGAAGATTGCGGAATATTTCGAGAATGTGCGCAGTTATTGACTTTTTGACATGAGTAAATAATTTTTGACAAGACATTAGAACAAAATATCAACTTGGTATATGTAGCAAACTAGAGAAACATCATCCATCAAATGATTCATTCAAAACAAATGAATGAATGTCTACGTTTTGCTCTATAGGTATGTTATAAAGCTTCACAGTTGAGTGGATTGTAAAACAAAGTGTTAACGGTTTATTTTGTGTGCATTCTTAATTTTTGTTTACTCTTGATGATGCCATGTCGACTGCGAGCAGACAGTCTCGAACAATATTGCTTTGAATTCTTTGAATCGCAGTGTCCTTGTACTGAAGTAAGGGACTCCATGCTATATATTTGTATTATGCGGAATGTATGACTTCAACACACACTAAACTATATCACATTCTGAATAATATGAGTGTCATCATCAGCTGATGTCATTCCCTAAATAGGTTCGGGAAACAATGCAATGGTTTTCGTTTTTTGGTTATTATCTCGACTATAATATTTTCCAAATGCGTAAGAATAATATGAATGGCGCTTTATTCTGATAAATTTACGAACCTACACTAGTCGGCATAATTATTTTGACACACCATTCCCTTTTTATACCCGGTACCACACTGTGGTGACTGGTGAGGGTATATTCACTTTGTCATTCCATTTGTAACGCCCATAAGGAGGCGTTGTAGGTATGACAAACTATATATATTATTGATCAGCATCACTTTCTTAGTCGATCTAGCGATGTCCGTCTGTCTGTCCGTCTGTCCGTCTGTCCGTCTGTCCGCACGATTACGGCCGTAATTTAAGAGCTATCGACTTGAAATTTGGTATGTAAGCTTTTATCCACCAAACTGAGGCTAAGTTCGAAGATGAGCAAGATCGGATGAAAACTACTACTACCTCCCATACAAAAATATCAGATTTATATAGCTTTTTATGTTAAAAATTAAATTTAAATAGCTACAGTAAAGATAGCAAGTTTAAACTTTGCACATATTGTTTTAATAATATTTAAAAATTTTTGACAAAAAATTAGCTTGGTCGAATAAAAAGTACCCATACCTCCCATACAAATATATAATTTTTTAATACTAAAATATTTTTTTATTTTACAATAATATAGTACCGGGTATTTGAGCTTCGGCATAGTCGAAGATAATTGTCTTACTGGTTTTGTTTTTTATTTATTTCCGATTCTATGCAAGGAAACAAATTGAAACAAGTTATTATAGTAAGGTATATTATATTTTATTAAAAAATGAAAATTTTAAATATTTTAAATGTGTTTCGTTTTTTTTTTTTTAATTAAATCTAAAAATATGACAATTCAGTATGTGGCATATGTATTTTGACATGTCTTTGTTTTTCATATAAATAATAATTGGTTGTTTTAAACTCAATATTAACTTTAAACTTAATAAAAAATATATCCTCCCTTCGCATTTAAGACCTTTTGAAGGCGGTTTGGAACGGAATCCACCAAGGATTGGAGAAACTCCGTTGGAATATCCTTCCACGTGTTAGTTATCTCAGTGATGGTTTCATCCCCCGTCCTTGTCAAATCGGCGGATCTATTTCGCTTCATGTATGACCACACATTTTCTATGATGTTCAAATCAGGACTCTGGGGTGGCCAATCTAGTGTTTCAACCCCAACATCCGTTAAAAACTTTGTTATCATTTTGCTCTTATGACAAGGAGCATTATCCTGCTGGAAAAGGAACGCTTCTCCGATCAATCTGTCGCCAGAGGGCAATGCAAAATTATTTAATGTCCTTAAATATTGATGTTGGTTCATGGAACCGTCGATGGGAACCAAGTCTCCAACCCCATTATATGAAACGGATCCCCAGAACATAACACTTCCGCCCCCGTGGCTTACTTTTTGGCATACAGGCGCAATTTTTTTACGAATATTTTTATTTAACCTTACAACAACTTTTTTTGTTGATGAGTGGTATTCGAAAGTACTCTCATCACTCCATAGAATATTACGCCAAAATGAAAGAGGTTTGTTTAAATACTTTTTGGCGAATTCCAAGCGCTTAATTTTATTTTTTGGAGTTATGAAAGGAATTGGCTTCGCTATATATATGACTTCATATTGGCTTCATCTAAACGCCTGCGAATTGTTCTTTCACTAATGGACATATTTGCGGTTATATTCCACTCCAAAGCCGCAGTTTTGGGTTTTTTCAGTGGGTCATTTTTGAATTGGCGCACGATCAGCCGGTCCTCATGAGGTGTTGTCTTACGTTTTCTACCTGTTCGACGCAAATTTGAAACCTGTTTCGTATTTTTATGTGTATTTATTTGGTAATAGATAGTTTGACGCGACAAATTATATTCCTTAGCGATATTTATAACTGAAATACCCAAGTTATACTTTGTCACAATTTCATTTCTAATCGATGAGCTTAATTCGGATTTTTTCACCATGTTTGCAATTTAAAATAACATTTTTGCAATGAATAATTATGAAATATTAACAAAATCGACAATTGGGCATCGAACTCTAATTAAATATAAGAACACACGACCAAATCACGAGGTAATAGAGAAAATATTTTGCGTGAGTGCAGCTGTAAATACGCACTTTGTTTTGAACATAACGTGTGTACCGCTACTTTCTGTAATTAAACAAACCAGACACGAA